>CM024542.1:1488750-2977500 GCA_014182365.1 Eucalyptus tenuipes
ATAGCTTGGATGTGGTAATACAATTGGAATCTTGAGGACCATGGGAATTCTCAGTAGTATAATCACCAAAAAATAGCTCCTCATAATATGGACAGAGATATGGGTGCAAAAAATTGATTTTTGGCTAAAAATCTGACAGGCTGTTTTCGCAATCACTACCCACCATCTTTGCTCCTTCTGATAAGATCTGGAAAACCCGCCAGAACCTGTGAAGTGACAGTTGACTAAAAAGAAATTAGCAAAATTTCATTTGCCTGATCAGATTTTTGCAATTCTTTGGGACACTTCTTGTTCATTTTGATGCTGCTTCACTCGCAATTGATGGATACTTGCAACTCTTAGTAATCTGACTGGATAGGTGGTTCTTTTAGATGATTGGAAATGCTCTTTTTCTAAATTGTGCTTTTTCCTTCGATTCTTCTATTCTCCAGGAGATTAGGGCGTTGTTTCCTCCTGATCACAACCCATTCTATGCTGGTTTTGGGAACAGAAACACTGATGAAGTCAGTTATTTGAAAGTCGGAATTCCAAAAGGAAAAATATTCACCATCAATCCTAAGGTATCTGAAACATTGATGCCTTTTTAGTGACTACTGAAGAGAGTTTGAGAGAAAGGATAAATAGAACATATGACTCATTGTTCATTTTCTTGCTCATAGGGTGAAATTGCTGTCAACAAACATGTTGACACGAAATCTTACACGTCACTTCATGCTTTGGTGCATGGCATGTTTCCACCGAGGGCGGTTGAGCAGGTTTGCTCCTTAAATATTGGCAATTTATGTCACTGAATTATTAATTTACGAATTTCCAACTTAAATACAGCATACCCAAGCATTTGCCACAATTGATTGGTGCGTTTTTGACATGTGCGAGGGTCTTTTTTGGAGGACAAGCATTAGCTAGCCTTCACAAATTACCTCTGAAAGCAAACAATTTTTTTATTGCTCGAATTAAAGGATTCAGGCCTCTTTCTATCTATCCCAGAGTCGCCTTTTGTTTGGAAAGATTAATGGTTTGGCACTTGATACGCCATTTCTTTGTTGGTTATAGGAAGATTTTAATTCTTGGAATTTTTGGAAGCTGCCGCCTGCTACTATCGATGTATGAAAAGGTTCACTTGGAGAAGGTCACCTTGCTCAGATGCAACTTGGGTTAGTCATGAATCTTCTTTGACAGCTGCGGTAAGCAAAAATTTTGTTCTTGCCGTCAATTGCCATGAAACTTTGAGTCAGTCTGCTGTTTCAGTGCCATGCGATGGTCATGCCAAAGACAGATTTTCACGTGCTCAACTCTGCCGATACATCCTGTGGGCATTTGTATGGTCAATATGTTACTTTTCATACTGATATTATATAGTGAGGCACTGTGGCCCTACGAAATTTTTCTGTTTGGAGAAAGGATTTGCCTGCAAGACTGTCGCAGGGCCACTGTGAATTCCAGTATATTAAGTCTTACTTTTATATCTCAAACTTCTCTCTTGAACTTCTTTCGAGCTTGAGTTTTGTTTGCTTATCAAATTTACGGTTTAAATACTAGCTTCCTGTCTTCTCATTAAAGCCATCCTGACCATTGCAGGTTTGAGTTGAAGCTATGGATGATTCGCATTCTGTTGGGGCTCCAGTGACGGGAAAAATCATGGAGTACTGGCAAAAGTCGTGTTCACTGTATCCCGCCTCTAAGATTCAGCATACAAGCGTGGACTATCAATTGTTATACATTGTAAAGAGAACCAATATATCGTCTAATCCCGTGAAGACTTCACTCTGTACAAATCTTCTTTTTGCTTGAAGTTTAATGGGGAATAGGCTGCTGGGAAACCCCAGCTTGTAAAGTTCACTAGATCGAAGTTGATAATTATTCATTAATCTCTCTCTCCCGGCATGAACTCGTGCATATGTTTTTTGTACATGTATCTGCACTGATGCTCTCTTGTGAGTAGAAGCAGTGATCGGCCACACGTTCTTTGTGGCGTTATGCTGAACCATACCAGATGCTTGTTCTCTGCATGGGACTATAATTAGGGTTAGCAAGGAGAGATCACGTTTGCGCACACCTTCAAGAATGAAAAATTAAAGAAGAAATTGTTTAGTGTTGATCTGAACACGAACTGTGGGAGGCAAAAGGACAGTCCGAGTCCGATCTGGTTTACTGTTTGGCAAGGCATCAAGAAGGGACTCTTTATAGACTTGCTTTGGGCTTTTGGCATTTCAAATGTTGGCATTTGCAAATGGAGACTTAAAAGTGTGAACCAAACGGAGACTCAAAAGTGTAAACCAAACGCAAAATATTTTCCCCAAGGGGTTTTGGACCTCCAAAGCCCTTTGGGAATGCCGAACCAAACGGGGTTTGAGTTATGCCACCAATGTTTTGCATGAAAATATGCCGTCGCCATGTTGTGAAATGAGAAAAGTCAAGTTTTGAGTATCATGAAGTGCAACTCAAAAGTTTAATATTCAAATATTCTATTACTTTTTTATATGTTTAGTTGATCCTTTTGCCTAGTACTATATATGGAAATATTTTATTGGGGAGGAAAATAGGAGTTTGTAAAGATTTAAATTCAAGATCTCTTATTTAGATAGTATGTGAGATTTTGTAGGATCACCGTCAACTGTTGTTAGGTGAATGGAGACTGAAGAGCATTTAGGTGCATAGTTAAGCGATGTGAGATAATATTTTAACACTCTCTCTTAAGTGTAGGCAGGATTATGAGCGGGCCATGGAATTTGACAAATGGAGGATGGACACACATTTGCGAAAGGGAAAATACTGGCTTTGGGAAAATACTAGCTTTAATATCATGTTAGAAAGTCCAACCTAAAAGTTTAAGATGTTATATGAATGTGTGGTTTATTATTTAAATATTTTACACTCTCTCTCACACGTGGGCTGAATTTTGGCCGTAGTTTAAGGCATGGAAATCCTCAATTGATGAAGCAAATAGGGCCATGAAAGATTCGAACTTAGGACTCTTAAATCTGATACCATAGAACGTTTGATAGTTGTCTTACAAAATCTCACATAGAGGATGGACGCCTTCTTTGCCGAATAATCTCGTGGAAGGAGAAAACCAATTTGGTTCATTAGTGATATTCTGTTCATAATTTCATTAATCCGTGCTTTTTGTATATAGTGATTTTGCTAAAACAAAGTTCGGCACGATGATTCATATCCATGATTTTGTAAGCGAAATTCAAGGCATCGCTGTTCAGAACCTATTATATATGTTTGATATATTTATTTCTTTTCCATAAGGAGCTAGGGAATTCAGATCACACAGAAAACAGTTGAGCTTCAGGGACACCTCACAGCAAGTACAAGAAATTTGCAGACAAAAACAGTTCAACTGGCTACAACAGTCACGCCCAGTTGCTTCTTGGCAAACTAGACGAGGTTGATCATCTCCTTGTCGTCGATGAATCTATCTCCGTTGGCATCAGCGCGACTCAGTGCCTGCTTGCTCTTCCACCCGGAGAACCACTTCCCGTTGCTGCGGATGATGTCCTGCTGCGCCTCCTTGCTTATCCTATTGTCTTTATTGGCGTCGAACTTGGGTTCATGGGGCGGGTGCCATCCGGTGAGCGATGCGTGGTCGCCATGAACAAGGAATATCAATCACAACTGCTCTTCGAATGCTATGCATGGCCATGGAAGGGTGCTTCAATTTATATCAGTCTCGATGCTCTGTGTTTGTAGAGAGCATCTCTACCTTTTTCCCAGGGTGGTCATTTCCTTATTATAGAATAAGAATATGAAGGGCCCCTTTGTTTGGCATTAAATGAAAGTAAAGAGTTCCCAGGAAAATGAATTTGTCCATTTTTCGGGTTTAAATTATTATCCCTAATTTTTAACAATTACAAAAAGATATATTAATCTACGTATAAATAATTATATATTATGAGAGTTCCGGCAATCTTGGATCAAAAGTAAAAGTCAAAGTGTGTGAATGCATCTTATAATTATGTAAAAGGTAAAACTCAATCTTGACCATCTTTAAACTTCATGAAATCATTGTCGTGACTTTGTATAGTTTAAGTAATGTTAACAATGTGGCAGTGGTCGATAGTCTCACGTAATTCACATTCTATTCATTATTCGTGCTTTTGCTGGTGGAGTCACAGTCAAAACACAACCCCATAACTAGGGGCTTGCTTTGGATCCTCAATGTTTGGTTACAGAATAACCTCACCAAGACAAGGGTTATTGCCAACCAATAGAGATCGTCTTCGCTTGTCCGCTAATGCAACAGGTTGTTAGATTGCGTTTCTTATTTTAACACGTTGGTGTTCATACATCCTACTCCCCCTCGTTAGGGCAATATTTTTTTGAGCTCTATTCCTAACTTTACTCTCTAGTTATTTTACATTCGAAGGATGTCGAGGTCCATGCAAAATCTCAATTGAAGTAATTTAATGTCATTATGAGGACATGAATTTCCGGTTCTTGAGGCAAAAAATTGAAAGATTCTCTATGCTCTCTTTGGTGAACTCCATCATCCACATCACGTTTTGAGGTTTTCTCCAATATGATTGGAATCACATTCTCATATCCAAAGCAGATAATTGAAAGGTACTGTGGAAAAACTAGTGGGTCCTCATGCTCATATATCATGATTTCATTTACTTGTTGTTAGCTCTTCTTTACTATACTTAATTATTTGTTTTGCCACAAGAATTTCGATTCTTACAATTGAAGGGTAAAGTAACATCTTTAATTTGCTCTCTCTGGGTGGTCGTGCACTGTGCATGGCTAACATCGGGAGAGGAGAGGAGAGGAGAGGAGCGGGGGCTGGGGAAAAGTTAAGGTTTTTTTTTTTTTTTTTTTATCGACTATTGTGTGGGCGAGTGTCGCACATCTAAGGATTAATAAGTGGGAAACAATATGTAGAAATGAAATGTGGAAACAGTATCCCTCATTCCCCCCACCCCCTTTTTTTTTTGTGACTAGGAGAGTATTAAAGTAGTTTCCACGAGAACTTTTATTCTGTACTAGATAGAGAGCGACCGCGGTAAGCATGTTCTCATATGATTGAACCCCAAAAGATAGGATTCTTGTTGGCGTGAATGTTATCTTTTTCTTGGGGGAAAGCGCGCTCTAACTTTTCTCCTTTTATGAACGATCCAATTCCCAATCGTCAATCTTCCCTTCTCTATTTTAGTGGTAAATGATGATGGTGTTACATGCATTGAATTGCGAGGTAAATGATTCATTGATGATTGATAAGGCCAATTTCATACTAAATATTTGAGATATTGACAATAATAAATTACTCGTATTTGAATTTAACACCTAATAGATGTAGATTATTTTTTAGTTTGGTTTTTGATTTGCAATGTTATCTTATTATTGTCTTTTTCAGCTGTTGCACCTAGTTCAATTGTCTTTTTGGCTTCAACCAAAAGAAAAATTATCTCTTTGGTATAAACTGTTCATAATTGAATTTGAAACGATGTTGTTTTTCTTTTGATGCCCATGAATGACCTCTTATTTGGAATTATTCACTAAATTAGTCCCTTGCCTATCATTGAGAGAGTTCGACAGGGAGCGAGCAAGTCCCTTCGGTACATTGATTTAGTTTTAATTTTTACTCAAAAATCTAAACCACGAGCCAATCAGACGTCATAATCGATGCACATCACACCCATAATTTGTTTGGGATTACTCTCACATGTACAACTAAATAAAATGTTTCTTAAAAAGAATATCCGTGCATAAAGTTAGTTGCCTTTGAATCATAAAGTTAGTAGCCTATAAATCTTTAGAAGAGAATGCATGAAAACAAAAGGCCACACGCGGCATAAAGAAGTACCCCCACGTGACCTACGTGGCCTGTGAAAAAAGAAGTCATGCTAACAAGAGAAACGGTATATTGAAGTATCTTTCCTCAACTTGCTAATAGAATTTATCTACTTTTTATATGCATGCAATGTCCCTCAACCTATCAATTTAACATCATGATATCAAATTTAGATTCTGCAATTTTCATGTATGCGTCCATCCTGTTAGTCAAATTTTTCATGTGTTAATCTTAGTATAGCTTTCTTGTGTGAATTATCCACCATCACTCGACGACAAGATTTATATACTCTTTATATACATGCGTTCTCCCTTCATATAGCAGCTTAAGCATGTGTTGTGATATCATTTCACGACGTTATGATAATCAATCGCAATCAATTTCGAAAGTGTTTTGAAAATAGACATGATAGCAGTACACGACATCTAATGTATCTTATTATTCCTACTTTGCATCCCCGATTCCGTTTTGGATAATTACGAAGAAGACGACACCAGCTTTGTCTTCACGAAAAGGGATTCCGATCAGTGGTCGAAAGTGCTTCCGAAATGACTGAAGCTATATTTTTGATAGATGTTCGACATATTGATATTTCCCCCTATTTTCTCTTTCTTCAGGGGGTGAGGATGCTGACTATCTGAAATTTGGATGAAAAAACTAAAACTTCATCTGACAAAATGCCCCTTAAGGCTATGTTTTGGAAAGTAGAAAATGGGGTAACGCAATTTTTGAGGGAAAAGTTGAGAAAAAGTCGAAAAAATTGCGAGAGTAGCAAAGAGGGACAATTTTAAAATTCTAAAAAAAAATTGATCCCTTTTTTCTTTCCCCACTCTACACAAACAAAGCCTAATAGCAGCTTACTTAGGATCTGTTTATTTGCACTTCCTAATAAGCAAAAGGTATTTGTTTTGCTTTCCTGTCAAAATTTAGAACAATGTTCGAATTTCAGAAACCTATGAAAATATTATATGTGACCGTACATGACAACATTTGTGTATTGTGGAAGTTTAAGGAGCTTCGGATTTTAAATGTCGAAATGGACGAGCCACGAGATTTAGATCAAGCAAAAGGTAAAAAGTAATAGTCAATTCATACAAGCTATTAGTCATTATAAAACTGTAAGTTTTAACTGAAAATAGGCACAAAATTTCAGAAATATTTTTGCTTTCTTTACATTAAGTTTTTAGACGATAGAGTTTTGTGCTTTGAGTCTCCAATTTTTGACACGGTACGATGGTAATTCATTCTAAACAAATTTCAAATAAATTCATAGAAGATAGACCATGAGATGGATTCTGGGCACTCTTATTTAGGGTGTGCGAAAGAACCGGGACCCACCCGGACCGCCCGGAACCGGTGGTTCTTGAGGGAACCGGTCTAGTTCTCGGTTCCAATTTATGGGAACTGGTGGCTAATGGTCCGGTTCCCAGTTCCATGGGCGGATCCGTCCACCCACCCATCCGGACCGGACCGGACCGGACCGATTATATTATAATAATATATTAAATTTTTATATTAAAAAATTGAAATTACTAATTAACAAACCCAAATTAAATAGTTAACCCAAATCAAATAATTAAAAAATAATAATAATTAAAGTGGGTAATCTAATATCATGCCAGTCAAACTAGATGGAGAGGTCCTGATCCTGAAGCTGAAAAGTCCAAAGTGCACACCTTAACAAAAAGCCGAGCAGTTAGTGGGTAAAAAGCAAGCACGCGAAGAAGCAAGAGGAGGAGAAGAATAATAAGTCAGGCAAAGAACCAGCAATTTCGGTTGAAAATCAAGGTTGTTTCACGTCAAGATTGGAGCTTTCGAGAAACCCAGGGAACCACCTTGGGCTAGGGTTTGCGGGAAACCCTCGACAACCGTAGGTCCGTCTGTCCGTTCGTCCCTTTCTCTATTCAGCCCTCCGGAAAATCGCCGTCGCCCTCCACAGCAGCAACTTGTGGCTTTTGACTTATAATTAGTTTTGCCTTCTTTCACTTTCAACATTATGTTTTGATTTCTAGTTGTTGTACCTTTTGGTTTTTAGTATATTACTTGATATGAAGAGTACTCGGGCGGGATTTAGAAAATGATATTATTATTGGTGAGACCGGTTCCATGGATCCACCTGGGAATCGGACCAGATCGACGGTCCGGTTCCTCGGTGGATCCATACACCTAACGGGTGGATCCCGGTTCCAATTTTTCGGAATCGGTCATTAGCGGGCGGTTCTCGATTCTAGGTCGGGAACCGCCCGCCCGGAGCATACACACCCCTACTCTTATCATCTGCTGAAGTTCAGATAGTCTATATGGCTCGTTGAATTTCTCCTAGACTAATTCGTGTTTTGTTATTTTTGTCATTTGTAAGAAGGGCGCCTCATGAATTCAAGATAGCATGCTTGGAGGTTTGTCCATTGATCACATACTTCTTTTTATATACAAATTAAAGAA
Organism: Eucalyptus tenuipes; assembly: GCA_014182365.1. Taxonomy (NCBI): domain Eukaryota; kingdom Viridiplantae; phylum Streptophyta; class Magnoliopsida; order Myrtales; family Myrtaceae; genus Eucalyptus; species Eucalyptus tenuipes. The sequence goes on from CM024542.1 coordinate 1,496,993, forward strand.
GTGTGTCTTGATATGTGCATACTTTCTTAAATTTTTATATTACCATAAACCTGTCTTGGATATGCCTTTGTGGATATACGATTCTTGAGAACCATGTACTTTGAGTTTGAGAATTCTTAGTATATGTGCAGAAAGTTGATTTTTGGGTAAAAAATCTAATAGCCTGTTTTCACGATCACTACCAAACTTGGGAAAAACCCGCTAGAACCTGTGAAGAGACAATTGACTATAAAGAAATTAGCAGAATTTCATTTGTTCAATTAGATTTTTACAATTTTTTGGAAACAATTCTTGTTCATTTTGATGCTGCTTCATTCACAATTGAAGGATACTTGCAACTCTTAGCAATCTGGGTGGATAGTCTGTTCTTTTCGAGGATTGGAAGTGATCTTTTTTTGCACAGTTTATTCTTTAATTTTTTCATCCATTTTCATTAGTCGCACTAAACTATCTCGAAAGTTTGTGCCAACATGATCTGTCCTTGGTAACCCTAATTTGGGTTACGACATCGATGTTCCACTTGAAAATATTCTGTTTCGCCAGGTCCTGAAATGAGGATAGGTCATGTTCCGTTTGTAGGTTGGATGCCCCTTTTGCAGAATTAGCTCGTGGCAAGGGAAAACCAGTTTGGTTCATCGATGATATTCTCATGATAATTTCATTAACCAGTGCTGTTATCTACAGCGATTTAGCTAAAACAAAGTTCGGCATGTTGATTTATATCCACGATCTTGTCAGCTAAACTCAAGGCATCACCGTTCAAAACTTATTATACTGGTTTAATATATTCATTTTCTATTCCATAAGGAGCTAGGGATTTCGGAATTACACAGAAAACAGTTTAAGCTGGAGTGACACATCACAGCAAGTACAAGTAATCATACAGATTTGCAGACAAAAGCAGTTCAATTGGCTACCACAGTCACGCTCAGTTGCTTCTTGGCAAACTCGACGAGGTTGATCATCTCCTTGTCGTCGATGAATCCGTCTCTGTTGGCATCAGCATGACTCACTTCCCGCTTGCTCTTCCACCCGGAGAACCACTTCCCGTTGCTGCGGATGATGTCCTGCAGCTCCTCCTTGCTTATCCTATTGTCTTTATTGGCGTCGAACTTCTTCAAATAGTTCTTGAACTCCTCCAGGTTCATGGGGCGGGTGCCATCCGGTGAGCGATGCGGGATCGCCATGACCAAGGAATATCAATCACAACTGCTCTGCGAATGCTATGCATGGCCATGGAAGGTTTTTTCAATTTATATAGCAGTCTCGATGCTCTCTGTGTTTATAGAGAGCATCTCTACCTTTTTCTCAGGGTGGTCATTTCATTATTATAGAATAAGAATCTGAAGGGCCCCTTTGTTTGGCATTAAATGAAAGTAAAGAGTTCCTAAGAAAATGAATTTGTCCATTTTCGGGTTTAAATTACTACCCCTAATTTCCGAAAATTATGAAAGATATATTAATCTACGTATAAATAATTCTATATTGTGAGAGTTCTAGCAATCCTGGATCAAAAGTAAAAGTCAAAGTGTGTGAATGCATCTTTTAATTATGTAAAAGGTAAAACTCAATTTAGACCATCTTTAAACTTCATGAAATCATTGTTGTGACTTTGTATAGTTTAAGTAAAATTAACAATGTGCGGTGGTCAACAGTTTCATGTAATTCACATTCTATTCATTATTCATGCTTTTGCTGATGGGAAATACTTATGCTAATTGCATTTTTTGCTCATGGAGTCATGGTCAAAACACAACCCTATAATTAGGGCTTGCTTTGGATCCTTGATGTTTGGTAACTAAATAACCTCAACAAGATAGGGGTTGTTGCCAACTGATAGAGGCCGTCTTTGCTTGTCCGCTAATGCAACAGATTGCCAGACCGTGTTCCTCATTTGAACACGTTGATGTTTGCACATCCTGCTCCCTCTCGTTAAGACATTTATTTTTTTTGAGCTCAATTCTTGACTTTACCCTCTAGTTATTTTACATTCGAGGGATGCCGAGGTCCGCGCAAGATCTCAAATGAAGTAATTTAATGTCATTCTAAGGACATGAATTTCCTGTTCTTGAGGCAACAAATTGAAAGATTCTTTATCCTCTCTTTGGTGAACTCTATCCATCCACATCACGTTTTGAGGTTTTCTCTAGTACGATTGGAATCACATTCTCATATCCAAAGCAAATAATTGAAAGGTACCCTGGAAAAATTAGTGGGTCCTCATGCTCATATATCATGATTTCATTTACTTCTTGTTAGCTCTTCTTTACTATACTTAATTATTTGTTTTGCCACAAGGATTTCGATTCTTACGATTGAAGGGTAAAGTAACATCTTTAATTTGCTCTCTCTGGGTGGTCGTGCACTGTGCGCGGCTAACATCGGGAGAGGATAGGAGTGGAGCGGGGCCTGGGGAAAAGTTGAGGTTTTTTTTTCCTTTTATCGACTATCGTGTGGGCGAGTGTCGCACGTTTAAGGATTATTAAGTGGGAAATAATACGTTGAAATGAAATGTGGGAACAGTATCCCTCGTCCCCTGAAATGAAATGTGGGAACAGTATCCCTCATCCCCTTTTTTTTTGTGACTAGGAGAGTATTAAAGTAGTTTGCACGAGAACTTTTATTCAGTACTAGGTAGAGAGCGACCACGGTAAGCATGTTCTCACATGATTGAACCCCAAAAGATAGGATTCTTGTTGGCATGAATGTTATCTTTTTCCTGGGGAAAGCACGCTCTAACTTTTCTCCTTTTATGGACGATTCGATTCGCAATCGTCAATCTTCCCTTCTCTATTTTAGTGGGGAAGTAAATGATGATGGTGTTACATGCATTGAATTGCGAGATAAATGATTCATTGATGATTGATAATGCCAATTTCATACTAAATATTTGAGATATTGATAATGATAAATTGTTCGTATTTGAATTTAACACCTAATAGATTTAGATTATTTTTTAGTTTGGTTTTGATTTGCAACGTTATCTTATTATTGTCTTTTTCAGCTGTTTCACCTAGTTCAATTGTCCTTTTGGCTTCAACCAAAAGAAAAATTATCTCTTTGGTATAAACTGTTCATAATTGAATTTGAAACGATGTTGTTTTTCTTTTGATGCCCATGAATGACCTCTTATTTGGAATTATTCACTAAATTAGTCCCCTGCCTATCATTGAGAGATAGTTCGACAGGGAGCGAGCAAGTCCTTTCGTCACATTGAGTTAGTCTTAATTTTTACTCAAAAATCTAAACCACGAGCCAATCAGGCGTCATAATCGATGCACATCACACCCATAATTTGTTTGGGATTACTTGCTAATATTCTCACATGTACAACTAAATAAAACGTTTCTTAAAAAGAATATCCGTGCATAAAGTTAGTTGCCTATGAATCTTTAGAAGAGAATGCATGAAAACAAAAGGCCACATACGGCATAAAGAAGTACCCCCACGTGACCTAAGTGGCCTGTGAAAAAAGAAGTTACGCTAACAAGAGAAACGGTATATTGAAATATCTTTCCTCACTTGCTAATAGAATTTATCTATGCATGCAATGTCCCTCAACCTATCAATTTAACATTTTGAGTTGGACTTTCTATCATGATATCAAATTTAGATTCTGCCATTTTCATGTATGAGTCCACCCTGTTAGTCAAATTTTTCACGTGTTAGTCTTAGTATAGCTTTATCGTGTTTTGAATTATCCAGCATTGCTCGACAATAAGATTTATATACTCTTTATATACACACGTTCTCCTTTCATGTAGCAGCTTAAGCATGTGTTGTGATAACGTTTCACGACGTTATGAGAATCAATCGCAATCAATTTCGTAAGAGTTTTGAAAATAGACATGATAGCAGTACACGACATCTAATGTATCTTATTGATTCCTACTTTGCATCCCCAATTCCATTTTGGATAATTACAAAGAAGACGACACCCACATTCTAGGGAGTACATTATTCCAGCTTTGTCTTCACGAAAAGGGATTCCGATCAGTGGTCGAAAGTGCTTCTGAAATGACTGAAGCTATCTTTTTGATAGATGTTCGACATATTGATATCTCCTCCTATTTTCTCTTTCTTCAGGGGGTGAGGATGCTAACTATCTGAAATTTGGATGAAAAAACTAAAACTTCATCTGACAAAATGCCCCTTGAGGCTATGTTTTGGAAAGTAGAAAATGGGGTAACGCAATTTTTGAGGGAAAAGTTGAGAAAAAGTCGAAAAAATTGCGAGCGTAGCAAAGAGGGACAATTTTATAATTCAAAAAAAAAAAAAATGATCCCATTTTCTTTCCCCATTCTACACAAACAAAGCCTAATAGCAGCTTACTTAGGATCTGTTCATTTACACTTCCTAACAAGCAAAAGGTATTAGTTTTGCTTTCCTGTCAAAATTTAGAACAATGTTCGAATTTCAGAAACCTATGAAAATATTATATGTGACCGTACATGACAATATTTATGTATTGTGGAAGTTTAAGGAGCTTCGGATTTGAAAATGTCAAAATGGACGAGCCACGAGATTTAGATCAAGCAAAAGGTAAAAAGTAATAGTCAATCAAGACAAGCTATTAGTCATTATGAAATTGTAGGTTTTAACTGAAAATAGGCATAAAATTTCAGGAATATTTCTGCTTTCTTTACATTAAGTTTTTAGACGTAGTTTTGTGCTTTGAGTCTTCAATTCCTGACACGGTACGATTAAATTATAATTTAAATATAGAAAATAGACCATGAGATGGATTCTGGGCACTCTTATCTTCTGCTGAAGTTCAGATAGTCTATATGGCTCATTGAATCTCCTGGACTAATTCGTGTTTTGTTATTTTTGTCATTTGTAAGAAGGGCGCCTCATGAATTCAGGATAGCATGCTTGGAGGTTTGTCCAATGATCACATACTTCTTTTTATATACAAATTGAAGAAGTGTGTCTTGATATGTGCATACTTAAATTTTTATATTACAATAAACCTGTCTTGGATATGCCTTTGTGGATATATGATTCTTGAGAACCATGTACCTTGAGTTTGAGAATTCTTAGTATTATATTTACCAGAAAATAGCTCCTCATGTGCAGAAAGTTGATTTTTGGCAAAAAAATCTAATAGCCTGTTTTCACGATCACTACCAAACTTGGGAAAAACCCGCTAGAACCTGTGAAGTGACAATTGACTAAAGAGAAATTAGCAGAATTTCATTTGTTTAATTATATTTTTACAATTTTTTGGAAACAATTCTTGTTCATTTTGATGCTGCTTCATTCACAATTGAAGGATACTTGCAACTCTTAGCAATCTGGGTGGATAGTCTGCTCTTTTCGAGGATTGGAAGTGATCTTTTTTTGCACAGTTTATTCTTTAATTTTTTCATCCATTTTCATTAGTCGCACTAAACTATCTCGAAAGTTTGTGCCAACATGATCTGTCCTTGGTAACCCTAATTTGGGTTACGCCACCGATGTTCCACTTGAAAATATTCCGTTTCGCCAGGTCTTGAAACGAGGATAGGTCATGTTCCGTTTGTAAATTGGATGCCCCTTTTGCAGAATAAGCTCGTGGCAAGGAAAACCAGTTTGGTTCATCGATGATATTCTCATGATAATTTCATTAACCAGTGCTGTTATCTACAGCGATTTAGCTAAAACAAAGTTCGACATGTTGATTTATATCCACGATCTTGTCAGCTAAACTCAAGGCATCACCGTTCAAAACTTATTATACTGGTTTAATATATTCATTTTCTATTCCATAAGGAGCTAGGGATTTCGGAATTACACAGAAAACAGTTTAAGCTGGAGTGACACATCACAGCAAGTACAAGTAATCATACAGGTTTGCAGACAAAAGCAGTTCAATTGGCTACAACAGTCACGCTCAGTTGCTTCTTGGCAAACTCGACGAGGTTGATCATCTCCTTGTCGTCGATAAATCCGTCTCTGTTGGCATCAGCATGACTCAGTGCCCGCTTGCTCTTCCACCCGGAGAACCACTTCCCGTTGCTGCGGATGATGTCCTGCAGCTCCTCCTTGCTTATCCTATTGTCTTTATTGGCGTCGAACTTCTTCAAAAAGTTCTTGAACTCCTCCAGGTTCATGGTGCGGGTGCCATCCGGTGAGCGATGGCGGGATCTCCATGACCAAGGAATATCAATCACAACAGCTCTGCGAATGCTATGCATGGCCATGGAAGGGTGCTTCAATTTATATAGCAGTCTCGATGCTCTTTGTGTTTATAGAGAGCATCTCTAACTTTTTCCCAGGGTGGTAATATCCTTATTATAGAATAAAAATCTGAGGGGCCCCTTTGTTTGGCATTAAATGAAAGTAAAGAGTTCCTAAGAAAATGAATTTGTCCATTTTTCGGGTTTAAATTACTATTCCTAATTTCCGAAAATTACAAAAAGATATATTAATCTACGTATAAATAATTCTATATTGTGAGAGTTCTAACAATCCTAGATCAAAAGGTAAAACTCAATTTAGATCATCTTTAAACTTCATGAAATCATTGTTGTGACTTTGTATAGTTTAAGTAAAATTAACAATGTGCGGTGGTCGACAGTCTCATGTAATTCACATTCTATTCATTATTCGTGCTTTTGCTAATGGGAAATACTTATGCTAATTGCATTTTTTGCTCATGGAGTCATGGTCAAAACACAACCCTATAATTAGGGGCTTGCTTTGGATCCTCGATGTTTGGTTACATAATAACCTCAACAAGATAGGGGTTGTTGCCAATCAATAGAGGCCGTCTTTGCTTGTCCGTTAATGCAACATATTGCTAGACTGTGTTCCTTATTTTAACACGTTGGTGTTTGGACATCCCGCTCCCTCTCGTTAAGATAATTTTTTATTTTTTTTGAGCTCTATTCTTGACTTTACCTTCTAGTTATTTTGCATTCGAGGGATGCCGAGGTCCGCGCAAGATAAATTACTTCATTCTGAGGACATGAATTTCCTATTCTTGAGGCAACAGATTGAAAGATTCTTTATTTTCTTTGGTGAACTCTATCCATCCACATCACGTTTTGAGGTTTTCTCTGGTACGATTGGAATCACATTCTCATATCCAAAGCAGATAATTGAAAGGTACCCTGGAAAAATTAGTGGGTCCTCATGCTCATATATCATGATTTCATTTACTTGTTGTTAGCTCTTCTTTACTATACTTAATTATTTGTTTTGCCACAAGGATTTCGATTCTTACGATTGAAGGGTAAAGTAACATCTTTAATTTGCTCTCTCTGGGTGGTCGTGCACTGTGCGCGGCTAACATCGGGAGAGGAGAGGAGTGGAGCGGGGGCTGGGGAAAAGTTAAGGTTTTTTTTCCTTTTATCGACTATCGTGTGGGCGAGTGTCGCACATTTAAGGATTATTAAGTGGGAAACAATACGTTGAAATGACCCACCCACGAATGGCTGCGTTGATTGGGGACTGGCCTCATGATCCCGCAGGTCAGGGGTTCGACTCACGTCTGCCACAACTCCCAGAGCAGTTTCGTGATTTATGTGGGGGGCCCCGGCGGTGGGTTGCTGGAGTAGTCTCCCCTAAGGTTTACGTCTAAATAGTGGCTTGCAACGACGTTCCAACGGTGCCACCGGGCATCGAAGGGCGGTGTGACCCCGAAGGGGTTTCCGGCGCCGGCGGTTCCTCAGTCACCCAAAAAAAAAAAAAAAATACTTTGAAATGAAATGTGGGAACAATATTCCTCATCCCATTTTTTGTGACTAGGAGAGTATTAAAGTAGTTTGCACGAGAACTTTTATTCTGTACTAGGTAGAGAGCGGCCGCGGTAAGCATGTTCTCGTATGATTGAACCCCAAAAGATAGGATTCTTGTTGGCATGAATGTTATCTTTTCCCTGGGGAAAGCACACTCTAACTTTTCTCCTTTTATGGACGATAAGATTCCCAATCGTCAATCTTCCCTTCTCTATTTTAGTGGGGAAGTAATTGATGATGGTGTTACATGCATTGAATTGTGAGATAAATCATTCATTGATGATTGATAAGGCCAATTTCATACTAAATATTTGAGATATTGACAATGATAAATTGTTCGTATTTGAATTTAACACCTAATAGATGTAGATTATTTTTTAGTTTGGTTTTGATTTGCAACGTTATCTTATTATTGTCTTTTTCAGCTGTTGCACCTAGTTCAATTGTCCTTTTGGCTTCAACCAAAAGAAAAATTATCTCTTTGGTATAAACTATTCATAATTGAATTTGAAACGATGTTGTTTTTCTTTTGATGCCCATGAATGATCTCTTATTTGGAATTATTCACTAAGTTAGTCCCCTGCCTATCATTGAGAGATAGTGCAACAGGGAGCAAGCAAGTCCTTTCGTCACATTGAGTTAGTCTTAATTTTTACTCAAAAATCTACACCACGAGCCAATCAGGCGTCATAATCGATGCACATCACACCCATAATTTGTTTGGGATTACTTGCTAATATTCTCACATGTACAGCTAAATAAAACGTTTCTTAAAAAGAATATCCGTGCATAAAGTTAGTTGCCTATGAATCTTTAGAAGAGAATGCATGAAAACAAAAGGCCACATACGGCATAAAGAAGTACCCCCACGTGACCTAAGTGGCCCGTGAAAAAAGAAGTTATGCTAACAAGAGAAACGGTATATTGAAATATCCTTCCTCACTTGCTAATAGAATTTATCTACTTTTTATATGCATGCAATGTTCCTCAACCTATCAATTTAGCATTTTGAGTTGGACTTTCAACCATGATATTAAATTCAGATTCTGCCATTTTCAAGTATGTGTCCACACAGTTAATCAAATTTTCATGTGTTAGTCTTAGTATGGCTTTCCTATGTTTTGAATTATCCATCATCACTCGACGATAGGATTTATATGCTCTTTATATACATGCAGTCTCCCTTCACATAGCAGCTAAGCATGCGTTGTGATATCGTTTCGCGACGCTATGAGAATCAATCGCAATCAATTTGAAAGAGTTTTGAAAATAGACATGATAGCAGTACATGACATCTAATGTATCTTATTGATTACTACTTTGCATCCCCAATTCCATTTTGGATAATTACGAAGAAGACGACACCGACATTCTCGGGAGTACATTATTCCAGCTTTGTCTTCACGAAAAGGGATTCCGATCAGTGGTCGAAAGTGCTTCCGAAATGACTGAAGCTATCTTTTTGATAGATGTTCGACATATTGATATTTCCCCCTGTTTTCTCTTTCTTCAGGGGGTGAGGATGCTGACTATCTGAAATTTGGATGAAAAAACTAAAACTTCATCTGACAAAATGCCCCTAAGGCTATATTTTGGAAAGTAGAAAACGGCGTAACGCAAAATTTGAGGAAAAGTCGAAAAAATTGCGAGAGTAGCAAAGAGTGACAATTTAAAATTCTAAAAAAAAAAAAAAAATGATCCCATTTTTCTTTCCCCGCTCTACACAAACAAAGCCTAATAGCAGCTTACTTAGGACCTGTTTATTTACACATCCTAATAAGCAAAAGGTATTTGTTTTGCTTTCCTATCAAAATTTAGAACAATGTTCGAATTTCAGAAATCTATGAAATTATTATATGTGACCCTACATAACAACATTAAGTATTGTGGAAGTTTAAGGAGCTTCGGATTTGAAAATGTTAAAATGCATGAGCCACAAGATTTAGATCAAGGTAAAAAGTAATAGTCAATCCAGACATGCTATTAGTTGTTGTAAAAACTCTAGGTTTTAACTAAAAATAGGCATAAAATTTCAGAAATATTTCTGCTTTCTTTACATTAAGTTTTTAGACGTTGGAGTTTTGTGCTTTGAGTCTCCAATTTCTGACACGGTACAGTGGTAATTCATTCTAAACAAATTTCAAATAATTTTATAGAAAATAGACCATGAGATGGATTCTGGGCACTCTTATCTTCTGAAGTTCAGATAGTCTATATGGCTCGTTGAATTTCTCCTAGACTAATTCGTGTTTTGTTATTTTTGTCATTTGTAAGAAGGGCGCCTCATGAATTCAAGATAGCATGCTTGGAGGTTTGTCCATTGATCACATACTTCTTTTTATATACAAATTAAAGAAGTGTGTCTTGATATGTGCATACTTTCTTAAATTTTTATATTACCATAAACCTGTCTTGGATATGCCTTTGTGGATATATGATTCTTGAGAACCATATACTTTGAGTTTGAGAATTCTTAGTATTATATTTACCAGAAAATAGCTCCTCATGTGCAGAAAGTTGATTTTTGGGTAAAAAATCTAATAGCCTGTTTTCACGATCACTACCAAACTTGGGAAAAACCCGCTAGAACCTGTGAAGTGACAATTGACTAAAGAGAAATTAGAAAATTTTAATTTGTTTAATTAGATTTTTGCAATTTTTTGGAAACAGCTCTTGTTCATTTTGATGCTGCTTCATTCACAATTGATACTTGCAACTCTTAGCAATCTGTGTGGATAGTCTGTTCTTTTCGAGGATTGGAAGTGATCTTTTTTTGCACAGTTTATTCTTTAATTTTTTCATCCATTTTCATTAATCGCACTAAACTATCTCGAAAGTTTGTGCCAACATGATCTGTCCTTGGTAACCCTAATTTGGGTTACGCCACCGATGTTCCATTTGAAAATATTCTGTTTCGCCAGGTCCTGAAACAGGATAGGTCATGTTCCGTTTGTAGGTTGGATGCCCCTTGTGCAGAATAAGCTCGTGGCAAGGGAAAACCAGGTTGGTTCATCGATGATATTCTCATGATAATTTCATTAACCAGTGCTGTTATCTACAGCGATTTAGCTTAAACAAAGTTCGGCATTTTGACTAATATCCACGATTTTGTTAGCTAAACTCAAGGCATCACTGTTCAAAACTTATTATACGGGTTTGATATATTCATTTTCTTTTCCATAAGGAGCTAGGGATTTCGGAATTACACAGAAAATAGTTTAAGCTGGAGTGACACATCACAGCAATTACAACTAATCATACAGGTTTGCAGACAAAAGCAGTTCAATTGGCTACAACAGTCACGCTCAGTTGCTTCTTGGCAAACTCAACGAGGTTGATCATCTCCTTGTCGTCGATGAATCCGTCTCTGTTGGCATCAGCATGATTCAGTGCCCGCTTGCTCTTCCACCCGGAGAACCACTTCCCGTTGCTGCGGATGATGTCCTGCAGCTCCTCCTTGCTTATCCTATTGTCTTCATTGGCGTCGAACTTCTTCAAAAAGTTCTTGAACTCCTCCAGGTTCATGGTGCGGGTGCCATCTGGTGAGGGTTGCGGGATCGCCATGACCAAGGAATATCAATCACAACTCCTCTGCGAATGCTGTGCATGGCCATGGAAGGGTGCTTCAATTTATATAGCAGCCTCGCTGCTATTCGTTGTCCTAGAGAGCATCTCTACCTTTTTCCCAAGGTGGTCATTTCATTATTATAGAATAAGAATCTGAAGGGCCCCTTTGTTCGGCATTAAATAAAAGTAAAGAGTTCCTAAGAAAAATAATTTATCTATTTTTCGGGTTTAAATTATTATCCCTAATTTCCGAAAATTATCAAAATAAATGCTAATCTATGTATAAATAATTATATATTGTGAGAGTTCTAGCGGTCTGGGATCAAAAGTAAATGTCAAAGTGTGTGAGTGAATCTTTCAATTAAGTAAAAAGTAAAACTCAATCTAAACATGTCTTTAAAGTTCATGATATCATTATCGTGACTTTGCATAGTTTAAGTAAAATTAACAATATGGCGGTGGTGGAGAATCTGGTGGTCCAGAAACAGTCTGATGTAACTCGCATCCGAGGTGGTCCAGAAACAGTCTGATGTAACTCGCATCCGATTCACTATTCATGCTTTTACTGGTGTGAAATACTTATGCTGGTCGCATCTTTGCTTGTGGAGTCGTGGTCAAAACTCAAATTGCCCCTTCTTGAGGCAACAAATTGAAAGATTCTCTTATCTCTCTTTAGTGAACTCTATCGACCCTCGTCGCGTTCCGAGGTTTTCTCCAATACGATTGGAATCACCTTCTCATATCCAAAGTAGATATTTGAAAGGAAATCTGGAAAAATTAGTGGGTCCTAATGCTCATATAGCATGGTTACATTTACTTCTTGTTAGCTCTTCTTTACTATACTTAATGATTTTTTTTCCCACAAGGACTTCGATTCTTACGATTGAAGGGTAAATTAACATCTTCAATTTACTCTCTATTGGTGGTTGTGCATGATACGTGGCTACCATTGGGAGAGGAGAGGAGAGCCGGAAAAAAAACTAGGTTTTTTTTTTAGGGGTGAGCATTAATCCATGGTCAACTTGGACCAACCCTGATAGTATTGGATCGGTCCCTGAACCTAGGACCTCTAGATCCTGCACTGTGTGGGTGGTCTTGGAAGCTAGAAGTTTAGGATTAAACCCTGCACATATTATATATTTATAATATATTATATATCTAATATGTTATATATCATATATTTTTGTCTACTCTAAAGCCTAGTGCATCTTCCCCTATTCGCTTTGCTGTTTTGTTTGCCGTGTAAATTAGAAAGTAGAACGAAACTCAACCCTAATCTTACCAAAAAAAGAAAGAAACCTTCATCACTCACCTCGCTTGCCTGCTTGCCTTGTGGCCAGCCTCTCTTTGCTAGCCTTGCCACTTGCCTATATTCCCCCATCTTGCGTATTCATTTTTATGATTTGTTGCTTTTAACAAATGTAAATTCCTATTTTACTGTATCTATATTTATATTTGATATGTGTTGGTGTTCATAATTCGGTTGCTCAATGTTGCATTGTTGATGGATATGTAATTTGAAATAATATATTTATTTAAAAAAACCGAAATAAAAATAATCGATTGGTCTCGAGATCAATTGAATCGAACTTGTACAATCAATTTGGTCCTCAATCCCCGGCTCAACAAGGTCGGTCCTTGATCTTAAAAATTAGGGACCGACACTGTGTGGATTGGTCCTTGAGTTAGGTTCTGGATTAGTCCTATCCATAATCAACCCTACTTTTTTCTTTTATCGCGTATTGTGTGGGCGAGCATCATCAAAAGGCTAACATGGGGGAAAAATACATAGAAATGAAATGTGGCAATAGTGTCCCTCACCTCTCCCTTTTGTGATTAGAAGAGTATCAATTTCCATTTATTTCATAGAAAATAAATGATTTAAAAAATATTTTCCAAAAAACGATCGTATCGAAGGAAATACTTAGTCAACAAGAGATGTTTTCATTATCAATTAAGTTTTAATATTTTCGTGGACAATGAAGATATTTTTTGTTTGTTTATTATTATATGTGATACAAACGATTATTTATTGAAAAATATTTTTTAAATTATTCATTCTTAAAGTAGTTCATACAAACAAAACTTTTATTCTATATTAGGCAAAGAGCGTTCCGTGCAAAGGAGTTCTCAAAGGATTGAACCCCAAAACAAAGGGATTTAATTTGGCATAAATGTCACTTTTTCCCTTTTCGGGGAAAGCACACGCTCCAAGCTTAATTCTATTCTGGATGACCCGATTCTAATGGTCAATCATCACTTCTCTAATTTAGTGGGAAAGTAAATAATGCCCGAGTGACGTGTGTCGAATCACGAAACAATCATTCATCGATTATTAATAAGGCTAATTCATAATTCATATATATATATATATATATATATATATAGTTTTCCTATGGTTATTAAATGTTGATTTGTATAATTGTTTTGTTCAATAACTTTGTGAGTGTAAAGAGAATCTCCTTTGTCTGGAATCCTAAAAGGAGTGGCTGCAACCTCGCTTTCTCCATATTGTATTTTTATTCTCCTAAGGGGTGGATGATTGGATTCTATGGTTTCACCATTATCAAGTTTCCACTTATAATGATGATCTAAGACAATTATCTCTTTTGGTTCAAGGAATTGTTCTTCTAACCAATCAAAGAAAAATATATGGACTTCATATTCATACATGTAGTCGTAATATTTTTGCTTGATATCTTTTGCTTTATCAGCAAAGGTTTTGAAGAACCATTCTCTGATTTGTTTGTTGTCTTCAGAATTGAATTCTTTGTTAAGGAATGTTCTATTTGGTTCAAATTGTTTTTCTAAAACATTAAGCTCTGCATATATCATTTGGGAATAAGTAGGAGAATGATGAGGAGAATCTGTATTTTGTAAGACTGGTTCAGGTTGGTTTTGTTGGTAAACTGGGCTGGAAATTCCTGATCTATTGTCTAGACCAGTAATTTTTGGTTCAGGTGTATCTCAGGATTATTTCTAATGATATTAGGAGGTAACGGTGTTGTATCACGTGTGGGAGTGTCTCTATGCGTACTTGGAGGAATGGTGATTATAGGTGGAAGATTGGGATTAAGATCTATTGACCTTGTGTAGGATGTATGAAAAGAATGACTAGATCTTGAATCAAAAGATCTTCTAGGAAACCTGATGGTCACTCTTCCTTATGGATGTTTTATGACATTAGTCGGATTTGTATTTTGAACAACTTGTTGGGGAATTTGGTTTTCTAATTCCCATTGTTCTGGTAAAGTGACTTGGTTCCAATTAATAGATCTAGGAATTGTCGTATTAGCTCTAGAAATGTCAGTCTGGAGGAGAAGTGTTTCTCCTTTTGGACTATGTTTAAAAGCATTTTCTCCAAAGGCAGAGGCCATGGCTTTGTAATGGATTTTATAGACAAGAGCTAAAGGAATAGATCCATCTGCTACTTTGTAATTATGGGTTTTTATTTGGAGTGTAAGGGCTCTAAGGATATTCTTATCCTTAAGAGATACTGAAAAATTGGGATAACAGTCAAAATGTATTGGTCCTTTGCAGAGACTTGTCTCTCCAGTACCGAGAATAGATTCATCATAGTTCAAGAGACGTGAATCTCGTAGAACTAGGAGAATGGATGTATTAAGACCTTCTTTTGTAAGAGGTTTGATTCCTACTTGGACTAATCCTATATGAATGTAATTGTATTTTTTTTTTATGCTTCTTAATAGACTCTTGATTCAAAAGGTGTATTTTTTCATAAGAATTAGAAAGAGGAATATCTCTTTCTTCTGTAGCTATGACATAATCTGATTTTTTGAAAAACTTCAATTTTGATTGTTTGTATATTTCCTTAAGCTGTATTTTAGGAATTTCCCAATTTTCTATAGATTTGTTGAAATCTTCTATCCTTACTTCTTCTCTATGTATAGGACTTGGATCTGAGTCCATTTGTGATAGAGAACTAGAGGAAGATGTAGATCTTCTAAGTAAGCTCATACTTAAGATTGGAACTAATCCTTCTTCAGAACCGTTACAGAGCTAAACCAACGGTCTAACAGCCACTCAGGGACTTACGGCCTGGACCACTTTGTAGAAACAAGAAGGATGCCAACGAATGGCTCTCGATCTATGAGTATGTTCTTACAAAGACTATCTATACCTTCCCATTGGCTCCGATACCATAAAGGGGTTAGGATCGGAGTACTATATGAGAGAAAAATAAAGTATATGAGATTAACAGATCTATAGGAAAGAATGAGAAATTAATCTAAACGTTTACGTTTGTTGTTATTAGTGTTTGAATCGGTGTCGGGATTTGAGTCGTCGGTGTAGGGATCGTTCTTGTATGGATTGTAAAAGATTCTCAAACATATGACAGTTCCAGATATGAGAAGGAGGAAATTAATAGGTTCTATGTCTTCGTAGTTAGACTCTAATGGTATGAAACCATTTACTAATCTAAGGGTTTCAGAGAATGTATGAACTATATCAAGAAATAATTGTATGGCTAAGACTATGATTAAGAAAATGTATATAATTCTAAACATGTAAAAGATTAAATAAAATCTTATGAATTAAAGATAATATAAAGAGCGAAAGCAACATATAAAATATAAAGTAAGAGTATGCATAAAAAAAAACCAACCATGAAGGTGGTATGAACTTGTATTATATGAAATGAAAATTACATGTATTGAAAAGTGCAGAAAGTTAAAGCATCAAGTCATCCACTAGGGCGGTAATCCGCACTCCAGGGAGTATTGATGTTTGTATTACAAGAAATGGTTAACCAACTATCATGTAAGTTGGTAACCTTGTATGAAACTATGTATTTGAAAACATAAACTTATTTTGTAACCAGGGGTACAAGGTAAGAGAGCTCAAGGCTTGAAGGGAAGAGGGTTTACAAGAAGGGAGGAGGAGGAAGAGAGAAATGAGATCTGAAAAATTTCGAGTCCCCTTCTCTTGTGCCGGAGGAGTGTATTTATAGAAAGTGCTACAATGTATGAATAGTGTAAAGTGAACAGTACTGAGTGAATAGTTAATAATGAACAGTATATGCCTATTTTGCTACGGTGTATAGCATTTGCGCCGCTGCAACAGTGTTGGCATGTGATGTCTTGGTTTTAATCTCTGGCTAGGTTGATCCCGTAGCAGTCGTCTTCATTGGTATTTCCACTGTGATGTGACTATGAGGATTTGCCTTGACTGTCTTGTGATTTGGAAGATCCACATTGTGATTCTTCCACTTCTAAGAGCATTGTCCTAAGGATATTACAATATTCCTCTCTGCTCTGGACTGCAGCAAGTGCTGCGCTTGCCATAGATTTCTCCTGTAAAAACGATGTATTTGGTGGGGCTGTATTCAACTGGGTTTTTTGGCGGATTAGTCAAGTTCTAACCGCAGCTTCAAATCCTTGTTCATGGAATCTAAAACCATCCCACCATTTTGTTTTATATTTGCGGACAAGCAAGGGTATAAGGTTGGTAGGTGTAGTATATCCGAATTCCCATGCTGTTACCCATGAGATTCTGAATATTATGAAAAAGTGCATAAGGCATTGGAACCTTGAATCATGTGGTGTTGGTTTGAAGTATTGGCGGAATATTTGGTAACCTTGTTTGATTGTGGGGTGTAGTATTATCTCTAGGGGTCCAAAAAGATCCCACCAGGAGTGAAACCAGTTTGGTAGGTTTTGTCTGTGGAAGTTGTCTTCGAAAAATACTAGCCAAGTGTGTTGGAAGGTTGTATTTTGTCGAAAGAAGGCATTCCACCATGCTTGTTGGTAGTCCCAGTATGTATATGAGGTGGAGTATGGTAAGTTTTGGGTGAGTCTGGTTTGGAATTTTCTGGATGTATGAGGTGAGGCTCCCTAGTGTGAGGGGTGTATGACTTTACTGATGGATATAGTGGAGTATAAGATGTTTTTTGTATTGGTTTTGTCAGCAAAGTGAGTGAACTTTGCTGATTCTATCTCCACTAAGATTTGCTCATAATAAGCAAGGGTTTTGTTTGTATTGTGTGGTTTAAAAAACCAATTTTTTGGAAAGATGTTTTTTGCAAATTTGATTGGATCTTCATCGAAGAATCCATCTTCTACAGTCAATATATTTTGAAACGATGTCTTTGGAAAGAATTTTGATTTTTGAGAATGAGGGGTTGCCTGTGGCCTAATGACCACCTCATTCGAAATTCTTTTGTATTCCGCTTGTCTTTGTGCAGCAAGCGGGGAGGGGTTGTTACTTACCTCAATGGTATTGGATGGCTCTTTTTTTACTGATTTTTGTAAGGATAGAGCAAGTAATTCCAATGTTTCTTTGGGTATTATGTTGGCTAGCTGAGCTAGGGTTAAAGGGGTTGATATGGATTCCTCTTTTAAAGGGGTATCTGGTATTGGGTGTTGTTGTAGGAATGATTGGTTGTTTTCTGCCATTTGGAGCTAGGTCTTGATGGGTGTCAAGCCTGTTGGCTTTGGTGGTGTATTGGAGGTTTTGGCAATGGCTTTGCCTTTGTCTTTGTCTTTTTTGGATCTTGGCATGATGGTATCCTTTGTAAAAATTCTCTTGTGAGAAAATCAGGTAATGAATTTGAAGAACCATTTATAAATTCAATGTCAAAATCGAATACTGAAAGTATGGCTTGCCATCTAGCAAAAATCTATTTTGATACAATGTTTAATATGTCTTTTTGTAAAATGTCTTTGGCTGATTTTCAATCAATTCGTAAGAGAAATTTTTGGTTTAATAAATCTCCTTGGAATTTTGATATAGACAAAACTATAGCAAGTATTTCTTTTTTAATAGTTGAATAATTTTGTTGGGTAGAATTCCAATGTTTTGAAATAAACTGAACAACTTGTTCTTTGCTATTTTTGACCTGTTTAAGAATACCACCGTATCCTATTTCTGAGGCATCTGTTTCAACTATTTTGAAAGTAGATGGGTCAGCTAGGTGTAAGCATGGTATGTCTTTAACATGAATCTTTATTTGTCTGACAATATTTGTATGGATAGAGGTCCATGGTGGAGGATCCTTTTGTAACCTTTGGTGTAGGGGTTTACAAATGATGTTTATATTGGGAAAGAAATCTAGAATATAATTGAGACTACCTAAGAACCTTTGTAATTGAGTCTTGTCTTTAATCTCATCTGGGAATTTATCAGTGAAAGAAATTGATCTTTCTATGGGGGTTATAGTGTTTAAATGAATGTAATGACCTAAGAATCTAATCTTGGTTTTGAAGAGTGCAATTTTAGTAGGAGAGACTACAAGACCGTTTTGTATGATTATTTTTATGAAAGTAGATAAATGTTTGAAATGTTGTTCTATATTGGATGAGAAGACTAGGACATCATCTATATAAATTGTCACGCCCCGAACCCCGAGCACGCGCACATCCCACTGCGGTCGATCAAATATGCGACATCCCAGGATACGTCGCCGACCCATTCATTTTTATTACGCATGCGGAAGCGAAACAAATCCCCTGACAACATTTAACTTGGGATAGAAAAGCAGGCAATCAATCACAATACCAAACACTCATTTATAAACACATAGGTTTAAATACAACACTGGACTGTCTACAGAATAGACCGGCTCGATAAAAGGGGAACCATCCTAAGACCAACTAGCAGGACACGTTCACCGATCCTTCAGTTTCCACCTTTCCAGACTCCATGGCTTTGGGTCCTTCACGACCGCTATCTAGGGACCTGAAATTTTGGCCCACAACGGGGTGAGACATTGTCTCAGCAAGTTCAACCCCCTAAACCCCTATTAGAAAGAAAATACACCTCGGGTGGCCTAGCCACATCACACAGAAGACTTACCTCGCCTTACTTCCTTCCTGCAGGTTAGTACAATTTGTATCACACAATCTCAGGTAGTAATAATAATTCAAACAATTGGAACGCCATCACTTTCAAGTAAATCACAATCGCACTTGGCACGCATTCCAATTATTATTCACTGTCACACAATGGCATAGCCTACTCGCAGTTCGGCTATCTACTGACATTAATGCCAGGCATCGCCTCCCTCCTTTGGAGCGTGGCTTCGTCACTACGTCGACGGCATTCCCGAAGGAGCATAGGTCCAGTTGGCCTAGCCTCTACTACGACCTGAGCCTCGTCACTATGTTGACGGCGATCCTAAAGGAAAACAGGTCCAGTTGGCCTAGCCACTACTACGACCCGAGCCTCGTCACTATGCTGACGGCGATCCTAAAGGAAAACAGGTCCAGTTGGTCTAGCCACTACTACGACCCGAGTCTTTCAACCAGCACACGACAATTCAATATTGACTCCCGAACAAATTGCATTTCACTCAAATACTCCAATTGCAATCGTAATCCTTAAAAATCCAATTTCGGTGCCAAACCCGACACGTGGGATTTTCTGAATAAAATCCGTATTTTTCACAATCAACACTCAATTTGAAATATCCATTCATCAAATTAAAAATCTGAGCACACAGCAGTGATCAGCACGAAATTCTGAGAATTTAGGGTCCCGACAAAATTTTTAGAATTTAATAAATAATTAAATTTATTCCGAAAATAATTAAATAATAATATTTTAATAATTTCGAATAAATATATATTATTAATTTATTTAATAATTTCGGAATACTTAAATAAATCAAAAAAATTCCTTTAAGTCACATCAACGCTTATCTTAATATAAACATTCTTTTATCCTTAAATTAAACACACTTTAAGTTAATCAAGCACCTTAATATAATCTACACTTAAATAAATTAAACTAACCACCTAATAATACTTAACATAAACTAAACCTCCCTAAGCATAATTAACCCTCTAAGCGAGGTTTAGTGAGCTAAACTCACCCGATTAGCGAGCCGAGCGGACCAAAACGACGAGGGCGTCGAGGGGATCGACTTTCCCAAAGGCGAACCTAGCTTTCGGGGTCGGGAAGCCGGCCAAAACGGGCCAAAACCTAGCTGCCATACCCATTTTCTTGGCTGCTGTTTGAGGTCGAGATGAGGCGGATCCGGTGGTGGTTCGGGCGGAGAAATGGCGGTGAAGGGCGGCGGCAGCTCGGCGGTGACTCACGGCGGCCAGGCGGGATCTCCGGCGACGGCTGGCAGCTCGGGACGACGGGCGATGGCTGCTGGCGCGCGGACGAAGCAGGGACGGAAGGGCGGAGCAGCTCGCGCACGGGACAGTGTGCGCGCGGACCGACGGCGGCGGCGACGGGCTCCGGCGACGAGCGAGCTGGCGGCGTCGAGCGGCAGACGGGCGGCCGGTCGGCGTGCGGGCGAGGCTGGTCCGGCCGAATTCTCCCTTTCCCTCTCTCTCTCCTCCCAAGCTTGAAGATGATGGAGACAATGGGGAAGTGACATCCCACCTTTTGAAGAACAAATCCTCACCATCCACTTGTCAACATCCTAGCCACTCTTGCCCCACACCATCCACTAACTCCAACTTCCCACAACCTTAATCCAATAGGTTCAATTTCATTTTCCGCCGTGGCATAAAATCTTGCACATCCAATTTTTCAATTCTCTTCTAATTGAACCAAATTGAAGTCCATAAAATTAATCCAATGTCACCACACTTCAATTCACATAATCACTTGACCATAGAACCCTCTTAGATCTCAAAAGTACAACCAAAAGCAGGCCTACCAATTTTTCGAACCAAATTAGCCATAATTTGATTATTTTGCTGAAAAACCCAATTTATAAGAAAAATCTTTTGAAGATGAGCCAATGTTCCTAAAATGATTTGTGACACATCAGGACTTCCAATTTCTGAATTCGATCTCAATTCACGGTTGATTTCACTCTGGCACGATATTAGCGCGTCCTGATCTACCGGGTAGCTTTTAGAAATTTTCGTGCATTTGACCTGTGGTTGATCAATTCAAGCCACAATGTACATCTTTGACACATTGGCGACTCTCGGTTATCGAGATAATCTCAAGGTTTCAAACACGGACACAGGGTACCCAAACGATAGAAAAGCCGGTCCAGTGCCGATCGACAAGAATTGTGCGATCTGGTGGAATCACCCACACTCGATCACATGCCTCTGTCGAGTCGACCTATCTCCAGTCTCTAATCGATTTTTAACTGTGCCGTAATGACCCTTGCAAATTAATTCGGTCGAAAGGTCGTTTCCTGGTCAAATTCTCGAGTCCGATGCATTAGAATTTCTTAACGGCTTCACCTGATAGACTAGTTATCCCATGAGTGATCAATTCAGGGAAAAGAACTATATGCGTGCAGATGAAATGCCCGTATCAATTTATTGAAAATAGAATTGGAAATTCGGGATGTCACATAAACTATGATGTATTCTGAATAAAGATTGAAAATTTTGTTCATAATTCTTTGAAATTCTGAAGGGGCATTTTTGAGGCCGAATGGCATAACGTTCCATTCGTATTGGCCAAAAGGGACTGTGAAAGCTGTTTTGTATTTATCCTTTTCACTGATTTGTATTTGCCAAAATCCTGATTTCATGTCAAATTTTGAAAATATTTTTGATCTACATAATCTGTTTAACAAATCTTTTTTATTGGGTATTGGATATCTTATCCACCTAAGGGCTGTATTTAGAGGTTTATAATTAATAACTAACTTGGGAACTCCTCTTTCTAGTTCAGCATTTTTATTAACATAAAAAGCAGAGCAGCTCCATGGTGACTGGCTTTTTCTTATGAGTTTTTTTATTTAAGAGGTCTTGTATTTCTATTTGGCAAAACTTTAGAACCTTTTGGTTCATTTGTGTAGGGCGAGCTTTTGTACGTATTTTGTTTTAAGAAAAATCATGTTCATAGGGCAGATCAACAATATGCTTCTTTCTTTCCCAAAAAGCATTGGGTAAGGTAGAGCATATGGTTTTTTCTATGTGTTTTTGTAGGGAAGCTATTTTCTCTAAAACATTTGGTTTTATAAGATTTTCTTCTATTCTTTTGAATTCTAAATCTTCTTTTAAGAATTCAAGCTGGTTTTCTTTGTCTTTTATAAGGCAATTTATTTCCGAAATAGAATGTTCTTGTAAAATATTTAAGCTTCTCTTTTGGGGTTTTGTTATGAATTTGAAGGTGATCTTTCTGTTTAAAGCATGGGTTTTAATACCTTCATTAGTAACTGTAAAAGGTTGGATTAATTGAATGAAAGGTGTTCCTAGAATTACCTGTTGCCTCATATTTTTAACTAAAAGAAAAGATGTTTTGTAAGACATTTGATCTTTTATTATTAAGGCTTTTGGTAATTTGTATTGTATGTTTAGTTTGTCTCCTGAGGCTGATTTTAAAGATTCGGATGTTTTGTCAAAGTATCTTGTTGGAACAAGGCCTTCTTTGATACAATTGAGATCAGCTCCTGTATCAAAGAGTGTTGTTGTTTCAATAATAAACTCATTGTTGATTTTTATCATAATATTTATTATCCATTTTCTAGATGTTATTTCTGTTAATAACATAAGAAAGGCTGGATCCGAAGTGTCAGAAGTATTGGTGATTTCATTTTGGTTTTCTAATTTTGTCTTTCCTTTTATGACAAGAGATTTTATATCAGAAATTTCTTGTTTCATTTCTAATTGGGTTACTTTCAGGGCTTGTATTTCTAATTTTTGTTGTTTTATTTCGTTTTGAAGATCATTAACATTTATATGTATGGACTGAGGTTTTTTGTTTCTATTTAAGATGTCTTTAAGATTGTAGGAAGTATTGGTCTTAGTGGTAATATTCATAGAAGAGTGTAGTCTATCTAGGTATTCTTTTTTGGCTTCCGGGTCAGTTATTTTATCAGCAGTGCTGAGAAGGAATTCTTCTTCTTTGGTTAACATATTTATTTCAGGAATAAGTTTGTCTGGAGAGGCGTCTTCATAATCTAAATCAGAAGGGGTTTCTATTTCATTTATTTGAAGACCTTCTTCCTCAAGAAGTTCATCAGAAGAAGTATCGTCAGTTTCTACAAAGATGTTATTTAACTGGTTTAAAGTATTCTCATCAAGAGATAGTTCATTTAATCTCTTATTAATCCTACAATATTTTGATATGTGGCCTTTTCTACCGCAAGAGTAGCATTTAATGTCTTTAAAATTTTTCTTATCATCCTGAGGTTTATTATGGTTATTATGGTACCTACGTTTATTCCTATGAACTTGTGGTTTGTTGCGGTGTTTTCTTGTTTCTTTTTCAGAAGGGCAAGTCCCTTTACATTTTGGTTTTGTTTTTTCATTATAAGAGGGATCATATTGAGCACAGAAATCTCCTAGACTTCTATTGGTGAGAGATTGTTCTTCCTTGAGTTGTCTTTGTAATTTGATCATATTACACATTTGTGTTCCTTGTCTGTAAACGTATGAAACTATTTCTCCATAAGAAAGAAGATCATAAGGTATTTGGCCACTGTATTCTTCTCTAATTCTAACCTTAACTTGGTCTCCTATAATTTGGGGTAAACTTGCTAAGAATTTTTCTTTCCAAAAGGGTTGATTGCAATCTGGTCTGACAAGAACCCTTTGAAGGAAAAGTTCCTTGTATTCTCTAAATCTTCCTAAGGATTTGCATCGCATATTGGATAGGAGATCTTGGTTCCTATCTCTAATATGTGAAGGGTCTCCTATGAAGTGTTGTGAAATGGAGTAAATAAGAGTATTAACCGCATCTTGGATAAGATGTCCTTGATCGTCATCCATGCGTTGTCCAAAGTCGTCTATTTTATAAGCAGTTAAAACTTGTATTTTTTGTTCTTCGGTCAAATAATTATCCCACCAACCTTTTAGTTGTCCAGTAAAACCAGCTACTAAAAGATTAGCAACAGCATGATCAGAAACATCTTGCTGTGTTTTATAGGCATTAGCAAGCATTACCATGTTATTAAGAATGTTCATAATATTGGTTTCGGCTACACCATCTATATTCCATTCATAAATGGCATCTGGAGAGTATTTATTCTGTATTTTTTACGATGATTCTTCTTGGGCAATGTCTGGTGGGGTAGCTCTACTATAATAAAGTTTTTGGGGTTGTCTCCAATTGAGTCTATTTACTTCAGCAACTGATTCATTGTCGGAGTCACTAGAAGGTTTGGTCAAGGTACTAATAGTAGGTTGGTCAGGGGTGTCATTAATAATTAGTCCTTGAAATTTAGGGTGTTTAGTATAGGGGCAGGCTCTAGCTTTGATTTCCCTAGGAGTTTTTTCTTTTGTTCTATGGCTTTGGCAAACTCCGGGCTAAAATTTTTTGGGAATTCAAAAGCCTTAAAAATTGGCTTTTTGATATATATAGACATTGACAATGATAAATTATTCATATCTGAATTTAAAATCTAATGGATGTAGATTATGCTTTAGTTTGGTTTTTCATTTGCAAAATTGTCTTTTTGGGATACTGTTCCTGTTTGAATTTGAAACAATGTTGTTTTTCTTTTGATGTTCAAGAGGGATACCCTTTTTGGGATTATTCGATAAACTAGTCCACCGCCTATCATTGAGAGAGAGTTTGAGGGGGAGCTAGCTAGTCGTTTCAATATATCGAGTCAGTCTTAGTTTCACTCGAAAATTTACATCACAAGCCAGTCAGATGTCGTAATCGATGTACATCATGAGCCCCATAATTTATTTAGGAGTGCTTTGCTAACATTCTCATATGTGAATCTTAATAAAGTCTTCCTTAAAAAAGAAAATATTTGTGCATAAAGCTAGTTACCTCTAAATTTTTAGAAGAGAATGCATGAACCGCAAAGGCCGCGTGCAGCATAAAGAATTACCCCCACCTAACCTAAGGGGCCCATGAAAAAAACAAAATAATGGTATATTAAAATATCTCTTGTCACTTGATAATAGAATTTATATGTTTTTTATATACACGCAGTATTCCTTTGCTGATCAACTTAACGTTTTGAGTTGAACTTTTTGTACCTTAATATCAATTCTAGACTCTGCCCCTTTCGTGTGTGCGTCTACTTCTTTAATTTCATGTTTTCACGTGTCACTTCTAATCTAATTTGCATATGTGTTGAGATATCCCATACCGCTCAACAATGGAGTTTATATACTCTTTATATGGTCTAATCTCTACCTATAAATTTAAACATGTATGTTGTGATATTATTTCATAACGCTCGATATATTTGAGAAATTCCTACTTTGCATCCCCAATCCCGTTCTGGATGATTACAGAAAAGACAACACCCTTATTCTTTGGTGTACTTTATTCCAACTTTGTCTTCACGTGTAGGGAATCCGATCACTGGTCGAAGGTGCTTCCGAAGTGACCGAAGCTATCTCGATTTTTCCAAAGTTGGTGAAGCATCTTATCTAGGTAGG
The DNA here is from genome assembly GCA_014182365.1 of Eucalyptus tenuipes. Taxonomy (NCBI): domain Eukaryota; kingdom Viridiplantae; phylum Streptophyta; class Magnoliopsida; order Myrtales; family Myrtaceae; genus Eucalyptus; species Eucalyptus tenuipes. Next base: position 1,522,575 of record CM024542.1, read on the forward strand.
ACACAACATACTCTTTCTGCTTCAAATTCGTTATTAATCTGGAACAGCAGTTGGCTTCTCCTTCCATCATCTTGGGCCCTCTTTCCATGGATTCAATCCTCATTTTCGTAATATCATCATAGTTATAATCGTTATCTAGTTTAAGCAATTTTACATTGTATCGTACTAATTGTGCAACTCAACAACAGGAACTACCGCATCATTGTTTATACAGACTGGTTTGCTGCACGCTCAAACTGCATCGCTACTGAGAAAGGGGTTCGACGCCCAAACGATGTTCTGGTACAATTTTTCACATCCGATTGCATCGACCTTTTCGATCTGATCAAAGACGGGCCATCTCTCCACAGTCCGATCCCAAGTGGTCAAAAGCCGAGCAGGTTCCGAACCTAAGACCTCATGTTCCTTTAGGCGTAACATTTCAGCCGTCCTACTAGCCATGTTCCATTTTTTTTTATCTCCTGGATGGTCGAAATAGTGACATAAGCAATTGTTTATGCATGATAGTGCTCATTGATGAAGCCAGCCGAATATTGTCTTGTAGAGAATTTCACTTCCAGAAGTTAGGATATGCACATCGCAGATTGCATCATTCATCCGATTGTTTATCATTAAAATTTGGATTTGGTCAATGTGGGTTGAAGTATCCAATTTGCAAGGAAATCTGCATTATTGATTTGGTCCAATGGAGGCGTCAATGGAGGCGTCGATATTAGAAATATGTGAAGACAGCCTTGCCAAACGGCCCTGCATAGTAATATTTATAGACCCGTATGGTATGGACGTACGATACTTCTATTCTCCAATGATAGCTGCAATTCTTTGTCGGTATCAAATCGGTCCTAAATTTATCGTATATATATTAATTCAGCTCTAAACTTTTCAATTTTATCAATATAGTCCTTAACATTTGGCTGAAATTACAATACAGTCCTTCCAGCTAATTGTCGCAGGAATTTGCCAATGCGGCAACAAATGCTCACCGTCTTATATGACACGCTGATGCAGACAACTTGTAGATTGCTGAGTCAAGGATTTTCGAGCCACCACTAGCCAAAAAGACTACACTGAAATTTTACACAAAATTAGGATAATATTGACAAAATTGATAAGTTTATGACTAAATTATCATTCGTATAATAGGTTTAGAATCGGCTTTGGTAATTTTCCCAAACAAAAACATCATAATGTTGCAAAACACATTACCTTGATTGAAGCTTTGAGATAGAGGATGGCCATGGCACTGCATGCTGCAGCAGAGGTTGTGATGGAACAGTGGAGCATATGTTTACTAAATTTTTTTGGATTTGAATGAATCGATTGAAAGATTTAAGACTTCATTTAATCTTTTAGTGAAGGTTGATGACTTGATTGAGCCAATCGAAAGTTTTAGATCTCGATCACATTCCTTACATAAGATTTAAGACTCTGGTGCGATTTTCCCGATCTAAGAGATTCCATCGTATTCAATGATTTAGATATCGTTTTCCCGACATCCCCGTTTTGCCATCCGAATACACGGCTGAAGTTGCGCTTGCTCTTGCTCACGCCTAACAGAGGTTGCATCATGCAAGATGCATGCACAGCAATTTACCTAATTGAGGGCTGCTTCTCACTTGTCATGATTCTTGGAGGATCATCACAAGGGCCGTTTGTTTTGAGTTGAGATTCCACACGTCTCCTGGGCGATCATCTTCTTTAGCGGGTCACAAGTTGCGGAAGATAGAATATGTCATTCATTCTTAAAGCATGTCAGCTCCGGACTGTACTTTTTTCTTGTGCAAAAATAGAACCAAACTTGTTTCTACAGACATTCTATTGGTTGGTGATTAGTCTGGGCTTAAGATAGGAATCAGATAAATATCAAGAGCAATTAATCCATCATTTTAAGGTCATTGTGATACATCGAATCATCTTTTCTATTAATTGACAATCAATTTTTGTTGTGGCTTTTTTTTCGAGTATTTATGGCTTTTATGCTGCATAGACATATATCGATTTGGCCAATTGCCGGCTAACATAGATGTCAACAGTCTTATGTGACACCACCAATACTGACAGTGATAATTTTTAATAATGTTTTAATACATTTTTCGAATTTTTTATATTTTTATTTTCTTTTTTCTTTTTTTCTTTTCTCTCTCTTTTATCTTTTTTTTTCCTTCCCTTCCTTCTTCCTTCAGCCAGTCGCCAGCTCAGCTATCGATCAGCGAGGCCGGTGGAAGAAGGAAGGGAAGAAAAAGAAAAATAATAAATAATAAATAAATTGAAGAAATATTTTTTAAAATGGTCCACGTCAGCGCCAATGGCGCCACGTATGATGACCCTCGTCTATGTTAGCGCCAACATGTCAAAATTGACCGGATGGACTCACTTAATACAAATGCAAAAATTTTAGGACTCATTTGGCTAAAAAAAAGATTTAGTATTAAATTACCATAATTGTAATACATTTAAGACTTTTTTTTGGGTGATTTTCCCGCTCCTATGTTCCTTTTTTTTTTTTTTGAGTCGGTCCTACACTACTCCTAGTTTAACTCTCACTCTCAGACTTTTGTCTTACCTCCTTGCAGGGCGTGGGAGTCGAAACCCACTCCTGAAATTAATTCGTCTCCACCCCAATCCTCCCCGAGGAGGTGGGAATTCGAACCCCTCACCCCTCCCTTTCATGTTGGAAGGGTGGCCATTGGGCCTATGTTCCCCTTTTACCCCTTCACAAATTACCCCTTTCGTTCACTAAAATCATTCTAATCACACAGACTAATCATGGTAAAATGCCCATAAAATTGTTTTTCCTAATTCAAGTGCAAATCTTCTCTCCCACCCAACAATCTTTCCAAACATCCAACTCATCTACCAAAAAAGAGATGAGCCGGACCTTTTCGCGAACCCTCAAAAACAACACCGCCATCGCGTAATCGTAGAAACCCCCCGTACCCATCATCACGATGGCCTACCTTTCCGAGCTCGAACGAAAACCGACAGACCAAACACACCTCTCAGCCCCGATCACGCATCATGATCCAGTTATCGAAAGATCAACATACCGACATTTTGGAAGGGCTTCGTTTCGTGCGTGAACCACGACGATCGATCGGTCCCCTCCAAATCATTCGCGTGGGGGTGTGAGTTGTGATGCCCGACCTACAGCCCCCGATTTTTCTTCTCTAGTTTAAACACTTTGATTAATGATTCGAACATGATGATTACAAAACAAAGGAGAAGAGGGGGAGGAAATGATTAGAAAATGGGCATCGGTTGAAGCCTTTGCGATTTCGTAACGGGCGAGAGCGACGTTTTCATCGCAATGTGCGAAGTTGACGGGGCAACCAGAGAGTTGTTGCGAAGCTTGCCCTTCCTTCTCAATAAGCTCCCTCCTTTCAATATCGGTGGCCTAAAATGATTTATCTAAAGATTCCATATCATATAATATGTGATATATATTACTATCTTACCGCCCCTCCATCATAGCCCTCCGATCGATTCGATCCACCAATCGATTTTTTTAATTTATCCACGTCTCGCATGTTTCTTTTTAAAGGGACCATTCCATCAATTTTCTAAAGCCCACCATATCGAATTATGCTAATTGGACGTATTTCATCGCCGATCTCTTGACGTGGGGATTAGTGCTAATAAGAAATTACGCTGGCTACGACCGATGAACCCTGGCACGACCCTTTCTTTAAAATTGGCAAGTTCAATTTGAAAGGGTCTCCGAAGCAAGCGAAGTAAAACCCATCTTGGATAAAAGTACTTTTGCTTTTGGTTGGTGGGATTAAGAGAATAGGTTTAAAATCGAAATAAATGTGATTCGCATTGCCAAATGTAAATTCGAAGCGATGATCCACGCGGCAAGGAGACAAAAATGGAACCTTAAGAAATCGAAAATCAAACGAATATTTCTATAAATCACAATTATTTAGTCCTACACCAAGCACCGGTTGCAGCACATAGGAGAGAAGCAAAGCATCATTAGGTCCGAACCGCTTTTGTCCTGAAGTTAAGAAAATCCAAACCGGAAGAAAGCTGACATATGGAGCTCTCTAAAGGTCCATTTTTTTTTTTTAACATTTCTTTTTCACTATAGTACGTGTTTTTACTTTGGTCTCACTCCCTAATTTCTCCAACTACTACGGCGTAGAAATTACTAAATTAATGTTAATTCTGTGATTAACCACCCCCCAATCGCATTTAAATAAAGGGTGTCCGCGATTTGCATAGTGATATATATACAAAGCCCTCGGCAGGAACCGCAGCTTCCGGGCAGATAAAGATGGGCGAAGGCATTGGCTTTCAAAAGATCATTATGAAGGCCACGCCTTCCAAGTCTCTGGTCGTCAGGATCAACCTGGTCTTCCTCGCGTTCTTCCTGGTCGTGTACGCCGGGCTCCTCCTCCGACCGTCATCCGTGTTCGGCAACAACGTCGTGTCGCCGCTCATCCGGTGCTCCGACGTGCGTGAGTGCCATCACAAGGTAAGGTGAGCCGCTGCCCGTGTACCGAAGTGGGTCGGAATTGGTCAAGGAAGCAATGTGTTTGATTTGCGTGTTTCGTCTTTCCGTTGTCAGCAGCGCGAGGACGGGGTCAAGATGAAGGTGGTGCTGGAAGAGAAGGCGCGCGACCGCCGGTCGAGGCCTAGCAGGGGTCACGAGATGGAGCCGCCTAGCTTCATGGAGGAGGTCGTGGGGCGAGGGGCCAAGAACAAGATCGGGATGATCAACATGGACGAGGACGACGTGAGCGAGTGGGGGCGGTACGGGGACACGGTCCCGATCCGGTACGACCGGGTGTCGTCCCTCTTCGAGTGGAAGGACCTGTTCCCCGAGTGGATCGACGAGGAGGAGGAGAGCGACGTGCCCTCCTGCCCCGAGATACCAATGCCCGACTTCGAGCTCTACGAGACCCTGGACGTGGTGGTGGCGAAGCTGCCGTGCCGGAGCCCCGAGGAAGGGTGGAACCGGGACTTGGGGAGGCTGCAGGCGCACCTGGCGGCGGCCGGGGCGGCGGCGAGGAGGGGGAGGAGGGAGCCGGGGGAGGAAGGTGAGGGTGTTGCTGTGGAGCAGGTGCAGGCCGATGATGGAGCTGTTCAGGTGCAATGACTTGGTGCGGAAGGAAGGTGATTGGTGGTTGTACGAGCCGGACCTGAATCGGTTGGATCAGAAGATGGCGCTGCCGGCTGGCTCTTGCCGATTGGCTCTCCCCCTGTGGGGTCAAGGTAAAAGTCCCCCCAACAAATCTCAGAATAACTTTAGGTTAATTTTTCTGGAATTTCATGATCAGTCCTGCTAAAATTATTTACCAAGAAATTATTGGTGTCCCCGTTGACCAAATGGGGTGAATTGCGTTGGGAATTTTTCCTCTTAGAGATGGATGCTGATGGGACTCCATGGTCGCGTTGAGAATTTAATTTAGCGTGGAGAAAAAAAAAATGAAGAACCATATTAGCAAATGTGTGAACGCGTCATGCACGTGTAGGAAATTGACATTTGAACAACTTAGCATAATAGTTCTATTTATGATATCTTTAAAAATGTTGCGTAATGAGAAGGGGAGTAATTGGTCAAAAAGTACACGGGACGAACAATATGTATAGATTTTTATGAAAATAGAACAAAGCTTTTGATTTGAAATCTTGATAGGAAGATTTTGCATAGGATAGAAAATATTTAGATTTTAATATCAAAAAATGAAAAAGAAAATAGAGCAAAAGTTACGAAGTTACCCAATTAACCATTGTTAAATGATAGAACAAAATTACGTGTATATCTTTTAGGAATTAGGTTGCTTGCTTTTCGCAAGAAGCTTTCAATTAAAAAGATCAGAAGGAAATAAAAGAAATAAAATAAAATAAAAGGTGTGAACGCGCCAGGTAGGGGTCGAACCTACGACTTTCTGCTTAGGAAACAGACGCTCTATCCACTGAGCTACAGGCGCTGATTCGTCATGACTGTAATTATTTTATATATGACTTAATTTTAACACACCCCTTTGCATTATTCTTTATTATTGATGCAATGATGGCTAATGAAATTTAATTCGCAGGCATCAACGAGGTGTACGACCTCTCCAACATCCTCACCACCACCGCCACCGTGCGGCGGGAGGCCTACGCCACCGTCCTCCACTCCTCCGAGTCCTACGTGTGCGGCGCCATCGCGCTCGCCCAGAGCCTCCTCCGAACCGGCACCAAGCGCGACCTCGTCCTGCTCATCGACGCCTCAATCTCCGAGGTGAAGCGCGCGGCCCTCGCCGCCGCAGGCTGGCAGATCCGCCTCATCCGCCGCATCCGCAACCCGCGGGCCGAGAAGCACACCTACAACGAGTACAACTACAGCAAGTTCCGGCTGTGGCAGCTCACCGACTACGACAAGGTCATCTTCATCGACTCCGACATCGTGGTCCTCCGCAACCTCGACCTGCTCTTCCACTTCCCGCAGATGTCCGCCACCGGCAACGACAACTCCATCTTCAACTCCGGCATCATGGTCATCGAGCCCTCCAGCTGCACCTTCAAGATCCTCATGAACAGCCGCCAGGACATCGTGTCCTACAACGGCGGCGACCAGGGCTTCCTTAACGAGATCTTCGTCTGGTGGCACCGCCTCCCCCGCCGGATCAACTTCCTCAAGAACTTCTGGTCCAACACCACGGCGGAGCGGAGCGTGAAGGAGCAGCTCTTCGGGTCGGACCCGCCGAAGCTGTACGCGATCCACTACCTCGGGTGGAAGCCCTGGCTGTGCTACCGGGACTACGACTGCAACTGGGACGTGGTGGACCAGAAGGTGTACGCCAGCGACGTCGCCCACCGCCGCTGGTGGCGGTTCCACGACGAGGCCATGGACGAGGGCCTGAGGAGGTTCTGCGCCCTGACCGAGCGGAGGAGGACGGATCTCAACTGGGAACGGCGGAGGGCGCGGCGGATGGGGCTGGCCGACGGCCACTGGAGGATCAATATTACGGACCCCAGGCGGCTTCGCTCGAATTTGATGGAGTAGATTAAATATGTGATTAATTCTTTTTCCCTTTTTTTTTCCCTTTTTTTTTTCCATTTCTTTTTCCTTCCCGTCTTTCGGAGTTTAAATAATTTTTTTTCCTTCTATTCCTTTTTTGGTGTTTTTTCTCTTTTAATATACGAGATTAAGTAAATGGGGTTTCGCATCTCACATGTGAATAATAGAGGAGTGCTAGAGTATGGTGAATGTGAGAGGACAATTCTATATAGCCACGTCGCCTCGTTCACAAAGGTCATTATCAATAAAAGCAAAATTTAAATAATGTTATTGGCGATCATTGCATGAATCAAAATAGAGGATAGCATACCATGACATAAGCGATGATTTATACAGAATCATGTGAGACTCCCTTTTTTCAAGAACTGAATTTCTAAATAAGAATGCATGTGATCGATTTCAAACTTGAAATCTACCATATGGGGTTGAATATAAAAAAAAACAAATCCTATTGACCTTGAGACCGGTCTGAGCATTTTTTTTTTCCTTTTTCTCTTTTGGTTTTGATTTATAATTGGCACATTGACTCTTTCCACTTGAGGAATATGTAACGAACATATTCAATTTCAGCAAATAAGGGAAAAAGCTAAAAAAAATTCTAAATTTTGACCAAAGTGACAAATTTATCCCAATTTTCTTTTTGTGACATGAAAAACCTCAAATTTTGCTAACCGTGACACATCTACTCCACCAAGGGCATTTTCATCTTTTTATTTTTATTTTTCTTTTTCTTTTTCTTTTTTTCTTCTTCTCTCTTCCCTCCGTTGGCCATGGCGAAGGGAAGCCGGACTCAGGGAAGGGCAGCCCTTGCTGGCATTGGGCAAGGGTCTCCCTCGCCTGGGCTAGCTAGGGTCTCCCTTAGTTGGGTCCGGCGAGGGCCTCCCTCGCCAAATCACACCCCTCGCCCGACGTCAGCGAGGGCGGCCCTCGCCTAAGTCCGGCTTCCCTCCGCCAGGCCATGACAAGCAGAGGGAATAGAGAAGAAGAAGAAAAAAAGATAAAGATAAAGTAAAAGATGAAAATATCCTATAATTTAAGGTAAATGTATCACACAGATACAAGTTCAAGGTTTTTTTGTTAGGAAAAAAAGTTTGGGCTAAATATCTCACGATTAGTAAAGTTTTGGATTTTTCATGTCACAAAAAAAAGTTTTGGATAAAATTTGGGGTTTTTGGTGGTCTTTTCCTTTAAAAAATAAAATAATATAATATACAATTGGTAGTAAACAATTTAAAAACCAGCTTTGTTCCACATTCTACTACTAAACGAGTCTTGCAAGTCCAAGTTCCATGTTTTTTTTAAAAAAAATATCTAAAAAATTCTAAATCTATTATACTTTTGCTAATGTTGTACTAAATTTTTAGTCATGTTAATTAAGTCATCCAGCCAATTTTAACCGAAAATTACCAATGTGGATGTCAATAGCCTATAGGATGGTTGGTGCTAATATAAACAATTATTTACAATTTCTTTAAAAAGATTTTTTTTTTGTATTTTCTCTTTTCTTTTTTCCTTTTTCTTTCTTTCTTTTCCTTTTTTTTTTCTACAAAGTCTAGTTGGAGTCGCCGACTAACCACGAGGGAGGGCCACATGACCTTGATTTGTGACCAACGAGGCTTGGAAGAAAAAGGAAAAAAATTATAAAATGATGCAAGAACATTAGGCTTCATTGGATGATTCAAGTAAAAGATATCGATTGCAGAAAAGTTGCCGATTCAATAGACAAGTTGCTAACAAAATGGTTGCGAATTGGCTACCGAGACACTATACACAAGTTTGTTCTCGATCTAATACTACTGATAGACTATCTAACAATCGAAGGTTGTTCTGGACAATTTCCTTTGTTGTTTGGTGATCTTCAAAGATGTCTATTGGAATGCCCAAGAAGACGAATAATTTAGAGTCTATTTTAATTACTTTGCGTCTAGTCAAGTGTAATTAGTAAAGTCATAAGTGTGTTTTAAGTTTCAAATGTCAAAGTTCAAGTCTTTAGATACTTTAATGCATTTTATAGTTTCTAGCACTTTATTGTGCTTTTATGTTCCTATGTCTTTAATTAATTAGGCAATTTCTTATCTTCAATGTTTAGTGTCTTTTCTATGTAAGAATCCTTTTATATAATTAGGCGAATTCTTAAATGTAAGATAATGAATTTTGAGTAAATGAATTATGAATTTTTTCTTTGTGTGAACGAATATCTTTGTAGAGTAGATTATTTTTGGTTTATGTATCCTTAGAATGTGAATTATTCACAAAGAAGCACTATATCCTCGACTGGTGGTTTTCCTGTAGGCCTTGGTGGTGAGTTTCTTTCATTCTGAAGTTCAGTATCTTTGGCTGGTGATGTCTATAGGCCTTGGTGGTAAACTTCATCACTCCCAATTCTAATCTTCAGCTAGTGATCGTGTTATATCATGCATTTTGCATACATCCATTCCCATACACTCACCCATCATCGATGATCACTTAAAACCTAAGTAGCACCAATATCGACAAGAGACACGCGACACAACACAATACAATACGCTTAGTTCCCCAAAAACAAAAAATTCCAACTTGTTAGGATACGTTGTATACTAAATGTATAATTTTATATATACATAATAAATTATCATTTTTGTGATTATTTCAATCAAATTAATTTGATTCAAATTCATAAATAAATAATAAAAAAAGCCTATAATAAATTTATACTAAAATCATTAATCCACAATTTATTAATATCATTCATTGTTTCAATTTGACAAATTCAATTCCATTCCAGTGATCCATAAAATTTGGAGAAAAAAATAAGCATCTTACATTTTAGACTCACGTATCAAACGTATCAGAAGAGAAGAGAAAAAAAATTGAGTGATAAATTATGTATCACGGAAAGTGAAAATCAGAAGAGAAGAGAAAATTAGGTTTTTCTTCTTTCCCAATTTATTATTTATTTTTATTTGAGAAAATCTCAAATAGGGGCCTGAAGTGGGTTCATTTTCTCAAAAAAGGACCCAAAGTAGACATTGTATCAAATAAGGATCCAAAGTGGCTAATTTTGTCTCAAATAAAGACCCTAACTTTCAATCTTATTTAGAGCTTGGGGTAGTTTTGTCCAAGAACATTTTTTTCTTTTTTTCTTTTTTTTTATTCATCTTCCTCACACCTCCTCCTTCGATCTACATTGCCTCCTTCTTCAACACCATAATCGGGCCCCTACCAATGGTGACCTCGTGAGCTTCATGTCATCACGTAGTTGGTCCTAGTGACAAGAAGTTGGATTGGAGTTATTTGCTACTGGTCACCTTCTCGGATGCTAAAATCCTCAGCTCCTCAAGATGCATCAAATCTCGGCTCGCTTGTGCTCAACCTAAAGTACGGATTGACCTCAATCTGATGACGACGATGTTGGATTTTTTATCAGGGGCAGTGGTCAATGAGGTAAAGAGCTCAAATAGGACTTGTCAATGGCGGCAATGGGGCAACGAAGTACAATAGTTTCTACAGTTAATGATGTCAAATACGACTAATGATCAATCTTAAGATGGGGTATCGATTGAGGAGAAGAGCTGTGTCGATGAGAATGGCAAGAGTGTGAGTAGGTGTCTCCAGACTAGGGATTATTGAAAGGAGCCATTGGCATTGCAAAGGGGAAGGGGGATCTTTGAAAGATTGAATTTACGCAAGAGAGGCAAACCCAAATTTGAAATTGATGAGGCCAACTCTTGCCGAGGTTGAAATAGTCGCCAGCTGCAACAAAATTGTTCTTTGGCGTGAAATTGTTGATCACCAAGTGTTAATTGAATAGAGGCATAAGTTAGTCAAACAAGACTATCTAGCAATGCTTGGATATTGCTACTCTGTTGTTGGCAAGCAAGACCGAAAACAACACAAAAAATTGCAGTTGCTAGGTTAGCGGAAGGCCCGGAATAAGTGGAGTTTGATGCACTCTCGAGGTGAGAGAAATACGTCGCCAAAGGGATTAGTTGCATAGCTTGGGAGTTGGACAAGAAGTTGAGTCTCAGCAAAGCATATTCATATTATGGCTTTGAGATCGAATTTGCAATGAATGTTGGAATAAAAAGAACTTATTTTTTAAAGCTCATTTCGGCTTCATGGAATAGTCTACAAACCATTTTGAGGAGCGAAATTTAAAATTTTCAACGAGTTAGACTACGTTGTAATGGCTCGTGTTAAAGAAAACCCAATCTTGGTCATACAACGAGATGACACAAAGAGCCATGGGGCTGATAATGGAGGTGATGTAAAAAGTGAGAAAGATGAAGAAAGAAAAAAGAAGAAAGAGAGAGACAAAAAAATAAACAACAATGTTCTAGGACAAAAGTACCCCTGGTTGTGAATAAAATTAGAAGTTCAGGTCCTTAATTGAGAGTAAGTTAACCGCTCCGGGTCCTTATTTGATACAGTGTCCACTTTGGGTCCTTTTTTGAGAAAATGACTCTACTTCAAGTCCTTATTTGAGATTTTCCCTTTTTATTTTTATTTTTTCACATATATACATTTTTACTTCTCATTTATTGAAAAATTTTAAAATTGATCTCGTGTATCAAAATCACATTTCGAACTCATATGTTAGAGTTCCACTCGAATGTTGGAAAGTGTAAGGGAAATTGATTCGACGTCGGATTTTCCGACACGTGTTGACTGAGTATTCGAGAGTGTCCGATACGACATGAAGGCTTTGGGAGAATATCGATATTTCTTAGCTCAAAACCACTTTCACCCATCTTGCAACCGCATCATAAAAAAATTTTATGTCAGCGATTTCCCACTAAAACTGGCCGAATAAACTTAATTGACAGAACTTGAAAAAATTTAGAATTTAAATGGGAAAAATTAAAAAGTTAAGGATTTAATTAGTTAAAGTATAATAGATTTAAGACTTTCTAGATAATTTTCTCTCATTTTTAGGTGGAACCAACTGGTTCTAGGTATAGACACGGGTCGGTTTCTAGTTTTCGAAATCATTTCTCGAATTGAATCGGCCCAATCGCTCGCATCTATCAATTAGACAAGGACATTGACTTTGTCAGTAATTAACACGTACAGCGCCATCATCCTACTCTTGAGCGGTCCATTGCTATTGGTTTCCCCAGAAACAAAAGATTGGCCGAGTGTCAACATTAGGATAGAATGTAGTGGGTGGGCAAGTGGAATAGTTAAAAGGGGTTTCACTCATCATCCAACCAGTACGGATGAAATTCGGCACCTTTCTCGGCAAAACTCGAGAGCGCAAACTCAAAGCGGTTGAACAAGAATGTCTTAACTAATCTGATAGGGAAGGAAAAGAAATGAAGTGTTTCCTAATCCGAACTAACACTAATTTCACACAAATCCTCGGGGGAAGTTAGCTCACGAGCTCGACCCAACTGGCTAATTACACGTAATTATGCTCGAAGGAGGGAGGAGGCTGACTTCCCGGATCTACCATTGACTGGCGTTGTTCTTGATGGGGCCACCGTCGATCCGCTTGTGGGTCGTTGTCGTTCCCGCGGCGTGACTAACAGCGACGGCTCCGTGAGAGGTGTATGATTGGGTGCAAGGCAAGAATCGGGGGGTATGACTTGATTTTCTTTTTGGGGATGTTGAAAGGATTAGTTCAACAAAACTCTGATTTTTTAGGTGCAACCACCATTGAAAATTGGGAACTTCTTCCGAAGGATCGCCGTTCTTGTGCTGTCGAAGTTTCGTGTTGTTCGGCCTATCCGATGACTGCTGTGGACTTGGGCCTCTTTTTTAAGGAGTCAGTTTATGTTTTCTGTTAAAAATATTATTAAAAAGGGTTAATAATACAAGAGAATTCCAAACTGGTATACATGTGATAAATTTTATCCAAACTAAATAAAACTCCAAACTAGTACTTTGATGAAAATTTACCTTTTGCTAATTTTCGTTAAATTTATTATTAAATTGCTAAGTTGAATGATGTGTGATAATTGACGGGTAGGCCATTTTGGAGTTTTACCCTGCGTTCTAATTTGTGATTTTTCATTATAATAATCCAATTTAATGGAAACTAATAGAGAATAAATTTATCATGAATATACCGATTTGGAATCTTTGATGGTAAAAAAATTAGTTTAAAGTAGATTTATCACATATATATTAATTTAAGATTTTTCAGAATATTAATCCTAAAAATAATAATGTTTCATATGTTTTTTCTTTTCTTTTCATTTGTGTCCTCGAGAATTCCACACAATCGGCGAACAACTCACCATTTAAGGGTGTGACTACAATAATATTGATCCTGGATATTTTTTATTTGTACCCCAAGTTCTGGACACAACCATGGTCTTGTTTCCAACATCGAGCCTAAGCCGAACCACGCTACTTTTCGACTGGGCTTTATCGGGCAATTATCTTAATGATTCGGCTACATCTTGATCTTCAGGATTTTCTTTGTGAGTGCATGACAAAAGATCCGATCAAATTTAACAGAAAATCACCAAAAATCCCATACTGTTACATTTGTGATAAATTTACATTCTGTTAATTTTTGTTAAATTTTACCGTTAAATTCCTAAGTTTGATGACATGTGATAGTTGACTGGTGTACCATCTTAGAGTTTTACCCTCCGTTTTAGTTTGTGATTTTTCATTATATTAATCCAATTAAACAGAAATTAATGAAGAGTAAATTTATCATAAATATACCACTTTGGGGATTTCCGTGGTTTTAACTCTAAAAAAATAAATAATGTTTTGTCTCTTTTTTTTTTTCTTCTTTTCATTTGGGTCCTTCATCAGTGCCATGAAATCCATCCAGTCAGAAAACAACTCACCATGTAGGGGCGTGGTTACAATAGTCTTGATCCTGGACATTTCCTATATGTACTACAAGTTCTGGACACAGCCATGGTCTTGTTTTCAATATCGAACCTAAATCAAAACACGCAGCATTTCGACCAGGCTTAATCCGGGCAATTGTCCTTATGATCTGGTGGCATTTTGCTCTTCGTGATTTTCTTTGCGAGCGTGCGGCAAAAGATTGGATCGAAATATATTTTTGCATTTTGAGTCATGAAAGAATGAAATCTCCATCTCCGCATTTTGGACATTGTTAGAGCACTCATCTACTAATTCATGCGACGGTTCGGTCAACATTAGCAATTCAGATGAATTGCCAGTGGTTTTGGTCTTAAAAGAGACAAATTTTGCAGCGGGTCGCGCGCAATGCTCCACAAGAGTCGATCCAGTTTCACGTTCTGTCTTCGGACAAGGTTACATGTCAGGGTTTCGGGCCGGTCCGTTCAGTGACGGCCCAATGGGCTGGGCAACCGCGCGACCTGGATCAGTTCGGCCCACCAGTGCTGTGACACTATCCAAAGCAAAGACCTTCTCGGAGTTTCATATTGGGTTTTTATTTATTTTTTTTATAAGTATTTTTGTAATTTGACTTTGCAACACTAAAATAACTTCGATTCATCATTATTTTTTCAACAATGCAGAAGCCCACGTCGATTTTGCATCCTAGATTCGCAGAATTTTCGTAATATAAATCTGGAACCGATAAGATACTCGCTTAGATTCGGATAGTCGATTCAAATAACAAATTGTTCGTACTTTATGGTACGGTATAGAAGATGGGACTTGTACTTTGTGTGTGATCTGTGCGTATGGTGCCCCTTCATTAGCCAGTAAGCTAACTCATCATCCCATAATAAGTAATGATTAAAGAAGCACGAGTAATGATTAAAGAAGCACATCCTTCTTTATTTTCTTGGTCAAACTAATTATAATATATGGTTCGCCGATCTATAGTGGCGAGCATGTTGTCCATGCCAAGATTCGAGTGCCGAAAGAAAAACAATAGTTAGTTTACGTGGTTACAACCGGAGCAAATTAGCGAAGAACGCTGCTTGATTTTTATAAATTGCGTTCGCAATCGCGTCGATTTGGAAGAAAAATCACCCGCGGGTTTTGTCCCGTTCAGACCATTCTCCTCATGCCTTGGATGCAGATTCAGCCATAAAAGTGAATCCCATCCCAAGAAATTTTCTCCTGATTTCTCTTTTTCTGTTGGTCTTCGGAAAGTGGACGTTCAAGCTCTCACACGTCTTAACCGGTCCATCTCTTCGGGCGATTTTTAAAAGTGAACTCCACTACATCAGTCTAGCATGTTCAGGATGCTAAAATGCACAGAGTTTGTTAGAGATATTTAAGAAAATTATGATGCTTTTCGTATCTCTCAAGACTGTAAATATCCTTTATGATTATGCGTATCTTGATTGATATGTTATCTTATTTAATCATTTCATAAAACTTATAAATAGGTAGATTGAAATATACATAGTTTCTATTTTCCACATTTCTTTATTATATTTAACTGAGTGCACTTCATGTCTTCGTGTCTTCTGATTAAGTAGAGACAATTTTATAACCGAATTTGTCAGAACGAATAGTTGATGTATATATTTTACAATAAAACGTGTAGATTGGACGGTGCCATTTAATACATAGAAAAATATGAATTTAAAAAAATTGAGGATAATTTTTTTATCAAATAATCTTTTTTTCTAAGTAGTCCCTGCAAAACGGTAATCGCTTCGAAAGAGGCAGAAGGGGAACTATATAATAACCCCGTCGGTTAGGGCACGATTGCGGTGGCTAAATACTCTTTTTTTTTCCTATTAAATAATTTTTTCTTGGTAAATAAATAATCTCTTTTTTTCAAGCTTTCTGCTGCGGAAAATGTGCACATATGCAATTAAAGCAGATACAAAAAGTCAATCTCAGCTCCTCGATCCAACGGTCCTGTCGTGCGGCTGGCCAAGCTGGTCGGCGATCTTAGGTAACCCGTGGTCCCCACCAGGGCCAACACTGCCCACGTACAAATTTATTAGGGAACCGACCTAGTCGTTCTCTTTTTTCCCTTTGTTTTTTCAAATAATCTTTTTTTTTTTTTACGTCTTACTGTTTACTTTTTAAAAAAATTATTTTTGCTAAAGCTTTGCTGCTTGCTGAGATCACTACTAGTGTGGGATGAGCTTATGCACCTCGTGGCTACGGTTCCTTCACAAATTTTCATCATTAAAGAAAAACCTAATTGGCCGAGCTAACATCTTTTGAATGACTAGAATTCATTGCGTTTCAATTTAACGATAAAAGATTATGAGGATATTATGCCCTCTATGATTATAAAAGTAAAAGGAGATACTTTTATCAAATCTACTTAAGATTTCCTAGCAATGATATATCTTTGAGAATTCATTTGCAAGTTGCTATTATCAGATGTAGTCGCTAGGATAACCGACTCAAGCTAGAGGGATGCTACCAAGCACAACCCTAGTTTCAATAGAGCTAGTGTTGAGTCGTACTCGGGCTAGCATTAGCTTGGTGGCCACTTCTGAGTACCACCTATTATATGGATACTTTGTGCAAAGATAAAGTTATTCTAGGTTATTTTACTGAACTAAAGAGAGAGATAACAAGATCATTATGTTTGTCTTTTGAAAATCTAATCATACCTAAGCATCGCTAATGTGTCGAGGTGCTAAATATTAGATAAGCACTTTGTATTTTAATTACTTAAATATAAAATTAAAGGCAAATAATCAAATTGCTCAATAGCCCCATCATCATCTCCCCTTAAGCGACCCTAGGTGTCACCAGAACATAATTATCTTAGACATGAATTTGATGACCAACTTTAGGGAAAAATTTGAGAAATGATTAATCTCGAATTATGAATTCTTCTTTGTAATTTGCTTAATATGCAAGCTAGCATTTTATTCTTATTTTCTTTTTTGAAAAAATGACACAAATGATCCTTTAATTTTGGTCTAATATACAATGTCATCTAATCTGTTCAATATGATTTATAAATTTTATACTAATGTTATTCCTGAACTTTTAATTTATTCAATATAGTTTATAAACTTTTGGTTCATATTCAATTTAATCCATCTATAGAACAATTTTGGATAGTCTATGGACTAAATTGAATTAAAAGTTTAAAGACGACATTATACATTGATTTAAAGTTTATTGACTATGTTAAACAAATTTAAATTTTAGGTATAATATTGTATATTTGTGTAAGTATTCCTTAATTTTTTTTTTCAAAGGCCATAAAGCAAAATCAAGCTAGCTTACGTGTCTTCCACAGCCGATGAAAAGGTGAACCTTTTCTCCTCAGACATGATATCCTTCCGTATATTAATAATGATGCAAACTAAAGCCTGACTAAGACTAACCATGTGGTCCGTAGACCAATGATGATGGAGCTAGGGCAAAAGACATGTTCTCTTGTCTGAAACTTCAATCTAACTGTCAGCACCAGTAGCTAAACAAAAGCATATTCAGGGAATAACCCTAAAATCTAAAGGGATAATAACACAAATAATTATAAAATTTGACAAAATATATTATGTGGCATGTTCAATTTAGCTCCTAAGCGATATGAATAATGTTCATTGTTGTTCGTCTATTAATCTAAGTCTAGGGACAATATTGAATATATTCGCGTAATTGAGAGACTAAATTAAATATTTACCAAAAATTCATAAATTATATTGAACAAAATAAAAGTTTATGGATGATATTGTACATTGAACTAATTTTTAAGTATTACATTAAATAAATTAAACGTTTATGGATCATATTGCATATCAAATTATTATCCGGGACCATTTGTGTATTTTTCCCAAAACTAAATTCTCTCAAATGAGAAAAAGGAAAGAACCACATAAAATCTGACTTCATTTAATGTTGTACACCTTCCAGACCAAAATAAATAAATAAATAAATAAATGCTGTACACCTTAAACGTTTAAAGATACACACACACGCATATATATATATATATATATATATATATGCATAATAATTGTATATAACCTATAAACATTTTACATTTCAATTAGCAATTTAAGTTTTTGATGATGAAATGAATAGGTAACTTTTTTGCTTAAGAAAAGCTTAAGTACACATGTTGGTAGACCCATGCAATTATCAATAATTAAGAGCTTTGCTTGGCCGAATGCCTGTTTGCTTTGGCCTAAGTAAAATATTACTCATTGATTTTTCCATCAAAACTTAAAATGATAATTAAACTTTTGAAAATTATGTAAATCTCTCAAATTATCCTGTATATCAACATCAGAATATTTTAAATGGCTTTAGGCATCTCACTCAAGCTAAATGGTGAGAATTGCGAAATTTAGAAAGAGTTATGACCTATTTTGGCTCACACAATTTTATTATTAAGTGAGGATGGAGTCTCGAGTCGTAATTCTTATATCATTTTCATAAATTTTATAGAAAAATATCTTAACAATTAAAATCTTGAGAGCGAGATTTATTTTATTAATATCGTTTGACGATCATCGAAGGATTGGAGATTGATTTCGAGAAATCCTTAGAAACACCCTTTTTGGCTAATCCCTAATGCATCAAACCCGTTCTCCAACCTCGGCATTCTTCTGTCCCTTTCTTGCATTCCGTTCCAAAGGACAAAAGGGAAGAAGAGAGAGGGGGGAAAATGCTGGGAGGACCAGGAGGAGAGGAGAGAGAGAGAGAGGAATAGAATACTCGTGAAAACTCCAGCTGATTGGTCCCTCTCTTCTCTGCCTGAAAAAAAGCTTTCTTTTTTTTTTTTCCTTTGCAAACGTCAACAATTTCGAAACACTGTTCTGTCTTCTGCAATATTCAGAGAAAAGGTCCGATTTTCATGAAACCCACAAGCCACAATCCCATCCTTTCTCCTTCTCTCACTAGGATCGCAATAATAAGGACAAGAATATCGTTGAAAAATCTGATCTTGAAGCGCAGAGAGAGAGAGAGAGGGAGGGAGTGGGTGTGTGTGTGTACAGACGGATCTAGTCTGTGACTGGGCGGAACGCTCCGCGCACGTGTTTTCGCCTCTCCATTTTTAGCCTCTTCCTATTTTTAGCTGTTAATTTTAGCCCCTTAGTTGTTCCTCGTCTTTCAGCTCTGTAAATTTTCTGTGAAAGAAAAGGTAATTCTTGCCGTACGTTGCCCCTCGATTCGCCAGAGATCGTTCGAAAGGTTTCTGTTTTGACTCATCATCGCTCTGGTGCTTCGTCAACGCGACCCGGGTATGTCTCTCTATCTCTCTCTCTCTTCCTCTTTCTCTCGTTTCAATCATGCATTTTGGCCTCAGAATTCCAATCACGTATCAAGACCATTTCTTGATTCCATCAGCTCGTGCTACAGTAATCTCATGTTTGATTATGGGTTGAGCTCATGATTAGTGCTTAAGTTGGTGTCGGCCGCTTTGGGTTTGCTTTCCCGTATTGAATTCGATGTGAGTACGTGCTTGAAACTTGTGGAGATCAAAGTTAGCTTGTTTTGCCATGATGGGTTGATTGAAATTCTGTGAGGAGATTCGCTCGAGTTCAAGGCTCTGTGGTCGAAGATGAAACTTCAAAAAAGTAGCGAAAATTTCGAGCTTCACTAAATCGTCGAAGTTCATTTCTGGGTTATATAATTTGGCCCTTTCCCCTTTCCATAAGTTGGAGTTCATTTATGTAATTGGAGGTTTCTGAGTTTAGGAAGATCGAGAATTCAACCCGTGAAGGTTTTTTGTTTGTCTATCCGAGAGAATAGAATGGATAATCTGCTTATTCTAAGAGGAGTTGAAACAGATGCGCTTCATCACTCGAAAACCAATTAAGCTGCTGTTTGTTTCTTGATTGTCGATGTTCATGTATGTCTGCCTGCCTTTTGATGCCCTTTGATTTGGGTTGCTCGTATTCTATGTCCATGTCTTTCCCTAAGAGAGAGAAGCATTTGATATGCAGAGGATTTTTAACTTTTCTGAAAGATTAGGTATTGCTGCCTCTATCAATGATTTTCCTTTCAATTTCTTGTTGAATATCATGCCTCTGAAAGTATGGTTTGGGAGGAAGTGTGTGGGGCTTGCGCATCCGACCATGTGTCATTGATGATTATATCATTTACCATTCCAATATACTATTGTGCCATTTATTCTGGAGGTCTTCTCTTTGGTCCAAAAGTTTTACAAAGAAAAGAGTACCAAGATGTTTTCTGGAAGTTGCTCAATACTTGTCCCGAATAAGAGAAATGTTCAATGTTTTCTACATTGTCACTCAATCTAGGATTAAGCTCATTTATATTCTTATTTTGCTATCAGAGTATCAGCATGATCAAACTGAGGACCTATGACTCTGAGATTCCATATTGACTAAAAGATGAAGAAAGCAACTGAATTTGTTTGATTGTATTCCCCTTTGGCAACAACCATCTCAAAGGGGAAATTTTATATGATATAGCATTTTAGTTCGGTTAGTCAAGTTATATCATTCACCTATCTGCAGCGTGACATTATTTCGTTTCTTCGCTTATTTTTTGTTCTATTGCTTTTAATGTTCTTGAACTCCTGTCACTTGAATTAGTTTGTTCCTATGGAGTATGCTAAAATGGCTGATGAGATGCCTTCACAAGCGCTGTCTCCACCTACCCAGAATGGGAATCATTCTGAGAAGGAATCTGAAGTACAACAAGATACTGATGGTAAGATGGAATCCAATAGCAACTTCTCAACAGTGGAAAATTCTGAAATTGATGTGACTCACGGTGCTTCAGAAGACACAGCTACTGAACATAGCCAACTTCCGACGGATGCCACTGCTTCGACCCTGGTGGTTGGAGTCGATGATGTCAAGCATGATCACCATCACACTGAACGAGAAAGTCAAGATTTAAAAGATGTGCCCGATGGTGCTCCCAAAAGTTCACCCTCCGGAGAAAACCAACTTCAGATAGAGAGCACTTCGACATCACCCCTTATGGCTGATGATACCAAGGATGACCGACCACCTACGGTCAGAGAAGAAGGCCAAGTAAAGGATTCCTCTGGTGAGCAGTCATCTCAAGATACTGATCCTGTTGGGAGTCTGCAAATTCAGATGGATGGTATGATGTTGCCTTCTGGTCCCTTGTCTGAAGTTAAAGATCCACAGTACAATAATAACGCTACGAAAACTGACAAGCTTTCTCCGACCCCTGCCACTGTTAAAACAGCTGCTGTTGGATCGCCGAAGGTCCTTGATCCTTCGAGCAAAGCCGAGCAGGCAGAAGAAGACCGAGGGTTTATCGATACAGCAGCACCCTTTGAATCTGTCAAGGAAGCTGTTTCCAAGTTTGGCGGAATTGTAGATTGGAAAGCTCATAAAATCCAAACTGTGGAGGTACTTGAGATTTGCTATTCCATTACGTTATGCTTGTTTAACATCTTTGTTGAACTCTTGCGAAAGTGAGAATGTCCGTGCCTCATGTTTACCCGATTTCAAACTAACGACATTAAACATTCATCTGGAAAAAATTTTCTCGCTCAATTTGTCTTTGGTGTTGAAGGAGACAATCGTGGCACAGGCCTGTAAAGGAAGTCCCTCTTGTTATTCCCAAGAACGTGCTGGTCAGGAAGGTTTACAAAGAAGAAAAATTTTCCAAATGAGATGACAAAAGTATTTGACCTTAGATTGCTGACGACTGGAAAAAGATTTTCTTGACAAATATCATCGCAGCGATTAAGTTGCTTCTCTCTTTGGTTAGAGAGCATTTCATCTTTGAATTCTTTGTATTTATATAACATGGGGGTATTCGAATTTTCTGCTTGACTAGTTTCCAAGAATGCATGTAAACTGCCGTGGCCCCGTTCGCATCAGGTACCCTAGGGCTTTACTCAGGTGGCAAGTGTAGTGCCTAAAGTTACCCTGAGTGGGTGATGTATTTCAATATGAGATTTGCCACATCCAAACCAAGCTTCCGACCTCTGAACTAACCCCTTAATTGAATGTGACATAATTTTTCGTAAATTGGTACTTTTATTTATGGATGTGTGGTTCACAGTGGTCAATCAAAATGGTTTAACAACACTTTTGGATTATTTTCTCTTCTTAATTTCTTTGGAGTCTTTCGGATGCTAAGAAACAGAAATATCTTTGATTGTCGAAAGGAAGATCGTCTGGATTTCAGAAAGTTGGACTGCCTTATGCTATTTTTCAGCAGCATTGCATGTTTGTTTTTCACTTTGCATGATTATCAGTTTTTTTTTTCCTCTTATATTTTTTATTTATTTAAGGAGAATGAGCTAAGGAAGATTACTAATGCATTTTCATTTTAGACCTGAGCAGGAATTTAGTTTTGTCGGGGTAGGAAGCAGAAGTTATTTTCTCTTCTTATTCCCCCTGTTTTACCACTTTGCCAAGCGGTAGTTATTTTTTTCTTAGTTTTCTGTTGTGCTTTCTCATCCTACATCATTGAAGTGCATCTGTAACTTCTTCTCAGCTGCATTTTATATGGTCTCTTCTTTTTTTGGTTTGTGCAGAGGCGCAAGCTTGTGGAACAGGAACTTGAGAAGGCACAAGAGGAAATCCCTGAGTATAGGAGACAGTCGGAAGCAGCAGAAGAGGAAAAGACGCAAGTACTAAAGGAGCTAGACAGTACTAAGAGACTCATCGAAGAATTGAAACTTAATCTTGAGAGGGCGCAGACAGAAGAGCATCAGGCAAAACAGGACTCCGAACTTGCCAGGCTTAGGGTTGAAGAAATGGAGCAAGGGATTGCTGATGAGGCTAGTGTCGCTACGAAGGCACAACTTGAGGTTGCCAGGGCTCGGCATTCTGCCGCAGTCTCCGAGCTTAAATCCGTTAAAGAAGAATTTGACGCACTACGCAAGGAATACGCTTCGTTGGTGACTGACAAAGATGAAGCAGCGAAGAAAGCTCGAGAGGCTGTAGATGCATCAAAGGAAGTTGAGAAGACAGTGGAGGAACTAACTATTGAGCTTATTTCTACAAAGGAGTCTCTGGAATCAGCTCAAGCAGCGCATTTAGAGGCAGAGGAACAGAGAATTGGAGCAGCTATGGCGAGAGAGCAGGATTCTCTAAATTGGGAGAAGGAATTGAAGCAGGCAGAGGTAGAGCTCCAGGGACTCAACCAGCAAATCCAGTCGACTAAGGATCTAAAGTCAAAGCTAGACAGTGCTTCGGCATTACTGCTCGATTTAAAAGCTGAATTGGCATCTTATATGGAGTCGAAGTTGCAGCAGGAAACCAATGAAGAATTGAGCTCGAAGGCTAAAACAGAAGATTCAAACGAGAAAACTCATGCTGACCTTCAGGAGGCAGTTGCTTCAGCAAAAAAGGAACTTGAGGAAGTGAAGCTTAACATAGAAAAAGCAACAGAAGAAGTAAATTGCTTGAAGGTTGCTGCCACATCATTAAAGGCAGAGCTGGAGAGAGAGAAATCTGATCTTGCCACCATTAGACAGAGAGAAGGGATGGCATCGATTGCTGTTGCATCACTTGAAGCTGACGTGGACAAAACTCGATCTGAAATTGCCCTAGTTCAGATGAAGGAGAAAGAAGCAAAAGAGAAAATGGCTGAGCTGCCTAAACAGTTGCAGCAAGCTGCACAAGATGCTGACCAGGCCAAGTCTCTTGCCCAAGTGGCTCGTGAAGAGTTGCGGAAAGCAAAGGAAGAAGCCGAGCAGGCGAAGGCTGCCGCTATTACAGTGGAGAGCCGGTTGCTTGCTGCTCAAAAGGAAACTGAGGCTGCCAAGGCTTCCGAAAAGCTGGCTTTAGCAGCCATCAAGGCATTGCAAGAGAGTGAATCAACTCAAAGCACTGATGACGTAGATTCTTCCTGCAGTATGACACTTTCTCTAGAGGAGTATTATGACCTCAGCAAACGGGCTCATGAGGCAGAGGAGCAGGCTACCGTGAGGGTGGCAGAAGCCGTTTCCCAAATTGAGGCAGCTAAGGAGTCTGAGTTGAGGAGCTTGGAAAAATTGGAAGAGGCGAACAAAGAGGTGGATATGAGAAAAGAGGCATTGAGAAATGCAATGGAGAAGGCCGAGAAGGCCAAGGAAGGGAAGTTGGGAGTTGAGCAGCAGTTGAGGAAGTGGAGGGCTGAGCATGAACAGCGACGGAAGGCCAGTGAGTCTAATCAAGGGCCAACAGCTCCCAACAGGGCCCCTGATAGAAGCTTTGAGGAGAGGAAAGAATCTAATAGTTTCGTCAAAGCACCAGACATGGCTGCTGTACCTTACTTGTCGACCCAAAAGTCATACGTACTTGAAAGTAACAGCGGAAGCGGATCATCACCTGAAGTGAAGGTCGTCAAAAAGAAAAAGAAATCTTTGTTTCCAAGAATTCTGATGTTGTTGGGTAGAAGAAAGGCACATTCGTCCAGGTCGTCATAGCTTTTCTTCGAACCAGGTTGCGTTCTCTCCTGCTCTCCTTGTGACTTCTAGCCTCTGCTGTTTCAAGCATTTTTCTCCGGTGTATGACCACAGAAGTCTTCAAGCTTGTTCTGCCACAATTTTATACCAATGTATATGTCACAGATTGTTTTGTGGACTTACACTGATTTTGTAATTTTTCCTTCATTGTGTAACGTTTATGGGAGGTCGGCTTTCGGAAGAGGGTAATAATGGCCGTTGTTGTTGGGGGTGATAACATGGTTTCTGTAATGTATATCTTTGCTTTGTGAATACCGTTATGTGGATGACTTGAAAGTTTGGTCAGATGAGAAAGAAAGGGGTTTTCTATGAGATTGTATTGGATGAAGCTAATTGTATTGTTATCCTCTATGACTGAGTTTCGTCGTCATTATGTTGTTATCTGGGTTGACTGGATTTTTTTGTCATTATATTTGAGGCACAGTCTCAGTAAGGGCCATGCTGGAGCTATGCGAAGAACATGGTTTGGGGTTATGTTGCGACTTTCAACATTACGCTTAAACTTTCATTTGCTCGGCAAGGGTCTGAAGGGGTTAGGGGCATCAAAAATATCAGAACCAAACCAAAAATTTTCGCATATTTTTGGTTCAGGTCTCCTTTCGGTTCAGTTAATAGGTGAAGAACGGATGTCATTACAGTTTTGGTTCTGAAACGAAACACATTTTAGAGAATGTGAAGCATTCCAGAACGTCTCCTTCTCTCCTGTTGTCTGCACTTCAGTTACCAAGAACAGGCTCTCACATAGTCCTCCTCATGTGCAACTCGGATCACAATCTTAGTTTTCCCCTTTGTCTCGTCGCTGCTCCTCCAGCCCTCACCATGCCATCCCCGTGATCTTGTTAGTGAGGCCTTCCTTGTGCTCAACCTGTGCTCGTCCTTCATTGTTGGTCTTGGTTGTGGCCTCCTCCTCCCATGTGGAAGGTCTCTTTGTTCTTGTGGATGATTCTTGAGATTTTTCGTTATCTCTCTTTGTGTGGTTTGATGTCGCGAATGTGGGATCTGATTTGGGTTTGGTTTTGGGGTGTGGTGAGTGTTCGAATGGAGGAAGCAAAGAAAAAAACAACCAATGCTGGGGGAGATATTATGGGCCCTATGTTTGAATAGGTTAGATTCTCATGCATGGTGTTTCCGTTTTTAGAATACGAGCTTTTGATATGTTTGGTTGGCCATGGGAAGGACAATTTTGCAGAGGCAGGGAAGGGGAAGAGGAGAGAGATAGAGATCTGACCCGATGGATCTAGGCGGCTTGGTTCTCGCCATCGAGCTCAAAGGTGGGCCAGTAATCGCCAGCGATGTTGGGTGTGAGGGAAAAAAGGCTGGTTACCAAGAAAGGGTAAAGGAAGGAGTACAAAGAAATGGGTATTAGTTGCAAAGAGTGGTGTTACGATGAAGGAGGGCCACCACCCCCCTCCCCAAAAAAAAAGACATCCAAACCGTTTTTCGGTTTGGGTTCAGGTTGTGGTTTGGTCACAAAAGGCATGCCGCTTTTCATGTTCAGTTCAGGCATCTGTTAAGCATGATGGCTTTACAAGAATTTGAGAAGTAGACACAAGTCATGTCAGTTGCAATATCGATGATAAACATTCCATCAATTACTTTTTTAGGATCATACAGCCTGATATTTGCAGATTACATTTATTACAGACTGCTGCAAAACAACGAACCCCATCAAATAAACGTGAACTGAATTTAAATGTCTGGTCGATGTTAATGGCTGTCAAAATATGGCAACAACGGATTTTGTAATTCAAACTCGATCGTTTTACATTTCAGATGTGTTTTAACTACGATAGATGTTTAAGAAGAGGAATTAGCAAGGGTCTGAATGATGGTTCGGTGCCATGGATCAGAGAGGTGTTCCACAAGGTTGTCAATGGGTCCTGCATGGGTCACAGAGGCCTGCACGAAGATGCCAAGCATGGCCACCATAGCCAACCTTCCTGCAACGGATAGATGGTTTCAAAGTGAACCATTCGAGTTAATGTAGTCAGACTGCAGAGAATCAGGTAAGTCGGAAACATTTAAAGAAAGCCAGACCATTCTTAATCTCTTTAAGCTTCGAGTCACGAGCGTTCTTGATATCTCTAGCCAGGCCAAGAGGATTCAACAGAGGGCCACCAGGATATCTGTTCAAGATAAATGTTGCTGATATTATCATTTCAATAGTTATATCTCGATTGCCAGACAACAGCAATGAGCTCTACAATGGTTAGAAAGACTCCATCGGAAACCATTTTAAGAGAGAGTAGAAAGATTACCCAGGTTCTAAGCCCTCTAGTGCCGCTTCCATTCCAAAGAAGAAGGATCCCTCCAGACCTTGTGACCCAGGGCTAACGTAATCCATGTATCTTTTAGTTTCAGCATATCTGCACAAATCAAAGAAAGATGAGGTCTTGGACAAAAAGATAACAAAAGTTCAAGACTGGTAGGGCTTGGAGGGGAATCCTACCCCATGAGAATCAGTTGGATGATGAACAGTGTCTGTGCATTGGCGATTTCGTATTTGGCTGCTCCTGCTTCATACCAAACAGGTAGGTCTCTTATTCCTGTTACACGAAGTAACTGCAACACATAACTGAAGATCATTATAGCACCAACAACCACAACAAAGTAATCTCTGCATAATTGAACATTGTTAACAGGAATTAACCACCCAAAAAAAAAAAAACAGGAATTAGTGCCTTTTTTTTTTATAGGAATTATTGTCTTCACCAGTTTACCCAGTTCAGATTCAACAGTGCCGACTATATGTATAACGTGGGCAAGTTGTGACACTTTGATGCTAAACGTTTTTCTTGGTTGAGTAGAGTGAAAAATCAAATGATAGTCAGGTGTGGAATTTTGCAATTTGCACAACGTTGGGAACCTCTTATCTGGAATTGGATTGCTATTCAAGGGATGTAGGAAACTTGTGATTCTCAACTGGTTTCTTCCACTCGCTAGATTTAATGGTGAATCAATCTAATCTCAGCTCCACTCAGGAATTGCACTACCCAAGAATTTGTAACTGCAAATGACTTAAAGTTTTGGGTTGGTTTCACTTGCAATGCTTGTCCTTCGCTAGTTTTTCATTACCAGCCCTTCTTTTATCAAGAAAGATAATGACATGTACCCTTCTCCTCAACATCACTTTAAACAACTATTGCGAATTTGTTCCTTCCACTCAGAGAGAGAGAGAGAGAGAGAGAGAGAGAGCACCCACATCAGTGAAGAGAATTCCAGCAACACCTGCCATGGCAAAGCGAGCATGAACCAGCTCAGCCTGTACATACCACCTCAAGCTCTCTGGATCTTCCCCAAGCCCCAGTGGATCGAACCCGAAGTCCCCAGCCAAACTGTTACAAGAATCATCAGAAGCAATGAAATTTCAAATATAGACCAAAAAGCCATAACCGTAGTGCAAAATATAGACATGGTTAAGATTGGAGGGCCCTGAACTCACGTTCCATCAAGATAAGGCGGAGGGTCTAGCCCTGGGAGCCACGTTGGCCGCTGCTGTGCCCGAACCACGGCTCTTCTGGCCCTGTCTTCAGGCCTTCCATTGAAGGATGCACCAGCCACACTCCGTACATGAGAGTGTGAGCTATTGGTACCAAAGGAAGCAGCATTGGAAGAAGAAGGCTGAAATAGAGGGACCTTGGAGTTGCAGGTTAATGTGATTATCGCCATCTCTCTCCTCACGTTCTCTGTGGACTACTTGTAGGGTGTCCCGAGTCTTTGAAGGCATTTTCCAATCATACCGACGTACAACCACAAGGTCAATAACATCCACCAATTGGGTTTGCTTCATTGCATGAGAAATATGATAGCCCTGGCCCACTTATCCCAAAGTCCACTTGCTCTTGCTTCAGGAAGTTAACACCGCTATCCTCGATACAGACAAGAGGAGTGGTCCCCTTCATAAGTTCTTGCTTATAGTCGAATGTTACTGAGCAATTACGCACAGGGGTTTTTATCCAGTATTTAGAAAACCGTACCCGACCGGTCTGTTTAACCGTTTTCTGGTTGTAACTAGGTTCCACCATGTGTTCACTGGAAAAATCAGTGCGATCTCTATCGATTTTGTTTCGAGGTAATTATTTGGAACCCTTAAGACCTAGAACATGAAGCATGGGGAGATCCAAATATGTAAGAAGATGATTGTGCGCCCAATGCACCGGGTGCTCGGCCTGTCTAAATTTCTTCTCATAGTTAATAGAGGTGATTCGTACATTTTATCTACAACATGGGTTTTTCTTTTTTTGGTGCTAAAAAAGAGGAGTATCCTGGTCAAATATTAGCAACAGCAGCAATCAGGCATTTGAATATAGGAAAGACAAATGCTGCCAAGAACTTCCATTACCGTGCACATCATCAAAGCGTAAGTTTCTATTATTTTCTTCCATCGAAGTGATCTCCATTACACTAGCTCCATAGCATCCATCCCTACCCATGTCTTTCATCATCCGCCTCGCTCTAGCTACATCATCCCATCTTCCTTTTGATGCATAGAGGTTTGACATTAGCACGTAAAACCCACCACTTTGTTGATCCAAGAACCATAATTTCTTTGCCAAGCATTCACCAAGCTGTACCTCTCCATGGATGCAGCATGCACTGAGCAAAGCTCCCCAAACAGCAGAATCAGGCTCAACCTCCATATCCTTTACAAAAAGCAGAGCTTCCTCAAATAGGCCTGCACGACCAAGCAGAGTAACCATGAATGCATGGTGTTGCAAGGTCGGCCTCAAGGCAAAGTCTTTGGTCATAACATCGAAGTAATTTCTTCCTTCATTGACGAGACCCCCATGGGTGCATGCAGCCAAGACTCCCAAGAAAGTGATCTTATCAGGCATGAGTCCTCGTCTTCGCATTTCAGAATAATATGTCAGGGACTTATGTTCGAGGCCACACAAACTGTAGCCAGAGATTATCGAGTTCCATGAAGCCAAGCATGGCTCTTTGACGCTCTTGAAAACTCTTTCTGCAAGCTCTATTCTTCCACACTTTGTGTATAAGTCTATAAGTGCAGTTTCTACAAAATCTTCCAATTCAAGATGGTTTCTAAGCACGTAATTGTGGACCTTCTCCCCAAGCCGCAAGTATCCAAGTTGGGAACATGCACATAGTAAACTGGCGATTGTGATGGCATCTGGTTTGTGCCCAGACAACCTCATTTCACAAAACAACTCTATCGCTTTACTTGCCATTCCAGCTTGAACGCAGCCAGATATAACTGAGTTCCAGCTAGTCAAAGGTTTCTCGTGCATCTCGGAAAACAACAAAGAGGCAGCTTCTATGTTGTTGAACTTAAAGTACATACTTATGAGCCCATTTGCAACAAGAGAATGGACGCATAATCCCGTTTTGAATCCGTAACAATGGAAAGCAAGTCCAATGCTGATATGAGCAGAAAAGTGTGCGAGTCCATGAAGGATGCTAACTAAAGCAACTGCATCAAGTTTCATGTCTAACTGCTGTACCTCGAAGAAACACTTCATCATTCCCTGGATGTTTCCTTTCTCAGCATAACTTGAAAGAAGTGCAGTCAAGGATACTAAATTCTTCTGAATCAATCTTTCATACAGTGATTCCGCAGAACCCAAGTTGTCATGCTTTGTGTATGCACAGAGGAGCGAAGTCACGACACAATCATCACCGGCAAGACCTGTTTTAATAGCATAACAATGGGTAGAATCTGGATCAGCATGTGCGGACAGGAGACTCACTAAGGAAACTGAGTTGATTTCGCGATGTTCCCCCACCATTTCTTTAAAAACACACATTGCATCACTGAAGAAACCGTTTTGGCCATACGCACTGATCATCGTGTTCCAGGAAACAGCACTTTTATCAACCATTGCATCGAACAGAGATTCCGTGCAATCCAACTCTCCACACTTAGCATACATCGACATCAACGCGTTTCTCACATGACAATCCAAATCAAGCCCAGACTTAACTCCCAAACTATGAACGCATCTCCCTTGAAACACCAAATCGCGATGACCACAAGAAGGAACCAAACTCACCAGCGTGGTAGCGCGAGGACTAAAACCCTCCCGAAGCATCCGAATAAAGAGCTCCAGTGCTTCGACATCCATCCTCTTTCGTGAATACCCACAGATCAACGCGTTCCACGAAACAACATCTCTCTCGGGCATATACTCGAACACCCGGCGCGCATACGCGTCGCACCCTGTTTTCATGTATAGGTCAAGAAGAGCGGTGCTCAAGTACAGGAAGCGATCAAACCCGGATTTTACCAAGTGGGCATGAACCTGATTCAACTCCGTTTCCGCGTTCACTGAAGCAGGACCGGCGGGACGGCGATTCGAAGCGTAAGCTTTAATCAGCAAAGAGAAAGTGAGATCGTTCGGCTTCAAATTCAACCGCAGGAGTTGTCGAAAACGGACCAGTGCCCACCTCGAATGCGAGGTTCCTACGTATGATTCGATGGCGGAATTGAAGAACTGGACGCTGGGGATCAGCAGCTGGAACGCCGAGCTCATGCTCTGGCGCGCAGCATTCGAGAGAAACGATTTTAACGGTATCGAGCCTGTTGCAATTTGGGCCCTTTACGATGGAAGAAGCCCAATGGAGCTCGCGCACGGCCCATTTGAGTGGTCAGGAACGAGCGGGAGAAGAGGATATGGCTCTGGTCTGCTGCATGTCGTGTCCTTTTCTCGTTCTGGCTTCTCCTGGAGAAGGAAAAAAAGGAGAAACTTCAGGCGAACCCAGGACTGCCAATCAGGTAATTGCATTGCATTGCATCGCATCGCTCGCCCTTTCGTCTTTCGTGATCTGCGCGCGAAACTGGTTCGCATACAAATTCTCTTGTGCTTGTTTTGTTGCTGCTGAGTTGAGTTGAGTTGAGAACCGTTGCACCAAGATCTTTCATGCTGAATGCTTGCTTAGCAATTTTTCTTATGGCATGGTCATCTGAACTTGTCGTGTCAACTAATGGAATCCGCGCAAATAGTCCTGTCTATGTGCCTTGGACGAGGCTCTATCTATATGATGGCGGCAGACGTGACGCTGTGCTTGGCACTTTTGCAAGAAACAGTTCTTCATGCTCACATGCTAATTGCCAGTCTAAGTTGTTCTGAATGTGTTTCGCATTAGGAAATTGTGAGAAAACGAAAAAAAGGGACTTTCCGGGAGGGATGCTATGAGAATCTGACAAGAATTTCTTTGTTTTTCCAGCGACGACCTGTATTTTTCGATGCTCTGATCAATTCAGTCTTCAACCTGCATAGTATTAAGATTTTTATGCCTGCACCAGGCCCCGGATTTCTACTTCAAGTTGAGACCTAGCAATTGTTGAGGTTCTCTGCGTGACCTTGATGCAAAAGACAAATATTTTCAACCGTAAGGCCTCATTTGGATTCCATAGGAATCCCATTAGACAGCATGATCGCCAGTTCACCTACACGACTTTGTGTTGTTATACCGGAAGAGATGATGTTAGGTTATGTGCTAAGTGGGTGAAAGTCCCACAACCATCCACCACTCATTCTGCTGCTTTGAACCATTTAAAAGTTGGTCTTGATTGTCGAATGGTAAAAGTAAAGTGCGTAGCATATGAAGATCAAGGGAAGTTGTTGGACGAGGAGGACGATGATCTCTGTCCTGTCGACTGCGTGAGAGAATTCAAGACTGATGAGGAGTTCCTTGGAATCCTTGAGAAGGCCAAAGAGACTAACGCTTTGGTGGTGGTTGATTTTTACCGCACTTCTTGCGGCAGCTGCAAGTACATAGAGCAAGGATTCGCAAAACTATGCAAGGGTGCCGGTGATCAAGAGGCTTCAGTAATATTCTTGAAGCATAATGTGAGTACTTCTGCTGGTCTTGCGATTGAGATTTGACAAAATGCGAGTTTTGGCTACTATGCTTCAACTAAACATCTGGCACTTAATGGTACACAATGGGTATGTTTTCTGCAGGTAATCGATGAGTATGATGAAGAATCAGAGGTTGCAGAGAGGCTTAGAATAAGGGTAGCCTTCTTGTGAAATTCTTTTGATCTTAGCATCGATAGATGACATTCAGGGTGAAAAATCTTCCCATCACTTTGGCTGCTCAATGTAAAAATGGTCATTCTTTCCTCATTTAGTCCAATTAAGTGGAAAATGTTAACTAGATTTATCCATTTGGATAATTGACATCGTTTCTCATTTTCAATAGGATGCAGATATGTAAGCTTCGGCTGTTGTACAATAGTTTTGATTAAGACTAGTCTGCATTTTCTGGTCTTAATTGAGGTGGAGCAAGTGCTAAAGCTAGCTCTAAGTTAAGTATACATTACAGGATCTAGCTATTTTTTTTCAGAATTAATTTAATAATTTTCTGATGCATTCCCTCAAAGTAATTGATGTAACTGATTTATGCCTGTACTCTTCACTAAAGACACAACTATCAATCTGAGATACTCATACGTTGCAGGCTGTGCCGCTCTTCCATTTCTACAAGAACGGGGTCCTCCTGGAAGCGTTCCCGACCAGAGACAAAGAGAGGCTTACTGAAGCCATTCTTAAGTATTCTTCTTCTGCTTTAGCAGGCTGATGATGGGTTCTGGTTCAGTTTCCAAAAATTCACTTTTGTGCATAGTGATGCTTGTAGATACTTTCAGCTCGTCATTGTGGCTCCAATGCCTATTCTATGCAGTTGATGATTGTGCAATAAATGAATGGCGTGATATTCCTAACGTGAGACCAGAGCATAAGGATCCTTCGAAGTGTAATTCAGATTGGAATATGGTGATAAGTAAGTCTTCTGGTTTGCTTTCGTGTGCTGTACTTGCTTTGTTATGAATGGTGAAATCCATCATTGCATAACAGAGTCTTTCGACTGAGAGTGGTTAAGATTGTCTGGGCTATTGCGATGCAATCCAGCAATAAAAACACAACAATTACTAGTGAACAATCCCTTAAAGTATGAATGCATATAAAAGTGCAAGTTAAGCTGCGGCATTTGGTTGGTTTCTTTCCATTTTTAATGAGCAAATTAAGAATTTTAAGTTCAACTTTTCCCTCTTGATGCACTGATCCATTTCACATGTCGGGTCTTACGTTTTTGTCTTCCAACATTTCCACAGACACAATCATTAACCTCCTCAAACATTTTCCTTGTAGGATCACAACTCCCTGCTCCCTTAATAGTTTGTTAAAAAGAAACAGCAAACAGATAAACGAATGCATAGATCAGCCATCAGATAGACATAAGGCAGGCAGATGAGTGAGGAGGGATCCCATCCAGGTCTATATATGTTGGAGAATTGGATCCTCTTTTTGAAAAATATCAAACACCCCCCCATTGAAAGACAGTTCCTGCATTCAACCGAGCTCTAGCATCCACATCTTGGACATGTCAAAAAGAGTGACAAGCTATGGCTCATGAAAGTAATCTTTGTCCCAGAGAGTATGCTCTCCAGCTAGAAGGGCACACGGCAGTCTCAGTCGGCCAGTCTCGTTACTGCACGTGGCTGTCTTGCAGCCATAACCAGACTAAAAATTTTAAGAGAGACAATAGGCTGAAGACACATGACCAAAAAGAAAAGAATTATGCAAGGCCTGCTGCAGTCATGAAAACAACAGTTCAATGGTTCTCTGCTGTCTTTTTCAGGCCTTAGTCTTCACATCTTCTTCTTTCTTTTAGATTACTTCAGATCTTAAATCATTGTGTCTAGATGCGAGGAAAAGTGGAGAAACAAATGAGGAACTAAATCGTCAAATTGATAACTCGGTCTACATTGATAAAAAAGAGAAGCAGCCCCAAATTTTTTGGAGATGGGCTACAGAATGAGAAAAAGAAAAGACCAATAACTATCAAATTAGGGAAAAATAATAGAAGACATGTTAGAATCGAACTAATTTTTTTTGGGGAAGATATTGCCGTCAATGTCTCAACGGATTCTTCAAGACGGTAGCTTCCAAAATCTGGCTGGCAGTCCATGTAGGGGAACCGGGAATGGACTGTACTGGACGCCGTTTTTGGAACCTATGACTTCCCACCTGCAAAAACAAATGGAAAGTCACTATCAGTACGTCATCGCATTCATCGAGATTCTTCCTGCACCAATGATCATCTGAAATATCTTCTTTTCTCCTAATTTTTGCAGTGATCATTTTTTTTTTCTTGGCTTAGAAAAAAGCTAGTTCTCTTTGTTTCCATCCATCCTCAGCCAACCATATGTTTGACTCTCAGTTTCTCAAGACTTCTGGAAACTGGAAACAATACCTGAACTTGGTGACAACATGGTAAATCAGAGTCAGTAGCTCCAGCTTGGCAAGCTCATTTCCTGGGCAGGCATGAGCTCCGCTGCCGAATGGCATGAATGTGTAGGGTTTTGGTTTGACCTGTGGAGAAGAAATACGAGAAACTACCGCTCAATGCATGAAATGGAGGGAAAATGCGAAGTGTTTGAGAATTTTTTTCATGCGGGGTCATACCTCAAACCTTGAAGGGTCGAACTTTTCGGGGTCACTGAAGAATTCGGGATTGTGATGCATGTTCCTGAACAGAGGCATCACCTTCCAACCTTTTGGAATTAGGTAACCTGTTACACCTTAGCGTTAGCCGGACAATATAATGCCACTTGGAAAGGAATTATTGCCTAATCTCACTTTCCTAGACCAAGCCAATCATATGTCAAGAAACATTAGGACATGCTCCAGACGACTGGTACAGAATCAGTATTCACACACTCTTGTGTTGTAATTTTCCTGTCCCATTGTCTATACCATATATTCTTATATTGGTCAAAGAAATCCTCTCAACATCAATGAGGTCCCAATGGGTGTTCGTCTAAAGTCAAAGCCTGATTATGGAAATTGATCTGTCAAATTTGAAGGTCAATATTATCGTTTTGGTTTATATTGGCTCATCACGCTTTCGGGACCAGCGGATGCCAATTATGACCACATATCAGCATATTCTGTAGCCAGAAGCTTCCTTTTCTTTTAATTGAGCCAATAGATAGGTTGCGTTTCTTACCCTTGTATTCTACATCAGCCACTGCTTCCCTGAAAGTGAAAGATATGATGCTTGCCATTCTCAAAGCCTCCAAAACAACCTGAAAATGTCCCACAAAACAAAAAATTAGTCGCTATTTCACTGCAAATACTATGGAGGAGATCAACATTAATAAAGCAGCTGAAGGAGATCTATTGCACCCTATGACTTATCGGCATTCTTCTAGTCTGACTCCAGCTCGGAGGCTGGAAACCTTCGTCGTTTGATCGGCGGATGGTATTCTGCTCTGCCTGCAAGAGAGCATTGTCAACAGCAAGACTTAGTTTAGTTTAGTTCTATATGGCTTTTTCTGGCATTTGTCCAAGATAGACAAGAATTAAGAGAAAGTATTGAGGAGAATCCATGTATCAATTCCATGTATTATACCTTCACACCCTCAAGAATTTTTGGGTTGTCATGCAGGTACTTGAGAATCCACGTCATGACACTAGCTGTGGTGTCCTGAGCGGCGAAAAGCACTCCAATAATGTTATCAGCGATCTGCTCGTCAGTGAGAGTCTCATCGTTTTCGCCTTTGGAGTCCAAAAGATGTCCTAGGAGGGTCTTTCCAAGTATCCTCTTCTCTTTCCTATCAGCAATGATCCCACTTATGATCTTGCTTAGATCCCTTCTCGCCTGTGGAAACCAAAAACGAAGATTGCTGGGAAGAATTAGTGCATCTATTTTAGAAAGAGTACCAGAAGTTATCACGGACTAGGAACCAAAGAATTGTGTTCTTACAAGTAGTGCTCGTCTGTACGGAGTTCCAGGAATGGTACTAGGAAAAGAGTTGTAGCCTCTATCCACCATGTGATAGTTGTTCTTCAGCTTTTCTCTATAGTGATTCTCCAAATGGCCAAAAATCGCAAGGATACCGACTTCAAAAGATAACTGCAACAAAAAGCGCAACTATGAATGAGAAAATTGCAGAAGATTGCAAACTTGCATGTTATCTATGATCGTCTGGTAACTGTATGTACTGTTCTGCCAAATTGTAAACAGGAAAGGAAAGGCGGTCGGGCATCATAAAAGAGAGAATTAAATATGTTAACTATAATCGCTCTAATCATTGACTTACCTTTTTCATTTCATGGAATGTATTGATTACATGGCCACCAACCCACGAGTCCAATGTGGAGATCATGATCGCCTCGACGTCAGCGACCATGTTCCGGATCACCTCCGGCGACAGAGATGCCTGGACTAACTTCCGCAGCTGAGTGTGGTACTTCCCCTGGTGGAAAAACAGGGCTGAGGGACCAATCAGCCGCTCCTTGCTCTTTGGGTACGTCGGCTTGAACAGATGAGCCTCTGACACCAGAACGAACTTGGCAGCCTCAGGCCCAGCCAGCATCACGCAAGGGCATCCTAGGATGTGGGTCTTGAAGATCTCTCCATACCTGAACCATCATTCCAAAACCACATTGAAAAGTCACACATAATTCATTAGGATAAAAAGGAAGATAGTATTCGACGTCAGTGAGCCGAAACAAAATCAGAACCTTTTCTGTTTGGTGGCAAAGAAGACATTGGGGTCCTGAGAGTAGAGCTGGAGAGTCTCTCCAATGTAAGGCCAACCCATTGAACCCGGAGGGAGCTTGGACTTTCGCTGCGATTTTTTCATGTCTCTGAGGAAGATAAACACTAGTGATAGAGCAAAAACAACAGCGAGAACACAAATGGAACCTCCACACATGATTTCTTGTTCCTTCTTTCCTTCTGTCACCAGAGTTTAGATAAATCCCACGGGTGGGTTGTGGCAAAAATGCCAAACTATGTATATAACGTTTCTTCACTTTTTTTCAATCTGGAGAAGACGAGAGAGAGCGGGGTGTGGTATTTATAGAGCATGAAGTGTGTGGAGGATAGGGCCAAAGAGGAAAAAAAAGATAGTCCTGAAGCACGCATAGGTTTCCGATTATCTTTTCTTTTTCTTTTTTTTTCCCTCGATTTCGTACGTCCACGGTATTCTAGTTAATACGCGCAGAAAGCATTTTCGTTCTTTCCGTGGCTCGAGTTTCTAGTTAAATCCCATCCTTGTGTTTGGATAGCCTTCGCAAGATCTTCATAGATATCATTCGTATTGGACACCTGTCCACATCTCACCCTCAGAGCTGCCGTTTAGATTACAAAGAAAACTAAAACCCGGATCGATTCGAACACCGCATCGGAGCGAGCTCGTTCTATTTCACTCATCCATTGTGATATGGTAAGTAAAATCCCTTAATTTAGCATGTAACTTTACGTACGTTATGGAATGTCACTATGAATCTGAAGTTCCCTATCTTGGACCAAGCATTAATATGTTCAGCTAAGGATTGGCACATCCACATTAATTCGCATGCCAATTTCGAACGAATAGGTATGTAACATTCGTGAATCCATCTTAACTCTTACTCCATGTAAAGAAAGTAATCTTAGCTGTCGTGTCTTATACTATTAAGAGTTATATGGTAACCTAATGAAAAGAATTTCCATTCCCAATCAATGACAGCTTCAACCCAGACAAGCCACGAGTGACCTTGCATTAAGAGAGAAATTCTAGCCCATTTTGGGTAGCCTTGGTTGGCTATTCTTTTTGCGGAAAGTCGTGAGTAATATCCTCATAATCTTTTGCTTAAGAGAATCATTGTCGAGCAAATACAGGGTTTTGAAGAGACAGTGAGATGGGGTTCTTGAGAATACTAGAAATGGAACGAACTGTGTTTTCTGAGGGCGATCTTTGAATTGGATGTATGGGTGTATTCAGATTTCAAATGGTCAAAACGTAATATTTCGGGAGGTAGACTTCTCTATGATATGTAATAAAGTCGCACGTTTCAACAACCTTCCGATTCTGGTTGTTTGGACAGGTAAGCACGTAGAACCACCGTCTTAGGTCGATGTTATAGGAAGCGACTAGCGTTTTCCTTTTGACCTTTCTGGACGTCCCTGCTCGAGAGGCGGACCAATCCAAGGAGGCTTGGCGAGGACTAACATACGAGAATGGTTGCCATGCGAGAGCGGTAGGCATGGCATCGCCATCACTCAACTCAATGTTGATTGATGAATTTGCCGGCGTGTTTACAGTTACATCCAGAAGATTTGAAGTTCTTGTCACTTTTGTTTGCGCATGGACAGTGAAGAGAACGTTGGGACTTCTTTTGGATTCTTGGATCACCGATGGTGTGTAATTAGGGTTTTGTTTGGAGGTTCGTATATAGGCCATCCCTTTCTTTCCTTTTTTAATAATTAATTTTTACACACCATAGAATAATCGTACCTTCCGTTCGACGAATTCCCCTCTGCACTGATAAACAGCTACATCCCTTTGCATCAACTAAGGTTTTACGTATCTAAAGGACGATGTAGGCATACATGACTCTCAAGATTGTTTCGAGTGAGAACTACTATGATTTGAATTTGAAACCAGCCCATTCAAATTGAGTATTTTACCAACAGTAGTTTAAAAAGGATAACATGTGTCAACCTGGTGGCTGTTGTGTTGATCCTTCTTGAATGAGTCGTTGGTATGAACTAGTCATACATCGACCTTAGAATAAACAAAAAAATAAATAAAAATGAAAGCATATGGTCTGCTCTTTCACCTGATATACATGCTAATTATAAGCTTTTCATTGCACTTTACAAATTCAGATAACAATAACAACATTTAAAGGGAAGTGCACTGAATGTCGTGAATCTTATCTATCGATACTTATTGAATCATAACTTTTTAATTGGAGCCAATGAAATTCTAAATTTTTTTCCAAACAAATGTAATTAAGCCAATCTTACTCGGGGTTTTTCACAGTATGTTCAGAACTTGATCATACTTTATAGTGAAAATGTAAACCTTGATTGTATCGACTAAATGGTTTAAAGTTTGACTAATTGCACTTTCTAATAAAACATTAGGACTTGTTACTTTAATTGAGAGGTTTAAGAGTCGATTACATTTTGTATATAAACATCTTTCGCAATAGACCATTTTCAAGTACGACTTAGGGGGTATGCCAATCGAAAAGAAAAAAGAAGAAGAAACTTAGAAGGGTTTCGTAGCTTAATGTTATATGCTGATTTGGACCAACCATAACCAAAGTCAAAAAATGCTTTTAATCATTCGCTGTGGTTCCAATTCTACGTTAGAGGAAGTGGCCAATTCACATGACCACTTAAATACACACGACGAAAAATTTTGTACATGCACATGATCTTACGTGTATAATCATCCATATTGGACCGACATATGATGAGAAAAAGGAAGAATTTAATAATAAAAATTACACTGTTTACATTATTAGATTGTTAGAGAATTAGGGTTTGCAAAGGAGTAAGAGACTGGCATAACAATCATTTTGTCGTGTCAATCCTCCTTGTTTTTTCATTTTTTATTTTGGAGAAAGGAAGCAAAGAGGAAAAGAAGAGTTGAAGAGAATATTAAGAATCAAAGCCCTAGAGAATGAGTGACGCAATGAGAAGTGGCATCCAGCTCACCAGCTTCCTTAGGATCTCCGACCATCCAGATGGGATTTCTCCTGGGCCCCTCATTGATTCTGATGGGGCCCACGTGTCACCATAGGTCACTGCATACGTGGCGCTATTACCACACGTTTAGGAGAAATGATTGGATTTGACCCCATTTTATGCGGTCGACATGAGGTAAAAATTCGAACTAATCCTATTCTCGAAATTCACATTCAATTTAGTACTTTCATCACTATATCAATAAAATGATTTTCAATCGAGCACGGTCAATAGAATCTTATCTTTGTGATGAATTTTCTCGTACTTAAATGCTATGAATATCTCTATAAATGTACTCATATACGAATCACAAATGATAATGTTTCAATGAATAAGAAAACCTTTCATCACACTGCATATTGTAACAAGCATCATACACATTCCTTCTTCTATTTTTACCACAAATCTTCAAAGGAACAAGATGGTCCCATTGGGAGAAGGGAGGGCTTATCACCAGGTGCTAGTCCACATCAGTGCTAGCTGGAGGTTTAACGCATGGTGAGATATTGGTGGTCCAATCTCTCTCGAAGGAAGTGAGATTGCCAAGTGGGACAACGTCCTTTACATGAGAGAGATTTTATTGGCCGAGCATGTAAATGAGCTTTGGCATTCGTTTTCTTGATTCCTTTCTCGGTGTATGACTTGAAGTTGATAGGCGTCCAAATAATATAAACGGGATGCGAATGGTAGGACGACGACAACTTCTTCTTTTTTTCTTTTTTGACCGGAACGAAAACGAGATAGATTAGAACTAATCTAGCAAAGTAATTTTAAATGCTTGAGGAATAAAAAAATCTGGTGCATTAG
Organism: Eucalyptus tenuipes; assembly: GCA_014182365.1. Taxonomy (NCBI): domain Eukaryota; kingdom Viridiplantae; phylum Streptophyta; class Magnoliopsida; order Myrtales; family Myrtaceae; genus Eucalyptus; species Eucalyptus tenuipes. The sequence goes on from CM024542.1 coordinate 1,563,128, forward strand.
AATTAATCCCACTCACTAGTACGAGACACTTATGATAATGTCAAAAGGAGTAGCCATTCGTTGCTCCTCCCCACTTTTTCTATTAGCAAAGATAGAAAAATAAGGTGCAATTCATACGTTTCAAAAACCCTAAATTGAGCCTCAAATGGAGGTCGATCAGCTTTGATTTAGACTTCATAGGAGACCTACAGTCTTAGATGTTACCAGGGGAAAATGGTTATTTATCACTGAGATTACCTCTCTCCTAAGGTTTCTTCCACTTGAATTAAGAAAAGGTTGCTTTTATCACCGGAAGTTCGTTGTATTTAGGAAAGTTAAAGTTTCCTTCGCTTTGATTCTCATCAACCTCGTCAGGATTAGCACCAATGAAAACCGGGCACGGGCCTTCGGCAAGATTTGCATCGTCATCCTAAAATTTCCTGTCGACATGAATCTCATTATCGGTTGCTATGTGTAATTCGAAGAGATTTCAGTCAAGTCACGCACTAAGCACTACGTGATTTTCGTAACATGATATTCTTAGTCTAAGGTCATCCTTAAAGGGACTTTGATGTTCATGAATGTGCACGCAATGTAACCATAAGTATCAATCCAGATGATCAACGCAGCTCGAAAGGTCAACAGAGCGATTGCATTTTGCAATTCATAATCGAGAAGATTCATTTTCATCCAGCAATCGTTGCAAAATTGCTCAGAGGTTAAGTTCAACCCTACTAGTGGCTTTCGAGGGTCGCTTATACATTTCAATGAGGATTTCGTGCTCCGATCAAATCTCATGAATGTATGGTTGGAAGGCCATGTACGTCTAGATTCTAGATGAATCGAGTGTCGTGCAATTTAGCGTCTTCCAGACGAAGTTTTCCCGAAATTCGAAGGCTTTGATTGTGAAAATAAGGAAGGGCTGGGGGGGAACGAACATGGAAGTGGAAAATTTATAATTTCTAGATATTTTTATTTCCCCGCCCGCAGTTTTCCTCGCTCCTATACTCCCAAAGGAAGCATAAAAGGTGTCACGAAATCCGTGGTCGAGTCTCTTTGTCGTTTCATGTAATCGTTGAGTCCAGCGCATTGTAATTTGTTTTTATAATTAAGTAGGGTCAAAGGTCGACATTCTCACTTATTTTTTGTCCAGGGATTTATTGGTATTTTTCTGGAGAAATAAGATATTAGGAGTCTTAGGATTTGCCTAGTTTGGAGGATCTTTCCTGTTAGGAACGCGAATATATGAAGAGAAAAATAGAGAAAAAAAACAAGTGAGAAATTTTACATGAAAAACCTTTCGCAAAATTAAGAAAGAAAAAATCACTGTGCCGCGCTACACAATCTCTTTACTATAAGTATCGGTGTTATAGGCTCTAGAGTTACAAGCTTCAGCAAACATTATAGTTATAAAAGATAATGTCCTTATATATAGTAGAAGTCTAAGGGAAATTAAATGTATGCCATTAACAGCAATAAAAACCATATTATCTGCTTTAACATGATACGATGGGTGACTTACTAGGAAGTGTGTGCCCTCAAAAAACTGTTTTTTCGATTGAATCTATTAGACTCCACAACTCCATCACTTTCTTAGGGCTAATTGAGGGTCTAATGAATTTTTGAAATCAAACTAACCTGATGAGTTACATCTCATATATCCTTAAGTGGATTTCTTAAGTGATGAGTATCTAACCTAGTCAAATATTATACATCCTGACGTGGATTCTTTAGATGATAGATATTTCATTTATCGCATTTGTGTTACCTACTAAATCAACTTCCGACCCATATGATGTCAAATCGCTTGCCTAACATCTTAGTCTATGTACACCCAAATTATTGAAGTTCCCACTTCTGGATCATAGGTTGTGGTTATAAGGTGTGACCTCACCATAATAGAGGAACTGAAGCTCTCACATGGGCTTTTTGCGACCTTTCGTTTGATATACAGTAATGAAAAATTCCATGGATGCGTTCCTTATTTTAACATGTTGGTTCCCGCACGCCCTAAGCCTCCCTATTTTGTACAATATGTTTTTCTTGCCTTGTATTTAGTAATATCTTCTAGTTATTTTACATTCGGATGATCTTGAGATTCGGATAAGGATTTAGATAAAGACTTTTAAGGATTTATTTAGGTCCAAAGTCCCTACCTAGGGGACAAAATAGGAAGTTGATGCATCAAGACTCTCATGTAGCATCAACAGACTATTCAATCATGTGCAAGGACGCTGAGTTTGCACGATGTCCGGCACCCCTCGGACGTGTCTCCTATTAAGTCGTGGACCTTTCTTTCTCTCTTTCTCTCCAGCGGGGTTTGATTAATAATGAGAGATGCTTGGCCCAAATTAGTTCAAAGTTGTGGCTGTCTCAACAAGTCTTTTCATACCCTTTTTTTGGTATACATCGTACCCTTCAAAGCCGTGCTGTCTCAAGTAGGATATACAGTGTAGGATTACATGTGTCGATTCGTGAGATGGAGTTGGTGATTCAAGGACCCCCATGGATTCAGGCATGTATGGTACAATCTTGATATTTGCTTCAATGAAAGTGTACATTAAAACATAATGCAAAGTACTTCTATCATCATGCCATTACGAAAGAAACAAATGTGTACTTTGAAATCAACTTAGCATTTCTCTCAAGCATGGTTTTCACCGATAAATGAATCAATTTGCATTCGATAAGGTTATAAGTTCGAATAGTGTCGTAAAGAAACGTTTAACAGAAGACTGATTTCCAGCGTCTGCTACCTCTGCTTAGGGAGATTCTGATTATTTGACAGGAAAGTGGAGCAGCCATGATGCACGAGCTCAACAGTCTCCGAGACGACATCATCATCTGAAGGGAGAAAGGGTATAGGAGACACAGGAGATATGTGGGGGAGGTGCTGATTGAAGGGAATGATAAGGGACAGGTGTCGAGGACGAGTGGCCGGGGTCGTCCACAGGCTGACTTATCTCCATGCAACAGCTGGCAGATCTCGAATGATGGGACTGAAAGGAACGATCTAACGCACGACTGTTTCCTCGCGGATTCTCAGTTCGTACGTTGCTTTGACCTTTCGCATTTGACATTATGTCATTCTAGACTTCACGAGGCGGATCTAAATCGAATCCCCCTCACATGGTCAAGCCTTTAAACTTCCACCGATCAACTCTTTTCATGGTTAATCTCTCTTTTGGTTGCGATGGTTGGAGAACACCATCCAATGGAGGAGACCCCATTTCATGCCAATGGTGAAAGTGGCGATGAGAGATGAGCATTGCCTACATCTTGGCATCTCATCTACTCCATCTCGCTTGAACCATGTGAGGGACATGAAAGCGGCGATGAGAGATTGAAATTGGGGAATAGTTCCATGAATCCATACAGAAATTGGATCGAACAATCCAGTTCCTAAATGGATCCATAGGATTAACGAACGATTGTTGGTCCTATTTTTTCAGAACCATTCTTTAATGGGCAATTCCCGATTCTAAGACAGAAATCTATTAAAAAAATGACTTTGCATCAATAGAGCAATCGAGTCGGATTTTGAGGCGTGATATCACTTTCTTTAACGATTTACTTGCCTCATAAAGTTGCTAATAATCATTGACAAACATCCTTCAAGATATAATAAAGTCTCAAAATGGGAATAATATATAGCAATTCTAATATTTCTCAAAAGTCTTTAAAAAAAATTGAAAAGATGGTTGTAGTTTTGGAAAGAATACTTCGTTCATGCCAAAAACTGACATATATAAATATATATAAATATCAGTCTTAAAAACATAGGTAACTCTTCGCGAAATGTTGCAAAGTGAATAAAGGTATCCCTTCAAAAGAAGTTGTAAAATGAACAAATGCAACCCTTCATGAAAAGTTGTAAACTGAACAAGTATAATTTCCAAAGGTTGTCTTAAAAAGACACATATAAAAATTTAGAATAATAATAAATAATAAAATTTTTAAATAAATAAAATTTTGAATTTTCATAATTTCCAAAAATACGTAATAAAAAAAAACAACCTTTCAACTAATAAAGGTCAATAAGATAATCATATGAAATAAAATATGAATAAAGGGGTTGGTGCTAAGAGCGTCTAATATTCATGCACCCACATGCAAGTATTGTGGGATCTAACCCACACCCAATCTTTCTTCTTTAAACATACTAGAAAAGACTTACAATTATAAATTGGCTCATCTCTTCCCACCTTCCCATGTAGGACAAGCAAAAATACATTTTGTTTATTTTACAAACAAACATCCAACATAATTGCTCATTCGAACCATGCTCACCGCTAGCATTAGCGGAAAGGCATGATTACTTGGAACTCACGGAACTTCTTGCTAGCATCATAAATTAATTAAGTCTAGATTCTCGGCTGTGCAAATTGGATTTGGTGAAATTTGGATAGATGACCTTAATTTCATGAGCTAGAATCCCCTTGACACCCCCAACGGATCATGCCAACTCTGACGATTATTCCGACCGTGGTCTTCGTGTTCCATAAAGCATCAAATGACCGAGACTTGTTTGGATGGATGTCTGCTTGGACAAGCACGAAAGCAGGGCAAAAGATTTGCCATCCCCAGTGGACTTTCTTACTCGCTGAATGCGTACGGCGCATGCATGCAGATTTGCTAATGCTTCGAGATCCTCATGAGTTGCAGTGATTTCGTGAAAATGGTGGACCACATAAAGTAATAAGGAGAACGAAATTATCCTGCTCCATATTTGTCTTCCTATCGATTCGTATCTCCCTTTGATTCTCGTTATCATGAGCATGCAGAGTTCACCCCCCTCTTGCACCGCAGAGGAAAAACTAGAGGAGGCACATGCGCACACATAAACCCTATTTGATGGGCTCAATGAAAAGTGATTCGAGAAGGACACGAGCATGTTCGTTTCCCCACGCCACCAACCGTAAACAAACATCAACCTCGGCTTTTATTCGCTTTTTCCTCGGCCTGTGAGGTCAATAGTATGTTTCATTGGATAAAATATTCAATGGTTATAAAGTGCTATGTCAATCGCTGAAGTGGCGCGCATTTTTTACTTATACTCAATCATAAATTAGCACGTGTCAATTAGGAGCAAGTGATTGTAGGTTTCACACAGATTCCACCTAGAACCTAAAACTTATAGAACAGTCCTCATTTTTTGGAACTTGGAATCTAACATGCATTCTTTGGGACCTAGAACCTACTATGTCATAGATTCCAAGATCTATCCAGGTTTCATTTATATTATTAATTGAACGATTGTAATAAATTATCATTTTTAATTACCACAATTTGTTGCTACAATTTACTGACAATAATTTATATTTAAACACATGGAAAATATGAAATATTAATAAAATATAAGTCTTAATCATAAAATGAAATTCAAGCTAGTGGTTCTAGATTATACACTCATCATTGAATATCATGGAAAACCATGAGATCGTGTGAAGACATAAACCGAGAAAAATACAAGAACTTATTCTAAGTTTTAGATTACATGTTTCAAATTTCAAGTTCTAGGTTCTACCAATCTAGAACCTGGAACATACCCGTACAAACAAGTTTTCCGATTTTTAGAACTTGAAATTTGCCTTGGATGTCATGGAACTTGGAACTGTACAGGTTCTCATCCATCCAGTTCTAAAGTTTCAGGTTTTACCCCAAAACTATGCTCATCCGTAGTATCAGCTGACGTGGAATAAAGGAAAAAGATCTGATTTTTCTCCTCTTCCTCCATCACCCACTTTCCTTTGCCCTGTCATCCATCGCCGTTGGCGCTTCCTCCTCCATAACACAGCACCACCCTGTTCAGCCACCATCTCCACCCCTGCCAGCGTCGCTTACGGTTGCCCCAGGTACCCCTCTGTTATCACTCGCGGTTGGCTTGTTACTAGTCCAAATCTGGCCTCGGCCATGGCTATAAGCTTTGCTCGTCAATCCATTGACTGCAATAACAATGGCAGTGCAACAAGCCATGATTGGAGTCTACCCATCCATGATAGCAACGAGCGAGCAACAAAGTCTAGATTTGGTTGTCGTGATTGTAATTGCGATCAACGAAGGTAAGCGACGAAGTCCAGATCTAGTCTCCAAGATAACGACTGCAAACAACAAAGTCCAAATTTGGTCCCCATGACCTAAGGATCGCGGTGCAGTCCAAGTTGAGCACCCTTCGTCATCCTTGCTTGTCCATAGCTGTGGCGGAATATTTAAATGTTAAATTACACATTCATCTAATAGCTTAACTTTTAGAACAATTGGTTGTAGTCCCACAGAATCTCATATGGTATCAGAAAAGAAGTTTCGAAGTCTCAATTGCCTCTCCAATTAAATGTGTCAATACTCAGTACTAGGGAAAAATGGCAGACTAAGCATGAGGGAAGTGATGGAATATTTAAATATTAAATCACGTCTTAATCTAATAACTTAAACTTTTAAAATAATTGATTGTAATTCCACAAAATCTTATCAACCAATACTTCCCAATTTGGCCCAGCTAAACTTCTACATATGAAACCATGGTTGCGAATGACAACGGTTCATTTGGCACCAATGGCCATGGATAGCCAGATCTATAGAGTCAGCCAAAAAGATGCCTTTATGTGGCGCGGCGCTGGCAGCCATGACAAGTGGGTGATGGAAGAAGAAGAGAACAATTAGATTTTTATTTTTTATTTCATCTCAACTGACACGTGTCAATCTATTATTTGGTAAGAGTAAAAAATGTTCAATATTCAATGATTGACACGGTGTTTTGCAACCACTAGATATTTTCTCGTCTCATGAGCTTATTTTACATACTTGAAAGACTCTCTTATACAAATGTAGTATGTCCATATAGACACACACGAGTCACAAAATTAAGTCAAAATGTCAAACGGGATATAAAGAGCAAAATTAAAGAAGGCATTTTTTATAGGCTTAATTATATCGAAGGGTTTTCTCGCCGAAGAAGACGGAATGATCGAGGAGGAAGGGGGGAGAGAGAGAAGGAAAGGATCATAACTAAGAAAAGATTTTAAAATAACTCATTTTGTGGATGATATGATAAACAAAATCAAATCTTGAATCCCTGATAGGGAGACAGATTCTAATATAGCCCAATAGGAAACTACTTCGATTCCCCATATCTAGGACATGCTAAATCGGAAATGAAGGGCCCGATCCACGTGGACCCCGAATCACGTAAGATAATCCTCCAATTTCGCATGCAGAGCCAATAAAGCTGTTCGTTCTCGATCCACCCTCGTGAGCGAAAACCATGCACGATGATCGAATCGAGGACAGGCTCCCCCACACCGGGCGAGGTTTGTCACGGTTATAGGCAGCAATCAAGAGGAGGCAACGTGTATGCGTCGTTTCGTTAAGCGAACCAAGGGAGACGTTCGAGTACGAGAGTGAAGTGATGGAGTGCGAACCAAAAGGCTTGTCGCATGCGGCGTGTGCTCACGTACGAACAAAGAATGATGGAAACCTACGTGCGTCGACAATCGGGTGCTTTGGCTTTTGCTTATTCTTCTGCGCCTGTCTGCGTAAACGAAAAGGAAGGAAGAAAGAAAATCTGAGCAGAATCTTGCCTAGTTGCAGCAGGCCCTAGAGAGCTATAGAGACTGAGATGCGTCCTAGGATTGTTCTCTCCCATCTCGTAGGCGCATGCCAAATTAGGCAGACTTCCCCTATTCTTCTTGTGAGATTGATTGCTGGCTTAAAAGTTGTTACGATACATATAATGGAGGATTTGTGCCACCTTTAACTATAACAAACGTGGACCTTCCTCTAGTGAGAATGGCAGACGGAGAAAGAGTTTTAAGTGATTAACCGATGCAGCCCCAAAGGCAAAAGGTTGAGTACGTCTAGATCTATCCCGACTCTAACTAGCTAGGCCGGTTTTCCATTGGAAACGTGCCATGTGAGGAGGCAATATACCACCACCCGACGACCCCACTTCCACCTTCGGCGTATGACCACAGTGTCGCTATCCAATGACATCTCTCTCTCTCTCTCTCTCTCTCTCTCTCTCTCAACATCAACGCCGCGGGGGTGAGTAGTCTACGATGGTAGTACACAACGGCTCCATGGTGGTCTGTAGTGGTTGCTCATGGAGGATGCACTTTTCCAATGGATGTGAAAATGGTTATCATGTGGTGATTTTTCGGTGGAAAGTCTATGCAAAACTGAATAGGCCCAGGCCTATTCAACTTTCTACACAAAGTTATTCTTCGATTAACTTTCAGCTTCTTTTTGAAGCAATATGTCGTGGTTGGAATATATAAAATAAGACAAAATTATTGAGCGCATATATCATATAAGTACCGAAAGTATCTCTAAAAATCCGATCGTGATGCATATGAGCCCAAAAAAAGATGAGAGAATTTAGAGAAGAATTTCTTTTTGACTTTGTTGAGCTCGTAACGCTATGCTCTTCCGAGTGGACATCACAATCCCAAGTCGGCCAATAATGCAGTCACCAAGCATACCGAACTTCTCATAGCATGCGACGAGAACGTGCTACACAAAGTTCATTTACTTCACGTCAACTTTGTCATGCTCGTCGCTTCATATTTATCCGATTTCTGTCCTGATTTGATATGTTCACACGATTTTATCTAGTAAATCGAAGCAGAGAATCTTGCCTCTTCTTTCTAATTAAGTATCGGCAACGACGAATCTCAGCTTCATCATCTTAGAAACAGGAGAATTGGATCCCGCATTCCTCACATGGCGGAGATGGGACATTTGACCTCAACAGCCGTGCCTCTCCCGATACATTTGAACCATAACGATGGGAATGTAGGCACCCGAAAGGCGCTACCGACATGTATCGAGTTTCTACAGGCACGGTGTCTCCATCCATGCATGGTCATTTAGGACAAAACACGAACCATGCCCACTCAATCCTAGCGCGATTCAATCTTAAGACAGAAACGTGTAATAATGGTCGCCAGGCCATCAACCCAATACATCTTGTCGGAGATTGAACGTTCTTGAGGAGGATGTGCGTCTCGTCTCGTTTTCCATGGATCGACGAGGGGAAATAGTAACAAAAAGAAAGCAAGATAAGGGGAAAGTTAAAAAAACAGAAAACAAAAGCACATAAAAGAAAAAACAAAGATGGAACAAAGAAAAGGGTGATTATTCTCCTTGGGCACTTTTAATTTTTGTAACATACGGCAGATAATGACTCCTCTCGAGGACCCCCCACCACCTCCATTCTGATCTTGATCGAATGGGGAGGGAGGTGAAAAGGGACTGAGATATTATTCTCCAAAGACGTGTGCTTCACCGTACACAATGATGGGAGGGAGAATCTTGTGGATGAGGAGGGAACACAAGGGTCTAAATCCCTCAACATCCTAAACCATGTTCACCCATCATCTAAATAAACAAAGGGGATTGACATTGGAAGAGGACCCCTCCTTTGAAAAAAACATCTCTAATCGGCCAGCTGTAGGATCTCCAAAAGCGAATGAATTATTGACCGAGACAAAAATTGGGAATCAAAGGCGGAACGACGCTGATTCGTTCCGGGGCAGGGGGGGTGTGGAAGACGGTGGCGAGAATTGAGTTAGTGGTGAGATGAAAACTTTGGTGGTCCTAGAGAACGATGCTTGCTTGTGGTATAACATGGGTGTGGCTCCTATGCATGCTGTTGTCACCGTATCGATTTAGTTTTGAGTGTAGGGTTTTTTCCATCAATTTGGGAGATGATTTCGCACTACATGATTGGAGTCCATGAAGGTGCATATTGAGGAAGAAAATGATCCATGTGACAGACCCAAGTGGATCGTTTCCCCCGCAAGAATGTGGACAGTTCGTGGGGGTCCAACTCCCCATTTCATCATGAAGATTTTGCATTTCGAGCACTGCTGGGGTCACTGAACATTAGCACTCGAGTCAAACGTGGTGTCTTTGAGCCACCCAATCATTATCGTTCTCATCTCCTTTTTGGATGTGATCCTGTCCTCACCCCGATAACGAGGCATGTCGCGTCTATTTTTTGTTACGGGAGGAGTGATTTGGGATCTCCTCCTCTCCTCTTGCTGGGAGAGGATATTTTTGCTGATTCTAGAATGCTTGCTAATTGTTTTTTATATTAATGGATAGTTAAACAGAGGCCGCCCCGTGTGGTGCTGAGCACAGGATGCATCGCGTGCATTTGTCGGTTTTAAGTGATCGTTCAGTTTCAAGATGCTGACACGCTGATGTATTTAGCCTTATCGTTACCACTCATAGAAGCATAACCATGAATGGATGGAGTGAAAGAGAGAGTTTGACTAGAGCGCCTAATGGGCTTGTACACGAATACACCACAGTGCCACAATGACTTTAGATAGTCCCAAGGAATTTATCTTTCTAACCTAAACTCATCAACATGTCTGTAGCATCCTCCGTTGAAGCTTTCAGCCTTTGAGTTTCGCAAAAGACAAGCGGAGGTACGTATGCTCGGTATTATAGGATCCCAAATCAAAAGATCAATTGCATAACACAGAGAGGATACCAGAAATTAGGAAAGGACCCAATGACCGTGCAGCTTCATGAGCAGCACACTGGACGTACTTGAGCAAAACAGAAGTATCAATAATCTAAAATCGAAATCGCTTTTGATTCCATAAATCCCCAAGTAGGGGGGGAAATATTCAAAGAATTGCAAAAATGATACAGCTGATGTTACCTATCTGCAACATAATGATAGCTCGCTCTTGAGGCTTTATCCCTTGGCCAGAAAGGCCCATTACGATAAACAAAATGGCAATATGCTGTGCGGGCAGCAACCCAAAATGGGAATCAAGATTCACTGCCCATTTGACACAATGGCCAATCATGAGAATACATGGCAAAAGGACCAAGATCAACACGAGGCTCATTTAAACTTCAAGCCCTCTGTTCACAAGACTCTTCATTAACTCGAACCCCAGGTCCATAAATCAAGCGGCAACGTTCATTGAACGAGCTGACCAGTCTGCCAACCACTTCCTTGAAGAAGACCGACGCCACCTAATAGCAGGAAACCCAAAGACAAATTAGCATGGTCCATGGCTGCAACATTATTTTCCATACATACATAAGCCTAAGGTTTTAAATGAATTGCTGCAAGAGCCAGAAATATCAGTGCTAATGAATGAATCCAATGGACTGCTATTAGTAAATGTAGCAAACTACACTCAACCAACAGAAGAATATGAGCTCTTTTAGAAACATTAATGTCACTGCTCCGGTACATTGGAGTCAGGATAATTTGGGAGGAAGCTGATCAAAAGAGATGCAAAATAACAGCAACTGCAGACACTCACAAGTTTAAATGACACCGCCATAGGTATAATGATATAATCATGTAAGAGAGATAACAAACAGCAACAGCAAACGATATTTACATTTATATAGAGGGACTCAGGACCATAACTGATCAAACTTAACAGCCAAAGGTTAAACAAGAGTCGTCATGCAATTAAGCCCAGAACATATGCAATGAAGAAGATCACATGCCTCAACTCCAATGAAGAAGAAGAAGAAGCCATACGCTACTAGATGTGAATAACTCTACGGCATTTTATCAATAGAAAATCTGGCTTTCTAAAGGCATTAACTAAATTACGAATGTAATTTAGTCCACAGTGAATGAGCTGGCTGCTCTACTAGCGCACAAAATGAGCAATTTCGTCTTTACCATATGTGAAAATACTGAAAGTTTAAGCGGCAAATGCAACATATTAGCAGAAGAAACTGTCAAATTTACAGTCTATCTCTACCATTGCTAGTAGAGTTTTCTAAAGTCAGCAATTCGATGATAGCTCGATCTAACTGTATAACAACCACTCATTATCAATGCAGATGCCGTCAAAGTATAATTCTTTCTAGGACAGCAATTGTAGTTGATATCTTATTGACGGTAGCTGTTACTCTCATCTATCCTCGTGATCTGCAACGTACAACAGCCTGCTAGCAACCATAAGATTTTGGTGTTCCCATTCAAGGAAAGTACACAGAAGTTTTGCACATAGAAACATGTGGTGTTTATGTTGCAAATGCCAGGATATAAATTTGAACATAGTAACTCCCAAGAAATACACAAGGCTTTCCAACTAGACTAGGTAATTCATTGTCTGTACAGTAAGAACTGCTTCTGACTTCTGAGCACTTCAAGTAATTAGTGTAACTCACTAGAAGTACCTCAACTTCAGCATTTGTCATGCTCATCGAAAAGCCTAAAATTCATAGAGAATGATTAAAGAAATAGGGATTTGATGCAACTGCATACATTACAAGAAGCAACACTACCTGCCGGTAAAGTGGCGACTGAAACTTAAAATCCACCAAAAAGTAAAGGCTACAAGATCCTGGAACTGGTCCTGGATTGAACTCCCAAATATTTATCAAATGGTCAAAAAGGGAACTATCCGATGCTGTTGTCTGGAAAAGAAAGCAGAAAACAGGAAAACATTAACAAAGCAAAACCACATCAGTCAACTCAGAACTGCAACCAAGAACACCAATTGCTAGCAGCTAAAAAAAAGACAAATGCTCTCATCAATCCATGCAAGACAAAACCTACTTATTTTCTTACTAGATGAAGGACAAGTATTGCAAGGAGCATGAAGGCGATTATTCCCAGACTTGTAGATCTCGGTAAGGATAGGCCACCACTAAACCAAACCCTTTGTTGCCGATGAAAGCCTATATTGAGACAAGAATCTTTCTGTATTGTGCAAGTTTAAGTATCCACATACAGTGGAACCAGTCAATTTTTCTTATCCTCTTCGTCAAATTCTATTAAGTAAACATTCAATCCTAAATCAACTAAATGAGGTGAGTAAATGACTTCTGGGTCATTGCCATATATAACGGTTCAAAAAACTGAATTTGATTACTTGAGGAACAAAGTTAAGCAGGAATGAAAAAAAAAAAAAACCTTTTTGAGATACGTTTGTAACACAATTCCAAGTCAATTCGTCAATCTGGCTCAAAATGAGGAACAGAAAGTCTGATGGCCAATCATTTTGAAACCTTTCTGCAAGAACTCTCGAGAAATTGTGATGTGGACCAAAGCAAAAGCGGACAAATGTTGCCTTTAAAAGTAGGTAGAAAACTGGAATTTGGCCCATGAAACAGGTGTTCCCATCTGGATATCTAATGAGTTGCAACAAGGTTCTAATTAATGCTAGTAACAACAGTAAATGCATATAACACGATGCCAACCAAAAAGAGAAAAACTAAGAAGATGGAGACGCAATTGTTTCTTGAAGCCAAGCAATGTTCAGGGTGGTGGAGTATTTGTAATGATCAACAATGGAAGCTCCTTGTGCTACTGTGTACTCTGTCGGCCAAAATTCAAACCCAACCGATTAATTTGATGCTATTGGAATGGAGCACAAGACAGCAAAAATGTACAGTGAAACATATCAATGCATACTTACACGGCCGGGAACATAGCCAGAAGGAAGAAGATTGCTAGTTGCTTACCTTGATATACGTTGGTCTGGTCAACTCTACATGAGAAACATAACTCTCAACTAGAAATTTGAAACCAATCTCCAGCTCGGCATCGAAAGACCCATCCGGATTGTATCGCAGTATCTCCGACCGCTGGCACCAGGGCACAAACCCATGATACAAATCAACAGCGGCAACCACGTCAAACAGCTGTTCTGGAGAGTACCTATTGATGAAACACATCACGCCCCGAACTCATTCCCGAAGAAATTATCGCACACATCGAACTATACGTATCAACAAATTTAACGCGAACAATTCGAGAGGGTTTTTCGCGAAAATTACCCCAGCACGCGCTTCTCCTCGTAAACCTTGGCCAAAACACCTCCTCCTTCCTCACCATCTCCACACCCCAGAAACCGCCTCCTCTGCATGATCGGCTGCCCGGAGCCAACCAGGACGTCCTTGGGCGCATCAGACGCTTTCCGACCGGCCGAGGCGTCGAGGCCCGCCATGCCGGCGAGGCATCTGATGCGATCGAACACGGGCTGCCGAGAATCGCGCCAGCCAGACCTGACCAAGCGCTTGATGTCGTTCCTGCGCGACAGGGAGGACCTCACCGCCCTCGACGTCGACAGAAACGGCGGCATTGGGTACTGCCCGACCGGGGAGGACCTCAGCGGATCGAATCGGATCGAACGGGGGGGCGCGCGCCTCCGATTCAATTCATTCGAAGCCTACGGACGAGATCCCGAACGGGAACCGGGCGATTTCGAATTCGGGAAATGCGGCCGAAGGATCGAGCGGCGGCCACCGGAGGGAAATGGAATCCGAATCGCGGAGCGGAGCGGAGCAACGAGAGAGTCTGAAGCGATTGATTATGGCGAGCTAGAATTTGGGGGTACGCATTTGGAAATTTAGGGTTTGCGAGATTGGAGGTCAGGAAATAGAAGAAGAGGAAGAAGAAGAAGAAGAGAGATTGTCTTGCGGTACACGTAGGCAAAGCCAACAAGAAATCTGAGAGGCGACAACATGCGAGAGAGCGCGAGAGTAGACATTCGATTATTGTGCTAGATTATTTTGTTTTTTAACGCATAGTTTGTTTTGTAAAATTTAAATATTATGAAAACTTTTTATAAAACCATCGTTTATTTCGTTTGAAATAATTAATTAATAAAAATATTCATATTATATCATTTTTTAGAATATATTTTTCTAATCATCCTTTCTTTTATGAAATAAATATCTTATATATATGAAATCCAAAGTGTTAGGTAATGATTTCGTATATTACTTTTGTTATTGGCGTGATGATGTATATAAAACTATTAGATTATATCTCTTGTTTTGTGAAAAATGAATGAACAAAAAAATATATTCACTATCCACTAAAATATTTCCTTATCCACTTTCAATTCTATTTTTTTTATAAAATAAATATAATGTAAATATGAATCTAGCAAAGAAATCCAAACATTTTATGTCAAAGCATGGTTAATAATTCTATTTTTTAAAATATCATTCAATTATATGTTTCAAATTTTTCAAAGCATATCTTTTTTTTTATAATTTCAATTTTCAAGAGTTCGAATGCTAAAATACATTTTTTCTATTTATATATATAAATATATATTACCATTTTATATTGTGTTGATAATTCTTAATTGGTTAATAATCCAATCTCCTACAACGACATTTTTAGTAAATTATTTTATAGATCAATCTCATATATATGTAGCATCCAAGAGTTCGGCCTTTTCCTCGACCACTATGGTTGCGAGCCAAGTAGCTTTGTTCATATTGGCGATTTGGCTAACGTTTGCCTCGCTCGTTGTCATGATAGCCTCACTTAGATCTAGATAAGGCCAAGTGAGGGTCACAAGTCAAACCACAACACTGCCAACGACCAAGTCACAATTAAAAAGAAAAGAAAAGTAATTAAAAAGAAAAAAATATATATAAATAATTTGAAAAAATAAAAAATTAATTCCACCACCAACGACCCACATTTACATAAATGATTTCCAATCAAATTTAATCATATAAACTCATTTATCAAAATATAAAAATGTTTAAAACTCCACTGACATAATTATTTAATAAAAACATTAATATAATTATAAAGTTTAAAATTGAATTAACAAAAATATAATAAATTAAATTTTTTTTTTTTTAATTCTCCACTCTTTTAGAGAAGTGCTGTGGGGGCAATGTTGCGGACAAAAAGTATATGAAATGGCAATTTTGTAATGGCTCGAATTGCCAAGCTCTCGAAGAACACATACTCAACCATCACTAAATGTGTCCTTTTGCAGCAAAGTGAACGGTGCTGTTTGTGGCTTAAATTTGTATGCTTGTCTCGAGAAACCAGGGCTCAACATCGCCACACATAATCCACAAATGATTGCTCCTCTGTTATATAATCGAATATCTAAACGACTCCATCACGAATTAAAACATCCATCGTTTCTGTAAACCACTATGACAACAATAAATCAAATTGTGGTTCAGGTAAACCTTAACAGGTAACACGAGGTCCACAGATCTACAGCATCAATCAACTCAAAAACGAGAAAATGATCCCGCACAACCCTCTTATGTTAGTACAATCAATCATCACCTCGTTCTCCCCTAGTCGAATTAGCCCCGACTAACCTGTGTCAGCACATCAATATGTAGAGTTGTACAAGTATATAAGATCGTGTTCCTAACCATTGCCCGAGCCGGAATATGCATCGTGCACCCCTTTCCAGAGAGGTAAAAAGAGCACCCCCATGCGCAGGTCTCTCTCTAGAAAATTGAATCCTCTCTCGCGAGCACGCAGATGGTGCATGCAAATCCAAATTCACGTTACTTGTTGATATTAGGGCGTGAGAAAAAGAGAATGTTCCCTCAGCCTCCACCGTAGAAATCCTTCATCTCGATGAGGAGGCCCAATTCTCACCGGCGTCTCCAGTCGAGGCAGGTCTGCTGAACGGAACAACCTTGTAAACCACGTAAAATATATGTAAGCTGGGGAGCCCAGTCCTGAGCGACTGGTATTGAATTGAAATTTACCTGGTCATTGTCCGAAGAATCCGTCCCCGAAGTTTTTGCCTTCTTTGCGCTGCCTATGTTGCTCCCCTTTCTTCCTCCTATATCTTCATCCACAAAGTTTTGATCCGTAACCTCTGCAAAAACCAAGAGCATTAAATCCAGCCAAAGGCAAGTTCTACGAATCTACATGTCTCAGTGTCTTCTTTTTCATCAATATCAAGGGAAATGGGTTTCAGTATTGACTGTAGTGAGCACTCCACCAGTCATGAGTCACGTAATGATACATTTTAGAAGGGAAGAGGGTTAATAAATGGCAAAAGATTGCCATATAATAACAAAGGGCAGAGACTATTGCATTTGTTTTCATGGATTCAATGAGTTGTCGTAGTAAGGTAGAAAAGGACAAGAGTGCAAGGATTTAACTTGCCGTTATGATTAGACGAAATTATAGGACATGTTTATTCAGCTCAATAGTGGATAACTGATGATATTTTCACAATGTCGAATTCAGAAGTTCACATTTTACACTCACAAGTTAGATTACCTGTTTCTTATCCAAACATTCTAAGCTGCATTTGAAGAGAGAAAAGCTAATATTTCTTTCGTCGATGTAAAAAAAGAAGAAGAAAGATCCATTTCAGCAAGTATTTTCTTAGGCTGTCAACATTTAAATCTCAAACGGCTGTCATCAGTCAGAAATCAACCAAAAGATAGCTTTGCTTTGCCTCCTTGTTTAAAGGCAGTTACATCTACAGTTAGAATATAGAAAATGGTACTTGTAAAAACAGTAAGAACCAGAACCATTGTACACATGTATGGGAACGCCAGTGAAAGAAAAATCAAGTAGACCCATACATCAGAAATAACTAGATCACCTGCATCGCCGTTATTGACTTGATTGCCAAAGTAAGAGTGGCATGCATGAAACTGCTCTGGATTTCCAGCTGATACATAGGCAAGAGACTTTTTCCCTTTTCCACTGGATCCAATCTTAGGAGATCCCAACCTTGGGAGCCTAGAAGCAGGTCGAAAATGCTGGATCCATTGACTTTTTACAAGATCGCGCGAACCATCCGCTTTCTCTACCTGCAAGTGAGGTCTTTCAAAGTCGATCTTCTTCCAAGAGCCATCTCTAAGAACTTTGAACTGGATATAAGAGTGAGTAAAGAGCTCTGTGAACAACAACCAATGAGATGCCATTGACTAGTTAAGAAACGACTATTGTGCACTCATATCAATTCAAACCTGGCCAGAGGGTGAATAAGGGTGTTTGCTGATTTGCCTGGTTTGAGGATCCAAGAAGTTTGCCTTCTCCAAGTGCCAACCAAGTAACTCCATGGAATCATATAACTGGTCCACGAAAGTAGCCTCCATCGATTTAAGATAAAGACTGTGCTTCTCATCTGTCCACTCTGTATTCGAGGAATCTGTGCCCGGAAGATCCTGAGAAACAATCACCACCAATTTCATCTGCCTTAGTAGCTGCTTATCAATAGAAAGATGTTACCCCACCGAGGGAGATGAACAATTTTCAACTTCTCTTCCTCTCTTGAAGGGAAGAGGAGAGCAAGCCAAGCAGAAATACATCATAAGCAAATTAAATTTCATTTTTTTTTCTGGAATCAGCTCATATTCGCTGTCTGCTCTACAATTAGCTCTCGCGAAAATAGATTGTAATGGCGAGCGCAGTTCGGGAAGGAGCCTCACTCAAGTAATCAGATTCCAATCTACCTCACCCTCAAATTCATCAAAAGGACAACGGACGGTCGTAGGCAAAGCAGAGACCTAAGCACACGGTCTATTTTCATTACGAAATAGGGGAAAATTCCCTTCCGAACAACTCAAGGACCAGACGCAGCTCGCTGCAATGTCATTTAATCGCGATCCGCTCGCGCTACGGGCGTCAAGCAGCCGCCTCTTCTCCCGACGGCCGGCGCTTCAATCGGACGCGAACGCAACTCCTCCTCAACAACAACAGCGACGCATTCTCACAAAACCCGCCGCCAGAGGCGACGGACAAGATCGAGAAAAGCGCAACCGATCGAGCTCGAGAATCAGCTCCGGGATTGAAACCCTCCGGCGCGGGATTTCCGTCTCGGCGGGGCCCGGAGTCCAAAGCGAAACCCACAGCCGCCGCGCGAGAACCACCGTCAGGAGACAAAGAAGAACAGCCAAAGCAGGAGAGGAGCGAACGACGGAACGGAAAGAAAGTCGACGGGCGGGAGCGAGAAAAAGAAATGCCGATCGTACCGGAATGGCTGGGTCCCGGTGGGGGAACTCGTTCGAGGTCTCCGAACTCGTCCCGCAGAAATCGGTTCTGCGAGGCGCTTCCATTGCGACGGCGACGGCGACGGCGAAGCCTTAGAGAGAGAGAATTTGGGGAAATTTTTGGGTTTTATTAATGGAAAATGGGAGAGTAATATGCAGAAGCAAGGGAGGGGAGGAGGAGGAGGAGGGGAGGAGGGGGGCGATAGGGGGAGATGGCGATACAGTTGTCACCGCTTTTTTACACGTGTCAAGGGGCCGACAGGCGCCACGTCACCGGCGATGATGAGCTCGAGGCCAGATATTTTCGGGGCCGAAAATATCTTCGCCTCTACCTTGTCGCTGTTTCCTTCCGTAAAATCTCCACACAGAGAGAGAGAGTTTGGATTACGTGGTGGATGGGGAAGGGGGGGGGCCGCGCCCCCGGTTCCGCGCACTTTTCTCTCTCCTTCCCCTCCCCTTTTACCTTTTGCCCTCGTTCTTTTTTCTTTTCTTTTTTTTTTTTTTTTTGTCTCCGTTCCGCCGGGGCTTTCTCGTGCGTGTGTTTCCGTCACATGGCCGAATTACGTGGGAAGCCCATGAATTACGGACCGGAGAGTAAAACGTTTTCTCTCTCTTCTTGAACCGGGGGAACCCCCCAACGGCCCACACGTAGCCGTCGACCGGGTAAAACCGACCGCTCGGAAACCCCGACCGAAGATCGAGAAGGTGGGGGATCGAGAAGCCTCGATGTTGACTCCATCGAAATATCCCGTGGGCGCGAGAACCACGAGTTACCCGTTTCCTTGTACGACTCTTTCGCTTTCTTGTTTGACAAGAACGAGGGTTTGCTTTCTGAACCGCCGTAGGTTGTCCTTTGGCGGCATCCAAACGCACGAACTTCGCTTCTACTTTCTATTATTGTAGGTGCATTGTCATTTGTTTCAACCCATCGCCCGTCTATTTTATAATCAAATTCCACATCTAGCATCGGTTTGAAAACCTAGCGAATCGCGAAAGAGCACCGATCAAATTCCGCATTTCGGATTATGATATATCTCCCCGCGACCATTTTCCAATTTTGATGAGAGGAGAATTTTCTGGATTTGAAATTGGCAACGATTAAATATCAAAAGTAAAGAACTGAAAAAAATTGATTATTTCCATTCATGAAAAAGTTAATGCTAGTCCGCTGGGTCGACGGCCGAGGGCAAAATTTTCTGGAAAATGTTGGCTATATCATATGAATTGATCATGCTCAAGAAAATTGAATCCTCAAAACTGTTTTTTTTTTTTTTTTTTTTGTACAACAAGGTGCTCATTAGGCCAGATACAGTCAGGAAAGAAAAAAATAATGCTACAACATCGAAGCTTAAGCTCCCGTTATTCGAATTCTTACATTGTCGTCTCAAATGAATGGATCACGATATCTGTTCTCCTTTTCCCTTCTCTCCGTCACCGATTGTTTACGGAATGAGTAGAATTTGCGATTCAATCTTCCAGTCTTTGCTCCTCCACGGATGATTCATTTTCCAGCAGTTCCATCCGACCTGAGCATGAGCAAAAGGTATTTCAAGAACAGGAGATTTTCTAACCGTGTGGACACTTTCTCTTACAGTAAAGTTTGATATTGAAGAATAATTAGGCAACCGCCGCGTCAAATCCTACCTAACAAGGATACTAGAGATGGGGTCCTTGAAACTCCCTGCGGTTTCAGGTCCGCACCTGTAGTCCGCATTGAAATCCTGGAGTTAGTTTTGTTTTCTGTATGGAAGACAGCAACTACTTCACCTAAATACACAAACGGTGAATAACAACACTTAAATACAGCATACCTGAACTTTCCAGTGAGTTAAGAACATCTGATTTCTTAAATGTAAATCCTATGAAGTTAGTGTCTTTTGATGTCAACATCTGCAAAATCAGTTAAGAAGCCACCCCTCATCCTCATGTGATGTCAAAGTGATAACAGAAGCAGCAGACCAAATGAAAGCTTTACAAAAAAGAAGAAAATATAGTGCAATGAATCATCATTTAAATGCATCTGCCCCAGGTTTAGAGTTGGGGGGTGGGGCGTTAACGTTTTACAAAGTTCTTTACTTCGGATAGTAATCAAGCAGTGTGAGGTGGAATCCTTACCTTCCGCCAAGGTCCAACAGTTGGCGTTGAAGATGGTGGGCCTTCTACCTAGGAAAGTCAAAAGGCGAAGATCTCAGCCAAAACTCACATCGAAACAGAAAGATACGTTGGGATAAGTCTTGATAAATATTATGCAAAAATTGAGATTCGCAAGGGAATTCTCGAATGTCTAAGGAAGTCAATCAGTGGGTTAGGTTAGCCAAGAGAACAATAGATCTTTTCCTTGGAGGACATATTGCTAAAAATCAGAGCGTTTTTCCTGTTCAACACACACACCTTATGAAATTTGAAATTAGATCAAAGCCATCGAAAACTACCCATGTCCTGAAACATAAAGAAAAAATAGAAACTGCAGCGAGAGTAGCAAGAAAGCCAGATACTTGTTCACCCATACTTGTTGCCTATTTTACTAGAGTCAAAAGCATGAAAATGCAAAGGTACATATCTAGCATGGAAAGACCGACATATTCACGGCCTGTATCAAGTCATTAAAGCTTTAATTTAGCAGCATAGCAATAAAGCTATGTCCATCCTGATCCAGACAGGAAAGGGAGCTTTATTTCTTATTTTGGTAAACAGGGAAGTTTTTCTCAGTCTCCTGTAGATATTTTATCTCATTTAGTGTGACTCCACTTGACAACCTTGACAAATAAAATGGGAACTCACTTCTGGAAACTTCTCAAAATTCTGAGTGTCCAATTCCCCATTAACAGTAGGCTTATACCCAGCTTCCATCTCATAGAGCATGTCCCATTGAACAGATTTGAACCATGGATGTGCCTGGAAAGAAAACTTGCAAAAAGTATGAACACAATTACAGGTCAAAATGCCGGTGCAAAGTGGTCGTGGCGGTGGGCATATTCTGCAGAAAGTGCAAATTTACATTTTAATTTCTTTTACTGTGTGAAAGAAAGAGCATTATTCTGCAACTCACCTTTATTTCTTCCACTCCTCCAGTCCCTAGTCTTGTTTCAACGTCACATAGCAAGTGACAGATTAAATCCTTAGCCTCTTCTGAAATTTTTGGTTCGTCAGGGAACTTCAGGCATGCTTTCCAATTAATAATCTGAGCCAAAACCGAATCATTGAGTACTCAGCATATGTCCTTGGAACTTGTAACCACCCAAAGGTAATAGCGAATTCACCTTACGGCATGTGATCCTGGGATCATCAGAACAGAAGGGAGGATAGCCTACTAGCATCTCATACATGATTGCACCCAACGACCACCAATCACACTCCATCCCATATCCCTTTTTCAGCAGTATCTCAGGCGCCATGTAGTCAAGAGTTCCAACAGTGGAATATGCCTGTCGATGTTATACATAAGATTACATAAGCCAAATAGATATTAAATTAACTTCGGAAATTTAGACAAATGGAATGCTTGGCATTACTTCATGAAACTGGAAAATGACTAAGATGGACAACAAAAGTTGGAGAGCACAGAGATGGGAGGATACCAATGCACGCCGATTACGTTTCCATCGTAGCAATTGGTCCTTTGGCATCGACCAAGGTGCTCCATCAGCACCAGAGTGTCCACTGGATCCACTTGGATTTTCTTGACAGATTAAACCATCATCTTCTAATAAAATTGTAGAATACTTGTCATCTAGAGGTTTACATAAACCAAAATCAGAAAGCTTCAAATGGCCATTTCTGTCCAGTAACAGATTGTCTGGTTTAATGTCCCTACACGAAGGAACTTGTTCAGAAGAAACTCAGAGTTTCATTTATAGCTCCAGAAGCTGAATGAAATCATGAACATGTTGAAACACAAGTGAAGTTGTTCAACGGTCAATGATTTACCTCAGGAAGAAAAAGAAACAGAGAGATAAAAAGGCTAACATGAGTATGATCTATCACCAAACAGCAGCACTAACAAAGGCGGAAAGAGTTCATAAGAACTGAAGCAGTGGCAACAGGATAGCATCATGAAATGATAGCATCATGAAATGATAGATCAAGACTAGCAATGAAGAATGTAATGGTGATAATACAAGGGCTCATTGGCATGCCAAACAATAGCCAGCATGGTGTTCCGCATGAAGAAGAGACTGATGGTAGTGAATCTTTTGACTTTCCTCTTTGGTTTGATATGAGTAAACACATAGAATAATAGAAGTAAGATTCTTCTTAAGGAGTGCATTGAGGAGAAGAAGCTGCAAACAAGGTCGACGAGCAACAAGCTCTCCCACTTTACTCATTCAAACAGATTAGAACAGTCAAGAACATTCTTTTGAAAAAAAGCAGCAAAAAATCATCCGATGCTGGTAAATCGAATCATTCACCGTGGTCGATAGCTTACACACCACTTGATCACAAAAAGAGACAAGCAGAAGATACAAGTAGCCACTAATTTCCAATTGCAACACTAGGCGAGTTTAGCTTGGAAAAGACATTCTCCAAAACTGTGGTTCTGTAAACTCGTGTAAAAATCCCTATGTATAGAAGAATTCAATTTCAACTTCTACGGAAAATAAACAAGATTATGTAACCATATAACCATCCGATGCCACACCTCACTCCAATTAAACTTTTGGCCCTCCTTCTTAGCATCCAGTACTATAAACTACCAGAAAGCTGAAACATATTCATAGTCATGACAAGTAATTATGTACCCGGAATATTAAAGTAATACCTGTGCACATAATTATGATGATGAATAGAGTGGATGGCTAGAATACTCTCTGCTATGTAAAACCGTGCAACATCTTCAGAAAGAATGTCTTCTCTCATCAACAATGTCATGATATCACCACCAGGTAAATATTCCATGATGAGGTATAAGAATTCCGAATCTTGAAAGGAATAGTAAAGCTGAACAATGCACCGACTGTCAACCTCCACAAGTAAGTTCCTCTCGGAGCGAACATGCTCAACCTGATCACACAAATCATGATTAAAGAACCACAGCACAGAGTGCATTAACACTACAAAGCAACCGGTCCCAAGACTATATAAGCTAGAACATAAGACTCGTTGACAGCCAGTATATAATAGACAAAGGATGCAGAGAAATAAACCAAATCAGCTAATTGAATGACAAATCATTGGATTAGTAACTGAAACAAAGTTATAGTTACTGCTCAAAAAAGAGAGCGAAGAGGAAAAAGCCAAAGAGATGCAAAAGTAGCAAACTGTAGGACCCAATAAAATGTCGCTGAAGATGCTCACCTGTCCACGGCTAAGCATCTCAGATTTTTTCAACTTCTTCATGGCGAAGATCTCTCCGGTATTCTTTGCACGACAGAGTCTCACCTGCATCGGTTGAATATAGCTGATAAGAATAAGTAACATGTGCTAGAAAGGAAATCCTCCTGAACTTTTGTGGAAGAGAAGCCCAGGAAACTCATTCAAAAACAACTACTTTATACACAGATCAAGTCAATGCCGAATCAACCGCACCAGCTTAGAAGCAAATCAAAGCATATCTTCCAGCCAATATCAAAACCATGAAGAAAGTATCGTTCGCATCTACCTCACCGAACGCGCCTTTACCGATGACAGTCAACTGTTCAAAGTCATCGATTCCCACTTTCCGTCTTTGCAACCTCATGTATGCTGTCTCCTTGCGCTCTAGGTTTCTCAGCATTTCCTGCTGCTCCTCGCTAGACACCTGCGCTTCTTGTGCTCTCCTCTGGAGTGCTCGCCGTCTAATACCAAAATCACGGAATTAATCAGTACGCTACTCTGCCTTCTTTTTTTTTTTTTTTTTTTTTATCGGATCTACGTAACATAGGCCTATGCCTTAATGCGCAAAACAGAGATTCCAGGCTTATACATCATGGATCTAATTTAATCAGGTAAGTCTCGGATCCACATACCACATTGTCGGTAGCATCTTAAATCGAGTCGAATGCGAAAGAAGGCAGGTTTATATCAAGTTAATCCGTTTCCCACAGAAGAGTCGAGCGTATTTCTCTCACTAAGAAGCTAGGAAACCAGAAAAATCGGTAATTGCATTAATGACTCCATACATGGAAAGAAACCTACTTTAATCATAAACAGTTCTAGAGGACAGACGAGCAGTCAATGCTTCAGGATAGATATAAAAGCAACGCTCGCCGCGACCCAACGAATCCGAAGTCTCAGTCAGCAGCACTAGCAGAGACCAGCAGACGACGCGAAGCCCCGAAACCGACGCGAAGTCGGTCGGAGCGGGAGGAGAAAAGCAAGGAATTCGAGGTCGGGGGGGGTGGGATCGAGGGTCCGAACCTGTCCATGCGGTCCTGGAGGCCCTGGAGGTGGTTCTTGTAGTGGTTCTCGATGAACTGCTTGGCGGCGGCGGCCTTCTGCCGCGTCACGGGGGACGACGCCCCGACGTCCTGGGCCAAATCGAGGGCCCGGTCGGGCTTGAAGCTGAGCGCCCCGAGCCGCACCGTCCCGTCCCCGCCGTCCATCTCTCCTCCTCCCACCCCCCAACTCCCGCCGGATCGCGAATCGAGAGCTCGGGCACGGATCGGTCAAAGAGCGAGCGTCATGCCGTCGAATCCGAGGGGAGGAGGGAAGGGAAGGGCGCGGAAGATTTCGAGGCGAGATCGGGATTGGGAGGAGTCCGGGGCGAACGCGAGAGAGGAGAGGGTGGGGGGATGAACCGGCGGGTATTTATACGGAGGAGGAGGGATCTGGTGGTGGTGGACCGTGCTGGAGTCGTGAAGGGTAGAGAGTGAGAACGGGATATTTTATTCGACGGAGGAGAGAGAGAGAGAGAGAGTGTGTGTTTCTTTATGGCGGAAGGTGGGTTTCTCGGGAATGGAGTGGGATGGACGCCATCGTTTTCCCCGCGGGATGAACTGGAATCGATCTACTGCCCTCCCTTCCTTCCTTCCTGGCACAGTGGACTGACCTCGAAGCCAGTAGAACGAGTCAATTCTCCACAGAGAGAGAGAGAGAGAGAGAGAGAGAGAGAGGGTGACTTTTTGGCGCAGCGCCAGTGTCGGCGGAGATCTATATAGAAGGAGCCCCGACAAGACAGCCTTCTCTTCTCTTCCCTCTTTCTTTCTTTCCTTCCCTCATTTTCTTTCTTCTTTTTATTTTTTTTTTTGGCTTTTTTCTGGGGGGTAATTTTTGTTGGTGTTATTCGGTCATCATGATAGTCATGATGATCCGACTGTGCGAGGGTCGAGGGGATTGGGCACCGCCCTCGTGGAAATGCCGACCCCCAACTGAGAAGTAACATTAAAAGTAATTCTTAGAAATATTAACAGATCCGAATGGAGTTGACGCCGAAAAAAATAAAAAAGCGAGAGAGATAATGATATTAATAATCATTGAAATAGATTTCTGAATTTTTAATTTATTCAATAGAATTTCTAAATTCTAGCTCAATTACAACTTTTAATTTATTTGACACGATTTCTAAAATTTTGATGTGTGTCCAAGTTAGTCTTTAATATTCAATGTTATTTTTTCGTTAATTAAAATTCAAGAATAATATAGTTTAAAGACTAGATTAATATATTTGAAATTTATGGACCACATTACACGTTAAGCGAAGTTAAGGATTATTCGTCATTTTCACAAAAAAGAAGCAAGAGAGTGAGAAAGTGAGTCCGTGGAGCCCTAGTGCCTTCATCCGAATCAAACATTACATGGAACAACGATTTTTTGGAGATCGCACTGTGATCAATAAAATCCCACAGTGCACGATGCTGGCCGTCGGTACTCTTCCTCGTCGATGAACGAGATCGGCGATCCAGGAAGGGTCCGGAGAATCGTCATTGCCGGGCATAAACCCTCCCAGCATCTCCCATCTCAATCGACCGTTAGGCGAGGATCATGTCTTGTCCGATAGCCCCGGAGCTGCCCCTTTTGTCGACGCATGTGTTTGGGCCACGCGATTCCCGAGGGGCTCCGGGCTTGCTTTGCCCCGAAGACAACAAAACCGAATCGGGACGTGGAGACAAACTCGGTCAACGGCCCCGTCCATTTTCTCTGTCTCTTCGTCCTCTTTTTACCGTCCTCCTCTCGCGATGTGGGACGGCCTGCTGGCTTGAAACGTGAATTTCATGAGTCAGTTAGGGGGTTCCGCGTCGAAGGGCCCACCCGCCTTGACTTGGCCTCCAGAATTAATTACCATCTTTCGAGGCGTGGTAGTATCGGATCTGGATCCGAACCCTATCCTTTCGAGAGGTGATTAGTTCTCAATTGAGTTGATTATTGGCTTTCAATCTCGAAGAATCGGATGTGTGAGTTAGATATGTTGAAATTGATAATTAATTAATGTATTAACCCATCTATGATGAGATGAGTTGTCACATGAATTTGTTATGTTCAGTAAACAATTTATAAATTTGTTTAAATATACATGGATTTTATAACTTAGATTTGATCAACTTTTTTGACTCTTTATTCATTCTTTCTCATCCTCATTCAATCTCACACTTACTCACTTTGCACTCTAACATCAATTTGGATATGAGTTTTTATGTATTAAGGTTAAATATAGAAATATTTTAGCAGTATGAGTTGGGTTGTATATTGGTTATTGGATTATATTGTATGGAAAATGAGTCGAAATTGATTCAAAGTGCCTATTTAGTCGAACCATTTTTGACTTGAATTGAGCCATTTGTTTGACAGATCTAGTGTGAGCCAAACTGGTTGGTTTTTCTCAGAATTGATCAAAAAAGCCGGTCACCTTTTCTCTTTTGGGGAAAGTACTTAGAAAGCTATGAAAACGCAAAAAAATTGCACCATCTGAACACGAAAGTCTTGGTCAAGCAGTTAGGTAAGTCTTCATTCACATCGAATACCATGATTTAAATATCAATGGATACAAGACTTTTTTTTCCTAATAAAATAACATGTTGCAGAACAAAATAAGATGCTGCAAAAATCCGGTTAATGAATCGCCGAGAAGAACCTGCATATCCACTCTTAGAACCAAGAACCGAACCTCTCCAGGCTCATTCCCGAAACAAGGAGCCGGACTGGTTCTCTCCGAACCAGAATCAGATTCCTTTTTTTTTTTTTTTTGAAAGTAGGCCGATTTCCGCTAGTTCCCACTTGAACCGGACCCGGTGCTCCGCCCCTATTTCTATTCAAATCAACAAACAAAATGGAAAAGCCCAGGAAGACAAAAGGCCCAAGTTCCAACCCCATTAAGCAGGGGGCCCATAAAAGAAGCTCAGTGGGCCGGGACCTCGAGCACTCATTGGGCCCCAGCCCGTAAAAGAAGCTCTACGAGCCACACAAAATATCGACGAAAGCCGGGAGCCACCCCGCCTTTCTATCCCTCTCTCTCTGCAACTTATCCGCTGAGCTCCGTTAGCTTCACTGAACTAGCGAGCGAGCGAGCGAGCGATCGATGATGATAACGTGACCGACTCGCCATTTCTACTTCTCATTCGCTCTTGATCGTCGGGCGATCACGCATGAGACTCGAAGCAGAGGCCCACCCCCACCACCGCCGCCGCCCCCGCCTTCGCCTCCGTCGTTCTCGCCGCCCGTCCGCCGCCGCCGCCGCCAGCGAAGCTCGATGACCGGCATGGTTTCCGCCCCCAGGAGTGCTCTGCGCCACGTCCGCGTCCTGAGGAGCCCCGCCCTGCCTCGATTCTCGCCCCTGGCGATGCCCTTCTCGTTCCGCCGGGCGGTGGCGGCGCCGCCGTCGTCCGTCTGCGCGCTGCGGACCGGGTCCGGGGGCGGCAAGGTCCGGAGCCAGGAGGCGCTGGGGTCGGAATTCGTGAGGAGGCCGATTGTGTCTCCGGCGAAGGATTTGGCCGGGGATTCGGGGGAGGACGAGGCGTCCGGAGAAGCGGAGAGGAATCGATTGAGCGGCGGAGGAGCTGAAGACAGTGAGGAGGAAGTGGAGGAGGAGGAGGAGGAGGAATGGGTTGATTGGGAGGATAAGATATTGGAGGACACGGTGCCTCTGGTTGGCTTTGTGAGGATGATTTTGCACTCCGGAAGGTGAGGCCTCATTTCTGTAGAGAATCCGTAGCTTGAAGATGTTAGTAATTGCATCCTGCCTATATCGCTGGAATTTGCGATAAAAATTTCATAAGTCGAAAGGATAAATGCCTGCTTGCACTATAATTTATTGTTCGTGGGCCTTTTGCTTGCTTAAATAGTCTTGCGAAACCGATTTACTGGAAAGGACCGAAACGACCGTGTCGGGCAGTGTTATGTAGAGCCGAATGCTGCGAGAGGATTGTGTAGTGGCTGATTCCACCCAGTAGGAAGCTTTTGCAATGTTGGTTATGTCTTACTGTTAAAATTGACATGTTATGTTTGCTCAATCGTTGGAAGATGGAAATGCCTAAAAGTTTCTTCAATCTGTTCAACAGCTATATGATCAAAGTTAAAGATTTGTTCACGGTATGTTATGGTTGTGCAGAGAGTAATTGAGACACAGCCTTGGAATTTCTTTTCTTTGCGCACGTATTGCCAGTCCTCCAGCCTCCAGCTATCTCTTTATCTACCTCGCTATCCTTAGATACTCACATGCGCTTAGATACATGTTGGCATGTGCAGATGGACTCCGTCTTAGATTTCTACATTCAGATGGACTTACAGAGTATTTATGTGCCATGCACAGATGTATGCGTCTAGAGTCTTTAGACCCATGCACATACTCCAAGTCTTCAGATTTGTACAATTGTAGGTTGCGCAACTTTATGTCGACTTTGGATTACTTAGCTTTGTCTTTTTCTTGACTATTAGTATATTTTCAGAATACGCATGCCTTTACAGTCGTATGTAATATCGGCTTCACCATTAAGACATCCATGGGCTGTTATCATTCAAGGGAAGTGTGCAAATCTATTTATGTTAATAAAGAAGCTTAATAAATCATTAGGATTCCATGTTTAGTGCCCATACTGGTCTCTGTTTTCGTTCTGGTGGGAAAGGGGCACATATTTAGGACGGTTATTGACCTGAACCAGTAGGTCTGTAGGTCTGAGATTTATCGAGTGTCAGTCCTCTATTACAAATTACAATAACACTCTGTTATATCTGTGACCAAGCCTTCCTCCTTGAGATCCTTTCTATAGACTAGTGTTGTAGTTATTTTCCCTTCATCCTCATTACCTAGTTGAATGCTTCTGCAACCTTTTTTCAGTCCACCAACAATCTTTGGATTTTCAATTCTGAACATGCTGCAGTCTAGGTTCTCTCTGTCATTCCAGTTCCTTCTTTTATCCTAACATAATTGCTCATTTCTGGCACATGAGCAGCCACAAGTGCCCTGGAAAGCAGAATAACAATGTTAATTCTTAACTTTAAACAGTTCATAATGCATACTTAATGTTCTGTGATAGTTGTA
This sequence comes from Eucalyptus tenuipes, assembly GCA_014182365.1. Classification (NCBI taxonomy): domain Eukaryota; kingdom Viridiplantae; phylum Streptophyta; class Magnoliopsida; order Myrtales; family Myrtaceae; genus Eucalyptus; species Eucalyptus tenuipes. Next base: position 1,593,228 of record CM024542.1, read on the forward strand.
GGTATGTCAAAACCTTGTAATATGAAGGTTCCCTCAATCCTATCTTCAGAGATCTGTTGACATTTGCGTTATCGACGTCATGGTCAAGAGTCATAGGGCAAAAGAAATGTTCATGGACAAGACAGAATGTAATAAGATGCTTGCTTGTATCTGTATGAAAATTTGTAAAAACATGATTGAAGCTTGGGTGGCTAATTCCTAAGTTATTTCATGTGATTATGGTTGTCTAAGTTGTAAGAGTTCATGGCAAGCTGATCTCTATTATTGGACATCTATTCATAAGTTTGCAAAATGTTTGCTGCTGCATGTTCCTTCTTTATTACCAATCCATCAATTGCATTTTCTGCTCACATTTAACCATTTCAGCTATTTTTGGTCCTATATATAAGAAACATTTGGACGCTGTGAGCATGTTAGATGATTTAGGCATTTTTTCAGAAAAAAAGATAACAACAGAACTGTCTAAAAGTCCTTAATTGCCCTATCTTTACAAATAATTAAGAAATAAGTAGAAATGCACTGGATTCTTATTGGTACTAACAAAAGTGGAATTTGTTATCTTGTTGTAGATATCAAAGTGGAGATCGATTTAGTCCCGAACATGAGAGAACCATTCTCGAGAAGTTGCTTCCCTATCATCCTGAGTTTGAAAAGAAGACCGGTTGTGGAATTGATTATATCACGGTATCTTCCTCCTTTCACCTTCTCTTTTTTCAAGCAGAGCAACTTGTACATCGAATATCGGGAGTAGCGACATTAGTGCAAGATTGGCTTTTTTCGTTGCTTTCATCATCCTGAAATGTACTTCCTGTGAAAGATGCATTACTTGATGAGGATGTAGATGATATCCCACTCGGTGTTGTGAGAGAGATGTATTCATGTTAAAGCTCAATGAAGCTCTACATTCTTGTTTCAAAGTGCTTGGAACTGAGGAAAGTAGCTGCGTTGCTTAGAGCTTTAGTCTACCTGTAGTTATAAGGCTTTACTGTTTGAGCTAAGCAGATTCTTGGGCCATCATTCATGGGGTTGGAAGAGAGTAGAAAAATGTGACCCCACTACTAAATACACAGAAGTGGATCCTCTTTTCATAATCTTTGACTTTAGCCTTTGTGAAACCTTGAGTTTCTGCTGGGCAGAAACACATATCAGTTTCTTCTTTTGTCAAAATTGCTGTTCACCTGAACGAAGGCAATTACTGTTGTTTTGGATGGGTTTTTTAATGTTCTTGTTTGTTTTATTTCACAGCACAAGTGACAGTTATTTTGGTTGCGTTATATCACACTCTTTGAAGTCCTGAATCCTCCTTACAAAGAAGTATTCTTACAAATAATAGAAAAATAAAAAGAATTGTACTTGCTGGAAGTTGATCTCACTCTCTTCACTCCTCAATTGAGTGGAGTTCGATATGTTTGTGGATCATGTTGTGTCATAGTACAAGAATTTGAAAACTCATGCATATTCATCTTACATTTAGACTTTTGTTTATATTTTGTCATGCTGACAGGTCGGGTACCATCCTGATTTCCAAAGGTCAAGGTGCTTGTTCATAGTCCGTAAAGATGGGGAGTTAGTTGACTTTTCCTACTGGAAATGTATAAAAGGGCTCATCAGGAAGAAGTATCCTTTATATGCAGACAGCTTCATTCTTAGGCATTTTCGACGGCAAAGGCAAACTGATGGACGGTAGCATTTATCTCATTCAGCTTGTAACTTACTCAAAAAAAAGAAGGAAAGAAAGTAACAACTTCCATCTTCGTATGCTGAGAAATTCATTCATCTTATTGATGTCTCTCTTCTGCTATAATCTATCTCTACTGTGGGTAGAGGTTAGAAGGTTAAGGTTCAAAGTATAGGTATTGCCATATTATTGTGAATTTGGTTCAATTGCCAGGAGGTTGCCTACCTACGTCCATTTTTCCCAATGTTCTTTCTATCTACTAGGCTGTCCGCATTCCCCATTTCTTCTCTTGTGAAGCTCGGCGGCACTAGTATTCCTTCTCAGTCATCTTGCCGATCCATTATGAGTGCGCTGATTTTTCCTAATGCATTATGACCAATAGGAGGTATACTTAGATGCATGTAAGTTTGCTTATTACATCTGGTAATCTTTTAGAACAGTTTGTATTATGTAATCTTGTACAGACGTCCTTATGCAATGCACTCATGATGTTTCGTACATTAGTCCGTACAAGGAAGCAAATGATTGTGGAAGTTCTCTTCAAGACCTTATTCCGTTGGTCAAAAGAACGTATAAAAGAAATCTTATTTCGGGTACGATTATTGGTACATACACATACACATGATACTTCAGTCAAGCTCATCTTCCTCATAATCTGGGCGAGCTATGGAGCCCGGTCGAGTCAAGCTGACATAGCCTGAGGTGAATGAGCAGACATTTCTGGAATGGCGCCGCTGATCATCCTAAAGTATATAATGGCATGATGAAGGCCCTTATCAGCCCAAATTACAATCATGACGTTCGGCACGTCCCATAAAAAGACGAGTTGGAGTTGTTTTCGTTCGGCTCCTCCTTTAACACTTGAGGTTCAAATGTGATTGTGATGGAAGAACGCGAGAGCCAGATATACCAATGTACATGTACCACAGTCGACATGGCCGCCGTATTATAGTGGCCCTCTTTTCATTCTTACCTGCAAATCTGTCTGTCCATCGAGCCCTTAACTTACAAGAACGACCCAATAGGCGCTTTCTCCTCGCGAGGATTAGCTTTAACGATAAGATGTTTCGGTTTTCAAGCATTCTTGTTTTCCAAACATCACCATGTCCGTGATGCATAAAGATGTTGATACACGTGGAGGCTGGTCTAAAATTAAAGCTTGTAAATTAAGTAGTAGCGGAAAAGCAAATGATGGTCCTAAAGCGATTGGAACATAGAAGTTCATGCTTCGGTGTCGTGTGGATTATCGGAATTACACAGGCGAAAATAAAAAGGATGGCATGACTAGAGTTGTAGAAGGAGGTGCCCTTGACGAAATCTATGGATATAGATGTCTGAGTGCATGGGAAAAACCTACAAAACCATTGAAGAGGATAAGATGTCTGGTGAAAAGAGCGAATAGAAAGCTATTTCAGAAGTAAAAAAGGAGATTAGGATATGGTTAGTGTGGTAATTTTCTTTTCAAAATGACACAATTAGACACATGTAGGGAAGTAGATATCAATGAACCTAGAAGTTAATCGAAAATAATCGAACTCAAAGTACATCATTTTATAGTATGCTCGAAAAATATAGGCTCATGCGATTTTCACACCCTAAATGGTTATGATGCTCCATAACTTATTGGATTCATGACAACAGAAAAGAACTAATCGATCAAAATCACAAATGGAAAGAGTGAAAGTTGCTATTTATTGGAAATGCAAAAATCGCACATTGTCATAAAATTACAATACCATCTGTATTAATCAAAACAAAACCTTATGTTATTTTCCATCCGTATGCATATAAAATTCATTTCATTTGAAATTAGTTGGTAAGTTTAGTTAATTAACATATCTTGAATGTAGAGTTTGATGATAAGAGTTCACAACTTTCCCTTAAGAATCCTCTAAAAAAGCTTGGACTGAAAACGGACTCGGAGTTCTTAGAGAACGAATTTTAGAGAAACAATGTAAATAAATGCACTACATTAATATTCTTTTAAATTAGAATCTTGATCATTAATTTCATTAAAATACACGAATCTTGGATAATTCTCGTGAAAAAAAGGAACGACGTGTTGTAGACTTCTTTAATTTGAATTAAGAAGAAGAAGAAGAAACAACAGTTTAGGAAATGTTGACAAAATTCTCTAGATAGATTGGTCTATATACAATCTTAACTTTAATGAGGTCCCAATGACTTAATGAGGGCTACTTTGGATCATTTAAATTTTTAGGATGTATCTTAAGTTATATAAAGGGCTAAAATATAGTTAGCCTAAATATAAACGACACACGATAAATAGATTTTAAAATATTCCGTCTATAAACATTTACATAGATCGATATGCTTTTTTTCTTTATTCTCTATTTTTGTGAGAAAGTGAGGGACCTATATCCATAATGAAACTAGGATGGTGATTGATCAGTTGTGTTTGTGCATCACACGAGTATTAACTACTGCTCTCTCTGCTTATTTTCTAATGTCCATATGTTTAGGTTTAAATGCGAAGCGTGGATATCTGCAGTGTGCTTAAACTTCACTTCACCAGTCAGGGTAAGCAGACGTTAAATTTAATGGAGATTACCATCTTTATAAATTATCTTTAATGTACATCTCCGTATTTGTTAATAATCACATTATATAAATTACCATCCTTGGGTAACAATCCCGCTAACCTCTGTTCTTCTTTTATCTCTTCCCTTTGTATGCCGTATGTCGGGTCAGCCCTTTCTTATAGGGCTCGAAGGACCTTGAAATTTTGAGGGCTATGCATAAATATTAAATTGTCTTATCAGGGTCTAAATTATAATATGGTCAAAAGCAAAACGTCTACTTAATAGACCATATAGATCAAACCCTTTCTTTTATCAATTTGGTTGCAGATTCATCCACTCATTTGGTTGACCATTAAGTTAAATGTTTTAGTTTTTGGATTCATATTAGCAACATTTCAGGTCTCCCGTAAGAAAACCTTCTGTTCGATTCAATAAGGAAAATATATTGCATAAGATGAACTCGTTGCATTGAACATTAAGCTAAATGTTCACTTCATAATGTACCCCACTTAACAATATTGCAGAACCCCAAGGTTCTTCAAGAGTTTAGGGTTTTATTTTCTCTCAATCCACACATACAGAAATCCTCAGTAGCATACAGTGCAAGTAACTAATTATGTATCGAAGGCACATCAGTTTGCCCTCTTCAACAAATCTGATCGGGAAAGTTATCGTCACGACCGTAAGACCGGATACAACTTTTTTATTCCAGTTACTATCATGTCGGTACATAGACTATACTCCTGAGTGATTGAATCAAGCTTCCTCCGTAGGACGCTCAGGAGCAAGTCGAGTCAAATTGACATAATCTTGAGGCAAATGGGCAGACAATCCTGGAAAGACAATGCCGAGCATCCTAAACTGCACCAAGAACCAGCTCTCTCGGTATGTTGGGCCATGCATACACGGCATGATGAAGCCCCTTATCAGCTCCCAAATCGCGATCAGGATGTTAGGTATATACCATAACCATGATGAGAAGTTTTTGTTCGGCTCCTCCTCTAACAACTGAATTCAATTGCTATGTAATTAGGAAAGTGTGAGAGCCAAATATACAATGTGCAAAATTTAAACATGATTGCAGTATGGCATCCAGCCCTCCTTCAAATCAAAGATATGCTTCTTGTGCAACTATCCTGACACTATCACGAGGCTTGAAGTAGATGCTGTTGTGTGTGTGTGTGTGTGTGTGTGTGTGTGTGTGTGTGTGTGTGTGTGTGTGTGTGAGAGAGAGAGAGAGAGAGAGAGAGAGAGATGGTAATACCTTCCCCTTGTACAAGCAGTTGAAGTAGTAGCAAGTACCAAAGTGCTTGAACCCAAAGATCTTGCCATCACAAGGCAGCCTAGGAACAATGTCGCTTGAATAGACATACCTATAGTAGTTCACCTCACGACGAAGAATCTCGCTATCCATGTACTTCCCAAATCTCACATCCCCCACCCTCGGTTGCCCAAATGTGTACACTCCTTCCAACTCATCCAGAATTTCATCATCCTTGTGTATGCACAACGCCCCCACAAATAGTATGGCAAGTGCCCCTCCTAAACTATGCCCCGTCACTATGAACTTTGTCCCTCTCTCCTTCAATAAATTCCTTAGCATTTCCTTAATCTCATAATAAGCATAGCCTTTGCCTTCCTCGGCTACCTCATCCATATCCTTGAGCCCTCCTCGGCCCTTTTGTAGGCCCAAGGCTTTCATGAAGCCGCCATGGATGCTCACCTTCTCCCTCTTCGGTGGTACTTCTCCTTCTAGCTCAACCTTAAACTCAACCTCGGACCAAGAGATATCGATGTCGGTGCACCATGCGTCTGCATCGAAAGGGCGGGTACCCCTAAATGCCACCACAATCAGGTCTTGGTCTCTGAACATGATGGCTCGAGTTGAGGCTTGCTTCGGATTGTGAGATTCAGTAGCTTGAGTTGAGGGTTGCTCTTGATGGCGAGATTTAGTAGAATTACTGCCATCTATTTTAAAACTTAAACTATTAGATGAAAAAATAATTTAATATCTAAATATTATAACATGTCTACATGACAATGTAGGAATTTATATTAAAAAGAAACTCTTTCTTATGGCAGGAGCGAACTCGAATAATTCATAATGAAAACAATGTAGACATAACTTATTACCTTGACATAGGGAAAAGAAAAGAAAAGAAAAGAAAAATCCAGGTTGAATTACGGAGTTTAGCAATGCAGAGATGGAAAAAGACTAATAACGATCGACACTGAGGATGGAAAATGATCACCCTTGCAGTAAAGCTAATTTATACCTGGTTAATACTGCTTCTCATCAAGAGTCGAGAAAAACCAACAGCAGTCAATGTTTATATTTTGTAAGTTGGTCTGTATGAGCACGAGATCAAAGTCGTATTGCTTGATGCACAAGTACAAACCAATTCAACTACATAAGATTTTCATGTGTGATTTTTTGTGGTTGTCCTTAAATTGTTACTCTGTGTGAGGGATTAGCAACTATAAGATCACGAAAATTACACAGAATATTTCAAATCTTCTTAATTAAGCAAGCGACTAAGTTTAAAACCAAATTTCACCAGTAAAATGTGTACGTACATATCACGAAGATCCAATACTTACCTTTTGTATAGCCCCGACACAGCAAGACTTCCATCTGAAGTCATAAAAAATGAATAGAAAAAAGTAAAATAAGAAGAGAGAAAGCTAGATTAGTGCAAGATGATATGACTAAACAGGTCGATGTATCATAACTCTATGCTTGCCTGTCGATATTATATCGAGGGTTGGTGAGAGACGAACCTTCCAACTATCTTGGATGGTGGTTTCCACGAAAGAATCATTCTCGTACGACAACTTAGCAGCCATCATGGACAAGTATGCATTATACCGTGCGTCTCCATGCTTCAGGTGGCTGTCAAGGTCCACTCTCGGGTCCATATTCCCTACCGCTGATGCAAAAGTTGGCGAGTCTCTCGCCGGCCGCATCACGTTTCCTGCATAATTCGCAGACGTGACCCCCTCATCTTCTTCTCGTGTGGGGATAAGAATGATGCTAGGTATGGTTTTATGCAGTCTTAACTTCTCTAGTATCACTTTCGAACACCTTGTCACCGAGAAGACGGCTCCATGGAAGATGTCGTCAAAAAGGTTCTACCTTTGTACCAAGGAGGAGCCGCCGGCGGGAAAAAATTCAGACTTAATCCGTAGTGATGAGATTAACCAAACTATTCATAGTATGCAATAGATAGATGGAGCATGTAAACAAGACTATATAGGCTTCGTTTGTTTCGCGAAAAAAGTTTTTCTCATTTTTAGACGTTTGATTTGCTTGGGAAAAATGAGTCAATAGAAAATGTTTTCCTAATTAATAGAAAACCCATGCTTAAATTCAGGAAAATGATTTTATTTTTGAAATATCAGAAAACATTTTTTTAAAATATGACTAAGCATCAGCACTTGAACCCAAAACTCTACGCTTGGGCATGAAAACCCTAACTTTGGTTCCCAGGTCTCGATGTTTAGGACTAGGTCTCCAACGGTCAGGCTCAGGTTCAGCGAGGCTGGGCTTGGACCCCCGGCACTCATGCCTGGATGCATTGAGGTTGGGCTCGAACTTGTGGTGCTCGTGCCTGATTCCCTAGCACCCAAGCCTTGCTCCAAAAACATCGTGCTTGGGTCCCCAATGCTCGAGCTCTAGCCCACAAAGGCCGTGCACAAGTCCTTAATGCTTGGGCTTGGGTCCTTGATGAATGAAATGTTCGTTCTTATAAAAATATTTTTAAAAAATTTGATTTTTTAATTATTTTTTCTTTCATTTTTTTTTTCTTTTTCCTTCTTCCTCGACTAATGGCCAGCCAAGATGACGGTCGATGATTGGCCACGGGCGAGGGATGAGCTCAAGCCTCGACTCTCATCGAGGTGACCTCGCTAACCTTTGGCAAGGCTCGAGCCCGCCGATCCCTCGTTTGTTGCTGGCCACCGACCAAGGAAGAAGGAAAAAGTAAAAGAAAGAAAGAAACAAAGGAATAATAATTAAAATTTAAGTTTTATGTAAATTCTTTCCTGGAAAATTTAATTTCCATATTAAACGATGGAAAATATTTTCTAGTTCATTTTTAGGCTTCAACCAACACAACAAAATATTGTGATTTCCTTTAAAATGATTTCTTAAAAAATAATTTCTAGAAACATCACATTTTTCGTGAAACAAATGGAGCTATAAATTATAATCACAATACTATTGAGGATATACATGCATGTATGCACGCATTATCAATTGTTGGCCATGTTTGTAGTCATGGGAAGAAGCACACGAAACCTTTGAGAGCATTGGTGACGAGCTTGAGAAATCCTCCGTTGGTCGACGTAAGATTAAGACAGTACTCGAACTTCTTCCCGAGCCACCATAACGTTCCCTTGAACAAGCGTAGGAGTTTCTGACCGACAATGGAGCTGAAGATAATCCACCTATGCCCAAAATTCGTAAGCACCTTCTTGTAGTCTTCGTGGCATTTGATGTATTTTATCTCGGACACGTCCTCATAAAACAGGAGGCGGGCGAGGCCGAGAAAGCCTGCCTGCGTATGATCAAGCTCAAGGTAGCAATGCTGGTGACCATCTTCCATGGATGGCTCTGAAAGCAAAGAAGATGAAGGTGCCATGTAACGTGGGAAGTTATTACAATGTCTCGCGAACTTGAAACACCTAAAGTCTATGAGTGTGCAATGCAAGAGGAGACGGTATAAAATATATAGAAAGAGACTCATCTGCAAGATGAATTGAAGAATGTTACGACATATGGGTCTCGTCAGATTTACTGGTCTAGATTATACTAAGTCCATCGAATGTTGTTGATAAAGAGAAGTATGCCCGATCTCGTGTAATGTAATTTCTCCTTTTCTGGTGCGACATTTGCGTGAGTTGGAGCACTAAGCATATACTCCAATTGGCACAAGAAACGTGGGAAGTTCCTTTCCCTCGGGGATGACCACCTAGAAAATTCCCAACTTGGTAGTTGTAGTTCTGGACATCTCCAGACTCTTTCCTACTTCAATCAAATCGAGATGTTCTGCTTTTTATCTCGAAAGTGTACTTTGCTTCCTTAATTGTGCCAAGACATACATGCCCACACCTCCCTTTCTCCTTTCACAAACTTTTTGTTCAACAAATCGTGTTATGCTATCAATTAAATATTGCTTGAACAGAAAATAGCCCGATTACCTACTAAACTCTACAACTTTGGAAAAATCCCGAATTCCATCCAAAACTTTAAAACTTTTCAATTCTATTCTCCATTGTTGCGAAATCAAGAAAGGAGAGTAACTGATAGGTAGAATGTCACTGAGGTTATGGTACTTATATGTGCCCAATAGTCATGTATGTTCGTTGATAACATCATAACAGAGTTGCCAAGATCACGGAGAGCTATATGACCATTGGTTTTTGTGGAGAAACCTATATTGCATGGAGAAATTGTCCAAAAAGTCCAAAACTTTTTGTATGAAGGTCAAATGAATTCTAAACATTTTAATTGTACTATTTTAGTTCTAAACTCTTTGATGATTTGTCAATTTATTATCCTAAACCTTTCACGTTTTTACGTAGTTCTAATTTGTTTTGATAATTTATCAATTTAATCTTAAAACTTCTAACGATTTGCTAATGTAGTCATTCTGGCTAAATATCCATATAATAGGTATGTCCTTAAAGCTCCTTTCAATGTAGCTCATCGTATGTAAAATTTTTTGAGTTTGAGCAACAATTGGAATACTACTTATTCAGCTTGAGGGCTCAGACTTGAAAATATTTTACTCGAGTAATTCAATAACCTAATTGTGTAATTTTTATTTAATTGCGAAGCTCCTTTTTTTTTTTTTCTTCATGCTCCTTTTATCCACAGGGCTGTTAGCATTCCCATGTCTTCTCTCGTGAAGCTTGGCAGCATTAGTATTCCTCCTCGCTATTCATCTCATTTTGCCGATTCTCTGTGAGTCATTTTTAGAGCTCAACATGAACATTTTTCTCTCTATTTAGGTTCATTTCATAAATCAACTTCGATCTTGCACTGTAGATGGTCCACAAAAGCTATTAGAATATATATCAAATTAATGACATAGAGACCGTCTCCTCTCAGCTCGAGGAAGTATACCACTTAACCATATTGCACAATAAGTAGCACGGACACGCGACACGACACGACACGACACGTCGACACGTCATTTATAAAAAAATAGAGAATTTCAATACATTGCGACACGTTGAATATTAAATGAATATTTTTATTTTTAATTAATTTGATTCAAATTCATAAATAATTAATTAATTAAAAAAGAGCCTATAATAAATTTACACTAATAATATTAATAAATCAGTTCATTTGAAATTTGAAAGATATATTCATAGTTAATGCGAAACATGTTTTTAATTTTAACAAAAGTTATTGATGAAACTAATAATTAATAAGAAATTAGAATCAATTTATTTAAATAAATTCATGATTTTCTAGAATGACCAAAATTTATCATTATTCAAAATTCAATACTTTTACATTTCGAAATTATTTTTCAATTTTATTTATTTAATTTACCGATAAAAAAAAAAAAAAATCCCCCAAATCCACCCCTTCTTTCCTTCGTCTATTTCCCTCCACCCCAAACTTATTTTACTTTTTTCCCTCCCCACACCATTGACAGACAGACTGTCAGCCTCTCTTCCCCTCCCCAAAACTCAAAAGTTACACCATTGTCCCCCTCTTTTTATTATTTTTTAGTTCCCTTATCAACAACCCTAGCGACCCTCTTTTTCCTCCTCCTTCTATCGCTCGAACAAAAAACACCAGACCAAGACAAACACGCAGATAGTGGACCTCGCTCCCCTCTTTCGCACCTCATATCGTTTCGTAGCTTCCGACGATGGAGTGGACGCGACGCCGAGGAGGAGGAGATGCCACCGCCACCGCTGTCGCCACTGCCGCCGCCGCTCGGCGCCCCCTCGGGTCCTGATCCCTTCCTCTTCTCTTCCTCTCGATTTTTCTCCTCCTCCTCCTCGCTGCACGACCACCTTCCTCTCCGTACGACCCCCTTCCTCTCCTCTTCCTCTTGATCCTTCTCCTCCTCCTCCTCGTCGCCGATCCATCGCAACAGTGGCGGCCCTCACCGCTCTCTTTGGCCATCTCTCGCTGTCGCTTGTGGCCTCTGCTCCCTCGCCTCCACCCGGAGTCTTCCGGACACGCGTCGACACACGTGTCGAGAAAAGTTGAGTGTCCGACACGCTCCGACACATGTCAGACATGACACGGAACCACGGGCAACGTGTCCGTGCTTCATAGATTGCACACCCCAATAGGTTCTTCAAGCGTGTTGACACCTAAATTTCGCTTTTTTACTTAAGACTTAATAGCATTAACAATTAGGAATTAGTCGCTAAAAAAATATAATAATAAAATTTTTTTAAAAAAAGGCCGGGTCGGGCCGGATCCCCTTGGCCTGGCCTGCCTCTCTTTCTTTTCCCCTCGCACTGGGCCTGGCCCAGCCCTTTTTCCCTTTCAGCTCAGCCCGTGAACAAGTTGGTTTCCTCCCTCCGACTGGTCTTCGCTGCAGGACCTGCAAAAAACAGAAAACAGAGCAGCAGAAGGGGCAGCGATGGAGGAGTAGGCGGATTGGGATGGCAGGCGGCCAGCGTGATCCGCGGGTCGAGAGTAGCTTGGCCGGCAACTGGCACGGCAGGGCTCTTCGCGTGAGGACCTGTAGAAGAAAAGGAGGGGAAAAACAAAAAGAGGAGAGAACAGGAGCGCGAGGGAGAAAAACACAAGGAGCGGAACAGGGAGCGCGAAGCCGAAAGCGACGGAGAGAAGGCCGGAGAGCGAAACCCAAGAGCCGAGAGCCACCCCTCGGAACGCCTAGCCGCCGCCGGTGAGCCGCCAACCGCTACCATCTCCTCGGAACTCAGGTTGGTGTTTTAACAAACACTTGGTGTGCGTCTTTTGAGCCGAGCTGGCCAGAGCTCGTCCCGACCAGTTTGCACGTGCTCCGGCCACCGCCATTCCCCGCTGCCTTTCTCGTTCTCCTGGCATGTCTCAGTAGCTCCCTAGGTTCGCGCTCGGGTCTTGGCCGGATCCAAAATCCTTGATTCCTAGAACGCCTACCAGCTATTTGCTTAAATGCTCGACTGAAACCAGCTTCGTTGTCCCCGACCCAACTCGTCTTTTCGGTCGCCGAGGCGCCACCATGGCCTAGCCGGAAGCCAGGCTATACTCTTGCTTAGTTGAAGCAGAAACGTTCCCCCCAGCTGGACATCAGCCGCGCCGATCGCCGTCACCACTTCCCCTTGTCATGACCAGGCCGTCCCTAAACCGGGGTCTCGAACCGGCCGGACCCTTGGCCGAACCTTTGCTACCAACTAACGCCGGAGCTCGCCACCTCGCCCGACCAGGACGGCACCCCTCAGTCGCAGGAGAAATCTCCCGCTTTGTCGTCGCGGTGCCCCTGGTCGCGACCAGAAAGGGGATCCAAGCCAAGTTGGGCCAGATCTGATCTGGCCCACTCGGCCTTCTTCGCCTGGGCATGCAGGCCTTTTCTAGGGGGTTGGGCCCGTCGGCCGGGCCCAACCCTGAGTCGAATAAAGGCCCGACCAGCTTGGTCGGGCCTTGTCCTTCGGGCAGGCCAATCGGCCCGGCCCAGCCCCCATCCGGACCGAATTCGGGTCCAGTCAAACAACACTGACCTAGCCGAACCTGGGTCGTGTTGGACCCGACCCGACCCGGTTCGTCCAAAAATATATATAGATATATTTAATAAAAAATTATTAAAAAATTTCGAAAATTTAAAAAATGTAGGGTTTGGTTAAGAATTGCAATGTATTGCCTTGTTAGTGTAATTAGGTATTTATTTACTCGTATATTGATTTTATTGCATGTTTAGTTCTCATATTTTGTTATGTTTAATTGCACGTGTTTAATTTTACTGCAATTAGGAGTTTGCTAGCTATGATTGTTACTTTAATGATTGTGCACCCGCATGGTCACCTCACATATTAGTGGATAGGTAGAAAATCAATTCAAATTGCCTGCCAAAAAATCATTTTGTTAAAATGAACAAAAATAGGTACCAAAAGGGCGTTAATTGATCAATTAGTGTAATTAAGTCCCCGACCCTAGATTCTCTGGTTGCGTAGGAAGTGAGGTACACTCCCATGCCTCACTTGGTTTCTAGCCGACCCCAATAGGCTAGTGGCGACTCATTTTTCTGAAATTCTTTAGAATATCCCAATGTCACGAGGGGTATGGGCTTGGGAGAGCCCGCGTCTAATCAAGGGTCATAAGCCTATCCTTTAGGCATTACCCCTAAATCTATTCCCTCCCCCGAGAGTAGGTCGTGACAAAGCGTTTAGGGTTTTATTCTCTCTCAATCCACCACATACAGAATTTCTCAATAGCATGCAGTGCAAGTAACTAATTTTGTCTCGAAGAAACATCACTTTGCCCTCTTAGACAAATACGATTGCCATATTTATTGACACGGCCGTAAGACCTAATACAACTTTTTTGATCCCATTCAGGATCTCGTCGGTCCATCAATCACGGTCCTGATTGATTGGATCTAGCTTATTTCATGGGAGGGTAAGGAGCCGAGTTGAGTCATATTGACATATTCTTGAGGAAAATGAGCAGACAGTACTGGAATTGCAATGCGGGCCATCCTTAACAGTAATAAGACCCAACTCTCTCGGTATGCTCGGCCTCTAAGATACGGCATGATGAAACTCCTCATCAGCTCCCAAATCGCATTCATGATGTTTGGTATGAACCATAACAACAGCAAGCGGTTTTTGTTCGGCTTCTCGTCTAACACCTGAAATCAATCGTCATGTAATTAGGAGAGCGTGAGAGCCAAATATACAAGGCACGATATTTATGCATGATTGCTGTGTTGCATCGAGCCCTCCTTTTCCTTACTTTCCCATCCCTTGGGTCCTTTAAAGCCTGTAACTTACATGCACAGCACAGTTTGGTCCATTGCAATAAAGAAATGGTCAGTTACATTGTAAGAGCGTAAACTATCAAGACACGTCTCTTAATCAAGTACTCAGAGAGGGAGGAGGGAGGGATGGAGAGAGAGAGAGAGAGAGAGAGAGAGAGAGAGAGAGAGAGAGAGAGAGAGAGATGGTGATACCTTCCCCTTGTACAAGCTGTTGAAGTAGAGGCAAGGACGGTGAAACCTTCCCCTTGTACAAGCTGTTGAAGTAGAGGCAAGGACCAAAGTGCTTGAACCCAAAGACCATGCCATCACGAGGCATCCTAGGAACACGGTCGCTTGAATAGACATACCTCTAGTACTTCACCTCACGACGAATCTTCCTCCTCAGGTACTCCCCAAATCTCTCATCCCCCACCTTCGGCTGCCCAAATGCGTACACTCCTTCCAACTTATCCAGAATTGCATCATCCTTGTGCATGCACAACGCCCCCACGAATAGGATGGCAAGTGCCCCTCCCAAACTATGCCCCGTCACTATGAACTTTGTCCCTCTATCCTTCAATAAATTCCTTAGCGTTTCCTTGATCTCATAATAAGCATAGCTTTTGCCTTCCTCGGCTACCCCATCCATATCCTTGAGCCCTCCTCGGCCCTTTTGTAGGCCCAAGGCTTTCATGAAGCCGCCGTGGATGCTCACCCTCTCCAGCCCCGCTTCTCCTTCAAGCTTGACCTCGACCTCGCACCAAGAGAGGTCGGTGGTGGTGCGCCATGCGTCCGCATCAAAAGGGCGGGTGCCCCTAAATGCCAACACGATCAGGTCTCGGTCTTTCAACATGATGGCTCGAGTAGTGTTGCTCCAGGTGATCTACGTGAGGATGCGGGATTTTTGTTATCAAAGCAACTTTCCTTCTTATGGCAAGAGCAAATTCGAATAATATATGATAAAACGCTTAATAATACCAAGTCAAATAATCGCATTTTCAAAAAGTTTGAGCTGTTAGGAATCGGATCAACAAAGCATATATTTCTTAGCATATTTAAGAAAAAGCAAATCTATATATATAGCCGGTGAGTTCAATTGACCGTTGAATTCATATATATAAATTCTTTAAAACTAAAAAAATCACTCAAAATTTCAACCAAAAAAATTCACTCAAAATAGAATCCTGTTAATTAATTAATTAATTAATTAATTATTTATTTATTTATTTATTTATTTATTTATTTATTTATTATTATTATTATTATTATTATTATTATTATTATTATTATTATTATTATTATTATTATTATTATTATTATTATTATTATTATTATTATTTTGCAACTTCAATTTGGCTTTGTTATTTCTCTCTAAGAGAAAAGAATGGTTGAATTTGTAAAGTCCCCAACAATATATTTTGTTCGTAAGAAGTGCTTGTATTGTTGTATGCTTTTTATTATGCTTCTTAAATGAAGCATATGTGGTGACAATATATGTGCAATGAATAATGCATTAGTACCATCGACCAGCTTACATCTTTGACCTTTTAGATTTTCCAAAAACGATAAGAATTAGGGCTTTGCATTCCCTTTTGCTCTTTCTCGGCAAAAGTATGAGATACTTCAAAAATATCATTCTTTCTCTTGCATATTATACGAAACCGTTAATATGATGGAGAAAATCATCTCTTTAGTACGGTGCGCCCCTTAGTATCTCGATAAATCTCAACCATTGACCTTAATCCCATTTTTGTAAGTCAATGAGTTAGATTTATTGAGATACCGAATGGAGCACCATGCAGGGTTGAGGATCCACGACCATGCGCAAAACTTCAGCGTATTAATAGCATCTAAAAAAGGAAAAAAAAAACTATTTATACATGGTTAATACTGCTTCTCATCAAGGGTCAATAAAAATCCAACCATTGTCAATGTTTTATATTTGGGGAGTTTCGGTCTAGCTCTTATATGAGTTCGGGATCAAAGTCATATTGCTTGATACATAAGTATAATCTAATTCAACTATATAAGATTACAATCCGTGATTCTTGGGGTTGTCCTTAAATTGTTATTATGTGGTGAACGATTAGCTAGTGTAAGATGACGAAGATTGCACAACTTATTTATATCGTCTCAATTAAGCAAGCAACTAAGTTGAAAACCATATTTGACCAGTAATATGTATAGATATGCAGAAGATATGATAATACGTACCATTCCAAAAGTCCCCACACCGCAAGAATTCCATCTAAAGCCATAAAAACGACGAAAAGAAGAGGAGAAAAGTCAGTCCTCGTCATCACCAAGCACAAGGGGATGGTTTGGATTAAGCTAAAACTCCTTCCAGATGACCAAACAGGTCAGTGGATAGCTTTATCCATGTTGTTTAAATGAGAAAACATCATATTGCAATCATCTTTCATATTCTCTATGATTAAATTCAATGATGTATCATAACTATATGTTTGTCTGTCGATATCATATCGAGGGTTAGTGAGGGACGAGCCTTCCAACGATCTCTGACGGTGGTTTCAACGAAAGAATCATTCTCGTACGACAACTTAGCGGCCATCATGGACAAGTATGCATTATACCGTGCGTCTCCATGTTTCAGGCGGCTGTCAAGGTCCACTCTCGGGTTCAAATACCCTACCACTGATGCAAAAGTTGGCGAGTCTTTACTCGGCCACTCCACGTTTCCTGCATAATTTGCACAGATGGCCCTCGTCTTCATCTTTTGTTAAGTTCCGGAATAAGAATGTTGTTAGGTAATCGGTAAGGTTATGCAGTTTAATTTTTCGATTTCACTTTGAAACACCTTGTCGCCAAGAAGGTGGCTACATGGAAGAGATGTCATAAAAAACTTTCTACCTTTGTACTACGGAGGAGCCGCCATAAAAATATTTTACATCGACTTAATCTGTGGTAATGAGGTTGACTAAACTAATCACAGTACGGGATAGATGGATAGAGCGTGTAGGTAAGACAATACAGATTAAACCACAACAATAAAGAGCGAGAAGGTAAGACAATACAGATTAAACCACAACAATAAAGAGCGAGAAGGTAAGACAATACAGATTAAACCACAACAATATCGAGGATATACATGCATGTATGCGCACATTGTCAAATGTCGCTCATGTTATAGTTATGGGAAGAAGCACAAAAAACCTTTGAGAGCATTGGCGATGAGCTTGAGAAATCCTCCGTTGGTCGACGGGAGGTTAAGACAGACCTCGAAAGCATTCCCGAGCCATTCCAACATTCCCTTGAACAACAGCAGGAGTTTCTGAGCGACGATGGAGATGAAGATGAACCATCTTCGCTTAAACCCCCTGAGCTCCTCCTTGTAGGTTACCGGGCACTGGATGTATCTTCTCTCGGACACGTCGTCAGAAAACAGAAGGCGAGGGTGGTCAAGAAAGCCTGCCTGTTTAGGATCAAGTACAAGGTGGTTGCTAAAGAGCGCGCCACCATCTTCGCAATCTATGTGTCGCTGGGGAAGCAAAGGAGATGAAGGAGGCGTATACATGGATGGGTGAAGTTTCTAAAAGGTCGACGATGATCTTCAAATACTTAAGCCCATGCGCGCGCATGGGCTTTATACATGGAGAGACTCATCAGATCTAACTATCTAGATCGTGCTAACTTGAAGCGAACGATTTCATGGCGTGTTTCGCATGTCCTGCGCACTAAGTCAAGGGTGCCTACTAAGTGTAATGTGATTTTCTCCCTTTTCCTTTTTCGGACACTGCAGTGTGCGGTAACACGACGCATAAATCCCTATTCGGGGAAGATGGGAATGGCTTCGCCCCAGGAATCTGATCCACCTCGTAAATTCCTAATTGGTGGTTGTCGTTGTCGCTGTTTTGGACATCTACAGACTCTTCACTTCTTTATCAAAGTGAAATATTCTGCTTGTTTGTGCCAAAACGTGCATGCGCACGCCTCTCTCTCTCTCTCTCTCTCACTCTCATAAGCATTTAAAGGGAAAAATTCAAAAAAGGACCTGAAGTGCCATTATTTTCTCAAATAAGGATCCGAAATGGACTTCGTTTTAAATAAGGACCTGAAGTGACATTAGTTGTTTCAAATAAGGGCCTCAAGTGACTTTGGTTGTTTCAAATAAGGACTTGACCGTGCCGGCCGGTTAAATTTTCCGATTTGTCAAGGGTATTTTAATTATTTGTCATTTTCCCTTATTTTCTTATTTTCTTTCCTTTTTTTTTTTTTTTTTGGCTCTTCTTCTTCCTCTTTGCCGGTGGTCAGCTAGCCATCGGCGATGCCCACAAAGGACTGGGCGAGGGTCACCCACGCCGGCGAGGACCACCCACGCCGACGAGGGCCACCCACGCCGGCCATAGGCGAGGTGATCCTCGCCCAAGGCCATTGGCAAGGTTGGCCCTCGCCGACCCTACCGGGCGAGGGTCGACCTCACCTGCCCTAGACAAGGGCTTGACCACCCTCGTTAGCGAGCGACGACCCTCGCTAGCCCTTACCAACGGCTGGTCTGTTGAGGGTCGGCCTTGCCTAAGGCTGGTGAGGGCCGACCTTGCGGATGGCCCTTGAGTGAGGGTTGCCTTGCTTGTGGCCGGTGTGGCGGCCCTCACCAGCGAGGGCGACTTTGTGGGCATCACTGGTGGTGCCACCGACAAAGAGGAAGAAGAAGAATTAAAACAAAAAGAAAAAGAAAAAAAGGGGGAATGGAAAATGACGAAAATATCCTCGATCGTCGAAAAGTCAGGTTCTTATTTGAAACAAATATAATGATTTCAAGTTCTAATTTGAAACAACATCCACTTCAGGCCCTTATTTGAGAAAGTGATGTCACTTTAAATCTTTTTTTGAAACAAGATCTTCTTCGGGTCCTTATTTGAGAAAATAAAGGCACTTCGGGTCTCTTTTTGAAATTTTCCCTTATATAAACGTTGTCTTAACAACAACGAAGGAAAAGCTCTATTGCCTAATGAACTTTTTCTTTATAGTAGATTTTTTAATCCTATAAAATCTTTCAATTCTCTCCTTAAACCCCATGGTTGTAAAACGAAGAAAGGAGAATAACGATTAGGTAGAAATTCTGCTCTCAAAATTGCAAAGCTCAATTACTGAAATCTTTTGCTTCAAGTGGTGTCTGAACTAGAGGTGAGCGGTTCCCGGTTCTTTACAGGTTCCGTTTGGAACCTGGAACCTACCCTCGGGTACAGGTTCCTCATTTTCTGGAACATGGAATCTACCCGTCAGAACCAAGAACCTGAAACCTACCCCATCACGGGTTCCGGGTCGGTTCCGAGGTTCATACGGGTTCTTTTTTTTTTTTTTTTTTTTTAGGTCTCATTTTTTTTGTTTCATTTTCGGGTAAAGTCGAACAATTGCTCAATCCCGCCATTGGGTAAGATCATAAGGAAAAGCGTGTCGATGTTATAAGCTAGCATTGTGATATTCCAAACCACTCTTAAGTTTACAAGCAAACTTAGTTTTGCTATATCAAATTTTTAAAAAAAGGTACCAACAAAGATACCTAAAAAATTCGGATGTCAAACTCACATCTATCTCCTTCTCAGGCGAATCCGGTTGCAAGCATTTGGGGACTTCACAGGGTGTAGTCCCCACTTCTATTTGGCGATGCCAAGTCCTCCCTACAACATTGAGCACGAATCCATCAGGAACCCTTTCTGCCTGTAAAAGATCAGCAGTGTTCCATCAAGTATGTCATTGGATTCTTCTGCTTTCATGGTACAAAGGTTAGAGTAGGGAAAAAGAACACAACATACCTAAAAAAATTCCAACTCCCACGGCGGATGATTTCCAAGCTAGCAATGATTGCAATCAAGACCTGGAAACTCTCAATAAGTGAATTTATTGAGTCATCCATCTGGTTTATGGATACCAGACAATTGGTATTATCCAAATCAGCATACACATCAACATCATATTTAGCCTCATCCTCATTGACGATCTTGTGTTCAGGCCATAGACTCCTGCTTGCAACTGTTTGCAGAATTACACCATAGAGAAGTTAACATTTAAAAGTACAGAAAAAAAATACCGGAAGTTAACACATGATGCCAAGTTCAATTTCAACTTCAAGCATAAGACTACGAGACCCAAATCATCGAGCTAAATGACTACATATATCTCGGCGGTCTACATACTACGGCATGTTTAAATTATTTTGAAAGGACCTCTACTATACCAACATGATAGAAAGGACGAACCGCAACTTCAAGCATAAGACCACGGACCGAAATCATCACAGCTAAATGACTACATATATCTCTGGCAGCGTACTTACTAAGGCATGTTCAAAATACTCCTATAGGACCTCTACCATGCCAACATGACAGAAAGAACAGAGCTGTGCATGTGAAAAAGGAAAATTCATGAGACCTAAGAGGCACATATACCAGCGCCTCCCCTGCAATACTGGTATACTTTATCCAAAGTCTAAAATAGTTGCTCACATTTGTGGTCTTCTACTGATGAGTTTCCTGCATTTCTACTACTATTTTGGCACACCTGAGCGCCAATGCATGGCCTGCAGGTGAAAAACAAAAAGTGTCACGGAAAAGATCAGACTAACGGGGAATGTGTAGAAGGAGTTGAATAACCTAGAACCTGATATTTTTTAGAGCAGTATCGTGCTTCTCTGCAGCTACCACAAATTTTATCTCCTTTCCATGTTCCACACCAGTTACAAAATGGAGCTACATAACAACAATACATTTTGGCCAAAAAGAGAAGGATTAATACCATAATTACTGAGAGATTAACATAACAAAACAAGTAGTCAAAAGCCCATCTATGAGTTCAGTCTTTGAAATTAGGCCCTTAAAGACAACAACAGAACCAAGTCATTGTATGTGCACTGTCATAAAGTATAAACTGATAAAAAAAGTAGAGGATAGCATATTCATCTGCTCAAATGTATGTGCACTGTCATAAAGTATTCCATCCACTTCCAAAGACAAAAATCAGAACAAAACTGACTAGGAAAAGACATAAAAAGCTACCTTCACTCTCTAAAGGTTTGTCACTCCCATCATGTCGTGGGGGTTCACTTAAGTATTAGGAATTGTCACGAGGCAATTGGCAACGAAAAACTTTCACACTTGAACACCACCGAGTCCGGACCACCGAGAGGACCAAAAGAATGAGACAAATTAGATTAAGACAAGTGCACAAATAATAAATTGAAACATGACTTGCTGAATTAAGACAATTAAAAGTACCTTCGAGATGCATTTACTGTAGGTCACTTCCATTGTTCATGTTGATCACAAAGAAGACAAGACATCGATGGACACATGAACAAATATATTGTACAATGAAACGTGGATTCTCTATCAGAGGTCGGTGCATTTAGAATCAGCCACAGTCCTCTACAGACACTCCTCAAAACCATAATGGCAGAGCAACTAATTCTCCCTAACCATAAAACTTTGCTTTCAGCGAGAACAAAATTGGAACACCATCAAACCCATCAGCCATAACACGATGATAACCGAAATCACCCGAAAAGAGAACCACCTAACCACAACTCAATCGACTCTAGAGCTGGGTTCCCAAAATTCGAGAGAAAAACGTAAAAAAATTTTACCTCCAGAATTCTTCGATGGTAGAGAAAGTGTAGATCGGGAGCATGGAGGCACCCCAAGCCATCTGCTTCGATTTTGTGGCAAGGTTATCGAACCATAAAGTCCACGAGTGCTCAAGGGGATGCGGCTGGTCCGCCTTGGGCTCCTCCTTCGCCGACTGCTCGGCTAAGTCCTCTTCGCCCGCAATCTCTCCCTCCTACAGCTCCAGGTCGCCACCGCTTGCAATGCCCTTCGAATTAGGGTTAGGGTTCGCGGCGACGGGGTTCTTCCCGGTCGTCGGCGTCGCGCCGCCGCCGCTACCACAGATTTCACCGTCTCTTACACCACCATGTTTTTTCTTAGGAAAGTTTTGCAGCTCTCTCTCTCTCTCTCTCTATTTCGTTGCATTCGCATCGAAATCAAGGGCAGCGGCGAGCGTGGGCGATCAAGCGTCAGCGGCGGGACGACCGGCGTCCGCGGAGGCCGAGTGGCAAGGCGAGCGAGGGGTGACGGCGTCGAGGGACGCAAGGGCGAGGCAAGCCCGGGCGGCCGGCGTCCAACGGCGTCCGGTGGCGGCGTCGAGGTTAGCGAGTCCGCCGGCGGCGTCGAGAGGCGAGCAACGTCCGACGGTGGCGTCGAGGGCGAACAGCGTCGGCGATAGGCGAGGCGAGAGGACGGGAGAGACGAGAGAACCATGAAAGCGTGAAATGAAATGAAGGTTTGAGTCGAGGCTTTTTGATTTGGGGTTTTGGAACCCCGACCGGTTCCGGTTCCGGTTCTCGAAAAAAGGGAACGGGAACCGGAACCGGTCCCTTTAGAATCGGGTACCGAACCGGAACCTCCGGTTCGGTTCTCCGGTCCCGGTTCTCTACCCGGAACCACGCTCACCCCTAGTCTGAACCAGTTTTTGCGTATCTCCAAAGTCTACCTCCTTGAGCGATCTTGAGGGAGCATTCCCCCATATAATCCTGGTGCTTCCTATTTTACTCTCGAAATATTTCGAATTTGAACCCAACATCACAGGGAGATAAGCAAATTTCATCGGTATTTAAGTCAACACCTCTTAGCAAAGTTGTTTTTTCCTAAAAACATAATATGTTAAATGAATATGTGACTTTAGGAAAAAAAAAATACATGACTTATCATTTAATTATTCTAACTTGGCAATCTTGATTGTATAAGAAACGAATGACATTGACGTTTTGATTGCTGTATATGCACTTGAGATAAACTAAAAAGAGAAGCAATAGGTCAATCAACATTTTCCCTATATTTGGGCTAGAAGTCAATGACCAATGGACAAATTAAACTAAGAAAACTAACAAGAATTTCAAATCACGTTATTATGCTTTAAATTATGATACACTCAGAAGTCTCTGGATGATCGACGATCTGAATCCACCCGTTTAGTCTATAACTTGGGGAGCAATGTGAACCCCGATAAATCATTGGTTTGACCAAATTTAATTGAAACTCAGTTATTGTTGATTCATACCAGGCAAATTGCTGGTCTCCTGTAAGAAAATCTTCAGTTTGATTTAGTCACGCGTAAGAATATTACCAAAGATGAATATGGGATAAAGTTACCATAAGTACCATAACTTTGTTATGGTATTCAATTAAATGTCATAACTTTTTTCTCGAATATTAAATGCCATAACTTCTAAAAAAGAGTTTACTTTAGTGTTAAAATTTTTAATTGATTACTTAAGTTGCAAATTGTTGTAAAATGTTCACCAATTGCCAGAAATTCGACAAGGTATAGCACTTGTAGTTAATGTTTTTTAAAAAATAATGGTGTTTGAGTGATTGATTGAAAAATTATATGGGACTCAAATGATTGGAAAAAAAAAAAAAAAGAAGTTAAGACACTCAAAGTGTCATTACTATGGAAAAAAAGTTATGGCACTCAAGTGAACGATATACGAAATTATAACATTTGTGGTGTTTTCGCAAAGGGACGGATCTCTAATTAATCATGTCCTGAGAAGGCAAATTTATCATTTAATGTTTCGTTTAATATGCTAACTGGGGTCATAGAAAATGCCAATTGGCAATTGCAATTTCGACAAATGCTCGACTGTCATTGGGACAACTATAATCATTTTCATTTCATGCCGGGTCACAATCATAGTTAGATATTTTAGTCATTGGCTAGAGAGATTATTATAGTAACAACTAATTAATATCTCTAGCTTGGCTGAACAAGAAAAAGTATAAACTTCTATTACTGCGATAAATGAGAAATTTTCAAATAAGAGCCCAAAGTAAGATCATTTTCTCGAAAAAGCACTTGAAGTGGACCTTATATCTTATAATGATCTTAGATGACCAAATATGTCTTAAATAAGGATCTCACCTCGCCGACAGGCCCAATATGATTTTTCTAGTGATTGGAACGTTCGTGTTTTTGTGAAAAAAAATACAAATAGAAAAATACGAGTCCTAAAATTCAGAAAAACAACAAATTACTTTTCTTCTTCTTTTCTTCCCATCTTCTTTGTTACCTTCGAAGATCACCCATGACCTCCGACACCACACGCACGACCTCCTTCACCATCACCGTCGGATCTCTTCACATACTTCTCTTCAAAGGCTGGTAAAAGTCTCGTGCGTGAAGGTGTTGAGGAGGTTGAAGGAGAGACAGTCGCACTTCAGCGAACTTTTCCGGTAAGCTGCCGAGAGAGATTTGGCGGTGAATCCTATGCCGGTCAAGAAGTATTTGAAGAGATCCGGCGGTGATGTTGAAGGAGGCCACGCCTATGGGGTCGGAAGTTATGGGTGATCTCCGAAAGTAACGAAGAAGATGGGAAGAAAATAAGGAGAAAAAAAGGTAATTTGTTGTTTTTCTGAATTTTAGGGCTTATATTTTTCTATTCATATATTTTTTTTTGACAAAAATACCCATGTTTCAATTGCAAAAAAAATCACATTTGGCTGATAGCGAGGTGAGGTCCTTATTTGAGACAGATTTGGCTACTCTAGGTTCTTGCTTGATACAACGTCTACTTCAAGACCTCTTTTAAGAAAATAGCCCCACTTTGGGCCTTCATTTGAAGTTTTCTTGCGGTAAATTTATCACAACATTTCAAATGTACAAAAACCAAAGCACAACCCCACCATGACAAGTTGATACGACCTTTCAAACATACCAAGAAATTGCACCACTTTTCATATCGGTGACTAAAATAGCATCCTCTCGTATTCTGTCATTTCCCGTCGTTATCTTGTTCGCATGTCAGCCCACTCGACTCTTGTTGCTCATAGCATCTAATGACTAGTATTGACATATACTCAACACCCCAAATACACACTTTCATTTTATATGTATAAACCAACCTTTACTTTAACGACTTATGGATTGTTCTACCGTTATGTTATCAATTAATTTTGATTTAAGTAGCAGCTATCATTTGAGTTGCTGGCCAACATTTATTTGTTTTTATTTTTAAATATACCAACTTTTCTATTGATTTCCAACTCGTTAAATTAAGCAATATCTTATATCAACCTTAATTAGAGCGATCATTAACTTTTCTCTTGTTAACTTATCAATCAGTTTTGCATTACCAATTCTTATTTGAATTCCTTTCCACGCATGACACACGGGACAATTCCGAATTGAATTTTCATGATTTGATCAGTTGACCGACTGGTGAAGCTAGTCTCTTGTGATGTACAATGGAGTGGGACATGGGAAAGGTCAATGTTCCCTTACTTGGTAGGACAGGATTGTTTCCCTATCTGCAAACACAAAGTGAGCATGTGTCGTGCATGAAACGGATCGGTCACATGGGTGTCTATGCATCCGTGTACCTATCAATAAATGTATTAATATGTTGATCTTTGGAAAAATTATCCAAAAAATTCTAAATTTATTGCACTTTAATTAATTCAATTATAAATCTTTTAATTGTACCAATTGAGTTCTAAATTCACGTTTTACCAATTTAGTCCATCTAGTAATAAGTTGAGAACTTTCTAAGCAATTTTCCTGTCAATCTTTCCCCTCTTTGTGAAGCACCACGTCTTTTTACTTTCCAACCTAAAACTTACCAATGGACTCAATTTGATTGGAAAATTTAAGCCATTAAATTAAGAATATATTGTTTTAACTCCAAACATCCGACGAAGGATTCAACCTTACACTGACACTAAAGACACACGACTTACCCAATCCCCCTTCACTTGTGAGCCCGAAATGTTGGGTCAGCTCCCCTTGATTCAAATCAGGCATTCATATCCATCGACATGTGTCAAGTAGCCAAAAAATTAAGATATTTAGTCTAAAAATCTTCAATTATATATGTGTTGAGCGAGTCTCGAACTTTAGATCTAATTTGATTTGAGATCGAGTCGAACTGGAATTTGAGGACATCAGAGGATAGGGGACAGTTTTTGAAGTGAGCGACAAGGGTAACTACTGTAGGTCCGAATCACAGAGTTGGGATGATCGGAAGACTGGGTTGATCGGCCCAAAGCTGGCCAGACGTCCAACTCAAGAAGCAGCCAGCAGCAAAAGTAGATTTCAGACATCCAACTTATATGCCGAGATAAGCCGGAGTATTCCGAACGTCCGGCACTTCAGGCGGACGTCTGAACGGGCACACGAGAATGTCTTCTTGAAGATGTTTTCAGCCTAATTTCGTATGGAACGGAAAGCTCAAGTCAAGAGAGAACTCAAGGAGCAGTTCAGGAGTGTGAGTGCGTGAGTTAGACACTCTACATCTCTTGGTTTGAGTTTGTGACACTTTTCGGGCGTAATTAACAATGGCCATCCAATGATCGGTACACATAAGCCTATAGACTGTTTGATGAAATGCCATCTGTATTTTCAACTAATCCATATCGGGACATATGTCTGATGAAGATAACTATCACATGAAATTTCAACTAGAAATCGATATGCAAAGAAGAGAAGACATTTAGATTCATATTTAGTCCGTGATAGAGCATAGTTTTTCAAGGAAACTTCCTTCCTTCTCTTACGTTTTCACTTGACGCTTATTGAAAAGGTGCATGCTCTTTTCGAGTCAAAGGTGTGTTGTGTCCTACGTGGGGGTAAATGCTTCGGTTTTGAACTTAGTTTCATTATCTTTTTCATTGGCTAAATATTTAATGTCGCATGTCAATTACCGTTTAAAGTATAAATAAAAAGATTATATGATTTTGTTTTTTATTCAGATGAATAAATAAAATATTATTTAAATATCATCGAATAGGACCAAAAAAAAAAATCATCGAATAGTACGAAGCGTTGGAGAATTCAATTATCTGATACATTATTCTCACTTAATCTTGTAATTTGAATGGTCTTACCAAAGTATACAAGCTTTTCTCATTCTTGATACAATTGATATAAACTCGTGATAATGTCACTTTTATATTACATTTTTATGGCGCCACTTTTTGTCACGTACTTTAAGGAAAATGACGGATACATAACCATCCTAAACTGGCATTATATAATTGCACAACAATATAGAAGCTAGAATCGTATCATGTGGACCATCATAGAATGGCTTTAGAATGATTAGCATAGTTAGGGAAAATACTAGAAGTGCCAAAAGTTGTGTACAGTACTCAATTTAAAGACAAAAGTATCTTTTAGATCACTTACATGTTAATTTTTTTGAAAGACGATTTTTTCAATGTCAATTCCGATATATTAGGCTGGAAATTTGACGTGGCCTTTTTTTATTAGTTTTATAAGTCAATGTGGCTCACTGGAGAGTTTAGTCAATATTTAAATCCTAAAATGACGCCAGCTAGTACCTTTTACCTAATTAAGAATCCTAAATCCCCAAAGTGAAAGATAATCTCAATTTTAAACACTAAACCGGCCATTAAGTTGACCGTCTCCATGCCTTACCCGATGACCCAATCTCTCTCAACCTCCTTCTGTCTCTTTCTCTTTTTGATCACTAAGCAGCGCTAAAGAAATAAAAAGGAAAAAAAACCAGTTGCATCATCAAAGTAATTTCCTCAAACACTTGGTAGGCAGGTGGTGTTCCACGACAAGGAGACAAATCAAGAACAAAGGAGGTGGACGGAGGGGTTTGAACAGACCAAGACGTGAGAGCAAGTGGGGACAACAGACATGGAGTTGGTCTTGGCACGTGATGCAAAGGTAGGAAGCCAATCCTAGGCCTTGTTACAAGGGATGAATGTATAGGAAGCCAAACCCAGCCAGCCTATGCTTTGTCTTGAATCTCTATTAGGGCTGGTTCCACACGATCTTCGAGCCCTCGCCAGAGGCTCCGTCGTCAGTGGTGGTGGTCACTGCCGTCATCTCTCTTTCCAATACTTCCTGGGTCTGAAAAGGCAAGGAATGTTGTGCGACGTCGTTTTGGACGTCCAAACGACGTACGCTGTGCGACTTTGTTTTTGTAGTCCACATGGACTATATGTTTTTAAAAAAATTGCAAGTCATTTCAACAAATTAATTATAAAAGCCACACAATCAGTTTGGCCAAAATTTCTCTCCGATGGTACTTAAGTAATCAGTTTTGTTTCGATTCGGTACTTAAGTGAGCTGATAAAAACTTTTGGTATTAAAATGAGCGTTGTACATAACTTTTGGCACTTCTAGTGTACATCTCTCAGTATAGTTATAAATGATTTAAGGACTAGATGTGAGTCCTATTTATGTGTCTATCGTTGTGCCCACCCAAAAAAAAAAAAAAAAAAAAAAAGAAGGGAAAATTAGTGATCATTGTTCATACATGAATGGGAAAATCGTCCAAAAAGTCCTTAACATTATAAATTTTCCAATTTAATCTTAGATATTTAATTTTGTTAATTGAGTCCTAAACATTTTCACATTTTGCCAATTGATTTACCTAGTCAATTTTGGTCAGAAATTATTGATGTGGACATCAACTGTTTAATGTGGCACAGTCAGAGCTAACGTATATAATTTTTAATAATATTTTTATTTTTTTGAGTTTTTACTTTTATTTTTTTTCTTTCTTTTTCTTTTTCCTTCTTTACTTTCTTTTTTTTAATTATTAAGGTTTGGCAAGGGCCACTAGCCATTGGGCTAGGGCTTGCGAGCCCTCACTAGGCTCGAGCAAGGGCTTGCAGCCCTAGTCGACCGCAAGCCCTCACCACTCCTATGCAACGTTTGCAAGCCCTTGTCAGCCACTAGGAGAGGCTCACTGCTCTCAAACGTGGTTGGTAAGGGCTTGTAGGCCCTTGCCCAGAGGTTGGCCGGGGTTGTCGAGCCTCGACTAATGGCCCCCTGACAGCCCTTACTAATAAAAAAAGAAAAGCAAAAACTAAAGAAGGATACGGAAAAGAAAAGGAAAGTAAAACAATTATAAAAAGCTATGAAATATTAAAATATTATAAAAATTGTCTGAGTTAGTGTCAATTATGCCAAGTAAGGACGGCCAATTGTCTACGTTAGAGTATTCCCATCAAAATTAGTTGAATAGACTCAATTGGCAAAATATGAAAAAATATTTAGAATTCAATTAATAAAATAAAAAGAATTAAGATTAAATTGATAAAATACAATAAATTTAGAATTTTTTGAATAATTTATACATTTAATTCTCACTCGTCAACAATATGATAACAATCGTGTCACATGAACATTTTTTTCCCATAGCTGTCAGAACTTCACGTGGTCCTAAGATGCATTGGTCTTTCGACATAGAGACATGGCCATAAATGCGAGGTGGACATTCACGGGGGCATGCCTAACCTGAAATCGAATGATGTCGCCCGGAATTCATCATGTCTTCCGAGAGAATTGCTAACCTGGGTTGACAAATTATCCCTATGCGAAGTCAAGTGACACGATTTCATTAGATGTTAGATATAGATAAATAAATTGAAGAGCTCAGTTTCGCCAAATCACTTTATCATGTCAACTCTATAGACTCGTCTTGCTACGGAAAAAATTCTGTGTCGACTTTATTTATAGACGATGCAGTGGACTAACCAATATCAGGGCCATAGAAATTTCTAGTTTTTTAGTGGGGTCCAACGTGGAGAGATTCTTAAAATGAGAATGACTTGATTTAATAAATTTAATCAATGAATTTTTAATATTATACATATTAATAATGACGTGGGTAGTTATAACTTGAAATATGATTGACCAACTATTCATATTAATAATGGTGATAAAAGTTGGTTTTGTAAATTTAATATGATGATTGTAAACCACATAGCCATGCTCACATGAGAAAACGACATAAATGCATCAGTCAATTTCATTGTTAATTCGGCAAATAATCCTCTATCTCATCTTTCGGTTTTTCTGCAGAACGATTGATTCTATCGTTCCATTCTAAACATCATCTCCATATCCCGAATTAGCATCACAATCCGAAAGCTGGTACGCCGGATCGCCGTAACTCCCATCCGACCCGGCCATGGGGAATTTTGCCCCGTTACGAGCCCCGCCGCTGCTGTCCAACGAGGCTCGCTCTAGAGATTGCACTTGGTCCTTCAGGAACTTCATGTAGTGGATGGCCTCGTCCAGCATCGACGCTGTGTCCATCTTGGTGCCGCCCGGCACGAGCCGCTGCAGGATCCTAATCCGCTCGCTTATCCGCTCCCGCCGGTGCCGTGCCGCCACGCTCTGCGGGTCCTTCGATATCCTCACGTTCCTCCTCCTCAGCGGCTTCACCGACTCCGGGTCTATGTGCACTGGCTGCATTGCCGCGATCCTGAATATCATCTCCCTCATAGCCTCCATCGACGGCGCTTGCGAACCGTTGGGCGCCTCGCTTTGGGGCGGTGCTTGTGGGGGTGGTTCATGGAGCAGGAACGGGGTCGAGAATGGCGGGGGTAGGTTTTGGAACGAGTAGGGAGTGATGAAATGAGGGCTAACGCTAGTGCTATTGTCCGTGAAGCTGCTCACGACGTTATCCATATCGGTGGTGTTAGAGGCGCAAGCTCCGCCTCCGAACTCGGTGGGCCTCAGGTTGGCGAACTCCCTGCACATACCGTCGTAAAACTCGGGCGGCTTGTCCATGTGCATTGTCATGAGCAAGTCCAGCTGGTTTGGCGTGGCTGAAGAATTCAGCTCATCGATATTATCCATGGCCTTTTTCTTTCTATCTTCTTGGAGACAGCGCGAGCGAGCGAGCGAGAGAGAGAGAGAGAGAGAGAGAGAGAGAGAGAGGGGTGTGAACTTAAAGTGGGGCGAGTAAAAAGTGCAGTGATGAGAGGACTGATATGGACAGACAGAGGAATGGGGAAGAAACACTGGGCTTGAAGAGAGACTGCTGAGTCTCGAGGGCTAGGAGAGAGGAGAGAGAGGGGGAGAAAAGCAATCAAGGAAGGAGGAATAGAATAGTGTTATCATCTAGTGGGGGGGTGAGGACTATATATAACAGTTCTAAAACTTCTAGGGTTTGAATAATACATGATAAAGCACACATTTAGGTAAGAAATATTCTCTTTTTTTTTCCCCAAGGTTTTGTTTCCTTCTTACTGTTGTAGAGTCGTCGAGCTCTTGTTTTTATTCGTATACTCTAATGTCTTTTCATTCATATGGAATGTGGACAAATTTCGTGTCGTAGTAGGAGGCCTACTGGCTAGTTGTATATGCTACCAACATGGTTATCAGAAGGGACGAGATCCCATGTCTATTTCTCCCCCTCCTCCTCCTCCTCCCTTGCCCAACCCTAACGTTGGGAGGTGCCACCTGCGCAGCCACCACCCCAGGTCTGTCGGAGACAACCAGGGACGGATCTTGAACAAGCGTGTTTGGGAGGCCGAATGGTGTAGTTGATTAGTAGGCAAGGGATATCATGTTGATTGATAGCTGATTTTATTTGGTGAATTTACGATAGAGGATTCTATTATAAAATCATATGACTTATTCGTTTTTGTGATTAAAATCTAATTCATGTAACACATGTTTTCTTTTCTTGTTGCAATAGACAGATGTTTTATTTATAATATATGAACGAAAGATACTAGAACCATTTTTAATATCTTCCTGATGCACTTAATAATTTTCTAAGTATTTATAATAACTCTTGACTTTTGAGAAATAATATCAATGCCATTCTATTATGATGACCCATTATTCTGACTTCTTCTACAATTGTGCTCTATCCCCAACATTCTTTTTAATACTATCGTCGTCGTCGTCGTCACTATTACTATTATACTCACATCTATTTTCTTAGCATAAGCTTGGGCAAAAAAAAGGGATTGTCCCACAACCACCTAATGTTCTAAAAAAAAAACCTTATATTACATGCATGCCAACCCGTTGTGACTTTAACCCCGCCCACAAAAATTGAACCCCCTTCTCTTTCGAAGAAACCCTAGCCCAGCCATCTAGATCTTTGTCTTCTAGTCAGTCGGTCGCCACACTTCTCCATTCAAAGTTTATAGGGCCACGTTGCCGAACAAGTTCCGTCTTTGACGATCCACCGCCACCACAACCTCTTTCCAGCGACATCTCTCTCTCTCTATACCTCCTTTGTGATCTAATTTTCTCTCTCTTGTTCTTGATTAACTTAAGATTTGGAGTAATGATAATCATTTTGCACGACTGACTCTACGCAAGATGGAAAATGAGGATGAGAGAGATGTATATTCAAATGACGGAACTAAACTCAAAAAGTGTCACGATTGCTATTTCAGGTTTCCGATCCATTCATCTGCTAATCAGCTTGCTTCCAATTGGCAATGAGCTAAATGCACATGAAGCAAACCTAGACGGTGCACTATATGACGTGTGCATGACTTCAAAAATTCGAAGGGCTAATATGTGCCAACTGTTCCTGGGGCTACCAAAGGTAGGTGCCCTTGATGATGCATGAATTATTTTATCTGAAAACACATTCCCATCTCGAGGGTGAATGTAGAAAATTCATTAAAAAAAAGGGAAAAAAAACCAAATTCCAAATTTCACTATTTTTACAAAAACCCTAAAGCCCCACCCACATGACAAGTGTCAGAAATCACACCCGAAATTATTATGAGGGCTCTAACGTTGGATGCCCCAATATGAGTTTTCTTTTTATTTTATTTAATCATTCAGTGAAATACTATATGATTTTTTTTTTACCTTTTATCTTCTCTTTTTTTTTTTTAATTCATAGCATAAGGTCGATGGTCCAAGGAGAGGGAGGGGAAGGGGATGCAATTAGACAACTTTACATTATCCTGATCAGAAGGTGGTGGTGCAGAGGAACGCTTTTCGAGACGGATCAGGTTCTTCCGATGCCGCTGCTCACTGGTTTCATGAGCTGGACCAAATTATAGCTAACGAACTTTCCCGAGCAAAGGAACCTTTTTTTTTTTTTTCTTTTTCCTTTTTTTTTTTTTCCATTTATCTATTTTTGGAGAATTATACGGTGCATTGCAATTCGATTTCGGAAAAGGCAGAATCTGAAAAGAAAAAAGAGAATTTCTAGGCACAATTGGCGATATGATGAGGACGTTTTGTTAGGTGACATTCATGGCGCATCAAATAGGTCAAGGATAGGGAGTCAACTACACGATAATGTTCGCACAAAGAGGACGATAGAGATGTCATTGCATCGCACTCTCGTTTTCCATTAGGTTTTGCTGTGATTGGTATAGAAGGTGAAATTGTTGCCCTATGCCAAGAAGTTGTTGCAATAGCAGACCAATTTTTGAGATAAGTGGTCTTGGACGACAGAATAAGATCGACCCTGGAGCCAAAACTAGACTGACTAACCATTACATTTAAGGTTGATCGGTCGAAGAAGGTGGTTGCGGTGGCGATTTTGCTAAAGACAGGGATGTAGATGGCGTTCCGATAGCAGCGACGGCGGTGAATGTAGGAAATTGGCTTTTCAGTTGCGTTTATGATTAGGGTTCCGATTTTTAATTTCTTATGTGGCTAATATCACCATATGCTCACTGTTTAGGGGATACCTATTGAACTTATTTTCTTGTTTTTCAGCACACTTTTCTAAGATGGCCAGAACAATGTCTACAAATTGAGAAACCGAGAAATTATTGCATGATCGTGACGTGTGAGGAAAACTACATTTCGAACATGGAAAATGGTGAGTACCCTCAAACATCACATAGAACCCACAAGATCCCACTGTTCAAAAACATTTTTACGGGCGTAACACGTTCACTTTCTCCCAAAAACCTAAAAAAAAAATTATTTTTAAACAATGATTGGTTATATGCAAGGATTCGAATCACCAAAATTCAAAAAAGGAAAAGGAAGAAGTAATAGCAGGATCAGTATCTGCACATCCAATACAAGCAAATTCATTTCCAAAGGCATTCTCATATAAGAGATATATTACTTGAATTATAACCAATCAAGATAACAAGATTACGATTTGAAAGATACACAGAATAAAGTAATATATTTCTAACAGCTCATAATGCAATAATTAGTTGAAAAACAACAGAAGAGCGAGCTGTAAGAAGCAAAAATTTCATACTAGGTCAAATGTACCAAGTTCGGTCTAGCACATACGGTGCTTGGTTCACTCTACAAAGACTTGCACGAAAGAATTGTACTAGGCAAACTCAAAAGTGGGAACAATCATAAGGCTCAAGTATTTAATTGATAAAAATTGTTTGACAAATAAATTTCTGCGAAAAGGCAGTCGGCCCTATTTAAGCTTACTGCACCATAACGATGCCGTCCGCCCTTATCACAACTCATTCACACCTTTAAAAAGCACTGGATTAGTTTAAGGTTACATGAGACTTATCTACCAATGTAACAGTCCTATTTAGGAGCGACGTGGGATTCCTTAGTGGTCAATTATTGAAATATGCATAGGGAGGGGGTGAAAAAAATGTTGGAATGGCCGTTGCCTGGTCTCTAATTTGCAGTAAATTTTCTAGCAACGCCAATGCATAACTCAGAAAAACTCCATAGCACCCTGATTTCAGTAGCATATATTAATACATTAATGTTCTATTTCTTAAAGTACTTTTTTTCTTTTAAGCTAAGAAGACATGAATAAAGTGGACATGTTCTCTGCAAGAACAGGTTCGATTGGATAAAAAGAATCCAACCGAGAAAGATATTGATGTTGGGTGCGTTCTTCTTTTATATTCAAATATATTTTCCACTTTGCATTATCACGGTCGCTCCACCTTTATCTTCTCACCGCCACATCGCCACCTTATAGCACTTTGGGCTTGTGCCCCCAGCATATGCAACGCGACAATAATTATTTAATGATACGTTTGTTTCGTAAAAAATAAATAATTTGAAAAATATTTCGTCCCAAAAGTGATGGTTGATCGGCTGGGATCGACAAGATGAGCGAAGTCTCCAAAGGGTACGAGCGTCGGTACTGCGCGCTCTCGCTCCTCGACGGAGGTATCGGATTCTCCTGAACCCATAGCACGATTAATTTGATTGCTTTTTGATTGCGTTGGTGGCTCTTTTGCTCGAAGAAAATCGACTTTCTTTTTTCCTTTGGTCGCCAATTTGTGAGCAGTCCATTTTTATTTATGTGCCCTGATTCAGAGTCTGGTGGTTTCGCAACATTCGCGTCTTCTTTGTGAAGATGTGGTTGGATCGTCTCCTGCTGTGCGGTTTTCACTTCTATTTACTTTCTTCTAGTGCTGGAGCTGCTAGAGAAGAAAAATAATCATTTGTATCACTTAAAATAATTAGTTTATGCAAAATATTTTCACTATCGATAACAATTTATGTCAAAACACTTTCGTGGATGATGAATATATTTTTTCATTTATCTATTTTTGTAAGCGATACAAACAATCAATTTTGGAAAAATATTTTCTAAGTCATTCATTTTCTATGAAATGAAAGTACCCTAAAATTTATGCTAAATTTTGTTAGGATTTAGCGCATAATCATAAGGAAATAGAGAATAAGAGCGAGAAAAAGAAATCGAGACACAAGGTTTTTATTTTGATTTGCCCTTAAACTAGGGTTATATCCAGTAGAGAATCCTACTATAATTAGCATCCAGCACCTCTCTGTCACATCCTTCAATTACGAGAGAGTAGGACCTCACACTTTCCTATCAATTGGGAGTATGAACAGCATCCCCAGCAAATGTACGTATCTTCATGGCCCAAATATCAGTAAACATATTTTAATGGTTGAAATTGAATCCGCATTGTATTTGCTTACTTTTATCTTTTTTAGGTTTTGTTTGTTTTGCGGAAAATGAATGATTTGAAATAATGTTTCCTTAAAATGATATGTTGTAATGCTTGAAATAATTAGTCAACAAGAAATTTATTCATCATCTACAATAATTTATATATAAATATTTTCAAGAACGATGAAAATATTTTTCATTCATTTATTTTTGTAAGCGATAAAAGCGATTATTTTTATAAAAATATTTCACAATTATTTTTTTTTCACGAATCAAATTAATACTTGTTGTCAGACATCTCTCTCATCAGTAGTCGATGACCGTCAATCTATTTGGACGGCCTCTAATATAAAAATCATCTGCCTGTGTGGCAACCTTGACCTTGGAGATATAGTTCAGAGCTTTTGCTATACTTTCTAATAAATACTTAGGGCTTAGATTGCATCAATAGAAAGATTTAGGGTCTAATTATATTTTTCATTAATCTTTGCAATATAGATTTAGGACTTAAGTGCGCCAAGTCGAGTCGAATGCATTTTGTATGTAAAAAGACTTTCTTTGATGGTCGAATTCTATGACTGTGTGCACTCGGTTGTAGTACCACGAAAAATCATACTATAGGGGTATGCCTCATATTTGGATATGTAATATATAGCTATTTTTCCTGAAATATTATTTTTATATAAGAAAAGGATAAGCATGGATTTTTGTGAATAGAGAATTGTAATGAATGTTATATTGAATAAATGTCGCTCATGTCGATGACAAGCATCTGTAATGGAGTTTGTATAGAAATCATTTTCTAAGCAATTTCTTCATGTAGTTAAAGCCCAACCCAAAAAATCTAAGGCCTTGTTGAAATGAAACTTGTGTTAAAAGCTTGTCTCGGCTCAATGGACTCGCTTCTCCTTTTCCGTCTCTACGAATCTCTCCGTCAAACATCAAATATTTTTCTAAAGTACAACACAAAAACTTAGACTTCTAATAGAAAAGGATTACATATAGACAAGCAATATGAGATACTTTAGCAGTACCTCTGGTGTGTACGAATATAGGATGATGACACGTAGAATTCAACGAATATAGGATCATGTACGTGAAATGAATTGAGGCAGAACTTTACTCTATTAGCATGTTGAGAACATAAGCCCGTATATAAAGAATAATAGACAAGTTGTGTGGAATAATTTTACTTTTTTTTTTTTTTTTCATTTTTTGGTGATGGCAGGGAGGGAAGCCCACTTTAAGTATGTAGATATCTACAATTTACCTCATTAATCTCATGACTCAGGGAGGATGCAATTTTCATGCGTCTTGGAAAAAAAGTTCTCTCTCTTTCCATAGGAACTTAATTTCTTCTTTGGAACTAAATGAATGATTTTAAAAACATTTTCTTAAAAGTGATTATTTGTATCTCTTATAAAAATGAATAGATGAAAAATATTTTTTTCATCCACAAGACATATATTGTTCTTAATAATGAAAATATTTTCCATTAATTAATCATTTTCAGCGATAGAAGCGATCATTTATAGGAAAATGATTCTTAAGTCATTCAATTTTTTGCAAAATAAATAGGGCGTTAGAGAGATTTAGATGTGATGTATACTGCATCTTCTGAAATAGGAAGGTATCGGCCCAAAAGCCCGTTGAAGAGATCTTACTTCTCCACGTTTCGCCTTGCTTAAGCATTTCTTTATTATTTGTTTTTTTTTTAAACCAAAACATGACAGTAAAGACCAATCGAAGTGATTTTTGAGGCTTTGAAATTTCAAAGACCGGATCAACGTGATCTCATCACTTGATTTGCGACAAATCGTTATTTTTCCAACCCATCAAAATCAGAAGGTCATAATTAAAAGTCGCAATATTCAATGATCCAACTGTCTGATTTAGTCAAATTAAATGTCGTTGAAAATTTCACACAAAACACAACCCAATTATATCTGTTCGATCAAAAAAATTTTGAGGTTGACTTTTAGTTATAATTTTATCAAAACTCCAATAAAAAATAAGGTACCCACGGCACAAACGGCTTTAATAGAAATAGTAACCGCACGATACTATGCCTCTACAAGAACACAATATCGATTCGCTTCAAAGTGCTTTTCAATTATGAACTAAAATCCATAAATTCAATATGGTATGGCGGAGAAGAAAAAGAAAATCACAAATGTAGATTTGTTATTTTTTTTTTCAATCTTCCTTTGATCTATTTAAAGATACATCAAAGTTAATAGGTGCATCAATTTTGAAAAATGGTAACTCTTCCAAAATAACTTCAAATGTTGAATCTCCTTAAAAGGAAACAAGTGGAACATCTTCGATGTGTCATACCTTTTAGAACAATTTTTTTTTATGCGTTATACTTTATAAAACAAATCCGCTTCATGAACCATTTCATGCAATAATGACATCATTTAACTTTCACAAACCAATTGAGTCCTTCGTCTAAGTTTGACCGACCCATTATTATTTATTTTTTTCTTCTCCACCAAAATAAAACGTATATGAACACATACAACAAAAA
The DNA here is from genome assembly GCA_014182365.1 of Eucalyptus tenuipes. Taxonomy (NCBI): domain Eukaryota; kingdom Viridiplantae; phylum Streptophyta; class Magnoliopsida; order Myrtales; family Myrtaceae; genus Eucalyptus; species Eucalyptus tenuipes. The sequence continues at coordinate 1,631,557 of CM024542.1, forward strand.
ATATATAAATCAATCTTAATAACATTATTGTTAAGCACATAGGAAAATTGTTCAAAAATTATAAACCAGTTATATGGCAGTCAATTTTGTCATAACTTTTCAATTGTGCCATTTTAGTCCTAAACTTGAAAACAACTTGCCAATTTTACCCTAAACCTTTTAACGGTTTGCTAATTTAGTCATTTCAATCAATTTTGATCAGAAATCACTAATGTGGTAGTCTAATCATCGATAGTTATCCTACATGGACCACCATGGCTGGTGCTGATTTAGATAATTTTTAATTTTTTTTCTTTCTTGTTCTTTTTCCTTTCGTTGGCCTCAGGCGAGGGACGCCTATGCCTAGGGCTGGCAAGGGCCGCCCTTGTCAGATCCATAGAGGGATGCCTATGCCTAGCTAACAAGGGCCACTCTTATTAGATTGGGTGAGGGTTGCCTCACTTGGCCTAGTGAGGGCAATCCTTGCCCTCACCAACCCAAGCTCGGGCATCCTTTGCTCGAGGCTAACAAGGACGGTCCCTCCTTGAGGTAAGCGAAGGGAAAAGGGAAAAGGAAAAAAAGAAAAAAAATTGGAAAAATTGTTCATGTTAGCGATTTTCAATCAAAGTTGACCGAAATGACTAAATTGGCATATCATTAAAAGGTTTAATAATGAATTGGTAAATTTTAAAAGTTTAGGACTAAATTGGCACAATTGAAAGTTTGATGACTAAATTGACAAGCTCTTAAAAGGTTGAGTGCTAAATTAGCACAATTGAAAAGTCTAAAATTAAATTGGCCGTTGTACAATAGATTTAGGACTTTCTGAACAATTTTCACTAGGTACATTATGTATCATTATATATGTATACGGCAATAACAAGATCATTAATATAGTAATTTAGTTTAGAAAATTGGGGCAAGGAAGGTGTCCCTACATACGGTAACCTATCCATTGTCCTCACCTATTTAGTCGTTAGATTTGCACAACGTATCCACTAAACACCTAATCCAAAATCTCCCCCTCCCTCCCTCCCCACCACTACCCTTAATTGTCGCTTCCAGCTCCATCGGACACTAGTACAACCTCCTACATCGATGTATTTTAAGGCGGTCGACCCCCAAAGACCAACCTTGACCTAAGGTCACGAGGACTTGGCAACACCCTCCATCACTGCAACACCCTTCGTCACTAAGCATGTTGGCAAAGCAAGAAAGAGAGAGAAGGGTTATTTTAGTGCGTTGTTAAATTATTATCACGTGACATGAATTTGATTATTCTTTAAGTTATGATAATAGATGGCTAATGCACTTAGTAGGACCTGGGCATACATCCTCTATTTCCACACAATTTTCTAATGAGTGCCTCAATAATTATCAACCGCCGATTGATGTGATGGGATTATTATCGACGGTTAGGTACGGAAATTTTTAATACATACCCCTTGCCCTATAAAGTGATGTGAGGTAAATTTAAGTAGTTATTTAAATTGGTGATATTTAAATAACTTAACATCAATTTCTCACTCCCACTGTACAATATATCAATCTCAAAGCATTTAGTATCATTGTCCTCGGACAGATATGTGTCTTTTGTGAATTTTGTACTGGCAAACCCTAATCGGTCGTCGTCGTCATCAGCAACTTCGATCCCAGAGGACACCAGATGCCAACCTCACTCTGATTCCACTGTCGCCTAAACCATGGTGAACCCCTACTTTACTACGCAGTTGGACTTGGGAGACTCGAGAAAATGCAAATCCTATTCGCTTCCAGCGATACTAGTACGACTCCTTTTGCGTCGATAACCTTTTACAACTCACTTTCTTGTGCATCGTGTCCGCCTCTGTTCATGTACGTGGCTAAGTCGCAATTTCGGGCTTTAAATATGAATCCGCAATCGAACTCCGAATCATTCATTGAGCCATGTTAACGTGCGGAGGGAAATGTCAATAAAGTGCGTCAAAAAAGGGGCTCGAACTAAAGACGAAGCCACCTTCGCTTTTTTAAAATCTTCGCTCTCTTTTTGGTCTCTTTCGTTGGAGCCCCGTTCAAAAATTGGATTTCTCTCGGTGCGGTGCGGCTGGAAGCAATTCACGTACAGTCCTAAGGCACCCTTTTTAGGCGCCCGGTAGCCCGAAGCCGGCTCCTTTTTTCCCTTGAAACCATCCCCGCGTTGTGTTCGTAGTGAAGAGAGATCATATTTATATAAAGTTGATCTGCTGTAAACAATATTTAACAAATAAAAAAGCTAAAAACCTGCAAGAAAACGCCCACCAGGCCTGCGACCGGGCTTCGAAAGGTTTTCGTTTGGATGAGCTTAGTCTACATGATTTATAAGCAGTGCAACAAATTTTTTTGTTTTGTTTATACTTTGCGCACAATCATGGATATAATAACCAATCGAAGTGTAAAAAGAGTTGTGTTTGGTGAGGTTCATAATTATGTGCTTTTTAGCGTATCGCATTGTGGGTTCATCCAACTGATATGGATGGAAAAAGAATCTTTATATCTATATTTCTATGTACAATTGTTCAGCACACTGTTTGTGTCATCTTGCTTCCCATCTATGTTTCTCAATTTCAGACAATCTCCCCTCCATGTGCCTCTCCTAGTGACGTTCAAAGTACTTCACTTGACCCTTATTCTTTCTATAAAATGACCAAGAGAGATGCTTCTACCCCGGATCACCAATTCTTGTGATTCATTCTATGTCAAACTATCATCTCCTAACTTTCTCTACGATTCCTTAAAAAACGAAGTGGACTTTACCTCTTCGGAAGTAATTGTAGTACATCTCCATAACAATGAATCAATAAAGTACTCAGATGACTCCGGTAGAGATGCTAACAATATCATGTCTTGTTTTGAAGTAAGTGTAGTATGCCTCCATGACAATGAATCAATAAAGTGCTCTCATGACTTCCATAGAGACACTAACAACATCATGTCTTGTTTCTCATCAGCTAGGGCCTCATCGACATTATTCAAATCCATCATGAATTTGGTAAACTCATCAAAGTGGGTTTTGATAGATGTACGCTTAGCAAATTGTTGAAACATTCCCTTCAGCATGAAAAAGGATTATTTAAACCATTCATCGTGTAAAGGGCCTGAAGTTTTGCTGATCATCTAGTAAAAGCTTTACATGTGCAGCGATTGTTCTTATCACTCTGCGTGCATTATCTATGATCTAGTTTCCATGAGGAGTACCTTCAGATCGTTCTGCTTAATAATCAGGGTATAGAGAGCGACAAATCGCTTATCTTGCAAACAGATAAAAAGAGAGACAAGTAAGATTAAGAAACGCGAGAAAAAAAGACTCTTGATTTTCAATCTCAGCTAGCGGAACAAAAAGATAACAGCAATAATCTTCTGTACAAATCGCAAAAGCATTAACACCCATACCCGCATTCATTGAGTAGTCACTCCCTATAGGGGGCGATAACAAAATACTAATAGCTGGAAAATGTGGAAGGAGGCATGAGATTCAACCTCAACTCATCATTTTCCAACACCAAACGAGCCTTGTTATTGTTAGTCTCCGAGATCTTCGACGGAGCGTACTTATCAGGATGCAACCGCTTCTTTGACCGGAGAGGCACTCCGAATAGCTTCATCTTGCTGCTACTGCAATTAGTCGCATCTTCCTCATCGAGAATAGTGACAGAGCTCTGTGAAGTGTTGGTGGGAGAGTCCGCAGGATTATTACCAACTTGAGCAACGTGCTTTTTATGGCCGTTCGTAGCAGGAAAGTTCCCGAAACCCTGGTTCGAAATGATGGAATTACTCGGAGTAACAGGCTTCACGTGATTCTGCACGAAGTAGATGATGTCGTTATACAGCTTCCTCATATGAGCAAGCTCAGACGTAAGCATCTCGTTGCTTCTTCTCAGCCTCTCGTTGTCCTTGGTGAGAGCTGCAACAACCGATGACGGCGACGATGATGATGGGCCGTTATTGTAGCTAACAAAGTTGTCGACCACTGAAACATTAGGAGTGTTGATCAGTGGGGACGACTCACACCAGGTCAACTCGTCCGACTCGGGCGGAGCGATACAGTTGACTCGGCCACCAACGAATGGAAAATAGCTGCCACATCCGCCGATTGGGGACGGTGGATATTGGTGGTTGATGGGCACTTGTTGGGGCTGCGGAGATTTTCTCCGATGGATCTCGCAGAGCAGGTGCTTTTCTCCTTTCCTGAAAAACTCGTTGGCAAACTCCCATCTGTCTGGTACAATCTTTCTGAAACCCTAAACCATCACAGAGAACAACAAAAGCCTCTCAGCAAAAATCTAAGGCTCCTACCACTAGTTTACCAAGTTTTTAGATGATACAGGAGCAAAAATGTTCTTTTACTCATTTTCTCTTTCATTGCTTCTCATTAGAAATGAATTCCACGATTCACTCATGAAATCTGCCAATGAATGCGCACAATCAACTAGTGTAAAATTTTCAACTGTCAGCGCGGTGCAAAAAAAGCAAGAGGAGGTGGGTTTCATTCAAAAATCAAGATTTGAGTTTCTTAGCAAATGGGTAAAAATCTAGCCAAAGAAAGAAACAAGAAAATCTGCATACATAGGTATTGAGCTGCCGAACGAAGCTGGAGAAGTTGTTGTGCTTGAAGTAGTTGGGGAGGAGATCGCGAGCGAACTCCGGGGGCCGCCACACTACGAAGGTGGTCTCGTCGTCGCCCCACGAGACGATGTGGTCCGTCGTCGGGTCGTCAACCAGCTGGTAGGTCTTGGTCAGGAATGGTGCAGGTATCGACTTCTGGGATTCGAGGGATAGCAGGATGCCCTCGCACGAGTTCTCCAGCAGAAGAGCCATAGTTCTTGCACGAGAGAGACAGAGAGAGAGCGAGACAGAGACAGAGACAGAGTGAAAGATGGTCTTTTGGTGGTTGAGACTGAGATATGAGAGAATGCGAAGTATGCCAAAGCTTTTGCAAAGGGAGTGATAATGGAGGACAGCGATAGCTAGTGAACTGGGCTGGGACAGCGTTAGCAAAACAAACTAATACTCCGAGCAGTCTCCTCTAGCTTTAAAAGGCAAAGACACGCACTGCACACCAAGATCGATCCATATGCAATTATTCCATGGGAGACCGCAAGCGAGAATCTAAATAAAAACCCGACTAAAATAAAGCGGTGTGAGGGTTTCTTTCCTTTTTCCTCCGGTTCAGAATTTACAAGATTATATGTCAGGGTCTGTTTACTGTCTGAATATAAACACTGTGAGCCAGTTATTTAAGTACTTGTTTTTGCCTAATTCGTCTCATCATCAATCGTAATATCTCCAATGCTGCACGATGAACTAGATTCAAACGCTAATAATATAATCCTTGAAAAAGGAAGTATCCCTCTAACATAATAATTCAGTAGTAAAGTACATGGGGTTTTGCGTCCTCGATAAATGGAAGTGGGAGAGAATATGTGTCCGAAGAAGAGCAGGTGTTCGGTGGAACAGGATCGTGCGAGCCCGGTTTTACATCTACCGTTAGATCAGGCAGGCTCACATGGAGCCCGCCTCATCTGACGGTATCCCTGAGTTAGGGCTCACGTTCGTCGGACGTTGTTGAGGATTTTTCGTTTCCTGAGTGTCTAGAATAGTGAAATGAAAAAGGAGCTTTCGAGACAAACCCGTGAGTCGCACTCCGCTTTCTGACATTGATTCCGCTCGGCTTTGAAATCTACACTCACTTAGGAAAATGGAGGCAGCCTATCATGCAAAATTGTCCTTTTGTGTGTGTGTGTGTGTCTCTCTCTCTCTCTCAGCAATATTCATCCTTAAGTACTAGAAGATGCTAGCAATGTGTACTACACTTCAGTGCATTTTATTTTTCGCTTGACTAAACATGCGAATTCGAAAGGAACTTGGTGCCGGAAACATTGCTGTTGTGATTGACCACAGTAATAACTCGTTCATTTTATGAGAAGACTGAAGTCAAGTTGAAGATGAAAAAAAAATCGCCTGTATCTCGAGACGATCTTCAAACCAATCATCATTGGCTTATCAAATTATCTATCAAACCATGAAAATCTCTACTTTATTGAAACAATATTATTTCCGGTGCTCGAGATATCATCTCTACTAAAATTACTCATCAAATTTCTCATTATTCCACTTTGAGTGGCATTAGAGATATAATCTTTATGCAAATTATTGTGCAAAAGTCAATGCAATCAAAGATATTCCATTTTCTATAATCACAAGTTACATACCATTTCTTGAAAAAAAGAAAAAAAACAATTGTTACGATAGAAGTTGAGTTTTCGTATACCAATTTTTTATACAAATTTAACATCTCTAATATTGTTCCATCATCTTTTGTCATTTGGGTAAAAAAAAAAAAAAAACTATGCTTCAAATATGACTAGGACTGCAAGTCAAGAGTTTGAATGTTATCGGTCTCTCTCAACTTTCTCATGCATGTAATTCCAATTATTCTGTATATTTCTCCCTTGCTGGCTATCTGTTTACTGGGCTTATGCCTACATCTTGTGCGACTTGTGGTAAATTCAGTTTATAAGCGAGCGACAGTATAAAGTTATAAATAGCAATATGTGTGCCAAATCTAGTTTCGAGAGAGAGAGAGAGAGAGAGAGAGAGAGAGAGAGAGAGAGAGAGAGGGGGTAGTTCTGCGAAATGGAGTGGAGTTTGGCATCTCAAGAAAAAGTTTAAAGAAAAGAAAGGAGAGGAAGGTGCTTTCACTTCACGTCAAACGAGCGTCTCCTTTCCATTTTGTAGTTTTCTCCTTGTTGTTTAACGTCAACAACCCAACACCACCCCAAGATTCGAATCCCACACGTTATTCAATTTCAATCTTTGCTTTAGGATACAAACAAGGTCAAGGTCGCGTCGAGGTGCGTGTTTCGGACAAACACCTTTTTGGAGACGAACCACGTATCGTTATCAAGATTTTAAGTACTAAATACGCTCGTCTTCTAGGAACATTACTGCACTTACAACATAAACGTGCCTTCTACGCATTATAGCTTTGTCTAAAGCAGGAAAAAAGTCATGACTTAGACAACCGTTTCAGTTAAATGACCTATATATGCAATAGAGACATTAAACATTTCTTTCTCTTTCTTCCTCCTCGCGTGTAAATGGAGTCTTATATATGAAAAATTTGGTGCGACCATAACCACACGGCCTATGTAAAAAGTGAATTGCACAAACTAGTGGATTGTACTACACGTGCATATAATTGTTACCGAAACCACTACATACACACTTGCCATAAAAAAAAAAAAAAATACATTTGCATTTCATATTTGCACAATCTGTGTACATAACAAATATTCAGGAGGGGAGAAAAAGGGATAACCGGTAACTTTTTTTTCAGCCGATGATATTTTCTGAAGGTTCTTAACTGATAGTCATCAAAGGAGTTCCTACTTTTCATAATAAAAATTGCGACACTATGCATCGCTTAACATTCTCTAATATTGTAAACCAAAGAAATCACTATATAAATCTAGTGTATGTAGTAAAGCAAATTTGAATCATTAAAAAATGGTAAATACAACGTACATGTACTAAACTTTCACGCGACGAAGGGCAAAAAAGAAGAGCCGATGCGGAAGACTAGCCAAGGATATTCTATTCTATAGTGTGAGAGCACAATGAACATGAGTCAGGATCGCTCCCATAAACTTCCAAAGGGTCCCTGCCATCATGTATCAGATTCCCAGTTATTTATATCTTCCCGCTTGAGAATTTCAAGAAGGGAAAGCTCGGCACTCCGACAGAATGAGGATAAATCCAATTATGTAGAGTTGATGACTGACGGTTTCTATGCATCTTTTATCGGGGAAGAAGAAGACAGCTTCTAGGTCTACGTAAAGTGAAAAAGAATTGAAACTGTGAGCAACGCGACAAGCCACAAGAGTCTCCTTTTCGGTTGTCTCTTCTTGCGCTCTCTGTCGTCGCTGTTTCATTGACCCTGCATGCACCGCGAGCACGTCCATTTCACTGCACAACGAATGACGCCTGGGACTTATGACTAGGAGTATCCTGTCGCTCTGACTCAGAAAGACAGTCATGCTGTTTGCTTGAGTATATTGTCGCAGGAACAACTTGCAGAATGTAGTTCTCCAATCTCCACTGTTAAATCCGGCTTGTTTGTTTAAGGTTTCTTTCTTCTTTTTTCTGGAACAATTTGCAGGATGTAACTTATGACTAAGAGCATTGAGCTTTTCGGAGAAATGCTAAACACGAAGCAAAACTCGCCCAAGTGGTATACCAAGCCAAATTTACAGCAATTACTTGGCCTTAACGGATGAGAACGAAACAGTAGAATCGTCCACAGGGTTTATTAGGAGCAATACGACTAAGCTCAGTAAGGAGTGTTTATATACATGAAACGACCTCATGAAATTTCTGTCAATATACATAGGAAGGGCTTTGTGCACGCAGCCTTGAGTGACTGACTCCAATGACATGCATGCACAGCTAGTCAAAAAGAATTTCCAGCATGAAGTCGCCTATAGCAGAAACCTTTAGATGTTATGCAGATGAGACGAATTATTACTACAGGTAGTTCAGATTGGTTGAGATTGAATATCTGGAAAGTAGAGATTCACGTGTGATTTCCATAGAGATTTTTGTCGGGAACAGAAAGTTATTTGTCAATATGTTTTTATTCATTTCTAGAAACTTTTGAGCTTATTATTTGGTTTATGCCGAGCATGTATCAGGTCGTTGCTCCTGATCTGCTATTCGTAAGTCAATGAGACGGAAGGTTTTCGTATATATTTAGCCGAAAGAAACAACAATTAATACGTAAAAGCATTGTGTTAAAAAAAAAAAAAAAAGATAAAAAGAAAGAAAGGAATGGGGAACAAAAAGGGTCTTGGATCACATGCATTCACACCTTTTTTCTTCTTCCTTCTCTTCTTTTCATGATCGTGACTATAAGACATTCATCAAGAAAGAAAGATCATATAAGAGGGCCCCAAGAAACAAGACATTTGGCTCCCGTCCGAACATAAATAAATATAACCCCAATCATGCTATGTAATTCAATATAATGAACACAAAATTACATTTACAACTGGATTTCATTACATTCAAAATTTATGTGAGTAATCAATAAATTTCTGAAGAGAGAATTATATAGAGACAGAAAGGAATAAGAGCCGCCTATACAGACACGGGTGGAATATGATCGGCTCAAAAAAGAAAACAGCCGCAATTCAAGTTGAACCCTAGTTAAACGGATCATGATGATCAAAATTATGCCGGTCCCATCCGCTCCATGATCATCAGTCCCCAATCATCTCATGCATGAGACTCTTGATTGCTGTTACTGCCTATCTAATTATATCATTATGAAGAAAGATGATTAAAGTTCGATTATTTCAAAATTTCATGAATAAGTTAGTTTTCTGATATTATCATGCGATGCACATCACTTACTTTACGAAAAGCGATTTGTTTTCTGTTTGCAGCAGATTTCACCGTCGGTAAAAGCAGTCTTTGAAGCGACACTATGATTGCCAAAGGACGACCAATAATTGCACGACGCGAAACCGGTAATCCGCTTCATGGAATTTTGCGAGAATTATGGAGCAAATGATCGTATCGACCCAAGTTCCGCTCATCATGTCTAAGGAGATAACGCGTGACAATATGCAGATAAGGATTTTGCACTACGGATCTTTGTCTGAAAAGGTCGGCCGATGTAATGAATGTTTTGCACATGCAATCACTATGCAAATGACTGGTTGAACTTGGGATGAACTTTTTTTGGCATCACGTTGAGATGAAAATTTATGTTTAGGGTATGTTATTGGTAGCCATTCGTGCCAATTCTACGTGTAATTGGAGCTTAATTTGTTATTCAATGGACATGATCAAGCGAATCTTTTCCGTAATGTGGAGATCCATCGAATTGACATCTTGGTTTCCGTTGAATTGGTATCCAACTTTGTTGGAGTCGAAACATCCATAACTAGGTCACATGAGACCCATGAGACTTGACAAGAGGTTGAAGACAACCTCTAGTAAGGGTGAGTAAAATAGACCACTAAAACCAATAACTGCTTAGACCAAATTGAACCAGCCAGTTCAAGGGAAGGACCAGATCGAACCGAACCGCTTGAAACGATTATTTTTTATTAGTAATTAATTTTTTAGATGTAAACCTAATAATCTAAAATCCCTCATCCAGGCCTTCTCTTGCTCTCCTCTTTCAATCTTTCTGAATTCACCCATGACTCTCAGGCCTCCTCTTTAGCTAAACTCACATTGGGGCATGCCTGACCAAATTATGTCTTCAATTAGAGTAAGTTCATTAATTAGAATGTAGTTCAGATACAAGTGATACAAGCAAGATACTCGTTTATGAGGAAAATCTTTTTGGGTAACGTGACATTTTGTTTTATATCATTTTAGAGTGTTCACAATGAGATGAGAATATGGTGATGTTCTAGACAAACTCATTTACTTTAGCATGAAATTTCATTGCAAAATGAAGCGTTGACTGGGTTCCTAGGTGAGACTAGACTAGACTAGAAACCAATCATCCCCAGCCTCCAGTAATATAGAGTCTCACATGTGATTGGACCATGCATATATATAACTAACTTGTAGGTTCTTTTCACATATCGAACAACTTTGAACTTTGCAGTAGTAGGTCATTGAAGTCCAAAACTAATTAGGGATCTACGTAAACAAGGCTTAGAGGTGGGATAAAGGAGGAAATTCGACCATGTTGGGAATCTCCTAGAGAATTAAACCTAACAAATGCAGATAAGAAAATATTAGCATCAACTCATTAAATCGATTTTGGCTTGAGCTGAATACTTTCTTTTACTACTCTTGCCTACCTGTTTGTCATTCATTCGAAATCTGTGATTTCTAAACCAAATGATCCAGTCAACCTAGAAGCGATTGGCTTTGATTTGCAAGTTCAAGTCATCCACTTTTAGCTCGGAATAACATTCGATGTGGCTATTTATATGCTGCAATTGTAGTCCTAATATTCAGTAACACACATATTTTAGAGCTACATTGCCTTAAAACATGACTATATAAGTTCTTAAAAGGGTTTTGCTGGCATAACAGTCTTTGGGATACTGTGAGAATAATAGTCTATTATTCTTGAAGAAATGAGTCTCACAATAATTTATAATTATTTGTGATTAGGTTTTCTGTGATCCAGATTAGACTATTATTCTAGTAGTAAATTAAAGACTGTTATGCAATTATTTTTTCTTAGCTGTCAAATGCTACAACCGTGAAGGGTAGTGCGGCCTGAAGTGTTTGTTGAACACCTTTCAAAAGCTGCAACGTTCTTCTCTCCGCAGTAAGATTCTCTGCAAGGCTCAGTCGAAGAGAAGGTTGAATACATGTAACAAAAGGAGCCAAAAGGGGAAAAAAAAAAAAAAAAAAGAGAGGTGCAACATAAAGAAAAGTGGAAGGCCAGCTTTAGAGGGAATAAGGAGGTGCTTCATTCAGTCTTTAGTAGACAGGGTTTGAGTGGACTGTTGTAAGTGCAGAATCTCCAGCATAGAGATTTATTCTAGGCTTTTCGCTAATTCCTTTCTGGATAAAGGAGAAGGTGAAAAGAGCCAAGAGCCAAGAGGCACCGCGAATTTGGAAGGGAGACCGGTTGGCTTTGCATTGCGGTGGGCGGAGGTGGAAAGTGGAGTTGGAAATGATTGAAGAGGGGTTATAATCGTGCGGGGAAAAGCATCTTTACTCTCTCCTTGTCATCACTTCTTCTTTTTCGGTTTTTTTTTTTTTGGGTAATTCAGGATCGAGGGACCGTAATTAATTAGCCATCTTGAATTACTCTCTCTCTCTCTCTCTCTCTCTCTCTCTCATACATATATGACTAGGTTATTGGGCCACCTCTAAAATTAAAGCTGAAAGCGCTCTACCTTTTCATGGTTACTTTTACTAACGGGCCGCTAGTTAATGGAAAACGAAATGTCGTGAGCTCGAAACGCAATTATCGTGCCTTGCAAAGAAGTAACACTTAATCATCGAACTCGTCGAACTAGATAGTGTTAATCTCGCCCCCATATTATCCAACTTACAAGTTTTCACTCAAGCTCACCCTTCGATCCAAGGAAGACAGATGAATAGTTTTTGGAAAATCAATCTCAATCGGATCTTACCGACGAGTGCCTTTGCCAATAAAAAGGAGATCAACGGTGGACACGGTGGTGGGTGAGTGAACCCAAAGCTTTTACTTCTTGGGTCAGAAAGCGAACCTAAAGTTAGCTTTGTCACTGTACGTATTTAACAGCGAGAGAGGCCCCATCCACTAGGAGCAGCCGCCAAGACATGCAACTCTCATCTGCTCATCTCAAAACGATGGGTAAGAACACAAGCTTATGTCCCATGTTGTAGAGAGAAGAATATAGATTAACGAACGTTAATTGCCTGCGACAATCAGAGCAAAGGAACACGAAAGAATAGATGATGGAGGATCATCCAAGTCAATAGCAAAATGCTCAGAGACGCACATATCCCCCAAGGTAGACAGATAGTTATAACATTTGCTACGGAAACCCCCTCTTTGTGGCTTGAATAATATTAGACAGACCTTGAAAATGCAATGTATGATGATGATTGTAATCAGTAAAATGCCCTTATATAGTAGCAGAAAAAACAATTTCCAATGGAGCTCTCGAGTTCTGGAGATGTCCAAGAAAAAGAAAAGAACAGTTAAACTTGGTCGGGGAAATAACCAAGGAACAGAAAATGTGATGCGGCAATTAAACTAAAACGTAAGGATTTGAAGCATAAACTGTCATGGCCTGTGAACCCTTCCAACCATCTGATCTCTCTAACTATACTACTATTTCAAGATAGACAGGATAAAATCACAATTTCTAAATGATATCATCCTCGAGAATACAGCAAGTCCAAGTCATCGCCATTTCACACACTGCCTGCAATGTAATTGTCATCTCAATCCAAAAATTCAACTACAACCGCATCATTAAGAAGAAATGTTAACATGAACAAACAAAAACTTCGGAAAAATGAAAAAATAATTGGAGATATGCTACCCAACAAGAGTTACCAGCTATTAATGTGCTATATCATATCAAAGCAAGAACCCTTTTAAAACTGCAAAACTGCATATGGAAATGAAGCCAGACAATCATAATAAACAAACAAGCACAGAGTGAAAACTAGCAATTTCACTATTTCACATCAGGAGCTTTCATAAGTACCTTGTTACATATAGACCTCCGTGCCAAAAAGCTTATACGATTGGCACAGAGGACAAAATCTAACCTTACTCTCGCAGTCCTTACATACACAGAGATGCTGACAAGGCAACAACAACATGCTTACTGTGTTAACTCTGCAAACCTTACAAGTCATTGATTCTTGAGAGCCATTTTTCTCTTTGCCCAGCAGGCTGTGGAAATCTGTAGCACGGCCATTGGAGCAAGAAGCTGTATCATCAACCTCACTGTCACCACATCCTTCTTTACTATCTCTACTTTGAGCATAAATCTGATGCAGGTTATAGTTGATAGCAGCAATCATGTTCTCACTGTTTAAAGCCCGTTGCTGCCAAGCACCTACTTCAAAAGTTAACTGCTTTATGCATTCTTCAAGCTCTTCGTTCTTCTTGTTGATGCTTTCGACCTCTGCTTCCTTTGCCCCTAGTTTCTGAATTACTTGATCTTCCAGAAGAGAGAGAGTCTGGACTTGGGTAGATCTGATCTTCTGAAGGACACTTTGCCGCATTCGATCAGCCTAATGACAAAGATGTCAGACTCGTTCAAGCACAAGGAAATTGATCTATGAAAACAATGCTCATGAGTTGAAGAAACTGGGCATAAGAACAACACTAGAAGAGGGAGCAGGAGAAATTTAAGTAGTGAAAAGTATTGTTCCAATTGTCACCCAACATAAAGTGCGCTCATTGATACTGACGGCAACAAAACCAGGCTGATAGAATAATTCATTAAAAAAAAAAAAAAAAAAAAAAAAAAAAGAGTCCACAGTCCAATTTAACCAAATCCAGAACAAATATCAGAGAATATCAGGAAGAAACTGGAACCAAATAGCTTCACTTACAACTAAGGGCCTCTTTGTTTCAGCTTCAGTGTACATTTTGCTTTATCCAAAAATTAAAATATCAATCAAATTTGAAAAGATTTATAGAAAAAATTATACATGAAGATACACATTGACATTGCATTTTGCGATATTGTCGAGTGTTTATTTTAAGATTTAACATAAGTCAAAGTGCATGAGCCACGAGATTTTAATAAAGCAAAGGAGGATTCACTCATGTTTCTTAGAGATGAAAAGGAGGAATTATTGGTCATCTTTCCATAAAATGAGCTTCCACACTATTAATTGTCACAATGCAAAAGATTGACATCACAACTACGTGGACAATTAATCCGGTTTCTTAGGCAATATATGATGAAGCCCAGTCTAGTGAAATATAACATTGGCCTAGTGTCAGAGAACCCAATTATCCGCAATCATGGAAATGCTTGCATCAACCTACTATCTAACACTCAGTTTAGTAGGAAGGATTGGTAGGAAAGAGAGGATTTTCAAATGATCATGCATTTAATTGGAATGACAAAGATGTAGGGAGAAGAAAAGAAAGTATTATGAGGGAATAGTGCAACCAGCTTTATGTAGGAAAGAGAGGATTTTCAAATGATCGCGCATTTAATTGGAATGACAAAAACGTAGGGAGAAGAAAAGAAAGTATTATGAGTAATGCAACCAGATTTATGTAGTTTATTCATGTAACTAATAAAGAAATTTCTCCTTTACTGTGGACACTGTTATTTTATCTCAAATTTTTAAATAATAAAAAGATTTCCAGGTCATTTTGCATTCATGCCCATTCTTTCCACTTAGTTAGCATCCAAACAACATTTTCACTCAATCTCTCTATTTCCTTTCTTTTAGTTTCTTCAGTAATTATCTGAATCCCTTCCATTCCCTCCTTATCATTCCTTCCAAACTGATTGTGATGGTTAGAAAAATTTTACCAGCAAGCCACAGATTTTCGTGCACATGGAATCACCAAATCAATCCTCTGTTTTCTATAAAACCAGACAAAAGCTAATAATGCCAATATAGACGTGACACCTGAAGTTTAAGAAATCGGTTGGTCTCCACATCAAGCTGGTGTAATTCACGATCAATGTCATCCCCAATAAGAGATACCAGCGCAGAGTCTCCCGTGGACAGCAGCGGGCGGTTATCGAGAGACAACCCTAAGCCCACCGAGATTGGCCGTGCTTGCAGCAAATCCAGAGATGATATTTGCGAAGTGTTATCCAGAAAGTCTCGCTCTTTCAGCTTCTTCCTCTTCGGTTCAAGCCCATAATCATACTGCAAATCAGCTCCTCCATCACCTCCATCTGTGGCCGCAGCACACATAGGAATCGGCACAAACCCCAGACCATTTACTGAAACCAAAACCATACATGGCAAGTAGTAAATGAATCTGCACATTTAATAGACAATACACATGAACCCACATAAACTATGAACGGATCGTTTTAGCCCATCATGCTCTTGCTAGTACTATGTTGGTACTTAGACAGTTATCATTAACAGACCCATTTCTCGTAGGTTCATCCGAGATTACGAACCGTCTGAAAACCAAACTCAATCGCACTCCCAGCATTCTGGCTGCTAAATTAGCAAAGAATCAAGCCCACGTCGAGCTCACGCGAGCCTCAAAACACAGAACCCTAAAGTTCCTATTTTTCCCTCCCAATTAGGTCATAACACGAAAGACAGCTCGATCCCAATTCCCATTTCGCAGCGAGAAATCTCCTCCGACCAAAACGAAATCGAAACGGGAAAACCAAAAGGCCGGAGACGGGAAATCCCCCTAACCTTCGGGGACGTACGGAGGATGCCGAGCCTGATCCCTCACATCGCCCGGCACGTAGTAGGCGGGCGCCGCGATCGGAGCGTCCATCGGGTACAGGTTTCTGCAAGGGGAGACGACCGCGAATTAGGACAAGGAATCGGCAATCGATTCGAAGATTGTACGGCGATTCCGAAGAGGAAGAGAAGCGGTCTTACCGGAACGTGTCGGGCGGTTGCTCCTGGTTCTGCCGGGGGGCTTGCTGGGATTGCTGGAGAAACGCCATGAGAGAGAGAGAGAGAGAGAGAGAGAGAGCGCGAGGAGGTTTGTCCCGTCGACGAAGCGGAACGGAGTAATGGTTAGGTTTCGGGATTAAAAGTTGAACTTCGGGAATAATCGGGTGAAATCTTCAATTTTGGGAAATCTCGTTCGGCCAAAGCAGAAAAATTTTGGAAATCACGGAATTAGAAGGATATTGGGGAGTTGGGATGGGGGGAGTTTTATATTTTCCGAAATCAGTTTATTAATTCGATAAAGATTATCGAGTTTGAGATTCAGATTATTTCTCATAAAATCTTTTGAGGGAGTGCTTTGATTTTATTATAGAAATTATACGATTGAAATCGAGAAATTTTATAAATCTCTTGCAATATTCGTAATCTAGTAAAAGAGACCCAAACCCATGATGTCCATATTTAGTTTTCATTCGTATGTATGGAGTAGGCCATAGGTGTGCTAATTGGTTCACGAATTTTATTGTAACACTAAGGATCCATTTGTTTACGAAAATAATTTTTACGAAAAATATTTTCCGAATTTTTCAGTGTTCGTTTCACGGAAAATGAATTCTTTGGGGAAAATATTTTTCATAAAAGGAAAAAAAGTCTTCTAAATTAGAAGAAAATGTTTTCCACTTTTGAAAAGTGAAAAACATTTTCTTCACTTAATCTCTCTTATTTCACATATTTACAAATCTTCACTTCCTCCTCCCATTTCTTCTTATTCTTTTCTTTTTTTATTCAAATTATTTTTTAATTTTCCTTTTATTTTTTAATTCGAATTATTTTTAATTTCCTTTTTCTTTTCTATTTATTTATTTATTTATTTATTTTGTTTAAATCGTCTTTTTCTTTCTTGCCGTCGTCGGCCCGTTCTTCTACGAACCTCGAGCTCGTCGATCTCAAGCTCGCACTCTACACTCTTGCTTATCATTTTCTTTATTTACTCAAGCAAAAGGCTCTACATGTTTTGTTTATTTTTTCTTTTATTTATTAGAATACAAAAGACGTAGGGAGAGAACATGCCACTCAGTTGGAAGATTCTCATTAGGGCTGTACATGCTTTGCTTCTTTTCTCTTTTTCTTCTTTTTAAAATCCACACGAATATTTTTTATAGTAGATGGGCGTTTGACGACAACGGGGGAACAAAATTATGAAGCAAGTTTGCCCGGATTTAAAAGCAAGTTTATATTTGGTAGATTTATAAGTCGGTAAGTAATGCATACCTAAGTGGTGAAATCTTAAAAAATATTTTCCTTACCGAACACCATAAATATTTTTCAAACATTTTTAGGTTTTAGTAACACTGAAAATATTGTCATTTTCCCTGGAAAATGACTTCTTTGGAAAATATTTTCCCGAAATGGCCCATTTCCGCGAAATGAACGGATCCTATAATAGAATTTGACCCCTGAACATAGATATCAATATCGCATAATTATGCATTCATTTGCTTTATTGCAATTAGATACTAGAAACAATTTTGGGAACGACATGACCACATCGAGTTAAATATAGGCCTAGTTATGAATTTCATTTAAATTGGTCATAAGTACGATCCGGAATTGAACTTAGGCCCAAAATTCATTTGAATTCAAGACAGAGCCCACGTGAGCCCAGCCTCTCAGCCACTTCCATGTCTTATTCTGAATTGAGTGCATGTGTGTTGAAGTGGAGAAGGAAAGAGATCAGTGAAAATTTCTCCATCATTCAATAAGAAAAAAAGAATCTTTGATTGAGCAAAGAACACTCACTCGGCCAAAACAGGAAATCACAGTCAAAAGGGGGGCTGAATTGGGGGGATTCTTGGCAAAAAGTAGAATCAAAGCTCTTGGCATAAGATAAAAATGGAGCTTCGGGCAATTGAGAAGGGAAGAAAAGATTGGAGAGGTTGATCTAGGCCAGCATGAAAAAGGAAGCAGAGCTGGCTGAGAATAGAAAAGGGAGAGATCTCAGGAGTTCTATGTGAAGGGGCAGCCTAGTGAAGACCCCCCAAAAAAAAAAAAAAAGAAAAAGAAAAAAAGAAGCCATTAGTTCTACTAGTCTCTACCTCATTGGTTCCTTTTTCTTTTTTTGCCTTCAGAAAGAAGGTTTTCTTTCATTAGAAAAAAGCCCAATTACAAGATTATGGGGCTTCTACCATAAGGAACTTCCAAAGAGGGGGAGGGGACTAGACACCCAATTCCGTGGCAAAGCCTTCCATTTGAAGACCTTCACAACGCAATCAGCTACTCCATTTGGGTTAATACAATGGGCTATATTTAGATTGGGATCATGGGCTAGCAAGACTTTACAATTGGTGATAAGACCTTTTAGTTCCCAAGAGCAGTGAGAAGTACTGAACAAAATAGGGGTAATTGGTATTGAGTCTGGTTCTATCTCACTTTGAAATCGGTAACTGAATTGGACCGGCTAGTCAAGTCTAATTCTTGAATGGTCCAATGGAACCAAAATGAGAGAATGTCTCTAACTCCATGAGAGGTGAAAGTAATCCAAAGAAAGGGAAAGATTAAAAGAGGAGAGTAAGTTTGAGCGTTGTAGGGCAAAAGGAAATTACCATAAGAGGAGAGAAGGCATGAACGAGACATTTAAAAAAAAAAAAAATACAATATGTCTGGTTCGGTTTAGTTCTCCTTGGTACTGAACCACCCGGACACATAATTCATTTTTAGGAACCAAGAACTAGATCAACACTTCTAGAAATCAAACTAAATCGACCAGTTTGAGCAATTCTCGATTTGGTCTGTTCGTCTTGCTCACCCCTAGATAAAAAGCTTTTCAAAGTGGAGTTGTTTGAGACTCAATAGTCATGTTTAGTTCAAAAATGCTCAAGTGTTTGGAGACAAGCTAGGATTTCTAACTTGGAGAGCGGATGAGACCCTCATATAGTTCGTGCAAACCCCTCAAGCAATCTTCCTTCGGAGTCAACGACAAACACATGCTGTTGCGCTATTCATTTCGACGGTCTCCATTTCATTTGAGAGTCCTCTCACTCTTGATCTCTTCCTTTTGCCCCTCTATTCCACATAGAGTGGTTCTAATAAATTGCAATGGTTGAAGCGCTTTACTATCAATTGAGTTAATTTTTATTGCTTAGCATTTATGCATAGACATCTAGGTGCCTCTTAGGGAATAAATTGAAAAAAAAAAAATGCATGAAATATCTTTTTTATAAAGAAAAATGTATTGGTAATGGGACATCAGATGAATTCGGTGTTGTCAAATCCCACAAATCTCTAGTTTGTAGAAGCAAAATGTGCTCCCGTGTCTTACTTTACTCCTAATCGACCACTAATAGATCAGTGGCAGCTCTTAACACAAAAAGAAATGGCGCAAATAATTGAGAAATCGAGTCGTGATTGGTAGGCCTAGTGCTAAACTTAGCTGCTGCCTCGCAAGAACCGTTCACACCCGCTAGGGAAAATCACCTTGATAGGATCAGGATAATTTCGATATCCCAATCTCACATCCAATCAAGTAGCAATCAAGTCATAATAGGATACAAAGTCGGAGAGGATTTCTCAATATATCTCGTCCTATCCTATTTCGATTCTTGGCTTTGCGAGCAAGTCACATGGCCGATTACAAAAGCTACGCAATCAGGGCAAAAACCAAACTCAGGAAATTCTCTTAAGACAAACAAATAAACAATTCCATTTGACTTCACGCCTGTACATGGCACGAACCGGTGACGACATATTTTGTAAAGCAATAAGACAACGATGTTTCCACTAAACAATGTACTGAATGTAGTAGTTTCACTTGTCCCGTATTCTTTAAATTTAAAAATTATTCATCATCACCATATTATAGAATAAGAAAAGAATCGACAAAAATATTAAAGGAACAGTGAAACCGCCGCCCCCGGTCACCAGGTCACACACCTCCACCGACACGAATCGCGTCTTTTGCTCTGCCCCCGCACACGCGGGGCACGTCGGGCAGCCAAAAAGTCGAAAGCCGCGTCACCTATTTCCTGCCCGAACTACCCTTTGACCTGCCCGCTTAGCTGTAATCGACCGTCCAAAAGAAAAAAAGAAAAAAAGAAAAAAAGGGTGATCTTCTTCCTTCGCGATTTTTCTACTTTCTTTAGCTGTACGTGCAAGCCTTGGCCAGCGAGATCGCCACGTTGAGCTTGTTCGGATCGAAGGTGACGGAGCAATCGATCTTCTTGGAGAATTTGGGCTTGACCAGCTTCCCCAGGACGTACGCCTTGGATCGGACCACGAAGCTCAGGCCGAGGGGCACCGGCGCGGTCGGCTTGTCCGACGAGGTGCTCAGCCCAGATCCGCTCCCGTACAGCGGGATCTGGTCGCTGACCACCGACACCGACGCCACCCTCTGGCTCTTCCTCCCCTGGTAGAACTTCTTCAGCTGCGAGAAACCCAGTTGAAAAGATGATCGAAATTAATTGCCATAAATGAAAATGGTGGAAATCTCGTGAATTTCGGGTGGGGGGGTTCGCCCTTACTGTTCCGGAGGCGATGGTGAGCTGAGTGTAGGAGAGATCAACGGGCGTCGCGGTGACGTGGACGCCGAAGAACGTGCCGGTGTTGCGGTAAGTGAACTTGACGATGGAGTTCACGGTGACCATGTCCGTCGCGACTCCGGTGCTGTCCGATCCGGCCTGGATCTTGAATTGCTCGAAGGTGATGCTCTGCAAAAACCCAAGAAAGGAATTCGATCAGTTGCCGACTTCGCACGCAATTCACTCGTAAAAAACGAGACTCGAGTAATCCTCGGACTTCTACACCAATGCTCCAAAACCCGCAAACGAGAAAAGGGAAATGTCGTTAAGCCTGGGAATGGGAGTGTTCGTACCCTCATGGTGATCTTGGGCTTCTGGTTCTTGCTGGCCCCCCAGAGGATGAGGGAGAAGAAGGAGAAGAGGATGAAGAACCCGAGAACAAAGGCGAGGTAGTAGCACCGGCGAGGCAGGCCCCGCGCGCGGTCCTCCTCCTCCAGGAGCCCCTCCTCCTCGATGACGGCGCACTCCTCCCGGCCACCGCCGCGGCCCTTCCGGCCGCCGCCGCCGCCGCGGGAGCCATCGTTGGGGGAGATCTTGCGGGATCCGGGCTTGAGGGAGCCGGAGAAGCGGCTGGAGGAGGACTGGCGGGAGTGGCGACCGACGGAGGAGTGGGAGTGGGGCGGGGAGGCGGTGGGGCTGAGGGCCGGGGTGGAGTGGAAGGACGTGGCGGTCTTCTCGCCGTCGTGGGAGTCGCGGGAGGGGCTCTGGACGTAGTAGACGGGGCGGCGCGGGGACCGGGTTGGGGACGATGGGGCGTTGCTGGTCACCTCGGAATCCGTCTTGGCGTGCATCTTGGGCAGGCAGGCGTCGTGTCGGTCGACAAGCTGCTCCTCCTCTCTTTCTCTCTCTCTCTCTCTCTCTCACCCACTAGTTCAGGCCCAGTGTGGCAATGGCAATGTGGACGGAAGGCCACCACTTTAACGTGATGGAGCTTTTTGTCAAACGGGGTGCGGGCATTAAAATACGAAACGAGATGGAATAATTGTGGCTTGAGTGGCGGAGTTTTTGCTGTTCGGGGAGAGGAAAGTGGGAGGAAATGGAGTGAGGAAGGGGCTGGTCGTTTCTCTCTCTCTCTGTTTGTCGCTCCGACAGCAATGTTACAGTTGGCACCGTCGGGGAGGCTTCTATAATTGAGTGTGGCGCACCACATGGGAGGAGAGATGGTCTGTTCCCCCACGGCTCCCAAATTAAATAAAGTTGGCGCTTTTTAATTTATTATCGTTGGCTTTGCTACTACTTAGCTCGTGCCTGAATTCGGTTCAGTGGGAGTTTTTTTTCTTTATGAGATTATTCCGTGGACTCTCCTTAGCTTAGTTATGGCCGGATCGGGAGGAAATTACTTTTTGGTTTTTGATTGCTCGAGAGTCATGTGACTTAATCCAATGTGCCGCTTTGAGGTGGTTTTCATACTAGGATTAGAATTTCATAATATGAATTTGCCATGATCATTTCTCCGCGTTATGAGAGCGTGGTACTTGATGATTTCAATAGTTCTTTTTTCTTTTTCCTTTTTAAAAATTTACTGAAAAAGGAATCCACACTTGTTGTTCCTCCTATATTCTCTTCCTCTCTTCTTCCCATGCCCAATCCCAACACCCGACAATAGCTGCCTCTAGCCACTATCATTAGAGGCGAACACCACCACGAACCAAGTTCTCTTTCTCTCTCACGGCACACGTGGTAGAGAGATGTCTATCGACTGCGGTTGCCACAATATCTTTAGAGATATATTTATGAAGATTTGGTATGTTTTTCTTAATTTGTCCCAATTGATTGTATTTGATATTTGAGATAAATGTACTGAAAATTCTAAAAATTGTTATGAATGTGGAATTGAACCTTAGAACTTACAAATACTGAAATAATAGTCGTTATTTTTATACGAAATAAATATACCAAAGCGATTTTCTATAAAACTTCAGTCTCCCGCATACTTATGAGAAAATAGTCATTCTATTGAGTATCACGTATTATATGTATATAAAACACATGTTGTATTATAGCCATGTAAAATTATGTCGTCTTTTAGTTGCTCTATACCTTTCCATTAGCTGAATAATGATATAATATGTCAATTACCATATATTTACCAAAGGTATGATTGCGTTATATCATATTCACATAAAAAAATTGATCATTTTGATTTGTTATCAGATAGTATGAAACATTAACATAATTCAATTGTTAGAAAAAAATATTTTTATAAAATAATTGCGATTAAAATATGTATACTTTTGTGTGAATTCTACTACTAATGTAAATTCACAGCAACAACTTTTTTTTTTTTTTTGTGTTGGTAAAAACGACATTATAAGTAATGCTAAACTTTTTTCGCATACTTTTAAGAAACATAACTATACATATCCGTATGTATCGCATACTGTTTAATTTCCATTCAGTATGTTCTTAATACTAACAGAGTTTTAGAGTAAAAGATAAATCTCTATTATGGTTTTAACATTTTCATCTTTTAATTTTTTGAGCCCGATATTTTCGGGAATTTGAAACCTGGGCCCGAAAATCAGAGCCCATTCCAGAAGTGAAAGTACAAAGAGGCCGCCCAAATGCCTACACGAAAACCAAACAAAGCCCATGCACATTTCCCTATCTATCTCCTCCCCAACCCTTCTGCCTCCGCCGGAGATCCAGCCCCGTCGCTCACCGCCGCCCACAAGCTGTCGATGTCCCTTGAACCCTGCCGCCATCACTTCCGGCGATCGCCGGGGTCGTCAGCCAACGAAAGTCCCATTCTTTGCCCCCCTTCATCAAACAAAGTTAGTAACTCGAATCAAAATTAGTTATTCAAAAGTAATTAGTAATTTCATAGGAGAAAAGCTGGTGAAAAAACTTCCAAGTATAGATGGTCATTTTTATGAAGAGTTGATAAGTTTAAAGTGTTGGTAAGTGAAGCATTTTGTAAGCGGTCAAAAAACTTCAAAATCGAACAAACAAATGAACAATGGTAAGAAAATCAAATGAGGGTCGGTGACCCCATACTAGCTAGGGAGTATTACAATGGGAGAAAGTTGGTAAGTCACTTGTGCAAATAGTTAGCAAATGTAAGGTGTTGCTAACCGACACAAGTAAAAGTTGGTAACTTCTTGAGGGAGCCGAAATGTCGGGCTTGAGGACAACCGGACAACTTGGGGACGGACCATGGGAGCCATGGCTCGTTATGCTCGGAGCAGGCTTGCTACATCTCCGAAATTGAATGCTTGCTGTTGGCTCAGACGATTTCTTGATGGTGTCGCCATCTGCAGGATTCAAAAAGATTGCCGGGAATGAGCTCTGGATGAAGAACTCGAGGTGAGAGCTGTTTGTCTTGAACCCTCCGCCAGCAACTTTTGCTCCCCGGACATGGTCGATCTGGTCGCTTATGATGTCACTCTTGTCCTCGCACACGGCAACGTTCGTGTGACTGATCTTGTTCGATTGGATTGTATTTGTTGCACGCGTCCGCAAAAACAATTGGAGATTCACTCAAGGATGGGTTGCCTGGAAAGAGATTCAAGCCTGCAATCGAAACACTGTAGCTGAGAGTAATAGTTCCTCCAAAATCACGGCCCATGTCGTCGCCGGCGGAGACAGTTGTGACCCAGGGAGTCCCCTTGTGCAGGGTCTCGAGGAAAGGCCCCTCGCCGGCGCTTGAGGCCAAGTGCTTCCAATGAGAAAGCGTGATGTTCGGCGGAGAGAGGAATTTCGTAGCTCACGTTAGGTTGCGATGGGCGCACATCAACAAATCTGGGGGGCTTCCATGGCTGCTCTTTATGTTTGCACTTTTTAAATCAATAGAGCCAAACCGTGATTTTTTCTGTTTACCTTGATTAAATATTTCCAAGCGAGCCACATCGCCCAATATATAATAATTAATGTCACGTCAGATTTTTTGATGAGACAAATTATCGATAGCACTCAAATGATATAATTTTTAATAATTAAAGCAATCAAGTGAGTGAAAAATGTGATTATGATAATTAAATAAACACTATATGAAAATTATGGCATTTCTAATGATCTTATCCCAATGAATTCTCTCACAAACTCATGAGTTAACTTCTTCTCTTTCATAAGTAACAAAAACCATCTTTCAATAATGATCTCTTATGGCAGGTTGTCTCATCATGTTTGGTGGGCAATAATTTGTGATTTGCTGGGGTAAACTTGCATGGAGAATTCGCCATCCGTACTTCAATTCCAACAATACGAACCCTTTTTGCGATGCTGAAAATGGAAACGAGCTGCGCAAAATGCCACTCTGTTTTGTGATGAGAAGCAAACTCAAGAATCTCATCGTTCACTAATTCGGACAATCTTCAGTCCTAAACCCAAGTTACTTGTGGTCTTTGAAACTTCGTTATGCTTGTCTTGTTCTTGATGATTGAAGTGCAATGGTGGATTTGGGACTTCGGATACTCACATGCAACTATCGTACAGATTGCAAAGCTGGCTTTTTGTTGTTTAGCAAGTAAGATGTGTGGTATGATTTGGACATCATATCCACTTCCAAGCTTCTTCCAAGTTTCACGTAGCCAAAGGAAGTTGGTCTATTACATTCTAGAAAAATTAGTTCGAAAAAGGAAAAAGAGATAAAGAAGATATCTTCGCCTACTGATGCCAAACCAGAAAAAAAATTCAAGTTCTGGACGTCAATGCCTCCGAGCTCAGGCTCGTCGCCACAATGGGACTTTTGACCACATACTTGCCACCATTATCCATCCAACTCACAGAACCGAACATCAGCTTTTGATTCATCTGTTTCGGTCCTTCTATCGTCAGCTTATACCTCAGCTTCTCATACTTCTCTTTGAACGTCAATTTATCCGGCTCGACATCAATCTTGTATCCCTCCATCGGAGTCACTTTCACGACATAGGTTGATGGCCCATCTCCCACATTAGTCACCGTCCGGAAAAATTCTTGTGCTGTCGGAGAGCCCAAGCTGTTTAGGCTAAAGAAGGCGATGAACGAAGGGTAGTTAAGGTCCAGTGATGAGTCTGAACAATTGTAGGAAGATGACCTGGTGACCATTTGAATTTGCTTCGACGTGTAATTCATCGCGCACATGAGGTTGATGTAGTCTTGGGGGGTCACATCGTATATGAGTCCGGGGTCTAATGCCTTGTCTGGATCGACGTGGCCAGCTCCCATTGCTAGAGGGCTCGCTGGTTCGAAGCCACTCCCAGTGTCTTTGATAGGGGCATTTGTGCTATCCGTTGAATATGATGTAGTCATCATGGCAGACCGGATGGCTGCAGGGCTCCACTCCGGGTGTGCTCCTCTTAGGAGCGCGGCCACTCCGGCAATGTGCGGGCACGACATCGATGTCCCTGACAAAAGGTTGAAGTTGCTAAATAGTTCATGTGAGTTCACCACACTTACTGGATTGTTTTGAGGCCACCCAGCCAGGATCATCGAGCCAGGAGCCAAAATGTCGGGCTTGAGGACGACTGGACAACTAGGGGATGGGCCACGAGAGCTGTAGCTTGCTACGCTTGGAGCAGGCTTGCTACGGATTAGTGTTTTCCGAAATTGAATACTTGCTGTTGGCTCAGACGAATTCTTGATGTAGGCTTTGATGGTTTCGCCATCTGTAGGATTCAAAAAGATTGCTGGGAATGAGCTCCGGATGAAGAAATCGAGGTCAGAGCTGCTTGTTATGAACACTCCACCAGCAACTTTTGCTAGTTGGACATTCTCAACCTGGTCGCTGAAAATGTCACTCCAGTCGTCGCACACGACAATGCTCGTGGGACTGATCTTGCTCAATATTGTATAGTTGCACGCATCTGCAAAAACAACTGGAGATTCACCCAAGGATGGGTCGCCTGGAAAGAGAGTCGAGCCTGCAATCGAAACACCGCTGCCAAGGGTAATAGTTCCTCCAAAATCACGGTCCATGTCACCAGCGGCAACAGTTATGACCCAGGGAGTCCCATTGTGCAGGGTCTGGAGCAAAGGCCCCTCATTTCCCGCTGACGTCGATACAAAGATCCCTTTCTCCATGGCTGCATATGTGGCGATCGCAATTAGGTCTTCATACAATGGAACGCCATTCAGGCCAAATGACAAGGACAAGACATCGACACCATCAATAATTGCCCGATCAATTGCAGCAATAACATCTGCAGAAAACGGGCCTTCGACCCACAGGGCCTTGTACATGGCTACTCGAGACCGTGGAGCCACACCTGTTGCAGTTCCTGGAGCATAGCCAAAGAAAGATGCTCCCTTGACGTAGTTTCCAGCAGCCGTGGTGGATGTGTGCGTGCCGTGTCCCTCAGTGTCACGCGTAGAGTTCATGGACAAGGTAACGTTGGGATTTTTTGCTCTCAGTGCCTTGTTGAAGAACCGGGCTCCTATGAGCTTTCTATTGCACATCGAAGCATTGAATTGGGCGCCGACCTCACATTCGCCTTTCCATTTTGATGGAATTGCAGTCATTCCGTCATCGTTGAAGCTCGGGCTTTCCGGCCAAATGCCCGTATCCACAAGCCCAATTATGATATCCTTGCCGTAATCTGAGGCAGGCCATGCCCCAGCATTAGAATTTAGGCCAAGAAATTGGGTCGAGTGAGTTGTGTCAGCTTTAACTGGCAAATCCTTCAGGGAAGAGACGTACCCTGGGTGCTTCTTAAGGGCCTCCAGCTCGCTAGGAGAGAGACTAGCACTGAAACCCTGAATGACATGAGTGTAGCTGTAGATGAGCCTGGAAGTGGATGCGGCACTAGCTCTGGCTCTAACATTAGGACTAGGACTTTGTGCTAGTGATGAGACAGTGGCCAAGTACCAGCTATGGTGGTCAGAGAAGGCTTTGGGCATGAAGGATGAGTCCATGTGGATTATATAATTGTCGGATTGCTCCAAAGTCGGGACGAAGCAGAGGATAATCAGGGCTAGGACCCCTGTCACGAAGGAATGAACAAAAACGGCCATGACGAGCAATTGAAGGGAGATGATTTCAAAACAGAGCGGAAGCTTGTACCTTCATATAGGGAACGAGAAGTATGGGAGGCTCAAGAGAGAACCTCGACACACTTCATTCTCTCAACTTGTCAATTGGTATCTTCATACGTTTAGTGACTCAAGGTGGAGTGGACCCTGTTATCAATGATCTGTTCCCATCTCCTATGGACTCATTCCAACCCAAGGGAACAGAGGAAGGCTAACGGACGAAAAAGGAAGGAGAAAGATCAGACTGTACTCGTACCTCCTCACGTTTTTCTTTCTTTGCCCCTCAACTGTGAGATGATAGAAAAGAAATCAAGTGGGAACACTTTCTTTTGGATTGCTGAATAGGAAAGTGGAAGGCCAATAAGCTAATAAAAACATAAGGGAGGTATGCAATTATCTCTCACTTTGACTATGACATGTGCATAAAAAAACATTTGGAATCCAGCGCATGATTTTTGGTTGATTCTTATAACTTTTGAGTGATTTTAGTGGGTGCGTGTGTGCGCGCATATTACAAAGTCATCATATTTCAATTTGAATAAATCTCTCTGGTTCATATGCCTTCAAGCTGGAATGCTTTCTTTTGGCTCGGCGATCAACCATGCACGGACTCGAGAAAGAAAGCCATACCACGAAGGTGATTCTGATCGTTCGATATGGGTCCAGAACGAATGGGACACATTGCCTTAACATCGATCAGGACAAGGACGTACTGATCTCTCCTCCCATTTTTGGCCCTCCATTTGCTCAACGATTGGATCACTCATAGATTAGGCTTGTAGGATGACTTGGGAACACACGTATACAGACATTTCAATGGATATTTCATTTCCTTAATGGAGAAATAAAGAAAGAACAAGTATTGACTTATCAGATTTAAGAGATTTTGTTGAGTTCTAGTGGAATCTCCTAAATCCCAACAATCTTCCAAAATGTTTATCTGGCTACTTTATGCTAATGATATAATTCTTACAGGCGAACACTCTGCTGAAAATCCCTGATTTTGCGACGTCTATCTTCCCCGTTTGTCTTTAAATACGTGGAAGATTTTAGGATGATCTTCACTATTTCTTAGGTATTGATGATTCCTCGAGTTTGCTTTTCTCCCAGACTCGTTACCCTAGTTATCTGCTTTTCTAAGTTCCACATGCGGTCGGATAGTGTCCTTTGGGTAATGGACTACACTTCTCAAACCCGTTGCGAAATGTCTCTCTTTGTTTGCGGTAATGTTGATTTGGCCGGTTTAAAAGCCATCTGCATTTCTTTAATAGCTAGTCTTATATGTGTCTATATGGCTTTAAACAAAAAATGATGATGCCGTTGTTGCTATCAGTGAAAATAATCTTAATGGGTCATAATCTAATCGGGCATACATCTTGTAATCATGTTTATCGCCACCGTAGACCTCGGCCAAGAGTCGTATCTTGCTTGGCCACTCTCGGCCGTGAGCCTATTGGGCTTGTTTGAGCTCACTGCTTGCTATTTGTTTGTTTTTCCTTTTTCTTTTTATCATGATTTATCTCGTGGTAGTTTAGACTGTGGAGTAGCATTTTCATGTAAAGACATGTATGTTCATTTATTAACCGGTTTTGGAGGACCAATTTAGAACGTTGTTATTCACTAGACCCGTTAAACGGGTGGGTCGGGTCGGTTTTGGGTTGGGCCATAAATAGTCCGATCCAAATCAACCCATTTAACCCGTTTATGACCCATTTATTGCAGTGCAAAATTTTTGACTCATACCCAACCCGACCTATATTCGATTCATACTCGACCCATTTAAATAAACCTAAGAAAGCTTATTATATATATATATATATATATATATATATATATATATATAAAAATGGTATTGCTAAAATAGTTTTATGAAACATAAATTTAATGGACAATTTTTATAATTTTTTAAATACTTATTTAAAAAAATCGAATTTTAATTATTATTTTTATTTTTTTAAGAATATAATTTTTAATTTTCTTTTTTCTTTTTTTGTTCTTCTTCTTCATTGGCCGGCCGCCGGCCACGACAACAGCCAACGACCGGTCACGGGTGAGCCTCGAGCTCGCCGGACGTTGGCGAGGCCTCTGCCTTGCCGATCCGAGCTCGCCCCTCGCTAGATCTATTGGGTCACCCGACGTCGGCGAGTTTAAGTCTTGCTAGATAGGCGAGGCTCGAGCCTCGCTGAACGTCGGTGAGGCCTTTGCCTCACCAGATTCGGCGTGCTCAAGCTCACCCAACACTGGCGAGCTCAAGGCTTGAACTCGCCAATCCTCGCCCGACTTCGGTGAGTTCGAGTCTCGCTAGATTAATGAGGCTCTAGCCTCGTCGAACGTCAGCGAGGCTTCCGCCTTGCTTGGCTGGTCGCTGGCTATCGCCATGCTGACCACCGGAAGGAGGAAGAAGAAAGAAAAACAGGAAAGAAAAAGAAAAAAAGAAAAGAAAATTAAAATTAAAATTAAAATTAAAATTAAAATAATTATAATTTTGATTTTTATAAAAAAATATTTTTGTAAAGTTAAAGAGGGAAGAGAGAGATTGTGAGGTTTTGGTTGAAAATGGGTTATAAATCCAACCCATTTAAGACCCACTTAAGACCCACCTATCTTAAGTCTTTACTTGTTAAACCCATTTAACTAGTTTCTTCAAAAAATAAGTGATCCATATATGACC
The DNA here is from genome assembly GCA_014182365.1 of Eucalyptus tenuipes. Classification (NCBI taxonomy): domain Eukaryota; kingdom Viridiplantae; phylum Streptophyta; class Magnoliopsida; order Myrtales; family Myrtaceae; genus Eucalyptus; species Eucalyptus tenuipes. Next base: position 1,661,803 of record CM024542.1, read on the forward strand.
CATTTATGATTTAAATGGGTCATATATGGGTCCAAGACCCATTTTGCCACCTCTATTATTCATGTAGATGTCATACTAACTTCATATTGGGGGCTAATTGCATGTTATAGTCATTTGATAACAACATCGCATCTTTCTTGCAATATAGAAGAACTTAATTTTGAGAAATCCGGTTTCTAATGGTTTGGTGTTATGAGGACCGATTGACGACCTGTATGCTTTAGTGTAGTATGGGCATTTAAATTATGAGATCGTGAATATAAAGGAAAATGACAAAAGAATAATAAATGAGAAAAGGTAAATAAAAATTGGACTTGCACGTTGTCGTAAATTGCGTGTTTAAGCTCTACTTAATCCATGTTTAACCATTGCTCATTCTTGTTCAAAATCTAGCTATCCTCATTTAATTTTAGGGAGCATGAATTATTTAATTTAAAATATTTGCGTATGTAAATTTGGCCTGTCCTAGGGTTTTTGCGCGATTTGTATCAGGGTTTGTTTTTCGCGTTTTTATCTCTTTATTATTGCAGTTTACTTGAGATGATGTCATATCATACACGTGATATTTGACTCATTCAAAGCATCAATTTTAGGCTTTAAAGCGCAATCAAATCCTCATGCCCGTCTCACTAGTTCGTACAAGTAAAACATCCTCTCATTTTACTTTGAACTTCAATGGCCTCTAATAGATTAATGATAAGTAAAAACCAAATTTTTATAACTACACGAGAAATCAAGTTGTAATTAGTGAAATTTGAGAAAACCCAAACTAAGTATTAAAACCACCTCTTTAGAGGAATCTTTTTCATAATCTAACTACCCACTTAGGGAAATATCATGTTTTTGCTCTAGGAAGGGTAGCAACTAATAACAAAGCGAGAAATTATTACATGAATGTAATAGATATACTAAATTGAACTTGGCCTATTGAATATATTGGGTTTCATGCGGGTCCCAATTTGCTGATTATTCCATGGCCCACTGGCACTAACCTTGACAAGTGTGTGATATGCCATGACCCCCCCTCTCCTCTCTCCTCTCTTCTCTGTTGATTGTTTTTTTTTTTTAATCTTCAGCCATCGGAGAGGGTCTGAGCTAATTTCGTCATCCCCTTTCTCTTTTGTTGATTTGGTTTTTTTCTTTAATCTTTTCTTATTTTCTCTTTTCGATATATCTAGATCTTTGTGCTCTCTTTTCCTATTCTAGTTCTAAATTCAAAAGTCTGAGCTCTCTCTCAATCTAAATCTGGAAATTTAATAAAATATGATTTTGGGGATTAGATAACTACTTTCTGTGTATAAGTCCCTTTGTCTTTTGGCATCTCACTGAACCACGAAAATTTGATCTTCCAAATGTTAAAATCTGCAATTTGTTTTGGTAATCTCCATATGGAGATGGCGTAGAGAAAGCCGAATGTAGACGCGTAACACCATAGTTCTTAAATAAGGAAGTGCTCATCATTGACGAAGATACGAGGGCTAGCCTTGATTATTTTGCTTAACAAATTTATTCTTGTGGAATGAGTATATACTTAATCCCGCTGATGCTTGTTGATCCTCATTGTTTTTTGGATCTGGCTTCATTTTTGGGTATTCCGAGCTTCGTTTTGCTTTGATTTGCTTTTCTATGAGGTTTAAGTACTTCTCATGTATCATTTTAAGTAATGAATACAACTTTCTTTCGACAAAGAAAAAAATAAAAGTAAAAGGTCGACCAGTTTTATTCGTACTATTATGAGAAGGAGAGTCGACAGCTCATTTCCCCTATTGCCCACTATCCAACGGTGGGTACTTTAGTGACAATTCCGTTCTCATCAATCGACAAATAAACCCGATTGCAACAATAGACATCTAGGCTTACAGATCCTGCTGGCAATGGTACAACCTTCACCAGTGGATTGTCTTTCTCGATTGTTGCCTTGACGCTGCCGGCATTTTGACCCAATAGCTCTGGCCAACTGGATTTAGGTGCTGTTAAAAATACATCGGAAACAATTAAGCATTCTTAATCTCTACTTTACTACACCTGTGTGTGCATTGTTAGTGACTAAGGTTTTTATGCTATAAAATCCAGAATACTATTTGCTCAGACCAAACATATAAGGCATCATTTAGGAAATGGTGCACAGTAACTCTTGGGGACAAATCAAATGATACGCAACCGAGATACCTGCCGTACCAAGCATCAAGAAAAATGACAAAATAGTAGTTGTCAATGCCTTGTCAGATTCTCACTTTTCGAAGCTCAAATGTCAATTGTGTAGGCATGATTAATTTCTTGTGTTTATAGGAGGGACAAGATCTCTTGCTTTGTTGGGTCCTTAGGAAGGATAAAATCATGAATCGAGTGGGAAGGCCGAATTTATCAGTTCGATCAGTAATTCCTCTAGACTAATCCATCTTCTATAATTCAGTGAAAGAGTAAAGCTTTATAAGATGATCTTGATTCGCTAATCTTCATTACGTGAAAACAGTTCCATAGAAGAAATTAAAAAGAGTCAGCGTATTACCTTCCAAACAGCAGAATGATGTTGGGCAGCAAGCCGCAAAGGTTGACATATTTTTCTGGCTCTTGAAGTGTCTTTATTTTATTTTTTTTGTCGGATGTCTTCTGAAATTGAAAGACACATGGTTATTTATAGCGATATAAATCCGATATAACTTCCATGAAATATGGATGGATACCCTCATGTTAATTACTGTAGCAAAAATTCTTATTTTTCCTATGCCAAAGTGGCAGGATCATTATGTTTCTCTTCTCAAAAAAGCCATCCAATTATAAAGCAATATATCACAAAATTTATATGCTTTATAGGGTAGGTATTCATCTACCTTCTAAATATCTATACCTATATGTAGATATAATGCCTCCATGACTTTAATATGAGCAGTAAACGCTCACCTTTTGCAGAAATAAATCCTGGAATCTTCACGGATCCCCCTCATATGATTTATTGTGGCAAAAAGGTTAGATTTTTCTGTGCCTAACGTGGCAGGATTATTTGACTCCATTCCAATCAAGAAGGTTATAAGAATGATTTATGTAATTGCACAGATCTCTACAAATTGAGTTTATAAGAATAATTTTGTCGGATGTCTTCTGAAATTGAAAGACACATGCTTATTTATAGAGATATAAACTGGTATAACTTGCATACTAGCTGTAAATGCTTATCTTTAACGGAAATAGATCACGAAATATGGACGGATATGCCTCATGTTAATTACTGTATCCAATTATAAAGCAATATATCACAAATTTTATATGCTTTATAGGGTACACATTCATCTAACTTCTAAATCTCTATACCTATATGTAGATATAAAACCATTATGACTTGTATATCAGCAGTAAATGCTCGCATTTTGCAGAAATGAATCCCGGAATCTTCACGGATCCTCCTCATATGATTTATTGCAGCAACAAGGTTAGATTTTTTTATGTGCCTAACGTGGCAGGATTATTACGTTTCTTTCTAAAAAAAGTGAACATTTTAATCTAATTAAAGCATTTTATCAAAATTTTCATTTAACTTATTCAAAGCATCAATTTTGGGCTTTGAAGCATAATCAAATTCTCATGCCCAAATCACTAATTCGTAGAAGTAAAACATCCTCTCATTTTAATTGAACTCCAACGGCCTCTAATAGATTAATGATAAGTACAAACCAAATTTTTATAACTACACAAGAAATCAAGTCGTGATCAGTGAAATTTGGAAAAAAGCCAAGCTAAGTATTAAAACCACCTCTCAAGAGGAATCATTTGCGTAATCTAATTACCGTCTTAGGGAAATATCTAATGTGCTCTAGGGAGGGCGGCTACTAATAACAAAACGAGAAATTATAATATGAATGTAATACACATACTAAATTGAACCTGGAGTGTTGAATATGTTGGGTTCACATGGATCCCTATTTGCTGATTATGCCATGGCCCACTAGCACTAACCTTGACAAGCGTGTGATATGCGTATTTGAGTTTGAAGTGTGGGAAATATGAAAATTCTTCCAACTGATTCATCGCAGCGAAAGAATGAAGTTGAAAAAATAATAAGAAAATGTGTTTTTCAATTGTATTTACTATGGTTTATGTGTAATCCCTTTTTCGTTCTGCATTTGTTGCAAGAACAATGATGCGTTTCGTATGCAGGCCTATATTCGTGAGAAAGGATGAATAGAAGGCGAGACTTGAAGGGCTAATAGCAGACTTAGCTAATTATCGGTAGAATTACGATGATATAGTATCACATGTGGTCAGGTTAACGAGATGATACAAAAAATCATCTGGAATGGTTATCTTACGTCACGCCCCGATCCTCGAGCGCGCTCCCAACCCTCTTTGGTCGATTAAATAGCGACGTCTCAGGACGCATCGCCGACCCATTCATTTTGATACGCATGCGGAAGCAAATAAATAATCCCCAGACAATAACACAATGGGATAGAAAAGTAGGGCCACAAATTTTAAAACCAACAACCACACTTATATGTATATATAACTAGTCATGTCATATATATTGAGTACACCGGAGATTCTGGCTCTTCAAGCTCGAGGTCCACCGGGTCTACCATCGATCCACCTTTAGGGTATGCAGTACCCTTCCCAAACGCAATCTCCAGCACATACAGAGGTATCTCCGATTTTGGTATGGAGCCCTCTCTCAGTCCGTTACGATCCTGGCGATACCATGATTTGTACCGATGGGGCACCTTCTTAGGTAGTCCCGCATCAACCCAGATTATGGACTGCATCGGTTCGTACTCTAACCCGTTAGGGCTCCCATGAATTGGAATGAAGTGTCTCTACTCGGTCATCTTCTTGGGTTGCCAAAAATGCTCGGGAGGAGCGGCCATCTATGGACTTGAAATGTTATCCCACAACGGGGTGAGACGACGTCTTAGCAAATTCAACCCCCTAAGACCCGACTAGGAACAAAATACGCCCTGAGGGCTACCTAAGCACAATCACAAGTCATTGGACTTACCTTGGCCTCAAATCCTTCCTGCAAGTCAATATCATTCAAATAACTATCCAAACAGATCGAACTATCGATTAATCGACTCAGTCGATTCCATGTCATCGAGACCCTTCCCCGGTCATCTCAATCAATACTATCTATAAAGTCCGATCATAATTAGGACTGCTCACTCTAAGCTGATAAATAGATAGTATGGCTCGCTTTAAGCTGATAAGTAGTATACTGCTCATGCTAAGCTAACATATCGCCCGCAGGCTGATATAGTATACTAACAATGCTCACTCTAAGTTAATCAATAATATAGCTCGCTCTAAGCTGATAAGGTACACTACTCACGCTAAGCTAACATATTAGAGCTCGTAGGTTGATATAGTATATTGGTATACCGCTCACGCTAAGTTGACATATCAGAGCCCGTGGGTTGATATAGTATACCATCCTGACCATCTAACAAATTCATCATTTTTATCATACCCGATAAAAATAATCATGTGTGGATACACGGTCGTTCTTAGCCAAAATACAATAGTTTCATCTCCATAAATCCCACCATTTTATATGGTCACCAAATTTTTTTGGCATTGTAAACCAACGCTCGGTTATTTTCCAATTAATTAATGAAATTAAATGAATTTAGGAATAAATTCCTAAAATACAAATCACGCACAATTAGCACAAATTAGGAATCAATTCAATAAACATGTCACGCCACTGCAATTAGCATAAAATTCCGGTCACCGGCTATCTCGGTTTAATTTTCGAAAAATTAATAATTAATTAAATAATTACGGAAAATAATTATTAATTGCCAATAAATAGAACTTAGGCCCGTAAAGCCTAATTAAAAGCCGAGACGGGCCTGAAAAATTTCCGAACCACTCTAGATAAATACTAGAGCTTGTCTAGGCACTAATTGCACTAAACTATCCACTTAACATACAATATCGGCTAAGTAATTCATTAATCTAATCTAACTAACCACATAATCCATACTTAGTCTAAACTAATTAACCCTTAAACGTCATTAACTTACTAAGTGAGGATTAGTGAGTTAACTCACTTGTTTAATGATTCGCTCAGATCAAAACGACGGGAACGAGGCGAGGCTCGAGATACTCCAAAGCGGGCTTGCCAAACGGGGTTAGGAGCACCTCTAAAAGGGGCCAAATAGCGACCTAGAGACCCACTGAATTTGGTCACTGACTTGGGCCGAGAGAGGATTGAATGGGAGATGGTTGAGGCGGAGACGAGCCCAGATGGGCGGCTGAGGCAGGCGCGGGTCCAGGCGAGCGATGGTGGAACTTCTTGGTGGCGGCGACGGCTTAGACGGCTCCAACAGAGCCTCACGACTCTGGACGGTGCTCGAACAGCGCGGAGCTGCAGTGAGCTGGTCGCGGGTATGGGCGAACAGTGGCTGGCGGATGTGCATGCTCGGGTGGCGCAGGCAATGGCTCCGGGCTTTGGCAGACATGCGACAGTGGAGGGGAGGGTGAGCTCGATCAGTTCTCTGCAATCTGCTAAGCTGAAGTGTGAAGAAGAAGGAGGAGAGAGGGGGTATCAATGGATGAGGGGGAGAGAAGGGGACTGGCTAGCTGGAGGGGGCCACCCATTGCCTCATCCTCATCTCCTTGTCTCCCTTGTTTTGGCCCACCACATCAGCTGGCCTCTCAGCCTATTTCCAGACCAAAATACCCCTTCTAGAAGCCCTTGAAGTGGTCCAAGAGTTAGGTCCATGGGGGCATACGAATTTTGGTTGATCTTGCTTCAATTGGACACCAAATGCTTCTTGAATTAACACCAATCGGCCTCTATAAACTCAACCAACATATCATCGATCATATTGAAATTTTTCCTCACCCACTTGCATCCCAATTTTTGCGACAAAAAACGGTCCTTTGAATTTTCTAGACAAAAACGATAATACCTCCATTTTTTCCCAAAAAGTCTCGGTTTACGGAAAAATCTTCGAAGGCTAAGTCGATGTTCCTAAAATGACTCGTGACATGACAGAAATTTCAATTTCTAAAATCGGATTCGAATTCACGGTTAATTTCAATTCAGTGCGATTTTAGCGTGACCTAGGCTACCGGGTAGCTTTCAAAAATTTCTAGTGCAAATGACCCGTGGTTGATTTTCTTCAAGCCACAATGAACCTCTTCGATGCATTGGCGACTCTCGATTGTCGTGAAAATCTCAAGGATTTAATTACGAACATTGGGTACCGAAATAATAGAAAAATCAGTCTAGTGCCGACTGACAAGAATTTGGCAATTTAGTGGAATCACCCACATTTAATCACACATCTCAGTCGAACCGACCTATCTCTGAGTTTTAATCGATCTTACTGTGCCGAAATGATCTCGACAGATGAGCATAGTTGAGTTATCGATTCCTGGTCGAATTTTCAAGTCTATTGCATTAAAATCCCTTAATGACTTCCTCAGATAGTCTAGGTATCTCAGGATTGATCAGCTCTGAGAATAACACTATAGGCACGTTGATGAAATGCCCGATTAATTTAATTGAAAGTAGGACTGAAAATCTGGGATGTCACATCTTATGCCGGATTTTAAGAAGGTATCGGCCGTAATGACTACTCTTTCATTTGAATGACAAGTAGTGTTAAATTGCCTATGACTGGTCAACGTGGTTTCGGATTATAAGAAATTTGTAGTGGCTTTTGTGAGGGAATACTATAGGATTGAGGCAATGAAGGCTTCAACCCTTGGGTTGAGTGTAACTTGGCATAGAACAAATGCGTCTTGGAGGAGCTATAAGGGATCTTCGAGGGTTTTTCCGTGATTACTTAATGTGCCTTTAAAATTCTCTAAAGAATTTACTAAGAGATTAGAAAAGTCTTTCCATGTTTATGAGATAGATGAGTGTCCTTAATTTTTTTTTTCGTAGATTGGTTCGAGATATCTTAGGTGTAATAATTTCTCATGTTGATGTTGGTATCTTTCTATTGGACATATCACTTTGTGTAAATGGCATGTTTAGTTAATGAAAATTCAATGTCATTTATTGTTGTAAATTATTATTTTAATTTACAATCATTTGTGGGAAATTCAAGAAAGTTTTAGTGACTTTTGTGAACTTATTTTTCATAAATAATTATATTAATAATAATTTCAAGTTAGGACTTTTGGATAATGATTGGAAACAAAGTGAGCTTTTGACTCTAAAGCCTTGTTTGATCTTATTCATTACTATGATTAGTTTATGCAAAATAGATGCATAAATATTCGGCATTAATAATTTGTGCAAATATGTTTGAAATGTTTAGATACAACGGCTTCAGCTTCTAAGAATATAGTGGCTGAACTGGACAAAGCAGAGATATTGAACGATAAGAATTATGAAACATTGAACATAAAAATTCAATATATGCTAGAAAAGCAAAAAGCGTTAAAAGCTCTTAACTAAGTTATGAAAGAACTTGAGGATGCCATGTGCCACCTTGAGCTAGTGGAAGATCGCCTTCCAACGGTTAAGTCGGAAATAGATATATATTATGCTAGTTCTAGCTCACAAGCGGTTTCGAGCTCCATCCATAAGTGTGTTGATTTGTTCAAAAGGTGGAAAAGCAAGAAAGCGAGCCTTTCAAGCAATAAACCAAGAGTTGATTGACATGAAAGAAGAAAACATCCTCGTGTGAAGAGAATGTCAAGGGTGAAGTGTTACAACTATTGCAAGAAGGGTCACTATACTCGCGATTGCGAAGAGCCAAAGAATTTAAACACCCCCCGTATCTTGAGAGTTTTACTTATGTATCAAACTCTATATCTTTAACTGAATTTAATTCTTTGTGGATTGTAGATTCGGGAGTAACAGACCATGCAATGAAGGATAGAGATGCCTTCGTAGAGTTTTGACGGAGTTTTGACTGGAACATAATGGATCTGTGTAGGGAACAACTCCAGAGCTAAAGTAAAATGAACAAGTACCTATCAATTAAATATGCGTGGTGGACGCACTTTTTTCGTACATGATGTACTATATGCTCTGAAGATTCGTTGGAATTTAGTGTCCGTGTTAGTATTGGTTAAAATTGGTTTCAATTTAAATTTCCATAATAGTGGTGCAAATTTGTATTTGGGTATAAATTACCATAGTTGTGATTACTTTCTAGATACTTTTATCGTATTGGATATTATTTTAATAATATCAATGTTCATTATTCCCTCTTCATATCTTCTAATTCATATAATAATGATGTGAAAGTGTGGATGCTAGACTTGGTCATATTGATCAATAACAAATGAATAGACTAGCAAAGAGGGTTTATTGGACAATATTGAAAAGTTGATTTGCCCATATGTGAGCATTGCATAGGAAAAACAATAAGAAAACTATTTGAAAAAAGCATAGGAGCTAAATTTCCTTTGCAATTAATCCATTTTGACATCTGTGATCCAATAAATGATAAAGCAAGGTATGGGGCTGTTTATTTCATCGCGTTTATAGATTATTATACTCAATTCGGACATGTTTATTTAATTTCTCAAAAATCTGGGGTATTAAATTGTTTCAAGAAGTTTATTAGCTTGGCAGAAAATTAACTAGATAAGAAAATAAAAGCATTAAGAACCGATTGAGGTCGAGAATATCTATTTGATGAGTTTAAAAATTTATGTGATGAAAAAGGAATATAAATATAATCGTCTATTCCCTACACTACTCGACAAAATAATGTTACGTAAAGGAGGAATAGAACCATATTAGAAATGGTTAGATCCATGATGGGACATACTAACTTACCTATTGCTTTTTGGGATGATGTTTTGTTAACTGTTACCTATATACTTAATTGTGTGCCTTTCAAATCAATTACTCTTACTCCATATAAGTTATGGATAGCTAGAAAACCCGACTTAATTTTTCTTAAACTGTTGGGTTATGTTGCCAATACTCATGAACCATCTCACAAGTATGGGAAATTGGGTCCTACAGACAAGAAGAGTATTTTCATTAGATACTTAAAATACTTGAATAGTTGAATTTGAATCATGAGATGTCACATTCTTAGAGAATAAATTTCTTAAAATGGGTGAAATAGGTGAGGACTATTCCCTACTTAAAACTTTGGATCAAGATAATGAATTTAATGAAACTCGTCCACTTAAGAGCAATATGAGAAGTGAGGAATTAAATTCAACTCAGTCTTAATTACAACCACCCAATGAGATGATAACGTTGTTATCTAATCCAAGTGGGAGTATAATGGAGAATAATGTGCGAAATGTACAATCTCTCGTACGGTGAATAAGTCTCAAAAGTATTCATCATCGATGTTTTGACATAGAAGAAGAAACTCCCATGGTCACTCCACAAGATGAAGATGAGCTAGGGAATGTAAATGAGAGTATAAATAGTTCTAATAAGGAAAAATAGATGTGTGCAATGGAAGGGAAAATGGAGTCAATGAAGTCAAATTATGTTTGAGAATTAGTTGATCTTTTAAAAAGGACACAAAGCCATTGGGAACAAGTGAGTTCTCAAAATAAAGCGTAAAGTTGATGGCTTAATAGAGAGATATAAAGCTTGTCTTGTGGCGAAAGGGTATAATCAACATAAAGGAATTGATTATGAGGAAACCTTTGTCCCTTTAGTGAGATTTATCTAAATTCGCCTTATTTTGACAATAATGGCTAATATGGATATTGAATTACGTCAAATGGATATAAAGACTACTTTTCTCAATGAAGAATTAGAAGAACAAATTTATATAGAACAACCCGTTGGTTTCATTTCAAAAGGCTAAGAATAAAAGGTATATTGACTTTTGATATCAATATATGGCCTTAAGCAATCATGGAGACAATGATGTATACATTTTCAGAATGTTATAATTGCATATGATTTTACAATGGTTGATGTGGCACCCTCGAACGGCCCCCGATCCGTTGGGGTTGCCACAGTTCGCTTACCTTTCTCTTACTTGACTTGAAGGTCTATCAATCCTGGGGGTTTATATCTTTTAGATCGGTCCCTGCGCAATTTATATGGCAGAAGCGTATCCAACAGCTCCCTTCCCTATATTCAGAAAAGATGCACACCATCTAAACACATTTATAGGTAAAAGCCGAACACTTTTATTTACATAACTAGATGGACATCATTCTTCGGTACACCAAAATGCCGTAGTCTTCTATACTCGGTTATACTTCAAAAGATGACCGACATCTTTTGCAACAGTCGTATACTTAAAGTCCATCGATCAGTGTCGGCGTCCAAAAGTTCCTTCCTCTGCTGTCCTCCTCCTTGCGGCCATATCCAACCACTCGGTCCATCTGCTGGTGGCGGTGGCAGCAGAGGTATCTTGATTTAGTCTGAAATGTTAGTCCCCAAACGATGTGAGTACAACCACTCAGCAGTAAAAGATTTATCAAGCTATATCAAGCAGTACCATCAATATCTAGACTCATGCAGGATAGACAAAAATCAGGTAGTCGATGGATCAATATACATCAAAATCATGAAATCCTTTAATGCTATGGCAAATGCAATTTCAAAAGATTCAGATGCCTCATGTCCAGTTACACCAGTCCCGATCATAGGGCCAAACTGTAATGACACGTCCCATTCCATGCCATACAATTTAGTCTCATAACCAGACCACACTCACACTTAATATAATCATCCGTTTTATCATTCAAAAGGTTTTATCCCCTCAGAGGACCAATGTTTGTATCCTTCTGGGATTCCGCACCCAACCCTGGCGTTGCGGAAGCCTCCGGGCATGTATTCAAAATACAACTGGGCATCCAAAGGGCATCGACTCATTCGAACCTTTGGGCATCTCGCACCCCACCTGGCATCACGAGGAATCTCCGGGGCTCGCCATGAAAATGGTCACCCCTACCCTCTGGGCATGCATCATAGTACAACCCCTCACCCTCCGGGCATATATCATAATACAACCGGGCATCCCGACACTCCCGGGGAAAACCTCTGGGCATGTATTCATAATACAACCAGGCATCCAAAGGGCATCGACTCATTCGAACCTCTGCGCATCCCGACTCCGGGGCATCGTTGACCCGAGGGTCCAACGGTATCAATTAACATCTTAATTTCCAAAAACACTTTTCAATGCAATGACAAAATGTCTCTTGAGTCTCATCACATCTCAATATTGCATGATATGCCAATGCCAGTGTCATCATATCACATAACCATTCGAAACACATTCGCCTTCGGACACTTTGTGAAAAATTCGAGAACAGAATAGCTTGATTTTTACAATGCACAGTTCTGGTAAAATGTTTGAATACTAAATGGACTCAGAAAATTATGAAATTTTGACACGTTATCAATGAGACCTAAAGAAACAAATTTCATGAAGAACGCCAAGTCAGATTCCTTACGTACCGTGGGCAAAATTTTCGATATTCCTAGCTAACATTCTGTAAAATTTCCAGATTTAGTGTTTTCAAAGAAAAATCATTTCGGCGGTCATTCCTTGTTCATTTATTTTAAATTTTTGATATGTTGTTCATGAGGATGTGCCCTAAAACTTTCATCAAGGAATCGAAGTCGAATTGTGGCTAGATAATTACAGCATGCACAACATAGATTAATGAACTTCTACTTGCCTTGGGTCCTACGGTGTCGACAGCAAGTAAAAACAAGAAGCTCGAGGTCATGAACACAGCTCAACGGCGGCAAATGCGAGCGGCGTTGACGGCGGCAGCACGCACGGGCGAAAGGCGGTCCTTACCCTTCTCCTTCGCTGCCCTCTCTCGTATTTCTCTCGCTCAAACTCTCTCTATTTCGCTCGCTCGCCCACTGCTCACTCTCGGTTTCTCTCTCTCTCTACTTGCTTGACCGCTTGCTTCTCTTTTTGTTAGTCGACTAACTTAGTCAAAAATCATGGAATTCGGTGGCCGTTGGATGGAGCGACAGAAGGAGCCCAGCGCCGATCGAAGGACATCTTGCATGTCCATGCAAGATGCGTGTCCGGCTCCTTTCTCCTGCGCTCGGTGTGCTAGCCAAAGAAGAAGAGAGACGCTCACACACCGACAGCTGGAAACAAACGTGGCTTCATGGTCAAAGTTTCCTCTTTAATTGACTTATTTGTCAATTGCATGCAGGTTTCTTTGGTGGCTGCACGCGCAAGAGACAGCTGGGGGAGAAACGTGTCTTCAGCAAGCGGATCCCCCTTCTTGCCGAGCCAGCTCAACGTCTCATGCGGGTGTGCCTTCCGCAAAGCCACATCCTCCCTTTTGTTGTCCACCGAAAGAAAAGCCACCTGGCGTTTAGTCAATAATCCTCTTCCATAATTGACCGGCCAAATAAAAGAAAAGTGATATGGAGCTATCCTTCGGTGGTTACAATTTCTCACGTCCGCATGCATGCTTTTGGACGTTCTCTTAAGTTAATTGATTTCTTTAGTCAATAAACACAAATTCGTGGGGCAGCTTGGACGGAAAAACAATTTCTATGGATCATCAAATCTTCCTTTTGTTAGCTGCCTATAGAAATAAACGTGCATGAAGTTTTTAAGGTTTTTCCTATTTTTCATGCACATAAGAAAACGGGCAGCTCCCGATGGCCGATCCTTGGACGTTTCTTCATTGGCGTACCCAAGTTGGCAGGGCCGAAAATCATTTGGAATGAGTCTTGGTCTTACATGAACAATCTCCGATGAGACTATAACTTATCTAATGAGCGGACCATTACTAAACGTGACATACCGGTCTGATGATAATAACAAAACGATGTTTGTTGTGGTGTCGATAACACCGTCCGACGATACTTCCGTCACTTAGTCACGGACAGTTGCATAATCGAGGGTCGTCAAAATTTCCGGATGCCACAATTGATGAGGATTATTGTATATATATATCAAAAGGTCCGAAGATCAATTGTGATCATATCACTATATGTTGATGATTTACTAATTGCCAGAAGCAATATGGACTTTGTTGATACTGTTAAAGTTTGGTTATCTTTCAACTTTGAGATGAAAGATATAAATGAGGCTACATATATTTTTGGAGTTAACATTTTCAAGGGATCATTCTAAGAGATCATTGTCTCTTTTATGAGAGACCTATATAAATATGGTTCTTGAACGATTTCGTACGCAAGACTATAAACCCATAAATATTTTTATTGCAAAAAGTGAAATATTGAGCCATATACTATGTCCAAAGACTCCACAAGAGAATGAACAAATGCAACAACTTTTTTATGCTAGTGTTGTTGTAAGCTTGATGTACGGTATGATGTGTACAAGACTTGGCCAACGACTTTTTGTAGTTAGAATGGTAAGTAGGTATCAATCAAATCCAAGTCAAGTATATTGGACAGCCATCAAAAGAAAAATGTGGTGGGATTATTATGTTTCTTTCTCGAAAAGGTGGAACGATTTCATCTAATTAAAGCAATTCATCAAAATTTTCGTTGGTGCAATGAGGGAGGTTCACTGAGGTTCTTTACAGGAAAAAAAAGGTTATAAGAATGATTTATGTAATTACACAGATCTCTACAAATTGAGTTTATAAGAATGATTTTGTCGGATATCTTCTGAAATTGAAACACATGGTTATTTATAGAGATATAAATCCGATATAACTTGCATACTAGCTGTAAATGCTTATCTTTTATGGGAATAGATCATGAAATATGGACGGATGCCCCTCATGTTAATTACTGTAGCAAAAATTCATATTTTTTCCTATGCCAAAGTGGTAGGATCATTATGTTTCCGCCACCACCCGATTTGCTGCACCGGAGTTGCAACCCGATAGTCGAAGTCCACCGCGTCCTGCAGCCAAGCTCGAACGCGATGCTAGCACCGTTGTCCCGCCGCGCCTCCTCTGCTAGCAGCCCGACGCCAGTAGATCTGAGCCGGTTGTGACACCACTATCGCCTTGCAACCGTTCGAAGCCTTGCCCTGTCTCTGCCAGTCTTTGCCGCTCCTGCAGCTAGACCCGATGCCTGTAGCGCTTCCAACCAGTGACCCGACTCCTCTGCCGGGTCATTCCGCCCCCTTTGCCCGCTGGTTGCTGCTGGTCCGTGCTTGTTACCTCTCGCTAGAGCTCCGATGACCGCGACCTCTGACCGACGGCAACCCACCATCACAACCACCGTCCTTAGCTGCACCGAGCTTCCATCGTGGTTCACTTTACCATTAGGATTTTGGAAAAAAATTCAAATTTAGGTAGATTTATTTTATTTTATTAGGTAGATTTATTTTATCTTATTTGGGTTTTTGGATTTTGTTTTCTTATTTGAAATATTTCTCGATGCCTAATTGAAATTCCCAACGTATCACCTAATTCGCAACCGCACATGAATTTTTTTACTCCATTTATAAGGCTTTAGATGGAATACTTAATCACGCAGGAGTAAAATTGATATCTTGATCTTTAAGACTTAAGATCAATTTATTAATTTTATTAGCGAAACAATCAGGTTTGATTAGATACCGTTTCTAAATTTGAACAATGGATAATATCTTTGATGACCATGAATGATTTGGTGTTTATCTTTCAATCGCTTTATTTATCCCAAAAATGCATTTGCATATCATGCATATTAGGGTTGATTTCCTAGATGAAATTGCATGATAGAATAGTTAGTTTTTTGAAATGCATGTTTAAATGGCATCTAGGTTAGATAATATCTTTTTAAAATAAATTGCATGATGAGATAATTTATTAAGTTAAAATAGGATTTCAGATTAGTCTATTCCTAACTTAAAATAGATAATATCTCACTTTAGTTAGATTTTTATATTTTAGCACTTTTGATTATGAGTTTTTATAATAAAAAAATACAAAAAAAATCATGCGCATGTCATATAGAATTAGGTTCATGAAATGCACGTCATTTAGTGATTGTTGCTAGGTTCATTTAATTAGAAATTGCACGTCATTAGAAATAGGTCGTTTGGTTAGTTTAGATTGTACATTTAATCATTGGACAATTTTAATTTCGAATTTCATGGAAAATACCTAAAAAATTGTCTTTGAATAAATTAATTTTATTCTCTAGGATAGATTGCATGCTCATTAAAAAAAACACAAAAAATGCGTGTATCACGTAAGGTTAGTTCATTCATTGCATGTCATTTAATAAATTGCATGTTTAGGGTAATATATGAAATGTTAGAATAGTTGCATTAATCTTTTCCTATCACTAGATCAGGTCATTTAATAAATGTCGCGTGACATATAGTTTGCATGTTAGGTCGTATGTTGCGTGTCATTTTAGTTAGTCTAATTTTGTACGTCACTGCGTTGCATTGCACGTAATTTCTAGGCTTTGTTTCAATAAAAGAAAATCTTGAAAAATTGGGTGATTGTGTGTTAATTAGGAATCATCTCTAAAACTGTTGATGTGAATTCTCATTTAATATTGTAGATGCTTTCGTTGCCATGAAGTAAGTCCTGCAATTTATTCACTACTTTATCTAAGTGTTTAATTGGTGGTTTGTGCATCGGCATAATAATCTCATATGTTAGGGAAGTGAATTAAAATCAATTCAAGCTGCTTGCCAAACATTTTTTTCAAAATAAAATGAAAAGGTACCGAAAGGGCGTTATAGAAATCTAACGTAATCAAGTCCCCGAACTCATAATCTCTGGTTCGTAGGATTAAAGTAAATCTCTCATTACTTTACTTGGATTTCTAATTGACCCATAAAAAATAGAGTGGCGACTCCTAATTGAAAAATTATTTGCATGTTAAATACTTGAACCTAAGTCGCGAATTGGTATGAGGTTGAGAGAGCTCGAGATAAGTTTAGGCTTAGCAATCCATTAGCCAAATCTTAGGTGGTTCGCCCGAAATTTTGGTCACGGCAGAATGTCGCGTGACATATAGTTTGCATGTTAGGTCGCATGTTGCGTGTCATTTTAGTTAGTTTAATTTTGTACGTCACTGCGTTGCATTGCATGTAATTTCTAGGCTTTGTTTCAATAAAAGAAAATCTTGAAAAATTGGGTGATCGTGTGTTAATTAAGAATCATATCTAGGACCGTTGATGTGAATTTTAATTTAACATTGCAGATTCTTTCGTTGCCATAAGGTAAGTCCTGCAATTTATTCACTGCTTTATCTGAGTGTTAAATTGGTGGTTTGCGCACTCGCATGATAACCTTCCATGTTAGGGAAGTGAATTAAAATCAATTCAAGCTGCTTGCCAAACAATTTTTTTTTTAAATAAAAGGGAAATGTACCAAAAGGGTGTTAGAGAAATTTAACGTAAATAAGTATCCGAACTCACAATCTCTGGTTCGTAGGAGTAAAGTAAATCTCCCATTACTTTACTTGGGTTTCTAATCGACTCACAAAAAATAGATTAGTGGCGACTCCTAATTGAAAAATCATTTGCATGCTAGATACTTGAACCTAAGTCGTGAATTGGTATGGGGTTGGGAGAGCCCGATCTAGGTTTAGGCTTAGCAATCCATTAGCCAAACCCTAGGTGGTTCACCCGAAATTTTTTGGGTTTATGAGAGTATATTGAAGAAGAAAACCAGCAGAACAATCTTCGGTCTCTTGCTTCTCTCTCACACACACCCACCCGCACAAGTATTGTCTTCCTTGTGTTGTGCGTGACTAGGAAGTTGAAAATGAAATTCCTTCCTTATCGGGTAGGATTAACGAATACTGTGATAGCAACAAGTTAGCAAAACCAACTTAATAATTGTGGTATAATCTATCGATGAAACTCGAAAGGTAAATGATTTACACACCATAACAGTTTCATAATCAATACAAAATCAATCGGTGAAACGTGAAAGGCAACGCAACCATTTTAAAACTGGAATTCATTGGTGAAATCGGAAAAGTAAAATATTTAAGAATGAGAGAGCGACTATTATCGCTCATTCGTATAACTAATCAATGAAGCTAATAATTTCTAATTACCAAACATCATTGACCGGCGGCGAGTGGACCAGAAGTAGCGTCAGGGTCGTCACACGGTGACGACAGGGACAGCGGCGGAGCTGGGCTGTCGGTGGTAGGGGTGTCGCTTGGGAGTAGGCTCTGAGTATATCTGTTGGGCGTCGGAGCAGATCTGTCGGGCATCAAGCAAAGGAGGACCCAGCAGGAAGGGCAGTAGCGGCTTCGTAGGGGAGGGCAGCGCAGGCGAGGCGCCGCGGCGCCATGCGGGGGGCTCGGCGGGACGCGGCGACATCGGGTCGATGCGGATCAGCACATCGCGGCTTCGACGGGCTGCGGTATCGCGGCTAGTGAGCGCGGCAAGGATTGACACGGCTTTAGCGGGCGTCGGCGAGGGGGCAAGGCCGGATTGCAAGCGGAGCGGGGGGTGTCGTTCGGGCGGTAGATCGGCAGCGGGGAGCTCGGGAAATAGCACGCAGTGAGAACAGGATCAGCGGAGGGCTATTGTGGGTTGCTTGAAGATGCGACAAGGTGGGCTTGCGAAGGTAAGATCTGCGGGTCAGGGGCGTCGGCGAGGCAACATCAGCAGGTGGAACGGCGAGATCGAATGGAGGCAGCATCGGCGCTCGGGTGCGAGCTCGGCGGGGTCGGCGGCCGCGGGCTAAACCAGTGGAGCGGAGCTTCGGATGACCGGCGAAACGGCAGCGGTGGTGCGAGCGCGAGGGGTACGATGAGAACGGTAGAGGCGACGTCGGCTTCTCGATTTCGGGAGGGGGGCTCGGAGCAAGGCTGGCGAGCAGCCAGGAACCGGGTTGACAGAGGCGGCGTCACGATTTCGGGGGGCGACGTCAGGATCTCACGGGCTGCGGGTGTCGCGGGAGGAAGGTGACGGTGGGCGAGCGGAACTAGGATCGGCGGACGGGCGGAGGTCGCGAGCTCGGGAAGTTTGCCGTCTGCGGGTGTGAGAGCCTGACCCCGAGAGGTAAATATAGAAAGTAGAAACAGATTAGGGTTTTGCGTTTTGGTCTTTTTGGGGGTGGCTTACAAACCGGTTCTCCAACCAGTTCCAAAACCGGTCCGGTCGATCCGGTTCCCGGGTGGGTAATCCCTCGGAACCGGTTCCCGGACTGGTTCAAACAGGGTCTGAGTTTTGGGAACCGGTTCCCGGACCGGTTTCAACCGGACCCGACCCTGTTTTCCGAGTGAGCCGATCTGGGAACCGGGTTGACCCGGTTCGATTGCACACCCCTAATATGTTGGGTTCTACAACAATTTGCTAATTATGCCATTAGATGGTGGCATTAACCTTGACAAGTTTGACGAATTTTTTCTCTCGAAATGTAGAGCTCCCTCTACCTCCTTGGTAGCTTTTCCCGAACCCCTTCGCCATTGTTGCCTATCACGAAGCTTCTTCTGATGTTGCCCCCTTCATCTTCTTCTTCGTTTCTTTGTGTTCTCAAGATTACCTTCCAGAACCCTCTTTGCCCTAGCTTTCCCCCATTTTTTCACCATCGCTCTCTGCCTTAGCCTTCATCCATGTTTGCATGTTCCTCTTGTCTTGTTCTGACGGAGCCCTAGCATTCCGATGCTTATTTTCTTTCTTTGATTCGGCTCTCTGGACAAGGGATTGGTTGGAGTAGCTTGCCCACTTGTGAACTCTTCTCGAGCCGTTGGTTTTCGGACCTTTTCCTCATAGAAGCTTTGCCCTGAATTGTGTTGCTGCTTGCTCTCGGATGGACCACCCGGTTAAAGAAGACGAGGCTCGCCTTGCAGCCCTGTGTACTCGATTGGGCCGTCTCTGGTCAGAACAGCAAATAGAAGTGTGGGATGAAGCGGCTCCAAGGGATAAAATAGAGGAATGTCGATTGATTTTGGTGAGTAAGATTCTAACTAATCCATCCGTTAATTTTCAAGCGTTTCAAAATACTATGAAACGCGCTTGGCGCACTGACCAAGTGGACATCTCCCAAGTCGAAGCGGGACTGTATGTCGTGCGGTTTAAATCAGAAGAGGAAAAACAGAGAATATTGGAGAATGGACCTTGGCGATTCGCCAATCACTTGGTCATTTTAAAACTCTGGACACCAAACACACCTCTGCATTGCTATTATTTTAACACCTGCGCTTTTTGGGTTCAAGTATTTGGCCTACCTTTGGAATGGTGTATTGAAGCTCTGATTAGTAGAGCGGTGCAACATGTAGGTAGGGTGCTGGACGTCAAAATCGAGCATAAAGATGGTATAACTCTTAGAGCAGGGAGGGCACGAGTTGAGATCGATATACAACAGCCGCTTAAAACAGGGCAACTAATCAAATTGGAAGGGAAGAATATTTGGTTAGATTTTCGATATGAAAGGCTGTCTCACTACTGTTATTCCTGTGGCAAATTAGGTCACTATGCAATGTATTGTAAAGAATTCCCTTTCGATGAAAGCAAAATGGAAGGAAAAGATAATATGTTTTATGGGCAATGGCTCCGCGCAGAGGTTCGGGAACACAGTCCCTTTTGGCGTACCTTTTATGAGCCTAACCTCCCTTGGGAGGATTCCGACGAGAGAGTGTCCCGGAAACTCCTCAGCCTCCCTCTGTTATGATTCCTGCTCAGGATCCACCTATTTTGTCTTCTGCGGACCAACCACGAAAAACCAAAGACAAAGCGATCATGGAGTTACCTGTTTGCAGTCAACTAATCACAGCTGCGAAACCGATCCAATGGCAACCTTTAGTCGCGGAATCATCGAGATTTGAAGCTGACTTTGACAAGTTCCTTGCACATCAGCAGCAAGTTAAAATCACGGAAGCGGCAGCAGGTTCTTTCAAATCCAAGAAAGTGAAAAGCACACGCTTGAACGCAAAATCTGGACCCATCAAGAAAGTAAAAAGGTTCAACTCGTATGAATTACAAACTCAGCTACAAGAGGGGCTTGATGAATCTCATCTACAAGAGACTCCCATCCTTGAGGCAGAAGATCCTGAAAGTTGGGCTTTGATGGCTAGCCCTAAAAAGCTACCAAGTAACAAATGAGGTTAGTAAGTTGGAACTATCAGGGTTTGGACAATATCCTAACAGTTCAAGCTCTAAGGGTCTTAGTGACCCATGAAAAGCCAGATATTTTGTTTTTGATGGAGACTAAAAATCAAGAAGGGAAGCTTCTTCGCATTCAAAAGAAATTGAGATATACTAATAGCTTTATAGACAATCCTATCGGCTTGGCTAGCGGCTTAGTGGTGTTCTGGAACGATAGAGTTTCTTTGACGTGGACCATAATTCCTCGGCTTTTTTTGATTTGATATGCACGGACTTGGACTATGGCTTAACAATGCGCCTCACCTGTTTACATGCACCAGCAGTATACCAACTCAGACAAAGTCTATGGGCAGAAATTAGACGAGATTAGTCACTGTAACACTTTACCTTGGCTGTGTGCAGGTGACTTTAATGAAATATTGTATCCTTGGGAGAAAGTAGGGAAGCGTCCAGCAGAACCTCATCGTATGTACTCCTTCCATGAACTCCTAAATGTCTGCTCTTTGATGGACTTGGGCAGCAAAGGTTATGCATTCACGTGGATTAATAATCGAAACGGAGAGGACATTGTAAAAGAAAGATTGGATAGAATGCTATGTTCTATGGAGTGGCGACTGACCTTCCCTGATGCTGAAGTCTTTGCATTACCAGCTCTTGGTTCCAACCACAAGCCGCTCCTTTTATCAATCGAAGCTACACAAATCAAAAGACGCAAAGCTTTTACTTTTGAAGCTTACTGGTTATAGGATCAGGAGTGTCGCTCTATAGTTGTAGACTCATGGGCTTCTTTTCAGGTTGGAACAGTGACGTTACCTCAAAAGTTAAAGGCTGTATCTGCTGCTCTTACAGTTTGGAGCCGATCCAAATTTACCAATGCTAAGCCTCAGATCAATTCCCTCAAGCAACAGCTTCAAATTTTGACTAATCAACCCAATAGTCAATACGACAAGGTTCTGGTTACCAGCCTGAAAGAGAAAATCCAGAAGTTATGGCAACAGGAGGAACAATTCTGGGCGATGCGATCAAGAGTCAACTGGCTCAGATGGGGGGACAAGAATACGAAGTTTTTCCATGCCACAACTATTCAAAGAAGACAGCGCAATAGGATAAGCATGCTGCAGGATGATCAGCACCTTTGGGTTCGTGACCCGACCCACCTCAAGGAGATGACCTCTCAATTTTTTAGGAACTTATACGCATCAATAGGGCATCGTGACTACGGGCCTGTTCTAGCGCAATGCAATCCTATGGTGAAAACGGAAATGAATTGTAACCTTGTCGCCGAAATCACTAGAGAGGAAGTTTGGATTGCAACTTTTCAATTAGGGGAATCAAAAGCTCCGAGTCCTGATGGCTTGAATGGTCAGTTCTACAAATCTCATTGGGATATTTTACAGGAAGACATTTTCTCGGTTGTGTACAGAATTTTTCAACTCCGGAGTGATGCCACCTGAATATAATAGGACATATATATCACCGATTCCTAAAATCTCTCACCCAAAACGGCTTGATCAATACAGACCAATCAGCCTTTGCAATTTTATTTACAAAATTATATCGAAGGTCCAAGCCAATCGACTCAAGCCCTGGTTACCTGAGCTGATAGCGACGGAACAGAGTGCTTTTGTCAGTGGCCGTCAAATTCAAGACAATATTCTTGTGGTTCAAGAAGTGCTTCATCAACTCAGGATAAGGAAAAGCAAAAAGACGTTTCATGCTATTCTTAAGCTAGATATGCAAAAGGCCTACGATCGGGTGGAATCGGATTTTCTAAAAGACTATTTCCTGCAGCTTGGATTTCATTCTCAATGGGTACAATGGGTGTTGCAATGTATAACTACGGTCTCCTTGAGCGTCAAGTTTAATGGAGAACCTCTACCCTACTTTCATCCGACTAGGGGTCTTAGGCAAGGTGACCCTCTATCTCCGTACCTGTTCATCCTGATGGCTAACGTTCTCTCTAATCTTATCAGTCAAGCAGTGGACATGGGAAATCTTAAAGGTATTAAATTAAATCGGTGGTGTCCTACCATGTCTCATCTTTTTTTCGTAGATAATGCCATATTCTTCTTAGAAGGTAAACTCCTGGAATGTCAGAATTTAGCTAATGTTCTGAATCAATATTGCCTAGCTATAGGACAAGCAGTTAATCGAAACAAATCTAGCATGTTCTTTAGTAAGGATTGTCCTACTAGCCTACAGGTGAATTTGGCCAGAGAATTCAGAGTCCCTGTGTTAGAAAAGACTGGCAAGTATCTTGGTATACCTTCAGATTGGGGGAATTCAAAACGGGAAATGTTTGCTTGGCTTCAGGGTCGAGTACATTCCAAATTGGAAGGGTGGAAGGAAAGGCTTATTTCCAAAGGGGGTAAGGAATTTTTAATTAAAACAGTCATTCAAGCACTCCCGCAATATGCAATGTCTACTTTTAAAAACCCTGTGTCTATAAGCAAATCAATGGAACAGAAAATTGGTAGATTCTGGTGGCAAACAAGCAGCAGCAAGTCCGGCATCCACTGGAAGAATTGGGACACTCTCAAGAGTCGGAAAGATGATGGGGGTCTGGGTTTTCGTGATCTTATAGCGTTTAATAAGGTTTTGCTAGGTAAACAAGCATGGTGGCTATTACAGCATCCTTCCTCCTTATGGAGCAGACTATCTAAAGGATTGTACTATCATTCTCAAGATTTCTGGCATGCTGCAAAAGGAACAAGACCCTCCTGGGGATGGCAGAGTATACTGGTAGGCCGGGAATCAATTGAAGATAAGATCCAATGGTCTGTTGGTGACGGAAAAAGGATAAAAATACAAGAGGATAGATGGTTTGCTAAGGGCGTAATAGGTGGGCCCGCACCTAGAGGCTGACCGGAAAAAGTGGCTGATTTTATTATCCGAGACCAAAATACTTGCAATACTTCCCTTCTTCGCTAGAGTTTTGATAATCAAACTATGGAAGAAATTCTCTCAGTTCCAATTCGACCATAGTGCACTGATGATAGGCTAATATGGAGGGGAAAGCTAAATGGCATGTTTACGGTGAAGAGTTGCTACCATGCTTCTTCATCTTTCCAAGTCCCCCACAAACTGTGGAATGGAATTTGGAATATGAATACTACCCCTAAATTACGATCCTTCCTGTGGTCTATATGCAACAATGCATTGGCAACAAAAGAAAATCTCCACAGCAGACACAGTTTATCAGATCTGGTATGCTATATGTGCAATGATTAGGTCCCAGAAACAATAGAACGTCTATTCTTGTTATGTCCTTAGATACACACTATTTGGTCTCATACGCTATTTAACATCAAAATACGTTTTTGTGGTGTTCAGAGGATAGAAACTTGGCTGGCAGACTTATTAGAAAACAGAGACGACTTACTAATTTTAGAGACTATTGCATCTATCTTTGGCAGATCTAGAAAGCTCGCAACAATCTCGTCTTCCGCCAGCAGAGGCCAAATTCTGAGCAGGTGGTGCAAGCGGCCTTAGCAAACATCAAGTCCAGTCGGTGCTTCAATGGGATGAAGCCGAAATAGGGCTCGCAGCATTTAGAACTAGATCAGTGATGGCGTCCACCAGATCCGGGAGTGTTAAAAGTTAACATAGATGCTTCTTACCCATCTGCCCTCAATGAAGCTTTGGTGGCGTGCATGTGCCGAGATTTCTCCGGCATCCTGATCGACGGGTTCACAAAAACTGTTACTGCCTCCTCAGCCCTGCAAGTAGAGGTGCTCGCACTTTATCATACTCTTCGATTTCTACTACAGCAAGGGAAATCCACAGCTCAAATGGTGTTGTAATATGACTGCTCAGTTCTTGTGGAAGTCCTTCATAACCCTAACTTGATGCCTTGGGCGAACAGAGTCCTTTTCCATGACTGCACGGCGCTTCTGCTAGGTTTTCCTAATTTGCAGGTTCGACACTATAGACGAGAGGCAAATGTTGTTGCCGACCGGGCCGCCAAAGCCCATGGGGCCTCTTTACTTCCTTCTACCTGGGCTATTTCTCCTCCTCTTTACCTACTAGTTCTTATGTACTCAGATATACTACTGAACGGTTCCTCTACTTCACGTTATTAATATAACTACCGTTTTAGACCAAAAAAAAAAAAACCTTGACAAGTTTGCGATATGCATATTGGAGTTTGAAGTGTGGGAACTATGAAAATTGTTCTAGCTAATTCATCGCAGCAAAGAAATTAAGTTCCCCAATGCGAAAATCAAATCGCTCCCTCTCTCTCCCTTAGGGTGCAAATGATAACCATTTTGCTCATAAATTGATTTTTGGAAGAAAAATAGATTTTTCTATTTCTATTCTTAGATGAGTTTCTAAGCAAAGCATTTGATAAAGACATAAAATGTATATTCTCGTATGATAACGACACAAAATTTCTTCCTTCCAAGTGGTAGGCGATGGTGACCGGAGGATGGTGGCGATATAAGATGGCTACTGGCGGACAACGGCGATTGACGAACAACGATCGACAGCAATGGTGGCAGATGGCGAGCGGCAGCAGTGAGTGGTAGTCGATGGATGGGTAGCGAGGACGAATGAAAGAAGAGTTTTATTTCTTATTTCTGTTTCAAAAATAGAGAAATTAAAAAATTTACTTCTGATTTTTATTTCAAACCTATTTCTAGAGTAAAAATCTATTCTAGAAATAGAAAAATGAAATAGTTTTATCAGATGGATTTCTGTTCCAAAAATAAGTTTAGAACAGAAAAATAATTATGGAATAGAAATTGAATGGTTATTATGTACGCTCTTAGAGCAATATATAAAATATTTCATTTGCTTAATAGGAGACATATTTATCTACCTTATAAATAGCTATACGCCTATGTAGATATAAATTCACTATGACTTGCATGTCAGCAGTAAATGCTCGCCTATGTAGAAATAAATCGTGGAATCTTGACGGATCCCCTCATATGATTTACTGCAGCAAAAAGGTTAGATTTTTCTCTACGGCTAGCGTGGCAGGATTATTATATTTTTTTTTTCAAAATTAAAGCAATATATCAAACTTTTCATTGGTGCAATGCGGGAGGTTCACTGCGATTCTTTACGGGAAAAAAAAAAAGGTAATAAGGATGATTTATGTAATTACACAGATCTCTACGGATTGAGATCCATATTAATTGGCATGGATTGAACATGACAGAGGCTAAAGAAAAAAAAAATGTGACAATACATATCCATCCGTATCACATGCCGTCTAATTTCCATCCAATATATTACTAACACTAACAGAGTCTTACAGTAAAGATAACTCGCTATTAGAGTTTTCAGATTTTCAATTTTTCTTCCATTTCCTTGATTTTACGTTTAATATTTGAATCGTTTGAGGTAAGCCCGAAATTTTCGGGAATTTGAAGCCCTGGACCGAAGATTAGCCCATTCCGGAAATGAAGTATGAAGAGGCCGCCCAAATGCCCACGCCAAAACCAAACAAACGGCATGCACATATCCCCATCTCCTCCCCCAACCCTTCTGCCTCCGCCACAGATCCAGCCCCGTCACTCACCGCCGCCCAGGAGCCGTCGACGTCCCTTGAACCCTGCTGCTATCACTTCCCGCGATCCCTCACGGTCATCAACCAACGAAGCCCCTGTTCTTTGCCCCTCTACATCAAACAGAGTTGGTAGCTTGAATGAAAGTTAGTTATTCAAAAATAGTTGGTAATTTAGTCGGAGAAAAGTAGGTAAAAGACTTTAATTAATGACAGTAATTTCTAAGAATAATCTATAAGTTTAAAATGTTGGTAAGTGAAGCATTTTGTAAGCAGTAAAAAAACTTCAGACCAAAATAAAAAAATAAACATCAGTAAGAATACCAAATGAGGGTCAGTGACCCCCATACTAGCTTAGGTAGTACTGCAATGGGAGAAAGTTGGCAAGTCACACTAATTTAGATTAGTGATATCCAAATATAATTAGTAAATGTAAGGTGTTGCTAACCAACACTCGTAAAAGTTGGTAATTATATAAATAAAAAAATTTAGATGAGTGACATAAGTTAGAGTTCGTATCCCATAATTAGTTGGTACCTTACTCTAATTAAGGATGGTGATCGCACGTACAAGTCAGTAAATTTGAAGTGTTAAGTAAGTTAAGTAAATAAAAGTTGGTAGCTGTACCTGTATAAATAATATGCAAGCTATAGAAGAGTTGGTAATTTGGTAAGAGTATTGGTTGGTTTCCAATAAGTTATTTGGAAGAAAGTTACTTAGCTTTTTTCTACTAACAGTTCTTTGACACTTACCAAAACTAATTGAGGGTTACTGATACGAAATTTTTTACACGGAATAATAGAATTCTGCCTTGTCGAGAGGAGGAGGAGGAGTTGAGGGTTCAAATTTACTCGAATAATTGGAATTGATGACATTAGATTTTGGGGCAAGAAAAGAATCGATGATGTGGATTTTCTTTCGTTGACTTGCGTTTGCGCTTCTTCATTACTTGACACTTGATCCAATGACTTCCCTCACAAACTCATGAGTTAACTTTATCTCTTTCATGACTAACAAAAACTATTGTTCAATAATGATTTCTTATGGCAGGTTGTCGCCATCATGTCTGGTGGGCAATGATTCGTGATTTGCTGAGGTATGCTTGCATGAAGTATTCGCCATCCATACTTTAATTCCAACAATACGCCTTCTGCGATGCTGAAAATGGAAACGAGCTGCGCAAAATGCCACTCTGTTTTGTGATGAGAAGCAAACTCAAGAATCTCATCGTTCACTAATTCGGACAATCTTCTGTCCTGAACCCAAGTTATTTATGGTCTTTGAAACTTCGCTATGCGTGTCTTGTTCTTGATGATTGAAGTGCAATGGTGGATATGGGACTTCGGATGCTCACCTGCAACTATCGTACAGATTGCAAAAGCTGGCTTTTTGTTGGTTAGCAAGTAAGATGTGTGGTATGATTTGGACACCCTATCCACCCACAAACCTTCACGGGGCCAAATCAAGTTAGTTTATTACACATTATATAAATTGGTTCAAAAAAGGAAAAAAAAAAAACTAATGAAAATATTTTCCTCTACTGATGCTAAACCAGAAAAAAAAAAAAAAAAAATTCAAGTTCTGGACGTCAATGCCTCCGAGCTCAGGCTCGTCGCCACAATGGGGCTTTTGACCACATGCTTGCCACCGTTATCCATCCAACTCAGAGAACCAAAAACCAGCGTCTCATTCATCTGTTTTGGTCCTTCTATTGTCAGCTTATACCTCAGCTTCTTATACTTCTCTTTGAACGTCAGTTTATCCGGCACGACTTCGATCTTGAATCCCTCCATCGGCGTCACCTTGGCAATGTAGGTTGACGGCCCGTCTCCCACATTTGTCACCGTCCGGAAGAATTCTTGCACCGTCAAAGAGCCCGAGCTGTTTGGACTAAAGAAGGCAATGAAGGAAGGGTAGTTAAGGTCCAGTGATGAGTCTGAACAATTGTAGGAAGATGACCTGGTGACAGTTTGGATTTGCTTCGATGTGTAATTCATCGCACACATGAGGTTGACGTAATCTTGGGGGGTCGCATCGTATATGAGTCCAGGGTCTAATGCCTTGTTTGGATCGACGTGGCCAGCTCCTATGGCTAGAGGGCTCGCCGGTTTGTAGTCATTCCCAATGTCTTTGATAGGGGCATCCGTACTATCCGTTGAATAAGATGTAGTCATCATGGCTGACCGGATGGCCGCAGGGCTCCACTCTGGGTGCGCTCCTCTTAGGAGTGCAGCCACTCCTGCGATGTGCGGGCATGACATCGATGTCCCTGACAAAAGGTTGAAGCTGTTAAATAGTTGATGCGAGTTCACCACACCCACTGGATTGTTTTGAGGCCACCCAGCCAGGATCATATTGCCAGGAGCCAAAATGTCGGGCTTGAGGACTGCGGGACAACTCGGAGACGGGCCACGAGAGCTGTAGCTTGTTACACTCGGAGCAGGCTTGCTACCGATTAGTGTTTTCCGAAATTGAATACTTGCTGTTGGCTCAGACGAGTTTTTGATGTAGGCTTTGATGGTTTCGCCATCTGTAGGATTCAAAAAGATTGCCGGGAATGAGCTCTGGATGTAGAACTCGAGGTTGGAGCTGTTTGTTATGAACACTCCACCAGCAACTTTTGCTCCCTGGACATTGTTGATCTGGTCGCTGATACTATCACTTTTGTCCTCGCACACGACAATGTTCGTGTGACTGATCTTGTTCAATTCGATTGTATTGTTGCACACGTTTGCAAAAACAATTGGAGATTTACCCAATGATGTGTTGCCTGGAAAGAGAGTCAAGCCTGCAATCGAAACACCACTGCCAAGAGCAATAGTTCCTCCAAAATCACGGTCCATGTCACCGGCGGCAACAGTTATGACCCAGGGAGTCCCATTGTGCAGGGTCTCAACGAAAGGCCCCTCATTTCCCGCCGATGTTGATACAAAGATCCCTTTCTCCATGGCTGCATATGTGGCTATCGCAATTGGGTCTGCATACAATGGAACGCCATCCAGGCCCAATGACAAGGACAGGACGTCGACACCATCAATAATTGCCTGATCAATTGCTGCCATAATATCTGCAGAATATGCGCCTTCGTCCCACAGGGCCTTGTACATGGCCACTCGGGACCGTGGAGCCACGCCTGTGGCGGTTCCTGGAGCATAGCCAAAGAAGGACGCTCCCTTGACGTAGTTTCCAGCAGCTGTGGTGGATGTGTGGGTGCCGTGTCCGTCAGTGTCACGCGTTGAGTTCATGGAGAAGGTAATGTTGGGATTCTTTGCCATCAGGGCCTTGTTGAAGTACCGTGCTCCGATGAGCTTTTTGTTGCACATGGAAGAGTTGAATTGAGTGCCGACCTCACATTCGCCTTTCCATTTCGATGGAATTGTTGTCATTCCGCCATCATTGAAGCTCGGGCTTTCCGGCCAAACACCCGTGTCCACAAGCCCAACTATGACATCCTTGCCATAGTCCGAGATAGGCCATGCCCCGGAATTAGAATTCAGGCCAAGAAATTGGGTCGAGTGAGTTGTGTCGGCTTTAACAGGCAAATCCTTCATGGAAGAGATGTAGCCCGGGTAGTTCTTGAGGGTCTCGAGCTCGCTAGGAGAGAGACTAGCACTGAAACCCCTGATGACATGAGTGTAGCTGTAAATGAGCCTAGAAGACGTGGGTGTGGCATCAGCTCTGGCTCTTACTTTAGGATTAGGACTTTGTATTAGTGATGAAACAGTGGCCAAGTACCAGCTATGGTGGTCAGAGAAGGCTTTGGGCATGAAGGATAAGTCCATGTGGATGATATAATTGTCGGATTGCTCCAAAGTCGGGACGAAGCAGAAGATGATCAGGGTTAGGAGCCCTGTCATGAGTGAATGAACAAAATCAGCCATGACAAGCAATTGAAGGTAGATGATTTTTCAACACAGCAGAAGCTTGTGCCTTTATATAGGAAACAAGAAGTATGGGAGGCTCACGGGAGAACCTCAACACACTCCATCTCTCAATTTGTTTTTTGGGGTCCCACATCTCTCAACTTGTCAATTGGTATCTTCGTATATTTAGTGACTCGTGGTGGAGTGGACCCCGTTCTCAATCATCTCTTATGGACTCATTCCAACCCAAGGGAAAAGAGATAGGCTAAAGGGCAAAAGAAGAAGAAGAAGCATCAAAGGAAATTAGACGATCATAGATTCTGCCATACTACACTGCAACGTCACGTTAATGTTGAGTAATACTCAACTTGGTTTGCCTCTGTATTTGTACCTCCTCACGTTTCTCCTTTGCCCCACAGCTATGAGATTGATGCATGAATCCTCCACACAATAGTCAATAATAGAAAATAAATCAAGTGGGGACACCCTTTTGGATTGCTGTATAAGAAACTAGAAAGGCCAATAAGCTAATAAAAACGTAGGGGAGCTGCGCAATCATCTCTCGCATCGACAGTGACATGCACAGAAAGAAACACTGAGCATCCAGCGCGTGATTTTTAGTTGACTCTTGTGGCTTGTGAGTGATTTTGATGTGTGTGTACATATTACCGAGTCATCACATGCCAATCTAAATCAATCACTCTAGTTCTTTTTCTTCACGCCGCAATTTTTTTTTTGGCTCGGCGCACAACCTTGCACTGTCTTGAAAAAGAAAGTCCTGCCCCGAAGGCGACTCCAATCGTTCAAGTCACGTCCAGAACGAACGGGACATATTGCCTAAGCATTAATTAGGACAAGGACATACTGATTTCTCCACTCATATTTGGGCCTCCATGTGCACCACTATTGGATCGCTCATAGTTTAGGCTTGTGGTATGACACGAGACAGCATAATTACCGACATTTCAATTGGATATTTCATTTCCTTAATTCTGGAAACAAATAGAGAGCAAGCATTGGCTTATCAGATTTAGTTCCTAGGAACTAAACGGGGTCTCCTAAATCCTAACAATCTGATGAAGTGGTGCCTTCGGATAAATATGCTTGCGGCAAACCATAAATCTGATAACTCAATGCTCGTTCGGCGATTCATCTTCTGGAATGTTTTACTTGCTACTTATTCAGATGATATTATTCTTACAAGTGATAACTCTGCTGAAGTTCTTCATCTTATAACACCATTATATTCATTGTTTGCAATTAAGTATTTGGGGTTTTAGTGCTACACGCAATTCCTCTGAGTTCTAATCCTATATGCGTCTATAGATTTAAACTGAAAATGATGATCCAATTGTTGCATATGGTGAAAATAATTTTAATGGGCGATGCTCTCATCAATTATTCTTCCAAATGCGGGAATCCCCAATTACGTGATCCTGATTGGAGCTTTTCATAAGATTTCGGATGCAAACGTGACGTCTAGTTTGTTCGCTACAATAAAGCACATGAAGTAAATGGGTCGTTCCAAAAAGTGTGAGGACTAAAAGTTAATTTCTTTAACAAGTTTGTGCACAAAGCATCGCAGGTCAATATAGCCAGTGCCAATTTAGCATTTTCCAGCGAATTACGAAAGAAAATTTGACGGAAGGATTTAAATTCATGCAGGAGAGTAGAATAAGGACTAGTATTGTAAGTAAGCAATGTCTAATGACCAAAAGTGAATTCCCCATATGCAATAGGGACCGGGATTATAATTTCCCCTAAATTTAATGATAAGCCTTGAAAGCGTTACATGGAAGGTAAAATTTTATTTTTGTTCGCTGAACTTGTGCATTTTTTCAAGTCAGGTCTTTGAAATTTTAATTTAACTAAACAGGTTTCTGGCTCTCAATTTTGTTAATTGCCGCAAACGTGTCCGGTAGAGCTGGAAGTCTAAAACGCAAGAAAGCCTTTTTGTCAACGCAGACTATCGACTAATTGATGGGGAATGAAGACTCTTAGGCCCTGTTTGGTAACCGTCCAAACATGGCCAAATTCTGATTCTTTATTCCCTGAGTAGTTTGGGAACGAGTGCATTTAGTAAAATTTTTGTTCCCTAAAAGCAGTTTGTAGTGGAATCAAGAATTAAAAAAAAAAAAAAAGTTGATTCTTGTTCTGGGAATAAATTTGAGAATCAAAACCAACTCTTCTTCTTCTTCATCGACCGCCATCTTGTGACCGCCGCCCGCCGCCCGCCGCCGTCCGCCAGTCCGGCGAGCACGCCGGAGGCTCGCCAGGCCAGGGCGAGGTCTAGCGAGCTCGTCGGAGGCAAGCCCAGCCACCGACGAGGCTCGGCCTCGCCCAACCCCGGCAAGGCCGACCTCGCCGAGGGCGGCGACGCTCCGTGAGATCGCCGGCCCTCACCTGGCCGGTCGTCGACGACCGGCCACAAGAAGAAGAAGAATAGGAGGAAAAAGAAAAAAAGGAAAAAAAAAAAAAAAAAAAAAAGGAAAAAAGGAAAAAAGAAAAAGAAAAGAAAAGTAAAAAGTAAAAAAAAAGTTATTTAAAAATTAAAACAAATTGATTTGGGATAGAATCGATAAGCAAGACCAAACGCAATTACTATTCCGGAATCGAAATTTTGGATAGTTCTGCGCTACAAACGCTTAAAATGCTTAGAATCAGATCCGTGAATAGAATAAAAAAGAATCATTTCTGATCAGAATATACTTCCGGGAACGGAATCGTTACCAAACGCTCCCCAAACGGCTTAAAATGCTTAGAAATTGTTCCCGGGAACATAATAAAAAATAATCATTTCTGATCAGAATCTTTTACCGGGAACAGAATAGTTACCAAACGCACCCTAAGAACACAATTAAGATCAATTGAAACTTCAAGAGCTTGATTGGGAAAAAAAAAAGGGACATATTCAAGGACCAAAGTTAGAATGTTACCTTACGGACTTACGAGGAAGCTAATTTTCATTCTGCCCTTGTTTATGTCGCGTTGCATTTTTGCCTCTCGAACAAATTTCTGTGATGTTCGTAACTAAAGATGGCTTGCCGTTGATTTGAGGCGAGAAAAGGGCTCACGGGGGTCTTGAGCAAATACGAGGCATACCCGGCAATTTAGGGAATGGTACGAGGACTGCAACCTGTTCCTTCCTTACTCCCCAGCCATCCCTAATCAAGGTCGAAAGCCCTAAAGCAAATTTCACTGCCGACAAGAAAGAACATAAAAGAAAAATCAAGCAGACAAATGATATTCACATATCGAAGGTTGGTACATCATCTCGAGGTGGGGGATAGCCCTCCAGATTGGGTAACTGTTCTTGCCTCCCTTTGCATGTGAAGCTCTCACTTCGGTCCAAATGCGTGTCCGGTCCGACGTCTTTTTGATAATTTCTTCCTGGATTCACGAGACAAGACAACAAAGGTGGGAAATAAAGAAAGCCTTTGAGTACTATTATTGAAGTTTGGGAATAATTACTTCTTCTCCAAGAGTAGCAATAATAAAGGAGAAACCACTTTCGCTTTTCTTTTCACTTGAAGCTGACAAACTATCTAAATAGCGACCCCTTACCAAACTGCCATCAACAGCTACCCCAAGATTAATGAATCTTGTTGAAGTGGCTAGCCATTCTGAATAAAAAAAATGTCTTTCCACCCGAACTGCTTTTGTTTCCCGTAAAACCATAATGCAGACGTCCTGAATTATTATAGTAATGATCGGAACTTCAAAGAAGAAGAATAGGAGGAAATACAGGATTCGAAGTATGAAAATTCGAAAATGGCCAAACAGATGGGTTCAAGAATGATATGGGTTTTGATCTGATAAAATAACGATGGCCGGCCGCAGGCCCACTTTTCCATGATGTTGCCCCTGCGGGACCATTGACCTTGCCCTCTTCCTTTTTTTCTCACGAATAGAAATCACGAGTGATGGATACATGTACGTTACGCAATTTTTGGGGCACATGGAGGGCTGACGTTGGGTTAACACATCAGTCTGTATCTATCCTGACCAATTCTGAGGTCCGTTCATTCCGGACGATGACCGAATCCTTGGGGCCATGCTTGACTGGACACTCTCCTTTTTGCTGGGTGCATGGTTATGCGCCACGCACAGGAAGGGTTCCCAGCTTGATGATTTCATCAAGAAACAGCTCACATCTTTAAGCCCATTGACATTTATAAGCCAACTCATATTCACTAAAAAAATCTAAGTCAACAAGGTATGGTGAGCTAGGATTATAATAATCACCTTACACCCCGTATCAGTTCTTCAGTGCAAGATTTCGTCTAAAACCGTTCACTCATGCACCATAACAATCTTTATCTTATAAAAGAGACTTAGATATTAAGCATTTCTCCCTTTCAACTATTCCTTTGTAGCGACATTTATCTCAACTTAAATACTCACATTGTTGCATGGTGGGACTGCAACAACCATCTTCGCCAACCAGGGACGTGCTTCCTTGGTCTATTTTCCGACACACCAATAGTGGTAGTGATCCTCACCGAGCCATCGCTTCCGTATTCCTTCTTTGGTATATGCATTAAGACACGTATAGACAATGGGGGCCTTGTCAATTAGAGGTAATCAAAAAGTAGGCCCGGAACAGCCTTAGGGTTAGGCCTAATTTTTTGCACAATGCCGCCCAAACGAAAAACTTTGTCTAAAATTCCAATGAGGGATCGCCACAGGGACCAACCAAGTTCGGACGAAACTTATATAAATAGATAGTAGTGTTCAAGCTCGCCTGAAAACGCCCATTGGACCGATGTGGCATGAGTGGGCCTGGGCGGGCCCAAATGCCACCAAGCCATCATCAGTTCTACAATTAATCAACCACCGACTTTGAATAATACCTCAACCTAGATAAACTAGGGAGATCATCAAAAGGAAATTCAAATTCAAGCCAACTAAGATATTTAATTGAACCAACCTTCAGTTCAAAAGCATATTTAATGAGTAATAGGCCAGTTATGATATTATCTCAATACACCATATCAATTTTCTTATATGAGATTTTATCGTCCACCCCTCACATTCACCTCTAAGATGAACCACAAAGTTGCCAAAGAAAATTGATGTAGATTGACATGTGATGATGTTGCAATATGCGCCCTTCCACGATCAACGAAAAATCATGTGCTGGATAGCAATTTTATATGTGCGTGTCCCTCTCAATGAAGAGATAGAGAGATAATTGCCTACACTCCCTTTCGTTTGTTAGCTTATGGGCGTTCCATGATATCCTATTCAGGAATCCCAAAGGGTGTCCCTACTTATATTTTTATCTATATCATTGTGTGGTAGGAGCAAAAACATCTACCCATCTCTCAATTTGAAGGGAAAGAATGGAAAGATATTAGGAGGCACGGAGGAAAAAAAAGAGTTAAAGAGTATCACTCAATTGCCAATCAAAAGAAAACAAAAATTTGAGTATCACCCAACATCATTGTGACTTTAATAAAACTGCGTATGTTTCTCCAATCCTTTCTTCCCCTTTTCGCCTCCTTCCTTTCCGTCAGTCTTGGATTACGTCCATAGGTACAGATCATTGAGGTCAGGGTCCACCATAAGACACTGAACATATGACCATACTGTCAGGAAAAACCCCGACAGATTTTGAAGTTTTTGAAGTTGACTAAACTTTTTAGTAAATTATATTTGTCTTGAAGAATGATGTTTCAAGTATATGTTCAAAAAGCTTCATATAGCTTCCAAACCGAATTCATTTATACGCATTCTCAAGTTGTCAATCCAAACTCAATCGAAGAAGAAGAAAACTTCTCATTCCCATCCTGACATCCTCAGAACGTAATCAATTCATTACGTGAACGATATAGACTCTAAACTTTGCACTTATCCAGAAGGATACAAGTCCAGAACGAGAGTACTGTTGATTCTACAAGGGCTAGTAATTTGGCTTGGATTTCTTTGTGAAAGATTGACTCAATCAAATTTATTAGAAAATCAATCCCAAATATTAGTTCTTTCCAAATGAAGAAGCTCATCTTATGAAAACTTAAACTCTAGTTGTATGGGCGACCAGAATCAAATAAGGATTCTTCGTCTATCACTCAACGGCAATCAAATCTTCTTGATATAGTTATGTCCATCGACCAAAATAGAAACAATCCTCCAAAGACTGCCCAATAGCTAGTTTGGAAATAGAGGAGTATATAAAAAGATCAAGGGATTGAGGAACAAGTAAGAAACAAGGCGTAGAATATGAAATTCCAAAGTCTGAGTATACTTTGAATCATACACTTATGTTTAGTGAGCTTAACATTAGATCATGAGAGAAATGCTAAAAAAGTGATTTAGTGAGATAGTGTGATCTACCACTAAGTATTTGTACTCAAAGTTGTAATATCTTATTGATCATATAGTGAAATCCAACCAGTAAATTGTCAGTGTGAAAGAGTGGATGTCGATGCGAACTAAGCCGAACTACTATAAACCTTGTGTGCAATTTCTCTAGTCCTTATTCTCTTCTTGTTTATTGCTAAAGTCTATTGCATACTTGTAGGTTGCTCTTAAAGTCTATTCTACCACATAACAAATTCTGAACCTTATTCCAAAATTTGAACTTTGTACAAACTTTGATCTTGCCTTGTTTTATTCCGCATTATTTTGTCAAGATCTTATAGAATCACCTATTCACCCCCTCTAAGTGATATGTGCTAGCAATACCACATACCAATTTAAAAAATTGTGGAGGAATATATTGAGGTTCTCTTGGGCCTCCCATACATCTCTTTTCCATATATAAGGCACAAAGCTTCAGCTGTACTCTAAAACTAGCTCACTTCAATCGCTGATATGGCTGATCATGTTCATTCATACGTGATGAGACTTTTAATTCTGACCATGTACTGCTTTGCCTCGACAATAGGGCAATCCGATAATTATATAATCCACATGGACTTATCCTCCATGCCCAAAGCCTCCTCTAACCACCATAGCTGGTACTGGACCACTGTTTCATCACTAGTGCGAAGTCTCAATCCTAAAATTAGAGCTGGAGCTAGAGCTGGAGCTAGCGGCACACCCACTTCTTCTAAGCTCATCTATAATTACGCTCGTGTCATGCATGGTTTCAATGCTAGTCTCTCTCCTAGCAAGCTCGAAGCCCTTAAGAAATCTTCCGGCTACATCTCTTCCATGAAGAACTTGCCTGTTAAAGCCGATATGACTCACTCGTCCCAAATTTCTTAGCCTTAATTCTAATTTTGATGCATGACCTACCTCATATTATGGTAAGAGTGTCATAGTTGGGCTTGTGGATACGGGTGTTTGGCCGAAAAGCCCGAGCTTCAATGATGATAGAATGACGGCAATCCCATCAAAATGGAAAGGAGAATATGAG
Organism: Eucalyptus tenuipes; assembly: GCA_014182365.1. Lineage (NCBI taxonomy): Eukaryota > Viridiplantae > Streptophyta > Magnoliopsida > Myrtales > Myrtaceae > Eucalyptus > Eucalyptus tenuipes. The sequence continues at coordinate 1,699,417 of CM024542.1, forward strand.
TCGGGACCCAATTCAACGCTTTGATGTGCAACAAAAAGCTCATTGGAGTCCGGTTCTTCAACAGGGCCCTAGTAGCCAAAAATCCCGACAAGAATAACAAAGCAAAAAATAAAATTATAGAATTTCTATGTATTTCAATGTATATATTAATGAAGGATACATAATCCTATTTATAGGTTTTATTAGACAACTATTTTAAGATAATAATACCGCAACCAAGAGGGAGATATACATGTAGATTACATGCCATAGGCGTGCAATATATTTGTAGTATTGAGAGATACAGATAATCAACAGAATTATCAAAATATCTCTAACAAAAGAAATTTTCCTAGAGAAATTTCTAATTATTTCTAACATCCCCTCAAAGTCAACGTGATAAGCTTGTGCAACATCACCTAACATCAACGTGACTTTAATGAAAAATGCATACATTTTTTGGGAAAATTGTTGACTAAGTCATAAACCTATTCACTTTTGTCAGTTCAATCCATAACCTTTCAATTTTGCTTATTGAGTCTTAAGCCTTTTCACATGTTGAGCCCATAGAAGATGGGAATAGATGATTGAGAATGAGTCCATAGGAAATGGGAACAGATAATTAAGAATAGGGTCCCCTTGACCACGAGTCCCTAAACATACAAAGATACCAATTGACAAGTTGAGAGGTGCCGGCCCCAAAAAAAAAAAAGTTGAGAGATGGAGTGTGTTTAGGTTCTCGCTTGAGCCTACCATACTTCTCGTTTCCTATATAAAGGCACAAGCTTCTGCTATGTTCTAAGATCATTTACCTTCAATTGCTTGTCATGGCTGTTTTTGTTCATTCACTCAGTGACAAAGTTTTGTTGACACCTAAATTTTACCATTTTTGTTAGAACTTAATTGCATAGATAATCAGGGATTAGTCTCTAAAAAAAGAAAGAAATAAAAAGTAAAGTAAATAATTTTCATTAAAATGTATCGTGTTTTCATTAAATTGCATGGCATATAAACATTAGAAGCATTTGCATTAATAGAAATAGAGGCTTTTTTATAATAAAAAATAATTTAAAAAATGTTTTCAAAAAATTTATCATTAAAAAAAAAAAAAAACGAGATCGGGCCAGGGCTAGGCTGGCCTGGCCTTCTCTTTTTTCCCCCTTCTTCCCTCCTTCCTTTTTCTTGCATGGGCCAAGCCCATTTCCTTTGTTGATCTTGGCCCGGCCCACGCGCCATCTTCTTCCTCTTTCCTTCTCACACGATGCGCTCCTCTGTGGCGACAGAGACGTACAAGAGCAGAAAGCAAAAACAGCCATGATCCGCGAGTCAGGATTAGGCCGGTCGGCAAGCTGGTAACGGCAAAAGCCATATGCGCTTGCCGATCGCCTTAAGAGGGAGAGAGGGGAGCTCATTTCGGCGGGGGGGGTGGCAGCTTGAGAGAGAGATAGAGAGCGACGCGAAGAGAGAGAGAGAGTGTGTGTGTCGCCGTTGCCCGAGGTCAACCCGTTGCTCACCGTCCGAGGTGGGTAGGTCTTTCGAATCATAGGTGCCCTGTTTTGAGAGGTGTTGGGCCGGAGCTCGCAACCGACCAGTTCACGCGAGCTTTGGTCCTACCGATCCTTCACGGTTGTTTCTAGGTGTTCTGGTATTCTCTATTAGGCCTGTGTTTGAGTTTCGATCAAGGCAAAAATCTCTTGTTTCTTTAGTACACGTCGTATGCTTGATAAAATGCCTAGGCTAGATGCCCATATTTGGTCATCTTTGTCTTCGATGCTTGCTGTTCTTTTGTTCGTACTAAGTATAATCCGTTGTTTCCGTGCCAAATTCGAACTTCGTTCACTGTTTTTGGTCTAATTACGTGTCTCCAATAAATACGAAGCTTCCATTTAGCCGACGCTCTCCGCGTGTTTGACAAAATGTCTGACCAAAATACCTACATCTGTTCTTAGTCCTCCATGCATTACTGGATTCTTGGCTTGTCAAATGAGTTTTAATAGGTCTCCGCTGCTACCTTCCGTTTCGTATGTTCTTGTTTCAGCATTTTCGATTGCGCGGCATGTTTCCGAATAAGAATTTCTTGACTGGTGATTTTGAAAGAAAGTGTTTGTGGCCGTGAATGGTAGTTGTAAGGTAGACGAGCATAGTTTGCAAGAGGCTTAAATCATTTTGATTAAGCTTAGATTCTTTTAGTGCTTGGAATCGTTAGATTTTTTTTTTAGGTCATCAATAAAATTGGTGTTTTGGCCTTCTGTGGACTTTCGGCTTCTTTGAAGGAGGGGCGAGGGGCTGAAGACGATGCTGGTGTCATGGCCAAGAGGTTTCGGTAGCTAAAGGACCGTACCTTGCCGCGGAGGACCTCTTGTGCTCGCTTGGATTTCCGATAAGACTTCTTCCAGAACTTTCCAAGAGCGGGTGATACGGTCATTACGCCAAATTCTAGAAGTCTCCTATCATTAATGTCAGTCATTAATGTCGGTAGGTGGTAGATATGGCGATGCGATCTCATCCGTCAGATGAAAACTCGATCAATAGATGTAATCCGAGGGACTCTAATATAAGAAGGGATGCCCTCCCCCTCATTTGTAATCATCCAATCATTTCAGTTTATAAAAGGTTCCTTTCTTTCCAGAGTTTCTCTCTTTAGAAACTTTTTCTCTCTACGATCCGGGTGAGCAAGTGAGTGTGCGTTCGAGCAAGGCTTGGCTTAGGCGATCCAAAAGAGCCTAAGTTGCCGCGCGGTCACAATCCCAATCTATCGGCCTATGACAAGTGGTATCAGAGTAAAGGAGGGCTTCGTTTTCAGAGATTGAGGAGCACCAACTATTCGAGAGAATGTTGAGTCAAGCTGTTATTGATGGAGAGGCCGTTCAAGTCAAGGAGACTCGCGGCCAAACGAAGAAAAGAGAAGCCTCGATGGATCGCTGTAGTTGCATTGGATGAGAAGCTCGCGAAGGTCCGAAGTGCCATGGTCGAGTTCATGGAAGGACTCGACGATGTGAGAGACCGCATCATGGAGGTTGAGGTCTCGGTTCGTGAAGGCTTCATGACCGGCATCAACCAAATGACGACCCCGCTGCACGACAAGGATGAAGCCCTTGAAGCGTCGATCGATGTGTTAAAGGAGCGCATCCAAGTGATCAAGGAAGAAAGCCTTTGTAGGGATGAGGTCGAAGTCATGAAGGCGGAGATCCAAGAGCTCAAGACTGAGCTCGCCCTATCAAGCTGAGCATCGCCAATGGGTCGATGCCTACACAAGCGGTGCCCAAACCAGAGGTGCCGAAGCCTAAGGAGTTCAAAGGCAATCGATTTGTCAAAGAGGTGGACAATATCATATGGAGCATGGAGCAATACTTTGGCACTGTCAACATCCAAGACAAGTCGATCAAGGTAAGAACCGCTTCGATGTTCCTTTCCGATACCGCAATACTTTGGTGGCGCAACAGGTGCAATGAGACGAAGCGTAGCGCCGATCCGGTGGATACATGGGATGACTTCGTGAGGGAGTTTCGGGACTACTTCTTCCCCGAGTTTGCTCAACAAGAAGCCCATAGCAAGCTCCATTGCCTCGAACAAAGGGGCACGATCCGAGAGTATGTGAGAGAGTTCACGGAGCTCAAACTCCAAATCCACAACCTAGGAGAGGAGGAGGCTCTCGGAGCGTTCATGGATGGATTGAAGTCATGCGCACAACTTGAGCTAAAAAGACGGGACGTGAGCAGTCTTGTGAGAGCGCTAAGCGTGGCTGAGTCCCTCGTCAACCTCACCAAAGCCGAACCAAAGAATCGAGTAAGAGATTGGAGGTCGGATCAATCCTCCGAGGACAAAGGTGGAAGCACTCCCGTGCGCCGAAAGATCAAGGCGGCCGAGTCAAAACATGGGGGCAAGGCACTTCCAAGCCGTCTTTCCAAAGGGGTCGACCACAAACGGACTACACGACGAGTAAGTTTGATCAACCACCGCCTTCTCCTTGTTTTATCTGCAAAGGTCCGCATTGGACCCAAAAGTGCCCAAAGAAGGGCAAGATCAACGCTCTCCTTGCCATCGAAGAAGAGGAGGAGGAGCCCAAAGAAAAGAAGCGGCAAATCCGACTTGGAGCCGTGAAGGTTGTCAACATCATCCAAGCTTGATCGCCGTCCAAAGAAGAAGAAGCTGCCTCAAACTCGGACATGTTCTTCGTGGAGGTTGAAGTGTGTGGCCGAACGCTATACGCCTTGGTTGACACGGTTGCGTCGAACATGTTCATGTCGACCGAAGTGGCGAAAGCCTTAGAACTTTGTATAGAGCCAACCGGGAATTCATTCAAGGCTATCAACTCGGAAGGGCTCAAGGGCGTAGGATCAACTCCCGATGTGGATGTCCAAATCGGCGGATGGAAGGGCAAACTGGCATTCGAGGTAATTCCTCTCAACGGTTATGATCTCATTCTGGGTATGCAATTCTTCCATAGCGTGAGGTGATGATTGACATGAGGACCAAGTGTATCATGATCCTCGATTGAAAATGCCCGGCGATGATCCCCATGATAAAAGGGGTGGTCAACACCAAGACCATCGCAACGTTCTGGCGTCTCGACAAGAGCTTGAAGGCCGAAAGGCACATGAACAAGCCAACCATGGAGAAGCCAAAGGAAGAGTTGAATCCTACTCCAACACACGCCATGCCGATTCAAGTGCTCTTCCCCAAGGTTGAGTACTTGCCGCGTGCCATACTAGAGCCGAAGTTGGAGGGGTGTGGTCCATCGTACGAGCTAGTCCGAGCAAAGAGGAATTGGAAGAAGAACACTCGTGCTCGTGCCAAGAAGGCTGCCCTTCGAGCTGTGAGCAACGAGGGCGTCGCTCGATTGAGTGAATGAGAATGTCACGGCTAAGAGGTTTCGGTAGCTAAAGGACCATACCTTGCCGCAGAGGACCTCTTGTGTTGGCTTGGATTTCCGACAAGACTTCTTCTAGAACTTTCCAAGGGCGAGCGATACGGTCATTACGACAAATTCTAGAAGTCTCCTGTCATTAGTGTCGGTCATTAATGTCGGTAGTTGGTAGATATGGCGGTGCGATCTCATCCGACAAATGAAAAATGAACAAATGCAACTCTTCAGGAAAGATGGCAAATTGAACAGGTATCATTTCTAAAAGTTGTCTTGAAAAGACAAGAATATAAAAATTTGGAATAATAAAAAATAAAAATATATTTTTTTAATAAATAAAATTTCGAATTTTCATAATTTCCAAAAATTCTAAATAAACAAAAACAACTTTTGAACTAATTAAGGTTAATAAGATAACCGTATGGAATAAAATAAAAACAAAGGGGTTAGTGTTAATTAAACGGTTGGCATAAAATGTAAAGTGCTATGGTGGGGTCTAGCCCACACCCAATTTTTTCTTTAAATACACTAAAGAAACCTCTACTTTATACTTATTAAGTGGCCCATCTCCTCCCGCTTGTGTGCCTAATAATCGCGCCAGTCCACCTCCTCTCGCCTGTGTGCCTAATAATCACGCCAAAATCGCGCACCTGCACGCGGATATGATGAGGTCGAGCCCACACTTAATCTTTTCTTTAGATAAACTAAATAAGTCTCATACTTATTAACTGGCTCACCTCGTCCCACATTTCCTATGCAGGACAAGGAAACACACACTTAATTTGTTTTACAAACAAACTTCCAACAGAAGACACTCATTGATAGCAAGCCTGCTCCAAGCTTGGCAAACTACAGTTCTTGTGGCCCATCTCCCAGTTGCCCGTTTGTCCTGAAGTCCAACATTTTTGGCTCCTGGCACTTTGATTCTAACTGGGTGGCCTCGAAATAAATCAGGGGCTATAGTGGACTCTGGAGAAAAGAACACTACAAGTGCCATAACTTTGCCCAAAGGGACACTTAAGTGCCATAACTTACGAAAGGTACACTTAAGTGTCACATTTGAAGAAAAGTGGGACACGTGAGTGCCACCTCCGGCGAAGCCAACCGGAAATCATAATGACATTTAAACATTAATATTTCTCGCCGAGGTGGCTCGCCGAGAGCCGAGTCGGCTCTAATCCACCCAAAACGACATCATTTCGGGTGTTGGCCAAATAGAACCCTTAAATCGGCCAAAACAACGTCGTTTTAGCATAACTTGAATTTTAATATAATATAAAAATTAATTAAATTTAAAACAAAATAATAATATAATTTATATTTATTAAAAAAAAAAAAAAAAAACACAAAAAAAAAAGAAACGGAGGAGGAGGAAGGCGGCCCGACGGCCGAGAGCCGAGCCCTCACCGCCGTCGCCTCCCCGCCGTCGCCGGAAGGTAGGGGAAGGTCGGTCGGGGCCGCCGAGCCGGCCGAGGGTCGGCGGCCCGGCCCTCGCCGGAAGGTGGGGGAGGGTTGGCCGAGGCCGCCGAGCCGAGGGTCCCAGACCCTCGCCCCCGCCGCCCCTCCTCCTCCTCCTTCCCCCCCTTTTTTTTTTCTTCCTCCTCCTCGGCCGCCGGCCGCTTCCCTCTTCCTCCTTCCCCCCCCGGCCGGATCTGGGTGAGGGTCGCCCGATCCGGCGAGGGTCGACTCGCTCGGCCGGGCCAAGGGTCGCCACCCGATGGGGTCATCTCGGCGGGCGGTGGCCCTTGGCCCGGTCGGCGAGGGCCGCCGACCCTCGCCGAATCTGGGGCGAGGGCTCACGAGCCCTCACCGCCGGTCGGCCGGGGTCGCCGGCCCTGGACCCTCCCCCTCCATCGCCGACCCTTCCCGACGACGACGGCGGGAGGCGGTGGCGATGGCTAGGGTTGAGCCCTTAGTCGCCTCCCCCATTTTTTTTTAATTTTAAAATTATTTTTTAAAAATATTTTAACTAAATTTAATTTTAAATTTAATTTACTTAATTTTATATTATTTTTTACCATGTCAGCCCAAAACGACGCCGTTTTTGCATTATTTGCCATGTTAGCGTGCAAAACGGCGTCGTTTTGCACTCTTTTCGCTGGAAAAATGCCACGTATGCAATTTGGCCAGATTTTTGCTGGATTGACACTCAAGTGATCTACTTTGCTCCGATTTTGGCACTTAAGTGTACCTTTCATAAGTTATGACACTTAAGTGTCCCTTTCGCAAAGTTATGGCACTCCGGAAGTCCGCGTTTCGTGGACTCGCATCAACTATTTAAGGTAACTCTTTCATGAAGAAACAAGTTTCACTTGATTTCAAATTTAAGCTAACTTAGTTGCCCTAAGTTTGAGGGGATGCTAGAGATAATTAGCTATATCTCTAGGATAATTTCATACGTTAAGGATATTTATGATATTTTCATTCATTATTCGTACTTCTGATTACACATATATTTCTCTTTGATTGCGCATATTTTCATTGAGATATTAACTTGAAATAGTTATCTAATAAAGCTTATAAGTAGAATGATATATTCTTCATTAAATTATACATAAAAATATATATATATATATATATAGAAATTCCCAAAACAAACGAAAGGGATTTGGTTTTTGGTTCTGTTAGTTTGATGCTGATTTGTCGACGAGTTTCCAAAAATACTTGTCAAATAATTAACTAAGAAAACTTTACAATTTCAATACATCGCCTTTTCTCATGCTTTGTAAAACAAAAAATTTAAAAACTGAAATTTACCATATATTTAGTATGGCCCGTCATAATTCTGTAAGAAGCTAAATTTGTCTGGCTACGTGAAGCTTGTAATGGGATGGGATGTCAAAATTATACCACACGTCTTCCTCGCTAAATAATCAGAAGGCCAGCTTTTGCAATTTGTAAGTTTTAGTGGCCGGTGTAGTAGATTCAAGTCTCAAGTCCAATGTGGCGCCCCAATCTGTGACACGACAACCATACGGTATTTTGCAATTTAAACATGACAATGGTTTTTGGCTGAAGGACGGGAGACTGTCCCGATCGATCAAAAACTAGAGTTTGCGCCTCAAACTTCAAATATTATCTAAATTTAAAAAAGAAAAAAGAAAAAGATAATGACAACATTATATGTGAAGAAGCTTGTGAACATTTATATAATGTAAAAGTTATATGTACTTCGGTTTGAGAAAATATTAAAGTTTGTCCGTTCGTCGCAAGGCCTAATGTAACAAAAAGCACATTAAAGATGAAAAGTAAAATTGATTTCTAATTTTTTGGAAAAGGGAAATTCATGCTAAGTCGGTAGGCATGTCTCATTAATTTGCATGAATACTTAAATAGAAGGGAAACTTTTGTCCTTGTAGTATTGAAGGTATTTACTTTTGATCGTGATACTTTGATTGGTTACAATTTGAATCCTTATACCATTCTCCGACAATAATTTATGTCCTTCCATTACATATCCATTCATAATTTGCCAGAAATTGCTGACCTAGTTACAAAGCGTGACTCCTACATGTACAGACCTTTACATAAAAATTACACATTTATCTTTGTTCCTTCTGTAGTGCTCAAAGCTAGTCTATGTACTACTATTTTTATAACAACTTTAGTCCTCGCGAGACTAATTGATGAGATTCTGAGTGTAATTATTCACATCTCTATCCCAAGTAACAGTTAATTTTCACTGGCTATTACTTTAAAAATGAAGTTCCTGTCTATAAATCTTTACAACTAATATTGATACCTTCACTAGTAATAACTAAATGAAAATTTTTCTTAACCACTTGACATGACACTCCGTTATTTCTGGCCTCCCCATCAGATAAACAAGTCCTTACGGTCAATGGTATGCGAACTTGCTGGTATTACTATGATCTGAGTTATTTAAGAATCTATCTATAATATTTTGCTCATTAGACCATCTGTGATGATGAGGATTACCTTGTTAATTAAGGAATGATCTCATCACCTGAGAATGCCGTGAGTAATAAGTTATATTCTTTCTTATCCCTAGGTAAGTCTGACCGAGAGATGTGTAGATGCCATTGTTGCATATAGTGAAAATAAACTCAATGGGCTAAAATCTAATTGGATGTACTTGCAACGTAGGAATGACCAATTTAGTTGATCTTGATGATGAAAGTAATTAAGTTTTCATTGGAAAAGTATGATGACTAATTTTTTTTACTAAAACAAAGTGCATGGACTAATTTCGATAGTTCCTAAAGTACGGGACCAAAAGTTAATTTCTTTAAGAGGTTTGCGGACATAAGCGCTGCATGTCAATATAGCCGACGTTGTTTAGCATTTTCCGGTGAATTACGAACGAAAATTTGTCAGAAGGACTTAAATTGTCGTAGGAGAGTAGCATAAGGTAAAGTGGGAGCATGATTACTTCCTCTCCAAGAGTTGCAATAATAAAGGAGGAACCACTTTCGTCTCTTTTCTAGATGTTGACAAATTTATCAATAGGGACCCCTTACCAAATTTAACTTCAACAGCTACTGCAAGATAAATGAATTAGTTTTTCCTTTTTGTCCTCTTGTTGAAATGGTCAGCTATTCTGGAGAAAAAAATATCTCTCTTATCTCGACTCCTTTGGTCCCCCGGGAATCTACAACGCGGACGTTCTAAACCAAAATATTGTTCAACGTTCTCGGCATGTGTTTGACGATTCAAGCCTGGGAACCATCAAATCCAATCACAGCAAGGATCAGTTCTTCAAAGGAGGAGGAAAGGGGAAGAAAAACAGAAACACGAAGTTCGAATATACGAAAGAGGCCGAACAGATGCGTTCGAGAACGATATTACTTAAGATCTGATAAGACGTCGGTGGCGACGGAAAGACTCTTTTATGATGTTTGTCCTCATAGGGCAATTGATCTTTACGTTTTAGTCTTCTTCTCCTGGTGAGTCAAAACCACGAGTAATGGAGACATTGGTTCTACAATCGCGGAGCACATGGACGGTGGGTGGATTCCTCAGTATGGTCTTGTCCCGATCAAATCCTTCAAAGTTCTTCGAATCGCCTTCGCTAGATACTTTTCCTTTCGACTTGGCGCATGGTTGTGCCCCATCGTAAGGGAATTTCTCATCAAGAAATAGCTCAGATCTTGAGCATTCACTCAACATTTAAGTTGATATATTATGGCCAAATAATTTTATTCGCTTTACACATCACACTAATTCTTTGATTTGAGACTCCGTCTAATATCCCTCATTAGAGACATATATATGATAAATTGAAAACTTGATTATGCAATTTTTATTACAATCTTGGAAGATCATCAAAAGAACGTCCAAATTCAAGCCAATGAACATATCTACTTGACCAACCATCGTTTAAAAGTTCAAACCAATAAATTTTAGGTTAATCAAGATACATCAGATGCTGCCCAACTTATCAATTCTTCTAAGTGAGAGTTTGTCTTACGACCCCTCACATCTTCGCTTTTAAGATAAACCATGAAGTTGCTAAAGAAACTCGATAGAGGTTGACATGTTGTGATTCTGCAATATAAATCCATCAGTATCGACTAAATCATGCTTTGGACTCTTATCGATTCTATATGTTCGTGTCCTTCCAAGCAAAGAGATAATTGCACGAAGTCCCTTATTGGCGTTCCAAATTTCCAAAGTAATCCAAAAAGGTGTCCCCACTTGGATTCTTTTTCATACTGCCGTGTGGAAAATATAAAGTGGTACGGAGCGATAACAAGTGAAGCATCCCTTCATTTCCAGTCAAAAGGTTGAAAAAAAAAAAACAAAAAGTTCAAACAAAAAGTTCACTATCACCCGACAGCAATGTGACCTTAATAAACACGCGTACATTTTTCCAATCCTTTGTCTCCCCCTATCGTCCTTCGATTTATCGTGGAATACGTCCATAGGTTGAGAACAGATCATTGAGATCAGGGTCCACCATAAGATACCAAACAAATCAACATACCAATTAACCAGTCATGGACGACTATGTTGAGGTTCTCTTGAGCCTCCTATACATTTCTATTCCCTATATAAAGGCACAAAGCTTCAGCTGTACTCTTAAACTAGCTCACTTCAATAGCCGATCATGGCTGATCGTGTTCAGTCATCCTTGATGACGCTCCAAATTCTGACCATGTTCTGCTTTGCCTCAACGATGGGGCAGTCCGACAATTATATTATCCACATGGACTTATCCTCCATGCCCAAAGCCTTCTCTGACCATCATAGCTGGTTCTTGGCCACTGTTTCATCGCTAGTGCAAAGTCCTGATCCTAAAGTTAGAGCCAAAGCCACTACCACACCCACTTCTTCTAAGCTCATCTACAGTTACACTCATGTCATGCAGGGTTTTAGTGCCTGTCTCTCTCCTAGCGAGCTTGAGGCCCTCAAGAACTCTCCAGGCTACATCTCTTCCATGAAGGATTTGCCGGGTAAAGTCGATACGACTCACTCGACCCAATTTCTTGGCTTGAATTCTAATTCCGGGGCATGGCCTACTTCGGATTATGGCAAGGATGTCATAGTTGGGCTTGTCGATAGTGGTGTTTGGCCGGAAAGCCCAAGCTTCAATGATGACGGAATGACGACAATCCCATCGAAATGGAAAGGTGAATGTGAGGTTGGGACCCAATTCAATGCTTCAATGTGCAACAAAAAGCTCATCGGAGCCCGGTTCTTCAACAAGGCCTTGGTAGCCAAAAATCCCAACATTACGATCTCCTTGAACTCTACGCGTGACACTGATGGACACGGCAGCCACACATCCACCACGGCAGCTGGAAATTATGTTGCGGATGCCTCCTACTTCGGCTATGCTCCAGGGACTGCCTCTGGCGTGGCTCCACTGGCCCGAGTGGCCATGTACAAGGCCCTGTGGGATGAAGGCTTTTACGCTGCTGATCTCCTCGCTGCAGTCGATCAAGCCATCATTGATGGTGTCGATGTCCTGTCCTTGTCATTAGGCTTTGATGGTCTTCCATTGTATGAGGACCCGATTGCAATAGCCACATATGCAGCCATAGAGAGAGGGATCTTTGTATCATTGTCTGCGGGAAATGAGGGACCTTTCCTCCAGACCCTGCACAACGGGATTCCCTGGGCCATAACTGTTGCTGCCGGGGAAATAGACCGTGATTTCGGGGGAACCGTTACTCTTGGTGATGGAGTCTCGATTGCAGGCTCAACTCTCTTTCCAGGCAACCCGTCCTTGAGTAAATCTCCAATTGTCTTCGTGGGAGCATGCAACAATACAGTCGAATTGAAAAAACTCAGTCCATCTGATATTGTTGTGTGTGAGGACAAGCGTGGAACTGTAAGCGATCAAATCCAAAATGTCAGTGGAGCAAATGTCGCTGGTGGTTTGTTCATAGTAAACAGCTCCTACCCCTACTTCTTCATTTTTACCTCATTCCCTATAATCTTTTTGAGTCCTACAGATGGTGATACCATCAAAGCCTACATCAAGAACTCGTCCAAGCCAACAGCAAGTATCCAATTTCGGAAAACACTCATCGGAAGCAAGCCTGCTCCGAGCTTGGCAGACTACAGCTCTCGCGGCCCATCCCCAAGTTGCCCGGTCGTCCTGAAGCCTGACATTTTGGCTCCTGGCACACTGATCCTGGCCGGGTGGCCTCAAAATATTCCAGTGGCTGTAGTGGACTCGCATAAACTATTTAACAACTTCAACCTCTTGTCAGGAACATCGATGGCGTGCCCACACATAGCTGGAGTGGCTGCGCTCCTGAGGGGAGTGTACCCCAAGTGGAGCCCCGCAGCCATCCGGTCGGCCATGATGACTACATCATATACAAGGGACAGCACAAATAGCCCTATCAAAGACATTGGGAATGATTACAAACCGGCGAGCCCTATAGGGATGGGAGCTGGCCATGTCGATCCGAACAAGGCATTAGACCCTGGGCTCATATACGACGTGGTGCCCCAAGACTATGTAAACCTTATGTGTGCAATGAATTACACATCAAAGCAAATTCAAATGGTCACCAGGTCCTCTTCCTACAATTGTTCAAACCCATCACTGGACCTGAACTACCCTTCCTTCATCGCCTTCTTTGGTTCGAACAGCTCAGACTCTCCGATGGTGAAAGAATTCTACAGGACAGTGACGAATGTGGGAGCTGGGGCATCAACCTACACAGCAGAGGTGAATGCGATGGAGGGATTCAAGGTCAGTATCGTGCCAGATAAATTGACATTCAAAGAGAAGTATGAGAAGCTGAGCTATAAGCTGACAATAGAAGGTCCAAAACAGATGAAACAGACTGTGGTGTCTGGTTCTCTCAGTTGGATGGACGATGGTGGAAAGTATGTGGTCAAAAGCCCCATTGTTGCCACAAGTCTAAACTCCAAACCATTGACGCCCAAAGCTTGATCTGTTTACGAGTTTCGAGAAGTTTTTGTTAAATAAACAACTATGATGAAACTTTACAATCTCTAATGCATAGCCCTTTCTCGATCTCTGTCATCAAAAATCTGAAATACTGAACAGTATCAAATCAAATAAGTTCCGCATAAACCATCATAATTCCGTAAAAAGCTGACTTGGTTGAAGCTTGTCCTCGGATAGGATGTCAGAATCATTCCACACGTCTTTCCTCGCTAAACAATCAATGAAAAAGTCGGCTTTTGCAACTTCAGTGGCAAGGGTAGATTCAAGTCTCATGCCCATTGTGGCACTTCAATCTGTGATACGATACGCATATGGTATCTTGCAATTTGAACATGAGCATGGTATCTAGTCGAAGGACAGAAGATTGTCCCAATTAACCAAAAACTTGAGCTTGCGTCTCATCACAGATGGAGGGCATTTAGCGACCTAGTTCCCATTGAAGCTTGTTTCGAAAGGGATGACATTAAGAACCCATGAGTAACGAAAATGCCGAGACAAGCTGACAAAAGAAATCAATGTCATCAGGTTTTACAGACTTCTCGCCAAATGAAATTCGTCTTAAGTTGCTTATCCCAAATTTTCCATCCGTCTTCACCTTTTAATTTTACCACTAACCATGCGATTCATGCTTGGGGCGGAGTGGCATCTTCAATTTAGTTTCTATAAATGTCTGCGTGCTACAGGTAATTTGCCTTAGGGATTTTGGACGACATCGTCTCTCCTTCCGACTCTCTTCACCTCTCCGCTGCTTCTTTAAAACTCCAAAACAGGGATCACAATTCCTAATCGCCACATTTAACACCTCTCTTCACCTCGAAAATTCATCTGACAGAAGGAATCGAACATGCCCACATCACCTCTATGAACCTGAGGAAGCCCTACAAAAGAGAGAGAATCATACAGGATACCGTCGCAGTTTCTTCAACCCAAATGAATAAAAGAACCCATCCCAGGACAACAAGAAGATCAGTGCCAAAAAGCGTGTATCTTCTTGCCACTCCTCCATCAAAATCAAGATTCAAGAACATGAAGGGTCACCTGTTCCTCAAAAAAGTACAATTTCTAGCTGTCACAAATAGTCCCCCACAACTCCTTCACATCAAAGCCAAAGAAACTGCATTTAGGTGCATGTGAGTTGCAGGACCCAATTTTCATACCCACCAGATTCCATGCCAAAAAGAGGCTCGTCTTAATAGTTGTCAATTCAAATCCTTTCTCTAACATGATACATCCAGTGAGGGATTTCCCCTTTTCTCTTTGTAATGTTTCCACAAAAGCGTTCTATCCACTCAGGTTCAATGAGTTTGACATGAGTACAGTTCATATTTCTTCCCTTTTTGGTTAACAAAATATGTTCCTTGCTGAAGTTGTGAAGACGATCAGGTCAATGTAAAAGCGCAGCTTTAGAACTTAAATGTAATGGTCGAGCAACTTCATTATCCCAAGGATGGTGCTTGACAAGTAATCCTCATTATATGTCAGCATAGCTTTAATCACTTCACCACAAATGGACAAAAAAAAAAGAGAAGGAGACAAAAGGATAAATATATGCATATAATGAGCCATGTGATGGAACGATTGTCAATGCATGAGTTTGTAGCATAGTCCGAGAGACGAGCAAATAGTAGAATACATAAGACAGCGACAAGTTGTGAAAATTCTAGACCAAAATTGACATAGAGAGCTTTCAATTGATAATTCCAGTGAGTTGGATCACGGCATTTGGTGAAATCTTCAGAATAGAAGCCAATATTATACCAAAAAACCCACACCATACAGAGATCCAATCCAGGAAAAATCTTCTGAATAGAATCCTACATCATAAAAGACAACTTCAACATCCAGAGATCCCACCAGGATTATACTTCAAAACCAGAAGTGGCTGACACAACACTAAGAATGGGACAAAATGCAGCAGAATCTACACAGGGTTAAAGGCAAAAATATTGTGAACTAGATACACAGTAGAGAGAGAAACCAACTCTTCATGGAAAGAAGTAGGCAAGATTATGTCCAACACATCACCTTGTTAAGGAATTTATCAAGGCTATTGTTCTTCAGGATCTTGCTTTCTTGACATTGACATATTGCCTTGAACTCTGCTATCATATCCACTACTATCACCTGATTCAGTTACACGCTTCTCCAACAACCTATCCCTCAAAATTTCCCAATGTGAGTGTCCATGTTCCCGTCCAGCTCCTCGGTCCTGCAATGATTTAAGTGAGTCAATTTAGCAAAACCGTAGAGAGACAGAATGCATCATGAAACGTATTCTTCATTCCCGGACAAGATTTTGCTGCTGATGAATTTCTAGGAATAAGTGAGAAAAAGCATAGTACAAACAGGTTACAAGATGAAAATCTGCCTTGTAAAGGTTCCTCCCCAACTCCCTGATTCCAAAAAGACTTTCCATTAATGATGGTTGCTCATAGCCAAAGAACCTTTTGGGAATATGTATAAGGGGACAAAGAGCGACTGACCATTTGCATGACAACCTCACAATGCTAATCTTTGCAAGAACATATTAAATTGTCAAACGATGGCAAGTACAAGTATTAATTGTTCTCACACGGTAGGGAGGAGATTTAACATATTGACTGAATCAAAGTTTGCCAATATCTTCAAGTCTTATGGAGACCGAGGTGCGGCTCCAGACATATAGGACAAGGATAAAAATGTGTACGTACATGTCAGAAAAGAACTCATCAGCTTCGAGCATATGAACCACATGACCCATCTTTGGCCGCTTCTGAGCATTTGGATCCACGCAATGCAGAGCTACCAGAAGAGTACGCTTTAGGGCTCTCGATGTAGGCTTCTATGGCAACCTAGGGTCCAGAACTCCCTCCGGGTTTCAATTTGTAACCATTGTCTTAAGCCACTCAACAAGATTAACCTGAAGAGGAAAAGGAAATGCTCTCAAATGATCAAAGATGATTGAGGATTGACAGCATTGTATTGACAAGACTGACCTCTCCGGAAGGGCGGCTGTAATCCACTGGGTTTCTCCATGATCTCCATTATGAGAATTCCAAAGCTATAGACATCGCTTCTTTCATTCGGCATGCCGATACTGGCATATTCTGGAGCCACGTGACTGAAGAAAAGGAAACCAATGTGATCGCATGCATTTGGATTGAACAAAAACAAATTACATCATAAAACACTATAAAATTGGCCAAATCGTTATGACACGTCACATTCCGTGCTACACAATTTTGTCTCATAATCCGGCGCATCTATCTCAATCAATCACACGTTCCAATTGCTTACTACCTGCACAGGCAGTTTTACCCGACGCACATCGGTCCTCTGGCGTAGCCAGGCTTCGCCTCATCCCTTGAGCGCGGCAACATCCACCCGACACACATTGGGGACGACATTCCCGAAGGAGCTTCGGTCCGGCCTCTACCGCGATCCGGCATCTATTGCTAGGGCATCCCATATAGGGGCAACATTCACCCGACGCACATCGAGGACGGGTTCTCTTAACCAACATACAATCATTCAATTCCGGCCAAGGACACCGTGCATTGCACTCAAATGTCTCAATTAAGATAATGCACTTGGCATATTTTCTTCATATTAAAAACACCCGGTGAAAATAATCATGTGTGGGTACACAATTAGATCGAACTTTAAAAATTGATATCTTTCCTTTTAAAATCCCACTATTTGATGTAGTATTTAAAAACATTTTCGGTGTCAAAACCCGACACCTTGTAATTTCTAATTAATTACCAAAATTTCATGGTTTTGAAATAAATACTCAAAATCACAATCACCACTCAATTTGTACAAATTAACACTCAATTGCATAAAACTAAGTACACCACTGCAATCAGCACGAAATTCCGATCACCGGTTATCTAATTTCCGGAAAATATTAAATAATTAAATAAATAGAAAAAATAATTAAATAAATGCAATTTAATCCAATAAATACAAACATAGGCTGGAAATGCTAATCTAACCACCTAAATGGGCCTAGAAAAATAATGCACCTATCTAATTAAATACTACACTTTGTCTAGCCCTTAATTAATATATTCTAACCTCCTAACAATCATAATTAAGCAATTAAATCACTAATCAAAACTAACTAACCACCTAATCCATACTTAGCCTAATCTAATTACCTATTAAACGTCATTAACTCCCTAAGCAGAGTTTAGCAAGTAAACTCACTAGTTTTGCAGGCCGATGAGTTCACGACGGCGGAAACACCAAGGCGGGCGAGAACCAAGCCTGGAGCGACACCAACGGAGGTCCGGACGGGGCCTAAAACGGGCCTCAAAGCTCTCAGCCCTTGCTGAACTTCGGCCTCTATCCAAGGCCGAAAGGAGCTGCTCGACTTGGCTACGGCGCATGGAAGCGACAAGGTGGCACGGCGGCGGTTGCAGTGGCTCCTGGCGAGCTCGACGACGGCGTACGGTGGCTGGAAAGGCCCTAGTGGACGGCGAACGGCGACTCGAGGACGTCGGGACAGTGGCTCAAGCGGACAGGGACGCACGAGCACAGACTCGGTCGACACGGGTGGCTCGAGGCTTGCACGCGTGCGCGGGGCTTCGACGGCGCTCAACTGCTCAGACAGCGGGCGACAGGGACGGTCGACAGGCAGGGGGTGCTGGCTGGTTCTCTCTGGATTTCTTGAGCTCAAATAACCCCAATAATGGGGAAAGCAAGCCAAGGAAGAAGAAGGAGGCTGCTGCAGCTAAAGGGGGGCCACTAATGCCTCAAAGTCTTTGCAAAATATCCAATTTCATCATTGGAGAGGCCCCCAAAGTCTAAGGCCTCATCCTTAGCCATTTTGTTGCACCAAGGCTTCTCCGACAAGCCTCCCAAGTGGTCCAAATGTTACTGCCCCTTGGTCCTACGAATTTTGCAACATTCCCCTCCAATTTCAATTAAATTTTAACTCAAATCAACCCAAATTGATGCCCATAAATCAGCCAAGGTATCCACAATTAATTCCACATTTTTCCTTGCCAAAGGATCCAATTTGGATGCCAAACATTCACCCAAAAACAGCCTTCTTAAATTCCTAGTCCAAAAATGCCCAACTTTGGATTTTTGCCGAAAACTCAGGTTTGCAAAAGAATCTTCGGAGGATGAGTCGACGTTCTTAAAATGAATCGTGACATGACAGAACTTTCAATTTCTGAAATCGGGTTTAAATTCACGGTTAATTTCAACCGAGTGCGATTTTAGCGTGATCTAACCTACCGGGTAACTTTTAGGAATTTTTAGTGCAATTGACTAGTGGTCGATTATTTTCGAGCCACATTGTGCATCTTCAACTCATTGGCGACTTTCGGTTGTCGTGAAAATCTCGAGATTTCGAATACGGGTACAAGGTATAGAAATGACTAAAAAATCAATTTAGTGTCGTTCGACGAGAATTTTGTAATTAAATGGAATCACTCACACTTTAATCGCATACCTCTGTCGAACCGACCTATCTCCAATCTCTGATCGATTTTGACAGTGCCGTATTGACTCTTGCAGATTAGCATGGTCGAGCAGTCGATTTCTGATCGAATTCTCAAGTCTATTACATTAAAATCCTTAACGGCTTCACTAGATAGATTAGTAATCTCGTAAGTGATCAGCTCAAAGAAAAAGATTATAGGCGCGTCGACGAAAGGCCCAACTTATTTAATCGAAAACAGAATTAGAAAATCAGGATACCTTGGACTAGCCCAACCTTGCCGGTCCTACTCCGGTTCCCAGGGAAACTAGGTCGGTCCTTGGTCTTAGGATTTTTAGACCAACACTGTATGAATTGGTCCTCGGTCTTAAAAGTTTAGGGTCGATCGATCCAATCCTCGACCAATATATACTATATATATATATATAATTTTTTATAATTTTTTTATATATAGAAAACCTTAAAAAATGGCGTCAACAACATTAAATAGCTCTTTAGTGAGGTGAAGTACATTCCAAGTGCCAAAACTTGGCACGGAGGGATACTTAAGTGCTAAAACTTCGAAATGTACACTTAAGTGCCGGTTTCGGAGTAAAGTGGACCACTTAAGTGTCACTCCGGTCAAAATCCGGTCCAAATTGCTAACGTGGCAATTTTCCGGCTAGTTAGGTGCAAAACGGCATCGTTTTGCACGCCGACGCGGCGAGAAAATGCAAAAACGACGTTGTTTTGTATCGATGTGTAAATAATTAATATAAAAATTAATTAAATTAAATTTAAACTTAATTTTATTTAAACTATTCTAAAAAATAAAAAACTTAAAATTTAAAAAAAAGGGGGGGGGGGGCGGGAGGGCCGAGCCCTCGCCGCCGCCGGAAAGGCCGACGACGAGGGGGGAAGGGTCGGCCGGGGTTGCGGCTCTCGGCCGACCCGGCAAGGGTTGCGACCCTCGCCCGGATCTGGGCGAATATTTAAATAAAAATTAAGTTTAAATTTAATTTAATTAATTTTTATATTAATTATTTACACATCATACACAAAACGACGTCGGTTTTGCATTTTCTCGCCACGTCAGCATGCAAAACGACGCCATTTTGCACCCAACTCGCCGGAAAATTGCCACGTCAGCAATTTGGCCGAATTTTGGCCGAAATGACACTTAAGTGATCCACTTTATTCCGAAACTGGCACTTAAGTGTCCCAACCTCCTTTAGTGAGGAGTTCAAGTAATTTTACATTGTTCTTTAATAACTTAGATTTTTAATGTCGTTTATGGTGTCAATAATCATAATTTACGAATGAGGAAAATGTTTTCGGGAAGAGTCCTCACGGCGTCCAAAAGGGCATAAATAGCTTCTTATAGCATCCTCCTCTAGTACTCGTTCTCTTCTGTCTTATTTGTCCTCTTAGTCTTCAATTTGCCAAAATCGAAAGAAATAACTTCTCCGCTCGCCATTCGACACTCGCCTTGCTCACTTTGGGTCACTCGTGCCGCTCCGCTCGATGCTCGCTTGACTTGTTGCTCCCTGCTCGACCTTCGATGCTCACTTTGTTTGACGCTCACTCTACTTGACCCTAAGCGCTTGCCTTTCTTAGCTGACCTCGCTCGTCATTGAACCCATTGGGTTAGTCCGATCCTCGATTGCTCTTTTAAGGAGTACAAAAAATGAAATAAAAAATTATTGGTTGGTCACGGGTTAACCCTAGAATTGGATTGAACCTATTGGGTCAGTCCGATCCTTAATCGCTTTTTCAATGAGTACAAAAAATGAAATAAAAAATTATCGGTTGGTCCCGGGTTGACTCTGGAACCGGACCAAACCCATTTGGTCGGTCCGGTCCTCGGTCCCAAGCTTAACAGGGTTGGTCCTCGTTCCCAAAAATTGAGGATCAGCACTGTGCGGTTGATATTAGGATTAAGGGGTAGACCCGCCCAATCCGGATCATGCTCACCTCTAGTGAGTAATAAGTTATATTCTTTCTTATCCCTAGGTAAGTCTGTGACCAAGAGATGTGTAGATGTCATTGTTGCATATAGTGAAAAAAAAAAAAAAAAAAAAAACTCAATGGGCTGCAATCTAATTGGATGTACTTGCAACGTAGGAATGACCAATTAAGTTGATCTTGATGATGAAAGTAATTAAGTTTTCATTGGAAAAAGTATGATGACTAATTTTTTTACTAAAACAAAATGCATGGACTAATTTCGATAGTTCCTAAAGTACGGGACCAAAAGTTAATTTCTTTAAGAGGTTTGCGGACATAAGCGCTGCATGTCAATATAGCCGACGTTGTTTAGCATTTTCCGGTGAATTACGAACGAAAATTTGTCAGGAGGACTTAAATTGTCGTAGGAGAGTAGCATAAGGACTAGTATTGTAAGCAAAAAAGTATAATCACCAAAAGTTAATTCACTAAATATAACAAAGACCGGAAATGCAATTTCCCCTAAATTAAATGATATGCCCTTTAAGCGTTATTATAAAAAGGTAAAATCTTACTTTTAGTTCCTGAATCTGTGCATTTCTTTTTAAATCAAATCTTTGGAATTTTAATTTAGATGAAGAAGTCACTCTGGCTCCCAATTTTGTTAGTAGTAGCCGACATGTCCGTTGGAGCTAAGTCTAACGTGCGAAAACTTTCTGTCACTGTAGACTATCAACTACTTGTTTGGATAAAAACTCATAAGATGAAGACTACAGTCAGAGCTTGAGCAATAATTAATGAGATTGCTCGATACAAAACTGTCCATTTTGGTCGCATTTCATTCTTGCTTTGCCTCCCCAACTCTCCCTGCTCTGCAACTTTTATTTCAACTACCAAAGTTTAGTTTTATATAATAATATTTTATAAAAGACAGATGAAGTTAATGAAGTACTACTTGACAATCATCTCTCTCTCTCTCTCTCTCTCTCTCTCTCTCTCTCTCTTTAAATACAGGATTTCTGTAACGTTTCATAACTAAAGATAAATAATTATTGATGTAGGGGGGAGACTAGGTCTTGAGCAAATACGAGGCATCCCTAATGATCTACAAGGTAGGAACGAGACGAGGGACACAACCCGTTCCCACCTTATTCCATAGCCATCCCTAGTCAAAGTCGAAGGCCCTAAGACAAATGTCACTGACAGCAAGAAAGAACATCAACGCGAAAACTCAAGCGGACGAAGGATGTTCACATTGAGGTTGGTACATCATCTTAAAGTGGCGTGAACCCTTCGACTTGGAAAAATGTTCTTGCCTCCTTTTACATTGATTCTCACCCGCTCCTTTTGATGATTTCTCCTTGGAATCACGGACAAGAAAACAACAAAAGGTGGAAAGAAAAAAAAGGAATGCTTTTTAAGTAGTATTATTAAAGTGGGAGCATGATTACTTCCTCTCCAAGAGTTGCAATAATAAAGGAGGAACCACTTTCTCTCGTCTCTTTTCTAGATGTTGACAAATTTATCAATAGGGACCCCTTGCCAAACTTAACTTCAACAGCTACTGCAAGATAAATGAATCAGTTTTTCCTTTTTATCCTCTTGTTGAAATGGTCAGCTATTCTGGACAAAAAAAAAATATCTTTCTCATCTCGACTCCTTTGGTCCCTCGTGAATCTACAACGCGGACGTTGTGAACTAAAATATTGTTCAGTGTTCTCGGCATGTGTTTGACGATTTCAAGCCTGGGAACCATCAGATCCAATCACAGCAAGGATCAGTTCTTCAAAGAAGAAGAAAAGGGGAAGAAAAACAGAAGCACGAAGTTCGAATTTTCAAAAGAAGCCGAACAGATGTGTTCAAGAACGATATTATTTAGGATCTGATAAGACATCGGGGGCCACGGAAAGGCTCTTTTATGATGTTTGTCCTCATAGGGCAATTGATCTTTACGTTTTAGTCCTCTTTTCCTGGCGAAACCACGAGTGACGGAGACACTGGTTGTACAATCGAGGAGCACATAGATGGTGGGTGGATTCCTATCCTTTAAAGTTCTTTAAGTTGCCTTCGCTAGTACTTTCCGTTTCGACTTGGTGCATGGTTGTACCCCATGGTAAGAGAATATCTCATCATGAAAGAGTTTTCATCTTGAGTATTCACTCAAAACTTAAGCCGATATATTATGGCCAAATAATTTTATTTGCTTTACTCACCACATCAATTCTTCGGTTTGGGACTCCGTCTAACATCCCTCATTAAAGACATATGTATGATATATTTAGAATTAATTGGAAAATTTCTCAGTATAATCTTAAAAGATTATCAAAAGAACGTCTAATTCAAGCCAATTAACATATCTAATTGGACCAATCATCATTTAAAAGTTTAAAGTGATAAGTTGTGGGTTAATTACGGTATATCAATTGCTACCCAACTTATCAATTCTCCTAAAGTAAGAGTTTGTCTTACAACCCCTCACATCTTCGCCCTTAAGATAAACCATGAAGTTGCTAAAGAAACTTGATAGAGATTGAGATGTTATGATGTTGCAACATAAGCCCATCAATATCGACCAAAAATCATGCTCTGGATTCTTAGCGATTCTATATGTGCGTGTCCCTCTAAACGAAGAGATAATTGCACGAAGTCCCCTTATTGGCGTTCCAAATTTCCAAAGTAATTTTGAAAGGATGCTCCCACTTGGATTATTTTTCATACTGCGGTGTTGAAAATATAAGGTGGTACGGAGCAAAAACAAGTGGAGCATTTCTCACTTTCCAATCACAAGGTAAAATAAAAAGTTGACTAACACCCGACAGCAATGTGACTTTAATACAAACACATACATTTTCTAATCCTTTTGTCTCCCCTTATCGTCCTTCGATTTGTCGTGGAATACGTCCATAGGTTGAGAATAGATCATTGAGATCAGGGTCCGCCATAAGACACCAAACAAATCAACATACCAATTAACTAGTCATGGACGACTATGTTGAGGTTCTCTTGAGCCTTCTATACATCTCTATTCCCTATGTAAAGGCACAAAGCTTCAGCTGTACTCTAAAACTAGCTCACTTCAATTGCTGATCATGGCTGATCGCGTTCATTCATCCTTGATGACGCTCCAAATTCTGACCATGTTCTGCTTTGCCTCGACAACGGGGCAGTCCGACAATTATATTATCCACATGGACTTATCCTCCATGCCCAAAGCCTTCTCCGACCACCATAGCTGGTTCTTGGCCACCGTTTCATCGCTAGTGCAAAGTCCTAATCCTAAAGTTAGAGCCAAAACCACTGCCACACCCGCTTTTTCTAAGCTCATCTACAGTTACACTCATGTCATGCAGGGTTTTAGTGCTAGTCTCTCTCCTCTCGAGCTTGAGGCCCTCAAGAACTCTCCGGGCTACATCTCTTCCATGAAGGATTTGCCTGGTAAAGTTGATACGACTCACTCAACCCAATTTCTTGGCTTGAATTCTAATTCCGGGGCGTGGCCTACTTCGGATTATGGCAAGGATGTCATAGTTGGGCTTGTCGATACGGGTGTTTGGCCGGAAAGCCCGAGCTTCAGTGATGACGGAATGACGACAATCCCGTCAAAATGGAAAGGCGAATGTGAGGTCGGGACCCAATTCAATGCTTCGATGTGCAACAGAAAGCTCATCGGAGCCCGGTTCTTCAACAAGGCCTTGGTAGCCAAAAATCCCAACATTACAATCTCCTTGAACTCTTCGCGTGACACTGCTGGACACGGCACCCACACATCCACCACGGCAGCTGGCAAATTATGTTGCGGATGCCTCCTACTTCGGCTAT
The DNA here is from genome assembly GCA_014182365.1 of Eucalyptus tenuipes. Lineage (NCBI taxonomy): Eukaryota > Viridiplantae > Streptophyta > Magnoliopsida > Myrtales > Myrtaceae > Eucalyptus > Eucalyptus tenuipes. The sequence goes on from CM024542.1 coordinate 1,723,834, forward strand.
GCTCCAGGGACTGCCTCTGGCGTGGCTCCACTGGCCCGAGTGGCCATGTACAAGGCCCTGTGGAACGAAGGCAGATATGCTGCTGATGTCCTCGCTGCAATCGATCAAGCAATCATTGATGGCGTCGATGTCCTGTCCTTGTCATTAGGCTTTGATGGTGTTCCATTGTATGAGGACCCGATTGCAGTAGCCACATATGCAGCCATAGAGCGAGGGATCTTTGTATCATTGTCCGCGGGAAACGAGGGACCTTTCCTCCAGACCCTGCACAATGGGATTCCCTGGGCCATAACTGTTGCTGCTGGGGAAATAGACCGTGACTTCGGGGGAACCATGACTCTCGGCGACGGAGTCTCAATTGCAGGCTCAACTCTCTTTCCAGGCGACCCGTCCCTGAGTAAATCTCCAGTTGTCTTCATGGGGGTGCAACAATACAGTCGAACTGAAAAAACTCAGCCCATCTGATATTGTTGTGTGTGAGGGCAAGCGTGGATCTGTAAGAAATCAAATCCAAAATGTCGGTGGAGCAAAAGTCGCTGGTGGTGTGTTCATAGTAAACAGCTCCTACCCCAACTTCTTCATTCTTACCTCATTCCCTACAATCTTTTTGAGTCCTGCAGATGGTGATTCCGTCAAATCCTACATCAAGAACTCGTCCAAGCCAACAGCAAGCCTCCAATTTCGGAAAACACTCATCGGAAGCAAGCCTGCTCCGAGCTTGGCAGACTACAGCTCTCGTGGCCCATCCCCAAGTTGCCCGGTCGTCCTGAAGCCCGACATTTTGGCTCCTGGCACACTGATCCTGGCTGGATGGCCTCAAAATAATCCAGCGGCTGTAGTGGACTCACATAAACTATTTAACGACTTCAACCTCTTGTCAGGAACATCGATGGCATGCCCACACATAGCTGGAGTGGCTGCGCTCCTGAGGGGAGTGCACCCCGAGTGGAGCCCCGCAGCCATCCGTTCGGCCATGATGACTACATCATACACAATGGACAGCACAAATAGCCCTATCAAAGATATTGGGAATGATTACAAACCGGCGAGCCCTCTAGGGATAGGAGCTGGCCACGTCAATCCAAACAAGGCATTAGACCCTGGGCTCATATACGACGTGATGCCCCAAGACTATGTAAACCTCATGTGTGCAATGAATTACACATCAAAGCAAATTCAAATGGTCACCAGGTCCTCTTCCTACAATTGTTCAAACCCATCACTGGACATGAACTACCCTTCCTTCATCGCCTTCTTTGGTTCAAACAGCTCGGACTCTCCGACGGTGCAAGAATTCTACAGGACAGTGACGAATGTGGGAGCTGGGGCATCAACCTACACAGCAGAGGTGAATCCGATGGAGGGATTCAAGGTCAGTATCGTGCCAGATAAATTGACATTCAAAGAGAAGTATGAGAAGCTGAGCTATAAGCTGACAATAGAAGGTCCAAAACAGATGAAACAGACTGTGCTGTCTGGTTCTCTCAGTTGGATGGACGATGGTAGAAAGTATGCGGTCAAAAGCCCCATTGTTGCCACAAGTCTAAGCTCCAAACCATTGACGCCCAAAGCTTGATCTGTTTACGAGTTTCGAAAAGTTATTGTTAAATAAACAATTATGATGAAATTTTACAATCTCTAATGCATAGCCCTTTCTCGATCTATGTCATCAAAAATCTGAAGTACTGAACCGTACCAAATCAAATATGTTCTGCATAAGCCAACATAATTCCGTAAAAGCTGACTTGGTTGAAGCTTGTCCTCGGATAGGATGCCAGAATGATTCCACTCATCTTTCCTCGCCAAACAATCAACGAAAAAGCCAGCTTTTGCAACTTGTAAGTCAGTGGCATGGGTAGATTCAAGTCTCTTGCCCATTGTGGCATTTCAATCTGTGATACAATAAGCACATGGCATCTTGCAATTTGAACATGAGCATGGTATCGAGCTGAAGTGTTGAGAAAACTCCTACCAAATTTTGAAATTGACAAAACTTTCTTGTTCTTATTCTTATCCTAAACAATAATATACTTGTGAAGTTGTTTCGCGAACTCTTACCAAAGTCTATTCACTTCAAAAGTCTTTCCCACTCTGATGCAATCCAAACTAAAATCAAGTCTAGAATGAAGATATAATCAGACTTAGATTTATTGATCTTGCGATAAGGATTCAGAATGAACATAATATGGATTTATTCTTCAATATTTGACTTTCTGGCAAAGAATCTCACTTACCTTTTATAAATACATTGATGGAATCAATTACAAATTGATGAAATTAATTTTGAAGACAAGTTCATTTTTGAGAAGCATCTACTTATGAAAACCTAAATTCTGATACCACCGGCCGTGGTGGCTCCATTGGATAAGAACTCCGTTGATCCTTTCCCAAAGGTGAGGGGTTCGAAACCCAGTGGAGGCATTTGGTGTCTTAAGTATGGCGCCGGGGTAGTGGGTCCTCCGCTAACGTCACTCCGGGGTTTCTGCCGTCGGCTCTGGCCACCGACCCACGGGGTTCCCAAGGTATATATATAATAATAAAAAAAAAAACCTAAATTCTGATTGTATGAGTGACTAGAATCAACGGAGTTTCATCTCAATCTTCAAATGGCTATAAGATTTCCTTAATTGATTCTGTCCAACAGATTGATTGGAAGAAATTCCTCTGAAAAATGCCAATGGCTAATGAGGTGTGGAGGAGTATTTAAGGAGGTCACTCGGTCTATTTTAGAATGTGCATGAAAATTGAAATTCCAAAGTCTAAAGCATTTCCAATCACTTGTTCTTCATCAACAGTTCTTACAAATTGTATTTAAGAGAGAAAATCACAAGAAGAGTGACTTAGTGAGGGAAAATGAATCTTCCACTAAGTGTTTGCACTAAAAATATTGCACTTCTCTGTTGATACTATAGTGAATTCCAGGCAGAAAGCTGCTAGCGTGGGATAATGGACGTAAACTTCATCTAAACCGAACCACTATAAATTCCATATGCCATTTTCTCTTCCCTTAACTCTTTTCATTAAATCAGTCGCATATTTTTAAGTATCGCAAAAAAAATATTTTCATCTCTTATCTGATTATGAATATTTATCAGAAGTTTGAAGACTTATTTATCAATCTCTGTTTGGTTCTCAAACTTTGTTCGAAATTTATTCTACTTTTCAAAAATTCTTTCAGACACCTATTCACCCCCCTCTAGGTGTTTGTATTAGTTTTATCAATTGATATCAGAGCCCTCTTCTCATCTGTTGAAGTGTTTATACTTCTGAGCTAAAAATCTTCTACAGCTAGTTGTTTAGCAACATGACTCATAGAGGGGCAGAGCAATATTAAGCCACCTTATTTTGATGGAAAATAATACAGTATGCGGAAGAATAAAATGAAGGCATTCCTTAGATCTAGAGATTCTCTGAAATGGGATGTTGTAGAAAAAAGAATCTACATAAAGGCAACTTCAGCATCTGACAGGGGAAAAGAAGTCTTAGACAGGGATGCTTAGGAAACCAACCAAGCAAAAATTACCAAGAGATAGGTTCTTGATGCAAAGGTCATCTATTCTTTACACTGTGCTTTGTCCCTTATTGAATGTAATAGAATTTCTTCATGTGAAACAACTAAAGAAGTTTGGGATAGACTTCATGTCACCTATGAAGAAACATATCGTGTAAATGAGACAAAAATAAATATCTTACTTGGCCAATATGAATCCTTCATAATGAAGTCAGGAGAGTCTGTTAGAGATATGTTCAGTCGATTTATAGGAATTGTAAATGGGTTGGCATATCAAGGTCAACCAATTTCTGCTCCAATAAAGGTTAACAAGCTTCTGCGAGGACTTTCAAATGACTGAAATCATGTGAAAACATCAATCATGGAGACACAAAGAATCCTCTCTATCGATGAGCTGATAGGCACTTTCCAATCATTCGAAGTGGAACAGATCAATGATGAAGATGATCCAAAATGTAAGAAGTTAATTGCGCTTAAGTCTAATGTTGATTGATGATACAGACACAGACAATGACATGGAAGACGAGGAGTTGGCTCTCATGATAAAGAAATTGAATATAAAAGGAAAAAGATTGAACTGGAAAAAGTAAAGCAAGCAAAATTTCCAAAAAGATCAATAGAAGATGTTTAATCTAGCAAAGATGTGATATGCTTTGAGTGTAAGAAGAAGGGACACATCAAGCCTAATTGTCCATTGATAAAGAAGAAGAAATGTAAGTATAAAAAATATAAGAAAGCTCTAAAAACAGAAATTTGGAGTGACACAGAATGTGAGGAAAGTGAAAAGGAATTTGCAAATATCTATTCGATGGCTCACTCAGAAACAGACTCAGAATTAGAGTATGACTCGAACACAAACTCAGAGTCTGATAAGAAAATCGAGGTAAGTCAAAAATTCCTATTAAATTTTTTAAGTATATAGATGAACGTTGCTTAAACCTCAAATCCTCTCTCAAAAGAATCTCCAAATTAGAAAAGGAAAATTCAAAACTCAAACAACAGAATAATTCTTGGAGAAAAAAGTTTGAAAGACTGAAAAATAATTTTGATGATTTGAAAGAAAGTACTGATTCTCTTTCAAAAGAAAATGAATGTTTGAAAAATGAGATTTCAAATATTTATAGAAAGTTCTCCAAATGATCAAAAACTTTAGAACAAATTGTTTCAGCTCAAATACCCTATTATAACAAATCTGGTTTTGGTCTAAATAAAGAAAATGCTCCTTTGATCGATTTTCCTAAAATAAAGAAGAGACTTAGATAAAAACCTCCAAAATCTGCTTACAAAAATCACTTTCAAAAAGATTTTGTAAAACCTGTTGATCATAGTACTCTTAAATGTTCTAAGTGTGATAGCTCAAAACATTTTGAGAATGAATTTCCTAAAATTCGGAGACCTATTAAGAAAGAATGGGTAAAAGCTGTTTTTGTTTGGGGACCTATTAAGAAGGATTGGGTAAAAGTTGTTTTTAAAACTAACTCCTCAGAACTCAAGAAAATTTCCGTACTAAAGAAAGCTTGAGATTTCTTTTTGACTGCATGTTACTATTAAGAGGAAAAAACAAATGGTACTTGGATAGTGGCTGTTCTAAACATATGACTGGAGATTCAAGTAGTTTCATAAAACTAGAAAAACAAAGAAGGGGAAATGTTTATTTTGGTGGAAACAGCAAAAAAAAATTATTGGACATGAAACAGTGAGGATTGGAAGTTTGATCATCAACAATGTTTCCCTAGTGAAAGGCTTGAACAACCTTCCAAGCATAAGCCAACTATGTAATACAGGATTCAAAATTAATTTCCAAGGAGATGTTTGTTCTGGAGTTCGTCAAGACTTCTTTCAAACATTCATCGGTCAAAGACATGGCATTATGTATCTTCTGGACATAAGTCCAAAGAGCTCTCAATGTCTTATCTCAATTCAAGATGAAGTAAATTTCTGACATCGCAAGCTTGGACATGTTAGTATGAAACAAATTGCTAAACTATTGTCTAAGAAGCTGGTTCGTGGCCTTCCCAGAATGATGTACCAAAAGTCTGAACTGTGTTCTCCATGTATCTTAGGAAAACAGGTTAAGAGCTCATTTAAATCTATAAATCAAGTCTCCATTAATCGCGTCTTGCAGCTTCTTCACATGGATCTTTTCGAACCAACTAGAACACAAAATAGTAGTGGTAAGAAGTACTGTTTAGTAATTGTGGACGATCATTCAAGATTTAGGTGGGTTTTCTTCTTGGCAAATAAAATAGAAACCTTCTCATATTTTTCAAAATTTGCTAAAAAAAACTTTAGAATGAGAAAAATTATGCCATTTCAAGTATTAAGACTAATCACGGGCGAGAATTTGAAAATCAAGATTTTGCAAATTTTTGTGATGAGAATGGTCTACAACATGTTTTCTCCTCTCCTTACACTCAAGAACAAAATGGAGTTGCAGAAAGGAAAAATCGGTCTTTATAGGAGATGGCCAGAACTCTGCTAATTGAAAGTAGAGTCTCTTCTCATTTTTGGACGAAAGCAGTTTCCATTGCTTGTTATATAATTAACAGAGTATTTATAAAGGCCATCCTAAAGAAAAATACCTATGAAGTTTATAAAGGAAAAAAACCAAATATCTCTTATTTTCATGTGTTTGGTTGCAAATGCTTTATTTTGAAAAATGGAAATGATTGGCTCGGTAAATTTGAAGAAAGATCGGATAAAGAAATATTTATTGACTATTCCACTTCAAGCAAAGCTTATAGGGTTTTCAATAAGAATACACGGGCTGTCGAAGAATCAATGAATGTCAGATTTCAAGAAAATGTCCAGAACCAAAGAGACCAGACTCAACTCAAAGAGTTTGAGCTAGTTTTAGACTTAATAAAGTTTGATTCCCCCCAAGAAACTTGACCTTTTGGTAATCAAAGTCAAGCAAAAGAAAAGACAGAAGAATCAAAAGAAACGGAGGTTCAGCAAATCATTGCAGACAATCACAAATTCAACAATAACTGGAAACACAAATCAAAACATCCTAAAGATCTCATTATTAGCAATATAGAAGAAGGGATTCACATCAGATCCAAAGTAAAAAGAGACTCAAGTGCTCTAGCTCTTATTTCTAAAATAGAACCAAAGGGAGTAGAAGAAGCTTTATCTGATGAAAGCTAGATAGAAGCAATGCAGGAAGAACTCAAACAATTTAGAATTAATGATGTCTGGGAGTTAGTTTCAAAACAAAAAGGAAAATCTATGATTAAAACAAAGTTGGTGTTCAGAAACAAGATGGATGAAAAGGGTAAAGTAACTAGAAACAAAGCAAGACTTGTTCAAAAAGGTTATACGCAAGAGGAAGGAATAGAATATGATGAGACATATGCACATGTAGCAAGGTTAGAAACTATAAGATTATTGCTTGCATATGCATGTTTCCATAATTTCAAATTATTCTAGATGGATATCAAGAGTGCATTCCTAAATGGTTTCATATAACAAAGTCTATGTGGAACAACCACCGGGATTCGAAAATCCCAGAAAACTAGACTTTGTCTACAAAGTGAAGAAGGCTTTGTACAGTCTGAAACAAATACCTTGAGCTTAGTATGAGAGAATGAGTAAGCTTCTGGTAAGTAATGGTTTCAAGAAATGAATGGTTGACACAATTGTGTTTATCAAAATGGAAGAAAAAGGCTTTCTATTTGTTTAAATATATGTAGATGATATAATTTTTGGATCTTCTAATGAAAGTCTGTACAAGAAATTTTCAAAATCTATGTAGGAAAAATTCGAAATGAGCATGATGGGTGAGTTAACTTTCTTTCTGAGTCTACAAGTCAGACAATCAAAGAAATGTATCTTTATTTATCAAGAGAAATATGCCAGAGATGTTATCAAGAAGATTTAGGTAGTTTGCGTTACACATCCCGAACCCGGTACCCTTCTACGGTCGCCTAGTATTGCAACGCATATCATCGAAAAAACATATGAACTTCTACGTTAATTCAAGTGCCTTAGATCATTAGGCTTAAAAGTGTTTATGGGGTCAAAGTTGGTGATCATCTTGACATTTCCAATTTTCTTCTTCACAATTGAAGATTTTCTTCACATCACAACTCCATTGATTGCAACATCTCAGCATTTGAGTTTTTAGTACCACCCTGTTGGGGATTTGACTCATTACATCAAGTGTTTGATTTTTCTCTTTTCTGGGCATTGGCATTACTTTTACTAGGCACCTTCGCTTTTTCATGCCCCATTTTTTGCACTAATTTTCTTTGGTTCCGCAGCTTCCTTTTTACCATTCTAGACCATGCCACTTGAATTTTTTCTTTTCTTTGCCTTGCCCGGTGTGGGGGATGATCACCAACTGGATTTATCTTGAATTCATAGGCTCAAGTATGCAATGGATAAAAGTGTGTAGATAGAGAAAGAAGCGCTCTTCGTGCACTTCAGAATTATCGTACAAGTTACCTTTGTTAAGATTGATGCAAGTGTGAGTAAGAAAATTACTATCATTCATCTCAAATTTTGTCCCAATATGGGATGATCCTTGACAGGGATAATTTAAAAAAAATCTTCATGTGTATCGGCTCAAAGGGCTAAACAATGGTTATACGTGTTTCGGGTAGCAGAAGAAACCTTAGTTGACGTGCCCTTTGCAAGATCACCCTTTTCCTTGTGGGCATGGAATTTTTTGCACAACTCACCATAGATCGGTTTGGAATCGGACTTGCCTTTCATCATTCCAAAGTTTCCCATTTGACACATTCAATTTATCTCACACAATTCATCATGGAAGAAAAATGCAAGATTCGCAACAAATTTGAATAACTCAACTCATTGATGCATTTTATTCATCATAGAAATACTTTGCGAAAAACATGACATGGAAAATTTAATCATGGGTAATACTTCTTGACAAAGCATCGGAATTAAGCTGGAGTGAAAACTCACGATCATCCATCTGCTGAAGATCAAGGCACCTCCAGGAAGCACCCTCTTCACCACATATGGGCTTTGTAATTCGGAGCAAACTTGCCACCGAGTATTGCAACATAGATGATAAAGTTGCGAGTGCATCTGCGAATTGATTGTGAGACCTCGATAAGTATTCGAATGAAACTTCATCGAATTTCTTGATAGATACTTGTGATAGGAAGCAACTTGGCATCTTTAGTCTTCCATTCACCTACGAGTATGATTAGCGCAATCCCCGAACACTTTTAACTTGGCCACACCAATCTCACTGCAGCTTGAAGCCCGGATGCAAGCTTCATACTCGGCTATATTGTTAGTGCATGGGAAAATCAATTTTGCAGCTCTTGGATAGTGTTGTCCGTTTGGAGATAACTAGAACCAAACAAATTTACAGCTCCATCAAAGAACATAGAGTCTTCATTCACACTCAAAACACGATTCTAGAGAATAGTCATCGTTATTTGAGTCTCCCGAATTTTTCAGCCAATAGATCGGTCACTCGACCTTTAACCGAGCTTTTGTGGCATTCGGAATTACGAGATCAAAATTTGCCATTTAGCCAACTTTCCAACCAAAGCCGGTCGATCAAGTAAGTACTTGATGGGATCGTTCTCGCTTCTGAAACATCAATGTAGTGTCTTTGTCGCGGTCTATGCAATTTCTTTTCAACATCGAATATTTCAGCTCTGGTAAACTTTTTACTCGAGATAATAAATGGCTCGTTCTTTCCTATCGAACTTTCCGAACCAACATTGCACCCGGTGATTCAAATGGTGATGAGAATTAAGGATGCCCGGCGAGGGCGGGACAAATGCGGTGGATTCATCAAGTACTTGTTTCTTGACTTATCGAACGAACACTCATCATCGGACTCGTGCATTCTTCTTTAGGAGCTTGAAGAACGGTTTGGCGGTTTTTCGAAAGTTTTGGATGGAGAACTACAAGAAGACTGAGACTCCCATATCAGGTTCTTTCAAACTTGACAATGATGAAAATGAAAAGAAAGTAGATCAAAAAACATACAGAAGCATGATTAGTTCTCTTCTCTACCTTACTGCTTCTTGACCTGATATTTTATTCAGTGTGTATATGTGCTAGGTTCCAAGCTGATCCTAGAAAATCCCATCTCAGTGTTGTCAAACAAATTATTAAATATATTGCAATAAATCCAAAGTTAGGTCTGTGGTATTCAAAAGGATAACACTTTATATTACTTAGATACTTAGATGTTGCTCTAGTTGGTTGTAAAGTTGACAAAAAAAGTACTTCAGGAACATGCTAACTCTTGGGACAAATGTTAGTGTCCTAGTTCTCTAAGAAGCAGAACATTGTGGCACTCTCAACAACAAAAGCAGAATATGTTGCTCTTGAAAGCTGTTGTTCTCAAATTCTTTAGATTAAGCAACAACTAAAAGACTTCGAATAGAAGAACCTTGTACTGAAATCATATATGACAACACAAGTGCAATCAACCTCACCAAAATCATATTCTCCATTCAAGGGCAAAGCATATTGAAATCCACCATCATTTCATAAGAGAGCATGTACAAAATGGTGAAATCAATGTTCAATTCATTGATTTAAAGAATCAACTGACAGATATTTTCACCAAGCCACTAGAGAAAGGATCATTCGAGTACATTTGTGAAAAATTGAATATTACACTTGCATCTAGTTAAAGTCTACGAAAAAGCAAACTCATCAGTTCAACCTTCTTGTAGGAACATCCTTCCGAAAGCCCTTCTAGACTCTAGTAGTTGTATTTCAAATTTTGGCGCGTAAGTTTCTTTCCTTCTTCAACAGGTATGATTATTTTCAAATTATTACCTGCCTTTTATATTGTTATATCACTGCTGATTTTTCGGAATTAATATTTCATAAATTATTGATAGTTACTTTTTAAAATTTTTTCAAAACGGAAGTTTTTCTTTTATGCCTGTTCAATTGCCCTGGTTCGTTTTCTTTAAATAAGTCTTCAATCTCTTTTCCCCCAATATTCAGAATTTTCGCAAACCCTAACCTCTCTCAAACCTTTACTTCTCTTGATCCATCCTCACATTCTCTACAAAATCTCTCACTTGATCACTCTCAAACATGTTGTGAAAATCCTTCAAGTCCATTTCAATGTCTTATCAGAGGAAATCCCCTCGCATTGTTAGTCACGGGCCTTGGTTTGTGCCTAATGCTCTGACGCACTTTGATCTCACCGAAGATGAATCACCACGAAGCACGAATCGACCATCGGTGGGGGAAGAGGTTACTCAAGAAACAACTTCTCTTTTGGTAAGAAAGCTCGAAATACTTCTTAAACATTATGAGTTTTTGAAAAAGTGAGAAAGTCCTATGGATTTCATAAGTTCGTTCATGAAAGAAGATGGCTATGGGAACAAAATTTTGTTCTTGAGAGCCATGGAAAACTTAGGGCTGGTAGAGATTGGAAGAGTAGAAATTGAATTTTCAAAATTTCCTACCGATCCTCGTTTCGGTACAAATGATCGGACTGAGAGGAAAAAGGAAGATGATGATGAGTGGGTGTTCAAGAATTTCCAACCAAAAATGGGTGTTGCTGCAAAAATCGCTGGAACAAAAAGGAAGTTGTTTCGATCGAAGGAACGTAAGAAAGTCTACGCACAGATGATGAATAGAGGGGTCATCAATTCTCAAACAATAGATTTTGATTTCTTGGATACCATCAAGGTAAATTTGAGAGAAAAATTTGCCAAACTTCAGGTGGAAAGGTTTTGTGTAGAGTCATATGATGCTTATCCTGAATTGAGTGCTTACTTCTATTCCAGCCTGTCAGCTGGATCCCACTTGTATTCAATTCACTATGTGATAAAGTTTTTGATGTTGATGTTGATTTGTTGGCCGATATTCTGAGAGTATAAAGAAGTGGATTTCTACTATAAATGTGTCCAACGAAGAAGTTATCAAGTTTCTGGTGAAGGACAGGATTCCTAGAAGAAATATTACTTACTCTAGGATGTTCGCCTCTAATATTTTACTCCACAAGATCGTCATCAACTGTATCAAACCCAAAGCTACTTCCAAGATTGATGTCTCCATATTTGAGGTAAAAATGATGTGGGCCATCTGTAATAGAGTTGCTTTCTCACTTCCTCACACAATTCTACTACATATGTACGAAACCGTCATGAATGAAAAGGGACAACTTCCTTATACAGCCTTGGTAACTAGACTTTTCCAACACTTTCAGATTCAACCACCCTCCAATTTTTGCCCCTAAACCATTCTTCCCATGTAAATTGGATTCAAAATGATCTCAAAAATGAGATTAAATGATTTCTCTAGAGTCTTGAAACTTTTGAAGAAGGAATCTGCTAGCAAAGCTAAGATAAGATCTGCGACTGTGAAGAAGCGCAAAGGAAGAGCGTTGTCTCACGAACTCCAAAAAGAAAAAGACTCATTCTTCTTCTACAAGATGAAGAAGATGAAGATGATGAAGACGAGACTATCTTTGATATTATGGTAAATATCGCCATGCGAGATCCTATTGGAGGTATAGCTGATTCTGAAGAGGATGAGAGCGAGAAGGACCCTAAAGAAGAAAGTGAAAGAGAGAGAGGAGGATATCTCAGATAAAGAAGAGGCAGATGCAAATCTGAACAAGGGATAGGAGCATTTTGACAAGGAATGAGAAGATACAATAGAAGTTGGTGAAGGAGATGTTGGAGAAAAGACCAAGAGAACTAGTCAACAACCTAGTGCTAGCAAAGAAGGAGTGTAGGAAGGAGTTCCTCCTCAGACTGAAGGCACTGTGACAGGGGGAGTAGGTGAGGAAACTCCAAACTAGACTGCTGAACCAACTACAAGTGATGGCATCAGTCAATCTCCTTTAGATACTAAGGACATTTATGCATCTCATTTCTCTGAAAAATCTCCTGAGGGTCAAAGACAATGAGGCTAATGTTTAGGGAGAGCAACAAATTTCACATGTTCAAGTCAATAATCCTTCACCTTTGGATACTCCACTAGTATATTTTGCAGAAGGTAGTGCTCAAACTGAACCAGACTCAAATTATTATCAAATAATAGAACTCCTTTTGGAGATTAAGGTACAATAATATGGGATGAAGGTTGAAATCCAAAAGTTGCATGCTGCTTTCAGTACTACTTCAGAATCTCTCTCTAGAAATGTACAGTCTCTTGATGACAAAGTTCAGAATATGAATCGGCGGGCATCTCAGAATTTAGCGAATGTTGAGTTTGTCTTCCATCAATGTCTGACTAAGCTTGAGGAGACCATGCAGACTTTGGAAGATTTCCAACTTGTTCATGTTCCTAGGCAACCCTCATCATTTTCGAAACAAACTCTTTTCCTTATTTTCTTTGTGCTTGTTTGTTTTTCTCCTTTTTGCTGTTGACAAAAATGGGGAGAGTTTTGCATATTGGAAGCTTTGACTAGTACATTTTTATACTGGTGTGGTTGGTGTTTCTTTTATGCAGATTATTGGTTGGTGTGTTTTTATGTGCGTAGACTATGTGTGTTTTATGCAGATTTTATTGTGCAGACCAAACTTGAGCAATTGTTTATTGCCTTTACTGTTTGTTATCGCTGTCTATTATCATGTGCTACTAAAGTATGGTTTTGCATGATAACTTTTACATTATGCTTAAATTTGCATGAAAGTTTTGTCACCGTCAAAAAGGGAGAAATTATTGAGAAAACTTCTATCAAGTTTTGAAATCGATAAAACTTTCTTTTTCTTATTCTTATTTTGAAGAATAGTATACTTCTGAAATTATATCACAGACTCTTGCCAAAGTTTATTCACTCCAGAAGTCTTTCATACTCTGACGCAATCCAGACCAAAACCAAGTCCAGAACGAAGATATACTCAGACTCAGATTTATTAATCTTGCGACAAAAATTCTGAAATGAACATAATAGGGATTTATTCTTCAATATCTAGCTCTCTAGTGAAGAATCTCACTTACCTTTTATAAATACATTTATGGAATCAATCACAAATTAATGAAATCAATCTTGAAAATAAGTTCCTTTTTGGAAAACACCTACTTATGGAAATTTAGATTCTGATTGTATAGATGACTAGAATCGACAATTTTCATCTCAATCTTCAAACAGTTATAAGATTTCCTTAATCGATTTTGTCCAATGGATTGATTGGAAGAAATTCATTTGGAAAATGCCAATAGCTAATGAGGTGTGGAGGAGTATTTAAGGAGGTCATTCGGTCTATTTTATAGTGTGCGTGAAAATTGAAATTCCAAAGTTTGAAGCATTTCTAACCACTTGCTCTTCATCGGTAGTTCTTAAAAATTATATTCAAGAGAGATAATCACAAGAATAGTGACTTAGTGAGGGAAAATGAATCTTTCACTGAATATTTGCACTCGAAATATTGTATTTCTCTGTTGAAATTTATTCTACTCTTTAAAAATTCTTTCAAACACCTATTCACCCCCCTCTAGGTATTCTTACTAGCTTTATCACGAATGACAAAGACTATCCCACTTAACCAAAAACTTGAGTTTGCGTCTCATCACAGATGGAGGGCATTTAGCGTAGTTGTTCCCATTGAAGCTCGTTTCGAAAGAGATGATACTAAGAACCCATCAGTAACGAAAACACCGAGACAAGTCAACAAAAGAAATCAATGCCATCAAGTTTTACAAATTTTTCGCCAAATGAAGTTTGTCTCAAGTTGCTCATCCCAAATTTTCCATCCTTTCTTCATCTTTTAATTTTACCGCTAACCATGCGGTTCATGCTTTGGGATGAGTGGCATCTTCATTTATTTCCTAGAATTGTCTACGTTTGTTTGCTTGTAGTTTCGATTAGCCCATTTTCGTGATTTTGTGCGAAGTCGCCTCTCCCTCTAACTCTCTTCGCCTCTCTTTTTCCCCTGCCGCTTCTTTAAAACTCCAAAAGAGGGATCACAATTCCTAATTGCCACATTGAACACCTCTCTTCATCTTGAAAAGTCACCTGACAGAAGGAATCAAACATGCCCACACCACCTATCGATGAACCAGAGGAAGCCCTGCAAAAGAGAGAATCCTACAGGATACAATCATAGTTTCTTCGACCCAAGTGAATAAAAGAACCCATCCCAGGATAACATGTGGCATCCGGAATTTTGAGACGACCCTTAGATATGCGACGGTCCATGACTAAGTAACGGGTATTGTTTTATTTTCATCATTGGACCGATGCACAGCGTATTGTAATGGTTTGATCGTTGAAGAAATTATAGACTCATTTCTACATACTACCACTAAAAAACTTAAGGATTAATTTTGGAGGATTTGGGCCATGAATTAAGGGTCGTGCAAACACAAGCCCAAGGGCCCAAGCAACTCTACTTCTCCCCTTAATTGTCGACAAAGTGGACACTTTGGGCTTGTTGATGCTCGACCGAAAGAAGCCCATCAATGGCCACATTAATTCCGCATGCAGCTACCTTCGGTTGTGCCTCCAAGTGGCATGGGAAGATCTTCACATTCCCTCCACTTGTCCAAAGCTGCTGCATTACCAAAAGATCAACATGCAAATGATTACTTAGTGAGATTAATAGAGGTGAGAGGGAGGTGGATTAGTCGAGAGAGAGAGAGAGAGAGAGAGAGAGAGAGAGAGAGAGAGAGAGAGAGTGTGAGATACCAAGCGGGTGAGTGAGAGGTAGAGAGAACGAGCGGGAGGGTGAACGGTGAGAGGAAGAAGGAGGTCGCCCTCTGCCATGCACGCTTGCTGCCGCCGTCAACGCCGTTCGTGTTCGCCGCCGTTGAGCCGTAGGACTTGAGGCAAGTAAAAGTTCACTAATCCATATAGTGCAATGCTGTTGTTGTCTAATGTAGTGCAATAGACTCAGAAATATTTGGGATTTATTTGGAGGTTGGATGCCGAACGGTGGATTTAGTTGAATGGTGGATGATTCGATGTGAAGTTACTGTTTTTGTGTTGATTTGAGCTTGATGAGTACTAGATTGAAGTTACAAGTCATTGCATGTTGCATTAGAGGCTTGCATGTCTCGAAATCTAAGTGTGAGTAAGCTGTGATTGTCGAGCAAGGTGAGGAAATGGTTGCCGAGTGGAAAGATGTGGTGTATGTTGCGGTAAATGAGCTTATGGATGAATATATGCTTTGAGCCGAGCTGTGGAAGGGTTCTTTATTAAAGAAAGACCTATTGAAAGTATTCTTAGATGCTGTGGAAGAGTCTTGGAGTGTTGTAACATAGATTGGTAGAAAATTTTACGGTTGGATTGAGATAGAAACGAAGAAAACCGTATATAGCGATTCTGTTTTAGAGAAATTTAGATAGGAAGTCTTTTTATTGTATTGCCTTGATTTCTAACGATGAAAGTAAGGAAAGAAATCATTTTACTTAAGATAACATCCATTAGATTGAGTTCGAAATCTAGCAATAGCCATATGAATGTAGAAACATGAAGGTAGAAGTGAACCTATTGAAATCAGTAAACTGTTTCGTAAAGTACAGCTTAACCTTTGATGATTATGTGAATTTTCTGTAATTATCTATTTAGAATTGAACTTCGAATCCTTAATGAAAGTTGTAGAACACATCCTTAGGAATAACATATCAAAATTTGAGAATAAATGGACAATTTTTGGTTAGTATAACGATTTTCTTTGTAGACGTTAAATCTGGAAATTATTACAGGATGCGAAAAGATTATAGCGATTACTACTCTTAATACAGTGAGATATAGACTTAGGTTTCTTCACGGGAAATGTCAATCTATGTCTCTAATTTAACATACTGAAATTTCATAGTATTTCGATAAAAAGTGATATACTTTCTGTGTCTGAGTTCATTTGGGGTTTATTCCAAAGTTTTTACAAAAACTGTGCATCCTGGTTTTCAAATTGTCATTATTCCGAATTTGCTCAATTCATCCCAAAAGTGAATGCATTATGAGTTGTCATTTGACATGGTGGTTTATGGCATTTGGCATGGCATTCAATACCAGAGGTTTTCAATGAAAGTTCATGAGATTTCAAATGTTTTTGCATCCAAAATGTTTTGGTATTGAAATAAATTAAGATGTTAATGTTGCCGTCGGACCTCTGAGTCGACGATGCCCCGGGAGTCGGGAGGCCCGAAGGCTCGAGTGAGTCGATGTCCTTTGGATGCCTGGGGTTTGTAGTGCCCCAGAGATTTTCCCTGGGAGCTTCGGGATGCCCGGTAGTATGCTAGTCGGTACGTAAATCCAGAGGGTAGGGGAAACCATTTTCATGGCGAGCCCGGAGATTCCTCGTGATGCCAGGTGGGGTGCGAGATGCCTGGAGGTGTGATGTAACACACTCTGGATGCCCGGTGGCCCTAAGTGGCTAAATGCCGGAGGCTTTCGCGATGCCAGGGTGGATGCGAATGCCCAGGAGGACGCAAACATTGGTCCTCTGGGGGGTGAAACCGTTTTGAAAATTAAAATTGATGATAGCTAAGTGTGGGTGTGTGGTCTGGTTATAGGATTAAGTTATATGGCATGGAATGGGATGTGCCATATCAGCTTGATCCTATGATCGGGACCTGTGTGACTGAAACCATGCATTTGATTTTTGAAACTACATTGCCATCACTTTGAAAGGATTTTAGTTGTTGATGCATACTCATACATTTCTTGATTATATGTTTTGTCTATTTTACATGAAATTGGATAGTGATGGTTGAGCACGATATGGCTTAGTGAACTTTTTATTGCTGAGTGATTGCACTCAACTCTTTTGGGGACTAACATTTCGATTAGTTATCATGCCTCTGCTTGCCCGTATCTCCCGGCACATTTTATGGAATTCCAGTTGATTTACAATGTGAGCTGTCGGAGTATCACCATCCTGAGGTGCGAGGATTAGTTTTCATACAAGTTCGGGTGGTGGTGATGTTTGAGGTTGGTTCTCCCGCCGGCCTTGTGCTTCAGGAGTTCCTTACAGTTTTCGTTCGTCGAGATGGAGATACACTAGGGCCGTTACCGCCGCCGCCAGCTGATGGATCCGATGGGTGGGTGTGACCGAGGGTGAACGACAGCAGAGGAGACATATTTTTTGGACGCCGACACTGGTGATGGACCTTTTGTAGATAATCTGCTGGGATTGGTCGGGTATCTTTTGAAAGTAGCTGGATATAGAAAATCCTCGGCATTTTGTTGTACCAACCTGTATCGTCCATCTAATTATGTAAATAAAAGTGTTTGGCTTTAACATATGAAATGTTTAGTAGGTGTGCATCGTTTGAATTTCAGGTTGGGGATAGTTGATTGTGCTTCCGCTACATTTTTCTGCGTAGGGACCGATTTGAAAAATATATAC
Organism: Eucalyptus tenuipes; assembly: GCA_014182365.1. Lineage (NCBI taxonomy): Eukaryota > Viridiplantae > Streptophyta > Magnoliopsida > Myrtales > Myrtaceae > Eucalyptus > Eucalyptus tenuipes. The sequence continues at coordinate 1,741,612 of CM024542.1, forward strand.
CCCCAGGATTAAGAATTTTAATGAAATTTTTGTATCAAAGTATCATATTTTCAGGACAAAGTGAAAGGTACTTGTGGTGACCCTGACGGATTAGAGGGCCGTTGAGGGGTGCCAAATAACAAGAAGATCAGTGCCAAAAAGAGAGGGTCCTCTTGCCACTCTTCCATCAAAATCAAGATTCAAGAACCTGGAAGGGTCCCGTTCCTCAAAATGGTACAATTTCTAGCTGTCACAGATAGTCCCCCACACCTCCTTCACATCAAAGCCAACTAAATTACATTTAGGTGCACGTGAGTTGCAGGACCCAGTCTTCATACCCACCGTACTCCATGCCAAAAGAAGGTTCCTGTCTTAATAGTTCTCGAGTCAAGTCCTTTCTGCCAACATGATACATCCAGTGGGGGATTTTCCCTTTTCTCTTTGTAATGTTTCCACAAAAGCATTCAATCCATTCGGCTTCAATGAGTTTGACATGAGTACAGTTCATATGTCTTCCCTTTTTGGTTAACAAAATATGTTCCTTGCTGATGCTGTGAAGACAATCAGGTCAATGCAAAAGCGAAGCTTTAGAACTTAAATGTAACGGTCGAGCGACTTCATTATCCCAAGGATTGTGCTTGACAAATAATCCTCATTATATGTCAGCATAGCTTTAATCACTTTACCACAAATAGACCAATGAAAAGAGAAGGAGACTTAAAAAGGATAAATATATGCATATAAGGAGCCACGTGATGGAGCGATTGTCGATGCATGAGTTGTAGCATAGTCAGAGAGGCGAGCAGATAGCAGAATACATAAGACAGCGACAAGTTGTGAAAATTCAGGACCAAAATTGACATCGAAAGCATTCAATTGATAACTCCAGTGAGTTGGATCACAGCATTTGGTGAAATCTTCAGAATCATTTGAAGCCAACATCATACAAAAAAAAAAAAAAAAAAAAAAAAAAAAAAAAACTACAACATACAGTGATCCAATCCAGGCAAAATCTTCTGAATAGAAGCCTACATCATAAAAGACAACTTCAACATACAGAGATCCCACCAAGATTATACTTCGAAACCAGAAGTGGCTGACACGACAAATGCAGCAGAATCTACACAGGGTTAAAGGCAAAAATATTGTAAACTAGATACACAGTAGAGAGAGAAACCAACGTTTCATGGAAAGAAGTAGCCAAGATTATGTCCAACACATTACCTTGTTAAGGAGTTATCAAGGCTATTGCTCTTCAGGATTTTGCTTTCTCGACATTGACATATTGCCTTGAACACTGCTCTCATATCCACTACTATCACCTGATTCAGTTACACGCTTGTCCAACAACCTATCCCTCAAAATTTCCCGATGAGAGCGTCCATGTTCCCGTTCAGCTCTCCGGTCCTGCAATGATTTGAGCGAGTCAATTAAACAAAACTTTAGAGAGACAGAATGCATCACGAGACATATCTTCATTCATAGACAAGGTTTTGCTGCTGACGAATTTCTAGGAATAAGTGAGAATAAAGCATAGTAAAAACAGGTTACAAGACAAAATGATCTGCCTTGTCAAGGTTCCTCCCCCAACTCCCTGATTCCAAAAAGACTCCCCATTAATGATGGTTGCTCAAAGCCAAAAAACCTTTTGGAAACATGTATAAGAGGACAAAGAGTGACTGATTATTTGCAAGACAATCTCACAACGCTAATCTTTGCAAGAACATATTAACATGTCAAACGATGGCAAGACCAAGTATTAATTGTTCTTACATGGTAGGGGGAGATTTAACATATTGACTGAATCAAAGTTTGCCAATATCTTCAAGTCTTATGGAGACTGAGGTGCCACTCCAGAATATGGGACACGGATAAAAATGTTTACTTACATCTCGAAGAGGAAACTCATCAGCTTCAAGCATATGAACCACATGACCCATCTTTGGCCGCTTCTGAGCATTTGGATCCACACAACGCAGAGCTACCAGAAGAGTACGCTTTAGGGCTCTCGATGAAGGCTTCTCTGGCAACCTAGGGTCCAGAACTCCCTCTGGGTTTCTATTTGTAACCATTGTCTTAAGCCACTCAACAAGATTAACCTGAAGAGGAAAAGGAAATGCTCTCAAATGATCAAAGATGATTGAGGATTGACAACATCGTATTGACAAACTGACCTCTCCAGAAGGGCGGCTGTAATCCACTGGGTTTCTCCCAGAAATGATCTCCATTATGAGAATTCCAAAGCTGTATACATCGCTTCTTTCATTCAGCATGCCCGTACTGGCATATTCTGGAGCCACATAACTGAAGCAAAGGAAACCAATGTGATCGCCATGCATTTGGATTGAACAAAAACAAATGACATCATAAAACACTGTAAAATTGAAACCAATCAGCTTGAGCATGCTAACCCACCCAAATGTTCCCATTACACGAGTTGTCACATAACTCCTTTCTGAGCCCAAGAGCTTTGCAAGGCCAAAGTCAGATACTTTCGGATTCCACTGTTTGTCAAGTAAAATGTTGCTTGATTTGATATCTCGGTGAACGACCTTGGGCTCGAGCCCCTCGTGCAGGTAAGTTAAGCTGTGGTTTTTGTTCAATCCCCATGGTCAGTGACTTCAAATACAAAACTAAAATGAGCTCTACTGCAATTGAATTAGCACAAATGCCTACCCCTTGGCAGTGCCGATGATGATGTTCATACGAATCTCCCACGTGAGCGGGCTGCAAGGCCCGACATCCCCATGAAGCCACTGCTCTAAATTCCCATTGTCGACGTACTCATAAACAAGCATTCTACGACAGCCAAACAAGGGTATTACTATTCACATTATCTGCTCATTTTCGATTCTATGAACCAACAGTAGAAATGGTAGGCTACAGCATTTCAATTGCACAGACTGAATTACCTGTGAGCTCCTTCGACACAGTAACCGAGCAACCTCACCAAATTCTTATGTCGAACCCGCCCAATTGCTTCTACTTCCACCTTAAATTCCTTTTCCGCTTGTCCCCTACACACAAGAACACCGAATAAGCAATGTTGAAGCCGCACATTCGCCAGAAAAGCTTTCACTCTTACCGGGACAAAAAGTTTCTCCAACAAACACTACTTAAATTTGGCGACAACCTCAATTCCACCCAACAGCGTCGTCTAAAACCTCTCGTGACACAAACAACTAACTGAAAACAAGCCCCGCTAATAAATGTTTAAAGTGAAGATTTTCAAATTCTTCAAAACAGAGCCCACATTTACCTGTTGTTCAGCAAATTCTTGACCGCGACTCTCGTGCCGTCCTCGAGCACACCCCGGTACACAATCCCGTACCCACCTTCGCCAATCACATTCTCGTCGGCGAAATCCTCCGTCGAAACCTGTAGCTCTCTCAACGTGTACCAATGTCCCCAACCCAAGTGCGAAACGTCCGGCGCCGCCGCCGCCTGCTCACCGGGCCCCGACCCGCCACTCCCGGGCGGCTCCGGGTACGAAATCCGGTGGTCCTTGCCGATCTCCACGTGGAGCCGGGTGGGGCTCTCTCCCTTCGGCTGGGGGACCAAGGCGAGAGCATGCGGGTCAGAGTCGGGGTCGGGGTCGGGGTTCGGGTCCGGGCCCCCGGGGCGGTCGACCCGGATCTCGAGAATCTCCTTGGAGACGCTCGGGATGGTCGGGTTGGCGTGGGAGACGATGGCCTTCGTGGGTGGCGAAGCGCGCTCCTGCCCCTGCTTCGTCTTCTTCTTCTTCTTCTTCTTGCTGCTGCTGCTGCTGCTCTGGGAACGCGCGCCGTTGCGCCTCAAGGTGAAGTAGAGGGAGATGAGGAAGAGGGCGATGACGATGGCCGCCCCGACGCAGATGCCCACCACCACCCACAGCCGGAGGCCGAAGATGAACGTCCGCCTCGACAGCCGGTCGTTCAAGAACGCCGGCTCCGTCATCTTCACTCCTCCTCTTCCTCCTCCACCGTCGCAGCCGAATTCTCCGGACAACCGGCCGCTGACCCAAACGAAGAAGATGAAGATGAAGAAGATGATGATGATGACGAGGAGGGAAGGGAGTGGGGGGTTGAATTTCTGCACGGCGCTTTTGAGTGAGGGAGTGTGGTGCGTACAGTGTAGGGAGAGGAGCTGGCATGATGGCACTACTTCTTCTGGGGCGGAAGGCGGGCCCCGCTTTTTGTCTTCTTTTTTCTTATTTTTGAATTTCCATTCTTTTTATAGTTTTGCTGGTGACGTTTTCTTATTATTATTATTTTTTTTTTTAGTTTTTCTCGTTCAGATTCTTCTAAAGCGGTCAAACTAAATTATTTTCTTTTCGTGGGGCCGCCGTATCATCCTACGGTTTTACCCTTTTTGTCACATTCCGCGTATTTAATGGACGTAGATAAGAAGGGTCAATTCCACGTGGCGCGACGGCGGCGGCCGACGGTAGGTTTCCAGCTGGAATCCAAAGACGATTCTCAAATTATGCGAGACGAATCATCATCGATGATTTCGATTTTCGACCAAAAAAATCATCGATGATGATATTACGAAAAAATGGTAACGGAAGTACGTCGAAATTGACCAGATTTGTCGCGGATTCAAGCATATCAACAAATCCCACTCAATATTACCTCCCTTTCCAACATAGAATATGAGGACATTGGTAGAATGACGACACGTGAACAACGGTCCACTAGGGGAAACAAAAAGGTGCATTTCAAAGGTCCACCAGAATTACCAAAAAATAATAAAATAAAAAAGGATTGGGGGAGAGAGGAGAATAAAGAATGTTTTTATGGGTACGGCAATGGTGGGGGGATTACGTGGAAATGGGCGATGTGATTAGCTTCTTCTTCGCGATAATCTAATCTCCAGATTAATTAATTAATCCATTTTTTTTAATTTCGGGGGTGGATTTTTCAATGTAGGGCAGCAACATAGGCTTTTTGACTATCGTCGTGGGCTGTGGACCTTAATCTATGGGAAATAATTAATTTTTTATTCAAAGGGGGAAGGTATCATTACCAACATTGTCATGTGTCGCGGCTGTGCTTCGGGGAGACTTTGGGAACCCATGCTCCCCGTCCACCCAAGAAATAGCGACTTTGGAAGTTGGGTGAAGAAAGTTATGTCCTCTCGATTAATTTTTATTTTTTATATTTTTTGTTAGGAGTTCAGAAGAATATGTTAATTGGGTATCGAATTAATCCTATCATGTAGAATTCGGTTCTTTTTTAATGAATTCATGTCATACCAAAATTAAGTAATCATGTCATGCAACGAATCGTAAGTCATTACTTGAAATGCTATATAAAATTTGTATGCATCTCCAAAGAGTAAAGGTGGGAGTTTGCGTGAGAGTAAATTATTTCCTTTCCCTATTTGATGACGATGTGAATCAATTCTTGTATACAATGTTACGACTCGGGTTAGTTAAGTGCCACGAGCTCAACACAAGGCACACGTGCAGCACGCACAAGCGGGACGCGGTATTGTGCATGCATGAACAAGTGCGACATGCAGGGGAGACATGAATGTGGTAAAGAGCAAGTAAAGTCCATGTACTTTCTTTTGAAGTTTGGGCTGGTTCTTGCACTAGGATTAGACAAATTGTGTTCAAGGGAGGGAGACACACCTTATTAAATGTGATACGTTTTATTTTATTAGGAAGAGTAGTGACATTATAAATAGGTTTACTATTGTCATTTGTAATCAACTTTTGAAACATTTGGATATTTGAATTCTCTGGTAAGTGAAAACATTCATTTATCCCAAACTTGTTTGCAAGAGTGATTTTAGGACGGTACTCTTTTTGGCTAGTGCGAGAGGTCCTTGGTCTATCCTTAGCCGAGCAAATCGACGTGGATTTGGTTTCTTGTGTGAAAGTGAAACATGAGAGAAAAGGAGGGGAGAGAGAGGGAGAGAGAGGGAGAGGGAGAGAGAGAGAGAGAAGGGAGGAAGGGGGGGGGAGCAGCACGACAGGGAGCGCGATCGCATGAAAGATTGCGTTGCCGCACGAAACTGGCATCGAAATAAGGTTTCGCCACAAAATGTCGGGAAAGGCTGCTCATCCAAGAGGCAAGGCCGAGGAAATGGCGCCAGGGGATGCGCTCTCAGCTTCGGCAATGCGAGTTGCAAACCATGAGTTGGGCGTTGGCGGATGTCAAATGGTCGGGCCCGGAGTTGGTCGGGCATATTACATGTGTCGAGGAGCCACTAGCAATGCACACGCAAGGTGATTGAGGTGAGCTGAGAACTCCGACGCCGATTCACAAGCTCGTTACAGCAATCCCGCCAAGATAGGATAAGGCTAGGGGCAAGTTTCATGGATGAACGATATACAACAATTCACAAACTCAATACAGCAATCCCACCAAGATAGGATTAGGCCAGGAACAATTTTCATGGATGGACAACATAAGCCGATTCACAAACTCGTTACAGCAACCCCGCTAAGATAGGATTAAGCTAGATGATAAGTTTCATGGATGGACGATATACCCCATTTCACAAACTCGTTATAGCAACCCCCCAAAATAGGATTAGACCAAGAACAAGTTTCATGTATGGACGACATATGCCGATTCACAAGCTCGTTACGGTAACCCTGCCGAGATAGGATTAGGCCGGGGACCAGTTTCATGAATGGACAACATGATGATGTCGAGGAGTTGGGACAAAGCCAAGCTAGGGGCCAAATTGGCTTACCCGAGGTGGCAATAGCCTTGCAACAAAAGGCTTCCCCACCTATTTTCAGCTTAAATCGATCCGATCATTTCTCAGTACATTTTAAACCATGAGCAAACTTAAGCCCACTCGGTGATCACCTCTTACCCCAACATGTGCGTGCATGCCAACACAATCCACACTGCAAGAAAAGGCAAAGAGGTTCTTCATGGGCGTAAAATGATAGTCATGATTCAAACCGAGCATTTCAATCATTTCGACCGTGGGATGGAACTCCTCAATCACGGCGGCCATTTAAATAATTCTTCTTATGAGCGATATCAATATTCTAGTGTAATGAAAGCCTTCCAAGCCTTCCAAGGAAACACACTCCATTTCTTAGTCAGTGAAGCACAATCTTAACTCAATAACAGGATAATATGGAAGAAACATGAATCTTGTTTGGAATAAATTTTAAAAAGAAAAAAATAGGACATGCATGGACAAAAGTCTGAACGATTCCGTTTCAATGCAAAGGGAGTAGTACAATTTTCCAGTACCAATGGACTTAACACCATTTATAGCAGTAGCCAAACAAGGCCCTCTATGCGAAATGCCGCGCAGCAGTTTATTTTTCAACTAGTTTTTGACGACTGATACCATTCGCTGGTCCCCTTAGAGATGCCACCATCTTAGTGCTAAGCATTAGATAGCTAGCTTTGAAGGATATGCGACTTTTATAAGCTTCTTCAGCTATTCCACGCCCACGCAAGCATGCATGGACTTGGTATGATTCTGCGAACTCTGCTTAGATGCTATCAGTACCTTTCTCTTGTCTGGCCAAACATCGAGACATCAGCAGAAAAATGACAGCCCCTGTCTCACGTGGTCAGACCTGTCGTTTTACAGATGGGGCACAAGTTCTTGTGCATCAGCCATTGCTTTATGCAGTTGGTGTGGAAATCATGCCCGCATTCCAGAGTCCCAACACCCTCTCCCTCATTGTACAACTCCTGCATGTCAAACAAGTCCCGCTGTTAGGCACCGAATTGTCATAGAAGCTCTCAAGAATCATGAACAAGCCGACTTCAGGGTCACACTGCAATGCAGAAAAAAGGGGTTCTCTCTACCTGACAAATACAGCAGGGCTCCGCCTCCACATCCATGCAAACTACAAGTGTGTACTTGCGCTGCTTCATGCGACTTAATATGGTTTCCTCGCTCAGTCCAGTGCTAACGTTTCCAATGCGCTCTTCCAATGCCAATAATTCCTGGCACCCAGCAATTAAACTTTGTTAATGCTTCTTAATAATTTCAAGGAATTAACAATAATTTTAAGAGAAACAGCTTCAGCATTTACCTCATAAGACATGTTATCGACGTCGAGCCGCATGTCTCCATGCCGATCATGAATATCAGCTACCCCCAGGAATACTGACTGATCAAGAATCATGACATCCTAAACATGAAACCAAACATGCAAAGATTAAATATCAAACCTGCATCTTTCGCCACCAGTGCAATACAACTAGTGCATGATTGTCATGCTCTGGGCTTGCACTCACTGATAGTGATACTAATACACATTGCATCTCAGAGAAAAATTGTTAATGTTCTTATGAATCCATGGATGGGACGCAGTTGGGGAGCCTGTACAATTGCTCAGTTCAGACTGTGAGATATGATGGGCCCTACAAGAAATGAGTTCTTGCAATGGATATTAATTAACCATCGTGTCCCAACAGTTCACTCCTAGCACTTCTAGCATCTTATGTGCACAATGTGGACAATCACCGCTTTATCTAATGTCCCAAAGGTTCATTGGCACGGGCCAATTTTTACCCTAATATCCATAATATTTCTGTTCTCAATTTTTACCCTAGAATCCATAATATTTCTGTTCTCCAATGACATGCTTCAAGGAATCTGTAGTTGAGCTTATAATGTTCGACACAAAATTCTAACCTCAGGACGTAAGCCCTCCCCCTGGCGCATATGATCCAACACACTCCGAATCTGTTTCACAATCAATGAAAGCAGATAAGGCTAATATGCACAATCAGAATTGTCGAAGAAACAGATAAGTCCACCACTCTACTACTCGGTCAATTATGTTCCACTTAATCCCCAATGCCTCTCAAACTATTCTGAAGTCAAAAGCACTAAAAAAGTGATGGCCAGAGCAAAATTTAAATCATGGCAATAATCCATAATCACGATTACAAAAACCAAGAGACTAGGTATTAACATGGCTTAAGTATACTTAGGCAGTTCGAATTATGAAATAAAGCATGCATTCATTATTGACCATGTAAGACAGAGATTACATGAAACTGGTAGTCTTAATAATTGTTTGGATACATGTGAAAGACAGGCAAAAGTATGATCTAAAGTTTACAGCAATTGCTAAAGTCGGAAGCTAATCCATCTTGTGTTACTCAAGGACTTTGATATAGGTGCGTGTGGCTGTAACTTCCTCACTTCTTGCATGTTTTACCTCTGAATTTTGGGCTCAGCAAATATCCAAAACCTAGAAAGGAAATGTGGGTCTGTCCTAAGAGAAAAGTCATAACAAATATCCCTCATTCTAAAAATTTAGCATTAGCAGACATGCATCATTTTGTCACTTCAAACATTTGGGTAACCTCTCTTAACAAATTCATCATGATGGATTTCATGCCCCATAACCACACTCAGATCTTGTCGTGTCCGCATGGGTTTCCTTGGCCAATAAGGATAATTTAAGTAATATCTCAGACCAAAGCTTTTGTCAGCACAGTAGATGGTTGATTCATAAGGGAAGGGAAACCAAGAAAAGGAAGAACAGCGAACACCCGAGGGTCACAGGTCAAACACTACAGCAGTCGAAGCATCCATATTTAGAGACATGATCAGAGAACATAGCCACACATCCAGCAGACATAAATTAGCACAATTTGACCATACTATAGCAGCAGGACAAACCTCTGAAACAAGCCTTCTTCGGCCTTCACTTGCAGCAGCCAAAGTTCGCATGGAGTACGGAATTCCTAGTGCGTCACCATGTCTTTCCATCCAAGATGCTGACCTGGGGAATGACCGACGATGACCCTGGTTACGAGACCCAGATGAAAGGACATCTTGCAAGAAAGCAGGATGGTCTGAATAATCTGAAGAATGGCTGCTAGGATCCATCTCGCTCCCTATGGAAGCTAATAACGATCGGCGGACATATTCAGGACATCTTCGGGGGTAGTGGGAATGACGACTGCGATGAGGCACCGAGTTAGGTTGAGATGATTGAGGGACAGATGTACTGGATCCAGCCTGAGTACTATATGTGGTACTTCTTGGAATTGCACTACTTCCACCCGGTATATCTCTAGATACTGGTCCTTGAACCAAATTTCTCAATTCACTAGCAGGTATATACATAGGGTGTCTCCCAATATTTCTCGAATACCTGCCCAAGCTGGCTTCTTGCAGCTCATCATCTCTGTTTCTATAGAAAGCCGAACTAGAAGAAGAGCCAGGTCTAGTGACAGAACCCCTACTCCACCTAATTGATTGTTCAGGGTATGGCAAAGAAGGCAGATCAAGCAGATCAGGCTGTTCTTGGATGTTGACATTGCTAGATGCAGGTGCCAAAGGCAAGTCCAACGAATGGCCGACTGAAACAAATCTTGATGACTGGGAGGTAGATGAGACATTGGAGTTGCTAAGAGCGCCTCCCATAGGGTGTGTGATGGAAGAGTTTGGATAGCTGTGCATAGAAGAATTGATCCTCAGGCGGGAACTTCTCTGTGAGGTTTCTGCACTTTCCGAAACACTTGTATAAGGAGGACCAGGAGAAACTATTCCTGTCACATGACTCAAACTTGACCCTAGTTGTGGATCTGCTTGTTCTGACACACTAGACATAGTCGAGTTAGTGTTCATGTTACTGTGAGCAGAAGTAGCATGCTGTGCACTAGTTTCTTCCACTTCAAGAAAATGAGAGCTTTCACCAATAGAAGATTGACCAACATGTCTTTCAAGAGCCTTTCTTTTACAAGGTATGTGCCTGACATCCAATGAGCCACCTTGTCCACCATCATTCTCTCCCACTATACATTTACCGGTCCCTGGAGGTATAATGAAAGGATCAGAGCGACCAGCGGGAGGAAGTTGTTGGTCATTGAGTCCAGTCAACGAGTATAAACTTGGAGACTCAGAAAAAGAACTATCACTGCCATGACCCGCATTCAGGTTTAGGTTCTGCCCAGTCCAACTAGAACGAGAACTTTGAAACATCAGCGGATTGACGCTGCCATCATCTAACACGAATCTTCTATTGTTGGCACTTCTTTGCTGATCTTCAATAAGTGGACCAGAACCACCAGAAAATCCTGCTGAAGACAACCATCCATGTTCCGCTTTCCACTCAATACTACCAGCCTCATGATATGAACTGCTAGAACCACGCTCAGGTATGCCGCTGCCCAGCAGGTTCTGCCGCTCATGACTAACTGAGTTCAAAAATGCCATATGATCACTCGGCGGCACCATACTCTGTGAAATCTGGCTCTCTGATGAATTTTGTATAGTATTCCAACAAAGCTGATGACTATTCATACCATTGCTTGAAGATGAAGAAGAAGATGGATGATCAATATCAAGAGCTTCCGGCAAGGAACTTATTGCACTTCTCTGCCCTTGCATTAGGGCTGAGATATATATGTCTAATCAACTCCACTTCTAACAGTCAGCTCCAAGAATATCTGACATAGTAAAAGAAAGAAAGAACAGGGATCAAGTTCTGGAGAAAAAAAAAAAAAAAACTCCATAGCTTAAATTTTCCCCAATTTCCACAAATCAAATCTAAATGTGAACATTCGCATCATGCACAGAACAAAGGTTCTTCACAATAAAGATCAGAGAACATATTACTTTAAGGCACTGTATTTTGTTCTAATGGTTACCATCACTTACTTAGCCCTATTTGATTCTAGATAAGTCAAGACACGTTTTCTTGTCAAAATCACTGCTCATCAAGTGCAGTTATCTGCTCCGCTCCATATATGTGGGGATTGAATCAACAAGTGGTAAACGTCTTTCACCATTAGTGGTTTACTATGCCTAAACTTTAGCAGTGAGGTAAATATAACACAAACATTGACTCTGATATCCAATCCATAATGGAGAGATATTAGCAATGCTTATAAGACACAAAAGTGTACTACAGATATAATAAAGATTAATCCACTTCAATCGCCTATCGTGCCAAACACCTTGCCGTCGATGTGAACTCCACAGGCTCCATGTTTATTCTGCTCCATCGAACTGAGATTAGAAAAACTTGGGATATCTTTCGTCATTGAAGTGTTATTATGACTCTATCTGCTTACATTCTAACACTTAACACAAAACCCGTTTTGAAATGCGAGATGCAATTAGAACAGGAGAAAGAAAATTGATATTCATGATCCTCTACCACAGAACAAGCTAAGTGCATCCAAAGTTCAGGGTAGCAGCACGAGAATTGTCACTGACAACTATTTCACCATAGTGACACGATGTCCTCAAACAAAAAACTAGAATGAACTTCGTCATTCAGATTAACTGTGAAACCCTGCGTGTGCTAGTTATTTCAAGCAGAAATTTGAGGAGCAGAGTAGCAATTTTTTAGATTAAATAACATCACAGAAAGGGCTTAATTGAACCCACTTCAGAAACACCATTTAAGCTAATGGAAAATTGAGCAGGTACAGCAATCAAAAGCAACAACAGCAATAACAACTATAATATCAATATGCATCCAATTGTTGAACTGAAGTTCATATGCACCCAGAAGGTAAGACAAAGCATCACAAAAAATGTTCAAAGTTATACAGTGCTCTCTAATAAAATGATCATCAATGTCAACAGTAAATTGTGCAGACACAAATGAGAATTATTGACCTCTCGAGCAGGCCAAAGAAGCAACAAAAGATTGGTGTAGCCACTTGAATGAGAAGAAATTTCAATCCTTCAAAACAAAAAAAGGTTAATTTGAAGACGATAAAAGGCCATATGCATTTTCACATCTTCTTTCTCTATACTAAAGCTTCTACGTTAAAGGAAGCGCAATATACAAAGACCCAGAAATGGGAATCTATCGTGAATATATGTAGTATCTGCACAAACGGGTTCCACAGAGACATCAGCTCAAATAAACACCCCCTTAAAGCATCGATTAGCTATGAGACTCAGATACAAGACCAAGGGCTTATAAACAGACCCAGAAACTGCAAAGTTCCAATTTTTATCCAACAGAAAATCTTGTTTCGTGTCTGAGGAACAAAGAAACCAACAACAACAGAAAGGAAAAAAAAAAAAAAACCCAAAAAAAATGGAAAAAATTATATCACTCCCAAAATCAATGATCGATAATCACCCATCCATCTATCAGGGACCAAATATCAGAAACGAAAATACGGAAAAATCATACCTTTGAGATGCTTCAGACCAAGCTGACCGATCTAAAATCAACGCCTCCAAGAAAAAGAAAAAGGGGAGGCGTTTAATCTAAGCTTCCCAACAAACTCCTGAACCTTCTCAGGAAAATTTGACAGCAATTAAAAGAAATGGAAACTGGAGCACCAGCTGCCAAGAGGAGAGGCAAGGCAAGGCCTTGGATGGAGAAGCAGGGGAAGGGAGGAGGTGAGAATGAGGGAGATAAAATCCAGACAATACCAAAGAAGGGAATTAAAAGGAGGTCAGTAACCACTAATTTAGGGGAAAAATGGACCCGGGGAGAGACAGACAGAGAAAGAGGGAAAGTAATGGGTCATTATTGAGCAGTTTCCTACCAAAGAACTGCACCCAAAGATTAGATATTGAATGCCCCAAGAATCCAACCAAAGCAACAAATTAAAAGCCCCCCAAAGCTGTTTTACCAAATTGGATGCGCCTCTCTCTCTCTCTCTCTCTCTCTCTAGGCTTTGCTTTGCGTTTTTGGTTCTTCTTACATGACATTGGTTGGCTCTTGTCCCTCTCCCTCTCTCTGTCTCTCTCTCTGTCCATAAGCATGATAATTAAAGAAAAGAAAGACCCGTCTCCCGATACACGCCGAAGCTATAGTCCAGGCAGACCCACACCCACTCTCCCCCTCTTCGCTTTGCACGGTTACATCTTCTTCACGACAAGCACCTTCCCATTACCATCACATGTCTGCTTTCCCTTTCTTTTCTTTTCTTTCTCTTTATTCTTTTACCCCCGCTCGTTTTCTGCGGAGCCACCCTGGTGACTTCTTGTTCTTACGGGGGGAGGGGGTCTTCCCGGTCGCGACAAGAAAAAATGATTCAACAAATATCAACTAAAGAAATGCGAACGCGTGGCCGGGAGTAATTTCCAGGACCCTTCTTCGGGAATTCACATCTTTTCTCGGTTTGTTTTTTCTCCTTTCTCTCCTGCCCGTTCCGACGCCCGAAGAGGACCCGAAAATATAAAGAGGCCACTGCACGGGCGGTGCGCTTTATGCGGTTGCTTTTGTTGACTTCGCCCGTCCTGTGCTTGCGTTTTCCATGGGTGATAATGGCGAGGGGTCGGAAATTGGCAGGGCGCGTTTCAGGAAAAGGAGGGGAAAGTCAGGGGCCATATGCGAGGCGGGGAGAGGAGGACAGTCTTGAATTTGTCTGTCAGCGTATTTATTGACCCGGATGGCTGGATTATCGTGTGGACACTGTTCTGATGGCTTGTCTCCTCAGTGTACGGTTTGCACCATCACATTCACAAACAAACGTGGCTGTAAACTGAAGGGAGTTTTAATTAAATTTAATTAATATCACCAAAACTCATAAATTGATATAACATATAATTATGATAATTAAATTCTATCATGTATGATTCAACTTAGTAATTTAATGGAAAAATAATATAAGATAAATTTGTCATGAGTTTGGGATTTTTTTTATTAATTTGAGGTAAATTTATTACATTTAAAAGGACTTTCTTAGGGCAAAATGTTATATCATATCGATTCCTCTCCCCATATCAACAACTAGATTAAGATGAAAAAAAACTCAGTTGTCAAATTTGAGACAATTGCAATTGGTTGCCGATTTCTCCACAAGGTTGGAATGTCCAAGCATTAGAAATAGCACATGGATGTTGAGCACAATAAAAGTCAAATTTAATGACGTTTTTACAATATTATGATCTTGCTTCTAATGTATGGCTGCAAAAATTTGTATGTTATTGTAATTTAATGAAATCTAATTTACGATGTTGAGTCATAAGTTATGATGGAACATTGTAAACCTTTGGAGACTGTCGCAACTAAAAAAATTGCAAAATTTTGTATTGCTTACAAAGGATTGTCGTAAACCTTCTTCGCAAAGTGGAGTAATTGAAGGAATACAAAATCATGACATTTCGTCCTTGTTTACGATGAATCACTGTCCCCCTTTGCAAATCAATGTAATTGAAAAAAAAAATCCAAATTTTACAACATTCTACTCTCGGTCACAACTAAACGTCAAAACTCTTATAAACCAAGGTAATTTGAAAAGAACATTAGAATTTACAACATTTTCTTCTTATTTACAACGACGTTATGATGTCTTGCCCGTGGTTATGATGAAGCATTGTAATTATTTATATATCGTCATAATTAAAAAAAATATTTACAATGTTGTGCTTTTAGTTATTACTGACTATCGTAAACGTGTGCAATCGGTTGTTATTAAAAACATTGAAAATTACGACATTCTGTTTTAAATTGCAACATGTTGTCAGAACATTTATAAATCGTTGTTATTAACAGATAACAATAATAATATATATGACATTACGTTATTGATAGCGATGTAACATTATAAATATTAATTTACTGTCGCTAGTTTTAAAAAATCTTAATTTATGATGCTTTAATCTTGGTTACGACAAAATGCTGTAACTCTTTGCAAATTGTCGTAATTAAAAAATTATGGCGTTCTATTCATTATTACGATTACCTTATTATAAATTGACATAATTTAAAAATCTATATTTACAATGTTTTGCTCTCGACTAAGATGAAATAACGTAACTTTTGTAAATCGACGTATTTGGAAATATAGTTATTATAAACTCTCATAAACATCTATAAACCATCATTATGACAAAAGGCAAAAAAAAAAAAAAAAAAGGTCCACAGTTAAAACGTTCAAATTTTGGATGAGACAGATAATCGTAAACATTTGTAAATATACATAATTTTAAAATCTCAAAATTTACAACTTTTTATTCTTTGTTAGAATGTAACGATGGTAATTTTGAAAAAAAAAAAAAAAACACATTTACGATGTCCGGCTCTTAGTTATGACAGACCGCCGTATCCCTTCGTAAATTGTGATATCTAAAAAGTCAAGATTTATGATATTTTGGTCTTGGTTTCATAGTAACTAAACATTAGTAAACAATTGGAATTTTGAAAAGACTTAAAGTTTGTGACAAGCAAAACGACATGAAGAGAGGAATTTGTCTCTGGACACTTTTGAAAATCTTGCAAAGATTTCCGGTTATTCTAAAGATGTACTCGAGACTAAGTCGCGTTAATGCATTGCTACTTGACTCGACTGGCATACTCAATGTTCAAAACTAAGCTCACTTTCCCAATGCTTTATTAGCATCAATTTTCCTACTTAAGCTCAACCCTACTTAAAAATCAAGATACTCGAGTCCGATTCGATCACAGTCAACTTGTAATTTTATAAGCTCAAACATTATGTAGTTATATGTATTTTGTGTTCGTTTTTCTTATTATTAAGACTTAAAAAATATAATGAAAGTTTGATTAGGTTGGCGAGCCTCTAGAGCTAAGTATCAACAAACTTAACCTCAACTGGACAAAATGCTTGAGTAGCTTGAGTTTGAGATGGACTCGAAATTTATCAAGTCGATCTCAATTGGTCACCAACTAAAACTGGAATCATTCGAAGTAGTTTGACTTGATTTTACTCTTATGAGTATCTTCAATAAGATACGCCCCTTATATCCCACTGCAAGATTTTCACAAGTACACTGTGTAGATGAATGAAATAACGAAGCTAAGGATTCGGATAAATAGTCGAGACCTTTTAAATACAACCATTGTGATTTATGCAGGTGACTTTTACTAATTTATGACACTTACTTAGCATGTTAATTGATCATGTGAGGTAATGTGAGTGCACATGACTGGCTTAAACATTTTACCTGTGTCCGATCATATATCCCTTTTCGATAATTATATCGTGTTTCAATTAGACCAAAATTTTCCACAATCAAAATTTGGCGTAACATTATGTTTACAGAGAAATGTCATGATGCCATTATAAAGAGCCAATCAAAGTTTGCCATTTTTGAAACTCGAGAACAAGCAATAGAAGTCTAACATCTTCTGTCTGAAGAAATTGCCTAAAGAGAGTTTAAGTCCAAGCTTATTAAGCTATCTAGTTTAATTCACATTTATTCAAAAACTTAAGTCAATGAAATGAGCTAATTATGACACATCAATTGCTTAACACTACATCGA
Source organism: Eucalyptus tenuipes (assembly GCA_014182365.1). Lineage (NCBI taxonomy): Eukaryota > Viridiplantae > Streptophyta > Magnoliopsida > Myrtales > Myrtaceae > Eucalyptus > Eucalyptus tenuipes. Next base: position 1,758,734 of record CM024542.1, read on the forward strand.
TTTTCCAATGTGGGAATTCTATAATATAATTCAGATGTACATCCTAACAATCTCCCCATCACACGTAAGCTTTAATATTATAGATTGAACCATGAAGTTTGTTATTGGGACCGCGTTATAAAACCACGATGGCTATTGCCCAAAAACCACGTTGGTCACAAAATTCCTTCCGTGAGATATTCGCGAAAGAACAAATTGGGACCCCCACCAATCTACCATAAGCTCTGTACCATTTGTTAAGAGTGCACAGCAAAAGCCCGATATTTTTTTTCCTAGGAAGATTACCAGGAGGGAGCCCAAGTTCGAGCATGTTACCATATCTAGTTTGATCCACCTTTATTTAAAACTTTAAGTCAATGAGTTATGAGTCATTATAATATATTAATTGCTTAACATTACACTAATTATTTGATGTGAGGTTTCTCTAACATAACTCATACGTGCATTCTAACAAATTCCTCTCTCTCTCTCTCTCTCTCTCTCTCTCTCTCTTTCTTTTTTTTTTTTTTTAAGAAGTAAATCTTGTCTAGCCATTAAATGTGTGTTTGGTAACAATTCTGTTTTGGGCAATAATTTCTTTTTAGAAATAATATTTTTCTATTTTTATTCCCTGAAATAATTATGAGTAAAAGAGCACATTTGATAACTATATAAAATTTCTATTTTCGAAATAGAAAAAGAATAGGAATGTATTTGGTACGACCCAATTTTTTTTTTGTAACGTAGAATTTCTTTTAATTTTTTAATAATTTTTTTAGATGTTTCTTTTTTCACTCTCCTCTTCTTCTTTCTCCTTCTCTAACTAATAGCACCGACGACGAGCAGCGAGGAAGAAGAAGAAAAAGGAAAAAAAGAAAAAAAAAAGACTTATTTTTAGAATTGTTTTTGAGAATAATAAGTTACTTTTTTTTACTTGCTCCTTTCCTATTCCACGGAATAGAAAAATTAGTTGACATTACTGAACGGCCCTGTTCTTTTTTTGTTCCTCAGAATAAAAGAATATAAATTATGAGAAATAGGAATGTTACCAAATGGAGCCTAATTTTTTGTATAGGAGTTATAAAAACAAAACTATAAGGATTTATGACTCCATTACCATTTGAGGATCTACCCCTCAATAAACCATAACTTTGCCCTTCTTGAGAATCCTGAACGTATGGAGTGTGGAGGGAGAAACAATTAGTAAGAATCTAGTAATCAATAATTTGGATTGGAGAGGGTAAATTATACGATGGAGTTTAGAATTATAAGAATATCAAATAGGAAAAGCATCGAAAAGTCCTAAATTTATTATATTTATGTCAATTTGATTATAAACCTTTTGATGATGTAAATTTATTCCTAAATCTTTTAATCTAGTACTAATTTGATTATAAAATTTTTGATTTAGTGCTAATTCAATCATTTCCGAAAATATTACAAATTATTTACATCAGTATTTATGGCATCATGTAAGTCAGCCGACATCCATATCAATAATATTTAGTTAAAATTAATCAAAAAAACTAAATTGACACTATTAAAATATTTAAAATTAAATTAATATAAACGTAATAAACGTAGGAATTTTCTGACACTTTTCTCAATGTCAAACAACATACAAAACTTGCAAGTTCAAGTCACATTGTAAGCGCACCTCCGCCTGCCATGTGCCTCGAGTATTTGTTACTTTATGTGAAGAGAGTTACTGACTTCTGCAATACCGGTGGGCTTTCGTGATAGGGTCGTACAATTACGGGTGCTTTGAGTAGTCGTTGTTCAAACTAGGGTTTAGCCAAAGGCCTGTGCTTGGGTGGGCACGAGCATGTGATTTTCCTGTGTCGGGCCCACGTGTTGGTCTTTGGGCCTGGCTTTTTTTTTTTTTTAAGTTAAAGTAATATATTTTTCATGAAAATATTCAAAAAAGAGGTTCTTTTTCCAAATGTCAACATGTAATACAAAAAATAATCGAGGAAAATTAATGAATACTCTCATTTAATTAAACATGAGTGAAGTACACGTGCATTTTCATATAATTTTAAAAAAAATACACGTATAAGTGCCCTAATAATGATTTTACACATTTTACACCCAGAAGCATATCTACTAAATTAGATGTATTTGGCACCTTGTCCCTCATATGGTGATACGGTGTTGGCATTGCATTGTCCTCTTATTTACGTTGGGCGTGTTCAGCTGGAGTAAATATTTGCAAAAACCAATCATGCCTTGCAATGGCCATTTCTACATCTTTTGCAGACAAGCTGCACCTTTTGTTTTTCAAGACCCATTGCTAGTACTGAATGTCGACTCTGATTGTACCATAAACGTGGACAAAATCGGTAACTTATGAGTCAGGGCTGTGAGAATCAGAAAAACTGGTGACTTTCCTCTTCTACCGTTCCACAACCGCAAGGTTGTCTTCATCAACTCTTTCGATGTAGTTGGAGTAATTTATTGTCAAGTACGTCTCGAATCACCAAATAAAGAAAACAAAGATCTAGTGAAAGGTTGTAGGGTGTTCTTCTTTGATCAAAGCCAAGGTGATACAAATTTTTAGGCACCACTTGACAAGGGTGCCACCTCCATCAATAGAGTAAAACTCTTCAAACCGTTTCAATTAGAGTATGTAGCATATATATTCCGGAGCCAATTCCACCATTGCCAGTATCTACTCAACTTGGACCTCTTCACTTAATGCTAGATTTTTCGTAATATGGAATAATGACAATTTCAAGCAGATCCAATTTGAACCTCGAATCCAAAAATGTGGACAAAGAACAAAAAAAAAAGAAAGTAAAATGTGCTTGTAATATTTGAGGCGTTTCACCTTCTTGGCTAGTACTACTTTGTTGAAAAAGGTTTCAAACTTCTTGTTTGCCAATTCAAACGACATAGAACAGCTCGATTCCTTAATAGATAAATGCTAGTGCTCAAAGGACCCGTCGTGTCACTAAACTCGCCAAGAAATCCCTAAAGAGCAATCCTCTAATTGGCGAGAGATTGACACATTTGCTAGGAGGGCAGGAGTGTTACCACACCCGTCTCCTCCCATGCCTTCTTCAACATCTTGTACTTTCATCTCTTCTTACTTGCGAAGGGAATTTCCCACCTTTCCTTCAATGTGTTATGTACAGGTTCTCCAACTCTAAAATGCCTTGTGATTGGTTTTTGTCTAGAGCCTGCCACTTTAAAAAAAAAATCCTATGCTAAAAAAATTAGCTCTGAAACAAAAGAAATTGAAAGTAAATTAGGCTCACGTTCTGGTAAATATTAATTTAATTTTTTTATATAGAGCTCTTCTTAAACCAAAGTAAACGAAGAATTAGTCTAATAAATTGACTTGTTGATAAAAAGATAGTTTCCTCTACCGAATTAGTTCATTTTATTATTGGAGTACCTCTTCACTTTTTTTTTTTGGTATCTATTAACATTGTGTAGTTAAATCGAATTGCAGGTAAATCATTGTATGTCATTATCGCATCTTAATACACTACAAAAATAAATACTTATTTTCGGTAGAAATATTTCGATTTTATTATTGAGTGACTCCAAAAAGGTTCAAATCTTTAGTATTAAAAGTTTAGTGTGAAGTATTGACACACAATTTAGCAATAAATGCATAATTTGGGAGGTCATTTACATATTTTTCGGTACCTTTGATGATATAAAATTTTGACACACACATTCGATCCTAGAAGAAGCTTAATGATATAGAGATAATCATTTACTATAAAAGAAGTATCGTATAGAAAATTTAGTTTTCTCTATAGTAATGAGTGAGACCATTCTAACTAATCATCTAAAACTTGGTATACATGTTATATGCATGCGTCAATATCATTATCAAATAAAATAACTCCTTTGATCAAAAGATAATTTATTGTGTTTCACATGGATTTACAAACACAAAGATCATGTTTATTCTATCTTAGCGCAACCTAAAAAAAGAAACGGGTTGACGTGCCCAAACTCTATGAAAAGAACCAGATGCAAGTCCAATCCTAAACAAAAGCACAATTAGGAACATTTCCACTTGCTATGTGCGAGATCCCATGTGTTGCCTTTTGAATATTAGAACATGCTTTATCCTCATTTATGGCCACAAGGGGGGAGTATATGAAGCTTTTGCTTCCTCTAAAATAATACACATGGACAACTAATGACAGGAATATCAGAATATCGAATGAAAAATTCCCCCTCCACTAACCCATATGACACAACATCTTCGTAAACCAAGGAAGAAGCCAACTAGTCAGCTAGTAAACCCTCAAAACAAGGTTATATTAGGCAATTAGTACACCCATTACCTACCGCCATTTGTGCACTAATCATGGATTAAATAAGAGATGATAACGAAGCAGTTTGACCCATTCGACACAATGAAGGTCCGCGCACTTTGCTTGAGAGAAGAAGGGGTGGTGAAAAATTTAAAAGATGGGTCCTTGTGTTTGATGACAATTTTTCCTTGGATTCTCTTTTATTCATGTGGTCTGAGTCGTGTTGTGAACAGATTCAATTGATTGTAGAGAGAGCCAAGACTCACGGCCCTGTACTGCGGTCTTCGCGTGATTAAAGGGTATGGAAACGATCCACCAACCTCTTCTAACTTAGGTCAGATAAAGAGAACGGAAATGTGAGAGTTTGATATGTGATTCCCAACTTTTTCCTTTATAGGTGCTTTTTAAAAAAAAAAAAATTAATGAAGATGGTGGACATATGGAAGAGGGACAAGGGAACGAGGTTGAAAGGACTAATGTTCCTAGCTTGATTACTCTCTCTTTTCCTTAATTAACACAGAGTGGATGATGGACTCAGGAAGAGAAAGAGGAGAGGACAATTTTGGCTCAATTGATGCCACCAGCATCCGGCATCACAACTTTGGTACACCCACTTTTGTCACCGTTTGAAATAGCGTGGCGATCTCTTTTTGTTTAAAGAAGAGGAGAAAAAGGGTGCGAAGTGCAATCAAATGATGCTTTCGAAGTCAAACGATCCACAGGATGAGCCGCTGTTGTGTGCTTTTCCTGTAATGTGGAAAATGACCATTTGGTGACGGTTTCAGCACCCGGTTTAACTTGGACCGTTGTGGGGCTGCTCATCAGCCTTGTATTCATACCTGTCTAGATCCCAGCTGATTTTGAATGGCCGTTGGTCCGATGAGGTGAACAATTCAGCACGTAAGAGTGGGATATGACAAAACCAAGGAGGGCCAGATAAAGCCTAGCATTTCTCTCATCCAAATGAAAATGATACGTCTACTTTTAGTTTGATTTTGCTCTCGAAAGAGGGTATCACTATGTGGTTCAGGACGTTGCCATTCCGTGAGTGTCGGGGCTAATTTTGACCTTAGGCAATGACATTCGCTATCGGCTTGGTAGTCTCTCTTGAACACATCGATGCCCACCCATTGAAGCCAATTTTTCACGCACGTGTTAGCCTGGACTTTCACGACCACATTTCAACCATCATTTGTTCTCTTAGGTCATGATCAGTGCTTTCCCTCTCATAACAAGTCTAGTTACAGCAAGAATTAGCCAACAATTCTCAATTTGAATTTTTCTTTCTCTCATTTGGGTGTTTAGTATAGTCCTTCTCGATTATTGGCAACCATTGAATAAGGTGAGATATCACTCTCATATGCATCCAACCATTATTTAAAATATGGAAATGAACATACTAAAGATATGCGATTTCTCATCCAATCTTATTTTACAACTTATCTAAACAACCAAAGGCAATTTGACTTACAACCTATTGTCAGTCTTCAAAATATGGATTAAATTATATAAGATTAATTAAGTATGGCAAGTTTGAATAATGTTGATCTCAACTCACCTAATTTTTAGAATACTAAAAACATGGTATTGAGGCTTGGTTTATTTGGAGGCAATAGGAAATATCAAAAGTATAGAGAAAACCACAATTTAAAGCCAATAAATCACACAATATCTTTGTAAAATCATTTCCTTGTATCGTTTTTTTTTTTTTTGGTAAAGTCAATTCCTTGTATCGTTCTCTCCTGTAAATAGGATAGTTCAACTAAAAATTATCAAAGTTTCAATATCGTAATCAATTGAAAACTTTTTGGGAAAAAAAAAGAAGCATTCACAATAAAGGAAACTAGTATGGATTGCTTAAAGGTCTTTGGACCTGGCAATCCCATCAAATGTAGCACACACACAGTAGACATTGAATTTTCATGAGGTCCATTGTCAGTTTAGACGATGTATATTGCTTTGAACAAGTCGGGCCTCATGTCTAAAAATGGACAATGATAGTGCCAATCATCGAGGGAGCTCCGGGATACTTTTCAAAAGATTCCTCCTACAGAAGGATGGCAATGGATACACGAAACAAAATGGAGGGAGAGAGATAGAGAGAGATCCGACAAGAAATCCACTTAACTATAATCGTCAATGGAGTACCAAGTTCGATGCCAAAAGGTCCAAGTCCTTCACGATTAAAGCTAATTGTTGATACGTTTTGTCATTAGAAAATAAAGTCTGATATGATGGGAGAGGAAAAGATTATATATCCACCTATCGAATATATTTCTCATTGCCCATAATCTATTTTGGAATGTTCTCAGCATAAAAAAGGGTATATGCATGTCCAATCCAATAGCTAAAAAAACTTGAAAGAATTAACTCATAAATAGAAAAAAAAAGAAAATATCCACTACATACGATGTAGATCTTATAGTCAATCACAATGACCATCTTAATAATTTTTTGTCAAGAGAAAAATTTGGTGATGGTCGCTTTTAAAATATGCTCGTGATTGTTGCTTCATAGATTGATCTCCATTACAATGGTTTTTTTTTTCTCTTGGGAGCAACAACCATGGTGTGGATTTTTTTTTTTATTGGTTAGAAATTTGTATTTCATTGCTAACGATTAGATGGATTACATAATGTTCCAAGATCAAGAGATAAAATAGAACATAGTGGAGGTGGGGGATTCTGTTTCCAAGTTGGTGGTAGGGTATCCGTGCGGTGGGCCTTGGCGATCCAATCCGCAGCTTGATTAGCATTCCTGGACTCATATATTAAACCTACCCCTTGAGGAAGGCCCATTAGTCATATGCAGACCTTCACTGTGGACTAAGCAGCCCATGGAGCTGGCAAGTGGCCCATTATACACTCAACAGCTAAGGAATTATATGAGGAAATTAGCACGTGGGGGAGCTTCTCCGTGGAATTGAGTTCAGTTTGGAGTTATGCGTGGACTTGGAGTTCTGTACTTGCCAATTCCCTTTCTCTTTCTTTTAGCCATGAGTAGGGTGTCAGGAACCAAACCGAAAAATTCGGTTTTTTTGGTTCGGTTTTCATTCGGTTCGGTTCTCATTAAAAACTGATTTTTTTTTATCGATTCGGTTTTTATCGGTTAACCGAACTGAACCAAAAATAGAAGCATTAACCAAAAATATCTCTTGTCTCCTCTCCTCTCGTCTTGGTCAGCGGTGCGATGGCGACTGTGACTGTGACGTTGATAGGGACGGCGACGGCGACAGGGACGGCGACGACGGCGTGGACGGTGACGGCGGCAGCAACGGCAACAAGGATGGCGACCGATTGAGGGACGGCGACAAGGACGACGACGGCACCAGATTAGTTCAGCAGAAGCTGAAGGTCTAGTGTGAGCTCGAAGGTAGGGTGAACGGCTCCGCCTTCCCCTTCGACCTCGACTCCCACTTCCCCACGGTCGGTCTCGACTTTATTTTCTTTTATTTCTTTCGGGCCATGTCGATTTCCCGAGGATCCTGGCTCAGAGGTGTGCAAGGCAACTGGACGTAGTCCATTCTATCGAGTTCGCCCTCATTTGCCAACCCGAGTCGGGTAGGGAGCATCGCCGACCCCTTTTTCTCTGCCTTGTTTTGGCCCGTTTCAGACTCGCAGGACTGGGATTCATTGTGGTTCGGCTCACGCGAGTTCTAGTCCTGCCAGATTGTGCCCGGTCCTTTTTAGTCTTGGCTTGATGATTGTTGTGAACTCGAATGCAAATTCGAGTCTCGAATTTGTTGGCGTTCACGCTTTAGTCGATGCACCCCACCTGTTTGATGAAATGCCTGAACTAGATTCACATTGTTTTCTTTGATTCTCGTTCTGTCCTTAGCGTATTTTGGTCATTATACATGGTTGCTTTGTGAATTTTCACGCTGTTTTGTTAGTTTCTTTGTGTGGCCCTTGCTTTGTGGGTGTTCGTTTTTAGTACATGGACGATAAATCGGTCCCCTTACTCTTTGAGGTTCAGAGCTCCGCAGGGCAATCGTGGAGACTTGCCCGTAATCCACACCTTGGTTGTTATGGCTGAAAGAGAGGGTGAGTGGTGAGGGTTTACTGGCCGAGGAGGGGGGGTAACGATTGGTTTTTGGTGTGGGTCTTGTGCTGAACATGGGCATTTTAGTGAGTAGGGATGTTCGAGACTTCCGTGTGGAAAACCAAACCACCAAAAGCTAAAAACCAAAAACTTAAAAATCGAACCAAAATTTCGGTTCGGTTCGTATTCGGTTCGGATCTCATTCGATTCGCCTCAGTCGAAAGTTTTTTCTAACGATTCGGTTTGGTTTGGTTTTTTTGAAAAACCGAACTAAACCGAATCGTTGACACCCCTAGCCATGAGAGCGCCTCCCGAATGGTTAGGGTTTTGTAATTAGCGCTGTGGGAGCCTGGATTTTCGTCGCAAAGCCATCGACGAGTTTGCCCCGCTCATCTTTGCATATGCCAGCCGCGAATCCCTCCATGGATGTGCTGCACCAAGATGTGTCTACGTTAAGCTTTAGAGAGGTCGGTGGTGGAGGGTTCCAGTGTGTTCGTCTCCTTGTTGGTTGCGGTTCACCTCCTTTACCTTTGGGGTTCCATCGCGCATGAAGATGTGTCATAGCCGTAGCTTCTTCGAAGATGGATCTTGGTTCAGTCCTCTTCCCTTGAAATACAAACTTATTTCGAGCTATCCAGATCTGCCAAAGAACCCCAGCAAAGAAGGCTTTCAAGTGTGGGTCGGGGTTAGAGGTGAAGAACTCGCACACCCATTTGTCGATTCTACTTATCGTTGTAGAGGAGCCTTGCATCGCCGTTCTTGGATCCGACCATAATTCTTTTGTCCATTCGCAGTGAGTGAAAAGGTGTTCCACCGTTTTCGGAGCTTGGCCGCACAATGAGCAAGTCGGGTCAGATATGATGTTCCTTCTATGTAGGTTTTCCTTCGTTGGAATTGCATTGTTGCACATGCTCCACAGTAGGAAACGTACCTTTGGGAATATCTGTAGCTGCTAGATATTATTCCATAACTGTTTAGGGGGTCAGTAGGATGTGGATGGTTGTTCCTCTCCTGTGGTACTGTCCCAAGTATGTATAACATTGTAGTCGCTTTTGACTTGATAGATGCCTGCATTGTTCGCTGTCCATACTAATTTATTAGGTCTTGGGCTAAGACTCAAGGGGGATTTCTGCAATTTTCTTGACAATTTCTTCGTTGAAAATGGAGTTGAGTTTCTGCGTATTCCATAGGCTTGAGTTGTTATCAATAAAGCCCTCGACCAAGTAGGGGTCATCTCGATTTGTTGGTCCTCCAATATTTCCAGAGGTCAGCCACTTATCTTCCCTCACCCGAATTGTTTTCCCATCCCCAACTTCCCATTTAACTCCTGATTCTATAACATCCCTACCTACTAAAATGCTTTGCCATCTCCAAGAGGGTCTGGGACCCTTTTGTGCACTCTAGAAATCTCATTTTGGAAAGTAGATACCTTTCAAAATTTTGCTCCATAGTGCGTTTGGATAATTGATCAGGTGCCAAGCTTGTTTCCCCAACATCGTTTTGTTGAACTGCACCAAGTCTTTAAAGCCTAAACCCCCACAATCCTTCCTCATTTTCAGGTTTTCCCATTTCCTCCAATGGATGCCTTTCCTTGCCGTGTTTTGTTTCCACCAGAATGATGAAACTCTCTTCTCGATTGCTTTACAAATGGATATTGGTAATTTGAAGATGGACATGGCATATTGTGGCATTGCTTGAACAACGGTTTTGATTAGGATTTCTTTGCCCGCCTTTGAGATTAGATTCTCTTTCCATCCTTCTACTTTTCTGTCAAATTTGGCAAGAACCCAGACAAACATCTGTTTTTTGGTCTAACCCCAATCTGAAGGAATTCCAAGGTATTTCCCAATTTTCCCTATAATTGAAACCCACAATTTAGCTGCCAGATTTGTCTTCAGGGTTTGAGGGCAGTTTTTTCCCCAAAGAAAATACCTTATTTGTTAAGGTTTATCGCTTGACCTGAGGCTAAGCAATACTGGTTCAGGATAGATGCTATATTTTGTGCTTCTTGGGTCGTGCCATCTAGGAAGAATATGGTGTCATAAGCAAATAGAAGGTGTGACAGAGTTGGGTAGCTATTGTTTAGTTTGATTTCTCTAATTGTTCCACCTCTTTGGTCATGATAAAGGATAGTAGGTTGGCCATGATAATGAACAAATAGGGAGAGAGAGGATCCCCTTGCCTGATCCCTCTTGTTGGCTGGAACGATTCACATAGTTCTCCATTAACATTGATTCTAAACGAGACTGAGGAGATGCATTGTTTTACTAAGGAGACACATCTTTCACTGAAACCCAATTTCAGCATATAGTCACATAAGAAGTCCCACTCAACCCTGTCGTAGGATTTTTGCATGTCAAGTTTTGGGACTGCTTGGAATTTTCTCTTCCTTTTCCTCACCCTTAGCTGATGCAACACTTCCTGGACGATGAATATGTTGTCTTGAATTTGTTTGTTGCTGACGAAAACGCTTTGTTCTTGGGCTATGAGGTCATGAAGCCAGGGTTTTAGCCTGTTGGCCATAACCTTTGCTATGATCTTATAATTGAAGTTGCAAAGGCTTATTGGCCTATATTGAGTGACATTCTTTGAGTTGTTTACTTTGGGAATAAGAACAATATGGATTTCATTTATTTGATGGTCGAATGTACCTTGTGTGAAAAAATCATCAACCATCTTGAAAATATCTTCCTAGAGAAGTGCCCATTGGCTTTGGTAGAACAACCCGTTTAGCCCATCTGGTCCCGAGGCTTTGGTAGCTCCCATTTGAAACACAGCTTCTTTGACTTCTTCTCTTGATATTGGCTTGATTAGATAGTCATTCATTTATGCATTTACAACTTGTGTGCATTGGTCTAAAATGGGTTGGTAATTCCTCTTACCCATTGAGGTGAACAATGAATGATAGAAAGTTCTAATATGCTGTTTAATGGTCGAAAAATCTGGATTCCACTGTTGGTCATCAAGCTGTAACATAGAAATCTTATTGTGTTGTCTCCTTTGGACCGTTGTGGCATGGAAAAATTTTGTGTTTTGATCCTCCCAGCTTATCCAGTTTATCCTGGACCTCATAAACTAGAACATTTTTTCTTGTCGCCATAAAGTTTCATTATGACTTACTATGTTTCTATATTCCTCACTGTTTGGGCCATCTTCTACATAGTTGGAGAGCTCAATAAGTCTATTTCGGCGTGACTGGATATGTTTGGAGGCATTCTGGAATGTCTTCCTACTCCATTTCTCCAGAGCTGCTGCAACCTGCCTTGTTTTAGCTTTAATGTTCAGGTTATCCAAGCTTCCATCCTCCCATGCTTGACGTATTACTTCTGAACATTCTGTGTTTTTTTAGGCAAAAGGTCTCAAATCTAAAATTTATTTTCCTTCTTACCCCATTATAGTCCAAGGAAAGTAGGATTGGACAATGGTCTGACCTTATTGCTGGTAATGCAAAGACCTCTCCGTTTGGGAATAGGACTCTCCATTCTAGATTGCATATGGCTCAGTCTAGCCTCTTTTTCACTAACTCCTCTCCCTCCCTGTTATTTGTCCATGTGTAGGAGCATCCTTTGCTTTCAATGTCCATAAGTGAGCATGTATTCAAGAGTTCTCGAAATGCCACCATTCTATACCGGTCGGCCTCCTGCTGTCCAACCTTTTCCCATTGGTACAATACTTCGTTGAAGTCACCTATGCAAAGCCATGTGAGGGTATTGACCATGCTAATAGAACAAATGGCCTGCCATAGCTGTAAGCTTTGTTGGTAGTTGGTAGGGGCATGGAGAAAAGAAATTCTCATTAGGCATTCACTATTGAAATCCTTGCACTTTACGTCTATTAATTCTCCCGAGCTAGATTCCACTTCCACCTTCACTTCCTTGTTCCACATAAGCATTAATCCTCCTGCAATTCCAATAGGATCGATAATGACTGATTGTGTGAACTTCAATTGCCGTTTGATACGACTGACCATGCTGTTCTTATTCTTGGTTTCCATGAGGAAAACCAAATCGGGCCTATCTAGAGCCACTAAGGCTCTAAGATGCTGGACTGTTAAGGGTATGCCCAACCCCTGACAGTTCCAGCTTAATATCTCCATGTATGCGTGGGTGGCTTATTAGGGCTAGCCACCAAAGCCCGTCCTCGGACCCCTTCCCACTCTTGGATAGGAGTCTCCAAGAGATTCTCCTCATTCGGCAACATGCTTGATAATACCCTCTTTTCATAAGGCTGGATGCGCTTTTATTTTTTAGCTACTGAGATTTTATGCCCTGTTTTTTCCTTCTTCAACAGTTCTGTAACCATCCCTAGCCTAGCTATATTGAGTGGTTGGATTTGTGTTTGTTGCGTTTGCTTTCCCCAGCTTGTTGAAATGTTTGCTATTAAACTATCCCCTTCCAGGGGAACATTTGCTGCATGGTATGGAATTATTGCCATCTCACTTGGTTCTATGATTTCCTTCCTTGCAGTGCCATCAACAGATATTGTTGGAGTGGTTGTCATTGTCTCCCCTTCTTCAACAAGAGATTCTATTTTTCCATAAAAGGCTTTCCAAAACGGGCTTATTTCTCCCACTTCCGCCTTGAGCCACGACCCATATTTTCCAAGGAGATCTTGAGGTGGGCCAGTTTCTTCATAAGGGATTTTTGGACAATAATTAGCATAATGGCCCATCCGCCCGCATGAGTAGCAAAAATGGGGAAGTTTTTCGTATTTGAAGTCTAACCACCATTTTTTGTCTCCCACATTGATGATTGTTCCAATTTTAAGCGAATTTGCCAAGTTCAAGCACACTTTCACCTTTCCCATTTACGTGAGATGCTATTTTTTGCCTCAATCTTTACTTCTTCAACCCTCCCTAATATTCCTGCTATTTGCCTCACATAAGCCTCATTAGTATGAGCTCGAAGGAGCCCCACGATCTGAACTCAGAAAGTATAATGCGTGAATTCGTAACAATATTTGGGAGTATTTGGGTCTCCTTCTTGTAAAACAAGTAAGTTGCTGGCAAAGGACCAAGGTCTCGTTTCCAGCACTCTTCTTTTATCATCCACAGAGCTAAAAATGAACGAGAAAAATCAAGGTTCTATTTGTTCACATTTCACTGACTCTAGTTTCCATGCCCCCCTCATCATACTAATGAAAGCTTGAAAGTTGATGTTAGGTTTAGAATACAGTTTGCCATAGAGAAGGAGTTCACTTTCCTATATTTCCTCTTCAGAAATCTCTACTGCCAGTGTTGTGATGTCTTCTTTAGACCATAGATCGCCCATTTTCCTGCACAATGCTGCCATCCTCAGGTGGTTCTTAGAGTTACCAGCCATATGAAATTCTTTGATTCTGCAGTGAAGGGAGCTCTAAAAAATTTGGGAAGCTCAGCTAGGGTTTTCGATCAAGATGGTTTTTGCTTGTGGTTTTTTTTTTTTTTTTTTTTTTGAAATGTGTTTGAATGGGGATTTGGACTAGAGATTGGTTCGGATATCTTAGGGTAGTAGTAAGGGAGAAGAACGATGGAGTGTGGGAGTTTTTGGCTGCCGCTAGGTTAGTGGCAATGGGCAGATTCCCCAACCCATGCACGGAGGAGGCCTTGTAGCCATGGGAATGGGAAGCGGGTTAGGGTTTCTGGGGTTTGGAAGGGAAAGCTATCACCTAATGGGGCTCAGCCAAATCCCTCAACTAGGGATGGGAAGATAGAAACGGCCATTGGAGGGGATGCAGAATTTGGGTAGCTAGGGGTTGAGGAAGGGGAAGCTATCACCTAAGGGATAGAGGGAAGCTCACACAAGGGGAGAGAGAGAGAGAGAGAGAGAGAGAGAGAGAGAGAGAGAGAGAGAGAGAGAGAGCTCATGGAGTTCACATGCAACATCAATGGTGGCTCCATTGTTATCCACGACCAAGAATGAATAAGTTTTTCGTGACTTAATTTTTCACTTCTTTTTTAGAAGTTCTACCACCCTACATATTTTTTTTGGGGGTCAAACTACCACCCTACTTAAACGAGATAGTTTTATCTCACTACTAGTGCTCGAGCAAATGACAACTATTCCGAGTGAAATTGCATCTAGAAAAAGATAAGATAGGATATCTCATGGAGAGTCATTTTTTTTAGATGGTCTCCAAGTCAGTTTTGTGCACCTTAATTAGTCTATCTTTTCGAGCATACTCCTTCATAGTGGCTTGGCGCAAATAGGATTTTACACATGAATTGTCATCAACAAGATCTAAACACAAGATTACAAAAAGATGAGTGAGCTCACTTAGCATCTAAACTAGTTTATGAGGATAATACATTGTATTTTGTTAACAAGTAAGAATGACCTAATAAAAACCGTTGATTGGTATTCTAGGCTACTATAACATATTTTTGTTTTGAAAAAGGATAGCAAAATCAACTTCTAAAAAAAATGAATAGAACAACCGTTCTAATTGATAATTAATTTATGGAAAAATCTTCCATACAACGATGATATGCAAATCCATTTATAAGCGCATCTACTTAACCACGCTTTCTAATTTCTTTGTTCATCATAGTTGTTTCCAACACATTAACTACTTTTTTTTGAAAAATTAATTGCTCCAAACAATAATGGCAGAAAGAAAATTAATTGCTCTTAAAAATAAAGGCAAACAATTGACAACCGTTAATATTTCACTACGAGAAAATCATTTGAATCTCTTCTTTTAAGTAACATATGTTGAGCTATTTATTTAAATTAAAGTAAGTTTTGTATGAATTTGAAAGAATATTATTTCAAAGAAACTCCTAAAATAACTAATTTATTTCAAAAAATAACAAAGTGCCTTTTTTAATTTTTTCTGATCTACTATTTAATATTTGACATAATGCTATTATTTTTTTCTTTCATCACCAAAGAGTCGACACAATAGTAATCTCTTGCTTGAACAATTTCATGTTTGGTTACTAATCAAGTAGTGTTTCGTTATTGAACATCTAATCTAATTATTTTCATCAAGGCTCCGTTTTTTCGTGGAAAATAAATGATTTGGAGATCATGTTTCTAAAATCTATCGCTTGTATCGCTTACTAAAATAAATGAACACAAACTATTTTTATTGTTTACAAGCATATAATGAAAATACATTTCCATTACTTAATTATTCAAGTGATTTTTTTATAAAAATATTTTGTAAATAATTGATTTTCCTCAAGTGTTGCTCGTATTCATCCAAACTCTTCGCATACACCAAAATATCCATGATCAACACCACAAAAAATCTATCAAAATATTGTGTAAATACCATTTTCATCAAATTCATGAAAGTAGATAGTACATTTGTTAATCCAAAAGGCTTCATGAGGAATTCATAATGGTCATGCATTGTCTTGAAAGCAGTTTTAGGCACAATAGTGATATCTAGAATGAAAGTCAATTTCAAAAATATCTGAGCTCCCTGAAGTTGATCAAATAGTTCATTAATTCAGGGTAAAGGATATTTGTTTTTTATCATCACTTTGTTAAATTATCGGTAATCTTTACAAACTCGCATACTGCCATCCTTCTTTTTAACAAATAGAAGAGGAGTTCCCTATAGTTAAACTATGCTCATTTCTTGATAATAAAGTTCCTACGTGCTAACGAAGAAACTCATTTATAACAAACATTCATTTTTGTCCATTACTTGTAACTCTCATGCTAATTTTCAGAATTTCGTTCCGATCAAACCGTACTTTGGAAGAAATTTCCATTGAACTTATAACTCTACAATGCCCTAAGCTATCATTCCCATATAAATCCACAGCCCAATAACTCCATCAAACCTCATAGTTCAAAATTCACATAACTTCGAATTCATGACCTAACTTCAAAAATTACTTTGATTAGATGAAAGATAAACTTGAATGCTTATTAGGTGTTGTGATTCAGTTCGTCAGGATGTCTGAGATGGCTATGTGCGAAAATCTCTCCTCCATTTTTGACGAGCAAACTTCTTCCTTCTTTCCTAGTTTTCTCTGCTGGCTTCTAGGAGTGTGCAACCGGACCGACCCACCCGGAAAAAGGGGTCGGGAACTGGTTCCAGTTGAAACTGGTTCAGGAACCGATTCCCAAAATTCGGAATCAGTTTAAACCGGTTCGGGAACAAGTTTTGAGTGATTACCCACCTGGAAACCGGTTCCCGGACCGGTTTTGTAAGTAGAGGTCCAAAACCCTTTTTTTTTTCCTCCCGATTTCTATTCTTACTCCCGCAATCACAAGACGTTTTTCCTCTTGGCTTTCTCAAACACGCACGACACTCCTCCTTTGTCGTTCCTCTTCCTCACTTGCTTCCCTCCCTCACCGGCTCCCTCTCGCACCGTCCGACGGACGAACGGTGTTCGTTGCCGCTAAATTCTTGTGTACCACATAGATTGGCTCGCCTAATTTCTCTTTTGTAGAAAGAGTTATGCTTGCATAAATGAGTAAGTTCATCTAGTAGTTGTGGGAATAAGACTAATATTAGACTCATGTTTGTTGTTAATTCTTTGCCTTATGATTTTATTTATTATAATTAGCCATATAAATCCTTAATTTTTCGTTTAGTCAAAAAGTTCATGTATTTATTTATTACAAATGCTTAATGTTTCAATACAAATTAGGAGGATTACGTTATTTTCTCACGTATTAATACAAAATTCGAAGTTGTATAAGATATCGAGAGATTACAAAATAGGTTTAAGTGAAAACAAGGTTGACCCTGGAATCGGACTGGAAAAACATGGTGGGTTGGGTATAGGATCCAATACAAATAGGGTCGGGTATAGGGTCCAAAAAGGGAAACTGTCTATATCAGGGTTGGGTACAGGGTCCAGATCTAGACCCTACCTCACCCTGGACCTAATCACCACTACTAGTTTCAACACTTCCATCTGCTGAAGAGGATATAAGATGTCTTGGGCTTAGGCTTTAAGAGACATGGGGGCTGGGCTG
Organism: Eucalyptus tenuipes; assembly: GCA_014182365.1. Taxonomy (NCBI): domain Eukaryota; kingdom Viridiplantae; phylum Streptophyta; class Magnoliopsida; order Myrtales; family Myrtaceae; genus Eucalyptus; species Eucalyptus tenuipes. Next base: position 1,775,958 of record CM024542.1, read on the forward strand.
CCTTGTTATTACACATGAACTTCCGAATTGAGGAAGCGGTGTCCACAGAGACTCTCGGCCATCTTCATCAACTACGCTCGTCTTGCTCTTGCTCAGTAAGCTGAACACTCCATGGTCCGAATCAAATTCAATCCTAAAGGTCTCTCTCTCACTTCCCAGAAGCTTGGTGAGATCGCAAAATGACTCCACAGCTCGAAATCCCACTATGCAAATCCCTCCTCAGACGAAGCTTGCGAGGACCTAATTCGAAACCCCAATCTTCCTCATCTTCCTTCCCTTCGCTCTCGCAATCCCTAAATCCACTCAGCTCGCCGTCAATACCCCAAAAACTCGTGCCTCAAATCCAATAGCTCAGTTTGTAGCGACGATCCATTCCCATCTCAGACGTTGCGGACGCCAAATCCGCGCCATGTGTATTTAGAAATTAATAGAAAAAGTCATGCTGGTGTTTTTCGTTAACCAAATTAAATGGAGCTAATGAAAGGATGTGATTGCACAAACTGCATAAGTTTTGAAAATTTTAGCACTCAATTGCATATTCACAACAGGATTTAGTATTCTTGATACACCTATCCAAGAATTTGATACAAGGATATGTACGTATTGAGTATAACCGCAACAACACCAATTGTTAAAAAGCAATAACGTCTTATGATTTTGATACTCTGTACTTGATAAATCAACTTTGAGGTTCTTCTAATTTAGATTTTGTCACCGAACAAGTAACAATGGCTAAATTCACTTTGTGATTATTACTAAAAACACGACTTTCTCGTGCATCAACTCATACACCACTTGTATATAGAAGACAAACCCATAATATAGTCACAATAGTTAAAGAAATAAATGAGTCAACTTAAAATTCCAAGTCAAACAACCAATCCTTATACCTCCTAATGGCATTGACTCGACTTGCACATAACCAACGTGTTATGTTGGCCCTTCAACCTACGAAACCGTCACGGCGGCCATGAATTCCGGGTCGGCTTCGAGGAGTGCCATCGTCACCGGTGGAAGGCAGATCTCAAGGTCGACACTCCCACCTCCCTCGCGGCCTGGATAGCCTGAGGCCTTGCCGTCGAACTTGAACGCATATCCGCTTCGCAGAGCCACGGCCTTCCCCAGCCCGAACTCGTTGCCGTACTTGTCGAACCGTGGCGAGCTCCCCATCATGATGCTGTACCGATCGAACGTCTTATCCATGTGGTAGACCTGTGGCCTCTTTATCCAATCCTCGTTCCACTCCCTCAGCTTTGCGTTGCTGTGCCCTGCCACCGCCGCATGCAACAGTTGCGCTGCCCACCCAAGGCCGCTACCTAGCAGCTCCCCCACTGTCGCCGCCGTCCTCAATGGCGTGATTGAGTTTCCGAAATATTCCGGCGAGAGCTGAGGGTCCAGCCGTGCCCGATTACTCGCAGCCATCCGACAACCTGTGACCTGGTTGGGTGGGAAGTGGCGGGCGCGCGTGATGCACCGCCATACGAGGGCAGTCAGGGACTGCCAGGACGAGATATTGGTGGTGCCACATTGCCGGTTCGCCTCTGCCTTGAGCCCCGCAATGGCGTCAGCTGAGAAGTGGAAGACTCGCTCCCTAAGCTCGGGGGCTTCGAAGTGGGCGAGGAATGATGAGGGATCATCCGTGTAAGGCAGGCTCAATGGGCCGGGATGGTTTTCCGGGAACCATCTGGTCAGGACTGGGGGATGCGATAGCTGAACAACATCGACGGCGCCTTTCTCTTGTGCTTGGAAGATCTCAGACCACGAGTTGAAGAATAGCCAGAAGGAGGTGCCATCGCCGATGGCGTGGTTCATGGAGAGCCCAATGAAGACTCCATCGGCAAGCTCGGTGACCTGCACGGACAGCAGGGACAGGGTATGGCCGTCATGGTTGATCGCTCGGTCATGGTCGAAGAAGGACTGGACGACATCCGGGACGTACGTAGGGGAGAGTATGTCGGCCACGGTCATGTCGAGCGTGGCATGGATAAACCGGGCCCCGGGGCTGTTGGCACAGTCGACGAAAACAGTGTAGAACGGGGGTTCGGTTTGCTTGAGGGTGGCGAGGCGGCCAGCGAGTGGGTAGAAGTGGAAGAGGGCGGAAGAGAGAGAGCGCTTGAATTTTTCCAAGAAAGAATGGATAAAAGCGGGGCGGTCAAAGCCAGGTTGGAGGCAGCGGGGAGGGAGAGGGAAGAGGAGGCCCTTTTGGATGTAGTGGACAGAGAGCATAACGAGATCCCACGGCGGCAAGTGGAGAGGACGGTTCGAACCATCGGGAAGTTGGGGCGGTTTGATGAAACAGTCGGAGATGAGTCGGACGGATTGAGGAGGAGGAGGAGGAGTCATTGTGTGGGTTGTGTTCGTTGAGTCTCGGAAGAAAGAAATGGTAAGAGAGCTTCGCGTGGTGGGTACTCTGATGATTTGATATCAACTCAAAGGCTAGGACGAGATACGAACATTGGTGGTCTGGTCGTGTTATTTATAGGCGTTCCCTGGAGCTGTGCAAATAGATTTGGTCACGGCCTTGTGCGCATGGAGTTGTTCGACGGGGGTAGAGAGTGGAGGACCAAGACGAAGTAATATCACCCTTTGATTCATTCCTTCACTGCTCGTCTGCAAATTAGCTGAGGTTTTTAAACTATGGGTCTTTACAGATTTGAACCCTTCAGCCTCTACTAAAATCATGGACTTTCACCTTTATATACGACCATAAACAATGTCTGAGAGAACCGTCTCCGTCCGCCTTCTGTTTTCGGGAGTTACCTTAGTAACATGTGGACTTACTGTAGATTCGTCACCAGATAATACCCATATGGCCTAATTCCCTTCCAGGTCGAAGGCTTGAAACCACAGATTGTTATTATTATCTTGTGGTCAGATTAGACTGCACCAACAACTCCCGCTGGGTGGCCCCCGAAAAATGGAAGAGCCCACACCAACCACGGGACTCCGTCAACTGCCGGAGTTAATCGATGCTTGACCGGGAGTCTAAAGTATAATTTCCATTTTGTTAGGACAAAAGAAAGAAACAATCAAATGCAGCTAGTCTTCATGTCACCTGCTCCCCAAGCAATCCTCGAGCATTTTCCTTTTCCTTTTTCTTTCTTGAAAACGTTTCCTGCTTGGCTAGACAACCTCGGATTCGCCCCATAGACAGCCCACTCCTCTCAGCTTCCGAATGAGCTGCAGCTTGTGCTCTGATCATAGCCAAAAGAAAAGGATGATAATTAGGGTACTGCCGCAGTTGATGAAATTCATGATCTTCTGCACGGCAATCGTGTCAGCTTTGCACATTAGTGTAGCAAAACGTGTTTGCTGAACTGCGCATGATTCTGTACGTTAAAGGAAGACACTCACCATGGCAAATGCGAAAAATGCTAACATGGTGCTGGCCGGGCTGCGGACCAGCAATGCAAACTTCGTATTCACGAACTTTGTTCGTACGGGAAACTCCACTTGGAGGCCGGTGGCGATCCTGGTCTATCTCTGGCGATAGTTGCACAACACCTTCACCGCTTCCGTCTTCAAGGACAAAACAATTAACTAACGCCCTCATTAATATCTCGTCGAACGTATTTGGGAAAAGAAATCCACCAAAAAAATAACGTTCTTAATCACAGTGTCTAACCTGTTGTCGTTAATGAAAGTTCTTCCGGCACATTAATTAAGAATTTCCTCGAGCAACTAATTATCTCTAAAAAAAATTATGAAGTGCTCAAAAATATTCAGATGTCTTTTTAAAAAGAAATATATATATATATGTATATATATATGTCCAATATATCTAATCATAATTAACATAATATTTGTATGAATTTAAAAGAATATTATTTCAAAAATTACACCTTGAAATAACGTTTATTCTGAAAATAGTGAAGTTCATTTTTCAATTTTTTTTATATGCACCTTTTACATTAGGGATAATGCTGATTTTTATTTCTTTCATTGCCAAAGTGCCAACACGAAGGTAATGCCTTGCGTGAACAATTCGTTCACGTTTGATTACTAAACCGCTAATTTTAGATATTGAATATCTAAGGGATAAGTACACTATCGCCATAAGTTGTGTACGACGCTCACTTTAGTACCAAAAGTTTCTGTCGGATCACTTAAGTGCCAAAAAGTTTGAAAACGCTCACTTTGGTGCCAACTCCGATCCGGTTGGCCGGAAATCCGACGTGGCACTTTTTTATTAATTTTGAAGCCGATGTGGCTCGCCGAAGAGCACAGTCAGATCCTAACACCAAAACGACGCCGTTTGGTGTCTCCCCCAATTCAAAACCCTAGATCTCTGGCTAGTCGCCGTCCTCGACGGCCCTGCGCTCGGCGGCCGCGGCTCCGACCCCGACCCCAACCCCGACGATGGCCACTCGGCGGCAACGACTCCGGCTCCGACCCCGACCCCGACCTCGATGATGGCCACTCGGCGGCCGCAGCCGACCCCGACCCCGAACCCGACCTCGACCGTGATGATGGCCACTCGGCGGTCGCGGCTCCGACCCGACCCCGACGCGGCTCCGACCCCGACCTCGACCCCCACCCCGACGACGGCCACTCGGCGGCCAAGTTGAAGGCCGTGATCTAGCCGATGCTCGGGAGGCCGCCGACAGTGTGCCGCCATTGATGTCTCCCTCTCCATCTCCGATCTCCCGATGAGTGCCTGGCCTGCGTCTTCAAGTACCTAGGCTCCCGCGACCGGGGCTGGTGCTCCCTTGTGTGCCATTGAGGGCGTCCGAACAACGCCGAGCAATGGCGGCTGAGCGAGCGACGGCAGCCCAGCGACGGCGGAGGCCGAGCGACGATGGCAAAAAACCCTAATTTCAATCCCAAATTTAAAAAAAAAATCCCCAAATGAGTTAAATGGCATCGTTTTTGTGAGGCCATCCATGTAGGACGGCAAAACGACGTCGTTTTCTTAAGGAGGACCGAAAATGACGTCATTTAAAAATTATCAAATTTTTTTTTTAAAAAAAAAGCCACGTAATCATTTTGGCCGGAATCTTTCGCCGGTGGCACCAAAGTGATCGTTTTTCCTCCGATTTGGCACTTAACTGATTCGACAGAAACTCTTGGCACCAAAGTGAGCGCCATGCACAACTTATGGCACCGATAGTGTACTTCTCCCGAATATCTAATCTAATTATCATCATTAAATCTCATTATTTTTCTTGTTCGTTTTCTAAATAAAGGAGAAAATTGAGAATCTTAGGTCCAAAAGTATCTTGTGGTTTAAAATCGATATAATGTGCAAGAAGATTGGAAATTCCCTTTTCTAATGATAAAAGAATTTAATACAAGGGTATGTGTATATACTTCTCCAATATAACGGCAGCACGGTAATTCAGAATAGACAATAAGGTCTTTCCATTTTGATACCCTTTGATTAATATCTCAACTTTGAACTTCTTTTTTCTATTTTAAATTACTTCACCACACAAGTAACCACAATTACATTTATTCTATGGTCATTATCAAAAAGATTTGTTTGTGCATCAACTGATAGACCGCATGTACACAGAAGATAACGGCCTATTATTCACTATTAATTTTGTGGCGTACTGGTTTGTTTCACATAATTTCCTCCTTGGATAAATGCTTATTGACTTATTTATAAACAAACAGAGTACACTGATCTTTGGAAATGATGATAGCAAAAATGTGTCAATTTGGTCACTTGAATATTCTATATGGAGGGGTAATGACATGTAACTTTGTCTCATAAAAACATAATAAATTTATCGTCAGATATTTCATTGATAATTCCACCAACTAGCATGATGTGTTCTAAAATCACGTGGGTACGACCATTGTACTGATAGAAGGTCAGCCGGGGCTGTCCGCTCTATTATAGAAGGGCTCTATTAGTGGGGCATGTCATACTATTGCATTGATAGGTAACTCTTACAACATCTCAAACTAGCATGGTTCAATTCAAAGCTATGCTTTCACACATGAATTGGAATCTGAATAAAATAGTATCATGTAAGGAATAGGACATAACGCCGGTTGATGATGGCCCTCCAACCTACGAAATGGTCACAACGGCAATGAATTCCGCGTTAGCTTCGAGAGCCGCCATGGTCGCCAATGGAAGGCAGATCTCGAGGTCAATGCTCCCGCCTCCCTCGCGGCCTGGATAGGCCGAGACCTTGCCGTCGAACTTGTGTGCGTATCCGCTTTGCAGAGCCACAACCTTTCCCATCATGACGCTGTATGGATCGAACGTCTTGATTCCACTCTTGCAGCTTTGAGTTGCGGTGCTCCGCCACTGCCCGGCAGCTCCCCCACCATCGCCGCCACCCTTAACGGCGCGACTGAGTTCTCGAAGTATTCCGGCGGGAGCGGAGAGTCCAGCCTGGTTCGGTTGTCCACAGCCATCTGGTAGCTTGTAACCTGGCCAGGTGGGAAGCAGCAGGCGTGCGTGATGCACCGCCAGACGAGGGCAGTCAGGGTCTGGAAGGATGAGATCTTGGTGGTGCTGCATTGCTGGTTTGCCTCTGCCTTAAGCCCCACGATGGTGTCTGTAGAGAAGTGGAAGGCTCGCTCCTTGAGCTCGGGGGCTTCGTAGTGAGCGAGGAATGACAAGGGATCGTCCGTGTAAGGCAAGCTTACCGGGCCAGCATGGTTCTCCGGGAACCACCGGGTTAGTATTGGGGGACGTGACAGTGGACGACATCAACGGCACCTTTCTGTTGCGCTTGGAAGATCTCGGACCACGAGTTGAAGAAGAGCCAGAAGGAGGTGCTATCGCCGATGGCGTGGTTCATGGAGAGCCCAATGAAGACGCCATCAGTGAGCTCAGTAGCTTGCACAGACAACAGGGACAGGACGTGGCCATCGTGGTTGATCACTCGGTCGTGGACGAAGGACTGGATGATGGTGGCTGAGAAGAAATGGAAGATAGAACATGACCTGTGTATGAAAGAATTGTAGATCCTGAACAATCAATGGAAATACCTCGGCTCGATATTCTTCTTCAAAACTTCTGGTTCAACTTTTACATGACTTCAACCATTATCGAATTCGAAGTAGAAGAGAGAAATCTAAAGATGAATAGAGGAAAATCGAAGTAGAAACAATGAACTAACACACTTAACTTTTCTCTCCTTCACTTATCCTTTTATACTCAACACTTGTTTAACAACTTCTGTTATAGAACTATTACAACGAATAACTAATATGAGAACACGTGCATTTCCTCCGGTTGTGCAGCTCCTTGATTAGCTTGATCAGCTTCGTGTTCCGGGTTTTGATGTCATGGATCGCCGGCTCATCGGTTCAGCTCGGGATCGCCGGCTCATCAATTCAGCTCAAGATCGCCACTCATCTTCTTTTCTACTTTGAGCTTCATTTAGAAGTTTGCGACCTTCCTCGCTTCAGCTTCCTCTCGCCTCGCAACTTCCTCGGGTTCAGCTTTTCTACTATCACCAGCTTCTTCATTCATCTGTACTTTTAATGTCTGTTTTATTTCTTTAACAGTGGCGACGTACATAGGAGAGAGAATGTCGGCCATGTTCAGGTTGAGCGTGGCATGGATGAACCGGACCCCAGGGCTACTGGCGCAGTCGACGAAGACAATGTGGAATGGGGGTCGGCCTGCTTGAGGGTTGCGAGGCTAGCGAGCGGGTAGAAGTGGGTGAGAACGGAAGAGAGAAAGCGTTTGAGTTTTTCCAAGAAGGAATGGATGAAAGAGGGGCGGTCGAAGGCAAGGTGGAGGCAGTATGGAGGGAGGGGGAAAAGGAGGCCCTTTTGGATGTAGTGGAAGGAGAGCATGGCCAGGTCGAACGGCGGCAAGTGGAGAGGGCGGTTCTGATGAGGGGAAAACGTGGGTGGCTTGACGAAACAATCGGAGATGAATCGGACGGATTGAGTAAGAGGAGGAGGAGGAGTCATTGGGGTTGCGTTTGTTCAGACTCGAAAGAAAGAGAGAAATGGTCGGTGGGGTTTTGGGGAATTCTGTCTCTCTCGGCTCAAAGATCAGGATTAGGTGCGAATGTCGAATATCGATCGATACGATCCGATTGAAGGCTACTTGGAAGAGGGCTCTTTCTTTTTGGAGATGAAATGTTGTAAGCGTGTAATTTATATGAGAACATGGCTGTACCATGGAGTTGCGCAGCTAGAGTTGGTGGAGGCCTTATGCACAGGACTCGTTTGACAAAGACCAAGATTAAGTAAGAATGCATTTTGATTTATCCCTTCCTTGACGGAAAATTTATTCAAAAAATCATAAACCTATTGCATTTTCATTAATTTAGTCATAAACTTTTTAAATTTACCAATTGAGTCCTAAATCTTTTCACTCTTTGTCAATTGAGTCCATCCGAAAATTTTTGTGGGGATTCGCTAATGTGGACACTAGTCGTACTACATGATACGATTGACGCTAACGTGAATAATTTAAAAAAAAAAGAATATTTGCAAATTTTGTTTAAATTTTAATTGAATTTTTATTTTTATTTTCCTTTAGTTCTATTTTGTGCTAGCGAGGGCTGCATCACCTGCGTTTAGTAGGTCGAGGCCCTTGGCAAGGGTCTTTGAAGCCTCGTTGGCTGTGGGCAAGGTGGCCCTCGCCCAGATCTGGCGAGCGCCTGTCATCCATGCCAGTGAGGCCACGATGACCTCGGGCGAGGGTCGCCCTCGCCCATCACTAGCGAGTCCTTTGTGGCAAGTGATGGTCACCGGTAACCTCTCGTCGACATAGAAAAAGCCAAAGGAAAAAAATAAAAATAAAAATATAATCAAAAAATATTAAAATAGTTTTAAAATAATCTATGTCATTGTCAACCATATCGTGTAGGATGGCTAGCATCCACGTTAATGAATTTTGGCCAAAATTGGTCAACTTGACTCAATTGACAGAAAGGGAAGAAGATTTATGACTTAATTGACAAAATTGAAGAGTTTAGAATTAAATCGATAAAAGTGTAATATGTTAGGATTTTTTGGACAATTTTCCATTCCTTTTAACTGTTTGGGTCTTATAAAAACAAGAATATCGGTCTTTATACAATTGATTGTGGAGAGACTAGGCCTTGTACGGTGTCTTCGCGTGATCAAAGGGTATTAAAACGATCCACCAACCTCTCCTAAGTTAGGTCAGATAAAAAGAAGGGCATGTGAGAGTTTGATACGTGTGTTTCTCGAATTTTGCTCTTTTGGTGCTGTTTCTTTTTTTTTTTTTTTTTTAATGGAGTGGACACGCAAAAGAGGGACAAGGGAACGAGGTTGAAAGGACTAATCATCCTAGCTTGATTACTCTATCGTTTCCTTAATTATCGAGAACAAGGACTACCATAGCAGAGCGGATGATGAAATCAGAATGAGAAAGCGACGCGAACGAGTTTGGCTCAAGTGTTGCCACCAGCATCCGGTGTCCCAACTTTTGGTGCACCCACTTTTGTCACCGTTTGGAATAGCGCGGCGAAGCGATCTATTTTTGTTTAAAGAAGAGAAGAGAAAAGGGTGTGAAGGGCGATAAAAAATGATGCTAACGAAGGCAAATGATCCAGAGGATAAGGCGTTGTTGTGTGTTTTCCCGTAATCTTGAAAATGACCATTTCATGATGGTTTCGTGGGGCTGCTCATCAGCCCTGTCATCACTACATGGTTCAGGATGTCGCCAGTCCGTGGATGTCGTAGCTAATGTTGATCTCAGACAACAATGATAGTCGCTGCCAGCTTGGCGGTTTTGTTGAGTAAATTTTCCAAATTGATTTTGAAGATTGACAAAACTTATCCAGAATAAAGACTTTGATTCTGATGACAAGTATCTTTTAGGTAGAAAGTCTAATGAGATGTGATAAAATGTTATCAATAAAAACCAAAATCGTGGCTTAATTATTTCCTTCCTTATGTGTTCTGTCAAATGGTTAGGAAGGAAATAATATCTCCGGGTAACGGCTAGTGGCGATTCGTTGGATTCCTACCATATTTATAAGGAGCTTTGAAAGGAAATTTTTTCTAATATCCATCGGAGATTCAACTTTCCTGCAATAACTTATTTGAGGCAAAATATACTCGACTTGTGGAAACCCAAACTGCCTATATACTGCTATATAGGCTGTAAAATTTATGGGAAGCATCAACCTTGGCGATCTTGAAACAATTAGATCTTCTCAACTAGATCCAAGCCAACGATTATATTGGTTGGATAAGTCCTCCTGGAGATATGTCCAACGGTCAACTTGAACTAGGAGGAGTATAAGAGGAGGCTTCGAAGCTGAAGGAAGAGAATTCGCATTCAAGAAAATTGAAGCTTTTAATTCCAAAGTCTGAAAAGTGTTTTGTGATCTTATATTTTTGTTTTTATGAGCATCATTGTGTAACCATTTAGAGGTTGAGAGTGTGTGAGGAGTTATACACACGAACTTGAGTGTTCATAGCTCAAATCTTGTAATCTTTAATCTATTCTTATCAGTGGATTCTAGTCAATAGGTTGTAGAGCGAGAGAGTGGAAGTAGACTTGTAAAAGCCGAACTACTATAATCTTTTGTGCACAATTCTCTATCCCTCATTCCTTTATTTATTGTAATAGAATTGTATATCGGTAAGATCTAATCACTTCATCAGAAGTTGTCTCGCTGCAATATTTGTTTAAATGTTTTTATTTCCACACAATCACCTATTCATCCTTATTTAGTTGATAGATCTAGCCATGACAATTGGTATCAGAGCTCGGTTACTCTTAATTGAAGTGCTTTATTACTTATGAGTTAAGAATTTTTCGATCGCTAGTAACATTGCACCAAGTCTGATGGAGGGTTAAAGTGATACAAGGCCTCCGTACTTTGATGGAAAAGATTATAACATTTGGAAGAACAATATGAAACCATTCATTAGATCCAAAAATTCCTTGGAGTGGGATGTTGTTCTAAGGGGCATAAAACCTTAACCTCCCTCGACCAAAGAAGAAGACAAAAAACTAGAAGTCTCAGCCTTATTTGATGCGGACATCGAAAAAAGAGAAGTATTAGATGCTAAAGTAGTTTATTTATTATATTGTGTGTTATCTCCTTTTGAATATAACCGAATTCCCTCTTGTGAATCTGCGAAAGAAATTTGGAACAGGATGTAGGAAATGTACAAAGGAACTGATCGGGTTAAGGAGACGAAGATAAATATTCTTCTCTAGCAATACGAATCCTTCAAAATGAAACCTAAAGAATCCATAACGGGCATGTATAGTAGATTTACTGATATTGTCAATGAATTGGCATATCAAGGGCAACCTATATTAGACCTTATGAAAGTGAACAAGATTCTTCAAGGACTATCAAAAGAATTGAACTACATTATGACGTTCATTTGAGAAATTCAAAGGATATCACCTTTCTTCGTGGATGAACTTGTGGGAACACTCCAATCTTATGAAGAAGAATGATTGAACGACGAAGATCCCAAAGGTAAGAAATTGATTGCCTTAAAGTCTAATATTGATTAGGATGTTTCAGATTTAGAAGATGAAGAAGATGACGATGAGGAGATGAAGTTGCTAATCAAAAGATTTCAACACCTTACAAGAAAGAGAAGAAACTTCAAAGGGAAGAGGCCAATAAAGAAACTCGCAAGAAGAAATTTTTATAATAGAGCCGAATATGAAGGTAAGGACGTAATATGTTTTGAGTGCAGGAAAAAAGAGTCACATAAAACTTAATTGTCCTTTATTCAAGAAAAGGAAGGGGAAATTTGAAACGAAGAAGAAAGCTCTAAAAGCTAAGACATTGAGTGACACAGAATCTGAATCTAGCAATGATGAGCAAGGAAATATATGCTTAATAGCGGACTTTGAATCTGAAGAAGATAAGGCAACTAGTTCAGATCTTGTTCTCGACAATGATGATCTTTTTGAAGGGTTATGTGTGGAACATAAGGAAGCATATAAGAAAATTTCTAAGTTGAAAAGGGAAGTCTCTAAATTGAGACAGCAAGAGATTACAAACGAGAAAAGGATTACTGAGTTGGAAAAGGAGAATTCCTATGTCAAGGAAGAGAAAATTATTTTGCAAAAAGAAGTTGATTCCTATAAGGTAGAAATTTCAAAAGTTTGCAAGAAATTTTCTCTCGGTTCGAAAATATTAGAGCATGTTCTCTCTATACAAATGCTGTACTACAACAAAATTGGTCTCGACTTCAAAAATGCAAGTGAGATCAAGAATGACTTTCCAAAGGTCAAGGAAAGATTAAAGTGCAGACCGCCAATCTAGCATTATTAAAATCATTTTGGTAAGCAATTTGTCAATCCTATTGGATCTCAACATTATAAATGCTCAAAAATTATGGTGAACCTAATCACTTTAAGTGAGAATGCCCACTTGATTGGAAGAAATCCAAGTCAACCAATTAGAGATTTCATGCTTTCTCTAACCAGAAATGACCCAAACAAATTTGGGTACGAAAGAGTAGATGAATTGATCTTCTTGCAAGGAATAAAGAAAAAGGGAAAGAATATTTAGTAAGTAAAGGTATGTTTTTAAATTATCAATTTGCTATGATTATATACTTTGAATATATATTCTCATTGTTTTTATATCTTATCTTCATATTGTGCTTGATATAATGTGTTCCATAAATTAAAACTGGGTTGTGGCAAAAATATCTTTTAAGGAAGAATGTTGTAATATTTTTTTTTGAGATGGGCAATTGATATCTTGTTTAGATATAATTCGGTTGATTGGATAGCTTCTCAAGGATTTTATGCTCTCTATTTTTATCATGTGTTGCAAAGTGAATTTTTTTTAATTATGCATATTATTCATGTAATAATATTTCTTTATGTGCCATTAGTTTATGGAAAGAACGTTTGGATTTGTTTCTTATTTTATGACTACCAAAAGGAAAGGATCCATGTATATGAATACCAAAAAGAAAATGAGTTTATTGTTGGCAATTATACAAAGGAAGGTTGATTGCAAATCTACGCAAATCATAATGCAATTAAAGAAGGATCTCGAGTGAATTTTTTAAGGAAGGTATATTCTGCACATGTATATTGGGATACGAATTGGTAATATTTGTTGCCATATTTATGAGATATTGTGTGGATTTAATGTTTATATCATTTACATTCCTTTTGCGAAATATGTTAATATTATATATATCTATCTATTTGCAATTGAGATTTATGATTAAGGAAGAGTATTTTCAATCTTAAAAGATATTATTGTGTACTTTTATATATTTGGATACACTTGCGATATTTTACAAGTTATCTAATAATTGGTAAGGTTGATTCGCGAATTAAAGGAAGGCATGTTAGTAATATTCTCTATATTTTGCAAATATTGTTATCTCTTTTACAAGAAACTGTAGGTGGCAAAAGTATCTTTCCATAGGAAGTTTGGAAAGATTTGATTCAAAAAATTGCAAAGATTCTGCATCATTTTCAAAGGATATAAAATTATCCTCTTTACACAAAATTTGTGCAAATTATTGAAGAAGGAGAAAATGGATGCACGGTAAATGCAGAAAATCATGATCATATCGAATTGAGGAGGTGCATAATTCACATGTGAGAAAATCCTGATTAAGTCAATTTAATATCTACCTCCTCTTGATTATGGAAGAAAAGGTAACGTATGTCGAACTTGCTAAGTTCTAGATGATCCAATTAGTATATTTTCTATTTCCCTTACTTTTTATCATTATAAATCTCATATTCTCAATATCGTTTTATTATAACAAAAAAGGTATGTGAAATTTATATATCGCATCCATGATCTTTGATATATATATATATATATATATATATATATTGATGCATATATTGTTTCATAATATAAGAACATGGGCTATATTACATATCTTTTGCGATTGTCCCAGCATATATAAGATATTGTTTCTGAAAATTGCGTTGCATGCCAAATTTGTTTTGAAGATTGTTTGTAAAGATGAGCTATATTATCTATGTGATACTCCTTCCATTATTATTGTTTCTTTTGTGATGCTGACAAAAATGGGGGAGAAAATGCAAAAAAAGAAAAACACTGGATGAAGATCTTTTGTGATCTTTCTCAAGAGAAGTTATATAAAAACATGAAGTTTTCTTAAATTTATTCTTATCTTGAACTTCTTTAATCAAAGTTTCTTTACAAATCTTATTCACTTTAATTAGCTCGATATTCTATAAGAAGTTTGTAACTATCTTTACTATATTAGCAAAAATTCTTGTAGAATTTACATTGCGCCTTATCTAAAATCTTGCTTTCAATAGAGCTATTTGATTATTAAATCTTTTCAAAATATTTTGTTAAGTTCTACTTGAAAAGTTTTGTCATCATAAAAAAATAAGGGGATTGTTAAGAAAATTTCCTTAATTGATTTTGGAGATTGACAAAACTTATCAAGAATAAAGACTTTGATTCTGATGACAAGTATTTTTCAGGTAAAAAGTCTAATGGGATATGTTATCAATCAGAACCAAAATCGTGACTTAATTATTTCCTTCCTTATGTGTTCTGCCAAATGGTTAGGAAGGAGATAATATCCCCGTGCAACGGCTAATAGCGATTGATTGGATTCCTACCATATTTATAAGGAGCTTCAAAATGAAAGTCTTCCTAATATGTATCGGAGATTCAACTTTCCTATAACAACTTATTTGAGGCAAAACATACTCGACTACAACAAAAATTGTCCATATGACAACAAATCACATGATGGGACCGATTCCCATACTAGTTACATGATCCTTATACTTCATCGGTGGCATGCCTTTAGTTAAAGGATCAGCTATCATCAATTCAGTGCTAATGTGTACTAATGACCACTTTATTCTCCTTAACACGTTCCCTTATGGCTAAATACTTGATATCGATATGCTTACTTCGACTGCCACTTTTGGCATTTTTAGCCATAAAAACTGTTGTTGAATTGTTACAATATATTCTTAATGGCCTAGAAATAGAATCAACAATTCTAAGCCCAGTAATGATACTCTTCAACCATACACCATGTGAGGAAGCCTCAAAACAAGAAACGAACTCAGCCTCCATAGTGGAAGTAGCAATCAAAGTCTATTTTGCACTTCTACATGACACAGCTCCGCCTACTAACGTAAAAATGTATCCAGATGTTGATTTTCGTGAATCAATAGAGCTCGCGAAGTGTGCATCCGAATAACCGACTACTTCCTGGTTGTCAGTCCGTTTATACATAAGCATGTACCCTTTGGTCATTGAAGGTATCTCAACACTTTTTTTTTTTGCAGCTCTCCAATGGTCCATACCTGGATTATTTTGATATCTTCCCAACATTCCCACAGCAAAAGCGATGTTAGGTCGAGTGCAAATCTAAGCATACATTAAACTTCCAACAGCAGAAGTATATGGAATGTTATTCATTTGTTCCATTTCTAGATCGTTCTTCGGGCATTGGTTCAATTGAACCTGTCACCCTTCACAATGGGTGTTATACTTGGTGAACAATCTTTCATCCAAAATCTCTCTAGAACCTTATTGATATAGGTTTCTTGAGATAGTTCTAAAATTCCTCGAGATCTATCTCTATGGATCTTAATGCCAATAACAAAAGATGCCTCACCCATATCCTTCATGTCAAAACTCTTAGAGAGAAATTGTTTCACTTCATATAGCAACCATTTATCATTGTTGCAAGTAAAATATCATCCACATATAGCACAAGAAAACAAATTTTGCTCCCACTAACCTTCTGGTATATACATTGATCCATGACATTCTCTACAAAACCGAATGAAGAGATGACATCATGAAACCTTAAGTACCATTGATGGGATGCTTGTTTTAAGCCATATATAGATTTCTTAAGCTTGCACACCAAATGCTCACCTTTATTAGAGGAGAATCCTTCAAGTTGTTTCATGTAAACCTCCTCCTTTAGTTCTCCATTGAGGACCGCCATTTTTACATCCATCTGATGTAATTCCATATTAAAATGAGCAACCAATGCCAAAATAATACGAAGAGAATCTTTCTTAAATACAAGAGAAAAAGTCTATGTGTAATCGATTCCTTCCTTTTGAATGAATCATTTGGCAACGAGTATAGTGTCGCGACCTAAAATTTTGGATGCACCACCTAGGGTTTAGGCTAATGGACTACTAAGTTTTTAACTTAGCTTGGGCCTTCCCAGGCCCATACCAATTCGCGACTTAGGTTCAAGTTTTTTAACATGCAAATGGATTTTATTTAGGAGTCACCACTAAACAATTTATGGTAGGTCGATTAGACACCTAAGTAAAATAATGAGAGAATTATTTTACTTCTACGAACTAGAGATTATGGGTATGGGGACTTGGTTACACTAGATTTCTCTAATGCCCTTTCGGTACCATTTCTTTTTAATTTCAAAAATATTTTTGCAGGCAGTTTGGATTTATTTTAACTTAAATTACTATCATGCAAATATGGTAACCACACGGATGCTCATCCACTATTAAACATTCAATGAAAATAAATAAATAAATAAATTGCATCAAAAGAATTAAACACACAAAGCAAACAATTTTTTGTGTTTTCTTTTATCTTGAAATTAAACCATGCATTTTAACTACATGACCTAATTTTACTAACAAGCTATTTCTAATTAAACGAACCTAACATCCAAACTATTTGACATACACCTAATATTTTTGTATTCTTTTATTGAAATTCGGAATTAATAAAAACCCTAATTAAACTATCTAAAAAAAAGGAATAATTTTCTAATTTATTTTAGGAATTAATTTGACTTAAACCCTATCCTATCTTATAAAACTATTTTTTAGAAAAATGAGATTATTAAAATATGCCAACTTTATCTAAGACCCTATTTTTGAAAAAAAAAAAAAGGTTATTTAGGTCCACCCCTAACCTATTCCAAAAAAATTATCTAAAAATGCAATCCTAAAAATGCAATCCAATATATTCCGATGCAAGATTTTGATTTTTTTTCAATTTTTTTAGTGTTTTTCCGATATAAGCAACTATATCTAAACAATCAAGATATTCATCAAATAAGAATTAAAATAACTGAAAAATAATCCATTGTCTCACGGATTAAATTAACGATTATTTTAATCCTAAGCATCACAACATAAGAGAAAGTTCAAAATAATTAAAAATTTGATCCGAAGTCTTACGGGTCAAATTAGTAATTATAATGATTTGATAACCCAAACACTATCGAAATGCCCAAAAAATTAATATAATTAAAAAATGATCTGACGTCTTATGGATCAAATTAATAATTACAATAATTTTGGGCAAAACCCTGAGAATAATGCCTACAATATTCATAAAGTGAACCTCGAGATCAAATGTTCCAATTTAAATAACTAAACTTGAAAAATAAAGGAATAAATAAAATAAAGTAAAATTAAAATTAAGAAAAATAAAAAAATAGACTACCTAGACGGGGACTTAACACGACAGGAGAAGACATCACGACGTGTTGACGAGTGAGCGCACCACCAGCGTCCACGGGCCAGCAGGTCGCGGGTGGAGGCGGCGCGGGCTGACGCGTGGGACAGCGGAGCTGCAGACGTTGGCTGGGCGGCGCTCGGGCGGAGGGCAGCGATGACCGGCGCGTAGAGCAGCGATGTGCGGTGACGGGCACCGCTGGTCACGGGTTGCGAGGCGCAGATAGCGTCGGGTGCCGGGTGTTCGTGGCGAGAGGTGCTTGGGTTCTTTGGCGTCGGGCACGGGCGGCGGGCGGCGATAGTGTTGCTGGTGCGGAGATGCGGGCTACTAGACGCTGGCAGAGGTGTTGCGGGCGAAGGCTGCAAGCGCGGCGGAGGCTGAGCGTCGGGGGCCGAGAGGGCAGTGGCGCAGGTGAGGCGGATCGGACAAAAATGCGTGATGATGGGCTCTGCAGGTTGCGGGCTTCAGGTGGTCGGACACGCGGAAGCACATCGACGGACAGAGGGGCGACGGTGCAGGCTGCCATGTAATTAAATTTGTTCATATAAACAAATAATTAATCAAGAATAAGCGGATCCATATATGACTGTAAAACACCAAGATAGATAAACACAGCGGAATTAAAGCGTACCTGTTTGAGCCATTGCTTCACTTGAAGAAAATAGATCAATCTGATGAACAATGATATATCGGAATGCCAGATCTTCCTCTCTATGACCTATTTCAGTATAGCAGCTTTCAATCAAGCAACTGATAGGTATAACCTATCCTTTTATAGGCTAGAGAGGGGACCTAGCAAACCCTAATCAACAGCGTGTCAACTGGGCCCTTCCCATTACGGGCTTCAGTTAAACACAATTGCCTACACTTTGCTGCTCAACTAGGCCCGTTATTAATAGATGCCGATACCCAATTCAATAAGATCACAGTAGGGTTTATCAAATATTGGAATATCCATTAACCCGATTATTTAAAATAAAAAATCAATTAATTAACGTAAGCCCATATTATAGGAAATTTCCAACATTCTCCCACTTGGGCTACATTAATTAACTTATTTTATTTTGAAATAAAGACCGTTTTATTTGGTTCTTCCCTTTCAAAAGATTGAGAAGAACTCTTTTCAGCAACATCTAATTCCAGGAATTTGGCAGTTTGAGATTCAACGATTCTAGTGCCGCGAGTAGGACAATAGAACCTATACCCTTTAGAATGATCAGGGTATCCAATAAAGTAATTCTGGTAGTCTTGGATTCGGTCTTCTTCTGAGAAGGATCATAAATTTTCACCTCTGCAGGACAACCCCAAACTCGAAAATGATTCAAGCTCGGTTTCCTCCCTGTCCACAATTCAAAAGGTGTTTTCGAAACCGATTTACTAGGTACACGATTCAATATATAAGTTGTTGTCTTAATTGCATCACCCCATAAGTATTCAGGCAAGTTAGAACTGCCCATCATACTTCGTTTCATCTCCATGAGTGTGCGATTGCGCCGTTCAGCAACACCATTTTGTTCAGGACTCCCGGGCATTGTATATTGAGCGACAATACCACAGTCCTGCAAATATTTTGCAAACGGTCCCTTTTGCTGTCCAGCCTCAGTATATCGCCCATAATATTCACCACCGCGATTAGACCTGACAATCTTGATAATTTTTCCCAATTGTTTCTCAACTTCAGTACGAAACACTTTAAACATCTCAAAAGCATCAGTCTTCTCCTTAATTAGGTAAACATAACAATAACAGGAGAAATCATCAATGAACGTGATGAAGTACTTATTTCCACACAAGGTGGTTGAGTATGGCCCACTAATATCAGTATGAATAATCTCCAATAGATTTTGACTACGAGTAGCGCCTTTCTTCTTGGTTTTAGTTAATTTTCCCCTCACACAATCAATACAAGTCTCAGTATCATCTGAGTCAAGAGGAGGGAGAATATTAGCCTTGATAAGTCGCATTACTCGTTCTTTGGAGATATGCCCTAATCGCTTATGCCACAGCAATGAAGATCTTTCTTTGATTAAAGATCTCTTAGCAACAATATTCTCGACATTGAAAGAGCAATATGGTCTATCGGGAGATAAGGACAATCGATATAATCCATCAAACAAAACACAATTCCCAATAATTTTGGAATCATAACTCAAATCCACTCTTTTATTCACAAAATGAAGACAATATCCAGCTTTGTCAAGTGAAGAAAGAGATACTAGGTTTCTCCTAAAACTGGGAACATAAAAGACATTGTTCAAGGTAAGCTGAAAACCAGAATCTAAATTCAAAACAAGCTGTCCCTATGCGCTCCACATCAACTCCGGTATTGTTTCCAACTTTAAGCTTTGACTCCCTCGAGACTTGGATTCCTTAGATTTGTGAGACCACCGTAAGGTAGTAGTCACATGAACAGTAGCACCAGAATCAAGCCACCAAGAATCCAAAGGAACATCAACCAGATTTGATTCAAAACAAACCATCAACTCACCTTGGTGACTTTCTTTTCTTGTTTTTAGCCAAGCTTGGAACTTGTAGCAATTGGCTCTCTTGTGACCTTGCTTCTTACAGTGAAAACACTTGAAATCCCTATCTCCATTTCTCCCATAATTCTCATTTTTCTTGAAGTCTTTCCATTTCTTTGGACCATGAGCATTTGACCCTTTAGGCTTCCACTTGCCTCTAGATGAACTCAACTTGGCATTGGTAGTTAAGTGGGCGGACTCATGCTTTTCCTTCTTTAACTTCTCTTCCTCAGTCACACACTTAGTAATCAAGACATTAACGCTCCATGTCTCATTCTGAGCACTATAAGCAGTCTTAATTTGGCTAAATTCAGCTGGCAGAATATTTAAGGCGTGATGCACAATATAATTCTCAGAAAGGACAATTTCATGGGCCTTAAGTTTAGACTGAATGTGTACCATTTTCAAAATAAATTCTCTAACACCCATAGCAGCATCATACCTCATGTTCGTTAACTCACTCAGCAAGTTCCCAACTTCAGCCTTATCTGAGACTCTATATCTTTCTCCCACTGCTTCAAAGAACTGTCTGGCATTCGTATCTTTCGGCAAACCACTAATGAGATGCTCAGCAATGGACCTCTTCATAGCAATGAGGCTCAGTCGGTTAGATTTTTCCCATCTAGCATAATGGGCCTTTTGATCTGCATTACTTTGATCATTGGGCCTGCCAGGTTCACTCTCACGTAGACCAAGTCCATATCAACGATGCCCAAAGCAAACTCTATATCTTGCTTCCATCTCTTAAAGTTTGATCCAGTTAACATTTCAACCGTGGCATTGTTGTTATTTACAGCAAAGGTAACTGTTTGACACACATAATGCAATAGGATCAATTATGGGCAATAAGCAATTCAACAAAAATAATTAATACATCATAAACTCCCCTTTGGGCAGAGTGTATAATGCACTATTATTTTTCACAGCATGAAGTTTATAAAGCAACAATAAGGAGAATTACATATAATTGTCAAGGATCCATCTCCTTTGGGCAAACAAATCCTTTAAATCATACATCTCCATAATATCAATATAGAGGGGAATTACATATAATTTTCAAAACATTTATCCCCTTTGGGCAGATAAATATTTTTCAATTATACATCCCCATCTTTTAAATATGGAAATTAAACTTCATGCTATTTTCCAAATTAATATACACAATAACTCCCTTTGGGCAAGTAATTGTATATACTAATTTTTATCAATAGGGAACTCCAAAATTTATGCCCAAAATTCATCAAACAATATGAAACACTTCACAACATGTGTTTCCAATGATCATATTGCTTTTTTTTTTTTTTTTTAAACAACAATTTTTGCCACAATTTTTTTTTAATTTTTAATTTTTAATTATTATTATTTTTTATTATTATAATATTATTTAAATATTACGGACCCACCCGCGGGCCCTGATCCGCGAGCAGCCCGGATTGGATCACAGGGCCTGACCCGCGAGTAGCCCAAATCGGAGACTCTCACGGGGCCCAACCTTCACTCGGCCCAAACCATCCTTTTCGCTCCGTTTAGGCCCATTGTTTCTTTTATTAATATGGCCCACGAGTTTAAAACATATAAATAAACAAAATTGGGCTAAGCCCAATAATTTTGGGCTCTGGGCTCACGCCCAGAACCAAAAGAGAGAGATTCTGGGCGTGAGCCCAGAACCAAAAGAGAGAGATTCTGGGCGTGAGCCCAGAACCTTTAGGTTTCTTTAATAAAGGTCCTGGGCTACGCCCAGAACCTTAAACATTAAAAAAAATAAAGAAAGGATGGGCTTACGCCCATCCATTGGTCCGGCCCGGCTGGAGGGTCTTCTTCAACCTCCAGCCGGGTCCCGAAGTTGCAGAAAAACGGGTCACACGACCCGGTTTCGACCCGAAGCTCCAAAATAGCATATTAACTTGATTTTTGATGAAATTTATTCATGGGTCTTGCATATAACATTAATATAATTAACTATAATTAATTAAACGAAGAAAAACCAAGTAAATCTACTACATACAAGTTTCAAAGTTTCGGATCTAAACCTCCCATGGCCAAATTTCGAATTTCTTAAATTTAAGCCCTAAAAAATTTACCTTGATGCAAAAAATATATATATAACAATACCCATACAACAATTTGTAACGAACAACAATCAATTTTAAGTAATATGAAAATTCTAGAACCTTTTAATGCATAAACCCTAGAATTTCAAATTCAAAATTCTCTCTCAATTATCAACGAAATTATGCAAATTATATATGGTTGGAAAGATCTCGACATGTAGAACAAAAGCCCTATGGTTTCGGGATCAATCAAGCAAAAAATATACACGAAAAAATAATGCCCATATTCGGCTCAAAGAGGAGGATTTCGAATTTATCCATAAAAAAAATTTTGGGTTCTACAATCTTATATGTGCAGCTCTGATACCACATGTAATTAAATTTGTTCATATAAACAAATAATTAATCAAGAATAAGCGGATCCATATATGACTGTAAAACACCAAGATAGATAAATACAACGGAATTAAAGCGTACCTGTTTGAGCCATCTTCACTTGAAGAAAATAGATCAATCGATGAACAATGATCTATCGAAATGCCGATCTTCCTCTCTATGACCTATTTCAATATAAGCGAACTTTCAATGGGATCAAGCAACCGATAGGTATAACCTATCTTTTTATAGGCTAGAGAGGGGCCTGTAAGAAACCCTAATCAACAATAAAGGCCAACTCGGCCCTTTCCATTACGGGCTTCGATTAAACACAATTGCCTACACTTTGCTTTTAAACTAAACCCGTTATTAATAGATGCCGATACCCAATTCAATAAGATCACAGTAAGGTTTATCAAATATTGGAATATCTATTAACCCGATTATTTAAAATAGAAAATCAATTAATTAATGTAAGTCCATATTATAGGAAATTTCCAACATGCCAAGGTGGCGGTTGCTGTTACGCCGGGAACAGAGGAGGGGCCGATGCGATTTGCTACAGCTAGCGGTCAAGGCAGAGCGGCGAGGGCGTCGGGCACTGCTGCAGGCGCGGTTGTCGAGCAGAGGTTGGCAGGCGCGGCGGCGGGCATACCGACGGGCAAAGCGCGGGCGAGGGTGCTCGCGGCTGTGGAGGCACGGGCTGCAGAAGCTGAGGCGCGGCAGCAACGGGCTGCTGCGGCATCGGGTGAGTTGTAGACGCCGAGCGTTGGTGCGGCGACGGTAGGGGACGGCGGTGCGGTCATCGGGTGAGCGGAGCCGGACGATCAGCGGCGACAAGTGGGCTGCTACTGGTACTTGCGGGTTGCAGCGGCGGCGAGTGTAGGGGCGTCGCGGGTGAGGGCGCGGTGGCCGGCTGCACGCAAAAGAAGAACAGTGCCACTTTTCTTTTTTTCTTTTTTTCCTCTCTCTCTTACTCTGCCCCACGTCTCTTCCTTTGCTGCTACTCTGCTGACTTTTTCTTCTGTTCCCTGCAGCCTATCAGAAGAGGAGAAATGACTCACTTTTTGGCTCCTTCGACGAGAGGAGAGGTTCTTTTCCTCTCTTTTTGCCACTTTCTCTTTTTCTGGTTCTTTCTCACGCTTTTTCTTTTTGCCAAACTCCCTCGTCACGAAAATTGTGGCTCTCTTAGTGATTTCAAACGACTGCTTTCCATGGCAATTTTCAAATTTTCATATTCTGTTGCATTAATTTATGGCTGCAAATCGAAGCTTGATTTCGCAATCAGCTCGATTTTGTTTCGATTCATTCCATTTTATAAAAATTCTTCCTCTTACTTGATTTCCTAATTGCTTCCGCATTTATCAAAATCTGAATATTCATCAGAATTTCCAACTTCCATGCATAATCAATTAAACTGATTTTCCCCATTTTTTTTTCCTTTTATTTGTTCTGATGCAATTTTTATTTTATTTCTTTTTTTAGGGGTTAAAATTAATCCCTAATTTGTATGTAATAAATCAATGACTAGGTTGTCAAAATTTAGGTGTCAACATATAGCTTTATATCTTTCAATGTTACCCAATGAATCATTCTTAGTTTTAAAGACTCATTTATAACCAATGGCTTTCGCACCATTAAGCAACTCAACTAAATCCCAGACTTCGTTAGATGCCATAGAACTCATTTCTTCCTTCATGGCATTGTACCACAAATTGGATTTATTACTGTCCATGGCTTGTGAAAACATTTCAGGATCATTCTCAGCTCCAATATTGTAGTCAGATTCTTGTAAATACACAATATAATCATTAGGAATTGTCAATTTCCTTATTCTAGCATATCTTCTCAATGTTGCATCAACATTCTCTTGAGAAACGTGTTGCTCAACCAGTTGTTCAACAGTTTCTGGTAATTGTTGAACAACTGGATCTACTAGATCAATATCAACAGGTTGTGGAACTTCAACGATTGGTTGTTCAATAGCCGGTTGAACTGATGGGGCATTATGAGCAAAAACCAACCTTACACTTGAGGTGGAAAATTGAGTGTCTAAATAATCTTTCTTAGGAATAAGGTCCTTCGATCGATAGCTCCCACTAATCAAGTCATTTTCAAGAAATTTAGCGTTTCTTGATTCCACAATCCTAGTGGTGTGAAATAGATAATAAAATCTGTATTCCTTGGACCTTTCGGCATATCCAATTAAATACCCACTTATAGTCATTGGGTTCAACTTCTTTTCTTGTAGATTGTAAACTCTCACTTTAGACAATCATCCCCAAACGCGTACATGTTGCAAATTCGGTTTCCAACCTTTAAATAACTCAAAAGGTGTCTTTGGGACAGCCTTGGTCGGAACTCGGTTTAATATGTACACTGTCGTCTTAAGTGCTTCAGTCCACAAGGACTTAGGAAGTTTGGATCCGCTAAACATACTCCGCACCATGTCCAATAAGATTGGTTTCTTCTTTTCGCTACACCGTTTTTGTCCGGAGAACCAAGCATAGTATATTGGCCAACTATTCCATGCTCTTGAAGAAACTTTGCAAATGGACCAGGTGCTTATCCATCTTCAGTGTATCTACTATATAATTCTTCACCTCTATCTGATTTCGCGATTTTAATTTGTTTGCCGCATTGTTTCTCTACTTCCGTCTTAAATACCTTAAAGACATCTAACGCTTCATGTTTATTATGAAGCAAGTAGAGATACATGTAACGTGAGTAATCATCTATGAAAGAGATGAAGTATTTATGACTACACGAATCCATATTCGGACTACAAATATCTGTATATATGATTTCTAATATTTCTATATTCCTCTTGGCACATTTTTTTGTCTTGTTGGTCTGTTTTCCCTTTATGCAGTCCATACAAATATCACCATTAGTAAAATCTAAAGTACCGAGTACTCCATCATTTACCAATCACTTAATTCTTTCTATGGAGATATGTCACAATCTCTGGTGCCACAACATAGAGGAATCTTCTTTCACAACACATCATTTTATACCAGCGTTATCATGAATATGCATCGCATTATAGTAGGTATTGTCTTGTAAATTAATTCGAAAAAGACCATCAGACAAAGTATCACTCGCAACAATTTCAAATTTAAATGATAAACAGAAGTTTGAATCTAAAAAGTTAAAAGAGTAACCCAAATGTACAAGTTTTGAAACTGAAATTAAGTTTCTAGAGAAAATAGAAACATAAAAGGTCATTTCCAAATTCAAAACAAAGCCACTATTGAGAACTAGTCTACATGTCCCAATAGCTTTCACATGTGAATGCATCTTGTTTCTTAAATAGATGCTTTGTTCACTTCCTACTAGCTTCCTGTGGTTTTGAAAACCCTATAGGGAATTCGAAATGTGGATTGTAGATCTAGAATCAATCCACTAAGTGTTGTGACTCACATCACTCATATTAGATTCATAACAAATACAAGAGATTTGATTATCTTTCTTCTCGAGCCAAGCCTTAAATTTGACGCAATCATTCCTTATATACCCCTTCTTTTTACAGAAGAAACATTCGGATTCTTTCTTAATGTCGGCTTGGGGAGGTATCTTACCTTTTCCCTTATGCTTGCCATGGCCCTTATTCTTTCCTTGTATTGCCAAATGAACACGTTCTCCCAATTCCATAATCAATCTTTCTTCCTCTTGAACACACATGGTCATGAGTTCATTAATTGACCATTTATTCTTATGTGTGTTGTAAGAGATCTTGAAATGTCCATACTGTTGCGGGAGAGTGTTCAAAATATAATACATAAGAAAGGATTTAGATATCTCAACCTCAAGGTTCTTAAGCTGAGCAGCAATGTCCCTCATTTGCATAATGTGCTAAGGCATATCTCTAACACTAGTGAGCTTCAATGATGAAAACTTCACAATTAGGATCTTGGCATGCGCCTTCTCATAAGTCTCAAACTGCGCATCTATGACCTCAAAAAAGCCGTAGCATTGCTATGCCAAGCAACCGAACCACAAATACTATGAGATATTTTAGCCCTTATAAACATCGCACTAACGCGGTTGGACCGCTTCCATTGATTATAAAGGGCTATTTCAGTTGTAGTGCTCGAATCGGTAAGAGCAGGTGGTTTGTCTTTCCTTATAGCATAGTTAATGTCCATCAACCCCAATTGAAGAAGAACTAACTCATTCCAAACTTTATAGTTCTCACCATTCGGTATGGGAACATCACACTTAAATTCATAGAAATTCACAAGTTACAAAACTGCATATCAAATAATCATGCTTATGTCACAAAATTTGAGGCAAATATACATAAATCATGTTTTACCAATGTAAACATGTCACAAATATGAATCACATAATATAAAAACTGCCTGTGGGCTAAGTTTTTAATTTAAATGGATTCAAAATTACATCATGAAGATTTTGTCAAAAAAAAAAATTACATCATGAAGAAACTATCATATTATATGCATTTTCTTAATCCCTGTGGGTAAATTAAGAAAAATAATATGATATTTCATCCTAATTAATCATATTAATATAATGAAAATTTATGTGGGATAAAATTCATCATATTAATATAATTAATTACAATCAATGTCCATTTTTAAATATGATCCGGAGGCTCTTAATATATAATTTAATTAATTAAAGATGTTGTGGTCACTCTCTAATTATATATATATATATATATATATATCATTGGACATTTAATTTCATGCATAAAATATTCATAAAAATGCATGAAAGGACAAAATAGTAAATAAATTCACCAAGGGGTAGAGCAGTAAATAGATCGGCAAGGACAAGATTGTAAAATTGCAGAAAGGGCAAAACGGGAATTTTAAAAATGGCGTAGGGCAAAAGAGTAAAAAGGCGCCGTGGCCATTAGGCGCGTGGCTCGCACGCACGCCGTCCACCGTGCAGCTGCGTGCACACGCCTGGCAACTACCGCGAGTAGTTCCACGCGCGTGGGCCCACGCGCCAGCAGTTGCTCGCGCGTGGATCCCACGCGCCTGCGGTTGCACGCGCAAGAAACCCATGTACTTTCTCCCTCGTGCTATAGAGCCGATTTCCGCCGGTTTTCGCTATTTTTCACTGCGATTTTGCCGCCATTTTTTCTCCAATAGCCCATCTAAGACCGGAATAAACAATGGGTTTTGGAGACCATGCCGACACGACCACATGGGTTTAAGTTTCGGCAAAAATGACAAAGAAATTAGCCTAAAATCAAATAAAAATTTCCCAAAACGCAAACCCTTAACCACCGCGACTTCTGCCGCCCGATTAGCCTCCAGCGAACACCGATATGCCGAAATAACTCATGGCTAATCTTCCTCATGGCGGTGCGACCATACTGGTCCGAAGTCGAGCGGTGGGTCGCCGGAATTTGCCTAGAATCAGCGAGTTTCTCTCTTGGGCTCAGATTCGAATTGCTGTTCATCTTCAAAAGACCCCAAAAAATACACCAAAAATTGACAAAAAACAAGGCAGAGGCACTAAACATGCTATGATACCAAATGTTAGAAGTAAAAATAAAATGTGGAAAAACAGGATCAATTATAGACAAACCTTCAGCCATTGTTCGTATTCACGTTCGTCAGAAAATACTAAAAATTCAGAGAAATATTGGGCACACTTTACTAACCCAATTCCCTCACGTACCGATGGTGTATTCCAAAATTGAGAGGGTTTGCATTAGACCTTGTGATTATCTCGTTAGAAATGAACGATCATTCCTTTTATATACCGTTTCCAATCAAGACGGTTACCAAATGGTCGAATAACTACTACTTTAAAGAGAAAATGTGGGTCCAAAATATGGGATCACACAATATAAATAACATTTGATACTCTGTACTTGATAAATCAACTTTGAGGTTCTTCTAATTTAGATTTTGTCACCGAACAAGTAACAATGGCTAAATTCACTCTGTGATTATTACTAAAAACATGACTTTCTCGCGCATCTACACATACACCACTTGTATATAGAAGACAAACCCATAATATAGTCACAATAGACTAAGAAATAAATGAGCCAACTTAAAATTCCAAGTCAAACAACTAAACCTTATACCTCCTAATGGCATTGACTCGACTTGCACATAACCAACGTGTTATGTCGGCCCTTCAACCTATGAAACCGTCACGGCGGTCATGAATTCCGGGTCGACTTCGAGGAGTGCCATCGGCACCGGTGGAAGGCAGATCTCAAGGTCGACACTCCCACCTCCCTCGCGGCCTGGATAGCCTGTGGCCTTGCCGTCCCACTTGTTTGCATATCCGCTTCGCAGAGCCACGGCCTTCCCCAGCCCGAACTCGTTGCCGTACTTGTTGAACCGTGGCGAGCTCCCCATCATGACGCTGTACCGATCGAACGTCTTGTCCGGGTGGTAGACTTGTGGCCTCTTTATCCAATCCTCGTTCCACTCCCTTAGCTTTGCGTTGCTGTGCCCAGCCACCGCCGCATGCAATAGTTGCGCCGCCCACCCGAGGCCGCTACCTAGCAGCTCCCCCACTGTCGCCGCCGTCCTCAAAAACGAGATTGAGTTTCCAAAGTATTCCGGCGAGAGCTGAGGGTCCAGCCTTGCCCGATTGCCCGCAGCCATCCGACAACCTGTGACCTGGTTGGGTGGGAAGTGGCGGGCGCGCGTGATGCACCGCCATACGAGGGCAGTCAGGGACTGGAAGGACGAGATATTGGTGGTGCCACATTGCCGGTTCGCCTCTGCCTTGAGCCCCGCAATGGTGTCAGCTGAGAAGTGGAAGACTCGCTCCCTAAGCTCGGGAGATTCGAAGCGGGCGAGGAATGATGAGGGATCATTCGTGTAAGGCAGGCTCAATGGGCCGGGATGGTTTTCTGGGAACCATCTGGTCAGGACTGGGGGACGCGAAAGCTGAACAACATCGACGGCGCCTTTCTCTTTCGCTTGGAAGATCTCAGACCACGAGTTGAAGAATAGCCAGAAGGAGGTGCCATCTGCGATGGCGTGGTTCATGGAGAGCCCAATGAAGACTCCATCAGCAAGCTCGGTGACCTGCACGGACAGCAAGGACAGGGTATGGCCGTCATGGTCGATCGCCCGGTCATGGTCGAAGAAGGACTGGACGACATCCGGGACATACGTAGGGGAGAGTATGTCGGCCACGGTCATGTCGAGCGTGGCATGGATAAATCGGGCCCCGGGGCTGTTGGCACAGTCGACGAAAACAGTGTAGAACGGGGGCTCAGTTTGCTTGAGGGTGGCGAGGCGGCCGGTGAGTGGGTAGAAGTGGAAGAGGGCGGAAGAGAGAGAGCGCTTGAGTTTTTCCAAGAAAGAATGGATGAAGGCGGGGCGGTCGAAGCCAGCTTTGAGGCAGCGGGGAGGGAGAGGGAAGAGTAGGCCCTTTTGGATGTAGTGGACAGAGAGCATGGCGAGATCCCACGGCGGCAAGTGGAGAGGACGGTTCGAACCATCGGGAAGTTGGGGCGGTTTGATGAAACAGTCGGAGATGAGTCGGACGGATTGAGGAGGAGGAGGAGGAGGAGTCATCGTGTGGGTTGTGTTCGTTGAGACTCGGAAGAAAGAAATGGTAAGAGAGCTTCTGGTGGTGGGTACTCTGATGATTTGATATCAACTCAAAGGCTAGGACAAGATATGAACATTGGTGATCTGGTCGTGTTATTTATAGGCGTTCCCTGGAGCTGTGCAAATAGATTTGGTCACGGCCTCGTGCGCATGGAGTTGTTCAACGGGGGTAGAGAGTGGAGGACCAAGACGAAGTAATATCACCCTTTGCTTCATTCCTTCACTGCTCGTCTGCAAATTAGCTGAGGTTTTTAAACTATGGGTCTTTACAGATTTGAACCCTTTAGCCTCTACTAAAATCATGGACTTTCACCTTTATATACGACCATAAACAATGTCTGAGAGAACCGTGTCCGTCCGCCTTCTGTTTTCGGGAGTTACCTGAGTAACATGTGGACTTACTGTAGATTCGTCACCAGATAATACCCATATGGCCTAATTCCCTTCCAGGTCGACGGCTTTAAACCAAAGATCCTTATTATTATATTGTGGTCAGATTAGACTGAACCAACAACTCCCGCTGGGTGACCCCGAAAAATGGAAGAGCCCACACCAACCACGGGACTCCGTCAACTGCCGGAGTTAATCGATGCTTGACCGGGAGTCTAAAGTATAATTTTCATTTTGTTAGGACAAAAGAAAGAAACATGCAAATGCAGCTATTCTTCATGTCACCTGCTCCCCAAGCAATACTCGAGCATTTTCCTTTTCCTTTTTCTTTCTTGAAAACGTTTCCTGCTTGGCTTAGAAAACCTCGGATTCGCCCTACAGACAGCCCACTCCTCTCAGCTTCCGAATGAGCCGCAGCTCGTGCTCTGATCATAGCCAAAAGAAAAGGAAGATGATAATTAGGGTACTGCCGCAGTTGATGAAATTCGTGATCTTCTGCACGGCATTCGTATCAGCTTTGCACATTAGAGTGTAGCAAAACGTGTTTGCTGAACTGCGCATGATTCTGTACGTTAAAGGAAGACACTCACCATGGCAAATGCGAAAAATGCTAACATGGTGCTGGCCGGGCTGCGGACCAGCAATGCAAACTTCGTATTCACCAACTTTGTTCGTACGGGAAACTCCCCTTGGAGGCCGGTGGGGATCCTGGTCTATCTCTGGCCATAGTTGCACAATACCTTCACCGCTTCCGTCTTCAAGGACAAAACAATGAACTAACGCCCTCTTTAATATCTCGTCGAACGTATTTGGGAAAAGAAATCCACCAAAAAAAATAACGTTCTTAATCACATTATCTAACCTCTTGTCGTTAATGAAAGTTCTTCCGGCACATTAATTAAGAATTTCCTCGAGCAACTAATTATCTCTAAAAAAATTATGAAGTGCTAAAAAATATTCAGATGTCTTCAAAAAAAAAAAGTCCAATATATCTAATCATAATTAACATAATCTTTGCATGAATTTAAAAGAATATTATTTCAAAAAAAAAACCTTAAAATAATATTTATTTCTGAAAATAGTGAAGTTCATTTTTCAATTTTCTTTTTATATGCACCTTTTACATTAGGGATAATGCTCATTTTTTTTCTTTCATTGGCAAAGTGCCAACACAAAGGTAATGCCTTGCGTGAACAATTCGTTCACGTTTGATTACTAAACCGCTAATTTTAGATATTGAATATGTAATCTAATTATCATCATTAAATCTCATTATTTTTCTTGTTCGTTTTCTAAATAAAGGAGAATAATAGAGAATCTTAGGTCCAAAAGTATCTTGTGGTTTAAAATCGATATAATGTGCAAGAAGATTTGAAATTGCCATTTTTAATGATAAAAGAATTCAATACAAGGGAATGTGTATATACTTCTCCAATATAACGGCAGCACGGTAATTCAGAATAGACAATACGGTCTTTCCATTTTGATACCCTTTAATTAATATCTCAACTTTGAATTTCTTTTTTCTAATTTAACTTACGCCACCATACAAGTAACCATAATTACGTTTACTCTATGGTCATTATCAAAAAGATGTGTTTGTGCATCAACTGATAGACCGCATGTACACAGAAGATAACGGCCTATTATTCACTATTAATTTTGTGGCGTACTGGTTTGTTTCACATAATTTCCTCCTTGGATAAATGCTTATTGGCTTATTTATAAACAAACAGAGTACACTGATCTTTGGAAATGATGATAGCAAAAATGTGTCAATTTGGTCACTTGAATATTCTATATGGAGGGGGTAATGACATGTACCTTTATCTCATAAAAACATAATAAATTTATCGTCAGTTATCTCATTGATAATTCCACCAACTAGCATGATGTGATCTAAAATCATGTGGGTACGACCATTGTACTGATAGAAGGTCAGCCGGGGCTGTCCGCTCTATTATAGAAGGGCTCTATTAGTGGGGCATGTCGTACTATTGCATTGATAGGTAACTCTTACAAAATCTCAAACCAGCATGGTTCAATTCAAAGCTATGCTTTCACACATGAATTGGAATCTGAATAAAATAGTTTCATGTCAGGAGTAGGCCCAAGTGAAGCGGCTTTTAATATATACTTGACATTACTATTAAATGGTTCACCTATGACTTCTACTTTTGAACCGTTCTATGTTAATTGGTTTAATTTCTTCCTTGTCATTTTAACATAAAACCCACAAGTAAATTAACTAGTCGGCATTACATGAATAAATGGAAGAACTTATACTGTACGCAGGGAATAGTCTATTTTTTATTTTACAAAAGTAATAATGTTTTCCTTATTAGTACAAAAGAGATTTTTTCTTCCTATTTGAATATTCAGTTAATCCTCACTAAGTGTGATGTCTCTTTTCATGAAAGTAGCACTTCCATTTTCAGCAGCCAGCACGACATATATTATCAACTTTGATGGCTATTCAACTTTACGTCTTTAATCGTGTCATGCTAGTTTTAAGGTTTTGCAGAACTTTTCTACCAGTATAACATGCCCATGCATGGGCAATGTGGAATTAGAAAAAGATTTGAAACCCAACCCAAACTTAGGATACAAATTTGTAGTAGATGATACAAAGTGAAGCTGGAGTACAAAGTGAGCAAAGTTTTTTGAATTTTCCCAAGATGAGAAAAGAATTCATGAAAAGAGACATCACACTTAGTGAAAATTCACTGAGTATTCAGATTTTCAATGCCTTATTTTCAGTAAGTAGTGTTTGCTCAACAGAACTATCAATCGCAGTAGTTATTTAGAAATTAGGTCCAAAAGGAACCGCCCAACAATATAAATCTTTAATCGAGATATGCAAAAGCCAAACAACAATTATCAAATAGTTGAACAACCACAATGTCATATAACGGGTAGTGTGTTTCAGAGTCTTAGGATAAATCTTGTAGTTAAAAGCAGCTCCTAAAAAAAAAAAAAAACCATATTCATATCTTCAAGGGCTAATACTCCAAAAAATCCCAAATTGATACATGTGTGACAAATTTAAAGCAAGTGACCATAAAAAATCTCAAATTGGTACACTTGTGATAAATTTATCCCTAACTAATTTGTTCGACCGCTACAAACCCCAAACTGGTATATTTATGACAAATATACCATATGTTAATTAGATTAATAACACAAAAAATTACAAAAATGGTACAACTGTGACAAACAAATAGAAAAATCCCAAACTAGTACACTAGTCCACTGTCACATATCATTTAATTCAGTAATTTGATAATAAAATTTAATAAAAATTAACATAGGGTAAATTTGTTACAAGTGTATCATTTTGGGGTAAATTTGTCAGAGGTGCACCAGTATCTTCAACATGACTGTTTACCTTTTTGAGCGGCTTCCCGCTGCTCCAAAATGAAAATCGTGGCCTAAGATCCACTGTCATCATGTAAGATGACAGTCGCCGTTAGGCCAGATCAGTCCCATGATTTATCCACTTCTGATTAAAAAAAAAAAAGCATAGTTAAAATTCCAAGTCAAATGACATATCTTAATTCCTCAATTTCTCGTGGCGTTGACTCAACTTGGACATAACACTGGTTGATGATGGCCCTCCAACCTATGAAATCGTCACAATGGCAATGAATTCCGCGTCAGCTTCGAGAGTGCCATCGTCGCCAGTGGAAGGCAGATCTCGAGGTCAATGCTCCCGGTTCCCTTGCGGCCTGGATAGGCCGAGACCTTGCCGTCGAACTTGTGCGCTCTGCTTCGCAGAGCCATAACCTTCCCCAGCCTGAACTCGTTGCCATGCATGTTGAACCGCGGCGAGCTCCCCATCATGACGCTGTATGGATCGAACGTCTTGTTTCCACTCCTGCAGCTTTGAGTCGCGGTGCTCTACCACTGCCGTATGCAGGAGTTGCGCCGCCCATCCGAGGCTGCTGCCTGGCAGCTCCCCCATGTTGACGCCTAAATTTTGATTAGTTTTTTAAATTAGGACTTAGTCTCTTTTAATCTTTGTTTTTCCTCTTTTTCGGATAAATAAATAATAACAAGAGAAAACAACAAAAAAATAGTAAAAACAAAAGAAAACAAAAAATTGGCAGCCCATCGAGGCTGGGCCTTCGCGCCCAGGCCCCCTCCTTTTTCTCTCCCCGGCGCGGGCCCTCCAGGGCCCAAGGCCTGCCTTTTCTCCCCAAAGCCCGGCACCCTTCTCTTCTTCTTCCTTCTTCCCTCTTCTTCCCCTACGCGTTTGCAACTCACGCGCACAGAGGATGCCGACGCGCGAAGGACAACCTACGGCCGAGGAGGGTAGGCCGATGTCGGCCAGAAGAGACAGATCTCAGGCGCCATTATTGGCTGCCTTCAATGCCGAGCACGCTTCGCTGGATAAGCTCAGATGGGACGCCTGTTCAGCCGAGGAAGACCGTTCGGCGTGCAAGGACCGGCGGTCGAAGCTCCGTCGACCGGCTGCCCCCTCGCCTATAAATAGCAGGGCACCACCTCCGTCAAAGGGCACGGTGAACTTGGAGATCTTCCCTTGAGAGACTTTAGGGGAAATGGAAGAGCGAGCACGCGAGAGATCGGGCCGCGAAGCTCGAACGACCTCCCTCCGAGAGACTTCGGGGGAGGCCGGCGGCAAGCGAGCCCGAGGGGAGAGATCCGAGCGTGTGGAGGCGAGCGAGAGAGGAATCGGAGGGCCGGATCCGGAGGGAGAAGAAGGCGCCGTCGACGCCGCCCGCCGCCATCCCCGCACCGAACCACCACTGCCATCCCCGACGCTGACGACCGAGCCACCGACGCCACGCCAGATCTGGAAATTGAGGGGACGCCGTCGCTGCCCCGTCGTCGTCATCTACAACCCTCTCTGTCACCACCACCGTTCGCCGCCACATCCCGCCGTTGCGAACAGTAATGCTTGGCCGTGCTCGCCCGCGTCGTCACTTTGTCGCTCCGCCTTCCCCGAGAACCCGGCGCCGCCCGTCGTCGTCGCCACTTCTTGAGAATCCAATAGCCGCCCGTCGTCGTCGCCGAAACCCTAGCCATCGTCCGCCGCGTCGCCGCCGACGAGTCACCGCCCGGTGACGTCCCAGTGACCCTCCTCGGCGTCATGGATCGCCAAAATCTCGAGAGTTACGAGCGGGTCGGGTCGGAGAGATCAAAACGGGTCACGAATCCGGGTAGGGTTTCGGGAATCGGGTCGCGGCTGCAAGCCGAGTCGGCGGCAAGACCGGGTCGGGCATGGGTCCTAACCGGGTAGGGTTTCCTCGGGTCGGACTGCACGCGCGTGGGCCGGGTAGATGTTGGGCTGGAAGTTTTTATAAAGTGGGCCAAAATCGTTTTGGGCCTTGTTTTTTAAAAAAGGAAAAAAAAAATCCCGGGTCGGGCCCGCGTTGTGGGCCCGTCCAAGTCTCGCGGTCGCGAACCGGGTCGATCCCAACCCAAGAACTCGACCTGGTTCGTTTTTATAATAATATAATATAATATAATATAATATTTTAAAATAAAAAAAATTAAAAATAATAATAATTTATTTCCAAAAATATCAAAAAATCAAAAATATCCCATATTTTCCTCAAAAAGCCAAAAATTTCAGCAAAAGCCAAAAATGATTTATATTTTCAGAAAAAAGACCAAAAAATCAAAAAATGCTTTTTATGTCCAAAAATGAGAAAATGTCCAAAAATGTTTTTCCTTCACAAATGCATGGAAAAATTCCTCAAAAATCAAAAAACCTTAGGGTTTAAACAAGATTAGGTACCGAAAGGACATTAGTGATTAACTAGTGTAATTAAGTCCCCGAACCTAATTTCTCTGGTTGTGCAGGAGCGAGTATTTCTCCTGATACTTCGCTTGGGTTTCTAATCGACCCACCCCAAATCGATTAGTGGCGACTCCGTTTTAAAATTAACTTATAGGTTAAAAACTTGGACCATTAAGTCGTAAATTGGTGGACTTGGGAGAGTCCGGGCTAAAATAGACCTAGCCGAGCCATTAGCCTCCGCAAGGCGCCCGCCCCGAATCAGGCGCCAAAAAAAAGAGGTCGCAACGGCTTGGCGACTCCACCGGGGACTTTGAGGACTTAGACCTTTTTCATCTTGTTTAAATGCTTTGCTGACTTGGGTTTTTGTTTTTGTTTTTTTATGCAAGGTTAGTAACTTAGAAGTTTATTTTAATTAAGATAAAATGTTTTGCGATTATAAACTGTTGTGCATGTTTTACTGTTTTAGCACTACACATGGCACACACAACCCGGCCGCCGGACCTGGGCCGTTATAGGATATCTAGGATGGTGTTAAGAAAGATACAGCCTCGAATGCGAGACTGCGATATAGAGGTTGCCTTTCTTTTCCCCGAATTTCTCTAGCCGAGGTTAAGAGGATATGCTGCCAACGCGAGACTGCGACCGGCGGATACCCTTTTAATTTCAACAAGCCCCCTTAGTTAGAAATCGAGCCGCACGTCCCATGCGCATGTCTATGTGCTTGTCATTTTCTTTAAAAGCAAAGTAATTTATTTACTTTTACTCAGTCTTTTTTATTGGCCCATGGCAATTTAGGGTAGGTTTTTCGAGTCCCAGTTTATATGCGATGGGAGAAGATGATATCCAGTTTATTCCCACCCCCAAAGCAGAGCTCTTCAGATGGTGAGGTCAATTGGACCAGTATGCCCAAGAGCGTGTGAAAGCCAAAGGCGGTCATCTTCTATCGTTGATCCAAATCACTGTTCACCCTGAAGTCATATAGGCCATGGCACATTTCTGGTGCCCGAAGATGACTACTTTTATGTTTGGTGAGTTCGAGCTAACCCCAACTCTGGAAGAATACAGCATCATCACTGGAATGTCTCTCGAGAAAAAGCTTGTTAGGCCATCAACGGGCATTATCCCGTTACGTGGGTTAGCACGACTTTTAAGAACTGAAGTCCATGTTATGAGGCAAATTCTTGAAAGCAACCATAATACCTGCCCACTAGCATTTTTGACTGCCTGTTTTGAATATCAACCCATGACCCAAAAAAACGAGATTTTTCTCATGGCCTTTTTCGGGCTCATCATTTTCCCCCATCAAAGAAACGTCATAAGTCCCAAGATGGCGTGGATAGTTGATCAAATCTCAAGGGGGAAAAATTATGTCAACATGATTTTAACCAAAACATTCTTGTCTCTCAATCGTTTTAAAGAAAACACAGAAAAAATCATGCGGGTCTCCCCGGAAATTTTACAAGTCTGGTTCTTTTCTCACCTAAGCGAATATCAATGCTTCATGCAATCGTTTGAAACAAATGATTTTGAAAATCCATTACAGAAAAGAGAGCTCACTTTGCTTACAAACGCTGCCATCCAATTCCGTTGCTCGGCCTCACCGGTGCCGTTTCCTATTTCCCATATCGGGTAGCATAACAGTATGGAGCCCTTCAAGAGATCCCACCGCCTTTCAAGAGGAAGGCCCCTCCACTCCTTTTCACCCATCAAAGTCGTGAATAGACATTCGAGATTGACATTATCGAGGAAACATGGAACAAGTGCCATCGCAAAAGGATCGTGATACCTGAAGGGCTTGAGGGACGTGAAAAGGCCCATCATGCCTCTGAGTCCTACATCTATAACCATCGTATCCCGACAAAATTGAAGCCATCAATCCCTCACCCAATCAGCGAGATTAGCCAACACGAGCAAACAGAACTTATGCAAAGGGATTTGGGAATAGGCTGGATACATGTCTCAGAGCCAATCCACGGAAGCAGGCATCCTCGCAAGAACAAGGCTCCCCGTCGCATATAAAATAGCAATCATGTGCACCCTAATGTTAATATCGTGAAATTTTTGTCCCATTGTTTAGGGACTTTTGTTTAATACCTAGTATTTCATTTTGTCATTTTGATTTCAAGTTTTAGATGTCAAAAGTCTGCAGTCTATGAAATCCTCTTTTGATAAATAAAAAATAGTTAGACCATTGCCATGGGTTAATCTTTGTTTACTTTCATGCTCATTCATGGTTTTTGCAACGACAGGTAATTATGAATCGTCGGCTACCAGCCATCCACGAATGGCCTCACATGATAGGGCCCGATCAAAATGATGTACAAAATCGTCTTGTCAACATTGAAGACGGCATAGGACAGATGTCCATTATCCTTCGACAGCTCTCGAGGCAAATGGAATCCACTCAAGCCAAACCCAACTCTGTAGCTGCTTTAAGCGCACTCCTGGCACCTGCGAATTTGCTAGAGGATAACCAACAAGATAAATAGCTTGAAAAGATCATGAAAAAGCTGAGCCAGCTGCAAGGGCAGGATCCTATGAACTTGTCTAATTATGTCAGCATTAAAATCCCTGAAGAGCTCAAAGTACCTGAATGTGAAAGGTATGCTGATACCTCTCGCTCAGCGACCTACTTGCAAGCCTACCTGGTCCGAAGGATGATATAATCATACCAATCAAACCTAACTGGCCCCGCCTTGCAGTGGTACATTGTAAGGAAGATTAATCTCCTTAAAACCTGGAGGGAACTGATTGATACTTTCCGTCAAGAGTATAATGTTGACATCAACCTCGACATCGCCCTGCCCTACGAAGAACCGATGGTCGCGGAGCACGAGGAGCCGATAGTCGCGGAGCACAAGGAACCGATAGTCGTAGAGACAGGAAAAGAAGATGTCAATGAAGCCTTGCACGATAAGTGGACAACCGAGTAGTATCCTATTATTGAGAAGCTTCCCGCTAGGAAAGGCAAGGAGCCCACAGACGAAGTCAACACTACTCAGAGCCGAAGCATGATGAGATGGCTTCTCAGGCTTACCACAAGAGCTAGGGTCCAAAGAATGTCGACCCCCATCAACCTAGGGAGCGAAACTCCACCATCTCCCAATCCCCTTGACAAAGTCCAGTTGGCAAGACGAAGGGCTTTACTTAAAAGGTCCGGACCAGGAGTCAAGAAAAGAAGGCCTAAGCAATTCAAGTCAACGCCTGCTACTGAATGGAGGCAAAACCTGACAATCAATGAGTCGCCACACCAAGACTTCGAGCAGTCCCTATGGTACAATCCTAGAGGCTACTAGTCCCTAAGGTACAATCTCGAGGGCTACCAGTATTATACAGATGAAATCAGCCATTCATCGTATGACTGCCTCCCACCCATACACAGGACCCAAGGTCTGTCAGAAGAGGGAACTTTTGTCCGTCATGACTTGTCTCGCAATCAACTGCTAAGCTTGTCACCTGACCATGAAGATAGCTTAAATACCTCATCCTCGTTTGGTGATTTTGACCCAGAAGAAAGCAATGGGATGATCTTGGTAGAGTCCATCTTTCCTGAAGCAGCAGAATTCACCACTGCAATGAATATGCAATGGGAAAACCAGTGGCCTAACCAAGACACACCAGGTCCTTCTTGCCCTCATAGGATCATGACCCCCAGAGAAATGCGGATACCTAATCTCCGCAAGTATAATGGCACGACTTGCCCCGTGGCCCATTTACAATACCTCCACACTGAAATGAGTCGATACTATAGCCCAATGTCATTTACAACTCAGGCGTTCCAAGAAACTCTTACGGGGTCTACATTGCAATGGTTCGTCACATCAAATATTTACCTCATAAAGGATTGGAATGAGCTGTCTTCCACATTCTTGCATCAGTACCAAAACCAGATTGGAACTGAATTGCCCTGCCAGAGCTTGGT
The DNA here is from genome assembly GCA_014182365.1 of Eucalyptus tenuipes. Lineage (NCBI taxonomy): Eukaryota > Viridiplantae > Streptophyta > Magnoliopsida > Myrtales > Myrtaceae > Eucalyptus > Eucalyptus tenuipes. The sequence continues at coordinate 1,815,925 of CM024542.1, forward strand.
TCACTTCAGAAGAAGACCATTGGAGGATTTCCGAGCATATGCAAGGAGGTGGGAGGCTTTTATGATGCAAACCTACCTTCAATTGGCCGAAGAAGAAATGATAAAGTTGTTCATAGGGGCTTTACCTCGCAAGCATCGTTGTTGGTTGCATGGGTTGCATTTCCGTAGCTTCAATGAAGTGGTCCTCTCATGCGAATACTTCGAGTCTACTGGAGGCGAGGAACTCAAAGGCACTTGATTTCAGAACCAGCACTATCAAAGTGCTCCTTTTCATAGGAGTTTTCATGGGTGTTGCTTGTTTTTATGTCTAGTGTGCTACTGTTGCATTTTCCATTCCAGTAATCTAATGTACAGTTCTAATATTTTGTTTTGAAAAGCATGAGGCGGTATTCCAAACCAACCCGGTGATGCTATCCAACCATGAAAAGAAAATATCATCCAAGGAGAATACTGAGGGCTGGGCTTCCTCATGCTTTCTTCCCCCCAAAGATATATACTTTTGAAAACAAAAAAACATTTCGTTATCAAAAGCTTTTGTCAAAACAATCTTGTTATTTTTCTAACTCATCCATTTCGTGTCTTAGAATATCATCCCCCTTCGACTTAGCATGACAGGGGGCATTTGAAGCTGGCACATCATGTGAACTCGCCAAGTTCAAAGATACTCTTTCAAGAAAGCAAGGGCAAACCAAAAAGGATCATCCTGTTTCAAAGAGGGGATTTCCAGCTTCGGCGAGCCAAGAAGCACAAGGAAGAAATTTCTTCTCTTCCTTTGAATTGATTACTGTCAACGGGGAGAAAATCCAGACAGTCAAGGCGATCGATAGCCCCCTACTCCAGACAATGACTTTAGAATCTGGAAGCTTCACTCCATGTTCTAGAAGCATATTCTTCCAAGAGATAATTGCCATCAGAAGACTGGAGATTTTTATTGTCCATCTCAGGTTCCATGAAAGCTTGAGGTACATAACTTTGCCCAATGTTGCTATAGTCAAAGACAAAAGGAAAAATTCCACAAAAGGAATGCGTTGAAAATGAATCAACGACCAGCAATCATGCATACATGGCCACAAATGAGAAAGGCCAATCGAAAGAGACATTGAACTTTGTCGAGACAAAGAGGCTGTCATCGACATTCAAATATCCCTATGAGCCAGCACATACAAACTCTGGGGAAGGGTAATTTTGTATCGTTTCCAACACTCACTCTCTAAACTCACTTTTGACATATTTTCTCCTATTGACAGGAAGCATAGGATTCAAGAAACAAGCTCAATGGTTAATTTGGGCAAATCAAGTGACCCATATCGATTTACCTAACTTGGTATGAAAGGACGTGTCGTCCAGGAGCTGGTTCGGTTAAATGAAAAAAGAAGCGCCATGTAGACACCGTCGGCGCCTCTAGCCGAGTGCTACCAGGGAAGAAGCAAAATGGTCCGAAGTCGGGGGTTCGAATCCCCGACGCGGCAGTTATCCGCTTGGTAGAAAAAAAATAAGAAAAGAAAAAAAAAATTTGCTTCCCTTGTGCCTGCAAATTACGAGAGAGCAAGTGACCTAACAAAGTGAAAAGTGCAAGACTTCATATCCTCCTCAGGCCTCAGGTCTATCCAATCATTTGCAAACCAGTGAAGGGTAATGTTGTATCGCTTCCAAGTTATTCGACTCTTGAAAGAGCTTCTGACTAACAGAGCTTCTAACTAACATGATCCCTTTTATCTGTTGCAGGATAATTTGACCGTAAAAAAAATGAGGAAAACAAATCAAGAAAAGACATGTCAAACTCTTATAAGCTCTCCTAAGCGAAATGGCGTCCTGAGTAATCACCAAAGCGAATGACAGAAACTCTTCAGGCCTCAACTCACATTTGATTTTGGCTAGACTAATTGATCTACTTGTACATTTTCTCTTTTGCAGGGGAAAAAGCGAGAGATGCCCGATCGTATTTCCAATCCTTGGCTGATCATTCATGTGTCATATCTCTATTCATCAGAGACAATTCATCGACACCCATTTGTGAATAACTCTTTTAATGTTCAAAATTCAATACATTTGTAAATACAATTCCACCAAGTAAACACCCCTAAAGTTGTCAATAGGGTTTCTTGAGTAAAAACCATTCATTTGTTTTAAGAGTACAAACTCTCTCATACTCAAAAATGCTGCATGCCTTCTCCAAATGGATTTTTGCATGATGATTTTGTCTGTCTAAATCATTGATTCCATTGAGGATTATTAGAATAGATAGCTAAGTGAAGAATACAAGATTGATTGAGCATGCTGGATGAGACGCGTCGGAATGATGACAGGCAAGCCATATCCTACACACAGTCCCCCATCTATACACTTGTGAGATGAGTGCAGAAGATTCCATGACTGCAAGGTAAAGAGTTCTCTCGCGAATGGTACGGTAACCAAAACAGTGAGAGGCATTTCATTGCTCACCCCCTTTTGAGCCCCATACACTGGTGAAGCTTCTCTCATCAAGAATCACCACACACTGGGGCATGTCAAAGACAAGGCAAATCAGCATCACAAGGTGAGAAAAGGAATAGAAATTTTCTTACTCGCACTTGCATCAATCTTTGGGTGTCTTTATTACATATGAACACTCGCGTTAATTTAAGTACCCTTGAAATGATGAAGAGCAATTCTTTCTTTACGCACTTGTATTCATTGTACAAACCAATTGAGTCTGTAAATTCACCCTCACATGGAGGCAAAATGAAGTTCTTGCCATTCGAGCGGCATAATCGGGAGCACCGACAAAAGATGAAGACTCAACAGTTTAACAAAGACGTTTGCTTGAACTTGCCTAGATCAGTTCCTCAAGCAATAAGAACAAAAAAACTAGGGGCATAAAAAAGCAGTGTACCTAGTAAAAGCAAGGTCAATGCCCATGAATGAAAAATTGGAACAAAAACTAGGGGCACGAAAAAAGCAGTGTGCCTAGTAAAAGCAAGGCCTATGCCCCTAAACAAAAAAATACAACCATTTGTATTCCCAAGAGAAGTTGCTTTTGTAGTTCGATTAATTGAGCCTCCATCTGACAGTGAGAAAAGAAGACAGGTGACAAATGCCAAGGCAATCACCAACTCTCACCTTTTTACACATGAGTCAAGCCTACATTCCGTTCCATTGTAAAAGTCTCTTCAGACTAGGGTACTTCAATTAACGTAGGATTTCATATGTCTATAAACATCGCTCGAAGAAGTACGAGCAAGATTACTCTATCTCTTTTCGTAGGGTTCTCGACTTGCAAACCCGGAAATGATCGTGCGGCACTTCATTCATGAGTCTTGACCTTGACGGTCCCATTTGATGAGCCATTGACCAAGACTTCATCACAATTTCAACAAAGACCTCTTACATTGGTAAAGTCGTACCGTTTGCGAGAATACTCGGACCCCTGTTGACATGGTGACAGTGAGATAGTGTGGTCCTTATAAATCCTGCATCAATGGTCAGGATAGCCTTTTCCATGAGAGTGAGCGGAAAGTCCTTTCAGACTGAAAGTCCCTCATTTGGCATGCTCAAGACATCTACATTCTAAATGAAAGATGTCTTTGAAAATCTTCCCCAGTGGAACTCAAATGATGCAAAACTGATGAAATTAACATGCATGAATCCCATTTGAACTCATGAATTTTCAGCATATACAATCATGTGTGCATATTGTACAAATAGCAGACATACTCTCAGAGATCAGAGATATTGCTAGGTACTCCCTTTTATGACACTCAGCTTGCCCGAGTTGTCCCCAAATAATATTAATAGTTGTTCAAGCATTCCACTGCTTTGTGTGCCTGCGGTTACCCAGGTATGCTCTCTTATCATGACACTTGGACCTATCGGAGTGGTCCCTGAGCGTATCATTAAATATTTGTGTTCATCCAAATATTCCACCTTTGTACACCTGTGTGCCTGCGGCCATCCAGGTAAGCCTCGTGCTACATTCAAATTCCCAATTACCAGGAGGTGAGAGACCTTCATGAATATCCAAGGTATGTCCTCGATATTCCAACTACCAAGAGGTGAGAGACCTTCACGAATATCTCAGGTACGCCCTTGATTCTTCATCCAAGAGTTTGTACTTGTGATCATCCAGGTACCCTTTCGATACTTGTGATCATCCAGGTATCCTCCAAGAGGTTGTACTTGTGATCATCCAGGTACCCTTTCGATACTTGTGATCATCCAGGTATCCTTCAAGAGTTTGTACTTGTGATCATCCAGGTACCCCTTCGATACTTGTGATCATCCAAGTATCCTCCAAGAGTTGGTACTTGTGATCATCCAAGTACTATCTCCCAACAAACCGATGCCCTGAGAAAGGTCGGCGCATCTCCTGTCAAGGCGACCGAAGAAAGGTTCGGGTCCTAGAAAAACTACTTATTGCTCTAACAGGCGACCAAAGAATGGTTCGGGTCCTGGGAAGGCAATTCCCCGTCAAGGCGACGAAGAAAGGTTCGGGTCCTCGACAAACCACTTATTGCTCTAACAGGCGACCGAAGAATGGTTCGGGTCCTGGGAAGGCAATTCCCCGTCAAGGCGACCGAAGAAAGGTTCGGGTCCTCGACAAACCACTTATTGCTCTAACAGGCGACCGAAGAATGGTTCGGGTCCTGGAAAAGCAATTTCCCGTCACGGCGACCAAAGAAAGGTTCGGGTCCGAGACAAACAACTTATTGCTCTAACAGGCGACCGAAGAATGGTTCGGGTTCTGAGAAGGCAATTCCCCATCAAGGCAATCGAAGAAAGGTTCGGGTCCTCGACAAACCACTGATTGCTCTAACAGGCGACCGAAGAATGGTTCGGGTCTTGGAGAAGCAACCTCCTCATGTCACCAGGTAAGACGACGCCTTGATACTTGCCAAACTCGGGGTTCACACCCTATCTCACTCACTCCTGGTAAGTAACTACAGGTATCTTCTTATCTGTCTTAGTACGTGTAATGTTATATTGCTCTTTTTCTACATAGGACAATAGGTCTCGAATTAAATATAACCTACTGCATGGATAAAATTTAGGCATCAGTTTGTCTTTGAATGCAACCTCTGCGAGCTCACCTTCAAAGAGGGGCAGCTGTTGACGCCTAAATTTTGATTAGTTTTTTAAATTAGGACTTAGTCTCTTTTAATCTTTGTTTTTCCTCTTTTTCAGATAAATAGATAATAAGAAGAGAAAACAACAAAAAAAAAGTAAAAACAAAAGAAAACAAAAAATTGGCAGCCCATCGAGGTTGGGCTTTCGCACCCAGGCCCCCTCCTTTTCTCTCTCCCCCGCACGGGCCCTCTAGGGCCCAAGGCCTGCCCTTTCCCCCCAAAGCCCGGCCCCCTTATCTTCTTCTTCTTCCTTCTTCCCTCTTCTTCCCCTACGCCTCTGCAACTCACACGCACAGAGGATGCCGACACGCGAAGGACAACCTACGGCCGAGGAGGGTAGGCCGATGTCGACCGGAAGAGACAGATCTCGGCGCCATTATTGGCTGCCTTCAATGCCGAGCATGCTTCACTGGATAAGCTCGGATGGGGCGCCGGTTTAGCCGAGGAACACCGTTCGGCATGCAAGGACCGGCGGTCAAAGCTCCGTCGACCGGCTGCCCCCTTGCCTATAAATAGTAGGGCACCACCTCCGTCAAAGGGCATGGCGAACTCGAAGATCTTCCCTTGAGAGACTTCAGGGGAAATCGAAGAGAGAGCACGCGAGAGATCGGGTCACGAAGCTCGAACGACCTCCCTCCGAGAGACTTCGGGGGAGGCCAGCGGCAAGCGAGCCCGAGGGGGAGAGATCCGGCGTGTGGAGGCTGAGCGAGAGAGGAATCGGAGGGCTAGATTCGGAGGGAGAAGAAGGCGCCGTCGACGCTGCCCGCCGCCATCCCCGCACCGAACCACCACGCCATCCCCGACGCCGACGACCGAGCCACCGACGCCACGCCGGATCTGGAAATGAGGGGATGCCGTCGCTGCCCCGTCGTCGTCATCTACAACCCTCTCTGTCACCACCACCGTTCGCCGCCATGTCCCGCCGTTGCGAACAGGTAATGCCGTGCTCGCCCGCGTCGTCCACTTTGTCGCTCCGCCTTCCCCCAAGAACCCGGCGACCGCCCGTCGTCATCGCCGCTTCTTGAGAATCCAATAGCCGCTCGTTGTCGTCACCGAAACCCTAGCCATCGTCCACCGCGTCGCCGCCGTCGAGTCACCGCCCTTGGTGACATCCCGGCCGACCCTCCCTTAGGCGTCGCGGATCGCCAAAATCTCGAGAGTTACGAGCGGGTCAAGTCGGAGAGATCAAAACGGGTCACGAATCGGGTAGGGTTTCGGGAATTGGGTCACGGCTGCAAGTCGGGTCAGCGGCTGAAGACCGGTTCGGGCGTGGGTCTGAACCGGGTAGAGTTTCCCCGAGTCGGACCTGCACGCATGGGTTGGGTAGATGTTGGGCTGGAAATTTTTTATAAAGTGGGCCAAAATCGGTTTGGGCCTTGTTTTTTTAAAAAAAGGAAAAAAATCCCGGGTCGGTCCCAACCCGGGAACCCGACCCGGATCGTTTTTATAATAATATAATATAATATAATATAATATTTTAAAATAAAAAATTAAAAAAATAATAATTTATTTCCAAAAATCAAAAAATCAAAAATATCCCATATTTTCCTAAAAAAGCCAAAAATGTCAGCAAAGGCCAAAAATGATTTATATTTTCAGAAAAAAGACCAAAAATAAAAAAATGCTTTTTATGTCCAAAAAATGAGAAAATGTCCTAAAAATGTTTTTCCTTCACAAATGCATGGAAAAATTCCTCAAAAATCCAAAAAGCCTTAGGGTTTAAACAAGATTAGGTACCGAAAGGACATTAGTGATTAACTAGTGTAATCAAGTCCCCGATCCTAATTTCTCTGGTTGCGTAGGAGCAAGTATTTCTCCCGATACTTCGCTTGGGTTTCTAATCGACCCACCCCAAATCGATTAGTGGCGACTCCGTTTTAAAATTAACTTATAGGTTAAAAACTTGGACCATTAAGTCATGAATTGGTGGACTTGGGAGAGTCCGGGCTAAAATAGACCTAGCCGAGCCATTAGCCTCCGCAAGGCGCTCGCCCCGAATCGAGCGCCGAAAAAAAGAGGTCGCGACACCCCACCGTCGCCGCCACACTCAACGGCGTGACTGAGTTCCCGAAGTATTCCGGCGGGAGCAGAGAGTCCCGCTTGGCTTGGTTGTCCACAGCCATTTGGCAGCTTGTAACCTGGTTGGGCGGGAAGCAGCAGGCACGCGTCATGCACCGTCAGACGAGGACAGTCAGGGACTGGAAGGACGAGATCTTGGTGGTGCTGCATTGCCGGTTTGCCTCTGCCTTAAGCCCCACGATGGCATCTGTAAAGAAGTGGAAGGCTCGCTCCCTAAGCTCGGGGGCTTCGTAGCGAGTGAGGAATGACGAGGGGTTGTCCGTGTAAGGCAAGCTTACCGGGCTAGGATGGTTCTCCGGGAACCACCGGGTCAGTATTGGGGGACGTGATAGCTGGACGACATCAATTACACTTTTTTGATGCGCTTGGAAGATCTTGGACCACGAGTTGAAGAAGAGCAAAAGGAGGTGCCGTCGCCGATGGCGTGGTTCATGGAGAGCCCAGTGAAGACGCCATCAGTGAGCTTAGTAACTTGCACAGATAGCAGGGACAGGACGTGGCCATCGTGGTTCATCGCCCGATCGTGGTCGATGAAGGACTGGACGATGGAAGGGACGTACATAGGAGAGAGAATGTCGGCCATGTTCAGGTTGAGCGCGACATGGATGATTCGGGCCCCAGGGCTACTGGCGCAGTCAACGAAGACATTGTGGAATGGGGGGTTGGCCTGCTTGAGGGTGGCGAGGCGGCGGGCGAGCGGGTAGAAGTGGGCGAGAGAGGAAGAGAGAGAGTGCTTGGGTTTTTCCAAGAAGGAATGGATGAAATAGGGGCGGTCGAAGCTAGGGTGGAGGCAGTGAGGAGGGAAGGGGAACAGGAGGCCCTTTTGGATGTAGTGGAAGGAGAGCATGGCGAGGTCGAACGGCGGCAAGTGGAGAGGGCGGTTTTGATGAGGGGAAAGCGTGGGTGGCTTGACGAAACAGTGGGGGAGATGAATCGAACGGATTGCGGAGGAGGAGGAGGAGTCATTGGGGGTTGCGTTTGTTCAGACTCGAAAGAAAGAAAGAGATGGTCGGTGGGGTTTTGGAGAATCCAGTCTCTCGACTCAAAGATCAAGATGAGATGCGAATATCGAATATCGATCAATACAATCCGATCGAAGGCTACTTGGAAGAGGGCTCTTTCTTCTCGGAAACGAAATGTTGCAAGTGCGTAATTTATATGAGAACGTGGCTATACCATGGAGTTACGCAGCTAGAGTTGGTGGAGGCCTTGTGCACAAGGACTCGTTTGACAGAGACCAAGATTAAGTAAGAATGCATTTTGATTCATCCCTTCCTTGAAGGAAAACTTATCCAAAAAGTCATAGATTTATTGCATTTTTGTTAATTTAGTCATAAACTTTTCAAATTTACCACTTGAGTCCTAAATCTTTTCACTCTTTGTCAATTGAGTCCGTCTGGCAATTTTGGTGAGAATTTGCTAACATGAACACCAGTCGTATTACGTGATACGATCAACGCTAACGTGAATAATTTTTAATAAGAAAATATTATTAGAATTTTTATTATTTTATTGATTTTATTTATTTTCCTTTGGTCCTATTATGTGCATCACCTGCGTTTAGTAGGACTGAGGCCCTTGGCGAGGGCCTTTGCAATCTCGCTGGTTGTGGGCAAGGTGGCTCTCGCCTAGATCTGGCGAGGGCCTCTCGTCCGTGGCTAATGAGGCCATAATGACCCAAGGTCAGAGTTGGCCTCGCCCATCACTGGCGAGTCCTTTGTGGCAGGTGATGGTCGCCGGTGACCTCTCATCGGCACAGAAAAAACCAGAGGAAAAACTAAATAAATAATAAAAAAAATATTAAAATATTTTTAAAAATTATTTACGTTAGTGTCAGACATACCACGTATGATGGCTAGCGTCCACATAAACAAATTATGGCCAAAATTGGTCGACTTGACTCCATTGACAGAAAGTGAAAAAGATTTAAAATTTAATTGGCAAAATTGAAGAGTTTAGAATTGAATCGATAAAAATGTAATAAGTTAGGATTTTTTTGACAATTTTCCATTCCTTAAGTGCTCATCTACTCTTTTTTTTTTCTTTTTTCTTTTTTAAAAAAAGGAATTTGGGTCTTTATACTATTGATATTGGAGGGACACGGCCTTGTACGGTGTCTTCACGTGATCAAAGGGTATTGAAACGATCCACCAGCCTCTTCTAAGTTAGGTCAGATAAAAAGGAGGGCATGTGAGAGTTTGATACGCGTGTTTCTTGAACTTTTCTCTTTTGGTGCTGTTTTTCTTTTCTTTGATGGAGTGGACACGCGAAAGAGGGACAAGGGAATGAGGTTGAAAGGACAAATGATCCTAGCTTGATTACTCTCTCATTTCCTTAATTATCGAGAACAAGGACTACTATAGCAAAGCGGATGAAGAAATCATAATGAGAAAGCGACGCGGATGAGTTTGGCTCAAGCGTTGCCACCAGCATCTGGCGTCCCAACTTTTGGTGCACCCACTTTGGTCACCGTTTGGAATAACGCGGCGAAGCAATCTATTTTTGTTTAAAGAAGAGAAGAGAAAAGGGTGTGAAGGGCGATCAAAGAAGATGCTAACAATGGCAAATGATTCAGAGGATAAGCCGTTGTTGTGTGTTTTTCCCGTAATCTTGAAAATGACCATTTCGCGATGGTTTTGTGGGGCTGCTCATCAGCCTTGTAATCACTATGTGGTTCAAGATGTCGCCATTTTGTGGATGTCGTAGCTAATGTTGATCTCAGACGACAATGATATTCCCTACCAGCTTGGCAGTTTTGTTGAGGAAATTTCCCAAATTGATTTTGAAGATTGACAAAACTTATCTGGAATAAAGACTTTGAATCTGATGACAAGTATTTTTCAGGTGGAAAGTCTAATGGGATGTGATCAAATATTATCAATCAAAACCAAAATCATAGCTTAATTATTTCCATCCTTATGTGTTCTGTCAAATGGTTAAGAAGGAAATAATATCTCCGTGTAACGGCCAGCAGCGATTCGTTGGATTCCTACCATATTTATAAGGAGCTTCAAAAGGAAAGTCTTCTTAATATCCATCGAAGATTCAACTTTCTTGCAACAACTTATTTGAGGCAAAATATACTCGACTTGTGGAAACCCAAACTATTGTATGGGCAGTAAAAATTATAAAAAGCATCAACCTTGGCGATCTTGAAACAATCAAATCTTCTCAACTAGGTCCAGGCCAACGGGTAGATTGGTTGGATAAGTTCTCCTAGAGATATGTCCAACGGTCAGCTTGAACTAGGAGGAGTATAAGAGAAGGCTTCGAAGTTGAAGGAAGAGAATTCGCATTCAAGAAAATTGAAGCTTTGAATTCCAAAGACTGAAAGATGTTTTATGATATTATACTTTCGTTTTTGTGAGCATCAATGTGTAACTATTTAAAGGTTGAGAGTATGTGAGGAGTTATACACACGAACTTGAGTGTTCAGGGCTCAAATTTTGTAATGTGACATCCTGATTTTTCTATTTCTGTTTTTAATAAAATGAGACGGGCATTTCATCTTCGCACATATAGTTCTTTTCCTTGAGTTGGCCACTCATGTGAAAACTAGTCTATCAGGTGAAGCCGGTAAGAGATTCTAATGCATCAGACTCGAGAATTTGACCAGGAAGCGACCTTTCGACCGAGCTAATCTGCAAGGGTCATCATGGCATAGTTAAAAATCGATTAGAGACCGGAGATAGGTCGACTCGACAAAGGCATGTGATCGAGTGTGGGTGATTCCACCAGATCACACTATTCTTGTCGGTTGACACTGGACCGACTTTTCTATCGATTGGGTACCCTGTGTCCATATTTGAAACCTTGAGATTACCATGACAACCGAGAGTTGCCAATGTGTCAAAGATGTATATTGTGGCTTGAAAATGATCAACCACAAGTCAAACGCATGAAAATTTCTAAAAGCTATCTGGTAGGTTAGGACGCGCTAATATCGTGCCAGAGTGAAATTAACCATGAAATTGAAAGCAAATTCAGAAATTGGAAATCCTATTATGTCACAAATCTTATTAGGAACATTGGATTAATTTATGGACTTTAATTGGACTGAATTGGAAGAGAATCGAATGGAATTGAAGAATTTAATGTACAAGATTTTCATGCCTCGGCGGAAAAAGAAATTGAACCCATTCGAAGAGGTTATGGAGGATTTGAATTAGTGGAGTATGACATCACCTTATGTGATGGTGGTTGGGGCCAAAGTGAAGAAGAAATTGACAAGTGGAGGGTGGGGATTTGATCTAAAAAAGGGCTCATCACTTCACACTTCATCTTCAACCTTTTGCTTCTTAGATTTGGAGGGGAGAGAGAGAGAGAGAGACCAAACGGAACTAGGCTAGCCCGCATGCCGACTGCCCTTCGCCCGCTTGACGCCGCCACTCGTCGCCGTCGCCGCCACTCGTCGCCGTCACCGCCACCGTCGTCGCCCGTCCGCGCGCGTCGCCAACCAGCCGTCGCGCTGTCTCCGCCCAAGCTCCAGCCGTCGCCTCTCCTCCGTCCGGTTGCTACCATTGTCGCCAGGGTCGCCTAGAGTCTCGCCGGAGCCGCCGCCTCGCCCGCACAAGTAGCCGCCGTCCCTCTCCGCCGGTTTCGCGCCTCACCAGCCACCGGACCACCTTCGACCAGCAAGGAGCAGCAGCCGGACTTCCAGCTCTCCATCGGATCTTCAAGGCCCGTTTTAGGCGCCTTCTGGTCTTCTTTTGGCGTTGCCCCGAGGAGGTTTTCTGACCACCTCGCTGTTAGCTTCGTTGGGAACTCGTTGGAAAGCGATTCCGGTGAGTTTAGCTCACTAAACCTTGATTAAAGGGTTAATGATGTTTAGGGTGTTCTTGGTTTAAGTTAAGTAATTTTAGGTGGTTAGATTAGTTTATTTTAGTTGTAGATTAGATTAAGGTGTTTAATTAAGTTAAAGTGTGTTTAGTTTAAAGCTAAGTAGGTTTATTTTAATAAAAGCCTTGATGTGACTTAAAGGAATTTATTTCTGATTTAAATAAATGTTTCGAAATTATTGGATTATTTAATAATATATATGATATTACGAAAATTATTAAAATATTATTATAAAAAAATTCAAAATATTATTTTTTTTATGACCCAGGGAAGCCCTGTACGCCGCGGGCGGCTGGAGTAAACCCTGGGGCTCCACGGGAGGACCCACCACCCCCGTGGAACGGGTAAGACGCCAAGCGTCTCCGCGGCGAGTCGAACCACCCCCTCTAGAAGGGGTCAGTGGGTCCCCCCACGATGGGGAAGACTTTGTCAGCGGAGCCACCGAGGCCAGTGGTAAAAAATTTGAAAAATTATTTATGGCCTTATTTTCTCAAAATTTCGTGCTGATCGCAGTGGCGCTATCTGTTTATTTATTTAAGTGCTGGTTTATGAGAATTGAGTGAATTCATGGTTATGGGAAAAATTATCCCAAAATTGGAAAATGTCGATAATTGATGGGAAAATAACTGTGAGTGGTTATGAGTGGACTTAGAGAGCCGCCGAAATATGGCTGTGCCAGTTGGACCGAGAGTTGCCACCGAATTGGAATCGGTCATGCCTAATTGGGCCGTGATATGCCATCTAATAGAGGTCGCGCCCAATCGGGCGGTGATTTACCACCTAATAGAGGTCGTGCCCATTGGGCCGTGATCTACCACCCATTAAAGGTCGTGCCAAGTGGGGTCGTGATTCCACTAATTATTAATTTGCCGAGTGGGGCCGTGATTACCACTAAATTTAGACTTGCCTGTAAGGTCGTGTTTGAGAGTTGTGAATGAATAGTCAGATTGACCATGTGATGACCTCGATGACATGTAATCGACTGAGTCGATATGAGTATTTGAATTGTCTGGATGATGTGGTAGTCTGTATTTATTGATTAAACTGACATGCAGGAAGGAAATAAGGCGAGGTAAGTCTTCTGTGTGATGTGGCTAGGCCACCCTTGGGTGTATTTCCTTTCTAATAAGGGTTTAGGGGGTTGAACTTGCTGAGACAATGTCTCACCCCGTTGTGGGCCAAAATTTCAGGTCCGTAGATGGCGGAACCCCTGGAGGCTGATCCGTCAGAAGTGGGATCGAAGAACGAGTTCGACTAGTGGTCATAGGACTGTTCCTTCTTTTTGGTGGACTGATCCCTTTTTTGTAGACCGCCCCTTTTTGTTATACATGTAATCCCTGGAGTGATTATCTATGAAAGCAAGTTTGATTATGAATATGTTGATTTCCTGCTTTCCTATCTTATGAGTTTTTGTCAAGGGTTTTCTAATACGTTCCGCACGTGCATAATAAATGAATTGGGTCGATGACACTACCTGGGAATGTCGCATTTGCATGACCATGGCGGCTTATTCACGTGTCTCGGGGTTCGGGGCGTGACATGTAACCTCTAATCGGTTCTTATTAATGTATTCCAATCAATAGGTTGTGGCGCGGGAGAGTTGAAATATACTTGCAAAAGCTAAACCACTATAATCTTCTATGCACAATTCTCTATCCCTCATTCTTTTTATTTATTGTAATAGAGTTGTATACCGATAAGATTTAACCACTTCATCAAAAGTTGACTCGCTGCAATATTTGTTTAAATATTTTTATTTCCGCACAATCACCTATTCATCCCCATTTAGGTGATAGATCTAGCCATGACAATTGGTATCAAAGCTCGGTTACTCTTAATTAAAGTGTTTTATTACTTCTGAGTAAATGATTTTTCGATGGCTAGTAACATTGCACCAGGTCTGATGGAGGGTTAGAGTGATACAAGGCTTCCGTACTTTGACGGAAAAGATTTTAACATTTGGAAGAACAATATAAAACCATTCATCAGATCCAAGGATTCCTTGGAGTGTGATGTTAATCTAAGGGGCATAAAACTTGAACCTCCCTTGACCAAAGAAGAAGGCAAAAAATGATGCAGACATTAAAAAGAAGAAGAAGAAGAAGAAGAAGAAGAGAGGTATTAGATGCTAAAGTAGTTTATTCGTTATATTGCGTGTTATCTCCATTTGAATATAACTGAATTCCCTCATGTGAATCTATGAAAGAAATTTGGAATAGTTTGTAGGTAATGTACAAAGGAATTGATTGGGTTAAGGAGGCGAAGATAAATATTCTTCTCCAGCAATACGAATACTTCAATATGAAACCTAAAGAATCCATAACTGGCATGTCTAGAAAATTTACAGATATTGTCAATGGATTGACATATCAAAGGCAACTTGTATTAGACCCTATGAAAGTGAACAAGATTCTTTGAGGACTATCAAAAGAATGGAACAACATTAAGACGTCCATTCGAGAAACTCAAAGGATATCACCTCTCTTCGTGGATGAACTCGTGGGAACACTCCAATCCTATGAAGAAGAATGACTGAAGGACGAAGATCCCGAAGGTAAGAAATTGATTGCCTTAAAATCTAAAATTGATTATGATGTTTTAGATTCTGAAGATGAAGAAGATGACGATGAGGAGATGAAGTTCCTAATCAGAAGATTTCAACACCTTAGGAGAAAGAGAAGAAACTCCAAAGGGAAGAAGTCAATAAAGAAACCCGTAGGAAGAAATTTTTATGATAGAGACGACTATGAAGGTAATGACATAGTATGTTTTGAGTGCAGGAAAAGGGGTCACATAAAACCCAATTGTCCTTTATTCAAGAAAAGGAAAGGGAAATTTGAAAAGAAGAAGAAAGCTCTAAAAGCTAAGATGTTGAGCGACACAAAATCTGAATCTAGCGATGATGAGCAAGGAAATATATGCTTAATAGTGGACATTGAATTTGAAGAAGATAAGGCAAATAGTTCAGATTTTGTTCTCGACGATGATGATCTTTTTGAAGAGTTATGTGTGGGACATAAGAAAGCATTGAGGAAAATTTCCGAGTTGAAAAGGGAAGTCTTTAAATTGAGACAGCAAGAGATTACAGACGAGAAAAGGATCACTGAGTTGGAAAAGGAGAATTCCTTTATCAAGGAAGAGAATGACATTTTGCAAAAAGAAGTTGATTCGTATAAGGTAGAAATTTTAAAAGTTTGCAAGAAACTTTCTCTCAGCTCAAAGATATTAGAGCATGTTCTCTCTATACAAATGTCATACTACAATAAATTTGGCCTCGGCTTCAAAAATGCAAGTGAGATCAAGAATGACTTTCAAAAGGTCAAGGAAAGATTAAAGTGCATATCACCAATCCAACATTATTGAAATCATTTTGATAAGCAATTTGTCAAGCCTATTGGATCTCAACATTATAATTACTCGAATTGTGGTGATCCTAATCACTTTAAGCAAGAATGCCCACTTGATTGGAAGAAATCCAAGTCAACCAATTAGAGATTTCATGCTTTCTCTAACCAGAAATGACCCAAACAAATTTGGGTACGAAAGAGTAGATGAATTGATCTTCTTGCAAGGAATAAAGAAAAAGGGAAAGAATATTTAGTAAGTAAAGGTATGTTTTTAAATTATCAATTTGCTATGATTATATACTTTGAATATATATTCTCATTGTTTTTTATATCTTATCTTCATATTGTGCTTGATATGATGTGCTCCATAAATTAAAATTGGGTTGTGGCAAAAATATCTTTTAAGGAAGAATACTGTCATTTTTTTTTTAGATGGGTAATTGATATCTTGTTTAGATATAATTCAGTTGATTGGTTAGCTTCTCAAGGATTTTATGCTCTCTATTTTTATCATGTGCTGCAAAGTGAATTTCTTTTTTAATTATGCATATTATTAACGTGATAATCTTTCTTTATGTGCCATTAGTTTATGGAAAGAACTTTTGGATTTGTTTCTTATTTTATGACTAACAAAAGGATGTATATGGATACCAAAAAGAAAATGAGCTTCTTGTGGGTAATTGTACAAAGGAAAGTTAATTGCAAATCTACGCAAATCATGATGCAATCAAAGTAGGATCTCGAGTGAAATTTTTTTAAGAAAGGTATATTCTACACATGTATATTGGGATACGAATTGGTAATATTTGTTGCCATATTTATGAGATATTGCGTGAATTTAATGTTTATATCATTTACATTCATTTTGCGAAATATGTTAATATTTTATTGATATCTATTTGCAATTGAGATTTATGATTAAGGTAGATTATTTTCAATCTTAAAAGATATTATTGTGTACTTTTATATATTTGGATACACTTGCGATATTTTACAAGTTATTTTACATTTGGCAAGATTGATCTGCGAATTAAAGGAAGGTATGTCCATGATATTCTCTATATTTTGCAAATATTGTTATCTCTTTTACAAGAAATTGCAGGTGGCAAAAGTATCTTTCCATTTGAAGTTTGGAAAAATCTGATTCGAAAAATCGAGAAAATTCTGCATCATTTTCGAAGGATAAAAAATTCTCCTCTTTGCACAAAATTTGTGCAAATTATTGAAGAAGGAGAAAGTGGATGCACAGTAAATCCAGAAAATCATGATCATATCGAATGGAGGGGGAGCATAATTCAAATGTGAGAAAATCCCGATTAAGTCAATCTAATTTCTACCTCCTCTTGATTATGGAAGAAAAGGTAACGTATGTCAGAACTTGCTAAGTTCTAGATGATCCGGTTAGTATATTTTCTATTTCCCTTACTTTTTGTCATTATAAATCCCATGTCATTATAAATCTCATATTTCCATTATCGTTTTATTATGACAAAAAAGGTATGTGAAATTTATTTATTGCATCCATCATCTTTGATATATATATTGATGGATATGTTGTTTGATAATATAAGAACATGGGCTATATTACATATCTTTTGCGGTTGTCTCAGCATGTATAAGATATTCTTTCTGAAAATTGCGTTTCATGCCAATTTTGTCTTAAAGATTGTGTGTGAAGATGAGCTATATTATCTATGTAATACTCTTTCCATTATTATTGTTTCTTTTGTGATGTTGACAAAAGGGGGAGACAATGTAAAAAAAGCAAAACACTGGATGAAGATCTTTTGTGATCTTGCTCAGGAGAAGCTATATAAAAATATGAAGTTTTCTTAAATTAATTCTTATCTTGAACTTCTTTAATCAAAATTTCTTTACAAATCTTATTCACTTTAATTAGCTCAATATTCTATAAGAAGTTTGTGATTATCTTTACTATATCAGCAAAAATTCTTATAGAATTCACATTGTGCCTTATCTAAAATCTTCAATATAGCTATTGGATTCTTAAATCTTTTCAATATCTTTTGTTAAGTTCTGCTTGGAAAGTTTTGACATTATCAAAAATGGCGAAATTATTAGGGAAATTTTTCAAATTGATTTTGAAGATTGACAAAATTTATCCGAAATAAAGATTTTGATTCTAATGACAAGTATTTTTCAGGTGGCAAAAGATCGCTTCAAGTGCCAAAAGTTGGCACAAAGGGACACTTAAGTGCCAAAAGTTACGAAAGTGACACTTAAGTGCCACATTTTAAGAAAAGTGGGACACCCGAGTGCCACATCTGGCAAAGCCGGCCGAATATCATACGTAGCAACTAAATATTAATATTTCTCGCCTACGTAGCTCGCCGGAGAGCTGACTGAACTCTAATTCACCCAAAACGACGTCGTTTCTATAGTTGGCTAAAATAGAGCCCTTAAATCAGCCAAAACGACTTCGTCTCCCCATTGCCCTAAATCTAAAATCTTAAATCGAGCAAAATGCCATTGAAGCGCCGGAGCACTAATCCCGAACCCTAATTCAATTTGCCCCAAATTCTACAAATCGAATATTGGAAATGGAGAGCAGGAGTTTCAGCAGCGGCTCAAATTTCTCTCGCCAAAGCGAAGGAGAAGACGAGCATTTCTGTTTTTGTGGGTTACCAAGTTCAAGAAGAACATCGTGGACTCAAATGAATCCCGGGAGAAGATTCTATAGATGTGCCCAATACAGAGAAAGGTCAAAGTGCAAATATTTTAAATGGGTCGATGCAAAATTCTCTCACCGAGCCACAGAGGTGATATTGGACCTACTTGATGGATGTCATCAACCTTCATCTACGCTTGTGGACGACTTCGACGATGTTGACTCAATGCAAGCTCAAACATCTTCTGCTAACCATTTGAAGAATGAAGTTTCAAGGATGAAAATTGAACGAAAGTGTTACAAAGCGTTTATTGTGTTGCTATTTTTTTGTCTATCATACTTTATGATGAAATGCAAAATACTGGAAGATGAGAAAAAGTTTTTCCGACTACCATAGTTGTAAATGAGTGGACAAATGTACTTGTTTTAAATGAAATGTAACTTATTTTTTTGGAAGATGAGAAAAAGTTTTGTGTTGTCTACAAGATCGTTGTGGCTTTTTTTTTTTCTGTCATATGTATTATGTGTTACTTCTTGTGCTTGTGGGGAGGTCAAGGAAAGGAAATGAATGAATGAATGAGATACTGTTTGTACTATGTTTTTGCTTATTCTTGAATATAAATTGGTGATGATGGAATGTATATTGGGTCGATGTATTGTGGTGACTTCTTTACTTGAAATGAATGTAAACCAGCAGCAAACATTGAATTGAATGGAGTTGCCATAAGTTGAACCGTATATATAAACCAATAGCTTCTCTTGTTTGCTGCAAACCAGCATATATATAGGATAGACACGAGTGATTACTTGAGTGCTATAAGTGGTATCTAGTGATCACTTAAGTACCGGTCGTAATAAAAAAAGAGTCATTTAAGTGTCAAGTTATTATTAAAAGTAATCACTTAAGTATCACTTGTGATTAAAAGTGAACACTTAAGTGCCAGGTTTTTTAGAATGTGATCAGTTAAGTGTTAATTTTTTTTATACGTTTCCTCTATAAATTACACCAGCCATCAGCTACTATCGGCCACCACCACCGCCCACTATCGGCCTCTAGCCATCACCACCAGCCACACCAAGCATCTCAGGCATCCACTTGAGCCACCATTAGCCACCACTATGCTAGTGGTATGCTGCTACAGAAGTTGCTAGTGCAAAGTGCCTTACACCAGCTTACACCAGCACTACCTGGTGCAAGATGTGCATATTGTACACTTACATCTTGCACCAGGTGCAACACAAACCCTTAACCCAACCCCTATGATAGACCCACCATCAGTACGCATCAGCAGTCACCACTGGCCACCACCACTAGCAACACCAGCATCTTAGCTACCACACCAGCACGTAGCCACCACGATAGACCCACCATTAGTAGCCACTATTGGTGGTGGGTCGTGGGTCTGTTGCAAAAAGAGCTTGTGCAAGCTAGGCTATGCACACTGCACTATTGCACCAATACTAGCTGCAACAAGACCCCTCAACCCAACCCCCTCAATAGACCCACCACCACCAGGCTTCACCAGCCGCCATTACCAGCCACACGAGCACCCTAGTCACCACTACAGATCTACCACCAGAAGCAGTAAGTAAAAGTAAAAACAAAATCAAAAAAATGAAAAAGGCAAAAATGACAAGCAACAAAATCGTTCCATTGATATTGAAATTAAGTCTCACAAACTCAATGATAAACTATTAAAAAAAAAATCTACAGTAAAACAACCAACTCCTCAGCCCCACAAACCATATCCCATCCCATTCATCAATCAATATGCACAATGCCTCATGTTCGTGCTCCTTTTGATGGACCTTTCACTTGATTCATAATCCTTGCACTTTTTTTAACTGGACATGAGACTTCTTCTTCAACTGTCTCGGGATGCATTGATTCTGATGGAGCTGCAATTGTCCTAGGCTGAACTGATTCAAAAGGAGCTGCAACTGTCACAGGCTGAACTGATTCAAATGGACCTGCAACTGGGTTCTTCTTACTCTTCTTTCTTGTTGGTGCAGCCAATGTCTTCTTTGTTGGCACAGCCGTTGATTCTTGAGTTGGGCCTTGAGAAATAAGAACCTCTAAACTTTTCCCAAGCTTCAAAAAGAAAACTCAATTATCAACAAAAGTTTGCATCATAAATTAAATTAAATGCAGCCTATAAAACTTATATTAAGAATGACTGTTCCAGAACGCTCATCTGTATAAAGGCCATAACCATATTGTTTCAGGTACTTGTGATTGGTTGGCCATTCTTCTCGCATGTGATTTCTTGGGCTCTTGTTGTGGCTATTCAGCTACATTAGGGACCTCTTCGGCCAATTCTTCAACTAGGTGTCTTCTAGATGGCCTTCTTGTAGGTGGCTCTTGATTTGGCTTTCTTCTGGTTGTTTTTCTATTTAGCACTTCAGCTTCAGTGACACATTCTGTTGGCGTTTGTGATGGCCCTTGTGATGACCCTTCTAGTGGCCTTTGTGGTGACCTTGGTGATGGATCTTGTGGTGGCCCTTCAGTTAGGCCCTCTACTGGCAGCTGAGCTCTAGCTTGCCTTCTTTGAATCTGAGAAAAATGCAAAGGACATCATAAATATAACATCAGGTCATATAACAACGCAAAGGAAAACTAAACACAAATTATTGAACTTACTGGATATTTTTTTCTCTACTGCTGCTAAAGAACAGTCGACTTAACTAGCCCTCTAGTTGCTTCGGCCAATCCTTTAGCTAGATGTCTTCTACCTTGCCTTATTCTAACAGGCCCTTCAGTTTTAGGTACAGCAGGGGCTTCGGCCAATTCTTCACGTGTCATTCTCATGACTTGACAAAGAGAAAAATATTACATACATGTCAATTATATCTATGTACATATTTGTAATAAATCATAAAGTAACATAAACAAAATTGTCATGGCTTACTGGGTTTATTGTCATCGACTGAAGAATAGTCGACTCACTTCGCCTTTCTGTTTGTCCTTCTCCAACTGTCCCTTCACTAGGCCCTTCGGCTGGCCTCAACTATTCCTGCTGCTTCCTTAATTGACAACCTTTAGTATTGTGCCATGCTATGTGGCAAAAAGAGCACTTCATCTTTACACATATCCTACTCATCCTACGCTGACATGAGACATCTCCCTCCATCATTCTTCGTTTTCACTTTGGTCTTCCCATTTTCTTCTTTAGTGGCAAAGGTTGAGGTGCTTCACGATCTATTGGCTCCCAGAACTTGCTAATTCTGATTGGTTGTAACATGAATTAGTACAAAGCAAGATATTTCAGTTTCTTGTACCAAACATCAATGTAGTCTTCTGTGTTGTGGCCCTTCAATTGAATGGCACATATGGCATGTGCATAAGGAATTCAACTTAGTTGCCATGCTCTACATGAACACTTCCTCATACCTAAATGAACAACATACTTATCAGAACCCTTCATTATCTCATATCAGCATCCCCATTCGAAATGGGATGACAATACCTACTTGCAGCCAAGTTTTCATCCAATTTCTTAGCAATCCTAAGACCACATTGCCTAGTCCACTTTGCAGCCTCATCTCTTTGTCTGTGCAGTCAAGTCATGACCATAACCCATATGTCTTCAAGCATCGAGATAATTGGTTTGCATCTAGCATCTATTATCCTCCCATTGAATACTTCGCAGATGTTGTTATCGATGTTATCGCACTTGAATTCCTCGCTGAAGAACTATGACCAATTGTCCTTGTTCTCTACCTTCACAACAGCCCAAGCCAATGGAAACATTTGGTTATTTGCATCTCTTCCAATTGCGGCCAACAATTCTCCCTTGCATAAGCCCTTCAAAACACTCGTCCAATCCTATAATCCGTCTACAACCAAATAAAAATCCTCGTTTGCATGCATCGAAGCAAACATAGAACTTATTGAACTTGATCCCAATATCAAGAAGTGGTCTCTCCACGACCTCTACATACACTCTACTTGAAGGATTTTGTGGCCTACACTTCCAAGCGTAATCCCACAACTGTCCATATTCGCTGTTGTACTGACCAATGAGTATCTTCATCACCTTTTGCTTCGATATTTTGCATTGATTCTTGAATATATTGATGCCTACTTGCTCTTTCACCAGTATCCTGAACTCAGTACTATTCATCTGAGGCATCAGCTTAATCAAATCAAAGAAGTGTTTGGACAACCATGCACTTATTACCCTTTTATTTTCAAAATTAATGAAACAAGTATGTTCCTCTTGGTAGAATCTAATCTGGAAGGATCCACTTCTCCTAACAAATGCGCCATAGATCTTCCATGGACAATTTTGCTGCGAACACCTAGTTCTTACAAAGGTCTTAGTGTTTCTAATAAAGTCAATATTCCTCTATGCAACAATGGAGTTCTTTAGTACAGCTTCCCTAAATTGTTTTGCATCTTGAAATTGCATACCTACCGACAAAGTAGGAGATGCAATGGATGGATCATAAGAAGGAAACTTACTTTTCCTTCTATGCACAGCTCATTCATCTTCTTCAAGCTCATCCTAGGAAGTAGCATTCTCGACGTTTTCTTCATAATCAGTCTCCTCGCCAGCAGCACCAGCATTTGCAAGGCCTTCAGCCCTGTTTGGAACTTCATCAGCTACCTATAAAGTTGCAAACTTATCTGTCAAAAAATCCATTTGCTTTTTTTCTTGACTATACAAACTTCTCGTCGTCGTTATCACTTATGAAATTTTCAGCACGCAACCCTTCATCATCATCATCACTTCATTCAGCTACTTCCCAATCTAATCCAGTGATTGTGACATCACCTATGTCATCATCACTTTGGTGAACTGCATCTGCACTCCTCTCTTCTCCATCATGTCTATCCCACCCTTCTTCAACCCTAACGTCAGTACTACCTTGAATACTATCTCCTTCTTATCCTACTTGGGCGCTCTCTCCATCATCATCTTTGTCCTCACATTCACTATGGTACTCAACATATATTTTTACCTCTTCACCACAAAGATAATGGTATAGAACATCCATAAAACCATTATCATCTTCTAAGCTTCTCAAACCATCTCTTAAGCCTTTTCCAGGAATACAATATAGCAACTTCCGAACTTTACAAGGCAAATAAGTCATTATATCCTTAACAAATCCTATATAGGATGCCTTCTTTATCTCGACAAATATAGTGCCCTCATTTCCACCCTCATACTCCCACTCATCCTCCCCAATCATAAAATCTCCACCATAGTAAACTATGACAGCGACATAATCCTTGTCATAAGCTATTTCTGTACCAAAAACAAGAAAAAGAATAATTAGTTTTTGGGACCACATGCACAAAGAACAATAGAAAATTGCACATGAGAGTCCCCCCACTCTCATGGACTTTATTAAAGAAAATGGAAGGGAGAAGAGATGTATATGTTAGGCCATTTACCAAAAAGATACCATCCACGACAAACAGAGGTCCCCACACTGACAATATGCCCCTACGCGACAACCAAAAAAGAGGTCGCCACTTTAATTATTTGCCTTCCCTTCCCTTAAAATATTAACAAAAAACAGAGGTCCCCACAACAAGCACAGGTCCTCACGACACCCATTTCAACACTTCAATTTATAAAAAAGCAACCATATGTCCCCACAACAACCACTCCGAGCAGTCAAAATCGCTGCCGCACATCACATTTCACATTTAACCCCTAAAAATTGCACTTGCACATCACAATACCACATCCAAGCTCTAAACACGCATCACAGTAGCACCATTCTAAATCACACATCACAATAACACCAAATCTTCAAGGTCGAGCCCTAATTTTCCCCTCGTCGAACCCTACATTTCGAGGCTAGTCCCTAAATTGCCCATTCGAACCCTCATTAGGGTTCTAGTACCACTTCTGACCCCTAAATTGCACATTAAAGTACCATCTGAACCGACCTTCACATTTCCCTGCCAAGCCCTAAATTTTCCATCAGAGCCCTAATAAAAGAATCGAGCCCTAATGTCATCACAGGGGAGGGAGAGAAGGGGCCGAACCTGGAGGAGCGACAATGGTGAGCGGCGACCACGACCAACAACGGCGACTAACGACGGCGACCGATGACCACCTTTGGGCATGAACGGCGACGGAGAGAAGGGCCTGAGATCTAGTTTGAATGCGAGTGAACAGGGAGGAACGGCGATGGCCAAATCTGCTTAAGCCAAAATACCTTAAACTACATCGTTTAACACGAAGGAAAAACGACGTCGTTTAGGTCAACTCAGTCAGTGTGGATGGACGACGTCGTTTTTGTCGTCCACGTGTGCTTTTTTTTTTAAAACATTTGCCACCTTAGTAAAAGAAGTCGCTGGAAAATGCCACGTATGCAATTTGGCCGGATTTTCTCGCCGGTGGCACTCAAGTAATCCATTTTGCTCCGATTTTGGTACTTAAGTGTCACTTTTGTAACTTATGCCATTTAAGTTCCCTTTGTGCCAACTTTTGGCACTCCAGGGGTCCACGCGTCTTTTTCAGGTAGAAAGTCTGATGGGATCTGATTAGATGTTATCAATCAAAATCAAAATCATGACTTAATTATTTCATTCCTTATGTGTTCTGTCAAATGGTTAAAAAAGAGACAATATCTCATGCAACAGATAGTAGCGATTGATTGGATTCCTACCATATTTATAAGGAGCTTCAAAAGGAAAGTCTTTCTAATATTTATCGGAGATTCAACTTTCCTGTGACAACTTATTTGAGGCAAAACATACTTGACTTATGGAAACTCAAACTGTTGGATGGGTGGTAGAAATTATGAGAAGCATCAACCTTGGTGATGTTGAATCAATCGGATTTTCTCAACTAGATCCAGGCGAACGGGCATACTGGCTAAATAAGTCCTCTTGGAGATATGTTTAATGGTCAACTTTGATTAGGAGGAGTATAAGAGGAGGTTTCGAAGTTGAAGGAAGAGAATTGACATTCAAGAGAATTGAAACTTTTAATTCCAAAGTTTGAAGGGTGTTTTGTGATCTCATACTTTTGTCTCTATGAGCATCAATGTGTAATTATTTAGAGGTTAAGAGTGTGTAAAGAGTTATAAACACGAGCTTGAGTGCTTAGAGGTCATATTTTGTAAACTTTTATCAGTTCTTATTAGTAAATTCCAGCAAATAGGCTGTAGTGCGGGAGAGGTTTCTCGCAAACTCTCTGATGCCCACCCATTGAAGCCAATTTTTCACGTAAGTGTTAGCCTAGCTTCTCGGGACCACATATCAATTATTAATTGATTATTTGGGTCATGATCGGTGCTTTCTCTCTTGTACGAAGTCTATCTACAGCAATAATAATTAGCCAACGCTTCTCAATCTGAATTGTTTTTCGCTCATTTGGGTATTTAATCCAGTCCTATTCAATAAGTAGCAATCATTGCGGAAGGCGTCACCTCTCGGCGCATCTTGGTTTGACTTTGGGAGATGTAGCCATTTTCTGAGTGATTTTCAATGAAGGTGTATTTGTGGAAATCAAATAGCGTTTGGACTTTTGATTTTGATGAATACTTTATAAAACAAATTTGAAGTTCAAATAGGAAAAGGAAAAAGGAAAAAAGAAAAAAAAGAGAGGGAGTCAACTCGACGGCCACAGAGAGAGGGTAGATAAACATTGACCGGTGACCATAGACCGCCGGCCAGGCAAACCTCATGCAACAGAGCTCAGACAAGCAAAGCTGAGCGACCTTTGAAGGACGGCCTACTCCCTCTCTCTATCTCCAGCACGTCCCTACCGCGTCCACGTCCCCTCCGCCTCCGCCGTCGAGTCCAGTGCCCCATCGATGGCTATGAGTCATCAATAAACTCCTCTCACGTCTCTCTCTTCAGGAGCCCTAGCGAATTCTACTATGACCGCACCATCTCTATCAGTCTCCGCAACTTCGAGCTCGCCCCTGTGCACGCACTTGAATCGAAGTGGGTGTTGCAGTTTTGGTTTAATCCAGCAAAAAAAAAAAAAAAATTAACTTTGGCCAAGTTTTTCCTTCTTAGGAGCTTGTTGTTGTTGTGTAAAAATACCCGGAAGCCAAAAACTCAGTCTTTTCCCGTGAATTCGCATCACCCGCACATTGTATTCTTCATGACTGAGTTGAAGAAGATATTCTGTATTAATTTATCGAATGATTCTAGATTTTGTTTGGGCAAACAAAGTAAAATACCCTATTGGTTATTTTATTCTACCGTAGAAAAGTTTTTTCCTACCCATTCTGCATTTTTTTTATTTTATATATATATATATATATATATATATATTATGACCGGTCGTTTTGTAAGTTGGGCTTCCTTCGGATTTTCACTCTTTATTTCATCTTAAATACACAAAGAAAAAAAGATTTGTTTTAGTTTACTTAAGCATTCTATATCAAAAATAGCATTTGGCTACACCAAATCAAAAACGGTTATTTAAGATAATCTTCGATGAACAACATTTGTCTAGTGTAAATGTTAGTTATACCTTTTGATTTTCACCTTCTTGCCCCCATAGGACTTTTCGCTTGTGACATATATAAGATGCCCTGGTTTTGTTTATAAGCAACAAAAGATGATTTATCTATTATTTATATATATAGATCTTTCTTAGAAATATAATGTTTGACTGCACCAGATTATAATTTCTTTTTAAAATATCACTATTACAAACAGTGATATGAATATTTAATGTGTGTGTATATGTATATAGATTCCGTCGCGGTGTGATTTGCAACAAAATACCATCGAGTGGGATTTTTGCTTTCTTAAGGAAACTGGACAGGGTAGTCATCCGATTTCCTTAGTAAATGAGTGATCCAGACTACACAATTACTTTTGGTGCAATAATGGTGCGGTCACCTTATCATTTTCCTAAGCTGTAGTGGTCATATCAAAGCCATAATTACAAGCACTTGTAAAGAACTTAAATTTGACAACAGTATAATGATACGAGATGATCCTTTAGTCGGACAATAGTATTAACGCGTGGCTAGTAGGGTCACAGCTAATTTTGACCTTAGCCAACGATTCTCGAGAGGCAGTCTCTCACGAACTCATCGGTGCCCGCTCATTCAACCCAACTTTTAACATACAAGCGGCTGCCTAACAAACGAATCGTGAATGTGCTTAGCCTGGATTTGCACGACTAAATTCGGGGCATGATCGATGCTGTCTCTCTAGTAGAAATTCTAGTTGTGGCGAGGATAACTAGCCGACAATTCTCAACTTGAGTTTTTTTACTGTCATTTGGATATTCGATAGAGTCGAATTCCATAAATGGCAATTCATTGAATAAGGCCGGATATCAATCTAAGATGCTTCCACCCAATTTCTAAAAAATGGGATTGAACATACAGAGTGCACGTAATTTCTCATCCAATCTTACTTTACAGTTTATCCGAATAATCGAAAGGCAACCTGAGTTACGAGTCATAACTTCACCGTGAATCTTTGCAATTTTAGATTTATGATATAACATGAATCTTTGTTTGAAGGTTTTGAGGATCGGTTTATTTGGGCCAAAGAGAAATGTCAAAAGCAGAAAGAAAATCATGAATTAGAGACAAGAGATCATAATACTTTACAAAGTCTTTTCTTTCACTGTTCGCCCCCAAAAATAAGATTTTTTTTACTGAAAATGCTCAAAGTGTCAATATGTTAATCGATTGAAAATTTTTTGGAAAAACAAAAGCATTCATCGTAAAGGAAGCTAGTATGGATTGCTTATAGGTAGGGGTGAGCATAATTTAAGGGTAGAACTTGGAACCTGAAAACCAAACCGGTGGCAATGAGGTTTCAAAGTATACAAAATAAGTTCTAGATTCCAAAAAATGAAAAACCTATTTCAATAGATAGGTTCCAAATTTTTAATTGGAGGAACCTTGCCAAACCGTCGTCGTCGATCACCGTCAAACTCAAGCGATTGATGAAGAAATGACTGCCTCCGAATAAGAAAAGATGAATGGGAGAGTCAGCTGGAGCAAGAGGGAAGAAGAAGAACTGAGAAAAAAAAAAAGGAGCAGAAAGTAAGTAACACTTTGGATAAAATGCCAGCAACTTGAAAAGCGGCATAGGAAAAGGGCCACACTTCAGCTCTTACTTGAAATTTTCCTGGACCAAGTGTACATAGAATGTAAACTCATAATTTCTTGGGTAGACATTAAGAGATGAGTCAACTTAAAATTCGTAGTCTAATAACAAATCTTTATTCCTCCAAACTCCTAATGCGTGTTGATTCGACTTGCACATGAACGCCGTGTAGACGTTGGCCCTCCCACCTACGAATCCGTCACGGCGGCCATGAATTCCGGGTCAGCTTCGAGGAGTGCCATCGTCGTCGGCGGAAGGCAGATCTCGAGGTCGATGCTTCCGCCTCCTTCGTGGCCCGGATAGGCTGAGACCTTGCCGTCGAACTTGTTCGCATACCCACTTCGCAGAGCCACGGCCTTCCCCAGCCCGAACTCGTTGCCGTACTTGTCGAACCGTGGCGAGCTCCCTATCATGATGCTGTACTGATCGAACGTCTTGTCCAGGTGGTAGACCTGTGGCCTCTTTATCCAATCCTCGTTCCACTCCCTCAGCTTTGCGCTGCTGTGCTCCGCCACCGCCGTATGCAGCAGTCGCGCCGCCCACCCAAGGCCGCTGCCCAGCAGCTCCCCCACCTTAGCCGCCGTCCTCACTGGTGTGATTGAGTTTCCGAAGTATTCCGGCGAGAGCGGAGGGTCAAGCCTTGCCCGGTTGTTCGCAGCCATCCGGCAACCTGTGACCTGGCAGGGCGGGAAGCGGCGGGCGCGCGCGATGCACCGCCATACAAGGGCAGTCAGGGACTGGAAGGATGAGATATTGGTGGTGCCGCATTGCCGGTTTGCCTCCGCCTTGAGCCCCGCGATGGCGTCAGCTGAGAAATGGAAGACTCGTTCCCTGAGCTCGGGGGCTTCAAAGCGGGCGACGAACGACGAGGGATCATCTGTGTAAGGCAGACTTAAAGGGCCGGGATGGTTTTCCGGGAACCACCTGGTCAGGGCCGGGGGACGCGATAGCGGAACAACATCAACGGCGCCTTTCTCTTGCGCTTGGAAGATCTTGGACCACGAGTTGAAGACGAGCCAGAAGGAGGTGCCGTCGCCGATGGCGTGGTTCATGGAGAGCCCGATGAAGACCCCATCGGCAAGCTCGGTGACCTGCACGGACAGCAGGGACAGGGTATGGCCATCGTGGTTGATCGCCCGGTCGTGGTCGAAGAAGGACTGGACGACATCCGGGACGTAGGTCGGGGAGAGTACGTCGGCCACGGTCATGTCGAGCGCGGCATGGATGAACCGGGCCCCAGGGCTGTTGGCGCAGTCGACGAAGACGGTGTAGAAAGGGGGGTCGGCCCGCTTGAGGGTGGCGAGGCGGCCGGCGAGCGGGTAGAAGTGGAAGAGGGCGGAAGAGAGAGAGCGCTTGAGCTTCTCCAAGAAGGAACGGATGAAAGCGGGGCGGTCGAAGCCAGGGTCGAGGCAGCGAGGAGGGAGGGGGAAGAGGAGGCCCTTTTGGATGTAGTGGACGGAAAGCATGACGAGGTCCCACGGCGGCAAGTGGAGAGGACGGTTCCAGCCATCAGGAAGTTGGGGAGGTTTGACGAAGCAGTCGGAGATGAATCGGACGGATCGAGGAGGATGAGTCATTGCGAGGGTCGTGTTTGTTGAGACTCGGAAGATGATTTTGCGCTTAAGACTCAGCCCTCACCTTGAAGAGGATGGTTGGTGTTATTTATTTACATGGGGATGCTGGAGCCGTGCAAATCGGTCTATGCCTAGTGCGCATGGAGTCGTTCGACGTGGGGTAATGACGAGTTGACGACAAGGATAGCATGTCTCTTTAGAATTTTTTATTGGGTCAGATTAGAATGGAGCAACAACTCCCATCGGGAAACCCAAAAATCTGAAATCAGATTGCTTCCCACCAACTACCGGACTCTGACGACTGCAGAAGCTGCTCTGCGCTTGACTAGTAGAAGAGTCTCACTTTTCATCTTATTAGCAAGAGAAAGAAACTAAGGCCAGGTAATCTTCACATCCCTCTCTCTTCCCACGTTCTGATAAAATATTGAAAACGTTTCCTGCTTTGCTTAGACAACCTCGAACTCCACCAACACAACCCGCTCCTCTCGGCTTCCAATTGAACTGCCGCTTGTGCTCTGATCATAGCCAAAATGAGATGACAGTAAGGTAGTGCCACAGTTGAAATTTGATGATCTTCTGCGGGGCATCGCATCTGCCTTTTGCACATTAGATTTGCATGATTTCATACGTTAGGGGAAGACACTCACCATGGTACTTGCTTAAAAGGAAAAAAAATATTCAAAAAGGCTCCTAAAGGGAGGTTGATTTTTGTAAAAGAACCCTTGTAGTGATGCTTGTTTCAAAGAAGTCATGACCAGCAGACAGCATGTGCGTGTCACGTGCCATTATCCGTGCCATGGATAGGGGCATTTTGCCTCAAATCTTCTAATTTGACACAATAGCATAGGTCACTTACTTGCAATTGAGTCAAAATAAATGGCCAAAGTGACCGAAAAAAAGTTCCAAGTTCCGCTTTTGATGAAAGATAGGGTTCTTCAAGTCAACATTAGCACAGCCAGCATTATTTACTGCGATTGATTGCAATATTAGAATTTTATTTTTTCGAATAAATCATTGTCTAGAACGGTACAAAAGATCTCATTTACTTGGATCAAAGCTAGCGATGCATATTCGAGCATGTCGAAAATCGAGGTAGGTCTGCTTTGTTGAATTTTTGCGTTTCAAATTTTAAAATTTATGGTTTACACGTGACTTGGGTTGCATTTCATATGGATAATGTAGCTAACTCTAACTTTGTCGCAAGCTAATTTCGGATTACACCTGGATTGGTCCTCATTGGTGATGAGAACTCCCGCCGAGGCATCACTTGCAAAATACAAGATTGATTCAAGCCGACTCAACAAGTAAAAAGAGAGAAGATTCTATTAGGTGTACTGATCATTTTGTGGTTCATACTGTACTACAACTTTTCCCCTGATGAAGTTGTCACCTAAGAAGCACGGACACTCTCCGAGACCCTATGTGTCGTATCCGACAGTCCGACACGTGTCGGACACGCTCCAACACATGTCCGACACGCGGTCAACGAGTGTCGAAAAATCGACACACGGTCAACTGCCTCCGACATGCGAGTCTGAAATTCCGACACGTGACTTTGACACGCATGAGGTTATTTTTATAAATTTCCAAAAATTCTGGGGTCTAAATATATATATGAAAAAAAATAAAAATAAAAATAAAAAGCTAACACTTCAATCGCACGCACGGGTTCTCGACTCTTCTCTTCGCCTTCGAGTCCGCACACGCCTAAGCAATGAGCAGAGCACTCTAGTTCTCTTCTTTCACCATGAGTGTCGCCGGTGTTGCTTTGCCGGCCACGCGACCCACCCCACCAGTCGCCGACTCGCCGTAGCCCTACGCGCCTCAGCCCCACCCATCGCCACAGTCGCCTCCAACCCCCCCTTCGTCTCTCACAAGCATCGAGTCGTCGCCTCGACAGCAAGCCATCACCTCTGTCTCTCACAGGCGTTGCCATGTTTCTCTTCTTCATCTTGCAATTTCATCATTTTGCTCATCTCTGGTTAGCATTTTGGATTTCTTTATAATGCGATTTGGGATTTTTCGGCAAACCCTAGAGTTAGTTCGGGGAAAGGGGGATTTTTCGAACCCTCTTTCCGTCTCTCTGTCTCCGACGCTCTTGTGCCGTTCTTTTGCCAGTTTCGCTCCCTGGGTTGTTGTTGTTTTTGTTCGATTCTCTCTTTATTGGAAGACTGAGGTTGTTCTTTAGTATTCATGTGAAGAATGCGAGTTCTTGATCCTCGAGCTGGTTCTGAGTGCAGGAAAATATCTGTCATGTCGTGGTTGTGTCTATCCAATCGCGTGCTTTTGCAAGAGCATGCAAACGAATACTTATGAGGTCGTGAAGGGAAGCTATCTCCCCACCACCCAAACTGCACAAAATCTGAAGTTCAAGGTACCTCTTGACTTATTTCGAGATGGAATCATGGGAAGTAGCTGTCGGAGGTGAAGGGGCTAGGCAAGGCGCTTCTTATTTGTATCTTTTGTATTAACAATTTACGCATTGTGTCGAATCTGAGTATGACATTGATGTTTATTAGGGGAACTGGGATTGCTTAATTGTTGCGATTATGGTAGAAGGATACACGGACAAGAGTAAGGGCAATTCTAAAACCTAACAATGATCCAAAGATTAAGGCGGAGTTGAATTCGCTAGGCATTCTAAAAATGATTTCAGAGGGGAAGAGTTCTTATTTGCTGCTCTGCACCAAGTAGGATTTACCCTGAGTGAACGGACTAATTTTTGTCATTTTTATATATTGAGCGCTCTATTTTGAATAAGTCATCTATCAAGTAAGTGGCATCGAAATTGAAAACCAGAAGGGCATATTGGTTTTGCTAGGATTTTTCTCTATTTTTATTTCCTTTCCACTTTTCTATTGTGAATACTCATAATGACTTTGGTTGTGTATGTGTGATGGTCGGGAATTGATGATGGAAATATGGCTGCTGCTGTTCGCTGCCGTATTGCTGCTGTTCGGTGCCATATTACTGTTGTTCTCTGCCATTTGCTGCTGTATTGCTGTTGTTCGCTACTGTTGGCTGCTATAATACTGCTGTTCATAGCAGCTCGCTGATGTCTGCTGCTGCTTCTTGTCATTTATTGTTGTTCATTGTTGTCCATCTCTATTTTGCTACTGTCTATTGCTGCTTACCGCTTCCCGCAACTTGCTTCCGGTTGGTATCCAATCTTCATTAGTTAACTTTAACTAACAAACCTTATAGCAATTGATAATAACATTTTATTTTATTTTTGCATAATGTCTTCAAGTTCAAACATGACTAGTAGTACTTCAAGCACACAACCACCTACCTCTAGCAATGAAGTTGTAAAACAACCATTATGGAGGTATGTTACTAAGTTAGTTAATCATACTAATGTGGGGGAAATTTGTCTTGGAGATGCAACTTTTGTCAAAAAGATTTTAAGAGTTCATACACGAGATTGAGGGGCCATTTGATGATGATAAGTGGAAAAGGAATTGGAAAGTGCACAAAAGTAGAAAAAAAAAAAATATCTTTTGGAGATGGAAATATTAGAGGAAGAGGTTAATACTAAATTAATGAGTATTGCACCTAGAAATGTACCTTTGCCTCTTGCTAGTTATTCACTTAGTGGTGGTGGTGGTGATAGAATGAATTTATCATTTAATTCCAAAAAAAAAAAAGTAAAGGTGGAAGTGGGAGTGGAAAATCACTTGAAGATGCATTTAATATGACTCAACGGGAACATCTAGATTGTGAGATTGCTAGGATGTTTTATTCGGCGGGCTTGCCATTTAACCTAGCAAGGAATCCTTATTTTCAATCCGCTTTCACTTATGCCACTAATGTTGTGGGTTAGGTACCACTGAAATATAATTTATTGAGGACCACTTTGTTGCAAAAAGACAAGGCAAATATTGATAGGTTGTGTGCACCTATCAAAATCATATGGAAGGAGGAAGGTGTAAGTATTGTGAGTAATGGATGGAGCGACTCACAAAGAAGACCGCTTATTAATTTCATGGCGGTATCGGATGGAGAACCAATGTTTATAAAATCGGTTGATTGCTTGGGAGAAACAAAAGATATGCATTTCATTTTTAACTTGCTGAAATGAGTTATCAATGAAATTGGGCATGAGAATGTGGTCCAAGTCATTACGGATAATGCTTCAAATTGTAAGGGCATGGGACAACTCATTGAGTAAGAATTTCCATCCATTATGTGGACGCCTTGTGTGGTGCACACCCTTAATTTAGCTTTGAAGAACATTTGTGTCGCAAAAAATATGGATAGCAATCAAATAGTTTATGAGGAATGTAGTTGGATTTCAGATATTGTTAAGGAAGTTATGCAAATCAAACATTTCATCATGAACCATTCTATGAGATTAGCAATATACAATGAGTTTGTTAGCTTGAAATTGCTTTCTGTAGCGAATACACGTTTGCTTCGATGATTATGATGCTTAGGAGATTCAAGTTAATAAAAAGTGGTCTTCAAAACATGGTGATTTATGACAAATGGAATATCTATCGATATGTTAATCAAGAGAAAGCTAAGTTTGTCAAGGAGAAGATGTTGGATGATTTTTGGTGAGATTTAATTGATTATATACTTTCCTTCACGGCTCCTATTTATGATATGCTTAAAATTTGTGACACTGATAAGCTATGTAGCACCGACACGGACACGCAACACACGACATGACACGACATGACGCGCCGACACGTCATTTCTCAAAAAGTAGAGAATTCCGACACGTTCCGACACGTTAAATATTAAATAAATATTTTTATATATAAATGCATAAATAACTAAATAATAGTAATAAAAAGAGCCTAGAATTAATCTATACTTACTCTTATTTGTTAATATCATTCATTCTTTTAATTTGATAAATTCAACTATATTTCATTGTAATAATTCATAAAACTTGAAGGAAAAAACAAGTAATCCATATTTCACTATTAAATATAAAATTTAACAATAAGCAAAAAAACAATCAACATTCCATCAAGTAATATAACAAAAAGTTATTCATCCACATTATCCACTTCTTCTATAAAAAAAAAAAAAAAACAAACTCCATCTCCGGCTCATCAAATGAAAGATTTGCAACTTCAAGCATCCCAACATCTTCAAATGAGTCAAATGCATTTCCGCCAATATCCCATATCTAAGTCTCTCCTTATGCGTATTGTGGGCTTTTTTTTTTTTTTATAAAAGATGAAGATTGCTATGAATAAAAACCAAATCTTCTGCACGTTTTGGGGTCATCTTATTTCTTCTCACCAAGTGCACAAATGAGTAAGTACTCCAATTTCTCTCAGCACATGATGAAGAAGAAGGTTGTGCAAGAAGCTTTAAGGCTATGCTTTGAAGCATCAGTGCACACGCACCATGATTAACCCACCAAGCCTTAGGATCCATAGAATATCAATTTTGAATGGAATCAAAATTTCTAAAATCTCCATTTTTACTTGCAAAATCTCCATACTCCAAATTCACCTTATTGCGCTCATCCAAGTTAGGAAAATATTTCTTGAAGCATTTTAGTCTTTCTTGGTTGATCTCCTTATTCTTGTATGGAGAAATTCAAGTAGGATCTTCATCAAGCCATTGATCAAGTATAGTACCTTTATTTAATAAAATGAAATAAAATTAGAAAATAATAATAAATAAGATGAGTATTATATTATCATGTTAAAGGAAGAATAACTACTAAAGTAATAATCTCATACAACTTTAGAACTTACATGAGATTTAAGGCATGTGCCAAGCAATGAAGTGGAGTGTTGTTCTTTGTCCAACAATCTACAAGAATTGTGTGAACCACCTCATAAAATGTGGACTTCTCATCTAGCCTCTTCACTTCATGTGCATATATAGCTTTCTTTACTTTTTCGATCATCGAACCCCATATATCATAAACTAAGTGAAGACAAGGCTTATCATCCGGGAAGAAGAAGAGAAAAGAAAAGAGTAAAAAAATGATTTGACTTGATTTTAGAGTTGTTCCCGATATTAAAGAAGCAATTTTTTTTTTACTACTTGATTATATTCCAACTCTATTCATGAGAACAAAAAAGTTATGAAAAGAATTTTTGTCCTAAGGAACCAAAAAATAGAATAGATACTGTTTAGGACGTTATCAAACAAGCCCTTTTTTTTCTAAATGAAAGAGGGTATTTGAGAATTAAGATTAAAAAAAGAGTTTACCTTTGAAAATTGATATAATGTGTAAGAAGACTTAAAAGTGTGTGTGGGTATTTTTTTTTTCTTATGGAATTGGAAAATACATATTTTGTAATAAAGAATTTATATAGGAAGGCATGTGTATATTGATTAAGTTCTGAATAATCAGGAATCCTATCATCTTTTATTTTACCAGAAAAATCAGAACTACATAATTCGTAGATCATTTGATCATTATATCCCAGCAACCGAATGAATAGCAAGTCATTCATACTCGATTCTTAGATAGTTGTGGACAATCAATTAGAAAGCTCAAAAAACTTTTCATCAAAAACCTTCCCGGTAGATAAAAATAATATTTCTTTGTGAAATTATGATATTTTTAAAGGAACTCAATCGATGACAGTAGCAAGGCAACTAAGAAAATGCGATGAACTCTTTCAATTTTGACACTCCATACCCGATATTTCATATTTTCTCCCGGATATTGAAAAGCTTTCAATGTTTTAATTCGCCATACTCTCTGCTCGCCCCCGTACTGCGAATTCCATCAGAAAAAAAGGTCCTCTCCTCTTCCCATTTCCGCGAAGAAATTCCCAGTTGGGCGTGCCCTTCAATGATATGAGTAGTTCCTACGTTTGGGAGAAAGAGATTAAAAAAAAAAAAAAATCACCAACTTATATCATACGCCTAACATTGAGCGCAGCGTGGAGATTAATGAAGGAGTTTTCTCGTATTCACACCAAGTTGTAATAGTTCTTGATTTCCACAAAGAACGTGCGTGTGGATATGCATCGCAGCCATATGGAATGCAAAGTATGAATCCTTAAATTCCAATGCACGCGTGCATCAATACAATTTGAATTCACTAAGGACAGTCTACAAAATAAGACCCTAGATTAAGGAGCTTCCCCATCAAGCTTTTCCCATTGAAATAGTAATTAATTAGGAAAACCCAGGTTAATTTGTTTGAGTTTTGCCTTGAGTGATTATTACTGATGAAGAAGAGCGCGTGAAACAACATTTATCGAAGCCCTCACACTTGATTGACCCAATCTTGTGCGCAGCTCTGAAGATATGCGGGCTCTTTATCCACTCCTCGTTCCACTTCCGCAGCTTCGCGTCGTTGTGCTCGGCCACTGTTGCATGCAGTTGCCGTGCCGCCCACCGGGGCCTCCATCCAGCAGCTCCCCCACTGTCGCTGCCGTCCTCAATGGCGTGACCATGTTCCCATAGTATTCCGGTGGGACTGGGGGCTCCAGCCTGCCCCGGTTGTTCGCGTTCATATAGCAGCTTGAGATCTGGTCAGGCGGGAGGCGTCTCGCACGCGTGATGCACCGCCATACATGGGCAGTCAAGGACTGGAAGGACGAGATATTGGTGGTGCCGCATTGCCGGTTTGCCTCTCCCTTGAGCCCGCGATGGCATCGGTGGATAAGTGAAAGAATTGCTCCTTGAGCTCAGGGGCGTCGGGGTGGGCGAAGAACGATGATGGGTCGTTCGTGTAAGGCAGGCTGACAGGGCCAGGGTAGTTCTCTGGGAACCACCTGGTCAGGATCGGGGGACGCGACAGCTGGACGACATCAGCGGTGCCTTTCTCTTGCGCTTGGAAGATCTCGGACCACGAGTTGAAGAAGTGCCAGAAGGAGGAGCCGTCGCCAACAACATGGTTCATGGAGAGCCCGATGAAGAGGCCATCGGCGAGCTCAGTGACCTGCGCGGACAGCAGAGACAGGTCGTGGCCGTCGTGATTGACCGCCCGGTCGTGGTCAAAGAAGGACCGGACGACGGCCGGTACGTACTTAGGGGAGAGGACGTCGGCCACGGTCATGTCGAGTGAGGCATGGATGAATCGCGCCCCAGGGCTGTCGGTGCAGTCAACGAAGACGGTGTAGAACGGGGTTCACTCCGCTTGAGGGTGGCCAGGCGGCCGGTGAGGGGGTAGAAGTGGGCGAGTGTGGAAGAGAGAGATCGCTTGAGTTTGTCCAAGAAGGAATGTATGAAAGCGGGGCGGTCGAAGCCGAGGTCAAGGCGGCGAGGGGGGAGGGGGAAGAGGAGGCCCCTTTGGATGTAGTGGATGGGGAGCATGACGAGGTCCCATGGCGGCAAATGGAGAGGGTGGTTCGACTGCGGGGAAGCCGGTGTGGCTTGATGAAACAGCCGGAGATGAGCCGGACGGATGGAAGAGGAGGACGAGGAACCATTGCGTGGGTTGCGTGTGTGTACTGACGATGAATTGGTCTCGGCTCAAAGGCTGTGCACCTTCCCTTTAAAGAGGAGGGGAGAGGGGAGAGGATTGTCGGCGGTCGACATTTTAGATTGCGTCCCGCTAAGATGACCCTCCTCCGTGAGAAATATGACAGTCAAACGTGGGCTACAAAAAGTTTTCGAGGCAACCGGTCGATTTTCATTTTTCATTCAAACCGGCGAAAAAAGTACTGATTTCTAGAGAAGGACGGCCTACTCCCTAGGGGTGATCGGTTCCGGTTCGGTCTGATTCCACCTTGGAACCGGGAACCGGACTGGGAGCACCAATTCCCAAAATTGGGAACCGTGGACCGGACCATTTGGACCTAGGACCAGGAACCGCCGGTCCGGTCCGGTCCAACAAAATTGGCACTTTTTTTTTGCACTAAAGAGTGACCGTGCTCCAAACCGGCCCGATCAATCCAATTCGGTTCTCAGGCGATTTAACAAAACTAATCACACATGTTTCTACGTGCAAAATATTCAAACTCCACTTGTGTGAATATCAATCACATTTCGTGTGTTTCACATTTAACCTTAACCATAAAGGCAATGAACAATTTGGATAGAGGTTGTGCTTGGCTTAGGTTTTATAGACAATCTCTTTTCTGCTTTTTGAATGTTTAGTCAATGTTGGACTCTTGGAGGCTTGAAGTACCTTGTGAGTCTCTTGGAGCCTTAGTCTCACATCAAATAGAAAATGAAACTAACAAGTAGATTTTCTCTATAAATAACAGAGTAACAAGAAGAGTTTTAATAGTTTCTTGGCCACATAAGAGGTTGCTACCTCAATTGCAATTTGAGTTGCAATAACTTATGATGATTATATATTATATAGAACATATGTATATAAATTATATATAAAAAAAATTGGTTCGATCCAGTTGGTCCGGTTCCCACCTTAGAACCAGGAACCAAACTGCTGACCATGGGAACCGCCCAAACTCGACCAGTTCGGTCTAATCCGGGTGGTTCTCGGTTCGAGCGGTTCCCGTTACATGGAGTAGTACTCCCTCTCTCTATCTCCAGCACATCCCTACCGCGTCCACCTCCCCCCAAGACCCCTCCTGGGTGCCCAGTCCCCTCTGCGTCCGCTGTCGAGTCCAGTGCCCCATTGATGGCTATGAGTCATCAATAAACTCCTCTCTCTCTCTCTCTCTCTCTCTCTCTCTCTCACGCACCATTATGTCGACTTGCCACGGACGACACGAAGCCCTGGCTGTTTTTAACGTGGTGATCGAGCACAAGGTCCCGCGTCTCTCTCTTGAGGAGCTCTAGCGAAGTCTACTATGACCGCACCATCTCTATCAGTCCCCGCAACTTCGAGCTCGCCCCTGTCCACGCACTTGAATCGAAGTGGGTGTCCATGCAGTTTTGGTTTAATCCAGCAAAAAAAAAAAAAAATCAACTTTGACCAAGTATTTCCTTCTTAGGAGCTTGTTGTTGTTGTGTAAGAATACCCGGAAGCCAAAAACTCAGTCTTTTCCCGTGAATTCGCATCACCCGCACATTGTATTCTTCATGACTGAGTTGAAGAAGATATTCTGTATTGATTTATCGAATGATTCCATATTTTGTTTGGGCAAACAAAGGAAAATACCCTATTGGTTATTTTATTCTACCGTAGAAAAGTTTTTTCCTACCCATATTCTGCATTTTTATTATATATATATTTGTGACTGGTCGTTTTGTAAGTAGGCGTCCTTCGGATTTTCACTCTTTATTTCATCTTTAAAAAAAAAAAAAAAAAGATTTGTTTTAGTTTACTTAAGCATTTCTATATCAAAAATAGCATTTGGTTACACCAAATCAAAAACGGTTATTTAAGATAATCTTCGATGAACAACATTTGTCAAGTGTAAATGTTAGTTATACCTTTTGATTTTTACCTTCTTGCCCCCATAGTACTTTTCGCTTGCGACTTATAAGTAACAATAGATGATTTATCTTCTTCTTCTTTTTTTATGCCGGGGATCCGGCTTAGCTCACATTCGGGAGCACAGCACCAACTATATTTTGGAGGAGACTAGCCCAACAACCCATCGCCGAGGCCCCCCACTTAAATTACGGAACCGTCCTGGGAGTCGAACCCCTGACCTAGTGACCAAATTCAAGAAGCAAGCCTCACTAGCGAAGCCATGCGTGGGTGGGTAACAAAAAGGTATGTGAAATTTATATATTGCATCCGTGATCTTTTATATATATGCATATGTAGTTTGATAATATAAGAAAATGAGCTATATTACATATCTTTTGCGGTTGTCTCAACATGTATAAGATATTGTTTCTGAAAATTGAGTTTCATGCCGAATTTGTTCTAAAGATTGTGTGTGAAGATGAGCTATGTTATCTATGTGATATTCCTTCCATTATTATTATTTCTTTTGTGATGCCGACAAAAATGGGGAGAAAATGCAAAAAAAGCAAAACACTGGATGAAGATCTTTTGTGATCTTGCTAAGGAGAAGCTATATAAAAATATGAAGTTTTCTTAAATTTATTATTATCTTGAACTTCTTTAATCATAGTTTCTTTACAAATCTTATTCACTTTAATTAGCTTGATATTCTATAAGAAGTTTGTAATTATCTTTATTATATCAACAAAAATTCTTATAGAATTCACATTGCGCCTTATCTAAAATCTTGCTTTCAATAGAGCTATTTGATTATTAGATCTTTTCAAAATCTTTTGTTAAATTCTGCTTGGAAAGTTTTGTTATTGTAAAAAAGAGGGAGATTGTTAAGGAATTTTCCCAAATTGATTTTGAAGATTGACAAAACTTATCCTTAATAAAGACTTTGATTCTGATGACAAGTATTTTTCACGTAGAAAGTCTGATAGGATATGATCATATGTTATCAATCAAAACCAAAATCATGACTTAATTATTTCCTTCCTTATGTGTTCTGTCAAATGGTTATGAATGGGGATAAGTACACTATCAGTGCCATAAGTTGTGTACGGCGGTCACTTTGATGCCAAAAGTTTCTGTCGAATCACTTAAGTGCCAAAAAGTTTGAAAAATGATCATTTTAGTGCCAACTCGGATCTGGTTGGCCGGAAATCCGACGTTGTACTTTTTTAGTAATTTTTGAAGCTGATGTGGCTCATCGGAGAGTACAGTCAGCATCCTAACACCAAAACGACGCCATTTGGTGTCACCCCCAATTCAAAACCCTAAATCTCCGGCCAGTCGCCGTCCTCAACGGCCCCCGCACTCGGCGGCCGCAGCCGACCCCGACCCCAACCCCGACCCCGACGATGGCCACTCGGCGGCTGCAGCTCCGACCCCGACCCCAATGATGGCCACTCAGCAACCGCAGCTCCGACCTAGACCCCGACCCCGACCCCAACCCCGACGACGGCCACTCGGCAGCCAAGTCGAAGGCCGTGATATGGCCGGTGCTCGGGAGGCCGCCAACGAGTGCACGACCATTGATGTCTCCCTCTCCATCTCCAATCTCCCGACGAGTGCTTGGCCTGCATCTTCCAATACCTAGGCTCCGGTGGATCGGGGCTGGTGCTCCCTCGTGTGCCATCGAGGGCATCCGAACAGCGCCGAGCAACGACGGCCGAGCGAGAGACGGCGGCCCAGAGAGCGACGGCGGCCCAGCGACCGCGGAGGCCGAGCGATGATGGCCGAGCGAGCTAGGTCGGAAAAACCCTAATTTCAATCTACAAATAAAAAAAAATCCCCAAATGAGTTAAACGGCGTCGTTTTTGTGAGGCCATCCATGTAGGACAGCAAAACGACGTCGTTTTCTTAAGGAGGACCGAAACGACATCGTTTTGAAGCAACCAGAACTCTTTTTTCTTAAATATAAAAGCCACGTAATTAATCTGGCCGGAATCTCTCGCCGGTGGCACCAAAGTGATCGTTTTTTCTCCAATTTGGCACTTAAGTGATCCGACAGAAACTTTTGGCACCAAAGTGAGAGCCGTACACAACTTATGGCACTGATAGTATACTTCTTCCGTTAGGAATGAGATAATATCCCCGTGCAACGGCTAGTACCAGTTGATTGGATTCCTACCATATTTATAAGGAGTTTTAAAATGAAAATAATCCTAATATTTATCAGAGATTCAACTTTCCTATAACAACGTGGAAACTCAAACTGATGGATGGGTGGTAGATATTATGAGAAGCATCAATTTCGGCGATGCTGAAGCAAACGGATTTTCTCAACTAGATCCAAGTCAACGGGTATGCTGGCTAGATAAGTCCTCTTGGAGATATATTAGCACGAGTATAAGAGGAGGTTTCAAAGCTTAAAGAAGAGAATTCACATTCAAGAGAATTGAAGTTTTTAATTCCAAAGTTTGAAGGGTGTTTTGTGATCTTATACTTTCATTTACGTGAGCATTATTGTGTAATTATTTAGAGATTAAGAGTGTGTAGGGAGTTATACATACGAGCTTGAGTACTTAAAGGTCATATCTTGTAACCTTGATCGGTTTTTATCAGTAAATTCCAACTAATAGGCTATATTGCGAGAGAGGTCTCTCGCTAACTCACTGATGCCCACCCATTGAAGCCAATTTTTCACGTAAGTTAGCCTAGCTTTTCGTGACCACATATCAATTATTATTTGATCATTTGGGTCATGATTGGTGCTTTCTCTCTTGTACAAAGTCTATCTACAGCAATAATGATTAGCCAACTATTCTCAATCTGAATTGTTTTTCTCTCATTTGGGTATTTAATCCAGTCCTATTCAATAACTAGCAATCATTGCGTAAGGCGTCACCTCTCAGGCGCACCTTGGTTTGACTTTTGGAGATGTAGCCATTTTCTCAGTGATTTTCAATGAAGAGTATTTGTGGAAAGCAAATAGCGTTTGGACTTTTGATTTTGATTAATACTTTATAAAACAATTTTGAAGTTCAAATAGGAAAAGGAAAGAGGGAAAAAGAAAAAAAGAGAGGGAGTCAACTCGACGACCACAGGGAGAGAGGGTAGGTAAGCGTTGACCGGTGACCATAGACCGCCGGCCAGGCAACCCTCATGCAACAGAGCTCAGACAAGCAAAGCTCAGTGACCGGCGAAAGAACTCAGCGAGACAAGCGTCGACTAACCAA
This sequence comes from Eucalyptus tenuipes, assembly GCA_014182365.1. NCBI lineage: Eukaryota > Viridiplantae > Streptophyta > Magnoliopsida > Myrtales > Myrtaceae > Eucalyptus > Eucalyptus tenuipes. The sequence continues at coordinate 1,859,049 of CM024542.1, forward strand.
AACAAAGCTAGACACAGATCGCCGACCTCAGGTGAAGCAACGCTGAGGTCGAGCTACTTCGAGCTTCGCATATCTAGCCTTCCGACGATCGGGCTTCCTAGATTTAGCTTTTCGACACCCATGCAAACCTAGGCAAGTGCTGCCGAGGTCGCACAAGCCAAGCAAAGCAATGCCTGAGGCCGTACAATCTCAAGCGAGCCAGATCTCCACTCTGGCATCACGCAAGCAAGGCTATGGGTCGCCGAGGCCACATGACCCAAGCGATGCAACGCCAATGTTGTGCAACCCCTCACCGGCATCCATCCAGCAGCCACTCCGGCATCTGTCCAACTCCCAGCTCTAGATCTGCAGGTTGGAGATGGACGGCGCGAAGGCAAGACGGAAATAATGAAATATAAGTAAGGGCAATTTTGAAAGAAAACAATTCATTAACCTCAAATTCAGTTTTTCAAAAATGATGAAAATTTAAGGTAGCCTGCCTTGAGTTTTCAGCTTTGCCCGTACTAGTATTTTGTTTAGGTGGTCCAAAAGAAAATTACCGAACACCTCTACTTTTTTCCGATGAGACTTTAGAGGTTAAATGTCTATTGGAAAAGCTGAACAAAACTATATGTAATTTCTCATCCAGTCTTATTTTACAACTTATCCAAACAGCCAAATGGCAACTTGAGTTACGACTTACGGCGAGTCTTTGAAATTTGGATTTAATGACATAAGATTAATCAAGTATGATGAGTTCTTATAATTTTTATCTTAACTCACCTAATTTTTCAAATACTGAAAACCCGGTTTTGACTAGAGGAAACAAGAAATGACGAAAGTAGAGACAAAACGACATATTATAGCCAAGAAATCACATAGTATCTTTGTAAAATCATTTCCTTTTATCGTTCGCCCCTGCAAATAGGATAGGATAGTTCGTGTAAAAATTATCAAAGTTTCAATATCGCAATCAATTGAAAAGATTTTTTTTTTTTTGGGAGCGCAAGCATTCCCAGTAAAGGAAACTAATATGGATTGCTCAAACGTCGTTGGCCGTGGCAATCCCATCAAGGGAGGCACACGTCCAAGAGAAATAGAATTTTTACAAGGTTGATTGTCGGTGTATAACAAGATTTGACTTTTATTAAGAATTTTATAGGGTGTAAATCGAGTCAAGATAAAAACCGTATATGGTAAGATCTGAAATCCAATAATTTTACTATATCACTATTTGATGAATTACATCAATTAACTGAAGATTTTTAGAACCTATTATGTCTTATTTTATGGCATGAACCGCACATCAGTGTAAATGAACAAGAAATGTACAAAGGGAGATGATAAAAATCCCTTATACTTTACTGCTAAAGAAACCACAAATGTGCACTCGAGCTGACCATTATCAATCAATTCATGATTATTGTACGATCTAAATTTTAAACAGTATATGAGTTTACTATAGCATTACGAAACCATGGGTTCACTTTGATGAGAAGTGTACACAAGTTACAGCAACATCAATGAAATAAACCGATTAGCAAATGCTTGATTTAGTTAGAGAGAGATAACATGATTATTCGTCTTTGTAAAAAAGTATGGTATTTCGACTCTTCCGATGACTTTATTTTTATTTACTTACTCTCTTTTTTATTTATTTTCTTTATTTCCTTTTTAGCGAAAGGCTCCAATCAAACTCAATTAGAGCTAATTGTCGATGCGTTTGCCAATTAGGTTTCGATTTTAGAGGGCCATGTCGAGCGTATGCGTCACTTCACGAAAAGAACCATTCGCGCTTGCTCAGTAGTTCATCAATTTTCACTCGGGATATCTTATGTCACCGTCAAATCACAACACGATGGTGAGTAAGCTCCTTCACCATCTAAACCGGCTTAATTAGCAGAATACGTTTTATTTTGTTAACAAATAGGAATGGCATAAAAAGAGAGAATTGGTCCGCATTCCAGGCTACTGGCGCATGCTTACATCGAGAAGTAAAGTCAATTTTATTAAAATTCCATATCCAACAACAACGTCTATTCCTCCTTGGGTAATGGCGTTGACTCGACTTGCCCATAGCCACCGCGATGGCCCTCCGACCTACGAAACCGTCACGGCGGTCATGAACTCAGCGTCGTCTTCGAGAACTGCCATCTTCTCCGGTGACAGGCAGATCTCGAGGTCGATGCTCCCGCCTCCGTCGCGGCCCGGATAGCCCGAGACCTTCCCGTCGAACTTGTTCCCGTGCCCGCCCCGCAGAGCCACGGCCTTCGCCAGTCCGAACTCGTTGCCGTACATGTGAACCGCGGCGAGCTCCACATCATGATGTTGCACGGATCGAACATTCTGCCCAGGTGGTACATATGCGGGCTCTTTATCCACTCCTCGTTCCACTTCCGCAGCTTCGCGTCGTTGTGCTCGGCCACTGTTGCATGCAGTTGCCGTGCCGCCTGCCCGAGGCCTCTATCCAGCAGCTCCCCCACTGTCGCTGCCGTCCTCAATGGCGTGACCATGTTCCCATAGTATTCCGGTGGGACTGGGGGCTCCAGCCTGCCCCGGTTGTTCGCGTTCATATAGCAGCTTGAGATCTGGTCAGGCGGGAGGCGGCTCGCACGCGTGATGCACCGCCATACATGGGCAGTCAAGGACTGGAAGGACGAGATATTGGTGGTGCCGCATTGCCGGTTTGCCTCTCCCTGGAGCCCGCGATGGCATCGGTGGATAAGTGAAAGAATTGCTCCTTGAGCTCAGGGGCGTCGGGGTGGGCGAAGAACGATGATGGGTCGTTCGTGTAAGGCAGGCTGACAGGGCCAGGGTAGTTCTCTGGGAACCACCTGGTCAGGATCGGGGACGCGACAGCTGGACGACATCAGCGGTGCCTTTCTCTTGCGCTTGGAAGATCTCGGACCACGAGTTGAAGAAGTGCCAGAAGGAGGAGCCGTCGCCAACAACATGGTTCATGGAGAGCCCGATGAAGAGGTCATCGGCGAGCTCAGTGACCTGCGCGGACAGCAGAGACAGGTCGTGGCCGTCGGGGTTGACTGCCCGGTCGTGGTCAAAGAAGGACCGGACGACGGCCAGTACGTACTTAGGGGAGAGGACGTCGGCCACGGTCATGTCGAGTGAGGCATGGATGAATCGCGCCCCAGGGCTGTCGGTGCAGTCAACGAAGACGGTGTAGAACGGGGGTTCACTCCGCTTGAGGGTGGCCAGGCGGCCGGTGAGGGGGTAGAAGTGGGCGAGTGTGGAAGAGAGAGATCGCTTGAGTTTGTCCAAGAAGGAATGTATGAAAGCGGGGCGGTCGAAGCCGAGGTCAAGGCGGCGAGGAGGGAGGGGGAAGAGGAGGCCCCTTTGGATGTAGTGGATGGGGAGCATGACGAGGTCCCATGGCGGCAAATGGAGAGGGTGGTTCGACTGCGGGGGAAGCCGGTGTGGCTTGATGAAACAGCCGGAGATGAGCCGGACGGATGGAAGAGGAGGACGAGGAACCATTGCGTGGGTTGCGTGTGTGTACTGACGATGAATTGGTCTCGGCTCAAAGGCTGTGCACCTTCCCTTTAAAGAAGAGGGGAGAGGATGGTCGGCGGTCGACATTTTAGATTGCGTCCCGCTAAGATGACAGTCAAACGTGGGCTACAAAAAGTTTTCGATGCAACCGGTCGACTTTCATTTTTCATTCAGACCGGCGAAATAAGTACTGATTTCTAGAGAAAGACGGCCTACTCCCTCTCTCTATCTCCAGCACGTCCCTACTGCGTCCGCGTCCCCTCCGCCTCCGCCGTCGAGTCCAGTGCCCCATCGATGGCTATGAGTCATCAATAAACTCCTCTCACGTCTCTCTCTTGAGGAGGCCTAGCGACGTCAACTATGACCGCACCATCTCTATCAGTCTCGGCAACTTCGAGCTCGCCCCTGTCCACGCACTTGAATCGAAGTGGGTGTCCATGCAGTTTTCGTTTAATCCAGCAAAAAAAAAAAAAAAATTCAACTTTGGCCAAGTTTTTCCTTCTTAGGAGCTTCTTGTTGTTGTGTGAGAATACCTGGAACTCAGTCTTTTCCCGTGAATTCGCATCGCCCGCACATTGTATTCTTCATGACTGAGTTGAAGAAGATATTCTGTATTAATTTATCGAATGATTCCAGATTTTATTTGGGCAAACAAAGGAAAATACCCTATTGGTTATTTTATTCTACCGTAGAAAAGTTTTTTCCTACCCATATTCTGCATTTTTTTATTATATATTTTTTTGTGACTGGTCGTTTTGTAAGTATGGCGTCCTTCGGATTTTCACTCTTTATTTCATCTTAAATACACAAAAAAAAAAAAAAAAAAAAATTTGTTTCAGTTTACTTGAGCATTTCTATATCAAAAATATCATTTGGCTACACCAAATCAAAAACGGTTATTTAAGATTAGGGAACCCCGCTGGTCCTGGTCCAGTTCCAAGAGAAACAGGGTCGATCCTTGGTCCTAAGATTCCTGGACCAGTACTGTGCTAGTTGGTCCTCGGTCCTAGGAGTTCATGGTCGGTCCAACCCAGACCAATATATATATATATATTATTTATAATTTTTTTATATAGAGAAAACCTTAAAATAAATGGTGTCAACAACAGTAAACAACTATTTAGTAAGTAATTCAAGTAATTTTACATTATTCTTTAATAACTTAGATTTTTAATGTCTTTTACGGCGTTAACAGTCATAATTTATGAAGGAGGAAAATGTTTTTGTAAGGAGTCATCACGACGTCCAAAAGGGCATAAACAGCTACTTATAGCATCATTCTCTAGTACTCATTATCTTCTGTCTTATTTGTCTTGTTAGTCTTCAATTTGCCAAAATCAAGAGAAACAACTTCTCTGCTTGTCACTCAACACTCGCCTCACTTGCTTTGGGTTACTCGTGCCGCTTGCCGCTCGATGCTCGCTTGGCTTGCTCCCTGCTCGACACTCAATGCTCACTCTGTTCGATGCTCACCCCACTCGACCCTTACCACTTGCCTTTCTTAGCTGACCTCGCTCTTCATCGAACCCATTAGGTCAGTTCGATTCTTGGTTGCCATTTCAAGGAGTACAAAAAATAAAATAAAAAATTATTGGTTGGTCTCGGATTAACCACGGAACCGGACCGAACCCATTCGGTTGGTCTAGTCCTTAATCGCTTTTTCAAGGAATATTAAAAATGAAATAAAAAAATTATCAGTTGGTCCCGAGTTGACCCTGGAACCGGACCGAACCCACTGGGTCGATCTGATCCTCAATCCCAAGCTCAATAGGGTCGGTCCTTAGTCCCAAAAATTGAGGACCAGCACTGTGCAGGTTGGTCATAGGGTTAGAGGGTGGACCGTCCCAATCCAAACCATGCTCACCCCTATTTAAGATAATCTTCGATGAACAACATTTGTCTAGTGTAAATGTTAGTTATACCTTTTGATTTTCACCTTCTTGCCCCCATAGTACTTTTCGCTTGTGACTTATATATTAGATGCACTGGTTTTGTTTATAAGCAACAAAAGATTATTTATCTATTATTTATATATACAAATCTTTTTTAGAAAAATAATGTTTGACTACACCAGATTATAATTTCTTTTTAAAATATCACTATTACAAACAGTGATATGAATATCTAGTGTGTGTGTGTATACGTATATGGATTCCGTCGCGGTGTGATTTGCAACAAAATACCATCGAGTGGGATTTTTGCTTTCTTAAGGAAACTGGACAGGGTAGTCATCCGATTTCTTTAGTAAATGAGTGATCCAGACTACACAATTACTTTTGGTGCAATAATGGTGCGGTCAACTTATCATTTTCCTAAGATGTAGTGGTCATATGAAAGCCATAATTACAAGCACTTGTAAAGAACTTAAATTTGACAACAGTATAATGAGATGAGATGATCCTTTAGTCGGACAATAGTATTAACGCGTGGCTAGTGGGGTCACAGCTAATTTTGACCTTAGGCAACGATTCTCGAGAGGCAGTCTCTCACGAACTCATCGGTGCCCGCTCATTCAACCCAAATTTTAACATACAAGCGGCTGCCTAACAAACGAATCGTGAATGTGCTAGCCTGGATTTGCACGACCAAATTCGGGGCATGATCGGTGCTGTCTCTCTAGTAGAAAATCTAGTTGTGGCGAGGATAACTAGCCGACAATTCTCAGCTTGAGTTGTTTTACCGTCATTTGGATATTCGATAGAGTCCAATTCGATAAATGGCAATTCATTGAATAAGGCCGGATATCAATCTAAGATGCATCCACCCAATTTCTGTAAAATGGGATTGAACAGAGTGCACGTAATTTCTCATCCAATCTTATTTTACAGTTTATCCGAATAATCGAAAGGCAACCTGAGTTACGAGTTACAACTTCACCGTGAATCTTTGCAATTTTAGATTTATGATATAATATCAATCTTTGTATGAAGGTTTTGAGGATCGGTTTATTTGGGCCAAAGAGAAATGTCAAAAGCAGAAAGAAAATCATGAATTAGAGGCAAGCGATCATAATACTTTACAAAGTCATTTCCTTTCACTGTTTGCCCCCACAAATGAGATTTTTTGACTGAAAATGCTGAAGTTTCAATATGTTAATCGCTTGAAAATTTTCTGGAAAAACAAAAGCATTCATTGTAAAGGAAGCTAGTATGGACTGCTTATAGGTAGGGGTGAGCATAATTTAAGGATAGAACTTGGAACCTAAAAACCGAACCGGTGGGGATAAGTTTCAAAGCATACAAGGCAAGTTCTAGATTCCAAAAAATGAGGAACCTATTTCGATTGGTAGGTTCCAAATGCTTAGTTGGAGGAACCAGGAACTTGGAACCTAAAACAAGTTTTAATGTTTTTCTTGGTTCATATCTTTATGCGATTTTCCAATGTTCCGTGCTGTTCGATGATGAGTTTATAATCTGAAAACACTAGTCCAAGTTTTTATTTTATGACTAAGATTTTTACTTCATCAATGGTTATATTTTTCACGTGTCTAAATATAAGTTATGGTTAGTTAATTGTAATAATTCAAATAAAAATATAGGTGGAACTTGGTAGATCCTAGAATCGACCTTAGAACCTATGACAGGGTAAGTTCCTGGTTCTAGAGTATGCAGAGTAAGTTTCAGGTTCCATTTCAATGACTAGGTTTTAGATTCCAGGTAGAACCTATACATAACCTGAAACTTGCTCACCCGTACTTATAGGTCTTTTGCACCTCGCACTCCCAACCCGTTTCTAACACCCCAGGGAGCACACATCCAATAGATACTACGCTTTCCTTAGGTAGGGGCTACGAAAAATGAGAGTTAGGGCATGTTTGGCAACTTGCCAAACAGTGTTTGTTCATGTTCTTTTGTTCCTGGAAGTAAATTTGGAACAGAAATATGTTTCGTAAAATTTTTGTTCCCAGGAACAAAACAAATTTCTATTTTTTTGTTCCCGAAAGTAGATTTGGAACATAATCGAAAATAAAAATAAAAAAAGTTGATTTTTTGTTCCCGGGAACAATTCTAGAATCATGTCAACCTATTTTTTTTCTTTTTCCTCTTCTTTCTTCTTGTTCTTATTCCCTCTCCCTTGTTCTTCAAGTGTTGCCGCCGCCGACCCCCTGTTGTTCGCTGCCGCAAGTCGCCAACGAGCTCGCCAAAGGCTCGCTAGGCCAGGGCGAGGTCCGGTGAGGTTTGGCGAACTCACCGGTGGCCGTGGGCCTCCCTCGGCCACCGATGAGCCTCACCTAGCCGGGCGAGGCTCAACCTCGCCCAACTCGGCGAAGCCGAGCTCATCGGGGCACCACGAGGTCGGCGTCGCCCGGCCAAGGCGAGGCCGACCTCGCGGTGGCCCGGCGAGGTTAAGCCCTACCGACGGCGGGCCGAGCTCGGCCTCATCGAGGGCGGCGACGCTCCGGTGAGGTCGTCGCCCTCATCCGGCTAGTCGCCGCCATCCCAAGGCCGGCGATCGGTCACCTTGAAGAAGAAGAAGAAGAATGGGAGAAAGAAAGGAAAAAAAAAAAAATAATAAATTAGAAAAATAAAAAGGAAAAATAAAAAAAAATATTTTAAAAATAAAAAAAAAAAGATTTGAAGTAGGAATTGAAATTTTGTTATATATAGAATACATATTTAATTTTGTATTTTAATTTATTATTTAGTATTTATATTTATAGTTTATACTATAGTTTATTATTTACTATTTAATAAAAATTTGATTAGTTAATATTTTTATTACTTAGTATAAATATAATTCATCAATAGAATTTCTATGATTTGATAGAATTTTAGAATGGAATAGAATTCTAAATTCGAATTCTTTTGAAATTGAAAATATAATAAATATAATATGATTTTTTTCACTCATAAGAAGACAATTATATTGGTGAGTGGTCCATGAGAATTCAATATCAAATTTACATTCATCTAAAAAGATAATTGAAAAATAATTGGAATAGAAATTTTATGCAGTTACCAAACGCATGTGTCACGGCCCGTGAATCCTCCCGTACTCATGACACTTGTGAGTGGTGCTTGGGGTTATCGAGTGAAGAGTGAGGAGGCAGAAGGGACAAACACAACTAGTCCGTGGAAGTGGCGTTAGGACGGTTGGTGCTAGGAGTTCTAGGATAGAATGATTATATCACTTAGGAACTTTGAAGGCGAGATTGGCCTCCCGTGCACAAACTGGTCGGGAGCTGATGCCGCTCTCCTAACGAGGCCATGGCAGGCCGAAACCAGTTGTTGAACCTAAAGAGATCTGTTGTCTCACTCGATAAACTAGACGCCCGAGCGAAGCTGGGCGTGGTAGGATCTCGTACAAAGAAGCATTCATCGTATTTTTCGTGGAACAACTATAGAAGAAAGGTTGGCCTGGCGAATTCCGCTCGCCAGGCGCCGCACGGGTCGTTCCACAGCCAAGGAAACTATCAGCTCGCGACAAGTGGTATCAGAGCAGGAATCCCTCCAGTAAGTGTGTGAGTCGGAGAATCGAAATTCTCGCTCTAATGCGAGTCGAACTGATAAATACTAGTGGTACCGGTCCTAGTGGGTGGAAAGTGAATGGCCGAGGCAAAAGATGCTCAAACGAAACTGGGCTCTCTGCTCCTAGGATGGCAATGGGTGCTAGGACGAGTCGGTTCCTTGCCGAGCTTATAGGGAGTTGGAGAAGAACCGAACCCTTTCTGAATAGGGATAACGTTCCTAGATCAATCGGTGAATTCGAAAAAGAGGTCTATTGCCACGTTTTCAACAAGGAAAGAACCTCCATTTGGTTTGCCGGGGTCAAAGAAGCTGAGTAGGCAAAAATGGTGCTGCCAAAAGATGCGATTGGCGGAATATGCCACACTTGCCAAAGAAAGCGCAAGTGATCGAGAAGGGCCGAGCAGTGGAGATCAAAAGAGGCTACCAATGGAGTAAAACCTGTTTTGTTGGGCGTGTGACCATTCGATGTGAAATCCCAAAAGTGGCGCATCAATGGTTAAGTGACGCAAGGAAGCGACAAAGCAGATCGCAACGAGGGCGTTGCAAATTTGAGTGGGGGAGAATGTCACGGTCCGTGAATCCTCCAGTACTCATGACACTTGTGAGTGGTGCTTGGGGTTATCGAGTGAAGAGTGAGGAGGCAAAAGGGATGAACACAACTGGTCTGTGGGAGTGGCGTCAGGACGGTTGGTTCTGGGAGTTCTAGGATAGAAGGATTATATCACTTAGGAGCTCTAAAGGCGGGGTTGGCCTCCCGTGCACAAACTGGTTGGGAGCTATGCCGCTCTCCTGACAAGGCCATGGCAGGCTGAAACTAGTTGTTGAACCTAAAGAGATCTGCTGTCTCACTCGATGGACTAGACGCCCGAGCGAAGCTGGGCGTGGTAGGATCTCGTACAAAGAAGCATTCACCGTATTGTTCGTGAAACAGCTATAGAAGAAAGGCCGACCCGGCGAATTCCGCTCGCCAAACGCCGCACGGTCATTCCGCGGCCAAGGAAACTATTGGCCCGTGACACATGTCTGTTCTTTTTCTATTCCAAAATCAGAAATTTTGTGCAGTTATCAAATGAGTTCTTTTGCTTAGAAATTATTCCCGGAAATAGAATAAAAAATAATTATTTCTGATCAAAATTGTTCCCGGGAACAAATGGTTACCAAACATGCCCTTAATTGTCAAATTTTTCTAGCTCTACTCAAACCTTTGCTTTATAGATCCAAGAAACATTAGGACTGCGTTTGGTAATAATTTTGTTCCCGTAAATAATTTTTTAGCAAAAATGATTTTTTCTAATTCTATTTCTTAGAACAATTTCTGAGTAAATGAACACGCTTGCTAATTAAACAAAATTTCTATTCTCGGATAGAAATGTGTTTAGTAGGATTCTTAAATTTTTTTATTTCTTGTAATTTTTTTAGTACTTTTATTATATTTTCCTCTTCTTCTTCTTTTTTTTTTTCTCTTCTTCTTCCTTCTTCTTTGTGGATGGTCGCTGGCCACCAGGTGAGGGCCGGTGAGCTTGTTGGAGGCTCACCTGACCACCATGAGGCTTGAGCTCGCCCAGGCCATGTGAGGTCTGCTTCACCGTGGCTAGGCGAGCTTGAGCTCGCCCAAATCTGGCAAGGCCGAGCTCGCCTAGCAACTGGCAAGGCTCGGGCCGACGAGCCTCACCATGGCTCGACGTCATGGGGGTCGATAACGCTCTTGTGAGGTTGCCAGCCATGGCCAAGGTTGGTGACCGGCCAAAAGGAAGAAGAAGAAAAGGAAAGAGAAGAAGAGAAAAGAAAAAATTAGACTTGATTTTAGGAATTGTTCTTGGGAACAAGAATCAACTTTTTTCTATTTTTTAATTTTATTCTAAATCTATTCTGAGAACAAAAAAACGGATTTTTATTCCGAGGAACAAAAAATTTACCAAACAGATTTATGTTCTTTTCTTGTTCTCGAGAATAAAATAACAAAATCACTTGTTTCCGAGAGTGTTACCAAACAGGCCATAAATCTTTTACAAAGGCCAGTCGCCTCACTTTTAGACTTTACATATTTTTGGTTTCACGCTCAATCCATAGCGTGACCAAAGAATCGATAAGGACACGCGCATGATTCGACTGAATTTGTAATAGTGAAGTTTTCATCGCCGCGGATGAGCAGAACGGGGTCCGGCCAAGGGGCACCTCTTCTCACCACATGGATTTATCTATCCTAGGACTCCAGCAGAAGCATCAGCATAATCTGAAGAACTCAACACTAATGAAGCAGCCCTTCATTGAAGTTCTTTACTCTGGCCGTGACCCAATATGTTCAAAGATCAGTGTTTTATCTTCTGAGGAAAAGTTTGCGTTTTATGTTTTCTTTTTATCTGGGCGGAATCCATCTTTGGTCCACGTCAGTGGCATGGATAGAACGCAGCTCTTGGCTCAAGTGGACCCACTGTCTTAAAGCTTCAGACCTTTTCATACGAGACTTGCTCTTCTTTGGGAAATCACACACGCTCAGTCCATGCCAAACCGTCGTCGTCGATCACCGTCAAACTCGAGCGATTGATGAAGAAATGACTACCTTCGAATAAGAAAAGATGAATGGGAGAGTCAGCTGGAGCAAGAGAGAAGAAGAAAAACTGAGAAAAAAAAAAAAAGCAGGAGAAAGCAAGTAAGGGTGTGTTTGTTTATGTTCTTTGTTTCTGTTTTTGAACAAAAATTTTGTTTTTTTGTTCCCGAGAACAAAAAAAGTTTGTTCCAAATCCCTTTTTTTGTTCCCGGGAACAAAATTGGAACAAAAATCAGAAACAAGAAAAAGTTGTTTTTTTTGTTCTAGGAACACTTTCAAGAAACACTTCTCTTTCTTTCTTCTTCTTTTCTTTGTTTCTTCTTCTTTTCTTCTTCTTTTTTCTTTGGCCGGTCACCGGCCTGGGCCATAGCCGGCGACACCGTCGAGGGCCGGTGACTTCGCCGGCCCCCGGCGAGGCCGAGCATCGCCGACCCCTGGCGAGGTCGAGCCTCAGGCTGGCTGGCGACGCTCGACCTCGCCTTGGGCCGGGCGAGCTCGAGCTCACCCGGATCCGACGCCGCCCGGGCGGTGGCCCGGCAAGGCCGAGCCTCGGTGGTCAGGCAAGCTCGACCTCGCCAAATCCGGGCGAGGCCACCAGCCACAAGGAAGAAAAAAATGAAAAATAAAATAAAAATATTAAAAATTAAAAGAAACAAAAAAAGAACACAAATTTACCAAACATATTTCTATTCTTTTTTTATTCTAGGAGCAAGTTTACCAAACGCGTTCTTCGATCAAAAATTGTTCCCCCGAATAGAAATAATTTTTCTATTTCTGTTTCCTGAAATAAAAAAAAAAAAAAAACACAAACACAAACAAATGCACTCTAAAAGACAACTTTGGATAAAATGCCAGTAACTTGAAAAGCGGCATAAGAAAAGGGCCACACTTCAGCTCTTACTTGAAATTTTCCTCGACCAAGCGTACATAGAATGTAAACTCATAATTTGTTGGGTATACATTAAGAGATAAGTCAACTTAAAATTCGTAGTCAAATAACAAATCTTTATTCCTCCAAACTCCTAATGCGTGTTGACTCGACTTGCGCATGACCGCCATGTTGACTTTGGCCCTCCCACCTACCTACGAATCCGTCACGGCGGCCATGAATTCCGGGTCAGCTTCGAGGAGTGCCATCGTCGTCGGCGGAAGGCAGATCTCGAGGTCGATGCTTCCGCCTCCTTCGTGGCCAGGATAGGCTGAGACCTTGCCGTCGAACTTGTTCGCATACCCACTTCGCAGAGCCACGGCCTTCCCCAGCCCGAACTCGTTGCCGTACTTGTCGAACCGTGGCGAGCTCCCCATCATGATGCTGTACTGATCGAACGTCTTGTCCAGGTGGTAGACCTGTGGCCTCTTTATCCAATCCTCGTTCCACTCCCTCAGCTTTGCGCTGCTGTGCTCCGCCACCGCCGTATGCAGCAGTCGCGCCGCCCACCCAAGGCCGCTGCCCAGCAGCTCCCCCACCTTAGCCGCCGTCCTCACTGGTGTGATTGAGTTTCCGAAGTATTCCGGCGAGAGCGGAGGGTCAAGCCTTGCCCGGTTGTTCGCAGCCATCCGGCAACCTGTGACCTGGCTGGGCGGGAAGCGGCGGGCGCGCGCGATGCACCGCCATACAAGGGCAGTCAGGGACTGGAAGGATGAGATATTGGTGGTGCCGCATTGCCGGTTTGCCTCCGCCTTGAGCCCCGCGATGGCGTCAGCTGAGAAATGGAAGACTCGTTCCCTGAGCTCGGGGGCTTCAAAGCGGGCGAGAAACGACGAGGGATCATCTGTGTAAGGCAGGCTTAAAGGGCCGGGATGGTTTTCCGGGAACCACCTGGTCAGGGCCGGGGGACGCGATAGCGGAACAACATCAACGGCGCCTTTCTCTTGCGCTTGGAAGATCTTGGACCACGAGTTGAAGAAGAGCCAGAAGGAGGTGCCGTCGCCGATGGCGTGGTTCAGGGAGAGCCCGATGAAGACCCCATCGGCAAGCTCGGTGACCTGCACGGACAGCAGGGACAGGGTATGGCCATCGTGGTTGATCGCCCGGTCGTGGTCGAAGAAGGACTGGACGACATCTGGGACGTAGGTCGGGGAGAGTATGTCGGCCACGGTCATGTCGAGCGCGGCATGGATGAACCGGGCCCCAGGGCTGTTGGCGCAGTCAACGAAGACAGTGTAGAACGGGGGGTCGGCCTGCTTGAGGGTGGCGAGGCGGCCGGCGAGCGGGTAGAAGTGGAAGAGGGCGGAAGAGAGAGAGCGCTCGAGCTTCTCCAAGAAGGAACGGATGAAAGCGGGGCGGTCGAAGCCAGGGTCGAGGCAGCGAGGAGGGAGGGAGAAGAGGAGGCCCTTTTGGATGTAGTGGACGGAGAGCATGGCGAGGTCCCACGGCGGCAAGTGGAGAGGACGGTTCCAGCCATCAGGAAGTTGGGGAGGTTTGACGAAGCAGTCGGAGATGAATCGGACGGATCGAGGAGGAGGAGGAGGAGGAGTCATTGCGTGGATCGTGTTTGTTGAGACTCGGAAGATGATTGCGCTTAAGACTCAGCCCTCACCTTGAAGAGGATGGTTGGTGTTATTTATTTACATGGGGATGCTGGAGCCGTGCAAATCGGTCTATGACTAGTGCAGATGGAGTCGTTTGAAGTGGGGTAATGACGACTAGGATAGCATGTCTCTTTAGAATTTTTTTATTGGGTCAGACTAGAATGGAGCAACAACTCCCATCGGGTAACCCGACAATCTGAAAACAGACTGCTCCCACCAACTACCGGACTCTGACGACTGCTTGACTAGTAGAAGAGTCTGACTTTTCATCTTATTGGCAAAAGAAAGAAACTAAGACCAGCTAATCTTCACACCCCTTGCTCCTCCAAGCAATACTCGAGCCTTTTCATTCTCTCTCTCTCTCTCTCTCTTTCTCTCCCCACGTTCTGATAAAATATTGAAAACGTTTCCTGCTTTGCTTAGACAACCTCGAATTCCACCCACACAACCCGCTCCTCTCGGCCTCCAATTGAACTGCCGCTTGTGCTCTGATCATAGCCAAAATGAGATGACAGTAAATCAAGAAAATCCAATCCCAGATTAGAAAGCCATTTCACATCTTTGAAATCTACATTTCTACTTTCTGCAACTTCTTTCCCTAAATTTTGCGTTTCCGTTACTTATAAAAACATCAACAGAGACAAATAAATAAACATAGGAGGGAGGGGATTGAGGATAGTTGGCCGCAAATATAGTTAAAGACAGTGCAGGCTTAAATCATTCATTGCCACCGACCAATAAAATATAAAGACACTTGAAAGTAGAGACTATATATATATATAGAGAGAGAGACTTTGTCTCCTATGGAGATCGCCAAAATTCTTATCTTTGATTGACTAAAGCTATGACATGCGAGCTGTGCGAGCTGCATTTAGCTGTTGGGATAATAATTGAGATAAAATAGGATAAAGTGAGATATCAAATCTTTTAGATAGTGAAGGTGGATATATATCTAATGCTATCAAGTGTTAGGTACAATTTGGGTAAGATTAAAAAATATATAATATTGAATTAAATTATAAAATTAAAAATTAGAAATTCAAATAAATTAAAAGCTAAGGAAAAACTCTAGATCTAGGAATTGTGGCCATCTGCCTCCGAAGTGGCCACGATCGAAAACGGTGGCCACTAACATTGCCACGCGGCGGCGACACGATTAGTAAAATCTCATACCACGATAGAGAGGGTGGGCAAGGGAATTTTAGCCAACTACCAACATTGTCTTTGCATCGTCTCAGATTGATCAAAGTCCGGGTTGTCGGCGATACCAAAGATTTGCAGCCTCTTCTTCCCCATTTTCCCCTCTTCCTTTGAGACGTATAGCATCCTCCGTGGGATTCTAGCATCCTCGCAAAACCTGTTTTTTTCACCCACAATATTGATCACTATGTCAATGAAGTGGCGTAGGTAGAGCCAAAGTTCCAGCCACTGATGTTTGAGGTGGTGTAAGCAATGCTTCAATTAGTTCAACATATGCCTATGTGAAACATTAAAGAGCCGATCTTGGTCATCACATTCATCAAGTCCATGTACCAAAAGGAAAAGGCACCCAATTGCTGGCGTACAACAAGCGGAGATGGGAGAAGAAGAGGGAGGAAGAAGACAATAAGTAGTGACAATTTCATCACGTCTTCCACCAATTGGAACCGAGATAGGAAAAGGAGAAGGTAGACAACGAATTGGACTAGCGAAATCAGAGGCTCAGTTGGATCCATTTGATGTAGATGCTTACGATCTTTTTCTCTTTTTTTCAGTTCATCTTTTTTTTTGAAAAAATCCTTATCCAATCTAAGTTTATCTCACCCCTCCCCTGGATTTCTTATCCGGCGTTTTATCCGGATGTATTCAGGTATGTCCGACCAGGTCGAGCAGCGGATGAAGCTGAGAGACAAGGAGAGACGAGGAGAAGCAAAGAAGACACGCAAATGAAAAGTGGCATAAGAAAACACATTCTCCTCCCCGAGGCAGGCAAGTGAAGTATATAGACAAGAACACTTGGAAATCAGACAGCGCAGGCGAAATCATAGGCTCGAAACTCATTCTTGCGACTGACCGAATAAAACCTCAAGACACGTGAAAGTAGAGACTATAGAGAGAGAGAGAGAGAGGACTTGTTTCGCCAAAGGAAAAAGAGCACTTTCTCCATTCCCCCTGGGAAGATCACCCTGAAAAATCTACTTCTAACTTCGACAGACAGAAGCCCTTCTCTCAAAATCCTACACGCCAATTTCTATCCCTTTACTTTGCACTTATGCAAGCGGCCATGTTCTATACAGAACCATGCTAGTCACTCTAATCATGTTGTAATGTCGTCTCGCATGCTTGACAATGAGCCTTATATACTATTTATATTCACGTGATTCTGCCTATCTACTTAAACTTTTAAATTGGACTTTTTAACACGATATTTAATTTAATTTCATCATATCATGTGCATCCACCGCCCACAGTCAAATTCCTCATACTGTGGACTTTGTAACAAGCTGCATTATCATGCTCCGACTGATCCACCAATGGGCATAAACTTTCGTCCAGCATCTGAATGATAGATCGAGGAAAACAGAGGTTGCAACTTCAGACTAAAGTTCCGAAGGATGATAAACCTTTTCATTGCAAACTAATTCGCCTTACTGTTCTCTGCTCTTCAGGTGTTAAGAATTTACAGGGCTTGGAGGGGCATGGGTTGCGACTAAGGGCTTCCGCAAAGCCATATCGCCCATGCCATAAGAAACAGAAAACATACTTCCAGGAACCAGGCATTGGTACTTCTTTGCAAATTACGACCAGGTGGAATACATGCTTCTTCTTGGGAGCATTCGGTACATGAAAACATAACAGGTAATCAATGAACAATTTCAATGATGACCTGTCTTGCAAAACAACAATATCTACATTCACTCTCAATTAATTGGCTGCTGATTTTGTTTCACTAACACTTACTTCCGGTCGTCTTTTATTAGTCTGTGTCTTGAGTTTGAGCCCGAAATAAGGATGTAGGTCCCTAGCACATGAACACTTTCCGCAGCGTGGCATATGATGGAAGAAGTTCGCCCAAGATGGTCATAATTTCTTTTTGATCACGTGAAGACCACGTGATCAAACCGTAGTTTTGCTTTATCTCTTTCGTTTTCTTTCAAGCGACAGGCCGGAATTCTGGACCTTAAAACTAATTGTTTGGCGGCATTTGATGCTGAAAGAGAGCTTTTAGTTTAGTATTTTATTTCCTTTCCTTCAACCTGCACAGGTAAAGCTAACATGAACAGTATATATACGGAGAAGTTGGAGATAGGAATAAGGATGTGTTTGATAATTATTTTATTTTCTAAAATAAAATTGATTTTTTTAATTGTGTTTTCAGGATAAATTTCTAAACATAAAAATGCATTTAGAATTATCTTTAAAAATTTTATTATCGGAATAGAAATTCGTAGCGTATAAACACTTTCCGTAGGGTGGCAGGTGATGGAAGAAATTACACCCACGATGGTCATAATTTCTTTTTGACCAACTCTGTGAAGAAAGAAAAGGGAGATTCCCTCTTGAGGACCACACGTGAACCCTTGCCCGTCCTTTAAGTGATGCTTCACTGTTGAAGGGATCGTTTATGTCTGCGTCTTTTTCCCAAACAGTAGTTTCGCTTTATCTCGTTCGGTCTCTTTCAAGCTACACGCCGGAATTCTGGACCATGGAATTAACTATTTGGCGGCATGTGACACCGACAGGGCTTTTAGTTTAGTTTTTTTATTTCCTTCAAGTTGCAATGGTAAAGCTTGACATGGACGGGTAAGGACGTGTTTGGTGATCATCTTTTTTAAAATAGAAATGAATTTTTTTATTTTATTTCTGAATAAATTTTTGAACATAAAAATGTGCTGATACTATTTTTAAAATTTCTATTTTCAAAATAGAAATATGTTTGATACTACCCTTAAAATTTCTAGTCCAGATTATTTTCTTTTAATTATTTAATGAATTTATTACCTTTTTTTCCTTTTTTTTTCTTTTCTCTTTCTCCTTTGTCTACCAGTTGCTAGCCTCCATCAAGCCCGAGCCTCGCCAAAGAAGAAGAAGAAGAGGAGGAAAAGAAAAAAAAAATGCTTGATTCTAAGAATTATTCCAAGAAACAAAGAACCAACTTTTTTTACTTCTTAATTATGTTCCAAGAGTACCTTTGTTCTAAGAAACAAAAAAGTTACTAAATGGATTTATATTATTTTTTTGTTCCGAAGAGCAAAATAATAGAATAAGGTATTGTTTGGTACATTACCAAATAAAACGTAAGTAATAAATGGACATCTCTTGAGTTTTTGTTATGCATCCGATTAGAGTATGAGAGTTTGAAGCTGATTAAATTCTTGTGATAAGAATTTATATAACTTCTTTGTTAGATCGAGACATTATGAGGGTAAAACATCATGTGAGATATCGGATGTGATTGGAGATTAGAAAACACTAAGAGCATTTGAGTGCTTGAGCGTAATTATCATCTTCATTGTTTTGCTTGTTTTATAGTTGTGCTACTCTTCTCGTGGATATAGGTTACATTGACCCAACCATATAAAATTGGCATCTATTGTTTTCCACGTGTTGTCTGTTTTATTCGATCAATTGCTTCCACTCGTAAAGCTTCGCATGAATGAAGAACCCAAGTGGATTCATCAAAACCTAAATTTCATTTGCATGGGCAAGTTCCTTCCCTGATAAGGAGACATCGAGAATTAGTCCTTTTTTAAATTAGACTTTATGAAAGTTTATTTTCTAAAGAAAAGAAGAGAATACTTGAGAATTTAAGATTTAAAAAAGACTTTACGGTTTATAACCGATATAATTTGCAAGAAGACTTAAAAGTATGTTTTTTTTTTTATGGAATTGGAAAGTACATTCTTGTAATAAAAGAATTTAAACAGAAAGCCATGTGTGTATCTTTCGGTATTACAGTAGCAAGGCAAAAATGCGATAGAATCTTTCAATTTCGATACTCTATACCCGATATTTCGACTTCGGAATTTTTTTAATATTAGATTGGGCCACCATACAAGTTATCATGATGTTTTACTCTGCGGTTTCTAACCAATAATAAGATTTTGGCTGAGGATCAATTCAAACATAAAGCATAAAATAAAAAAGAAAAACCCATAATTTATTCACTACAAATTGAGAAATAAATCAACTTAAAATAAACTTACAAGTCAAACAACCAGTGTTTTTTCATCTTGATAACTAATGGCTGTCGACTCGACCGGCACATAACCACCGTGTTGTGTAGGCCCTCCGACCTACAAATCCGTCACCGCAGCCATGAATTCAGCGTCAGCTTCGAGAGACGCCAACGTGGCCGGCGAAAGGCAAATCTCGAGGTCGATGCTTCCGCCTCCCTCGCGGCCCGGATAGCTTGTGACCTTGCCGTCGAACTTGTTGGCACACCCACTTCGCGGAGCCGCGGCCTTCCCCAGCCCGAAGTTGTTGCCATACATGTTGAACCGCGGCGAGCTCGACATGATGATGCTGCACGGATCAAGCGTCCGGTCCAGGCGGTACACCTGCGGGCTCTTTATCCACTCCTCGTTCCACTCGAGCACCTTCGCGTTGCCGTGCTCCGCCACCAACGCATGCAGCAGCAGCGCCGCCCACCCAAGGCCGCCGCCTAGCAGCTCCCCCGCCGTCGTCGCCGCCCTCAACATCGTGACCGGGTTCCCGAAGTATTCCGGCGGTAGCGGGGGGTCTAGCCTCGCCCGATTGTTCGAGATCACCCGGCAGCTTGTGACCTGGCTGGGCGGCACGCAGCGAGCGCGCGTGATGCACCGCCATAGCAGGGCAGTCAGGGACTGGAAGGACGAGATCTTGGGAGTGCCGCATTGCCGGTTCGCCTCCGCCTTGAGACTCGCGATGGTGTCGGCGGAGAAGTGAAAGACTCGCTCCCTGAGATCCGGGACTTGGTAGCGGGGGTGGAACGACGAGGGGTCGTCCGCGGAAGGCAGGCTTACCGGGCCGGGGTGGTTCTCAGAGAACCAGCGGGTCAGGACGGGGGGACGCGATAGCTGGACGACATCGACGTCGCCTTTCTCTTGCGCTTGGAAGATCTCGGACCACGAGTTGAAAAAGAGCCAGAAGGAGGTGCCGTCGCCGATAGAGTGGTTCATGGAGAGCCCGATGAAGACGCCGTCGGCGAGCTCGGTGACCTGAGCGGACAGCAGGGACAGGGAGTGGCCGTCGTGGTTGACCGCCCAGTTGTGGTCGAAGAAGGAGTGGACGATGGACGGGACGTACGTCGGGGAGAGAATGTCGGCCACGGTCATGTCAAGGAGTGCAGCGTGGATGAACCGGGCACCAGGGCCGTCGGCGCAGTCGACGAAGACGGTGTGGAGAGGGGGTCGGTCTGCTTGAGGGTGGCGAGGCGGCCGGCGAGCGGGTAGAAGTGGGAGAGGGCGGAGGAGAGGGAGCGCTTGAGCTTGTCCAAGAAGGAATGGATGAAAGCGGGGCGGTCGAAGCCGGGGTCGAGGCAGTGAGGAGGGAGGGGGAAGAGGAGCCCCTTTTGGATGTAGTGGGTGGCAAGCATGGCGAGCTCGCACGGCGCCAAGTGCCGAGGGCGGTTTGAATGTGGGGGAAGCCGGTGTGGTTTTATGAGACAGTCGGAGATGTACCGGACGGTGGTATGAGGAGGAGGAGGAGGAGTCATTTCGGTGGCGGTGACGGATGATGAATTGGTCTCTCGGCTCAAACTCAAAGGCCGTGGTGTGCACAAAGCCAGCAATGCTCGAGCCATATACAACCACGGTATTAGGAAAGAAAAGGCAAAACGCGGCCGGCGCAGCCTCAATAATTCAACGTCATTCATGAGAGAAAAAGTGTGTTTATCGTTCAAATCACGAACAGTGAAAAGCAGGAGCGACAACACTTGACTTTCGGCTCCCTCATCCTTGTGAGGGATCACGGGACACGTTCTCTAAATTTTAACCCGAATTTTTAATTTATTTAATATGATTTATAAACTTTTAATACATGTTCAATCCAATTCTTATGAACCTTATGAAAATGTTTAATACAATTATTTCATTAATTCAAAATCAGAAATTATATTAAATATTTTCATATAATGTAAGGACATGTACCAAAGGTTCAGATATTATATTAAATAAATTAAAAAGTTATAGACTACCTTGTATATTGGACTAAAATTCAAAAATCATATTGAAAAAAATTAAAAGTTGATGAACTAAATTATACATTAGACCAAAGTTTAAATATTGTTTGTGTCATTTTCTCTAATTATGATACGCTCCTTCAATTTGGGTTCACTTTAATACAGAATATTGGAAGAAAAAAATCCAGACATAGTTTTCGTAACCTTTAAAACTTAAACACACTTCAAATCCCAATAAGAAACTTTCAAAAAAATAAAACCGCGTAAAAGTTTAACCAACACACCTATCCTTTTTTTAGTCAAAAAAGAAATCCAATCCTAGTTTAAAAAGCCATTACATCTTTGAATTTTAGATTTCTACTTTTTGCAACTTCTTTCCGTAAACTTGGGTTTACGTAGATTACAAAAACATCGACGACTAAAAAATTTAATGATCGGAAGGAAAGCGTGAATTTCAACCTCTATTAGCACATTTATCCCCCCAAGACGGGCAATCAAACTAAACTAGCCCCGAAGTAACTGGATGTTAGACAGAGCAGGCCAAATCATTTATGCTACCGACCAAAAAAAATCTAAGGCACTTGTAAGTAGAGACTATATATATACAGAGAGAAGATTTTGTCTCCTTGTAGTTCACCAAAATTCTATCTTGAATCATATCACAAGTTTCAAACTTTGGTCAGTGAAAATCTTATGATGCATTTGATCGTTGGGATAATGATTGGGATGTAATAGGATAAAGTGGAATATCAAATCCTCCAAATAATGAAGGTGGATATATCTAATCTTGTCAAGTGTTTGGTACACCTCATGAGAAAACTAGAACATTATAAAATTCAGGCGATGACCAACATTAATTAAAAGCTAAGGAAAAACCCTAGATCTAGGAATTGTGGCCATCACCTCCACAATGGCCATGATCGTAAACAGTGACCACCAACATCACCGTGAAGCGGCAACACAAATCAATAAATCTCAAACTATGATAGAGAGGATGGGTGGGGAGAATTTCATGCAACCACCAACATTAGCTTTACGTCACCTCAGATTGATCGAGGTTCGGGTTGTCAGTGATACCAAAGATTTACGACCTCTTCATCACCATCTTCCCCTCCCTTGTAAAGAGGGTGTGGTCAACAAATCCGCCGCAGGGCAAGCAGCCCGACTACAAAACGCACTCTTTTCTATTCACAACCACGTCTATAATTAAAGATTAGCGCTAACAAGCAAGAAGAGGCCCTTGACTCTTCCAAAGCTCCTTCCTTTAGCTGGTGCGCAAGGTCGTGCACTGATCTAATCACAGGTGAAATCCAATCCCTTCGCTTCGCACTAGGCTTGGAAACCATAAGCCAAACCCTCTTCACCTCTCAAAAGCAAGAGAGTGAGCAGCAAGCTAGTCAATGGATCACTAAAGTGGCAGTGGAAAAAACAACGTAAGCTAAGCCTGCCAGTCACCAACCAAGCCAATGCGCCATCTTCAGTATCTATCCGGGTTGGGTCAACTTGAGTTCTCTATCCCCACTTATTAAAACTCTTGTGCTGGTCCTCAACTATCCAAACAATGTCTGATTCTGATTTTTTGTTCCCGGATCAATTTGGGAACATAATCGCATTTAGTAAAACTTTTGTTCCCGAAACAAATTTCTATTTTTTTTGTTCCCAGAAATAGATTTGGAACATAATCAAGAATTAAAAAAAAAATTGATTCTTGTTCCGGGAACAAATCTAAAAATGAAAACCAACTCTTCTTCGTCCATTTTCTCTTCTTCTTCTTCATCGACCGCCATCCCGCAGTTGCCATCCACCACCGTCCGCCGCCGCCGATCGCCGGCAATCGGTTCAGTGAGCTCGCCAGTGGCCAGGTGACAGGGCTGGGCGAGCCTCGCCGGGGCCAGGCGGGCCTCGCTAGGGCTAGCCACTAGCGAGGCTGGGCGAGCCCTACCCAACTGTCGACGAGGCTCAGCCAACGAGAACCGACCTTGCCGAGGGCCGACGACACTCTGGTGAGGTCGTTGGCCCTCATCTGGCCGATCATCGGACCAACGACGGGCCACAAGAAGAAGAATAACATGAGAGATAAAGGAAAAAAAGTAAAAAAAAAAAAAAAGGGAAAAAAGAAAACAAATATTTAAAAATTAAAAAAATTAATTTGGAACATAATCAATGAGCACGATACCTAACGCAATTCTATTCCAAAATCAAATTTTGGACAGCCAAACTGCTTAAAATACTTAGAAATTGTTCCCGGAAATAGAATAAAAAAAAATCATTTCTGATTAAAATCTGTTCCCGAGAACAGAATCTATACCAAACACGATCTAAATCAATCCTTAAAAAGAGGACTTGCATTTTTCAACTGCATCGCTTCTCTCGAGACAATGCCCCCGTGGGATTCTAGCATCACGGCAGAACTTGTTTTTGTCCACCACGATATTGATCACTATGTCAATGAAGAGCAGGCGGAGCCAGATTTGAGCCGCTGATGGTTGAGGTGGTGTAAACAATGCTTCAATTAGTCCAACAGACGCCTATGAGAAAACCTTAGCCCATTTCATATCGACGAGCTAGTCTTGGTCATCACATTCATCACGTCCGTGATCCAAAAGAAGGGACACCCATTTGCTGGCGTACAACAAATGGAAATGAGAAAAGAAGAGGAAGGAAGAAGACAAGTAGTAGCGACAATTTTGTCTCGTCTTCCACCAATTGGAACCGAGACAGGTAAAGGAGAGAGCAGACAACGAATCGAAAAGGCAGAGTCAAAGTCGGAGGCTCAGTTGGATCCATTTTGATGTGCAAATACTTGCAATCTCTTATCCAATCAGGGTTTATCCCACCTCTTCCCCGGATTTTTTATCCGGCGATTTATCCAGATGTATCAATTTGTCAATGTACCCGGATTTGTCCAATCCAGTAGAGTTCCCAAACATCGGATAGGATAACAGATTATCCTTATCTGGACTCATCCGAACTACCACACGGAGCACAAGTTCTATCCCGTTACTTCACACACATGCAGGCAACGCTATTCCATGTACTTGAAAACCATTACCCACAGTCAACGGCATAGACTGATGTGCAAGATGAGAAAGGAAATGCATAACAAATCCACAGCAAACATCAACACCAACAGCAACAAAGACACGAAACAATCTCCGATCCCACACCAGGTTTCATAGCTAAACGTGCAAACCAGTCTAAGTAGTAAATACCAAAGTCTAAACCAAAATGAGCAAATTTTCAGCAGCCCATCAAAAACGCATGGTGCCTCTCAAGGCTCCAGCGTCCAACATCTCTCCTTCAAGCCAGACACTTAAGAGACAAGGTTATCACTCAAGGATAGACCAGCCAGCTGATCCACTGGGCTGTTAGCCTGCTGCTGCTGCTGAGAAGCGCTGCTCCTCAGGACATCCATTGCCTCCTCGACCTTTGCCTTCAGTGCATCCGGTGACTCGAGCAGATGCAAAACCTCAGTCTGGTCCATTTCCAAAAGCATGCCAGTCACTTTGGCTGCATTTTCGTGCGCCAGCTGATCCACCAATGGGTATAAACTTTCACCCAGCATCTGAGTGATAGATCAGAGAAAGCAGAGGTTGCAGATTCAGACTCAGTATCGAGGGACGATAAACCTTTTCACTGCAAAGCGATTTCATTTTTGACTTACTGTTCTCTGCTGTTCAGGTGAAGAATTTGCAAGCGCTGTAGCCAGCGCTGTGATTGGCAAGGGTTGCGGCACCGAAGGCTCCCGCAAAGCCATGTCACCCATGCCATAAGGAACAGGAAACATGCCTCCGGAACCTGGCATTGGCACTTCCTGCAAATTGCGACCAGGGTACCGATACATGCGTCCTCTTGGGAGCATCTGGTACATGAAACAGAACAGGTATTTATGAACAGATAATGACCTGTCTTATAGAACGAAATGTCTGAGTTCACTCTCGACCAACCTGCTGCTGCATCAACGGCACAGGCTGCTGATTTTGTTGCACGGGACCTGCTCCCCGTCGTCCTCCAGGACGTTGACCCTGTTGACCCTGTTGGACAAGGGGAACAAAGTAATTGGGCATAGGAGCCCCACCAGGCCTCATCCCGGGAACAAGTTGCTGATGATAACCAAATCCAGCCTAGAAAATACACAAGATCAATAACATCAAAATTGTATTACAAATAGCATTATGGTAATGCATTGGCAAATTCATGAACTATACCACAAGCCACGTGGACTCTTACCCATACATATCTGCTACAATTCCAACAACTATCTCCAACAATGCCCAAAATCTCAAACAGATGACCTTCGATAAAGCTCAGAGGCCAGCATGTGATGGATTGATATTACATCAAGAACTCCAAACACATTCCTTAGACTTGGACCACAGAGGGAGAAGTTTAAATATAAAGAGTTTGTAAAACAAATTTGCCAAGTTTATTTGATATAGTAGAAAGAAAACAATTATATATGCTTTGACAATGATAAGACGCCATATTAGTTGATGCGTCAATAAAACAAAATGTTTTGAGCTGAATAGGTTTGACTCAATGATATATATGTGCCTTATTCGACGTTTAATAGATCCAGGATGCATGTAACTTGGGCATGGAATTTAATTGGATCACAAGATGCAAAATAAGAATCAACAGATATTGAAGACTAAATATGGTAAAAGTATAAAAGCACAACTTTGTGGGCAACTATAAACTCCATCTGACTATAACATAGACACCTTATTCAACAAATACAAAGGCCAGATGAAAGAGCCACAGACAGGAAACTATGTAAATGGCACAAAAGGGATAGCAACAATCACTCGAGAAAGAAAATTATGAAAGAAAAGTTACTCAACATTTAACTAATCAGTGGCAAGATGAACGAAGTTTATTCAGAACAAAAGAAAGAAACAAATTAACAAAAAACATTACCATATTGACTTATGCCGAAATTGATACTTACTTGTGGAGGAATTATGGCAGGTGGACCTTGGCCATATAAAAACTGTTGCCCCAAGCCTGGAGCACCAGGAGGATACATAGGCATTCGAGGACCGACAGATGGTGCCATAGTGATGGGTCTCATCTGCGAGAACTGCGCCTGAAGAGAAAGCAACAAAAGAAATCAGAAGAACTTTCTCAGGATGGACCAGTTATACTTCAACTAGGGTTGAGAACTGGACCAAACCAGCCTGGACCGACCATTTCAAGGTCAATTCTAGAGAGAACCAGTTCAGTTCCCTGTTCCAAGACCATAACCATTCTACCCGAAAATGGGTTCAAACCGATTCCAAACAGGTTCAACCGGGTTCTAAACTGATTTCGTAGCCTCTTTCAAGAAAGGAAATTTATTTTTGCAAGCATTGACAATTGAACCTTGATCTCAAGATGAACCAATAACATAACCACTTGACCAACTTATATTTTTGTATTGTATAATGCTATTTTAATAGTTTTATGATAACACTTAAGTTCCTACAAAACATATAATGGACAGGTTCCCAAGTTGAACTGCGAATCAGATAGGAACTCGCCAATTCAGGAACCAGGAGTCACGTGATCAGTTCCAGAATTTAGGCCGGACCTGACTAACCCTGAGACTCACCCCTAAGCTTCAAAAAGACCCAATAGCTAGTAAAATCTCCAGCAATGAAATGCCAAGAGACAATTGAAAAAACCGTAGTAAGTTACATGTTAACTGTTGATTTCAAATGGAAAGATGGAAAATCATGGAACACTCCACATCTTCAATCGATATCCTATTTCGTTTTTCAATTAATGACCTTGACAAAATATTTTTGCAAAATCGTCAGTCAAACTACATAAAGCTCCTAATGAATTAAAAACTGAAGTTGATTCAACAAAACCAAAAAATTATTTGCATGTGAAAGCCTAGTCAGATAAAAAGACACCGAGAATAATATCGGCCAAACTCCAGTCTAAAAGTAATTTTTTGAATTGCAAACTTGAAACTGAACTTGTGAATTGCGAAGCCACCAGTATGACATATGTATGCAAACAAATTAAGCACGTGAAAAGCAATACGGCAGATCAAACAGGGAATGAGGAAGGAAAATCAATCAAAGCTATGAAAAACAACCAGGATATTCATTCATACTACAATATGCCACCATAGTTATTTACCTGCAATCTTGCTCTTCTCTCTTCTTTCCTTTGGGCAAGTGCAACATACAGAGGTTTGCTGACAACCATCTTATTATTCATACCAGCAAGCTGCAATACACAAAGACATGATACTTCCCAGATACATATTGTGTAAGTAAACACTCTGTCAACCAGATGCCAACAATTTTAGGACTTACAGCTCGAGCTGCTTCATCAGGAGATGAGAATGCCACAAATCCAGAGCCCCTGCTAATTCCATTAGGATCACGCATGACCTGTTTAACAGCATGGAATAAGATAATTTATGGATACCCTATTCAAAAGTTAGATCAGGGACAAAGGCATTTTTAAAATTTGTCAAAAGACTACTTACTGACCTTACAGGAAGTAATTGTTCCAAACTCCGAGAACAATTCCTTGAGTTTCTCATCATCAATGCTATCATTGAGATTCTTAACATAGAGATTTACACCTTGAAATTTGTCTACTGTTTCCTTCATGCTCTGCTCAAACCGTGCTTTCAGTTCGAGCTCTCTTTCAGATTTTTTCTGGGCTCTTCCAACATACCATTCCTTCTCATCAATCTTTTTGCCATTCAAAGAGTCAACTGCTTTAGCAGCATCATCCGCATTTTCAAAATTGACAAATCCAAAACATTTTGATTTACCCTCTCCATCTTTCATTACTACAGCACTGGTCATGGGCCCATACTCGCCAAATGTACTCTTCAAATCCTCATCTGTAGTCGATTCTGATAAGTTTTTTACATACACATTGTTGAATTTTGTCTTGTTAAGAGCAGTATCCCTTTCTTGCTTGCGGAGAAAGTGTCCAACATAAACTTGTTTATCGTTGATCAGCATTCCATTCAACTTATCTATTGCATTTTGAGCTGATTCTTCACTATCAAATTGAACGAATCCATAACCCTTTGATTGGCCTTGAGCATCATTGGCCACTTTGCAGGAAAGAATGTTGCCAAATGTAGAAAAAGTTTCGTGCAGTGCTTTGTGGTCAATCGTCTTGTCCAGATTCTACACATCCCGGGAAAAATGGAGACATTAATGCTTGGGGAAAAAAAGTATAGAAGCAATATTAAATTAAGCCACTAGACAAACTAGACATGTTCTCCATTAAAAATCCATCACCTCATTAAATACTTTTTAGGAGAAAAAAAAATACTGAGAGGTCAAGCAATTCAAGGGGGCAAGTTCTCAAATGTGTACTTAAGGAAATAGCAGTACCTTGATAAATATGTTTGCAGTCCCACTCTTGCGGATGCTAGGATCCCTATGGGAATACATAATTCGAATGGCCTTGTTATTCACTGGAGTGAAATTCAGTGCATCCAAGGCCCTTGCCGCTGCATTATTGTGCATCGGGTCAACATAGAAATACACGTGAACTTCCAAAACAAACCACGAGAACGCATGCATGCAAGCATACGCGTTAGCAGGGAGATAGAGCATGGCAAAGAGATCAAAGACTAGGGGATAACAGTAGTGATACAAGCAGAGAAATAATGAAAACCAAAGCCAGCGAAAGCTGCAGAAATAGTGCTGTGAAAAAGAAAGCGGCTTAGACGGGAAAAGACTTCGTGACTGGTGAAACAAGAATGTCAAATACAAGCTGACAGCCTAAAAACTGCGCTAATTCACAAGAAACAAGGAGAACTCTTCCTCAGCAGTTCAGATAGAGGCATAATTCAGAACTGAGGGTTTAATAAGATGCCTTCACAAAATCAGTTGCCACAGTTCCTTCTTCTCCAAGGACACAAACTCTCCCATTACAAACTTCCAGGAAAAATTTCAGTGTCTCTTTAAAAGAAGTGACAGATGGAGCATCACATCGCTCACGTGTCACTCTCAATCTAGCGTTTGGCAAAGTGATTGGGCATTACCAGGATAAAACTATGTTCTAGAGTTACAAGACAACTCCAAATTGGTCTACTTTACCACACCAGCAAATTCCATGAAACGGCTTCTCATTCAGAAATTATAATGTGGCAGATAAAAATAGAAGACCGCAACACAGCAAAAAGAGATGACACCCAACAAAGATCATAAAATGGTTTCATGACCACATAATGCGCATGAAACTCCAAGCTGCCCTGCCAAGGCAGTCCTCGCATCTTTACCCAATCAGAATCTCCCCATCAATCTCAATATTTTGTGGACAATCAATCATATTTACAAATCGACAGCTATAATGACCATATTCTGCCAAATGCAATGCCAAATCCTAACATTTACATTGTTTACTACAAATCAAACAGTGCACGTTAGCAAAATCTCAACCAAAATCGCAGCACTTTACACTCGATCTCATTCAGCGTCCACGCCAAAGCACATAATCGGTTAGGCAAAGAGGATAATTAAACTCGAACATATCCAGCGCAGACAAACTAACCATCCAGAGGGTCGCTATAGTTGACGTAGCCATAACCCAGGGACCGGCGGGTGCTCAGGTCCCGGCAAACCCTCACGGAGACGACCTGGCCGACCTGGTTGAACAGATCGTAGAGCTGCGAGTCGTTGACGGTGAAGTCCAGGTCCCCGACGTACAGCGACGTCGAGAGATACGGGCTCGCGCCCCCGGCGCCGGCGGCCGGGACGCCGTTCGGGCCGCCGATCGCCCCCGCGGCGGCGGCGGCGGCCTGATGTTGCACCTGAATCTGCGCCATTACCTAGTCCCGATCGCGAGAAAAAAAAGAACAGAAAACACGAAAACCCTAACCCCTAATCTCTCACAAAACTGTTCGCTTTTCCTCTTCCCGATAAGAATTGAAGACCCCCTTCTCCTGAACAAAGAATCCCCAAAAAATCTGAAGAACCCTAAAGGAATATAGCCCGGCCGTGTACTTTTCCCGTGAAAAAAAATTATTTTTCTTTTTTTTTGAGTGCTTTCTCCGAAACGAGGGAGACGACGAGCGGAGACAAAACTGAAGATAGGATCGCCGGACAAACCAGGCCGAGGCCGGACCGGACGGCCAACGCGGTGGCGGAGGAGAGGACGGCGAATCGATAGAAGAATAAAATTTGCGGAGGTTTTTTTGGTGTTTTTTTTTTTGGGTGGTGGGAGGGCAGGACCGACTGCACCGCACCGGCTCGGAGAGGCCCGCGCCGCTTATATACCGTCGGCGGCCGTTGGAGGGGGCGGGGAGCTCCGCAAACCCTAGCCTTGGGCCTATCGGGGACGGAGATGGATCGTGGGCCGTCGGATCGACCCGCTCGCTGCCGTACGCGCGGGGCCCCACGTGGCGGTTTCTACGGCTGGCGTAACCGCTAAGACAAAGGGGGTGGTGATTTTAGGGAGACAAAGAGAATGATGGTGGGGGGTCGGTGCGGTCGGGTCAATCGGACACGTGAGGACACGTGGCGGCCCGGCAGCTCGCCGCGGCGCCGGGCCCCGGAGGTTGTCCACGAGCCGAGCTGGCGAGAGCTGGCGTGGAAAAAGTTCGTTGCTCGATTCTTTTCTTTATTTTATTAGACAATCGATCCAAAAATTAGCTTAACAAAATGAAAAGAGCTGGGGATTTTTAATGGTTCGCTCTCCGACGGAACTACGATGTACGGAGGTAAAATCTGAAGATAAAAAAAGTGATGCTTTGATATGTATCAGGACACCCACTTAAAAATTGCAAAAGGAAACACATGATATGGAAAGTAGAACTGTCATAGAGAAAAATCAAAACAAGGAAAGTGGAGAAATTAGGATCAACCACTTTAATTTTCAAGTAACGATTAAGGGTAATATTTATTTCCTTTAGTGAATGTAGAGTGGATTTAGTGATATACAAAGTGAAAATAGCCTCACCTAACTTATAGCCCTCAATTTTCTCTTATTCATCGTGTCGTTAATACCTCAAGTTACCCTTAATATATTTCTGCAATTTTCGTACATTTTCCCTCCCTTTCTTTGTTGTTCTCTAAACAAAGCTAAGCCCGTTTTTGCGCTTTTCCTTTTATTCTTTTATTTTCTTTATATCTTTCAAATCGAGTTAATACTAGTATCAAAATTCCTAGTTAATTTTTTTATTTTGATACTTAAAATTTAATTTGATCGAAATTGTCCTTGTACGCTTTGATTTGAGTCAATTTGACTTTTTTAATTGGCATGAGAATCGAATCCAATTTGAGAGGTATTTGCTAAAGGGAACATTTACATATACGGTCGCGCCAAACATAAATAAACAAAATAATAAAATTGAAAGAAAAAAGCATTTGCAATCAGAGAAAGCAAGAGGTGGGGAGGAGGAGAGTTGGGGGCATCGGCAAAGGCGCGGCCGCCCCACTCATGGCATGCCTGCAAGCGAGGGTGGCCAGCCTTCGCCGGCAAGTGACGGCATGCTCACCAGTATGTTGCTTCTGCTAGTTTCCCCCATGGGATGAGGCCTTTCAAGACCAAAAGGACTGTGCAGTACATGTTGCCTTTGGGCCTTTGGCCCTTCATTTTACCTTTTGGTATGGATCCATGCGTGACGGGTTTGATTATGCGCGCAATCTGTCATTTGCCTCCGCGAAAATGAAGCTGCTTGCTTCGTGGATCTGTAAGATTGCCCCAACCGGAAGCACTATTAATCCCACGTTTGCAACTTGCAATTCAGGTTCCAAACTCTCGGTATTGGTTCGAATTGAGAGGATTAATCGAAACGTCGGATGTAGAAGGTCGAAAGATCTTACGGACTTCAAAGGATCTTGTACCCTTTTGTGGCGTAGTATTTAAAATAAAATTAATGCCAACACACTGAACACTTCAAAGGGTTCGACTAATCTACATCGAGTTCAGATTTGCTTTTATTAAAAGGGTCAATACAACCGATATCTTTATAATACATTGATCTCAAATTAATTTTCATCTCACACAATTCAAAATCGATACCTTGATCTAAATATACCTCCGTAAACAATTTTGCAATATCCTGCTAAAATGCTTACGTGACGGATTTGACATGGAAAATTCGTGTGCATTCATATGTATGCATTTTGACGCAATATTGGATGGAATGTTAAAAGGGTGGCAAATTTAAATCAGAGTGACGGCATATGTCGCTTTATGATGCATGGAGGTCTCGGCATAATTGAGTAATTACCCCCACGCCCATATTTATATGTCTTATACTTGCTTGCCTGTGTATTTTAACACATCGACTGTCAATCACATGGGCACAACGGATACGGTGGCAACTAGGGGTGCGCTAAAATGAAAAACGTACTGCACCGGCCTGCCCAAGTTGGCTCAATGTATTTTGGGCTGTACTAGGCCCATGTCGGTCCATATGTCCCAAATATGTTTTTCGCTAGTTCAAACTAGTCTGATTGGAGAAACAACATTACCTTTGTTTTCGGGCTCTGATTTGGGAAGGCCCATCCGCGGGGCGGACTTAGGCGGCGGGAGTGGTGGCTCAGCAACGAAGGCGGGCGGTGGTAGACTTGGATTGAGAATTTGGGTGGATTAGTTGAGTTGAGGTATGAAAAACGCATTTTTAAAACTTCCAAGATGTCGGTGCTCAAGTAAGAGAAATTCATATACATTTTATACACGAAAAAAAGAGCATGGAATTGAATTTCCAGCCTCCATCTCCGACCGACCCAGAATGGCCAATCCTATACGCTTCGGGTCATATGGCCTTGCCTCGGTTTAGGCAGAAAAGCCTCGGGCTGAAACGTTTAGGCTGGACCAAAATTTTGATGAAAGCCCACCCAGCCCAAGCCAACGGTTACCTTTAGGGTTGAGCAAGACGGATTGATCGAATTGGGAATCATTCAAATCGGATTAAACAAGTTTGGTCCGCGAGAATGTCAGTCTGCTTTTCGGTCCCTAAAAGTAGAACCAGTGTCTAGATAATCCAGCTCCAAATTCCAAAAGGGAAATGACCCGATCGGACCGATTGTTATTTATTTTTTTATTTTTATTTTTCAAATGTCACGGGCATGCTTCCTCTCTTCTTTTGATCTTTCTCTTTCTCCCCACGATCGGTTCCATTAGATCGATCGAGAGCTAAACCAAACCAGGTCAAATCCTAGATTCCTCCAATCCGATTTTCGGTTATGGAGTGGGACTGGATCGAAAACCTATCACCTCCAGTTATCCCTAGCAGCAACCACGTTGGCGCTTATTAACAATTCCGTAAGTGATAGCATAACGTGGTATCTAAGGAAAATCCACGCTTTGGCCGTGGGGTTCGGATAGATTAGATTGAAAAGGATGGCAAGGTGGGCGGACCCCTGATGGCGAATATAATGCTAATCTGGATTTTTCCTTTGCCTTAACTTGCTATTGCACCAACCTGAGCAAATTCCTTTAGGGAAAGCGCATCGAACGTTTCGACAAAAGATTATTAAAAAAAATAAGAAATACGAGCGGACCGTCCAATAATGCGAGCATATTGTCTGTAGAATATCCCCCTCCACTCCAACCATCGGGCACGTAGCTTTTCACGGCCGCCTCGGTTCTTGGCGTTTCCTCGTGTCGAGCTCCGCGGCCGTAGATGGTGACGTGGTGGCGCACGTGGCCGCGTCTCCGCCGTCCTTCCGGCTCGAGCAACTCGGACGTCGAAAGTGGGATTCCTATGTAAAAGAGCAACCCCCCCAATAATGTTTGGTTCGGTATTTATTCCCGTTAAACATTGCTGTCGCATATGTTTTACCTTGTCTCACACTTTCACTTTAATCGATCTATGTGTGTACATATATAATTATTTTCACGTGGCACAAAAGATGGTATTTAAATGTCGCCTCCAAAAAAAAAAAATTCATGGCCTACATAATTTACCACTACAACGCCTTTGTTTTCTTCTACCTATTCGTCGAAAGGCTCTTCACGACATTAGGTTCCGACATAAATGGTAAAGTAGGTCAAGAGTTAGGTGGCCTGTGCTTGGAATTATGTTGTTTAATTTTTTTCTAGGCATTTCTTAGAACATATGTTCTGAGAGGACATATGGCACAAATATTAGTGGAGGCATTTCTGTCCTATTAAACCCACATGCATGCCGAGAATAGTATCTTGATTTTATCTCGACATGTTTAAAAACTTTTAGGTTGGACTCTTCAAAATAATTTTGTTTTACAGCCGACGGGCGACTTTATGATCGAACTTTCCAATTTTGGCTTTTTACTATTGTTTCGATACATCGACTTATGAGCAAACCTAAAGTTACGGGGTTGAGAGATGTCACCTTTTGAATTTTTTCCCCCTTCCCTTCTCTCTTTTTCTTCCGTTTGCCTATCTCTTCTCCTCCAAGCAACATGACCACCGCCCGCCGTCGCAGTCGGCTCCTCCAACAGACAGTTTGTCTCCATCAGCGTCATTCTCTCCCTCCCACTCTCTCTCTCTCTCTCTCTCTCTCTCTCTCTCTCTCTCTCTGTCATGTCCGTGTTTGTTTATGCGAATCGACAGGGTATACCGACGAAGGGAGTCGAAGGAGAGCGAGAGGTGGTGAGGCACGGGAGTGAGGAGCGAGTGCGATATGCTGCGACGAGGATGTGAGCGATGGAGGAGAAGACAAGACAGGGTGAAGAGAGTTACTATTATAAGGATTCTCTTGCGCATAATCACAAGCAAGAAATATCTCCGAATCAAGAATGATCGAGCATGGTTCACTTCCCCTAAAACACGGTTTTGTTTATATATATCTTTACTATATTACTACTCGCTGTTTCATGGGTCGGCCATATTATACTAACCTTGTGACTTAAACACAAGTTTATTATATATATCATACTATATTACTCCTCGCTATCTCACGGACCGTCAGCCGCGTTGTATTATATTTCGATTGCGACGCTCAACTGAGCAAAATCAAATCTTGGTTGACGAGTAGATAACTTCTCTATTCGCAGGACTTACATGCTTCCTATGATTGACGGATTATACTAGTAAAACTTGGGCGGCCCCGTCTTATAATTAGTTTATTCTTTTTAGTAGTGCGCCGACCCAGAATAAAAAAATTACTAGAGAGAGAGAGGAGAAGGAAAAAGCAAAGGTGCAAAAAAGCCAAACACAATGATATTCACCACCCCACTCCTCCTCCATCCTTTCACCACCCACCTCCCCCCGCAGCAGCAGACGAAGCTTTACGTAATCTCCCACCACCACCCTCCTCCTCCTCCTCCTCCTCGCCCTCCATGACGGTGACAACCTCCCTCCTTCTGGACCACTCTCTCTCTCTCTCTTTCTAGAGACACTACTGTTCCATTGCTTTTTGGTGGTGTCCACAGGGACACCGTAGGCAAACGGCTCCTGGTGGCTAACTCCTCCACCTTATCTCCTTATCTACTTTGTTTTCTTTAAACGCCAGCTTCTGCGAGAGCTGGCCCAGAAGAACACCAAAGGAGGAAAGAGACAGTGGGTCCGTACTCAGTTCTTTCATCCGCCTCCTCTCTTTACTTATTCGTTCCCTCGCTCGTTCTTGGACAAAGTCCCCATTTCTTCTCACGTCCAAGCTTCCCCAGAATTGAAATCTCCATCGATCACACACCCCCCATTAAAATAGAAGCAGACAGATGTGTATGTCTCGAGAAACGAACGAGAAAATTTGATTGGACCTCTCTTTTCCGCTTCTCGATTGCTTCTGTGAATTGTTTTTAAACCTTAAAAAAAAAAAAAAACAAAAGAGCAACTGCAGACAAAGCCAGAGCCACGATATGATCAGATTGCTTCTATATATTTCCAGCGTCAGAGATGAATTTCATATTTGTTGTCATCTCTCTATTGAAAGAAACGAAAAAACTTCATCAGGGCCATGTCTTTTTCCCCCTTCATATTCAGTAGATCAATCGGCGCGTGGAAACCAAGAAAAGGAGAAGATCAAAACTCGGCTACCCACTACGGACTACAGCAAAACGGGAAAAGAAAAAAAACGAAAAAATTCAGATGAGGCTAAATGATTATATGGATGATCCTCCGCTTTAATTCAGTCTCCGTCCGAGTTCTCCGCTTTTGGGTACTCGTTCAGGTCCGGCTTCTCCGTGGCTACCTGGCTCGAGTTCGGCTCCGCGGCGGTGGGTTGAGCCGCGGAGGCCTGGGCGTCGACCCTGGCCCCGACCTCGGTGGCCTTCTTGCGGATGGAGGCGGCAGACAGGTCCCGGAGCTCGTCGTCCTCCTGGAAGACGAGCTCGGGGAAGTTAAGCCGGGCCGAGGGGCCGCGGAGGTAGAACACCGCGGTGTCGTAGGCGCGGGCCGCTGCGATCGGTGTGGTGTAGGAGCCGAGCCAGATCCGGGACCGCTTGTTCGGCTCGCGGATCTCCGCCACCCACTTCCCCCACTTCCTCATCCGTATCCCCCTGTACGGCTTCTCACCTTGTTGTTGGTGGTGATGGTGATGATGGTGCTGCTGTCTCTGCTTGCGCTTCTCAGCAGTCGTTCCCGTCGCTGTTGTGGTCGGCGTTGCAGTAAAAAACTCGCCCTCCATGGTCGACGATGGCCCTTCCTTTCCTTCCCTTTTTCCCCCCCACCTTCCTTGCCAAGCTCAAGAACTACGGTAACTCGGAACAGAGGAGCAAAAGACAAACACGTTCGCTCATGGGGGATATTCTCTCACTGGAATGATCCCAGAAAACGCTTGCCGCATGAAAACCCTGGTTTGCGTTCCATATGAGAATATAAATATGAATTTCTAGAGAGAGAGAGAGAGAGAGAGAGAGAGAGAGAGAGAGAGGGAGTTTCCGACTTGGCTGCGAGTCTGTCGTCTGGGGACGGCTGCCACGTTGCTCTTTCCCTTTAAGATAATCCAAACCTGGCCGACATAATCCATCGCTCCCATCTCTTCTTCCAATTTTCTTTTTCCTTCTTTTTATCTTCTCTCGCGCACCCTGCGAGATTCGGTATTTGGTAAATTGGGTAATGATTCGTCGTCTTCTGCGGCACTCACTGCTAATTCGAAAGCTTGATTTGTCGATTCTAATCGCAAGCGGCTGCCGCGACGGTGTACGCTTACATTCGAATGCTGTGTGTGTAGTGTGTACCTCTCGCTAGCGCAAATTTTCGTCTTGACGGACAAGTCCAAGAAAAGATTACTTTGGTCCACGGACAGGTTCGAGCCTGCACGTAGTTTTCAGCGGTTCCGCCGGGGAGAAGCATCGCACATGCAATTATTTCGAGTCTTATTACAAGCGGACAATAATGAGTTCATTATAATAGTGCGTGGAATCCCCGATTGGATAACGAGATAATGAGGTTCGTCCTTACGAAAGTCCTAAAGAGCAACCCGAACTTTAAGCAAGATCTTACTTTATAGGGATGTTTGGACTTTATGATGATAATTGATAAAGTTCATTAGCGATAGATTCGACTTCACAAAATAATTTTTTGAAATGTCTAGATCTAATGATTTGAACATGACACGGATTTCTTATATTTTCTATTTCATTGCATGCACGAAAAAATGATCAGGTCATCGATATGGATACACACATGATGAAGTGCCAAATACTATCAAACGCGTAACCCATGCTATTGTCGACGACTACAAGGATCGGTATCGATATTAACGCATGTTGGTAATTGGTTGTCGATATACGATGATGTATGGTTAGCTACAGTGCGCAAAGGTATCGGTTAATATGATTTATAAACTATCAAGGCTTTAGAAGAAAGTTAAATGCATGAAGGGTGAAGTTACTGGAAAACAAAGTGATTAAAGTTATGTTAACACGTCTTCTTAAAGCAACAACTGTTTGGAGACGAGATTATAATATTGTGAAAATATGTGCACAAAACTTTCAAAGTTGACGGGACATGACTATAATCATAGGAGAACTGCTCAGGGATGGTTATGACACAACCACTATAAATACCGTTGTTCCATTACTAAAGGAACAACCGTTTGGAGACAAGATCATGGTATTTTGAATATATTTGCACAAAACCTTCAAAGATGAAGGGGCATGACCACAACCACATGAGAATTGCTTAGGGATGGCTATGACACAGCCACTATAGATGCCGTCGTTCCACTACTCCGCAAAAAACAAGCAAATCTACTATCTTTTAGTCATCTTTACTTTCTACTTTTAGTTTTCATACTAGTGTCATCAACTAAATTCCGATGTAGTTCTTAATTGTAGCTTCCATATCAATGTAGTTGATTAAATTCCAATGTGTATCTCTATCTTAGATGTTGTATCGTCGATTAAATTCTAGCATAACATTTTTGTGTTCTCAAGCTTTGTCGTTGTTTAAATTCTGACACAAGTTGTTTAAGTTTGATTTCGTGGGAATGGCTATATTCTCCTAATTTTGTTGTCGATTAAATTTTTGCTTGGTTCATCTTTGTACAGTTTTTCTAAAGTAAAAATTTTATATTCTCTAGTCTACATGTGCTATTTCCCGTCCGGGGTCAATACACAACCTCTCTCCTTTAATAAAAGTCGAATAAATACTTTTGATGAAAGATATTTTATTGTAGCAAAAATTTCGGCGAAATATCTATCAATTAACTTGATTGAGCTATAGACTATATCTTTTTCCATTCTTGGTTAGAGGACAGTTTCCTTCGATCATTCTTTTGATTGGCGTGTTACGAATATGGCCACTGCCCACATTTACATAAAGTTAAGTTTGCATACGAATGATACTATAGCTTATAACCTACCAATTAGAGGCATAGTTTGTTCTAAAAGTCCTAAATCTATTGTATGATAGCCAATTTAGTTTTAAAATTTTCAATTTGGCTAATAAAATCCTAAATCTTGTGAAGATTTGTCAATGTATTACTCATGATAATACTATATATATTTTTCGTTGGAATTACACATGTGATGAAATATCTTTCACTGAAAATCATTTTTCGAATTTTAATTAAAAGAAACTAGGGTTATGCGTTAACTCTGGACAGGAAATATCACTAGCAATAAGGCACCAACAACTTTTATTAGAATTGGGTTGTACATACAATCCATACCGGAATTTAATGGACAACAAAGCTTGGAACATACATACTGCAAACAAAAACAAATTATACCAAAATTTAATCGATGACACGACCCAAAAGCATAAAGATATCATGTTGGAATTTAATCGACAATGTGAATCCGAAAGCTACTGCTAGGAAAATAAAGTATTGTGTAGGAAAGTAAAGATATTGAAAAGATAAAAAAAAAAAAATTTATTCAATTTATATCAGAGGCCACCGTTAAGCACGATATGACTATTTGAAGCATACAATTGATGGTTATCAACGAAGGTTACCAAGGGAAGTTACAAACAGATGTTGCAAAGGAAGGTTTTATTTCATAAAATACAAACAGAGGTTACAAACAGTTACTTGACTCCACTACATTAACGGTTTCCTTCAACTCCATTATCTTCATAGTTTGATTCCACTATACTGATGGTTACTTATTTGATGGTTGCATCCAAAATTGTTGACTCGATTTCTTTGAGTTGCCGAGTTATCATGTCGTCAATTTTTCAAATTGTCGATAAATTTTCCGTCTATATTATTTTACAGAAATATTTGCACATTTTCGTTCTCCCACAAAGCATGTCGCGTCTAATGAAGTCAAATTCACTTAATTTATGAGCATGGAGATTCTCTCACAGGAGATAATTTAATGACTCATTAATTTTTAACTATTTCTAGGGGTATACATATGTTTATGACTATGACATACTGAAATATTCATCTCATAAAATTACTAAGGAAAAGAAAAATGGAAAAGTTTCTCTTGACGACATAATTTCTTAGTCAAATCATCCTACTTTTGACACATCACGACATACAATGTAAGTGGTCATCTGTAACATTTCCTTTTGAGAGTATGAAATTGAAAAAACGGAAGGGGCGAGGGTGGCGAGTAGTTGAAGTAGGCGGCGGGAGAGCCGACGTGGACGGTTCCGGCTCGACTACGCAAAGCATGAAGTTCCACGGCGCTCTCGCATGTCGACTGAAAAGTTATTAAATGACCCCATAAAATAAAATTAGGTAAAGTCCCGGATAAAAGGCTGAATTACATCACAAAATGTGGAAAAATCATTAGTTCATATGAATAATGGCGGTTGCGAAATTCACAGCTATCGCATTAGAAGTTTGAAATTTGTGGACACATCGATAGATGCTCGAAGGGATGAGGATCTTCATCCGGGTTTTTAGCGAGCTACTTTAACAAGCTAAGCATGTTAAAATCGACTCTCAATGATTTAATGAAATTGTCAAAAATGGTGAGCTACGCGATATATCCATTTTTCATACTTTTCACGGTCGGTACGTACTTCTTTTGTCATGGAATGAAGTTGTATTTTTACTTTAATTGTAAGAAAAGTTGAGATAATTCGAAGGGAAAAAAATTGTGTATCACGGCAGTTTTTCGTAGTCACTGATATTTCAATGATATTTTAAATCTCGATGAAACTTTTTAAAAAGTGTCAGCAAACAGTTATTGATTTACAAACCATTTTCAATATAATTTCCCTTGCTTATCTTCATCTTTTTCGTGGGGGAATACGATATGTTTGGCTTGCGTGAGGTAAATGATTAAGCACGAAGCGGTTCGATGTGGACAAGTGGACGAGTGGAGAGAGGCAGGAGGAGGGAGGGGGCCAATCCTCATATATGTTAAAGAGAAAAAAAAAAAGGTTAATGGGCGGGAGTGGCGAGAGAACAAAGAAATTAGGTCGGTGGCGGTGGCGGAACGGACGGACGGATCGGCTTCGGGAGTCGCTTTCCGTCCACGCCATCGATCATCCCTGTCAAGTGGATGTATAACAACAGCAAGGGTTGTCAACTCGATGCATACTTTCAAAAACAATGACTGCTATCTGGTGTACCGCATGTGGCCCCTTTTGCCTCACGATTTATCATCATGCACGGAAGATTACATAACGATGATGTCACAATATAAAAGAAAAATGGATCGGCGAACCCCATAATAGGTTTCGTGCTACATGTTTGGACTGATCTGTGAGAGGTCGACCGACCTGGTCGGCTTGCCTTCGTCGTGGTCGTACATGGAGCGCAGCTAGGCATGGCCGAGTCTTAAATCCGATTCGATGCTCGATCCGAGGTCGCCCAATCCCATATTGCCACAAAGCAGGATGAGACATAGAGATGGAGTGCGATGTAGATGGCTCTCCATTTCAATCCATTCGAACATCCTTCTGGTTTCTAGCATCTTTCACTATTGGTCATTATGTGCTTAGAAAAATGATCACCTATTTGTATGTGGTGTTAATTTTTTTTCCTTTATATCGGATGAATCATTCTATGCATGGGTTGCAACATATCATGTGAACTTCTGAGAAATGATTTTACCTTCACAATTCAAACACAAGACTATATCTCTTTTTTAATGAGCAATCAATATCGATTTGTCAACATTAGCAATTCTAGTAATGCATAAATAGTTTCTCCTCATATGAATGAAGAAATTTAACAGTCAAATTACACATGACCATTGAACATAAGCCAGTCAAAACACGTGCCAGAGCTTACAAAGTCAGATACAACGATTACCATCTTGATTTCCTTTAGTTCAAATTAGTGTGAATGAGCAATATAACAATACAGAAAGAAACGTGTTTTTAGCACGCAGCAATGAAATCCTGCCTTAAAGAATTAGGTAAGTCTTGGCAAAAGAATTACAAAGTCAAAACATTCTATTCAAGCTAAGGCCGAATCTATAAGATGACAAAAAGTCGGCGCCCCCGGAACTCGGCCGGCATGTGTGTTGCCGACAGCACTGTTAATGCATTTCCATCATTGGTGTGATTGGGTTGTAGTGGACACCGATTGCAATAATTTAAGGCATAATCCCGACATGTGCGCATCAGTTTCGGTTGCGTAATGATAGAGCAAAGCCTGAAAAAGAGGGGGGCTTCTTAGCCAAATAAAACAGGATTCAAAAGTAAATAAAAACGGCTTTGTTAGCTCTCAGTTTGACCTCTCTTTAGGGCCAGCCGCATGTCATTTGTCATTGATTAATCAAACCTAAAACCCGCAATTAGAACGGAGGGTGTCCGGTACAGCTACTCCGCGATCCACTTTTTAGCTGTGAAATGGGGCGCCGCCCCTTTTAACACATCAAGAGCCAATGTGCTATTGAAATTACAATCTCTTACAGGAACTTTAAGGAGGCTGTCTTACCTTACTTTCAGATGTGGCGGCTATAAAGTATGTACACTAAACATATAACTGGCAAAACATTTCAGCATGGCTACAATTCAGCCACAACTATATGTATCAATGTTCGTGGGAACAGGCTTATTATGGAGTGCGATTTTGACTGGAAAAGATTGTAGTTTGGTAGTGAACCTTTACCTGGTGCATCGGGCCGAGATTGCAACCCAAACACGAGTTAAAAATAGATGGGGGTAGTCAATGGATGAGAGAGAGAGAGAGAGAGAGTCCTCAATATTGAACATAAAATGGAGAGAATGGCGGCAACAGCAGAGCGGCGTCGGCGTCGGCGGAAAGCTAATCACAGTAGCTTCTCTCGTGGATTACCCAACAGGAGGCAGGCAACATAGTAACATGGGGTGAGGAGGAGAGAGGAGGAGAGTTGTTGTAACATAGTAATAGACAACAGAAGTAATTGGAGCAGGAGAAGGTGTATCTGTTCATTTCCAGTGCGACGAATATATACATATCAACATCAATGAATCACGCATTGGAATCACTTGAAATTCCCAAAGTCGATCTTTTGCATTGTTTCTCAAATAGTACCGCGTTGCGTCTTACATCATTAATTATCTATCATTGGATGACACTAATTAATAAGAAAATGCCAATTAGGTGGCAAATTTTAATCTTTTGACGTTGACAACCGCATATCACGCATTATTATATCTTAGAAATTTGCTTACTCATTTCCACACGCACTTCTTTATGTTGGATAAGAGGAACCGAACACCACCAGTTGAGGCTGAAAGGGACATAGCTGGCCCAGAGGACATGAATTCACATATACAAGTATTTCTTCGAGTTGGAAGAAGCTTAGATTAAGCACCATGATTAAGCTTTGACCCAACTAAGAGCTGCATTTTTCTTATTATTAATCCAAGAATTTGAAGTACACTTGTACTAAAAGTAGTGGAGTACTAATTCAGAGAAGAAAGAGGTTTAACCCCGTCTTGAAAAAAAGAAATTTTTTAATTATTATTTTCTTGAAAAGAAAAGAAATTTTTTAATTTTATTTTCTGAAAATATCTTATTACCGCTTTTCATTATATTCTACATCATCAACAATTCCTCTTGGCAAAACCCATTCTGGTTCCACCGACTTTAAGGACTTCTCAAATCTAATGACAAAGTTATGAAATCCAAAGCAACCTGTAAGATCTTGCTTGACATATGTGTAATTTTCCGTTTTCACCGTGTGGGCTTTTTAGTGTTAGGTATGTTTCCACGACGATATATCCTTCTATATCATCTTTTATTTTGGTACTCAATTTCCTAAATAAAAACTCAAGTTATGCACAACAACTGCCGTCAACTATCAACCTGGAACTATTCTACTACACCGCAATGCCAGCCTTCACCTACGGTCTCTCTTTTCGTATGACCATATAACTGGCTTCTATTTTTGCCAAACAAACCGTGATTGTAAATTTCCATTGGTATTTACTTTGAAGCTTCCCAAAATTAACCATCGACTCTCATATTATTGGTTGGGTTGCATGGTAAAAGCTCGAATCCTTTTTTTAAGGAGATGAAGAGAGAGTCTGGGTTCGAGCCCAACAACATATGTAGGCGAAAGCATCTTCATTAAAAAAAAAAAATTAAACGAATCAATTAGAGGTCAATAAGGAACAAATTCGACTGCTCCATTTCGACACCAAATCTTTGACGTGGGACTCGCCTAACACAATTCATTCATGCACCACAACAAATCTAGTATGAAATTAAGTGATCTAAAATGCTCAATCAAGCCAATAGGTCACGAGCCAATCAAGAATTGACTGCTATACCAGCATCAAATCTTGGATATGGGACTTGCTTAATACAGCTTGATCGTGCACCACAACAAATCCAGTCCGAAATTAATCGATTAAGCTCGATATCAACTCGATATCCAGACATCGAACATTTGACATTTGTTCTTGACTACTTTTCTTTTGGTCTTAACTCTTCGTAAACGGCCCAAAGAAATAGAGAAAGTCAAACCGTCGGTTTTCTAGGTACGAGGCCGAAGAATTGCTGGACCGGGCCCATTAGAGTTTAAGCCCAATCATGTCTGCAACTTTACGAATTTCAACTTTTTTGTTGGGCGCCGGGAGAGAACCGATTGGAAGGAATTTGCACAACACATTATATTGATCCTTTTTATGGTATAGATAGAAAGATTCCTCCTCCATGGTGGAACTGTTTGTTAAGAAAAAAAAACAATTTTATCTACATCAAAATTGAACAAAAGACAAATTGAGAAAAAACTCTCAAAATGATCGGCTCGCGAGTGCGCTGTTTGGCTTGATCA
Source organism: Eucalyptus tenuipes (assembly GCA_014182365.1). Lineage (NCBI taxonomy): Eukaryota > Viridiplantae > Streptophyta > Magnoliopsida > Myrtales > Myrtaceae > Eucalyptus > Eucalyptus tenuipes. The sequence continues at coordinate 1,903,752 of CM024542.1, forward strand.
ATTGTTGCGAATTGATTATTTTTCACCATACGATTTTTTTTTTTTCGGTCATGCCAAACCTTTTTGGCTGAAACTACTCTGTCAAACCCCTTAATGCATCCAACACGACAAAGCACATCTCAAAGTTGTATGATAACCTCCACATTATTGTTTCTTAATTGAAGCAGTTAGCACATGATGATGCCCATAATCTAATATTTTTAATGAACCACGCTGACGTGTGGCCCCTCGGATATATTTGGTCCTTTGGTTTAATAATAAATTAGTTAAGGGCATCTGAAGCGACTATCACAACTCATATATGATTTCAGATGGTCTTCTATGTCGTATCTTTTATATTTTCGAAAAAGACTCAGATTTTTCTTTAAAAAAAAAAAAAAAAAAAAAAGAGACTCAATTAACTTTTTCAAAAAAAAACCCGGAACTGATCGCATTCCATGCATGAGGTATAGAACTTTCCATACTAAATTTTCCCACATGATTTCTAAAATATATGAGGTGTTCGATATCAAACAAAACTTAAACTCCAAAAATGCTAAAAATAAAGGGTAAAAACCACAAAATACTCCAAATTATGCTCATCGCAACACATTCAATCTAGACTCTTTTTTTTATTTAACATTAAAGATCTCAAACTTATATCACTACAACACATTTACCCTCCGTTAATTAAAACCGTTAAAAAATCCGATTACATAGACCCCAGAAAGCAAATATCATTGATACGATGCCCACACAGATTAAGTGAATATTATAGTTGAAGAATCACTTGACGGAACCTTAACGGATGGCACATATATGTCGAAGGAAAAAATTTAGGATAAATGTATCACGATGGACATAATTTCGGATTTTTGATATGACTAAAAAAAGTTCAAGATAAATGCATCACAGTGGCCATAAATTTAGGGTTTTTTTTTTGTGGTTCTTTTCCAAAATTAAAAGCAATAGTCAAAAGTTAAAAGTACCGGTTGATCCGAACACACGCGCCCGACAAGTAAAGCGTGTAAACTGTAACCGGAATTTGGTTGGGGAAATACATGGAGCAACGAGGAGTCCCCCTTGCTTTCCCAAACTTTTTTTGAGACGACGCTTTTTACTGAGGAACCCAAGAATGGTAGATTTAGATCTTTTAGGAGCGGAATTGTCAAAAAAGATGAATGCTTTAGCATCTTTGTGAAAGCCGGGCTAGTGTAGCTAGCCTTTCCCCCAAGTCAAGATTTGGGAAAAAATATGCAAAATGCCAAGTGCTGAATGCCGATGTTTCTGGATGGGAAAAAAATCTCACTTTGGCCTGTCAAAGCTCACGTGTGGCGCGGTTTGGCCTTGTGCTCGATCCACTATTGATAGTCAAGGTACCATCGGGAGATTTTTCTCTCCCCCCCTCCAGGACTATTCACATTTATCACGCGTACGCATGAGAAGTCGATCAGAATACAGAGCCCCAGCTAGTCGGATCTTTATGCTCTTGCATCACGGAAGAAAGAAAGAATTAGAATAGAGACGCCGCATGCTTTTATCGACCGGATGACTGAATTTGGATGTCGACTTGTTTGCTGGTGAATTGGATCTTTACATCATAACTTGCTTGAAAAGAGTAAATATAGTATATTTCGAGTAGGGTACCAAAATTAATTTCAAGGTCAACTGGCCTGATCCCATGACCTTATCAGGTTACTTACCAAATCTACTTCCACGTACATGTATCGATAGCCATTCCAGTGAAAAGAAACTTAAATAGACTCGTTAAACAGAGTAAATTACTAGCTACTAGCCATCCTTCCCACTTGAAAAGAAGCGGGTGGGTCACACCTTTTTGGAAGCTAGGGATGAGATGTTTAGTTTCAGGTATAGAGTTTAACTCTCATATTTTATAAGAAAACAAATAAAAAAATTAAAAATTAGAGTAAGTTAGACAATTAGAAAAAAAGTAAATTATTGTAGATCTAGTACACAACACTTTGTGTTCAATTTTTTTACTCGGGATCAACGTTGAATCGTCGATCTCATGGTTTCTCTTCCTATATTCTCGACCCATACCATTTGCAATTTTGTCAACAATCACTGATGGAGGAAATAGCGTGATCCTCAATTACGTGGTGACTATTTTTGCGTAATCCGCAATCAATATATCCAAAATTAAATTAATCTACGGTATAGTTAACAAGTGTTTGGGAGCGCGAAAACATCAGGGGCAGGCCACCGGTGCTCCCCCCCTCGGCATCGCCGCTCGGGGGCCCCCTCCCGGAAATCCACGAACGTCACACGGGGACGACGAATCAGAGATGGCTTCAACATCGGATAGCGTTCTCCCAAAAGCAATCAAAAAAAAAAAAAGAAAAAGAAAAGAGGAACTACGGATTTCTAGAAGCCCCAAATTCTGCGTAATGAGTCGCGTGTGGGCGCACACCGACACATAAACAAAACTCCCAATCCCCGCTCTCTTCTCTCTCTCCTCTTTCAATATTCAGCAGCACCAGCAGCAACAACAACAAACAATAATATCGGCTCACCAACAAAACGCGTAGCGTTTCTATCTTCTCTTTTGTGGAGTCGACGGCGTGTCGGTCTAAAGCGAAATCAAAGGGAATGACGAGGGGGGACCATTTGAATAATACTACCAGCAAAATAAAGGACGGGTTTTTTTAATGAATTCTTCCGGGACACTGATCGGGTGCGGGGGCGGTGCTGTACCTCGTCCTGCTCGCGTCACGTCTCACGACTCGAGACAGAGAGAGACAAAACCACCCCCCCCCTCCTCCCGTTCCGTCCTGGTCCGTCCGCTAGTTTTAATTAAAACCCGAATTCATCCATCTGCCCCCGTCCATGATGGGACGGGACGGGACGGGAAAGATTATTAAAATGTGTCCTTTGATGATGTCCATTGACTTTTCCGCATCATGCGATTTGACCGCGGACGCTCTGTGGCTGTTCTTTCCTTCGCCTCCTCCTGATGCTGTCTTCTTTTCTTCCTTTCCGCATGCCGGTTGCGGATTTGGAGGACGCTTTCCTCGCTATTCGTCTCTGACAACGCCTCTTTGCTTGCTCGGGAGCCAAAAAGAGCCCGACGACGGACGACCCGTCTTTGTAATTTTTTACGATTTGAGCGGGAGCTTCGCTCGCGGTCAATCGAAGGGCGAACCCGGTTTCGCCGTCCATCCCGTGCGATCAGCGCCACGGGACGAACCGGCCAAAAGGAAAATGAGAAGGCAGAAATACGACTGACCATCTGTCAGGGCATTGTACTTTTCTTCTCTCTCCTTGGTGCTGTGCTGTGCTGTGCTGAGACTTCTGCGGATTGTTTTCGACCATTTCTCGGTTTTTCTTTTCTTGTTTTTTGGCTGCTGCTGCCTTTCTTGAACCAGTCTTCAGTCCACGCCTCCCTTCTTGGTTCATTTCCCATTCCGTCTTTCTTCGCCTAAGGACCGCGTTTTATCACGCCACCCCCACCTTCCTCTCTCGGCAGCGCAGAAGCAAAAGGGGTCTCTCCAGAATCGGAAGAATTCGAAGGAGAAACGGAGCACAGAGCAGAGGAGCTGATTCTGGTCGTCGTCGTCGTCGTCGTCGTCGGGTGCGGAAGGAGATGCAAGCATGGATCCCGTTGACATTGGCCGCGGCGGCGGCGGTCGTCCTCCTGGCGGTCGTCGTCGTCGTCGTCGCCGTCTTCGCGTGTCGGCGCCGCGGTTCGAAGGAAAGCGGTAGGGAGCAGCTCGTCACGAGAGCGATGACAGCCGCGACCGCGAGGGCCAGGACCGCCGAGTCCCTCCACGACGCGATCGCCAAGCTCCACCAGACGAGCCTGCAACACCAGGTGGACCGAGAAGGCAGGAGGCGGCCGGGTTACTACGCGCTCCGCCGGGGCGCCTCCACGAGGCCGCTCTTCAGCTGGGCCGAGCACCCGGCGCTCGTCACGGACGCGGTGGAGAGCGGGTGGTCGAGGTTCGCCTTCGCGGGCTACAAGTCGTCCCCGTCGACCCGGTCAATGTTGCTGGGCGCCTGCGCGACCTCGGGCGATCACAGGAGTGGAATCCAGCCGGAGATAGCCTGGGAAGTCTGCCCGGGCTCCGCGGACTTCGTGCAGAAGATAAGACTGAATCCTGGACTGCTGAAGAAGATAAGTTTGAGCAACAACAATCCCATGACAGCTTCATCCGTCATCAAAACTGCCTTGCCCTTGCCGGGCCCTCCACTGGGCAATTCCTCTTTCCCTCAGGAAGCCTATTTCGAGATCACGGTTTTGTACTCCGGGAACGATGTTCGCGATGCCCGCAAGTCCCAGGAAGGAGAGAGGACTAAACTCATTCATGATAGTTCCAATTTGAACGCCAACTCGGAGTCCTTGGCTCATGTCACTAGCAATGGTCACGGAAACAACTACAGGGTCGAGGAATTGAAGCTCAATGTTAAGGACGGCGGGAAAATCGAGCCCGTGGATGTGTCGCTCGGCCTCACGGCCGGAGGTTCGCTTCCCCTGAAACTTCCGGGAAGCTATCCGGGTTCCATCGGGTTCAACTCGGACGGCTCCGTCTTTCTAGACGGTAAAAGCTTCTGATCCTTGCATTATCATCTTCTGTGCACATTTTCATTAGGAAAAAAAAAAAGAAAAAACCCGAAAAGGTACGACCTTTATTTTCGACAGTTACTGGGCAGCAGGAAAAAGTTCTTGATGGGAATGGCTTTTCCGCTTCCATGATCGCGCTTTGATTTCATATGGTTTGTTGATCATGAAAAGTGGAAGCCCATGGCTTATGTGTTTGCCACTAATTCTCGTTTTCAGCGCGAGTAAAGAGTCAATCGTAAGTAAAGGCCCCTGCTTTCTTTTGACATTGCCAAGATTTGCTCTACAAGAGCAAGCCATCATTAAAATGAAATGCCTTTTTCCTGTTCAGATCGACTATACTGTTTGATGCTATCATCGTGTCATTTTCCCTCCTCTAGTCGTCTCGCTTTTATGCAACTTACTATTGGATTCTTTCGCGTAAGTGCCGCCCGTGAGTCGCGATTAACTTGATCGAGTAAAATGAATCTTGCTAATTATTTCTTCACTTTCTGAGGTTGCTGTTAGCAGTTAACTTACCCTTTGGATTCATCTTTCATTCAGGAATCAAACTCGTGTTTGAATCCGAGAAGGCGGAATGGGGAAGGACGGAGAAGGTGATCGGATGCGGGTTCGACCCCATGCAAAAGAAGGTCTTCTTCACAGTAGACTCGGAGCTGATGCACGTGATCCACTGCAAGACGGAGGAGTACGGCGCTCCGCTCTATCCGACGCTTGCCGCGAACAGTGATGTCATGGTTCTCGTGAACTTCGGACAAGCTGCCTTCAGATACGGACCTGCGAACACTCAGCGCACGTCGAACCCTTGCTTCATTGGGCCACTCACGAATTCCCCTGCAGCAGCTCTGGGTTATGAAGACAGCAAAGAATTGTTTTCAATGGGAAGGATCGACTCCCAGTGGCTAAACCAGTTCATGAGCAGAGGCAGCCACAACCATGGTAATAACACCAGCAGAGTTCGGGATTTTGATGACGAGTCTGAGGCTGATCTATTCGAGATCGCTCTGGATAGTAGCGGAAGATCCCCCAACACAGTTTTATAGCTATGAGATACGATATGTCACCATGTCATATATGAAAGTTGGAGATTTTTTGGCACCAGAAAGCTGATGCACACCGCTTGCGTGAGAGTATGATAGTATGAAAGGGATTCGTGTCCTTTCATCATAGAAACCAATATCGAGGTCGACAGAGAGATCTCTGCCTTCCGAACGAAATCGGAAGGCATTTGGACGGTCTTTCTATTTGTAGGATTCAGGATAGTTTCTGTACATCTGTAATAGCAGTTATTCTTTGATTTTGAAGGTTATTTACTTTTGGTGAGACTTCACTTTGTACATATCCTAATGCAAATGTCCATACACTTCTTAGTCTTGCTCCTTCAGTGTCTGGAATCAGTTAAATGATCTATTAAATTTGGACGAAGATCACGGAAAACAATGAAGTCAGGCAGAAAGACGGCATCTGTGCCCAAGTATTTGGGGGCAATATGAAGTATAATTTCCCATTTTAAAAGCAAACCCGCCCGACATAGTGCCACAAATAGCCAAAACATATCAGAGAATGAAACTCGTAGGTGAAAAATCACAGGAAGCAGGGCTATGAAGAGTGTGACAAGCCAATCTCTCAATCACCGTAGTAGGACGCAATAGAGAACCTGGTGATGAATGCTTGCGGAGCAATCAAGTTCGCCATTCCTTTGGTGAAACCACCAGGTGGTTGGCACCAAGAATGATCAGACCAGTTTTGCTTTTATTCCCAAACAAGATCAGGGATAAAGATCTTAACTTTAGAACTAGAGATTATGCAGAGTGGCATGCACATTTTGCTGACCGGTACTAAGTACCAACCACAATGAAAGAAGAACAAGAACGAAATGAGTAGACAGAAGAGCGTGTTGGTTGAGGGGTTTGACATTTGATGTAATCAGAGTTTCGGGCGAAGACCGCGATTAGTCAGGTCTTTGTGTGGCCTATAGGAAGAGGCAGAGGAAAACAGTCGTTGACCTCACAAAAATTTAAAATGGGAAGGAATCAAATATGACAACCAGATGCATTGGTTTAGTTTCACAACCGAAACCACGCACTCCAATAAAATAAGTATTGATCATGGTAGTTAAGGAGGAATTAGCGGACATGTCATATCAAGTCCAACTCCAGAAATTCCAAAACGTGGACCTGAATACTTCGGTGTACACCCATATGCTCCAGATACGATGAAAGTAGTCTGTGCATTCTAGAATGTCGCCACCTGTAACGCCCTGGCCTAAGCTGAAGGTAAGATTTTCAAGAAATGGTTCTTAATTATAATAGCACGGGTGTTGGTCAATGGGATTGTTTTTTTTTTTTTCCTTTTTTTGTTTTGGGGGGTTTTGGGGGGCGGGGGGTGGAGTCATCATGTATCACGAGGTTTGAAAAGCAAAAAAGAATGAGCCAATATTCCATACATATTGCCTATAAGATTGAAATAGATACCTCTTGCAGCAGAGAATAACCATTGTCTGTCAAAGAATCGAAGCACTTCAACAAATTCAAAGAGGAGACTGCAGATAAACTAAAGATCAGCACTTCAGCCTTGTTTTGCGATCACCTCAGTTTAACTTAGGCACCCATCTAGCCCAGAGCACAGAGGTCTGCTGATCATAAAGCTTGAAATTATACAAGAGGCGGATACTGCTTGGCTTGTTGCCTCACCCTTCTCTGGTACTCGGCTGGATCCTAGTCATCAGGGTCACAAAAGTTGCACCTCAAGCATTAATAGACATAAACAAAAAAAGAAGTCGAGAATTCAAAAATAGATATGATGAGACAACCTTTACAAAAAGTTGGTATTCATCGTATTTTGCTGGACTAGCGGGGTTGGGCTGATGAAGCAACTCCTGAACGCCCACTAAGATTTGCCTCACCGTGATGGAGGGTCTCCACCCCTTCAAATCATCATGAAATAAAATGGATTTGGTTATGAATTCAAGTTTTCATTTCAAGCATCACAAATTTTAACTAGCAGTTACACTGAGTAGTTACATCTTCATTGAGGATTGACAGACAGACCATGCCTGAACCATAGACATTGAGGTGGAAAAAATCCTTAGGGAACATGCACTTTGGAGCCTTGCTAGGATAATCCTCCGTAAAGTTTAGTGTAAGTGGATAATTGCCACCTTCCCAGTCAGTCTGCATAAAAAAAAATGTCTGTGGCATGTTACAACACACTTCACACAATTCATAGGCTTCTCAAAATCCATCCACAATGTTTCTCTAAATTCTCATGACTCCATATCAAACTGAGCATTTAGATGGCACTCAGTCAGATCAATGCAAGCTTATTCATGTAATAAGGTCATTAGCTAACAGATGATGCAGGATATGCATCACTTCACTATCTGGTAGAACTACACAGATAAACCTAATAATACTTATCTAGCAAATGACTATCAATTTTAACTTTTTACTTCATTTCGATCTGATATGATATTGTTTTTGACGTTATTTTGACAAGATATAACAAAGAGCTCCTTGTCAAAGAAGTGGTATCCTACATATCCAGACTCTAGCCCAATAACTTATCATCTCAGTTGCAACTTGCAACTTAAAAGAAATAAACTTTAATGGTTTTCCAAGCAATAAGCTGTCACCATTGCCTCCCAATGCATCAAATACAAAGCAGAAGATTCTTTTGAATTATGTTCCTCACAATGGTGGCGACTGACTAGTGAATAAATAAAGCCACATTGTCACTGAATGGCAAGTCCACTTTAAAACAAACTACACACTCAAATATCAAGCCCTAAAACCACAGCCAAACTCATCTTTCTGAACTTAAACTAGTCCTCAAACCCAATTACCAAGCCATTCCAACTTGTGGGTCAATTGAAACGAAAGGCCGCAAACTAACCAACTCGAGGCCAAAAAGCACGAACTTTACTCCCAAAGCAGTCGGTTCTTAATAGTTGGGGTCTTCTCAGGATCTGATACGTTTCAAGCAAGTCTCCTCATGAACACGGCAACCAGAATATGTTTGCTTACACAGAACGGCATACTCGGTTTCCAGCGATGCACATATGCAGCCAAGTGCAATCAAAAGACTCCACCACAAGCTTAGAGGTGCACATTTCATACGTTGCACATCTTCCCCGTGATTCTATCTTCAAAATTGAAGCCACGGTTCACAACATCTAACACTTCAGATTATACCAATCACTGATCAAGCACATGACCTTGCCGCACTAACTGGTTTTTACTCTCTAAGCGGAGACCACACCTCCAATTTCAACGCAAATAAATACCCAAGAGGGAAACAACAAAAGCAAAGTCATAACATTTATAAGGTTGGGGAAGCGAGGACTAACGCCAGCTTTGCCGGGGATAGTGCAATGCCAAACCATCAAGTTCACGGACCCATCCGGGGCAGTCTCCGGTTTCGCCACGAAACCCTATTATTTCCGGGCCCAGCCGACGAGAGTTTTGACGGGAATTCAGAAACGTCAGGACAGCAATAACAAGAAAATAGAAAAAGGAAGCGGATGCATCGAAAGAGAGAAGAAGGGGAGAAGGGTCGAAGACGGACGTGGGGGTGATTCTTACGCCAGGCTCTTCGCTCCTCCGACAAGCGACCCCGAGCGACGCCGGTGGACATGTCCTCTCTCTCTCGGCCGATCGATCGATGAATGTTAGCCAAAAGAACAGAAACAAGAACCGACCGAGCTGGGGGGTTGTCGTCCCGGCAGTTGGCAATTTGGCAGCAGAGACTTTCGTGTGATTATGATCTGCAAATTATCCCATCGATTGGATTTTCGTTGATATTTTTCGAACAAGGGAGAGTATATCATTATAATTCTATTCATGGGAATTTCGCTGATATTAATTCAAAGATAAGAAAGTTTGAAATTATTGGAAGATTTTCCCCTTTTCAAATTGGATGTGCCCTCTAATTTGTGATTTTTTACATAAATATGTATCGACATTCAATTCAAAGCTGAATTTGACTTGATGCTATTTAATGACAGCATAGGTTTGAAAAATTAACTCGCACATTGAGTAAGAGAACATAAACTATTTTCAGTTATAGGATAATTACAAAGAAACGAATACCGGGTTAAGTGATAAGTTTCATTTAAAATCCTTATAATTATCTGCTATAATAAAGTTCTCTCAGGTCACGACTGGGATGGCTTCCTACTCAAATGAGGGCAGCGACTGAGGATGTTAAAGGCACTTACTAGTTTCAGCTTCCAAGGAAATGCACCTGACGCGACAAGGCGAAGTAAGATTGAGAAAGATGAATGTACGACATCGTCCCGTTGATCTACTGACCAAGTAGATTCATTCTGGTGCCGCGAAAACTATCCCCAAAAGATTTCACTTTTATACCAAATAACACAAAAGAGAAAGGCCTAAAGCTTCACGCTCAAGCAAGCCTCAGGTCACACCGCCCTTTTAAGATCTGGGATTGGCTCATCCTCGACAAATGTAGGCATCAAAATAAGGAGTAATGACATTATGGATGCTTTAACTTTTACGCATTTAATGATTGAACACCTAATCTTTTTTTTTTTTAAAGTATCGGGTATTTCCAAATTCAGTTTCAATAAATGTCAACGTGGACACTGTATCCTAAATAGCCCTTAACTATCCACATTAACATCCGGCGCGGCCTCTTCAGATAATAACTATAGAACAGCAAAAGACCACATTTGATGGCTATAGTCGACCAAGGCAAAATTCTACTTGAGTAAATTTTCAGTGTTTTGATTTCGCCAAATGAGCAGCCATGTCTGCAAAATCCCACGCCGCAACGAATTGTTCAAGAAACGCTTCACATTGAACCAATTGAAAAGTTTAGATATTCGATCGAAAAGAATAAGCAAATTTCCGTGAGTATAGAACGGACAAAAATTCATACGGTCGTCATGTCATTGCCCCATTTGAAACCATGTCTCCGCCGAAGCATGTCGAAGGCATTCAACGAAAACTGGCTATGAACAAGTTACATATGAGGTTGTTTTTCTAATAATTTTCTATCTACTATCCTCCTCCTCCCTCCTCCTATTCAATAAAGACGGTGATCCAGTGCACACAAGGACGCGCAATAACTAAGCTAGCACACAGTTCCTTGTGCAGGGTCCAGTTCGCTGTCGTCCAACACGGCCCCTTTAATCTCTTGCAGCATCTTCAGCACCTGCCACATCGTCGGCCTCTGCTCCGGCGACCTCGCCCGGCAGGCCATGGCGATCTCCAACAACATCGCCAGCCGGTCGTCGCCCCCACCCCCGCCGTCATCCTCCCTCGTCGACCTCACCCAGCCCATCGCATCGCCGGGCATCAGCCGCGGGTGCTGCGAGGGGGCCCTGCTCGTGAGGAGCTCCAGCAGCAGGGTGCCGTAGGCGTACACGTCAGACTTGTTGGTCGGCTGGTGACTGGGGTCCCTGGACTCAGGTGCCCCGTAGGCAGCCAGGTCGGGGTCGTCGGCGTCCGGGGGCGTCGCGGGGGCAATCAGCACCGAGAGGCAGTAGTCGACAATGCAGGCCTCGAAGTCGGGGCCGAGAAGGACGTTGGAGGACTTGAGGTTGCCGTGGACGAGCCGCCACGCCTGGTGGATGTAGGAGAGGCCCTGCGCGACGTCCTCGGCGATCTTGAGGCACGACGTCCAGTGAAGGGGCTTGGCCCTCGCCGATTTGGATCCTGGAAAGCACGTAAAGCACCACGTCAATGGCAACGACAAAGGCAAAAGCATCATAAAGCCAAGTCGCCATCGTTCAGTATTTACACAAAAGCGGGTTCAGGCAACGCAACAAAAGCATGCGACGGGGACTGCACGAGTAATCTTTTTCGAGGTTTTACGACCATCTTTTCGGTGTCGGCTCGATGGCCGTCCCGGGACGTACCCCAGCTGCTGTAACCGGAAGTTGACCGCTCGGGAGACAAGCAGAAAAGGAGGAAAAGGCCGAGAAAGAAAAAGATAAAGGAAAGCTCCGGGAGTACGAGTTTTTGAGCTGGCGAGTCTGATTGAGTAGGGCCCCTTCCCCGCGCGCGTTAAGCGCTCCCCGATCCGTGGCCCTGCGCTTTGCCGTAATCATTCAAAATTCGAAGCGTGGATTCCAGTTTAAAACTGGGATCGACCCACCTTAATTCGATGATGTCAAGGAAAGGGAGGGGATCTAATCAAGAACAGTAAGCCCAACAGTAATCACCAATAATTAAAGCATTGCTTAGACACGGGCTAACGTCAAAATCCCATCCTGAAGAAACGTGCTCCCCGCAATTAATTAACGACGCGGCCCCGTGATTCCCAACGCAAGATTCTCCCTGTTAAGAAAAGCTGAAAAGAAGGCTCGTCCGCATACTCCCGAAACGATCGATCACAGCGGGAGGTGTCGGGTCAGGCAACTGGGTCATTTGATTGAGGGCGTAATTCAAATCTTTAAGCAAACGTGTCGGCATCTCGATGGCGATGTCACGGCATGACGACGACTCGAGAAAAGAGCACAAAAGTCCAGGCCGAGTTGACTCGTGCACCGAGGAAGAGGGGTTTTACCGTGAATCAAGGAGAAGAGGCTGCCGTTGGGCTGGTAGTCGTAGATGAGGAGCCGCTCCTCCCTGGCCTGGAAGAAGGCGCGGAGAGGGACGAGGTTGGGGTGGCGCAGCCCGCCCACCGACTCCATGTGCCGCTCGAACGCCTCCTTGCTCGTCCCCGCCATCTTCCCCGCGTCCATCCGCTTCACGGTCACGATCAGGCGGCTGTCCAGCACCGCCTTGTACGTCGTCCCCATCGTCCCCCGCCCCAGCAGCTCCGCCGATGCCCGCATCAGCTGCTCCAGCGAGTACAGCTGCGCCTCCCCGCGCAGAACACCAGGCTCCCGCTCTTCGCCGTCACCTGCATCCCTTGCACCCTCTTCACCTGCGAATAATATAACCCGCGAAGTGAAAAAATAAGCGATGATTGTTCTGTGAATGATAACCACACTTGTTTACTAGTAAAATTAATCATAACCCACCTTCTCCTCCAGCTCGTTCTGCTCTATCTGCATTACGGCCGCGGCCTCGGCAGCCGCGGCGTCGTCTGATGCCATCATTGGGCTCGCCGCTAGCCGGGATTGTTCCCTCTGTTTCTTAACGGCCACGGCGAAGCACATGAGCGAGAGACACGAGCACCGCCACCCCCGACGAGAACCCGAGGATGACCGCGGTCCTCTTGTGCTTCTTCTGACCCGGCTGGGTCTGGTTGACGCCGTGCACTTCCGCGCTCTGCCCCAGCGCCGCCGCCGGAGCAGGCGGCGCCCCGCTCGCCCCCGTGGAGGACGCTCCGAAGAACGGCGGCCCTGGGTTGCATTCCTTGTTTATGATCTCCCCGCAGAGGCCCGGGTTCCACGAGTAGGACGAGATCTTGAAGCGAGCTAGGACCGGCGTGACGGGTATCGCGCCGGTGAGGTTGTTGCCGGAGACGTTGAACGTCTGAAGGGAGGACTGGTTGAGCGGAGGGATGCTCCCGTTGAACCGGTTGTCGTCGAGCCGGAGGTAGTACAGCCGGTCGAGCTCGGCCAGCCAGGAAGGCAACGGACCGGTGAAGCCGTTGTGCGACAGGTCGAGGGTCCTGACCCGGTGGAGCGAGAAGATCGACGGAGGGAAAGAGCCGGTGAAGGCGTTGTGGCCGAGGAAGAGGGTTTTGAGGTTGACGAGGCCGGAAAGGTCGGGGATCGGGCCGGCGAGGGAGTCGTTCTGCAGGCTCAGGACTCGGAGCTGGTCGAGGCGAGTCAGCGAGTTGGGAGCGATCTCGCCGCCGAGGTCGAGCCCTTCCAGGACGAGACGGACGGCTCTGCCTTGGACGCACAGGACGCCCTGCCACTCGCAAAAGAGGAAGCTCGTGTTGGGAGAGAAGCGAAGGACGTCGTTCAAATCTGCCTTGGACTTGAACGCCAGGAGGGCCGACGCGTCAGGCGGCAACAGGAGGCTCGACGACGGGGGCGACCCAGGAGCGGCGAGCGCAAGAACAGGGCAGAGCAGAGCAAGAAACGACAGTGCGGAGCAATGTGGTGGGGTTCTTCTCTTCAGCATTGTCGCTGGTGGGAAGGGACCTGAGGGCGCGCTTCTGTTTCTTCTCTGATGTATCGATGCTTTTCTTGGTTCCTGCAGTTTTTCACTATCACCCGACCTGTCGTCTTCTCTGTTAGTAGTGTCCTGAGACTTTTGCAGGTATGGGCATGGAAAGAGGGAAGGGGCAGGAGGAACGTGACAAGGGCATGTAGAATGGAGACTAGAGAGAGAGAGAGAGAGAGGGGTGAAGAAGGAAGGAGTTGTCGTATCGTCTCGGGACTGAACCGAGCGAGCGAGCTAGCCTCAGAATCACGTGAAGGTGGGAGAAAATGTTCTTGCGAAAGAATCTGATGTGTAAAAAGATGAATTGCAGGTACAACTGGCTTTTTTCTCTCCCTGCGTCAGAGGGTTGTCTGCTTATGGACCCCCCCCTCGCTCGGGCCGTGACCTACGATAGCCCCACCCTCTCTCCCTCCTCCCTACCGAGACTTTTCAAATTTCTCCTCCTCCCTTTGCGGTGACATGTGAGCTCACAGTAGCCGCTGGCCACTTTGAGAGATGGGGGGGCAAACAAACCTGAAAAAGTGAAGCTTTTGACAATCTCTCGCGATAGCATCGACTAACGAAGGGAATTCGTTGGATTTAGGGGAGAGACGAGGCTTTTGGTTGGGTTTTGCCCATGTCCGAAGGCGAGTATTTAAGAAGGAGAGAGTGCGGTTCGCGAGCCGACGGGGGGAAAATTAGTTTCTTAAGATCGATGACGCGGACGCCTCACTTGATTAGGAGGACGAAAGATTCCAACGACTTCATTGAAGAAACGCATGAACAGAACACGATCGAGGGCTTTCCACCAAATTGGGGTTTCTTTGATGCCTCAACGAACGTGGGCTTTTCCCGAACGATGAGGGAAGCGAGAGTTCCAACGACTTCCGGGGGAGGCATCTTTTTAGCTTGGGGAGATGGAGATTTTTGTGGGTTCGGTTCGGTCTGGATGTGCATTTTTTACTGAACCTGACAGTCAATGCCCTGCTGCCCTCGTTAAGTTGGAGATGTGCAATGAACCGTACTCGTCCGCTCTTTCGGGGTGGAGGCTCTTGGCGTTAACGTACATGTATGTACGCGACCGACGTGGTTTTGAGTCAATCTTGCCCTTGTAGACAAAGTAGTGCTTTTTCAGAGAGATAATTGTCCAAAAGTGTTAAACTTATTGTATTTTGGCCCATTTATACTTAAACATTTCAATTTTATTAATTGTGTTATAAACGTTTTGACAATTTATCAATTGAGTTGACCAAAAATCACTAATATGGATATGATTGTCTTACGTAGCATCATTGACTTTAATGTGGATAATTATTTGTAATTTTTACTTTGTTTTTTCTCTGTGGCAGCAAGGGTTATTGGCGACTCTCACCAACTGCGATGTCAAAGGCCTACCTTAAGGCCATCGCAACCTTGCCTGCCACAAGTGAGGCCACGAAGGCCATTGCCAGATTTGGGCGAAGGCCGCCTCACTCGCGGCAAGCAAGGGCAAGGCCATGCCCAGGTCCTTCATGGCACCACCGACAGCGGCTAAGGAACACGGCAACAATCGACTTGGCACTGGAAAAAAAAAAGCAAAGAAAAATACAAATTCAAAAAATTACAAAAATTGTCCATACTAGTACGGGTGATATCACGTAGGACGACTAGCATCCATGTCAACAATATCCTATGCTAACTCAATTAGCAAATTGTCAAAAACTTTATTATACAATTGGCAAAATTTAAAATATCTAAGTCCGAATTGATCAAGATGTAATGGGTTTAAAATAATTTGGATAATTTTTTAGCTTCCCATTCATATGCCGGTATATTTTGTTGCCAGGACGACTTAATGCTGGCACTTATTGGAGTACCAAGTAAGAAGAGGAGCTCCATCAATCCACTCTTTGGACTTTTAAGCTTGTTCCCCCGGAAATTTCGGGGGCAATAATGTGGAAGTGAAAGCTATAAAAATTTGATCTTCACCAGGACACTCAAGGGGCTTCAAGCATTGCCAAAAAAATATTATCGGCTGTGATCTATGCGGAAAGCGCCAGATAAAATCGGACGCTAAGGCCTTTCAAGTTAAAGCGACATCTTTCCACGGAAGGTAAAAAATAAAGAGGGCGAGAGTCAAAAAGCCCTATAGTTCCACATGGCACGGTTTGTATGGTCTCAAATCCATAATTTCTCCCAACGTTTCTTGACGGGCCCTTCTACAATCGTTCGCGGGCTGATCCCTTTGATTGTAAAAGCGTTAAGTGTTGTGAAGTGCAAGTTTGAAACAGCTTTGAATGAGAAACTAAAATTTATATTATCTTTACCATAATCAACTTGTGATGATTGATTCTAAAAATTATAGGAGTTTTAGCGATCAAAACTCAGGTTGAATGAGCCCGGAGCAAGCGTTCTTGATAATGGTTATATTCACAGTTTCGATTGTAGTAAGAAAACTTAGGCCCTTTTGTTTAAAATTATTTATGTTCTCCAGAACAAAATTTATGTTCTTTTGTTATGGGGAACAAAAAAAGAATAGAAATGTGTTTGTTAAAACTTTTGTTCCTGTTCCCATGAACAAATTTGGAACAAAAATAAGAAATAGAAAAAAAATTTTTTTTTTTTATGACCCAGGGAACCCGCGCACCGTACCAACACGGATAGCCCGACAGGCCTGGGGTAACGGGGGGTAAACCTTGGGGCGACGCTAGCGGAGGACCCACCACCCCAACGTTGCACTTAAGATCCTATGCGGCCGGCGGGATTCGAACTCCTCTCCTCTTCGCAAAGGATCATGGGAGCCTTATCCAACCCGCCACCGCAGGCGGTGGTTAGAAAAGTTGTTTCTTATTTCCTGGAATAATTGCGAGAAACAATTTTTTTCTCTCTCTCTCTCTTTTTTCTCTTTTTTTCTTTTCTTCTTTCTTTTGGTTGGTCGCCGGCCTTGGCCATGGCCGGCGACCGGCCGACGAGGGCTAGCAACCTTGGCCTCACAAGAATTGGGCGAGCTCAAGCTCGCCCAGCCAAGGCAAGGCCAAGACTCACGGTGGCTGGCAAGGCTCCGACGAGCTCGCCGGACCTCGCCTAGCCAATCGCCGATCGCTGTCGTGGCCGGTGACCTGCCATAAGGGAGAAAGAAGGAAAAAAAAGACAAATATAATAAAAATATTTAAAAAATTAAAAGAAACAACGAAATTATACAAATTTACCAAACGCATTTTATTCTTGGAGTATAAATTTTTTGCAATTACCAAGCGCGTTCTTATACTCATAAATTATTCCCAGGAACAAAAACAAAAAAAAACTATTTCTGTTAAAAAATTGTTCCCCATAATAGAATCGTTATCAAACGCGCATTTACTAGCTAATCAAAATCTAAAAACAATCGTTATATTCTTTGTTTGCAAAAATGCATTTTTGCATCCTCACTTTTCTGCTAGCACCACTTTGCAATTCTCAACGAATATGTATTTACCTTTACCATATGGTCATTTCCTTACCCAAAGCACCGGTATCCCTCTTCCATGTGAATATGTTCACCTAAACACCCACTTCCCTATAATTTTAATTATATCTATCAAATGGGTAGATCAAATGGGGTTTTGGTCGGATCTAAAATGGTATGATTTAAATTAACCCATGTAATTCATTTTTGATCAATTATTATATAATGTAAATTTAATGATTCGCGTTAAATACATACTTGACATATATCATGTTATTAAACACACTTATATATTAAATTCAATATAGAAAAGTTCATATCCAAATTGATGTGAGAGCATGGAGTGAGCGAGAGAAAGGTCTAATGTGGGTTAAAAAAAGTGGAGAGAGTTATAGAAATTGGTTAGGTCTAAGTAGGTTGTGAATCTATTCAACGCTTATATTATTTTAGACTTTACTATTTTAAACTCATTTATGATTTATTTATTAAATATAATTAATCCATATAATAACACAACCTATCAATATATGGACTAAAGAAATGAATTTATGATCAGTTTCTACAGATCTAATCCTAATCTAGCAATCCCCACTCCCGTTGCCTCCTAGCATGGCAACCCAGATATTGGGATTTATTGGTGTGATTGGGCGTGCTAGGGTCTCGGGGGATTGGGAGATGGGCGTCCTTCAAAGGATGGGTTGTTTTGGTGTTTTACCGTGTTGGAAATAAGTAAAAGATGCAAAAAATGTAGATTTGAAAAATAGAATATGGAAAAGAAATGAGGATGTTTTTGACATTTCAATTTTCTCGAGAAAATACGGAGGCGAGTTACAGTCTTCTCGAGGGGCCCGAGTTCGCCAAGCTCGACATAAATGTACCAGACTGCAGAATCCAGGAAAAGGGCAGCACGAGCGGGACACAGACGAACCGACATATGTTAATGAATCTCGGGAAGGAACTAAAGGGCAGACTAGGTAGTCTCGCCATGTTTGCTATGGTCATCGCCAAATGATGTCTTTTTTTTTGTCGTTTCGTCCCGGTCGAATCTTGCCAGAGGTTGCGATTTGATTTTTGGTTGCTGCGAATGGCGAGAGTTCAATCGTTAAGGATTTACTTCTGCGTGCAACGATGAAAAAAAGAGACGAATGAGCTGGAGCTACTGGTATCGCGCCTTGCCAGTTGCGCTGGCTTATCGTTTTAGCTTATGTTTGCATGAAAATAGCCTCCTTTAAGAAATAATGTATGCTTCAATTTCCTTAGGAAACCATTATTTTTTTTAGCCTCACTTATTAGTCTCATCAGCAATGTTCATAGTCAAAAGCTACAGTGTTAAGCATGAAAAACAACTAGGAGTAAATAAACTTAATTACCTTCTTCAGAATATAAGGTAGCGCATGGGAACGTTTCTGTTCCTTCCTGGTTTATTCTTTTTGTTATAACAAAAAAAAAAAATAGAAATCTGTTTGGTAACGCCAAATTATTTTTTTTTTTTCCGAAATAGAAAGTTAGTCCGTGAATATATTTGGAGCGGAAACGAAAACAAAAAAATTATTTCTTCTTCCCGAGAACAATTTCTAGAAATAAGCTAATTTTCTTTTTTATTTTTATTTTGTTCCTCTCTCTCGTCGCAACCACCTCCAACCGCCCGGAGCCGCTGCCGCCGCCGCTCGCCACCAACCGACCGTCACCGCCGATTGCCGCCGGGTCGGCGGTTGTGCGGGCGCGGCGCGGCGCGGGCGGCGGTCAGCGATCCGTGAGCAAGAATAAAAAACGAATAAATACAAAAAAAAAATTGTTTCGTACCAAACGCATTTCTATTCTTTTTCTATTCCAAGAGTAAAAATTTTGTATAGTTACCAAACGCGTTCTTTTACTCAGAAATTATTCCCCGGAATAGAAATAGAAAAGAATTATTTCTGAAATTAAAAACTCTTTCCCAATCAAAAAACGTTGTCATGCGCAGCTTAAAATACCCTAATTAATAATTAGATGGGAAAACCTGTACCTCATATTTTCATATCATAATCTTGTCATAATTTCATTTAGTTAAATCTGGGTTTAATCCAGATTATACGTTTATAAGTCGTGTCATATCTTTGAAACACAAATCCAAAACATTGCTTGAACAGGTTAACTCACACAAGGGGATACAACGTTTTAAGATAATATGTAAAATAACACACTCGCACATGCATTATATATATAGAAACATGTCCAGACATGGGTAACACATTAACATATTTATTTTTATGTTTAAAGGGACCTCCTTAATTTCATAGGGAATTGTATGGTTTACAATAAAAGCGAGGGAAGGCTAATTCACTATGTAGCATCAATCTGACGACGGTGGAAGCACATAAATACATCAGGCACGTACCGATGCACCATCATTCACCAGCTCCTCGGGATGAATCCGTGTTGCATGGCACAGCTAAAGATGACGTTCACGATGGTCTCGCTTTTGACAGCGTACTGTATAATACTCTCCACCTCCCCATCTCTGTACTTGGGATTGATACACTTCAACGCCTGCTTTAGCTCTTCCTTGCTGGCGGCACTTGGCTTCTGTACGACGGGAGGAGGCGGGGACGGAGGAGGAGGTACTTCGCTGTCATCTTCAGAAGCATAGGCAAAGAAAGGGATTTTCTCTTTCTTGTAAGTTCGACAGGGACCCATTTTTTGGTGTGTTGACGAGAGACCTGTGGGAAAACGGGGGAGGAAGAAATTTAAGTATGTGAGTGGAAGTTTACTGTAATCTCCACCAACGCGAATAGACACGTAAATGCACCATCTCTTTCTATCGGAATTTATTCATTTATCAGCATTAATCTAGAAGGAAAAGAAAGGAATATGAGGTGGGAGGTCACCATATGCTGACTCCGCCTCTATATTTGGCTTAAAAACTAAGCTTAAGTAAAATAATATTAAGTGGTTATCGGTCTTGAATTCGAGGTTCGGTCAACGAGTCAGTGTGGAGGGCCTTTCGAGATGCTTTTCTGCAATTCTCGAGAAACCACAGCAGCCTGTCTGAACCTTCTGTCACTTCGAGGGTGAGATTCTTTGCTTGGTTATGAAACAGGAAAGTCTAGCTCTTCGATAGACAGGAACATCGAATAGCAGGGAACATCGTGTAATTGCATTAGAGATATGGTGTAGATCTGATTGATAAGATTTGAGATTGGGATTTGTTAGGGCATATATCTTGGAGACTTGGGTGGGGTTACTTTCACACTTGAATCATATTGCGTTGAGGTTCATCACGCATGCTTCTTATAAATGGGACAATTTACGTACGCTCTACGCTAAAATATCATTTGTCAATTTTCACTTTTATTAGTGTTGAAGCTGGGCATTATTGGTAAATTGTTTGTTGAATGCACACCCCTGTATGTGTGTATAATTGTGCGCACATGCATGGAGGGAAAGTAAAAGAAAAAATTAAACCTATTAGATTGATATCAATTTAGTATAAACCTTTCAATTAAACTAATTTAGAATTAAAAATTTTATTAATTTAGTCCATCCAGCCAATTTTGATTAGAAATAATTATCATGGACACTAGTCGTCTTACGTTAATGTGGACAAATTTTAAAATTTTAAATATTTTCTGAATTTTTTAGTACTTTTCTTTTCTTTTCTTTTCTTTTTTCATTTGTTTTTTTGTAGGCCAATGACCTCGCCGGCCACAGGTGAGGACGAAGGGCCAATGTCCTTGTGTGTGGTTGGAGAGGGCGTGGACACCCTCATTCATGGCTAGGGAGGGCCACAATGCCCTCGCCTGTGCCCGGCTATGGTTGGGTGAGGTCCTCGGCTGAAAATTGGGAAAAAAAAAGGAAGGAAGGGAAGAAAGGAAATATTAAGAAAAGAAAAAGGGAAAAATAAAAAGAAGTTATAAAAAAATAAAAATTATCCATGCTAACGTTGATTATACTAAGTAAGATGACTAGAATCCATGTTAGCGATTTTTGGCCAAAATTGGAAGGATAAATTCAATTAACACAAATATAAAATGTTTACAACTAAATTGATCAAATAAAAAAAATAGTATTGAAATGAAACTAATATAATATGTCTAGGATTTTTTTTTTTCTGGTACTTTTCCCCACGTGTGGCTGAAGGTAATATGCTACCTACAATCAAATATTGTAATATTTACTTACTAGTTAGTACCCACGTGTTGTTGCGGAAAAACTCCGTCTATGCAATCACAATAGTTAGCGCAAAAGCATGATTAAGTGATTGAGTCTATTCATCATCTTAGAAATTCTATGAAATCTATCTCCAACGGATACCATCCGTGATGACGTGCTTAATTTAATATGGTGTTTCGGGAAGCGAGACAAAATGCTCTTCTTGATGGGAACTTTCCATGGCCTTGTAGGAATGGTGCAATGGAACGTGTAGAACCCATGCAAATGTGAAGCTTTTGGACCCGAATTGGACTGGTTTTGGGCCACCACTCGCGTTTCAATTGGAGGCCTGTTTGCTTTGGGGCGGGAGGAATCGAGGAAATCTCACCCCGTTGGAGATTTGCATCACAGCTGAGAGTGGATTAGGACTTGTCCAAAATTCCGCTGTGAGATGCCTTGAGCAATCTTAACATTCTAATCGGGAGCATGCTTCTTATTCTTCTTCTTCTATTCAGATAAACGTAATACGATCATTCTTGGTTCCGGTAAGAGAATGGCTTAGTGATCATCGAGGCATTATGAGATGGGATTGAGCTGGCCTTAGGCGGCGCTATCCGCTCTCTCGAAGTAAGAACATTTTGATCTTCTGCTTGTTCATGCTGTTAAGAGCAGCAATCAGGAAAAGGAAGAAAGAAAACCGTTACTAAAGCCTGTATTTGATGAATGCCGTAGATGGTGTTGCGTTCGGCATCTTTGGATAATGGTTGTGGCGTTTGGTAGAAAAATTTTAGGGCCACTTTGAATATAGACGGAGGGCCGAGGGTCGGCGAGGCTCACCGATTCACTGAGGTCACATGAGACTGGCCAATAGTTGTCGAGGGTTGCCAAGGGCCACTGAGGGTCATACGAGGCTTGCCAAGGCTCACCCATTGAGGGTGTCACCAATCGAGGGTCACCGACGATAGCACGAGGCTCACCAGCGCTTGCCTGGTCGCTTGGTCGCCGAAGGGGTCAGAGCTTTACAAAATCGTTCACATCTGCCATAAAGCCAACCGGCATGCAGATGGGCTTGCGAGGGTGCGAAGAATGGAACAGAAATGGCCCTGTGCGTTTTGACAATGTTCCGTTGTTCCGAGTTCAATTGCCGATGTTTATAGGTCTGATCATGAAAGGGAGAATGGAGTTCCGAGAATTACTGGATCTGATGTAGACCGTGTTCACTGCTCAACTATTCCGTTTCCACTTGTGGTGTCATGACGTTGTTGTTTCTACGGACAAGGGCGCTTATTTTGCACTTCATTTGTCGTATTTCCCAGAATTAATTGCAAAGCATATGCATCTTCTTATTGTGGAATTTGGGACTGACTTGATGATCTTTTAAGCAGGACCATAGCATTGAGGAAGAGAGGGCGTGACGAGGTATTTGATGAACACCGAATGTTTTTTCTTTCTCCTAACCACCATGAGGACCGATTTAAGGTTTGAGGTTTGTTGGCCTGAGTTCTGACCAAAAGAAGAAGGTTTACCGAATCATACCTAATCTAAGTCGAATCTCCTAAGACGGAAGAACCCAATAAATGATTTGTAATTATTGCAGTTTTAATGCCCCCGTTGTAGGTCTACTCCGTAAATGACACATGCAATTCGAAATAGTCACTCTCGAGGAAAACACAGTTAAAACACGGTTGGATGATAAGATCGCATCAAGCAAGCTCCATGGCGGAGAACCCGAAACAAATCAAGACTCCGATCTGACCCGGATCCTAACATTTTCATTGTTTCTGGGTAAAAATTTACATCGCAATCACGTCCCCTCTCCGGCTGACGCAGTTCAGATGGCTTGAAGCGGAAGCCCCTAATTTGAAGTCGCTTACAGAGACGGGCGTCTCTTGTCCTCCTCCACTCCCCCGTCCCCGCCATCGCTGTCTCTCCATAAAGCATTTTTAAATTCAACCGTGGAAAGACGTCAGCCATCACGAGGGGGTCAACCGTGCTATTGCCCCCAAACGTTGTAACTAGGGTCAGCATCGTGCACAAGTCCTCCCGGAATTTAATAAGAAAGAGTCCTCCCGACTCAACTCATTGACTCTACCCCCAACCAATTATGCTTTCCACCTTAGATCAATAAACAATTCGCAAACTGGGAAGTGGGCATCCTCGCGAAGACCCACCACCCCGCACCATGCCTCCTCCTCCTTTAAAAATATTAAATACATATCACATCGGAAAAGACAGGCAAAACTCCATTCCATTATATTAATCTAAGGTTTCACTAAAATAATACTTTCCCAGATATCAAAACGAAAATCCACCCCACTAGTCGGATGATTCACTCCCCACCAAATCTACAGTCCCATTCTCTCCCTTTCCTTTTCTTTACCCCTTAATCAACAAGGTCTTTCTTTAGTACCATAAGTCACAAAAGAAATAAATTTAAAAAAGAAGGGGGGCGAAGCCAAAATAGTAAACAAAAGAACCCGAAGACAAAGGAATCCAATTTCCCCCACCACGCTCCCCTCCTTGAGAACAGAGCCAAGGCATCTTCGCGTTGACAATTTGAGCCCCTCCCTCCCCCTCTCTCTCTCTCTCCCCCTAAAGCATTATCAGCCTCGGTGTCGCTTCCTTCACGTTCAATCAACTGCCGGGGGACCGGGAGATCGCCGTGGACCCCGGTCGGATCGAGAGATCGAGAGAGAGAGAGAGCGGGCGAGAGGGCGGGCTTAGGAAGATTCCAGGACCAGCGGTGCCTTCACGTCGGCGACGGACTGGGAGTGGTTGTGCTCGCCCTCGTAGGTCACGATGAGCATGCCCGGGTCGTCCAGGGCCCGCTCCACGTGCTTCCTCGCCGGGCATCCTCTTACGCTGCTGCACTTGTAATAGCCCCTAAAAGAAGTAAAGAGAACGAAGGCACCGTCAGTGATTTGATGGAAATCAATCAATCTACTCGAACTGGGGAGGGGACTGGTTCTGTATGGTTGACTCGGAAGTCAA
The DNA here is from genome assembly GCA_014182365.1 of Eucalyptus tenuipes. NCBI lineage: Eukaryota > Viridiplantae > Streptophyta > Magnoliopsida > Myrtales > Myrtaceae > Eucalyptus > Eucalyptus tenuipes. The sequence goes on from CM024542.1 coordinate 1,927,927, forward strand.
GCTCAAGATTCGGCTTTTTTAGAAAACCCAGTTTGGGATTTGGTAAATGGGTCCGAGGGGATAATCATGGGTGCGTCCCTCCAAGCGAGGAGGGACAGGTGTATCTCTGGAAATGGAGGAGCAACGTGGGTTGCTTTTTTCGGGAACGTGGATGGGTAACGTGTGCTGCGTGCGGGGAAGAGAGAGAGGGAGAGAGAACAGGGGTCAACGGGTCAAATGAGTCAGACCGAGTGAAGGGCCGAGTCATGGTGCCCGAGTTAAGCGTGACCCAAATCAACGAGGAGATCAGACAACAGGACTGGTCTCGAGTCTCGACCATCGGGGGCTGGGGATCGAAGGGGGGGCACGACACGGCTAGATAACATGATCGATGTATACTTCCGTGAATCGACATGCTTCGTCACTGACATAGATATGAACCGACACGAACTGAAAACGAAGTTAGACGAACGCGAAGACCGACCTTGGATGAGGGGAACCTTTGATGGGCTTCTGTCCATACTTCCTCCATGAGAAATCATCTGGTGGGATGTCCGCCATTTTCGAACTGATCGCAGGGACTCTAACCACTCTCTTCAATCTCGACTTCCTGCAAAATCGACCCAAATCTCGTCAGTTCATTTGACACGGGCCCATTTCGAAATCACCCAACTGCTGCCAGAACAGAGACCGCAATCTTCAGCGTACCTCTTCTTCGAGCAATGGCACTTGCCGGAGGACGACCCGCACTTGAGAGCCGCGTCGTCCATGGAACTGCACTTCCTCTTCAGTGAGTAGGACAGGGGAGGCTTGTCCGCCGACGAAACCTGCGAGAGATGGTGCGTCATCTGAAACCCCGTAGAGGAGAAGGATCTCTGCACGCTGTCCGTCTCCCCGGTCAGTGAGGACAGGAACGAGGAGTTCGCAGCCGAGATCGGCGGCGAGGTCGAGAAATTTATAGTCGTCGGCGTCGCGGACTCCTTTCTCTCCACCTTCGGAGCCACCGGGATGGGGTTCTGTTGGACCTGCTGGTGGTGGTGGTTGTGGTGGTGGTGGCTGTGGTGGTGGTGGTGGTGGTGGTGGTTGTGAGGCAGGGGAGGCAGCCGCTGGATCGGCGTCGGGCAGTAGACCTTGAAAGCCGAGACCGGCTCGGCGCTCTGCAACCGGGCGCTCCCGACCGGGTTCTCCGCCGGTCGGACCGGAGTAAGCGCTTCCCGGTTCTCAGGGAGGGGGTCGGCGGCAGGGGCTCTCCTGAAGCGGGCGTGGCCGGTCCTCGCCCTGTCGAGCAGCGAGATGACCTTCCTGAACTTGTTGACGGCGGCGTCCGTGGCGGCCTCGATGTCCACGGCGGGGCTCGGGCCCCCGGAGGAGGACGACGACGGCGACGGCGAGTCCTGCCCGGCCCGCCGCCCGCCGCCGCCGGAGGGGGAGGGGGAGGAGGAGGAGGAAGACAGCATCTTGATGAGATTCTCGACGCTCTGTATGCCGGCGGAAGCGGCCTCCCGGAGGGCGGTCTCCTCCTTCTTCACCGCGAAGCCAACGCCGCCGTCGCCGCCGCCGCCGCCGCCGCTCCCGTAACCCATCATCAGCTCCACGGCCATACCTCTCTCCCTGGGACGGCTAGAGAAGGAACACATATGAAGGAGAAGCCGAGTCCTGGGGGGGTCTATAAGAAGAAGGAGGAGAAGAAGACGAGAGGAAAGAGGTCGCAGGACATAGGGATAGATCTCTGACGAAGAAAAGGGCGAAAAAGCAAAGCAACAGGGGAGGAGAGAGAAAGGAGAAGGGAAGAAGAAAAGCAGGATTCGAGTCAAACTGACGCCCCCTCGCCTTTCCTCCTCTTGGCATTACAACAAAGGCATCTCTCCCTCTCTCTCTCTCTCTCTCTATCTCTATGGTCAGTCCGGCCTCCGCCTGTCGCTTCTACGTTAATTTTGTGGTCAAACGGTCGGGCCTGTAGGAGCGCTCCACGTGGCGATCCCATGCGGGAGCGATTGACCACGGCTTTTCAATGCGCCGGGGTAGGGGAGGAGGCGATGGATGGGATGAGACCTGTTGGGAGACCGTGTAAGATTTTGAAAATGATGCGAGGGAGAGCGATAAGGTCAAAAGCACCAGAGAGAGGCAGGAGGAGATCATGATGGTGATGGTGATGATGATGATGGATTGGTGATGGGTGGAAGGAGAGCCGTTGGATGGGTCCGGTTGGTGCCAGTCAGGAAGAGTTGACCTTTACCTGATTTTAATGCGAAAGGGGAAAGGGGAAGGGAAGAGGGGGGTCTCCCAAAGTCGGAGTGCCCCCCTCCCTCTTTTACCGGGAACCGGAAGCTGCGTCAAAGCCTGTACGCGCAAGTCACATGGGATTCTCTCTCTTTCCCCTTCCCCTCCCAGCTTTCGCTCTTTCGGTCAATTTGCGGGGCCCGCCCCGGCACGAGATGCGTTTCGAGCCGTTTATCCCTCTCTCTCCGCCCATTTTTCAACGTCGTCTGAAAACAAAAACCCCTTTTCTCTCTCTTCTTTATCCCCTTTAATTTCAAAATTCGTGGGTTCGACAACACTATTTCCCCTCCACTCCACCGGGCAAATGAACTCATAAACAATTGGTTATATGGGGGGGGGGGGAGAGTGCGATTGCGAATCTAAATCGAGTGCCATTTGGACTTTAATACTCTCGTCGTTGACGTTTGCATCGTTTTATGCCTTTTTCTTGCTTGGATATTTATGCGGCCGGATACTAGGATAAACCCCAACGAAAAAGCAGAAGAAAAAAAAAAAATTGGGCGAATCCCCTGTTGATTCCACCACGAGACACTGAACGGACCGGCCATTGGTCTCCATCGTCACATCAGCTAACATAATGGGATACTCATGTCAATATATTCCTTCAATTCACAGCGCACCTTCCAGGATTCGGTTTTGAAAAAAGAGGAAAAGGAGAACAGGGAGGGGGCGCTTGGTCCAATGCAAGTTGCTTTTGTGGGTCGACGACGGCTAGGGGACAAACGAGGAAGGAGGGTCGGAAGATCGCCCAGGTTTGACATGCGGATATCTCTTTTTCTCGAAGCGTTTGGGGCGTTCACGCAATCTTTGTCTTCGGCTGGGGCCTAATTACCATGGGGGAGTCAAATCCAAGGACGCTACCGCATTCTGACTTGAAACCTCCTTAAAGGAAGACTTGCGTGACACGCACCTTTGGCTTTTGTCCACACGTCGAATTCGCGAATGAGAAGGTGAACATGAGCTCGATACGCCTCGGGCCACATTCACATGCATCGAGTAGAGCTGATCGATTGATATGATTCATACTGACATTGAAAGCAAATAGGTGGCCATGCCGCATGTAGGTTAAGAGGGTTGGAGAGACTCCTCCATTCAGTTTGAGATGGGGGTATAGAATTATCCGAGTAATTGATCAAATGTCATACTAGGTAAATGAAGTCTCGTGATATTGTTCATAAATAAGATCCATCTTCAAATGATCATTACTTTATGGTTACTTCACTGTCTTTCGAGTCATGCAAAACAAGTCAAGTCGTTACATTAATTACGTGTCCAATTTCTAGAAGTTCATAGATGAGCCTTTTTCCTACTTTTTTTTTTCTGGGATAAAAAGGACAGCCATCTCTCAAAGTCAAGTATAGTTTTCACATTCTTCCGCAAGCAACCGAAACGCAAAAGGACACGAAGCATCGGAACCCAATAAAGGGACGACCAATCCATCAAAGACCTCCCGCCCCAATCTTAGCCCCTCTTTCATTCCTTGCATCATAAACAAATGTCTTGTTGACCCTAGTCGTCTTTTGTTTTCTATTGCTTTCGCGCCGTGTGTGAATCTCGACTCGTGACGGATTTCCGATCGTATCAGATCGATACGCATGTGAGCCGATCTGCAGCCTCCGATACGGAGGAATAAAAGAATATGTCGAGAGGGAGAGGCAAAAAAAAGTTTTTTGGCGAAACCCGCCAAAACAAAGGTGACGTGCGACCGGAAAACACCTCTGCCCTCTCTCTCTAAAACATAAAATAATCCGAGGGGGAAAGCATGAGAAAGTCGACGAAATGATGGGCAGCGCACTACCATTGATTGACATTAGATGTCGAGATCCATCGGCGAATAGGAGTGGTTGCAGCAGCGACGACTCTCGATCGACAAAAGTCGTCTTCCTCTGCTGTACAGTCTGGGTCGTGGACTCATTCGGTCACGGGCCTGTCAGAGCTCGAGCCGAGCTGATGCAATGTGCAGTCCCCGCCCCCCAGACATCGCCAGGAATTCTCCCCTCCTTACTATTTGTTTATCCGAAGTTCAACCCACGATCGAGCTTCCTCTCCACTCCATTTTCTATTAAGGAAAATGTCAGAAGGGTTCCATGTATTATTGTTCAATTTCTTTTGACTTAATATCATGAGAAATTTTAAATTAATATATATGTGATGAATTTATTCGGAAATTAATTTTTTGATCATCTAAAACTCAATATCGATACATTTATGATAAATTTAACATTCATTAATTTTTATTAAATTGATTAATACTACAAACTGGTATAATTGTGACAAACGAAATGTAAAACCCTAAGTTAATACTCAGCAATTTAATGGGAGTAAATTTGTTATGAATATACAATTTAAGATTTTTCTTTTTGTGATAAAAAATTAGGTTATGTAAATTTATCATTATCATGTAGAGTTTTTCTTGATATTAATCCATTTATTTGATCTAATCTATATTTTTATATGTTTTTTTTTTAATTTCACCCCTGAAGTCTTTCAAGCGAGCCCATTTCGGTTCTTTTGTCGAATTTCTTCATCACATTTGTTGATGTGGCGCATAACGCCTATTAGCCTACGCTTAGTTCTTTCATTTGTCTTTTTTACCAACCTACTATGCGTAATCCTTTTGCACGATCGTATGCATGATTTAGCAAGGGGGAAAAATTCTGTTAGGTTGCGTGCTAGGGCTGTGTGATGAGAGAGAGAGAGAGAGAGAGAGAGAGAGAGAGAAGCTTTGCTTGGAAAATAAAAGCATGGGGAAGGTTCGCAGCTTTGCAACGAGACATGAACTTAACAAATCTTGCTGCAATGTTTCGAATCTTCCAACCTCTTTCGTTGTCCATGTAGAGGTCCCCTCCCTCTCTATCGAACACACTTCGATCTCTCTTTTCTTCAAAGGGCTCGTGGACAAGTTCACTCGGGTGATGCGAATTGCGGGTTGACTCTTAGTCAACCTAAAAGAACATCCGAAAGAGAAAGGAAAACGAGCAAGTGTGAACCCGAGTATGATTGATATGCACGGAAGTTTCGTCTCTTTATTCGTTTCTCTCTTTGTGCTTCTTGCGCAAGTCTACGGCTTCTGCTCGTTTTACATATTTAGTGCGACATAAATTCATGTATATTCTAATTTCCATCACGTTACCATCAAATCACAAGATGGGATAGTGGTAGAACTAATTTGAGGTGAGTTGAAACGTTTCGATACTCGAACTTTGACTCGGCCATGTATGGCTTGATTCTCGACTTCAAGTGCTTGAGCGTGATAGCGATGTTCGATCGTTGGAGTTCTAGTAGATAAGAGCATTACCCGACTCAGTCTCCATTCGAGAATAGATTTTCACACTCGAACTCAAATAAAATTTGAGAAATGATACTTTATAAAAATTCAAGTTTTAATTACTCGATTGAACTCATAAGTTTCTTGAGTTGAGTATTTTCAAGCTTTGAGCGCGACTACATTTTAAGTACTCGAGCTGTTCACACGTAATCGACTCTTGTTCTAGCGGTCTACAAGTTGAAAAGGCAAATTGAAATATCTCGTGTTTTTTATGCTATTTCTCCGTCCCTCCACTCGCCAGTCGCCAATCATGATTTGAAAGACTTTGGGCCTACGGCTTCATATCCAGCACATAGGCAGGCCGGGCTTTTGAGTTTCTACTATTAAGCTATCTTTGCATGGATCCTGCTGTCGGCAAGTCATTCTGCATCAGCATGGGGTCCGCGTCCTGGAGAAGACAAAGGTGCATAGATGGAAGCCTAATCCATTGCGGATGGTCCCGAAATAGCCCCACTGACAAGACTACCTCTGAAACTCCTCGGCGATTCCCTTATTTCAAGAGGGCGTTGTACTTGTAGATCTTATCAGATTTAGATTCAGTTGCACATGGAAGAACTTTTAGGACGTGGTAGTGTTGAAGCATATCCCCAAATCGATGGTAACAAAATCTGAATCGATAATTTTTTCTTATGAGCTTATTTGAGTGTACAAAGATTTATTCCAGAAGCTTTCTAATTCTGCAATCACAAGTGGGACTCTGCAGAGGGGAATATGGAGCCTCAAACTATAGGGTCTTCATTCATTCAAGACTGGACCAACTTGGACCTGGCTCATAGTAATGATGCATGGTATTCCAAGATTATTTCAACCAATAATCGATGTCGAATCAGCACAAGAGATTAATTTGATGATCCAATGAAAACACGCTATTATTAGAAGTAAATTTTGATTGCCCAAACATGATTATACTGTTAAGAAGAGCGGAATGTAAGAGAAATTGTGATTTATTGAGAGGTGTGCAAGTCTATCTTTTGCATAAGCAGGTAGCAGCCCTTTGAGTGTTAGCCCAATGAGTTAGCAAGAGTGACAAACCATTTGTAAACATACAAGAGAGTTTTTCTACTTACGAAAAAAGATATTTTAATCAGAGAGAAACTCCATGAAGTTCCCCTTTATAAACTCTAGACAGACATGGTTTATAATTTGGGGAGGAGTCTAATATCTAATGCGCACGGTGCATGGAGCAGCTATTTGAGGGCCTCAGTGGCGATCGAGATACAGCAGAGTAGCTATAAGAGGAGTCTATTTTTGCACGAGAGAAGGTGATATTTACACTCTCGGCAAAACTAGTGGAATTTAGCCTAACAAGGCTGCTAGAGCTAAAAAAAGAGGACAGGCCGTTTAGTTTGACCTTGGGAAAATACAATCACCGTAAAGAAGTTTTCCAAAATGCTATAGATTTGGTAAAATAGTATTAGAAAATAACTTTGGCATAAATGCCAATTGGTAAAACCCAAATTTATAAAGAGTTTTTGCTTTTTTTTTTCTTTAAACTCTGAAAATTGAAAATCCGGTGTAGGTTGGCCACTAGCCGACCATCGGTGGCTAAATCTGGTCAACGGATAGCCTTACTAGAGGTCGTGTGACCTTAGGCATCGCCTCGGTTGTGTGACCCAGGCCAAGTGATGTCACTTGGGTTCGCGTGACCGAGGTGGTATCGTCTGAGTTGTAGGTTGCGGCGCCCCAGGTGGTGGTTGCCGAGGACGTGCGACCCCCAAGCGGCAATGGCGGTCACTGGATAAGCTCGACTTTTAGGGAGCAGATTAGGAAAGACAAATAGTTGTGGATTAATGGAAAGAAAATGAATAGAAATGAATGAATAATGGACTTGTATTTCCAAAATTCTGAAAGCTTAAAGTGGGTTCCTACTTGTCTTGGGCTTTCAACATTCATAATGCTAGTATTTGATCAAAGGAGTCTCAAAAATACTTGACAAACAATTTGTATTTTCCCCCGGGGGCCAAAGCCCCTTGCTACAGCAGAACCTAATGGGCTGACTTAGGCACGAAGTGCTGAACCTCTATAAATCGAACTTGCGGTGTTGCTAGTTCTCATCACGCGCAGAAGCTGAAACTTTTACTTGGGGTTGGTTCTACGAGATCTGCTTAGTTTTCCTGAAAAACCAATTCACCCTCTTCTGGTCGCTTGATTTGACTAATGGAGAAATATATCAGTATGGAAAAAGAGAAAAGGATGAAGAAGAGGGGTGAAGACGGTAGTCTTTTTCCATGTGGTTCGGAGAATCGACCCTATCAATTCCTTTTGATGTCTCTGTCGTTTTGTCCACTAGGGTAAGCCAGCAAGCAGCAGCAACAACAACAATACAGAAGTGAGAAGAGCACCGGGTTCGGAGTCCAGTGCTCACTCAACGTGATACTCGACACTTATCTCTTCCGGTCACATGGAAGCGGATCTCCCTCGTCTGCAAAAAGAGCGAGTCCTATCTGCAATAGAAGAAGTCGTGTGGAGACGGATGAGCGGGGACCCATTTCACTCGCCTAGCGCCCTTCTTTTGGAGCTGGGGAAAAAAGTGGAAGACGCAGGCTCGCGGAATCTTCAGAATCTCTCGACGGGAGCGGGAGATCCATGTGCCCCTCGTTGTTCAGATAATGCTGGTGAATGATTGATCAAACAGGCGAGGGAGGCAGAGATCGATGACTTTGGATCGTTGCGCGTTATTACGACTGATGAGGGAGCGGCCATCGTTTGCCCACGCACGTACCGCTCTATCTCGTGATGTTTTGAATGTTCCCAGCGGGCCCCGGTTCATTTTTTCGTTGACCGCTGCGTTGGTGTTGTGCGACAACGGGCGGGATTTGCTCTTTCTTTACCTGACGATAATGTCATCCGTGTATAACAGTGAAGACGATAGCGTCTTTTGGATATAAATAATGGAGAGTTTGCAGACAAAGAACGATTTGCTGCCCATCTTGATGAATGCAAAAGATAGTTTCTTGAAGGGGAAATACTAAAAATGGTCCTGTTATGTGTATATGGGAGAGCTCCAGGTCGCATTTGAAAAGCAAAAGTTCATTTCGCCATCACATGGCCATGTCCTCGGTTTGGCGATCATGCTTGTAGCTAAACTTGTATGCACATTTGTAGAAATCGGTATCAATGCAGCCATGGCCAATTTTCTACGTAGCTCATTAGTCGGTAGGATACCGTGTAGCATTAATCTATAACAAATGGGTAATGTCATGCATGGACCTGTAAGTCACTATTAGCTTTCGTCGAAGCTTCTTCTTCATTCTTGTCATACATTGAAAAGGATGATAGTTCTTAATCTTTGGAGTAACATAGTTTATGAGAGGAAAGGGTATGTGCCTTGAATCTATAGACATTTTCGAACTAGGTTGTTATAAGACAAAAACAAAGCTATGTAAGCTAATATCTACAGGTGCGATGTTTTAAATTATTTATGTCTTGTTTTTTGGGTGAAATAGATTCCCCAACGTAATATAATATAATTGATTTGACCGATTTGATAAGACATGAATATCAATTTAAAATTTGTGACTAGATACAACAAGGTCATAGAGATCGGCTCTATTTTCTTTCCTTTTCCTTAAACTCGTTTGGGTACAACTACTATTCTACCTCGGGTGATCTAAAGAGCGGGACCGCGGTCAAGTATATTTAAGATTTTACGTTTCCGACTAGGCTTGAACCGGCTATGACCGCAAGAGGAAAGGTAAATCCCTTGTTATCTCATCCAACACCTTCTGGTCTATATTCAAATAATGCTGAATTATTTTGCACGGTGCGTTGAAGTCAGATGTCAAGATTTGACTAGTATTTGGCAATCCTCGTGATGAGTTGACCCATCAGATGGGCTCACTACAAATGGGAGATGCTTGTATTACTTAAAAGTGCTGGTTAATTTTAATATAAAATAATGACATTGCAAGTACATGAACATTTATCCTTTTTACAATATTCTCAAACTTTTTTCTTGTTAAATCAATTAGCTCAATTTTTCAAATGTTGGTCAATATAAGGCCTCCGTTAATATTGTTGACAAATAATGTGGAGAGTATACATTAACCGTCTGTATTGACGTTAAATGTGACCTCTTAAGGCAATGTCACGCCAACAACGGCAGAGAAATATTGTACGGCCAAATTTGTTCAACTTTGCGAGCTAGCTCCCTCCCTAACACCTTAACGGAATGACATAATACACCCCTTTTCTGTCTTATCTCTCGTACTGCTTCATATAGAGCATCGAGGAGAGTTTTTTTTTTTTTTTTTTTTTTCCAGTCAATGGAACCTGGAATCCGAAGCGACCATCTCTCTGGACCACGTTTTGCCCAACTTGTCCTTCAACTGTGCATCAGAAGTATCGTTATGGACAGCACACATCTTCAGATATTAACTATTACAAGTTTCGTACGTAGATGGAACCGGACCAAAGTAAGAAAATCCAGCAACCTCATATTTTGTGGGCATCCCCCTTTACTCTGGATTGCAGAATGAGACTTCTAGAGGAGAACAGTCAACATTGCAACAATGTAGGAAGCCTTGCAATTTGTGTAACGAGCTCACCACCTAGGGGAAGCCCTCATAATTTGCCTGATCTTATATGTTTTGGGCGGTGGAGAGAAGAAAAAACAGACTCGAGGCACCTGTTCATGTAGTTGGAGAAGCGACCGCGAGTGCAAAGTCCAAAGAACAAAGGCTGGCTCATAACAGGATTCGAGAACTATCAAACAGTCATGAATGGGGAATTAGAGCCCCCAGCCAAGATGGTCAATTCACCTCTGCACTGGAATAGAAAAGCTAGAACACGAAAAACAATAGAGCTTAAAAACAGTAGCTTTGCGCTGGACTCTGCATGTAGATTTTCACTGTCGAAATTAGAAGGGAGAGGCGTATGTACAATATCGGGCATATTGATCAGCCTCGACTAATCTGACTTGCAGCGGCTCAAGGAATCTTCAACCCTGTCCATGCATAGTCGAGTAACTCTGCAAATTGTTAGCTCAGAGAAAATGTTGCGTCAACAGCAAGAGGTATTTGAGCAATGAACTTTAATAGCCACCGTGCCCATAGAATAACCTAATTGACAATGGCGGAACTTAACTGTGTTTCTACGTGCGGTTACCGTTAAGAGCAGCATGGTATATTCGCTTCTCGGCCAATCCACTATCTGATAGCGTCAAATTTCCCTGCAGGCGAAGTGGGAGATCAATTCGAACCAAATAAATGAATATCACAACTGAGGGAAATAATGTAAGTGCGATGGGAGAACAGGTTATCAAGCGTGAGTACAAGGGCTGCACCAATGACTGAAATACTTCTATGACATAACAAGTAATACATCTGAGGAAAACTTAAATACGAATTTAACTCTCATGCACATAAATGCAGGAATATTGTATGAAATATTAGTTGAGCTCAAGTATTTGGATTTTCTATTCAAGTAAAGCCCGAGTTTTAACTTTCTGATCAATTAAAATACTTAACAAAATGGATAGAGCTTGTAAGGGGGGAGGGTTAGTCCGTTTGTGAAGAGTTATTCATGTCCGCGCTAGCAAATTTGAAGAGCAAAGCTAACTAGTGTTTCTTTCCTACTGTAGAAGATGAGGACTCTTTAAGCATGAATTAACAATTTAACAATCTCCATGGCTAACCTTCAAGGACATATATGTTGATCTCTCGGGCAGGCGGTTCAAAAGCAACTTATTAACTAGTGAATTAAAAACTGTCACAATATTCAAAAGTAGGACCATACAATTATAGCCATTAACCTTCTGATATTATCTGCATGAAGTCTTGGATCATCCTTTTCTTGGTTTGAAGGGTAGCAAGGATGTAGATATGTTACCTCCAAGTGATTAACGAATTTGACAGAGGAGAAAAAAAAAAAAAAAGATGGCGCACCTGCAAATAATATTCTTCAATTATGTATTTGGAAAATATACAATACAATATCTATCTAAACTTCTTGACTGCTAAGGACTTGGGGCACTGGAAAAAGTAACAACTCGGTGGAATCATAACAGCCATGAAAGCACGAATGCTGAATAATAGGCCTGTGGTTCGAAAATGTCATTTCTATAGATTCGAAAAACTGTTTCTTGAGTTGCTCTAAGCAAACCAAAGGACCAATTCTTATTCAAAACACACATAACCTTGGGGGCGGTAGGGAAATTTTTAAGCATGTGCTCCAAGACAGTAGCAGTCCCACGCATATGCAGATTTATTGTAAGAAAGTGCTTGCTACTCTGTCGATTAGAGATCATCAGAGAAGTTGTTATAAAAAAAATTTATTTAGATTTATCTCAGAAAGAGGTTCCGTTTTCTTTTCTTACACGCGATGGTGTTCACAAGATATGTATCTGATAACATTTCAAATCTGTTGAGAAAAATAAAATTTGCATCACACTGACTGCAGTTATTGAATCCCAGGCAGGACTAGATCTCTCTTAAGGATACCTTAGAATCACCGGGAGCACAGGGGCGTTTGACAAAAAAGCACGTGTCTCAAATGAGAGAAGAAAGAAAGTTCCCATTCGTGGTTGTGCCTTCTGCACGACATTAGCAGATGTGTTAAGCAGACGAACCAGTGTAGAAGAAAAGGGAGATCGCAATAAGTATGAATCATCCAAGTGGTGCAGCTATTATCAATTGACTATCAGTAAACTTCTACTTTGCGAAACTGACTATGTATAGTGACAAATAATCTGCTACAGCAAGTTACCAGGTCCCCATGGTCTCTCATTTAAAAAATCTCAAACTTAACAGCAGGAACAAAAACCGAAGTTACCAAATTAGAAAAATGACATGTACGTATCGACCAGGCATTTAGACTCTTCCGATACAAGTGATATTACAGAATCTCAGAAAAACAGAATTGAGAAAGCCCTCCAACAGGTGAACTGAAGAATGTGAATAGGTTCAAACATCTCTTCGATCAAGCAAGTCCTTTCCCTTGACTTTTTCATTGGTTGGTGTCAGGAACAGCATCCAGCCTACATGTTTTTTTAAGATCAACATGGATGACCACAAAATTAAATTCTTAAGTCGCGTCTTTATCAATTATAAAGCAATGACAGCATTATAGCATGAGAAATAAAAACGAGGAAATATTGGTAGCTCTTTTGCAGGCAGGACTTGTCCTATGACCAACTTTTATTATCAACCAATTACCATAATTAAACAAACTCCTCCATTTTATATATCGAATGTCTTAACAAGTTAAATTATTCGCTCTTCTTATTTGGCAGTTCTTTGTATGAAAGGCGTGAACCTCCATCACAATGACCCGCATCAAAAGCTATATAGTGTTTGTTCAATCAAACATTTCTTGTGAAAAAAATACAATTTTAAATTATGACAAACATAGTCATAAGTAGTACAGGCACCTGCAACAACCCGGAAGTCTAATGCTTTTGACTCCCTCTTGGACATAGATACAACCAAGGCACTTCCTGCCAAAAAACGTTACAGGAAGCTACTATCATTGCATAGAAATGTAAAGTGATATAAGTTATAAGCCAAAGGTGAAACGACCATCTTACACATGTCCTAAGAACAAAACTGTGATACTATTAGTCAGCAAACATATGTACCTTGTTCATATCTTAGGACATATTAGGAATTATTTTTTTAATTGCTTATTTGGTATTTACCTATACGATGTTTCACAACATTTTCTTGCCAAAGGAAAATGTTTAACACCAAATCAAGAAAGGTGGATAATAAAGAACGGCAATTTGTTAGTAACCTGAAGTGCGCTAATCTGACAAGGCCAACAATGGAAAGTTTATAGCCACTGATCTCTTCAGCAATTTCATAAAAGTCGACGCCAGTGTCAGTAAAGATATCATATCACAGCAGCAAATTTACCGTCATGCATTGACAGACCTTGGCAACAAAGCTTGGAAAAGAGGAGGACAAGTGACACAATATGTCTATATAAGATACATGGTTAGATATAATTGCTCCCGGCCTCTCGTTATCCTCAAGCTGCTCTGCGCCAAAATTCTGTCCCATCGGAAGACGAGGAACTTAGGGAGGTAAAAGCAATAAATGTCAACAAGATTCTGTAAAGTCGATTGCCTAAGGAAGAAATTTCATTTAACTAAATCCCTATAGCTTATTAATACAGTGGATGAATGAAATGCGCGAATAGTTCATCAAAAAATACGTCACGTTTTGCTTGGTTGCTTTTATGTTAATTGGACTGTCAGAACTAAAAAACGATATTAGCCACATTACCTTAAAATCAATATTCGCCAAATGCAAACGCTAATAGACCTTCGTTCATTTCAAAAGAGGGCAATCCTCTCAAAATGGTATAACAAATGGGACATTTTGGGTCTAGAAACGATACATTATGATTCTCTCCAAGTACAGCAAAAAAAAAAAAAAAAAACAAAAAAACAAAACAAAACAAAAAAGTACAGGAAAATAAGGCATTCCATTTAGCCATCGACAAAAAACTTAAATAAACCCAGAAAGAATCAAATATTCCATTTAGCCATCGATTTATTTACTTTTTGTGGTCCAATTGAGATCGAAACTAATAATTTAGATCCGAACGCTCGCAACCCATATAAAAAAGCTAGATACAAAGAGAAAGCTTCGACTGCACTTTGCATCTATAATTTGCTTATGGTTTTTGTTTGTGTCATATATACTATCGTGATGTTGTATGCTCTAATCCGTCCGTTGAATTTTCTCGCACCTTCCATAAACAAGTCGTCACACTTCGCTAGCACCCCAAAAGAGAAAACCGGCCTAAAACAAGGAAGGAAGGAAAGCGCTTACCTTCGCTTATTTTAATGATACTTCCTTTCTTTCATTGGATTAATTTAAGTTTAGCTAATCTCTACTGAGCTTTGCTTTTTAGAAGTAAACATGCTCGTATTGACCCATGTTGACTCATGCTTATATCCCCTAGTCCACACAAGATCGTGTGTGTATTAGCCAAGAAGCTTCTTAAGATCGAGGAATAATTAAATATTCCATAAACCCATTGATGTGTTTACTTAAAATCAATATTTGCCAAATTCAAATGCTAGACTTTCGTTCATTTCAAAAGAGGGCAAGCCTCTCAAAATGGCATAACAAATATGACGTTTTGAGTCGAGAAACGGTACACTATGATTCTGTGCAAATACAGCAAAACAACGACAAAAAAGTGCAGCAAAACAAGACATTCCATTTAGCCATCGACAAAAAAATTAAAAAAACCCAGAAAGAATTAAATATTCCATTTAGCCATCGATTTATTTACATTTTGTGGTCCAATTGAGGTCGAAACTAGTACTTAGATTCGAACAACGCTCGCAATCCATATGAGAAAGCCAAATACAAAGAGAAGGCTTCGATCGCACTTTGCATCTATAATCTGCTTATGGTTTTTGTTTGTGTCATATATACTATCGTGATATTGTGTGCTCTAATTTGTCCGTTAAATTTTCTCACACCATCCATAAACAAGTCGTCACACTTTGCTGGCACCCCAAAAGAGAAAAACGGTCTAAAACAAGGAAGGAAGGAAAGCGCTCGCCTTCGCTTATTTTAGTGATATTTCCTTTCTTTCATTGGATTAATTTGAGTTTAGCTAATCTCTACTGAGCTATGCTTTTTAGAAGCAAACAATGCTCATAATGACCCATGTTGACTCATGTTTATATGGTCCTAGCCCACACATGATCGTGTGTATCAGTCAAGAAGCTTCTTAAGACTAAGGAATAATTAAATATTCCATAAACCCATTGATGTATTTACTTAAAATCAATATTGCCAAATTCAAGCGCTAATAGACTTTCGTTCATTTCAAAAGAGGGCAAGCCTCTCAAAATGGTATAACAAATGTGGCATTTTGAGTCTAGAAACGGTACATTATGATTATGTCCAAATACAACAAAACAACAACAAAAAAGTACAGCAAAACAAGACATTCCATCTAGCTATCGACAGAAAAATTAAATAAAACTAGGAAGAATCAAATAGTCAATTTAGCCATCAATTTATTTATTTTTTGTGGCTCAATTGGGATCGAAACTAATAACTTAGATCCGAACGCTCACAATCCATATCAAAAAGCCAAATACAAAGAGAAGGCTTCAATTGCACTTTGCATTTACAATTTGCTTCTGGTTTCTATTTCTGTCAAATCTACTGTCGTGAAGTCGTGTGCTCCAATCCGTTCATTGAATTTCCATGCATCTTCTATGCACAAATCGTCATACTTCATAGGCACCCTAAAAGAGAAAAAGCGCCTAAAACAAGGAAGGAAGGAAAGCGCTCTCCTTTACTTATTTTAGTAATACTTCCTTTCATTGGATTAATTTGAGTTTAGCTAATCTCCACTAAGCTATGCTTTTTAGAAGCAAACAATGTTCGTAATGATCAATGTCGACTCGTGTTTATATAGTCCTAGCCCACACATGATCGTGTATGTGTCAGCTAAGAAGCTTCTCTAAGACTCAAGAATAATTAGATATTCCATAAAGCCATTGATGTATATAATTTTTGTGGTCCAATTGAGGTCGAAACTCTACAATTTACTTACTTATCTTTTTTGAGTCATGTCGTGATGTCATGTGCTCCAATCTGTCCGTTGAATTTCCTTGCACCTTCCATGCACAAATCGTCATACTTCATAGATACCCTAAAAGAGAAGAATGGCCTAAAACAAGGAAGGA
Organism: Eucalyptus tenuipes; assembly: GCA_014182365.1. NCBI lineage: Eukaryota > Viridiplantae > Streptophyta > Magnoliopsida > Myrtales > Myrtaceae > Eucalyptus > Eucalyptus tenuipes. The sequence goes on from CM024542.1 coordinate 1,944,177, forward strand.
AGGAAAGCGCTCTCTTTTGCTAATTTTAGTGATACTTCTTTTTTTTCATTGGATTAATTTGAGTTTAGCTAATCTCGACTAAGCTATGTTTTTTAGAAGCAGACAATGCTTGTAATGATCAATGTCGACTTGTGTTTATATAGCTCTAGCCCACACCCGATCATCTGTGTGTCAGCCAAGAAGCTTCTCTAAGACCAAAAAATAATTGGATATTCCATAAAGTCATTGATGTATATAATTTTTTTAGTCCAATTGAGGTAAAAAATCTGCAATTTGCTTATGGTTTCTTTTTGTCATATTTTCTATCCTGTTGTCATGTGCTCCAATTTGTCCGTTGAATTTCCTTGTACCTTCCATGCACAAATCGTCATACTTCGTAGGCACCCTAAAAGAGAAAAAGCGCCTAAAACAAGGAAGGAAGGAAAGCGCTCTCCTTTGCTTATTTTAGTAATACTTCCTTTCATTGGATTAATTTGAGTTTAACTAATCTCCACTAAGCTATGCTTTTTAGAAGCAAACAATACTTGTAATGATCAATGTTGACTCGTGTTTATTTTTGTGGTCCAATTGAGGTCGAAGCTCTACAATTTGCTTATGGTTTTTGTTTGAGTCATGTCGTGATGTTATGTGCTCCAATCTGTTCGTTGAATTTCCTCGCACCTTCCATGCATAAATCATCATACTTCGTAGGCACCCTAAAAGAGAAAAATGGCCGAAAACAATGAAGGAAGGAAAGCGCTCTCCTTTGCTAATTTTAGTGATACTTCTTTTTTTTCATTAGATTAATTTGAGTTTAGCTAATCTCGACGAAGCTATGCTTTTTAGAAGCAGACAATGCTTGTAATGATCAATGTTGACTTGTGTTTATATAGCCCTAGCCCACACATGATCGTGTGTGTGTCAGTCAAGAAGCTTCTCTAAGACCCAATAAGAAAACCATTGATGTATATAATTTTTGTGGTCCAATTGAGGTCAAAACTTTGTAATTTGTTTATGGTTTCTTTTTGTGTCATATTTTTTATCATGATGTCATGTGCTCCAATCTATCCGTTGAATTTCCTTCATTCTCTTGGCATGGTCCTCCGCCTCTGACATGTCAATCGCCACCTATGACCGCAGCCACAGCAGCGAGCCTGGCTAGCGTATCGATGCCGAGCTCACAGCCCTATATGAGTCTTGGATTGTGTAGCACCACAAGGTCTATGACACCGCGGGCGAGAAGGGGAGACACTTTTAGATCTTCAAGGAGACACTCAGGTTCATCGAGGAACACAACTCAAAGAACCGCTCCTACGAAGTTGGCTTGAATCAGTTCTTCGACCTGACCATGGAGGAGTTCCAATCCATGTACACGGGGGCTCAGCTTGGCACCACGGTGCGAAGCAGCCGTCGGTACGAGCCGCGGCTCGGGGAGAAGCTGCCAGAATCCGTCGACTGGCGGAAGGAAGGTGCCGTGGTCCGAATCAAGAATCAGGGGGCTTGCGGTGGGTATCTTGGGCACTCACGATTTCTTGGAAAAAAAACTAAGTTTTGAATGTAAAAATATATAAAAAAAAATAAATAGAGAGAATTCGGTGGCCGGGTTCTACGTGACAACAAAGAGAATGCTAATTAAGAACTTATTTTTGTCTTATTCATCATGTGCTATACTTTGTATGTACAGCTCACTTAGGGCACTCATGACAAAATTTATATTTCTCTATTTCTCTGTTTCCAGAACAGGTTTGGAATACGAGTGCGGTTGGATCGCCTATGGCACGCCAACCACACGCGGATGGCACGCCAACCGCACGCGGATGGCACGCCAATTGCTCATTGGTTACTCGCCAATAGCTGAGGTAAAGTTAGGGCTTCCTTGGACATTTATGGAATTATGAAAGTTGAGCGAGGGTAACGTTTAAAGGAAAAAATCTATTTGTATTTCGGAAATGCATTCAAAATTATCTCCAAATCTACTTTAGGTTAAAGGCCTTAAGAGAGTTTTAGATATACAATTGCATCTCTCCAAATCACTCCAAAAATTTTGCCAAATGTGCCCTTTAGGAAAAAAATAGAGATAATATGGGTCTTTACAGGTCGTCAATATCAATTATAGGGGTGTCTTCTTCCTCATGCTCTTGGCCTTGTCGTCTGCCTTAGATATGTATCATCAGTTATGACCAGGCCTACAACAACGAGCCCAGTCGGTGCACCTATGCAAAGGTCATAGCTCTCTATGAGTCATGGCTCGTGAAGCATGACAAGGCCTACAATGCCCTAGGCGAGAAGGAGAGGTGGTTTAAGATCTTCAAGGATAACCTTTCGTTCATCAACAAGCACAACTCTAGGAACCGGACCTACACTGGCCGAGCTCATTGCATTTGGCTAGTACATTTGATGGCTAACATAATTTTTTGCTAGTACATTTAATGGCTCGCCTATGGCACGCTAATCACACGTCGAGGGCATAACCCAATCACTTGTCGATTACTTGCTAGTAGCTAAGGCAAAGTTAGGGCTTTCATGGACAATTTTGGAATTATGAAAGTAGAGTGAGGGCAAAGTTTGAAGAAAAAAAATGTATTTGCATTTCGAAAATGCAACATTCAAAAGTATCTCTGAATCTACCTTAGGCTAAAGACCTTGAGAGAGTTTTAGAGATGCAATTGCATCTTCCCAAAAAAAATTTCCAAAAGCAACCTTCAGAAAAAGAGAGAGAAGATGGGTCTTTACGGGTAATCAAGATCAATCAAAGGGGCGTTCTTCTTCTTTATGCTCTTGGCCATTTTCGTTGGCCTCGGACATGTTCATCATCAGCTACAGCTAGGCCCATGACAACGAGCCCGAATGACGCACCGACACAAAGGTCATGGTCCTCTATGAGTCGTGGCTCGTGAAGTATGGCAAGGCCTATAATGCCTAAGGTAGTTCAAGATCTTCAAGGACAACCTTCGATTCATCAACAAGCATAACTCCAGGAATCTAACTTATACCGGTCGGGCTCCTTGCATTTGGCTAGTACATGTGATGGCTGACATAGATCGTTTGCTAGTACATTTGATGGCTCGCCTGTGGCATGCTAATGGAATACCAGTCATTCATCAGTTACTCGCCAAAAGTGGAGGCAAAGTTAGGGTTTTCATGGACATTTTTAGAATTGTAAAAGTTCAGTGAGGGTAAAGTTGGAAGAAAAAAATCTATTTGCAATTCGGAAATGCAACATTCAAAAGTATCTCTGAATCTACCTTAGTTTAAAGGACATGAAAGATTTTTAGAGATGTAATTGCATCTTCCCAAAGCACCTAAAAAATTTCGCCGAATGCACCCTTAAAGGAGAGAGAGTAGATGGGTCTTTATGGGCCGTCAATATCAATTATGGGGGTGTTCTTCTTCTTCATGCTCTTAGGCCCCGTTTGGTTCAACTTTGGGGAAATGACTTTGCATTTCCCCAATTATCTTTGATTGAATGGACATTTTGTGAAGGCAAGAGTGTTTGGACACTCAGAAATGAGTATATTTTGCAAAGTAACTTTAGGTTGAAAAGAAAAAGGAAAAAAAGAGAAGAAAAGAAAAAAAGGAGGAGATGCAGTTGGGTGGAGAGGGGAAAATCGTGGGGGAGGTGGCTCAATAGTGGTGCCGGTGGCGGTGGGGAGGCGGCCGGGGGTGACGGCGGTTGGGGGAGGGGGTCGCGCGACCTCTCGGCGACGCCGCTTGAGGTTAAGCAACCCAGGCGACGCCGCCACTACCTCAAGCGAGGCTTCCCGGTGGCCAGATCTGGCCCCCCGGCAGCTAGATCTAACCATTCGCGGCTGAGCACCGCCCACCCCGCCCATCAGCTGAGCTTTGCGGTGGAATAGCAAGGCCAAAGAAGACGATGAACAGTGTCTTATGATGGCAAAAGAGGAAAACATAATTATAATGAAGGCAATATTGGAAAAAAAAAACTCATTAAACATTATATCAGCATTTCCAAGGCCAGCATTTGGCCAATGCTACCTCAGAATGCTGATCCAAACAGCTCATATTTTTCCCAATGGGCTTTAGGGGCTCAAAGTCCCTTGGGAATGTTGAACCAAATGCGGCCTTAGCCTTGTCGTCGGCCTTAGACATGTACATCATCATCGGCTACAACTAGGCCTACGGCAGCGAGCCTGGCTGGTGCATTAACACAGAGGTTATGGCCCTCTATTGGTCGTGGCTCGTGAAGCACGACAAGGCCTACAATGCCCAAGGTGAGAAAGAGAGGCGGTTGAAGATCTTCAAGGACAATCTCCATAACATCGACAACCACAGCTCTAGGAATTGGACCTACACTAGCCGAGCTCGTTGCATTTGGCTAGTACATTTGATGGCTAACATAAATCGTTTGCTAGTACATTTTATGGCTCACCTTTGGCACGCCGATGGCACGCCAATCGCATGTCGATGGCAAGCCCGTCGCTCATCGATTGCTCGCCATTAGCCGAGGCAAATTAGGGTTTTCGTCAACCGTCATTTTTCCAATGGCTCAAGCGTTATTCCTAAATGAATCGAGTAAGCTGGTTTGCTCTTCAAGTTATACCAATAGAACATCATCAACCGTCATTTTTCCGGAAGCATTTTTGAATTTTAATATGCATCCCTCAGGAGACTAAAAAATGAGCTTAAAAATGTTGTGCCACTTGCATCAGCAACCAATTTTCTTTACTGTAATTTTTGCAGGGTATTTTCACTTAACATTGCGATGCTGCACTAGACCACAGAGTGACTGCTGTAGGATATGGCACGGAGAACGGCATGAATTACTGGATTGTTAAGAACTCTTGGGCAAAAGCTGGGGTGAGCAAGGTTACATCAGAATGAAGCGTAGCTTGGCCAATTATGTAACTGTCAGGCGTGGGATCACAATGGAAGCATCTTACCCTATCAAAAATGGCCCAAATCCCCCAAACCCAGAGCCGTCTCCCCCGTCTCCAATAAAACCACTAATTACTTGCGATCATTATTATTATTCATGTCTCGAGAGCACGACTTGCTGCTGCATCTATCAATAGCTAACTATTGCTTTGCCTGGGGATGCTACCTGCTTGAGGTTGCCACATGTTGTGAGGATCATGAAAGCTGTTACCCTCATGACTACCCCATCTGCAACGTCAATGAAGGCACCTGCTTAATGGTAATAAACCATAAAAGTTCTTACTTTGATTAGTTAACATTTCAGTACTGACCTCGTTAGCATCTGAGGGTATTTATTTTTATGTGTTTGGATTGGATTTTGCTTATACTGATTTTTCCCACAGAGCAAGAACAACACTGTTAATGTTAAGGCATTGAAACGTACCCTAGCACAGTTTCACTGGGCCTTCGGGAGTGGTGGCAAGAAGAATAACAGGTAGTGAGAAGGTTTGCCTTTTAAGTATTAGGATGAACAGCTTTGCCAGAGTGAAGCAGTTGCAACGAGTCACTTTGATACACCTATTTCATTTCACTATAATAAGGGGATCACAGTTGAGTCCCCTATCAGTATCACTAAATAATTGTAAAGTTCAATTGATGTAATCATATGAAGAATATGTATATAGTGCCGTATTTATTGTTCATGCTTCATTTGTCACAATTGAGCTCGATCGATGCACTGACGCAAAGGTCATGACCCTTTACGAGTCATGTCTCGTGAAGCATGGCGAGGCTTAAAACGCCTTAGGCGAGAAGGAGAGACAGTTCAAGATCATCAAGGACAACTTTCGATTCATCGACAAGCACAACTCCAAGAACTGGACCTACACCGGCCAGGCTTGTTGCGTTTGGCTAGTACCGTTGATGGCTAACATAGATCATTTGCTTGTACATTTGACAACTCACCTGTTGCCAATAGCATAGCAATCGCTCGTCAGTTACTCGCTAGTGGCTGAAGCAAAGTTAAGGCTTTCATGGACATTTATGGAATTATGAAAGTTGAGCAAGAGCAAAGTTGGAAGAAAAAAATCTATTTCGAAAATGCAGCATTCATAAGTACCTTTGAATCTACCTTAAGTTAAAGGCCTTAAGAGACTTTTAGAAATGTAATTGCATCTCCGCAAAGCACCCCATAAATTTCGCCACACACATCAAGGAAAAGAGAGAGAAGATAGGTCTTTACTGGCCATCATGATCAATTATGGGGGTGTTCTTCTTCTTCATGCTCTCGGCCATTATCGTCAGCCTTGGACATATCCCTCTTCAATTACAGCCAGGCCCATGGCAAAAAGCTCGGCCAGCACACCGATGTTGAGGTCATGGTCCTCTATGAGTCATGGGTTGTGAAGCATGGCAAGGCCTACAATGCCCTAGGCAAGAAGGAGAGGCAGTTCAAGATCTTCAACGACAACCTTCGGTTCATAAACAAGCACAACTCCAGGAACCAGAACTATATTGGCCGGGCTCATTGCATTTGGTTAGTACATTTGATGGCTAACATAGATTGTTTGCTAATACATTTGATGGCATGCTAATGGAACGTTAGTCGCTCGTTGGTTACTCACCAAAAGTTGAGACAAAGTTAGGGTTCTCATGGACAATTTTGGAATTATGAAAGTTGAGTGAGGGCAGAGTTGAAAGAAAAAAAAATCTATTTATATTTCGGAAATGCAACATTCAAAAGCACTTATGAATCTACTTTCGATTAAAGGTATTGAGAGAGTTTTAGAGATGCAATTGCATCTTCCCAATACACCCTTTTGGAAAAGAGAGAGGGGAGTAGGAAGATGTGTCACGCCTCGATCCTCAAACGCGTGCCCATCCCTCACCTGGTCGATTAGTAGTGACGTCCCAGGACGCATTTCCGACCCTTTCATTTAATATGCGCATGCGGAAGCATATAATAAGAATCCCCAGACAATAAAGCAATGGGATAGACAAATAGGACTAAAAACTTGAACCTGAAAACCAACACCTTTATGTACATAAATAACAACTCAGTCATATATATACATATATACGCCATACTAAAAGGTCGGTTTCTACTCAAATAGGTTCCACAGCAAAAGTCATCAGACAGGAGTGGAGTTTCAATCCTCATCAGGATCCTACTCTGGATCATCCTCGGGGTTCTCCTCCAGGTACTCCTCTTCCGATTCTTTCTCCTTAGGTTCGTCATCAGAGTCCTGAAATGTTGTCCCACAACCGGGGTGAGACTACGTCTAAGCAAGTTCTACCCCCTAAGACTCGATTAGGAAGCCAATACACCTTAGGCTACTTAAGCACAACACGAGTCAGAGGACTTACCTTGGCCTTAGTTTCCTCCTGCAAGTCAGTATATATATCAAATATATATGATCACATCACATCACCCAATCAGATTGAATCATCGATCAATCGATCTAGTCGATTACATGTCAAACGGACCATTCTTGGTCATTTCAATCAATACTGTCCATTCTCTAAAATAGCCCATTGGGTTACCAAGCCAGTATTATACGATTCATTCTTCGAAATGACATAGTAAGTCACCGAGTATATTCATCATAATGTACATTCTGCAAAATGATATTTTAAGTCATCGAGCCATTATGGCATGTCGTCCATTCTACAAAATGACCTATAGGGTCACCGAGCCGACACTAAATACCGTTCATTCTTCAAAATGACATATAGAGTCACCGAGCCGGTATTGCATACCGTCCATTTTACAAAATGACTTATAGGGTCACCGAGCCGGTATTGTATAACATGATACTTCGAACGTACAATCAATTTATCTTTTTATTTATTTCTGACAAAAGTACATGTGTGTGGGCACACGGTCGGCCTTAGCCAAAATATTATAATTTCTTTTCCACAAATCCCACCCTTGTCTATAGTCCACCAAAACATTTTTGGTGTTATCAACCGACACCCGGTTATTTTCCAATTAATTATTCAAATTAATTAATGCAGGAAAATAATCTCATAATCACAATTAATTCATTTCAGCACAAAATAAAGTTTCATTAAATAAACAGACTGCACCACGATAATCAGCATAAAATTCCGGTCGTCGGCTATCCCTGCCTAATTTTCAGAAAATAAATAAATAATTAAATAATTTCGGAAATTATTAAATAAATGCAATAAATCCAATTTATGCCCGTAATGCCTAATTGGAAGCCGAGACGAGCTCGGAAAATTATCGAGACTCGTTCAATAAATAATAGAGTATATCTACTTGCTAAGTACACTAACCATTTGCCTAACATGCATAGGTAAATCCCTAATTTAATTATTCTAATCTATTCTAACCACCTAATTGCACTTAGTTAAATCTAATCAACCCATAAACATCATTATCATACTAATAAGGGATTAGCGAGCAAATCTCATTTGTGCAAAGTGAAGACCAGAACACTGCGACGACGGCGCGACGGTGGCCGAAATCCGAATTTTCGGCGACGTCAACGAGCATGCGGACCAGGCCTAAAAGCCTTGCAAGCCCACAGAAAATTCTAAGCTTAGACTTGGGCTTGGGCCTGCTTCAAGGGTCGAAATCTCTGGGTTGCTGGATTGGGCTGAACTAGGTTGCTGAAATTGACAACTTGCTGGACTTTGCTGCTAAGTCGAAATTGCTGTTGGCTTCTAGTGGGCTCTAGCGTTGAAGAAGTTGGGCTGAGCAGAATGCTTCGTGGGCTGGCGCGGCTCGTGGGCTGACGAGCTGGCAAAGGAAGCAGCAGCTTTGTGCGTTGCTGCAGGCGTGTGAAGCAGCGAAGAAACGGACGAGGAAGCAGCTAGCATCCGCTAGCAGGAGGGGTCTTTGATCGAAGGGGAGAGCAGCTTCGGCCACTTGCTGGAGTCAACTGGAGCCTCGATGATTGACTGAGGAAGACGCGAGGAAGTAGCTGGGTGTGGCCGTGGCTGGTCTTCGAGGTAGGGAACGAGCAGCTTGAGGTCAACACAACTAGCAGTTGGCTTCGTGGAGAAATCATGTGGACGCAGCTGTGTTGGAACGAATGAAGGAGAGGAGCTGCACGTTTATTCCACTAAAGAGAGAGAAAGAGGCGGTGACGGAGGGACGACTACGGGCAGGAAGCAGTTGGTGGCTTTGTGTGCTTCGCAAGTTTGGGGGGAGAGAGAAAGGTCAATGAAACTAGTCCATTTGCATTAAAACCTTGTCCCCTAAAGTGCTCATATACATCAACCTTGGTTCCCTAATTTCTTTCTAGCAATCATTTCCACAAATAAACCAAATTGAAGCCAAAAGCCCAGCCAAATAAGCATCCGAATTTCTTCAATTTTTGGGCTTCCAATTCTTCAACAAATTCCCAAAATTGAAGTCCAATTTTGATGAAGAAAAATTTCGAACAATTTTCTGTAAGTCCCCGACACCCAAAGGCTCGGTTTAGAAGTCCCAATTTCCATTGATTTAGCCCATCTGAATTTTCGCTAATTTTCCGCAACGTCCGAAACGGTTTTCCGTGAAAATCTCGGAATCTTTGAAAATTCTTCGGAGGATGAGTCAACGTTCCTAAAATAGGTTGTGACATGACAAGACTTTCAATTTCTGAAATCAGACTCGAATTTACGGTTAATTTCCATTCGACGCGTTTTTAGCGTGACCTAGGCTACCGGGTAACTTTCAGAAATTTTTAGTGCAAATGACCCGTGGTCAATTTTCTTTGAGCCACAGTGAACCCACTCGACACATTGGCAACTCTCGGTTATCGTGAAAATCTCGAGGATTCATATATGGACACAGGGTACTAAAACGATAGAAAAATCAAATTAGTGCCGGTCGATGAGAATTTTCTAATTTAGTGGTGTCACCCACGATTAGCCACACATCTCAATTGAACCGACCTATCTCTGATCTCTAATCGATTTATATCTGTGCTGTAATGATCTCGGCAAATGAGCACGGTCGAATAACCGATTCCTGGTCGAATTCTCAAGTTTATTTGCCTTAAAATTCTTAATGGCTTCCCTAAATAGTTTAATTATCTCGAGAGTGATCAATTCTGAGAACAACCCTATAGGCGTGTCAATGAAATGCTCGATTTATCTTGAAGAAAACAGGATTGAAAATCTGAGATGTTACAAGATGGGTCTTCATGGACCATCAAGATCAACAATGGGGGTGTTCTTATTTTTCATGCTCTTGGCCTTGTTGTCAGCCTTAGATATGTCCATCATTAGCTACGACCAAGCCCACGGCAACAAGCCCAACCGGCACACCAACGTGGAGGTCATAATGTTCTACGAATCATGGCCCATGAAGCACGGCAAGACCTTCAATGCTTGAGGCAAGAAGGAGAGGCAGTTCAAGATCTTTGAGGACAACCTCCGTAACATCGACAAGCACAACTCCAGGAATTGGACCTACAATAGCTAGGCTCGTTGCATTTGGCTAGTACATTTGATGGTTAACATAGACCGTTTGCTAGTACATTTGATGACTCGCCTGTGGCATGCCAATTGCACGCCGATGGCATGGCAGTCACGCTCGGTTACTTGCCAATGGCTAAAGCAAAGTTAGGGTTTTTGTGGACATTTTTGGAATTATGAAGTTGAGCGAGGGCAAGGTTGGAAGAAAAAAAAAATCTATTTGCATTTTGGAAATGTAGCATTCAAAAGTATCTCCGAATCTACTTTAGGCTAAAGGCTTTGAGAGAGTTTTAGAGATGCAATTGCATCTTCCTAAAGCACCCCAAAAATTTTGCTAGACGCACTCTTTAGGAAGAGAGGGAGAGGGAGAGAGAAGATGGGTATTTATGAGCCATTTAAGATCAATTATGGGGGTGTTCTTCTTCTTCAAGCTCTTGGACTTGTTGTTGACTTCGGAAATGTCCATCATCAATTACAACCATACCAACAATGAGCCCGCCAGCGCACCGACGCGGAGGTCATGACTTCTACAAGTCGTGACTCATGAAGCACAACAAGCCCCACAATGCCTAGGCGAGAAGGTGAGGCGGTTCAAAATCTTCAAGGATAACCTTCAAATCATCAAGAAGGATAACTCCAAGAACCAAACCTACACAATCAGCTTGAATTGTTTTGCCAACTTGACGAATGAGGAGTAATGGTCCATGTACCTAGGGGCCCGCCCCGATGTTGGGAGGTAGCTCACCAAGAGTCGGAGCAAACACCACTATGAGCCCCGACTCATTTGGTGGGATCGTTTGGAGTGACAAAGAGAAGGAAAAGGGCTCGTAAAAACATGGCATAAAATGTGAATGTTGATGGCTTGCCTGTGGCACACCAATCGCACGCCAGTTGCTCATTGGTTACTCGCCGATGACTGAGGCCAAGTTAGGGTTTTCGTGGACATTTTTGAAATCATGAAAGTTTAGTGAGGGCAAAGTTGGAAGGAAAAAAATTGCATTTTGAAAATTTGCATTCTAAAATACCTTTGAACCTATCTTAAACTAAAAGCCTTAAGAGAGTTTTAGAGATATAATTGCATTTCCCGAAAGCACCCCAAAAAATTTCGCCAAACACATCTTTTAAGCCCTCCCCTTCTCCTTTTTCACCTTCGTCCTCATTACCATTATAACCTTTTTGGCTCCGGCTCCAAAGAGCATTGACGGCCTCTCAAACTCTTCTTCATCTCCTACTCCAAGTTTGGTCCCGACTTCCAACTCGGGTAAGCCAATGATTTTGAAGTGAAGAAGGCCTAGAGTTTGGATATTCCGATGGCAATGGTGAGTTTTGGGGTTCCGACGATGGCCGCGAGAGATATTTACAGTGGAGGAGAGAGATATTTGAGCTTTATAACCCCATCATCGTCACTCATCACTCACACTCCAAATTCCACCCCGAAAAAGCTCCATCTTCAAATGCACGCGTGCGAGAGAAGATGGGTCTTCACGGACCATCAATATCAGTTGAGAGGGTGTTTTTCTTCTTCATGCCCTTGGCCTTGAACATGTCCATCCATAGCTACGGCCAGGCCTACGGGAGCTAGCCTAACTGGCACATTGATGCAGAGATCATGGCCCTCCAAGAGTCGTGGCTCGTGAAGCACGGTAAGGCCTACAATGCCTTAAGCGAGAATAAGAGGTTGTTCGAGATCTTCAAGTTCATCAATGAGCACAACTCCAAGAACCAAACTTACACAGTCGACCTAAACCGTTTCGCCAATCTAATCAATGAGGAGTACCGGTCCATGTACCTAGAGGCCCAACCCAATGCCAGGAGGCGGCTCGCCAAGAGCCGGAGCAGCCACCGCTATGAGCCCTGGCTCGTTTGGTGGGACTATTTGGAGTGACAAAGAGAAGGTAAAGGGCTCGTAAAAAAAATTAAAATGTGGATGTTGTTAAATAGCAAAAGTACGCTTCAAGTGCCATAAATTGGCATAAAAGGGACACTTAAGTGCCAAAAGTTATGAAATTGACACTTAAGTGCCAAAATCGAAGAAAAATGTATCACTTAAGTGCCACTCCGGCCAAAATGCTGACATGCGCAATTTCCGGCGAAGTAAGTGCAAAACAACGTTGACGTGGTCAAACAATGCAAAAATGACGTCGTTTTGGTGCGACGTGGTAAAAAAATAATATAAAAATTAATTAAATTAAATTAATTTAAAACATTTAAAAATAAAAACAAATATTAAAAAATTAAAAAAAATAAATTTAAAAAAGGGGGAGGGTCGGCCGGGGTTGCCGGGCCCGGCCGGGGGCCGACGACCCCGGCCGACCGGGCGGCGAGGGCCCGCGAGCCCTCGCCCATATCCGGCAAGGGTCGACGACCCTCGCTCGGCGGGCCAAGGGCCACCACCCGCCGACCCTCCCCTCTCGTCGTCGACCCTCCCCCTTTTTTCAAAAATATTTTTTATTTTTTTTAATATTAATTTTTTTATTTTAAATGTTTTAAATAAATTTCATTTTAAATTAAATTAAATTAATTTTTATATTATTTTTTTACCACGTCGCACCAAAACGACGTCATTTTGCATTTGCTTCGCTGGAAAATCGCCACGTTAGCATTTTGGTCGAATTGGCACTTAAGTGATCCATTTTGCTTTGATTTTGGCACTTAAGTGTCCTTTTATGCCAACTTTTGGTACTCCGGGGTCCTAGTGTCATTGTTAAACTGGCGATTTTAGTGGATTGCATATGATCAAAGTCTTCTTTGCCATCCAAAAATCGATCTCGTTATACCGGAAAATTTTATTCGGTCGATGGTTTAGTTGCAAAAGTTTGGATGGTATATTTTCTCGAAGCAAGGAAGAGTTGATGCGAAACCCATGTGGAGGATTAAAATATATTTTCAAAAGTAGAACTGAGTTTTTGCCAACAGACATAGATATAGTATTTGCTTCCTTAATGATTTTTCGATAGAATTTAAATAGGGTTTTTAACTTTTTTTTTTTTAATCTTCATGATTTTTTGAATCTTGATCGATTTTATTCAAATAAACAATAGTTATCAGTTAGTTAGAACTTCCTAATTTTTTTTCCGAACTTTCCGATGCAAATAAATATATACGGCTCTATCTTGATGTAATTCAACCTTAATTTTTATTTTAGAAATAAAGAAAAAGGAGTTTTCTCTAAGTGGGTATTGTTTGCACCCCAGTGCGGACGTTGCGAGTTTACTCACGTTTATCCCGTTGCGTCATCAAGAAAATTGCACAAGGTATAAAGATTTGAAGAAAATAATTAAGTATACCACATGAGAAAAAAATTCGTTTCGAGAATATATTCAATGAGCTTTCCACGGGAATGCGTAAACTTTGATGCTGTCTTTATTTCGAAACAACTACAAAAGTTAGCACTATGCATATGTGTCACGAGATGCCCATGCCGCATAGGTTTGAGCGAACGACTTCCATATAAAAGCCACTCCCATTGAACTTTCTTGAAAGGGTCATTCTTCTGTTATGTGTCATCTTAGCATAAAAGGTTTTAATTTTAATGTTTTGAACTGAAATCTGTTTGACTTAGCTATCATCTACCAAATGATGTCTTAAATATGGGATTATATCAACACCATCACATGAACGAGAGAGAGAGAGAGATGGATTTTAGGGGCAATTCCATGAGAATGACGATGGCACTTTTCGTGCCAGTGTCACTGTTACTCCTTGAGGCACTAACCATCATAGAGGCCGTATCTCTCAAGGGTTCACTCTTCTGCAGATTGGTTTATTCAGTGGCTCGTGATCCACCCAGTAGCTAGAACGAAAAGAGCTGATTTCACTAGTAATTAGTAGCGCAAGTAACAATTGACTAGTGCAGTTGCCTTCACTTAATAGATCACACTTTCTAGATACGAGAACATTATACATCAACATTAGATTGCTTGCTTGGCTACAAGAAGCTCATCGTTTTTACTTGAACAGCATGATACTCAAATGCAGCCTACATTGTTAATGGCGAAACCTCATGAAAGTTAAACGAGGAAAGACTAATCCTTGGTGGGTAAATTTCGAAATTGTTGACGCCCTCTTCAGTGTATGGGCTAAGTCAAACACAATTTCATATGAGTTTCTGCATAATCCGAGTGTATCGAAGAAAAATTGATCACTTTAATGCTTTTGATGACATACTCTAGTAATTCGTCATACGTGACTTTTTTATTAAATTTTTAAGTTCCACATGACATTTAAAAATTAAAAAAAAAAAAATTGAAGTCCAACATGGACAAAGCCTTCGGTCAGATCATCATTGAAAACTGCCATACACCTTCATCTTCTTTGTGTTCATCTTTATCTTTGGTTAAAAATTTACATTTTTTCCATCTCTTTTCCAATTTCAACCACCGTCTATGTCCCAATGCGACCAGCAGTCTCAAAAGTTAAAACCACATGCTTCGTCTGGTCTCTCCTTGTAGAGATCTTTAATTTTCTCTATATATGATGTAACATCATCACGATATATATTATGACAGAAACCTTAATTTAAGTAATTAGTCATGTTACTTGTTTGAAAAAGCCAAGTAAGCTGGCATTTAAACCACCGTCTATGTCCCACATGGCATTTGAAAAAAAAAATTGAAGTCCAACATTGACAAAGCCTTCGGTCAGATCATCATCGAAAACTGCCATACCCCTTCATCTTCTTTGTATTAATCTTTATCTTTGGTTAAGAATTTTACATTTTTTCCATCTTTTTTCCAATCATTTTTTCAACAACCGTCTATGTCCCAAGGCGACCGGTAATATCAAAAGTCAAACGACATGCTTCGCCTCGTCTCTTCTTGTAGAGATCTTCAGTTTTCTCACCTAAATATGTGATATAATATCATCACGACACATATAATGATAAAAACCTTAATTCATGCAATTGATCATCTTACTTAGTTGAAAAAGCCAATGAGCACTATCATGCATTGGATTTGTGATTATGCACCTTGTAATTGGAATTTGAGTTGAGGTGAAACGTGTACTACGATGGATTTGCAATTAGAAAATCTTACACCCGAATGGCATGAGATAGTGGATGAAGGATTTATCGAACATTTGATTTCTATAATTAATACCAATCGCATTGACTCGTCACTCGGACCAAATTAAATATCTCACAACCAAAGATCTGCTTGTCTTTTTCTCCGACAAGCGCGTTTGCTTGACAAGGAAAATCAAGAATGGCGACATGTAATGTATGGTGCTTGTGCTAAGTCGGATCTTGCAATTCTCGTCGATATCAAAATATCAAAGCACCATGCTATCAAAGGGACGGTTGTCTTTTATCCCATAAATAACAATCAAAGTTCCGTAAGGAATCTATTGCATGGCCCACGCAGCTACATAATTGCAACGTCCTTTGTCCCTTTAGCCCGACAGGGACGGACACCATTCGGTAGGGAAATCCTAAAAAATCAGGACCCATCTCAGATATTTGTCATTTGTTAATCGATGTCTCTTTTGAAGCAAGGATTCGTGAACGATATATTATTTAGAAAAGATTTTCATAAAATCGATTATTTCTATTGCTTAAAAAAATAAATAGATAAAAAACATATATCGTTTACTAAAACATTTAAATATAAATTGTTGTTGATAATGAAAAAGAAAATATTCTTTAAATTATTAATTTTCCGGAAAATAAATGGAACCTTATAATTTTTATACTGATTACAAGTTTATAGTTAATTGTGAACATCTAAGGGCAGAAATTAAACTTTACTTAATTAGAGATATATGGATTTTCAAGATGTTGATTATTTAAATCACTCTCGTTTGCTTACAAGGGTGTGGACACTTGGAATTAACTCGAAAGATGACAAATCCATTCGTTTAAATGGGATTATTTGAGCTTAGTTGATAGCACAGAATATGCTTGTCTCGTAAAAGAGGAAAATTTGATTTTAAAGGCTTTTTGAAAAAAGGAAAAATCGGAACCCTTAGTTTAAAGTACCCGTCATTACTTAGAAATTTAACGCTATAATCGGTAGAGGTGATTAGAAACGATAAAAAGAATGCATATAATTATAAAGGTAAATAAGATAAAGGAATATAGTGTACCGGATATATTTTAAGTTTTCTTTTTAGGGGAAATTATGTCAAAATTACCATAATTTGCACAAGGCGCCCTCACTTCACTATAGAAACTTTTCGAGTGATCCCCTAAGTATCATATCAAATAAAAATTGATCACTTCAATGCTTCTGGCGACATATTCTAACAACTCGTCCTATGTGCATTATTTATTTGCTTTTTAAGTTTGACGCAACATTTTTAAAATATAATTTTTTGAAGTCCAACGTGATTTATAAGTCAAGCTAATTATAGTAATTGAATCTTTTACTGGTTATAGTTATGTCAAACATGTTCTATTTTTTGTAATTCAAAGCATAGTAGGCTTTAGCACTTAAGCGAACTTATTAAAGAGGCCCTAATCGTTTGTTTGGTACAACTTTTCCTCCAACAGTTCCACATGTAAAAAGAGGCGTTGTGGCTTCTATAAGGTGATTGCAAGCATAGTGTAACCACAGCACCATCCCCATCAACGAGAGAATCTAATCGCTTTGAAGAAGCTATCCTATCCAATTTTTAAGTGCTGCAACATTAAAACACGTATTCTTAAATACACAAAAAATTCAATCACGGTAACGTCAAATGGATTCTTAGCTGTAATGATATTTGTCAGTGATGAACTTTAATTTCTTGACATGGTCTCAAGAATAAGGAGGATTCCTGTGTTCGAATCTCGAGACGACCCAAAACTAAGATGATCCTTCAAGTTTCAATAATTTCAAATTAATCTATGTTTGGCTCAATTGCTTTTTCCCCCACTTCATGAGACTTAAACAAATAGTATTGATGTACCATCAAGGCAATTAGTCCAATACTAAAAGAATTACATGTTTTTTTTATAATATTACAAATTCAATTCACATCACGAGCGAATCTTCAAACGATTCATGATATATGGCCTACTACTGATATAATTAGTTAGTATTGTGAGGACTCCATTAACGGATTTGCCAATCTTAAACTTTTGAATGTGGCCATCTTGAGAGAGCCTAGCGCCGGTTGCTCCTCTTCTTTTACTTGTCAAATGGGTACTACCGATTTTTACAGAGTTTTTCTCACTGAAAGAAGAGAGCCGAAAAGAAAAACAATTTTCCCCCGGGTTTAAAGAAAAAGTGAAAAGCAACAAAAAAGAAAAAATGAAAGTCTCAAGAAGGTTCAAATTGCCGTGGGTGGGGCTGCCCTAGCTTTCTTATGTCTACTTCTGGCCAATCACACCTCATCCACATGCGTCGCACGTGGCAGACCATCACTTGCCAGCCTCCGTTTACCAATTATGGCTGAAATGCCTCTATCGCCCCTAATTACTCCCTTTGTATTTTTCCTCATAAATTACATTCCCTCATGTTTCATTCCTAATAAATCTCTCTTCTTTATAACCCCACCATCATCACTCATCACGAGCATTCCACATCCATCTCTCTCGCCCAGAAAAACCCCGTCTGCAAACGCGAGAGAGAGGAAAGATGGGTCTTCACGGGCCATCAAGATCGCTCATGGGGATGTTCTTCTTCCTCATGCTCTTGGCCCTATCGTCGGCCGCAGACATGTCGATTATCAGCTACGACCGGGCCCACGGTGGCGAGACCGGCCAGCGCACCGACGCCGAGGTCATGGCCCTCTACGAGTCGTGGCTTGTGAAGCACGGCAAGGCTTACAACGCCCTGGGCGAGAAGGAGAGGCGGTTTGATATCTTCAAGGACAATCTCCGGTTCATCGACGAGCACAACTCCGGGAATCGGACCTATACGCTCGGCTTGAACCGCTTCGCCGACCTGACCAACGAGGAGTACCGGTCCACGTATCTTGGGACCCGCCCCGATGCCAGGAGGCGGCTCGCCAAGAGCCGGAGCAGCCGCCGATACGAGCCGCGGCTCGGGGAGCAGCTGCCGGAGTCTGTCGACTGGAGGAAGGAAGGCGCGGTGGTCGGCGTCAAGGATCAGGGAAGCTGCGGTGAGTTTCTCTGCGATTCTCTACTTTTGATAACTCACGATTTCTTGGGGAAAAAAAAGGGACCTTCGGACAACTTGGTTTGACTCCGAGGAATAAGAAAAAAAGAAAAAGCAAAGAGAGAGTAATTTGTAGTTGAGCTCTACATGAAAATCGGAAAATTGTTTTCATTATAGAAAATCACGAGAATTTTCAGGTGATTGAAAAGGGTTGATGTTTATTAAATAAAGCTTTCGATAATAATAGATTTTAAATTGGGAAAGTAAGTAAGAAGCTGAAAACAAGAGGAATGCCAACTAAAATGCCCATTTTTTTCCTTATTTATAACGGGGTTGGCTGTCTTTTGTTTGTTTGTATATCTTCGGGCTATTTATCTGTCATCGTCGGAGTTTCCCATTTCATTTTGTCCTCGCACGAATCATTTCTTGCGTTCAGAGGGGTGTGGAAGGCGACAATATATTAGGAACGTGCTTCTTGGGTTGGTCGGGATGATAATTACGAAGGATTGCGAAGGGCGGTCTTATTATTATATTAAAGCCAGAAGAGTGTCGTGTTCCAGTTGTGCACTGCTTCGTCAGGAAGGAAGAGTTCATGGGGGGTTAGGTTGAGTTTGACTTTTCTTAGAACGTGACACCTGAATCATTACGCGAACTTTTTGAATGCTGCTCGAGTAGTCTCGGAAAAGAAGAAGAAATTGGGGTCTATTAACACGAGATTTTTGTGGTAATAAGACTGCTTAATCATGGGATTTGCTGGGCAGGAATTTATCTGTTCTGGTGTAAGGTGGTTTGGTTTTTGGAATACTCAGTCAGGAGCAGAAGTGAAGGAAAAAATAAAAAATAGAAAAACTAATCGGGAACGTGAGATTAGAGACGTGAACATGTGAGAGGAGAGAGTGTTCATGAAGCTGCTTGTGCCGAACTTCTTTTGAAAATGATCGTTCGGCTCTTACGCAGCAGAGAGGTTTTACGTAACTGACCTACTTGAACCAGCTCATGGAAATAAATTGAGTTTGAATCAAGACACTAGAGTATGGTACTCGTTTCGTGGTAGATCAGATAATAAGATGTGTTGGGAAAATATTTTTCTTTCGTGGTGATCAGTAAATCTCATCATCCATCTGATTAATTTTCTGCCGAAATAATGGAATTATCTTAGATCATATTACAGTAAAAAAAAAAAAAAAAGATCAGAATATACCTTTGGTACGTGTAAAATACTGTTATTAGACACAATGACAGCGAAAGCAAGAACATGAGAAACGTGATTAGTATGGAATTGCTTCCATTATACGACTAACAAGTATCCCCGCGCCTGCTTCACACTTGTTTATTGGCCTGGTGACCCATTAAGCTAGAAGCGTAAATGAACAGAGATCAAAAGATGCATGCGAAAATGGCGGTGTCAACATGGCTTAAGAGGGACGAGAAACATTTAGATGATGAGACCTCCTGAAGTCTCAATCTGATCAGAACTTTTAGGGTCTTCATGTCAACCGAAGCTGTGTAACTCACTTCAGGAATGCCATATACTTAAAATCGCATTTATTTAACTAGTTTTTGGGGTCGTTGAAGTCTTAATATTGACCACTAATACTTCATGTTCGAAGATATGTGATTGTGTTTGAATTGAATCTGATAAAATCAGGGAGTTGCTGGGCCTTCTCCACCATTGCTGCCGTCGAGGGGATAAACAAACTTGTGACTGGCGATCTGATCTCGCTGTCGGAGCAGGAGCTGGTGGACTGCGATACTACTTATAATGAAGGTTGCAATGGAGGTCTCATGGACTATGCTTTCGAGTTCATCATCAACAATGGTGGCATTGACTCTGAGGAAGATTATCCATATAAAGCTGTCGATGGCAAATGTGACCAATATCGAGTCAGTTTTGATCCATCTGTCTTTTGGTGGTTAGAGAGAAGCATTTTGATAAGGATTGTCTCATGTTTTTTCCTATTCTGTTCTGCAGAAGAATGCCAGGGTTGTTACGATAGATGATTATGAAGATGTTCCAGCGAACGACGAGAAAGCATTGCAAAAGGCAGTCGCTAATCAACCAGTGAGTGTGGCCATTGAAGCCGGTGGTCGGGAATTTCAGTTGTACCAGTCGGTAAGATCCTCTCCTGAGCATGACAACTTTTGTGTCTATTTCCAAGAGAGAGATTAACGAACATGAAGTAAGCTGTGAATCTGCAGCTTATACAACTTTAAAAAACCCTTTTCATGAATAAGTTCCCCCTGGGTTAACTCATGCATTTCTCAAGCCTTCTTCCTAAATGAATTGAGAAAGCTGATTTGCTCTTTTAGTTACACCAACAGAACATCATCAACCGTCATCTTTCCGGAAGCATTCTTGAATTGTAACATGCATCCCTTAGAAGACTAAGAATTGAGCTTAAAAGTTTTGTGCCACTTGCATCAGCAACTGATTTTCTTAAAATTTTTGCAGGGTGTTTTCAGTGGACGATGTGGTACTGCACTGGACCATGGAGTGACTGCCGTAGGATATGGCACAGAAAAAGGGATGAATTACTGGATCGTAAAGAACTCTTGGGGCAAAAGCTGGGGAGAGCAGGGTTATATCAGAATGGAGCGTAGCTTGACCAATACTATAACTGGCAAGTGTGGGATCGCAATGGAAGCATCTTACCCCATCAAAAATGGCCCGAATCCCCCGAACCCAGGGCCATCTCCCCCGTCTCCAATAAAACCACCGACCACTTGCGATCGTTATTATTCTTGTCCTGAGAGCACGACTTGCTGCTGCATCTATCAGTATTCCAACTATTGCTTCGCCTGGGGATGCTGCCCGCTTGAGGCTGCCACATGCTGTGAGGACCATGAAAGCTGCTGCCCTCATGACTACCCCATCTGCAATGTAGATGAAGGAACCTGCTTGATGGTAATAAACCGTGAAAGCTCTTGCTTTGCTAAGTTAACATTTTGATATTGGCCTCATTACCATCTGAGGGTATTTCCTTTTATATGTTTGGATTGGATTTTGCTGATATTGATTTTTCCCGCAGAGCAAGAACAACCCTCTTAGTGTTAAGGCATTGAAGCGTACCCCAGCACAGTTTCACTGGGCCTTTGGGAGTGGTGGCAAGAAGAGCAGCGCGTAATGAGAAGGTTTGCCTTTTAAGTATTGGGATGAACAGCTTTGCCAAAGTGAAGCAATTGCAGCAAATCACTTCGATACGCCTACTTCATTTCACTATAGTAAGGGATTACAGCTGAGTCCCCTACAGTATTACCAAACAGTTGAAAAGTTTAATTGATGTTAATCAGATGAAGAATATGTATATAGTGCTATATTTATTGTTCATGTTTTATTTGTCAACAGACTGATTGTTCCTGGCTTCCAGCATGTTTGTTTATGGATCCAGTTAAATTTACTTGAGAGGAAGTATGCTCAGTCGTTTGAATGCTTTCTGTTGCTTAATTCTGCATATGCTTTTGTGCCCCCTTGTTAGTCTTCATTATGAGAATGTGGAGGGATCAGAGAAGATCTCCTTTTTGCAAATCCTCATCGACAATCATGAATGTTGAGTACGGTTTCGGGCATATTCGTCGTTTAAAAAATATGCACATGCTGTTAAAGCACTAACCTCAGCTCCACCACAATATCATACCATGTCACATTCAAAGAAGAACAGTGCATTGGAGAAGACGCTCGAAACTTGCCATTTGGGCAAAAATGTTGTACTTCTGCAACAGGTTTATTGGGTTTTTGCGAAGTCATAATATAGTGACTCGATCTATTAATGAAAGTAGATGCCTTCTTGCAGATTGCATGAGATGGTTGAGACAGTGAGCTAGATAGAGATTTTTCACCCAACCTTAACAAAAATTAAAGGTCCAAAAGTCCATCACCAAGAAAGCTGTTGGACGGAGAATACACAATATCATCAGAGACATGAAAAACTTGTCTGGAAAAGGGTATCTATCCATGGTTAGCTTCAATTTTACCTCAAGGATTTGCAAAAGTGGTGCTCATACATTGGTCCAACGGGCCTCTTTAAATTAGTACTTCCGTTGTATCCACTGCTCTCCTAGGAAATGCTAGATACTCGTTCTACCACGCTAACACAGCCACACGCATTTTGGAAGTTTTTGTCTTGGTCTTATGTGCCTAAGGAATGCTTGTGAGTGTACTGCATCAGCTCACCAACAGAAGTATTTCTTGAAATTTGATCGTTGCATGGTACTGAACAAGCGAGCTTCTATGTGCTGATACAGATAAGGTGATCACTGTTCATATAAACAAAAGATCACTCTTTGTTATTGGACCATGAGTCACTGATTTTGCTTGGCAATCATCGAAGGGATAAAAAAGGAGTTTATGATGTCTCAAGACAACCGATCTGCTTCTCGCCATTGCTCACGCGGTCTTTTCTTTGTGGGCTATAGATGTGTGCTGAAGAAGTCCTTGTTAGGGACCAATGATTCCCTGTTTTCTTTTGGTACTGTCCACTTTGACCCTCCTCTGCATTCCTTAAATAGTTCGAGAATAGGAATGACTAAACCAATGCCCAATGGCTTTCTGATTGCATCATGAGCCCATTTGCTCGAGTAAGCAAATAGAAAGAGAAAAACAACTTCATTTGTTCATTCGTTTGCACTCGGGCAGCAGCAACCATCATTTGCAGCGTTGTCCATCCCTATATCCCATCCCCACCACTTTCCATACAGTTCAGCAACTTATCTGGCAACCTCTGGCTCCTTTGAATAGGCTCAACCGGCATATCGGCCTTCAACTCAGGGCTCGAGTTATTGCCCATCAGGTAAACTCGATTCGCCATCTTTAATCTTTGAGGAAATCTTCATGGTAGAGTTACATAGCAACATCGTGCATGCGTGTCAATGGGGCAAAGTTCCTTTTAGCATGTCTAGTTACAACTTACATTGTTGGCCGATATTGTTTCTGGTTATGATAAGAAAAACCTCATCCGTTGTTTTCCCTAACTGTATTAAGCTTGAACATATCATACTTTAGCTAATGGCCTTGTGTTTTTCCCAAGTCCCATTGATGGTTCACGGCCATACCTACGCCCATAAAAGAAGGCGATTTAGCAAGAGAGTAGCATCGAACTTGAAACTAAAACACCTTCATTCTCGTATGCCTTTTTCTTCTTTATTCAATCGTCACATTATACTAAATTGAAGGCGGCGCGAGCGAGCATAATACTGCTCATTAGATTCAACAGGTCGGTCCATCTCCGGAAATTTAATTTTCTATGGAATCAAACAAAACCAACATCAATGGAAACAAAACTTTAAATTCACTATTAACAATGACGAAGAAGATCGCGCAAACATAGATCTAAAGAAATCTAGAAAAAAAAAAATTAAATGAGAGCTTGTTTTCTCTTTCTGAAAAATTTTCGTATGAGGTTTTGCATGAGTTCTCATCAATAATCAACAAACAAGTTTACAATCTTTTCCTACCCTTATCCTTCTCTTAATGTATGTAACTAATATTCACTATTGAGTAAATTTAGCAATTGCTTTACCAACACACGTTAACATGGCCTACTGAAATAATAAAGACAATTTCGCGATCAAATAACAAGTCAAGAAATTCGGGTCGCGTCTTTTATTTATGATGAGAATTTGAGGTCACAGATATTTTAACAACCTTAAATTAAAATATATATATATACACATCATCTACGAAAAGGACAAAGGCAAACGCAGCATCGGAAACACATGAATATCAAGAAAATTGACAAAACTCCTCCGAACACGACACGACAAGTGTAACTTCGGACCCGCACAAACACACCCCCACAAGCCCTTGGATTTTCAGATCCGTACTACCGAGTCCTTGAAATTGCCACTCTTTCTCCAGGCGCTCTTGGATCGACAGAGAGGGAGAGATGGAGATTTTCGGGATCGATTTCAGCTGCGCTTTCGGATCTCTTCGCGATGGGAAGATCCCAGAAAAGGACTGTCTCCTCCCGCTGCTGTCCAAGCTCCTCGGCTATGCCATCGTTGCTGCTTCCACCACCGTCAAGCTGCCTCAGGTTCTTCTTCTTCTTCTTCTTCTTCTTCTTCTTCTTCTTGATGCCCAGACCATAACCCTTTTCTGTACCATGGTCAATTGGTATTCCCCTGCTACTCGCGGAGCGCCTGAGAGACAGAGCCCGATTCTTGATTTCTTCTCTTAGAAAAGAATGCGAGATTTTGATGCAAGGCTCGACCCGTTTCTGCGAAATTTGGATAGCTCGTGTAATCGGGTTCGAATTGCTCGTCTCGGAAAGCAAATTTAGAGGTTGATTTGGGGGTAAAGTTTGCATCTTCCCGCAGGAGACGCTACTTAAAGAACAAGCTGCTGCGGGGCTCTTCAATTGTATTCATATCGTTGTCTGATTCTGTGGTTTTGGGCGTATATTCTTGTAGATAATGAAGATTTTGAAGCATAGGAGTATTAGGGGCCTTAGTATGGTGGCTTTTGAGCTTGAAGTAGTGGGTTACACTATTGCTCTGGCATACTGTCTACACAAAGGGCTCCCCTTTTCGGCTTATGGTGAATTGGCGTTTCTTCTTATCCAAGGTTTGTCTTAATCTGCATCCATGTATAGGCGATGTTGGAAATATCTGTGTTGTAATGTGGTGCTTCCCATGGGTCAAACACAGTTTATTAAACTCTGAAACTTAAAATGTGTAACGCATTTGCCCTTCATGTACAAGCATCAATTGACTGGGCTGGGGGATAGTGGAACCAGAGGGGAACCAAAGCGGATGGTAATTTTTTATTTCTTTTTTTTCTTTTTTTACATGGACCAATTGTGCGAATCTAATGTAGTTAGGATAAGGGAAAAAGGATAGGGAAAAAAACAATCTGTCTGAGCAAATTTTACGAAGTGACAGCTTGTGTGAGGTCTTCTTTATGGTTATTGTCACAAAGTTAAGACATCTAAAAATTCCCAAAAGACACATTCGTCTAGTCACCTTATCATTATTGGAAGCACATGCATCTTTACCGAATAGCAACGGCTGTATGATAATGAAAATTCCATCACCGGAAACTATATCTTGCTACTAACCTATTTGATGTAAGCTATAGGGCTATATATTCCTCCATTCCTGATTGGAGGAAATTTCCTCCAACCATGTCTTTGATTAGTTGATTACAAGACATGACATGCTTGCAAAATTCAGTATGGGCGATATCATTAGTTGTAACCCCCTAGTCAAAAGCATGGTTGGAGAAATTTTCTGCCTCTAACCAGAGATGGAAGAAATTGTGGCCCTTTGATGAAAATGGTGATGGTAAGTGATCAGCACCTTTTGTCTTCTCAGTGAAATCAAACTTTGAGGAATCTCTCTCTCTCTCTCTCTCTCTCTCTCTCTCTCTCTCTCTCTGTAAATAGACTCTGTGAAGATTCTGTTAATTGAACAATGACTTCTTTTCTTTTTCTTTATTTAGTGACAATTTCTGTATATTTCCAGCATACCATGGAATGCACTTGAATTTTTTTGTGGTGGCCATAGTCAATATTGAATTACGCCTTCATTTGAATCTCCTTAGAATTATGATGTTGCAAGTTCTGGTATCCAAGAACAACGCCAACTTGAGCTAAGTTTGAGCAGTTTCTTGGCCATGAACCCAAGAGAGGTATATTTAGGTTTTAAAGATTTTAAAAATTCTAGGAGATCTATTTCTGTATGAAACAGAAAAAACCTTTCCTTAGGATTGTGATCTTGGATGTATCTAGCAAATGAGACTAGGCAGCATCAGAGTATATTATTCAATCAGTATGTTTGTCAAACTACAAATGTCATTGGCATATCTTTTTCCATCTTATGTCTTAGATCATGTACTTCTATGTTTTATTCTATTCCAAGAAACTCTATCCTACAGGATCTAATTCTCTCGCTTGGCTGCTTTTCAGCTATAATTTTAGTTGCTATCATGTATTACTTCTCGCAACCAATGGGAATCAAGATGTGGATCAGGCCTCTAATGTATCCTTCTTCTGTTTTTGCTGGATCACCTTTAGTTTGTCTTATAATTTCAAGTCTATATGATAGTCTGAGCTGCTCTCCTTCACTGGGTTTCTCAGATACTGTGCAGTAGCACCGACCATTTTAGCTGGTCAAATTGATCCTGTTCTTTTTGAAGCATTATATGTGAGTACCATGTAACAAGTGTCTTTCTTCTCCAAGTACCATCCCTCTGTGCCTTTAAAAGCTTTCTTAAAATTGAGATTCTGTCCTGCAGGCATCTCAGCATGCGATATTTTTCTTCGCAAGAGTTCCACAGATATGGGAAAACTTCCGAGTAAGTGGAGGCCAAAAAACTTTCATGCAAGAAATTGCAGTGCATTCACTGTTATAATACTAAGTTGTCTAGTTATAGTAGGTACT
Organism: Eucalyptus tenuipes; assembly: GCA_014182365.1. Taxonomy (NCBI): domain Eukaryota; kingdom Viridiplantae; phylum Streptophyta; class Magnoliopsida; order Myrtales; family Myrtaceae; genus Eucalyptus; species Eucalyptus tenuipes. The sequence continues at coordinate 1,970,885 of CM024542.1, forward strand.
CTCAAAGCTATCTCAGAACCTGAGGCTCCCATATGATTTTGATAGAAATTATTGGAAGAGAGGAATTGTACTTTTATATTTTATGATATGGTCCTTATCCTACTTAATTTTTATGTGAACTTTAAAAGAACAATACTTGAACTTGCCAGTTGTGGATAGAGAAGGTCGTGTTACCTTAGAATTTGCACATATTGGTTCTTTAAGAATTGGGAATTAGTTCATGTCCGCCCTGGTATAAGATCATGGATATATAGTGTTGCTTTATTAGGTCTGCGAATGTTGCAAGAGACTTGCTTCTGGCTTGTTTTGGTCATGCCGCACCACTGGATGTGCTCGTTGGCAACTCTTTTAACTTCTATCTTATGCATGTGCATTCGAATGCATTATATTCCATTCCTTGCAAGAAGTTTGAAAATCCTTTCAAGGGCATCGGAGTTTATAAACAATCTATCTCCCTTTCCAATTTGAATTCTATTTGGCATCCTTGGTCAATCACTGTATGTGTGTCTTTAGTTGCCTCTGTGATGAAAATGATTGCAATCTCTTGTTGCAGAACAAAAGCACAGGGGAACTCAGCTTCTTGACATCACTGATGAATTCTGCTGGTTCCATGGGTGAGTCAAATTGCCTTTCAGTAACCAAGTTGGCATTTCAAGGATGACTTATGCGATTGGTTTACGTATTTTGGTTTTGATATCTTTTGCAGTTAGAGTTTTCACGAGCATCCAGGAAAAAGCACCTACAAGTGGTATCCTTAACTGTTTCTTCCTACATACCCCGTGTTGAGAGCACCTACCATTGAAAACTAGTTATTTTTGTGTGCTTTGCATGGACTTGTACTCGGTACTCATGTCATTTAATATTGATTAGAGACTATCAGTTAATCAAAGAATAAAAAATAAACAAGTAGTTATTTTATTTTGACTTCTTGAAAACCCGAGAAATTATTATAGGAAAAGAAATTTATTAAATTACGTTCTAATTCCATTAATACTGAAACCATTGGCCCAAAAAAAAAAAAAAAAAAAAAAAAAAAAAAAAAAGCAATGTTCAAGCTGTTTGCAGTAACGACTGCATCTCCTATTTGCTGTGCTGCTGTACATGTGTACATGCATAGTTTTATATGTTGAATCTTGAAATTGATTGTGGAATAGCCATGCTTTCTTATTCCCTTTCCTCTTACTTTGTTTGCCAGCAAACAAAAGCAATTTTGACTTCTTTTTTATAATTTTTGTTATTTCTTCTGTGATGTGAGTTGTTCTTGAAGGTCTCCTGTCTCCACGAGAATTTTGTTTTGAACTTGCAATTGTTCTTTCCATATTTACTAGTTGAGCGACGAGCCAACCATTGGTTCAGACCATTTGTACCTCTATTTTCAAGATGGAAGCTTAGGCACTGTAGATTGATTGTTTCCTTAGATTCTTTCCCTCTATAATAGGAGCCGTTCATACCACTTGTTCAATTATGAAGCATTGGGTGTCCTTAACCAGTTTTTCAGTTGTTTTGGGCTCAGTCATTGGTATTGTGACGAATGGAACAATCTTGAGTCAGATCATTTTGTACAGCAAGCCACAAGCAGCAAAAGAGAAGAAAATGAAGTAGAGAGATTTTTGTATGCTGCCTTCCTGGTGCCGCGGGTGACGTATTTGCAAAGGAAGTGTGCATTCTTGAAGATTTCTTTCTTTTCTTCATCTTTGTTATTTCGAAGTATAATTTAATTAGATGCTCAACAGGTAAAGTAACTGGATGAAATGTGATGCAGATGCATATGCAACACCATCTATAAGTATCTTGCTAGGATCTTTTGTTTTCCAGTCTGAGTGGTAGGAATATCTGGAAAGCGCTTTGAGTGTTCTCCGGCAAAAATCTGACATACTATGATACTACACATATTGTGTGCACCTTAGATAATGCAATTCCCATCTCATAATTTTACTCACATGCTAATACAATATTCGTCATCTTTTGTATCATGTAGCTGCTGCTGAGGCAACAGTGATTGCTCAGTGGTATGGTAACGTGCAAGTCCGAAACCTTATGAAGTTTGTTCAGCTCTTTCCCTTTGCTGCTTCTCTTTTCCTAGTGTGCCTTTGAAACTTGCTAAAGAATCATGATAGTCAGATCCTTCTTTACGGTCTCCTGATGGATCTCTTTCCATGCAAACGGAATTTTTTGGCTCCAGCAGTTTAAATGAATGGGGATATGGAGAAATCAAATTCCCATGTTTGTGCTTACAAACCAGCGTTTCTAGTGAATTGTTGAGCTAATCATTTAACTGCCCTTTTATTTATGGATAGAAATGATATTTTGGTTGATTTACCTGCTTGAATTTGAACCCGGGAACTTCTATGTTCTGTGTCATCACTTGTTAGTGGAGATGCCGAGGTTTCTTCGAATGAAAAGATGCCGTCGAGGGTTCTGTAGTTTTTTAGTGATATGATACTGATGCTAATAACCAGTTGAGCGAGGTCATTACTGTTATTTCCGAGTTTCTAATGTCCCGAGTCAGAATATTTTTATACAAGGTAGTGGTGGCTGGAGAGTTGGTCGCTCGGAATAGTTAATTTCTGTCACTTGTATTTGGTAGTAGTTTGTTCTGTGTACTGGTTGTGTAGAACTTGACCAAAATAAAAGGGCAGGCGCTTAGACATTTTCTTATGTTCCGGAAAACTAAGTCAAAAACTAGATCTTAATCGAGGTGCGTTTATTTTACAAAAAAACTCAAAATTTTGGATTTTTTCAAGAAAAAATCACTAATATCAATTATAAAAATGAATTAATAAAAACTATTTTGTATCCCTAGTGAAAATAGTTAAACATAAATTGTGTTGGATAATGAAAACGTTTTACATTAACTAATCCTTTTACGTAAGACAATAAATCATTTTTCGAAAAATAATTATAAAATTTTGAATTTTCAACGAAATAAATGGACCAAGTCGCTTTTCATTAATGAATGTGGGTCAAGACATTCCATCAACTGCCCGTTTCTTGAAGATTGACTAGACAAAAGAGGAGGTCATTTAATCTGCACGTCAACCACGTTTGAACCCACATCTCATTGCTCGCTCATGCAACACCAGAACCCCCATCTTAATGACTAAAGCCATGTCACGAGTAATTCACATCACATGATATCCACCTTTAAAGTTTAAGGCAAATGACCAGTGCAGGTGGTGCAAACCTTTATGTGCTTTTCCATGCTTCTCTACACGGGATGCGACCTGGTTGGGGCCAGCCTAATTTGGATCGAGATATTCCTTCAATGGCCCCTGGCTTTAAGATTGACAAGACAGGAGTAGGTCCACAACACTAGAAGTCTATAACCCATGTCTTCATGACTAAGTCATGTTATGATCACATGATATCCGCCTTTAAAGTAAATGACTTTTGAGGGTGCTGCATAACCTTCATGTGCTTTTCCGTGCCTTTCTACACGGAATGACCTGGTTGAGGCCAGCCGATGCGACTTTCGGGCTAAAGCCACCATTTCAATTACTAATTTAGCATTAGAGAAAAGACCCAAAAAAGCACTACCGAACACATGTAAAACGGGGCACCTGAGCTATCGACCACTTTTTCTTTTTCTTTTTCTTTTTTTTTTTTTTGGGGGGTGTTGGGGATGCACAAGCCCTATTAGTTTACCAAAGTTCCAAGTCATTTATTTACAATTTCACATTGCGAAAAGAGATCGGAAACAAAACCATCTCACGAACTTGGAATAAATTACAGCTAGAATTCTCCCCAAAGCCCAGATGGACCAGCCTCCATGAACCATCTTCCTTCAGTATCGAACCCATCTTTATCATTTAAACATCAAAGCATGTTTACATTGCCCTATGCCCCCGATTCACATAATAGTATGAATCAAGAGTCGTCAAAATATACCGAAACTTGTAAATGGAGACACCAGCCGAAAAGGAACTGGGCATGCGTTGATAAGAAAGATATTGTCCCCCTAGTACTAGTACCTCTTACGGACACTAGAATGGTTACGAATAAAAACAATGATATGTGGACCTGTCTACTTGTTTTGCGAAATCTGGCACCTTTCTGCTCAAAAGAAAGTTAAACTAATTCACTTCCTCCTGCCAGTCTGGATAAAGGCAGAAGAACTGAAAGCTCGGGTGATATAAATCTTCACTACAAGCGGCAAGGCATGTATATGCACAAAAATGTGGCTCCTTGAGAAGCGCATCACTTACCACACACCCGTAATTTTATTTATATTTTAAACATCCTATTTGATGTTGGAATTTTGACAGAGCAAAGTAAAAATTAACTTCGTCATACTCTGCTCTGCACGGATTGATCAACTGATCACTACCTTAGCAGGGTCTAGGCTGATAAAACCACTGCCAACCAAAGTGCAACCAAACTCTCAACTGTTAATGTATGTTGACTTCTGCACACGTTCAGCATAGAATGGAGATCGAGAAAATGAAAGGATGAAGGAAATGATACACAACTGGAAGGTGTAAAGAACTTCATGGATTGGGCTATCTGCCATCACTTCAAGAACTTACCTATGAGAGAGATGGGCATAACAAAAGCTCTATCCTTGCATCATAAGCGACCACAAAATGAGATGTGGAAAATACATGCAGATTTCAGGTACAAATTTCTTAGGCCAGATATCGCAATAGTACAAGTGAGCCTATTTTCTTACAGCTCTGTTTGACAAGTTTTCATTGTACTGTACTACATCTCAATGATGATGGAAGAAAAGGCAATAATTTCTTTGAAATAGAATATAACAGGAAAGTGTTCAGATAACCTTCCTGTCGGACATAAGGAAATGGCAAGGCAGTAACATTTACACCTACTTTTTTTTGGGTCGGAACATCTACACCTACTTAAAATGAGAGAATATATAAAATTATCCTCTAAATATTTGCCATGTTCATAATCGTTAATCAAATGTTTCTTCATCCTCCAAAACATTACCATAACTATACTGGCAACACCATTTATTTCGATCTATTGTCGGCATCATAAGTTCACTTTGACAATAACAACAATAAGAATAAGATAGATACGTTTAAATATGGATGTGAGCAAACATGAACCAAACCTTTTAAAGTTAAAGATTGGATTGGATTTCAATTCAGTAACCAGAAACCAACATTACATGATGACATTCAAACAGAATTGATAAAAAGATACAAAATCAATGTGAACCGATAAAGGTGATGATACCAATTTCCTTTTTGCAAATTGCAGAAGTCTATTTACTTCATGAAAGGTTACTGCCATTTGACCACCTTCTAAAAGTACAAGCAACAAAATTCTTTCCACTCAGCATCCCTAACCTAGATTTGAATGATGAAGATCGAGTTGGACCATTACTCGATGAAGCAATATTAGCAGAAGCCAGTTGGCTGACTACCGGTGGAAATTCAACCCCATTGTCTTGCACTCCGCCGTCACTTGTACTGACATCCGCATTTTCATGTTCACTGCTGTCTAAGCTAACTGCAAGAGTCCCCCTGCTCGTTCTCAACCACTCAGCAAATTCACAAGTCACTCCTCTGCACTTCTTAACCTTCACTTTTACCAAATTAGGGAACCCATTAGCTAATGCTTCCATACCATCATTCGAGACAGGGCAGCTCTTAATACAAAGTTTCTTCAAGGCTATACATTTTTCTGCAATGCACGAAATCTCTACATCACCAACAGTATCGCTACCACACAATGCCAAGCGCTCCAAGTTTTGGCAATTTGACGCCAACAAACCTAAACTTGATTTGGTGGGATTGACACCAATAAGAACAAGTTCTTGCAGATTAGCACAATGCTTAGCTACAGCAATTAAGCCCTCATCACCCATGCGATTTGCCTTATATCCATCAATGTGAAGCTTTCTTAACAGCTTGCAACGTTCAGCCACCGACATGAGCCCCATATTCGTACACTCTACTGTCTTTACAAGATGCAAAATCTCTAGATCAGGGCAATTAGAGATGGCAGAAAGACCGATATCGCTTACCTGGAGTCTCTCAAGATGGATCTCAACCACACCATTTGCTTGGTCCGCCATCAGTTGGAGCAGCTTATCCCACTCACCTGAGCACCTAAACAGTCTCAAAGTCCTTAAATTCCTGGAACCTATGATCAACGGACCAAAACACTGTCCATTGTATAGCTCCTTCAGGCAAATCGTTTTGAGTGAAGCTGCAGCTACGCCGGGCCCTATGGGCTCGGCCGCAGCTCCATCGCCAGCGAGGCCACGGAGCCGCTTCACCGATAACTCTTCCAGGGATGCGCAACTATCGAGCACCGCGTTCATGCCCCTCGCTCCGAAGGCGCAGGATCCACACGAGAGCTTCTTCAAGCCCCTGCAGTTCTTAGCGAACCTCGCCATGCCGGCGTCGGTCAGATCGCGGCACGCGCGGAGCTTGAGGCGCGTCAGGTTCCGGCACCGCTGCGAGATGAGTTCCAGCGCCTCGTCGCCGATGCTGGCCGACCTGCGGTCGCATTTCAAGGCGAGCTTGGTGACGGAATCGAACCGCGAGAACAGGGACTTGACCAGGGGGAGGAGATCCGCCCGCGCGTTGAGCGAGAGCCGGTGGCGGCTCTGCCCCTCGACGGCGAGCCACCGCCGGCACACGAGGGAGCACCGCTTCCGGTCGCTGGCGCCGAGGCACTGGAACACGCAGGCCAGGCACTCGTCGGGCAGGTGGGAGATGTAGTCGGCCGCGTCCGCCGCGTCCGCGAGCATCGGCGAGAGGAGGGGCGACGCCTTGGACCCCGAGCGGCGTCCGTGGCTGTGGCTGGGGCTGTGGCCGGGGCTGGGGCTGGGGGAGTCGCGGCGGATCTGGAGTGAGGCCATCGAAGCTGACTGGCCCATCCACGCGGCGGCCCGGGAGGGAGGACGGCGGCGGGGGTCAAAAGGGCCGGTTCCGGCGGCCGCGGCGGCTACCTTCTTCTTCTTCTCCTCCTTCGTCTTTCCTCGCTTTCAGTGGGTCTAAGTTTTGGTCAGTGACGGGCGGACTCCAAATCCGGATTTTAATTGGTCGGGATAGTTAGAGACTAGAGTCGCTGGGGGAGGTAGGGATCCGGGGCGAGCGCCCTCACGGAACTTCCCGTGGGCTCGAACCGGGAAAGCCGCCACGGGCCCTAGGATGTCACTTCCGTCTGACGTGGCGCGGTATCTGACCGCGAGCCCGGCTGCCGTGGGGAAGGGGCTCGTGGGCTCGTTGTATGGTGCGCCGCAGGTGATTAGATCTCGACGACGACCTCGATGTGGATCGAAAAATCAATTTTTTTTTTGTCCAAAACTTTTTATTTCCTTACGGGTAACGAGTAAGTAGGTCGTCATGCGTTGTGTCCGCTCAAGAGATGGGCAAAGGGCCGCCTTACCACTATTAAGGAAACTTTGAATTTTCCGACCCAAAAAGAAAAAAGAAAACTTTGAATCATTCAAATAACGGATTAATGAAAATACACGACACGAAAATATTGCGCGATCCATTTTGGAAAAGAAATTCCAGATATTTTTCGTGTAGGGTTGTTTTCATAAATCATTTTTTTTTGTCAGAATTGTTTTGTACCTGAAAAGATTTTGCTCTGAGGAGGGTGTTTGAGAAAGGAGAGAAAAATGTATTAAAATCCCTTAAAAGCAGGAGAATCTCGTTTTGACCGAGGAAAATGCTTCTATTCTATTTTCGACGGGACGCTCGTGGCGATTCAACTGGCAACGGCGACACCCTAAGGATTGGGAATTTCAAAGCCTGCCATTTCACTTAGCTCGGGGGAATTAGGTTGCATCTAATCTGTAGAAAATAAGATCTGATAAGATCGGAAAGGATTTTTATATAGTTTAAGGTGGTGCATATCTATCACTTATTTTGAAATTGATTAGACACGAACTTGCTATGAGTATATACTATATTATTGTTCGTTGTTTTTTATTTGCATGTGAAAAAGATTGAATTCAATATTAATATAGTGATAAAAAGAAAAATTACATAATTATTTGCCCAAAAATGTTGATTTTTTTCCATGTTGGTAAATTTCAGTAAGTGGTGATAGGTGTCAAAGCTATTAGTGAAAAAAGATAGTGACTTCTTTTTTACTCAAATTAACAATATTGGTAACTTCCTAAGACTATTTTTGTTTTTGATATGACCCTTTTTACCAATGTTACTGGGTAAACTAATAGGAGAAAAACTGATAAGTTACACTACTAAAATTTGGTAAGTTTGCATAACAGTTAATAAATCGAACGTGTTTGTTAAAAATTCAAGCATTGAAAATGACACATGAGATGACCAAATATTTTATGTTGGAGCCATGTCGAAGATTTGATGCCTAAATTCCACCGACAATGAGCTCTAAGCCGAATATGAAGACTCTTTGTTGATGAATCATTTGCGTGGTCTAATCAAGCTGAACTAAATGCAGTGGCATTCAGTTTGGTTTGGCTTGATTATCAAGATAAATTATAGTTTAAGCGAAATTGGTTCGAAAGTCGCTCAGGTCTAAGAGCTTTACCAAACCAAAAAACCAAACTCGGACCGAGCTTGAAGCTCAAGCTACACGTAACTCCCGAACTTTTAGTTGAGCTCGACTGGTCGATGAGCCAGTCTGCCTGATGTAAGTGGGCGAGCGACTCCACCTGTTCTAGAATCCTAGGTGCAGTTGTTCTGAAGTTCTCTCTCGGCAAAATAGTTGTTTAGGGTGTACCATTCTGTCTCTGTGATGTAAGTTCTAAAGAACCTGTCAACGTTCTATCTTTAATATAGACCCCACAAAGAGCGCATGCAATGAAATTTCCCAAATGAAGCTTCCACTTTTCTTAAGTCTTAAGTCTTAAGTCTTAAGTCTTTCTTTTGTACTTCATTTAATCTGAGTTTCACCTTGGTCACCATCCTCGAGTAAATCATCGTTGACACTGTAGCTATTTGGCAACCACGACCAGTACGACCACCTCTTTCCGGTGCTGTCGGCAGTAGATTTGTCACTAAACACTCGTCATTTCCCCACCTTTGGCATGTTGATTGTTGTTTTCAGTTTTCATGATTGGGATCATGACTGTTGATCGTGTTACCTGTGCCTACTTCCGTATCTTTCTTCCCTTACGCTCCCTCATCTGGGTTTTCACCGTTTGGCCTAGTTTATTCATGTGGCCTCGATGGGAACAATTGAGCGGGCCTGCTCTTGTCCGGTGCTTGTTCCTCATGGCCCTCGTGGTTCGGAGATTTAACCTGGGCCTTTCTAGTGTGCTTTTTGCAATTCCAAACATTTCTAGGACTGTGACTGTAATTAGTTACTCCACCCGGAATAGCTCCATCTCTCGTGATTCATGATGGTCCCTGAAAGGCATTGAATGTTTGAAGTTGTCATGATCGATCGTTGATGCTAGTTGCCAGTGAAGTCCTTGAACAGAACGAGAATTGTACACAAAGTCTGTCATTCCTCAGATCTGCATAACGAGAGATTGTGGAGTCTGTCGGTATCAAGCTCACGTAAAGCAGTCATGGACTCGCATCGGTTGGGCCTCATTTAAATGTATACTCGCATGTCGGGTCAGGCTGGGAGAATTGCTGATGAACAGTGTCGCAGTAGTTCTTGAATTCCACTCATCAGGCTTCCTTATAGCATAGTCCAAGCCCTAGTTTGGAATAGATATTTCCGAGTCCTAGATCTTGAGTAAGTGACATGATCAACCTTGGCAAGGCCCATCTGGACATGGGACTTGAGCCAACCTATTTCAGCGAACTTCTCTCTTCGTGATATGAGATTTCAGGAGTGCTGCTGCTGTATCAGATTATTTGCCATTTGAAGGTGAAGAGTGGTACGGAGTTGGGAGATTATATCATTTTCGAAATCCACTTTTGGACTAAGGTTTACTATTATCAATCAGTTTGTCCAACTCACCGAGATGCATTTCCATAAAAAGGGTCATTATCCGTGGTCATGTTAACGCCATGGAAGCAACGTTCTTATCTAGAGTCAGGACACCATGACCAATTTTGATGTTGTGATGAAAAGTACTTCTAATCGATAATCTTATTTAATTTGCAGAATTTGCACAGCTACGCATTTGGGCAGATTTTCAAGTTAGGATACTGGATTTTAATTTTGGTTTTGCACCTAGGCAAACTATTCAAACGGTTATCCTCACGGATAATACCATAGATCTAGAGCAACCCTTCTCGAAAGAATTCCACATTAGTAATGTTATGATTATGTAATTCATCCACCTCCATTTTACGGTCCAAAGGTCTTCAATTTACGATAGACCGAGATAATTCAAGAAGACTAGGCAAGCCTTAAAGTTCTAAAGGGTTTCTCAAGCACTCTAGAATATTCCCAAGGCAATATAGTAACTGTGTACTACTCTAGATTGTTCTTGCAATTAATGCAACTAGTTGGTATATATGATTAGAGTTTCCATTATTAGATTAAGGGGAGATTTATGATTGTAATTAGAAGAATATTTGTATAAATAAGGTCCCCTCCCTCATTTGTATCATCTCAAAAGTAATACAAATATAAAATCTCTCTCTATTCTTAAAGCCACACGAGTAAGGAACACGAAAACAACTGGCCGTGACACCTGCATTTGGTTATGAGTTGACATAGTTTGGCAAGAGATGAAGCTATCATATAGATTAGTTATTTTTCTTTTGCAAGAACGGACGAAAGAATCAATTCGATCCATTGCAAGGTTGTAAAGTTAGCTTCTACTGGGCTGGTTCTCATTTTTCCCCCTCAACCGGTCAACCTGATACCACCTCAAATACGGCCAAGCAATGAGTGATGACCAGAATGAGACGTCGCTTTATAGCAAAGAAGGGTCTGATTTTTCTTCCTTGACTTTTGGCTTTGTGCCTTTGAATATGTTCTCGGCACAGGAAAGCACTGTGCAGCTGCATATGCGATCCCCATCCAGCGAGCATCATTCTTTTCGGGGTTGAACGTCGTAGACTTGGAGAGAGAGAGAGGGAGGCGTAAATAGGTATCCATCTCACCAGCTTTTGCTGGTTATTTTCGGCTCTTCACATGCCACTTTTGTTGGGCCATTTGAGGGGTACATGGCCCACGCGAGCAAGAATTGTGGATTTATAGGCAACACATTGTGACTGTTGCTCTCTCAGGCATGGACTCTCTGCCTCTCTCACTCTCTCTCTCTCTCTCTCTCTCTCTCTCTTTTTTTGGTCTTTCTTGCTTTGCGGTTCTTTCTTAGTGCCTTACAGTATGGCGCTCTAAAGGCAGATGATATGGACAGAGGAGAGAGCCTTTCTAGCTTTTTTCTCCCTTGCGACTATGATTAGGCCCGGTTCTTTTTGTTAGCTAAGGTCATTGAGACAGGTTTATCGTTCCTCCGGCATCATTCTCTCTTTGCATGCGCTTTCGATCTATACCTTACTCTTTATTCGAGCCTTGTATCGTAGGGCGCCTCGTCCAATGCAGAATGGTTCGCCAACAGAATCGGTTCTAGACAGCCAGCTTTTGACGTTTGTCGATTATCATCCTCCAGAAGACTGATTTTTCTTCGAGGGCAGTTGCTAAATGTCACAGCGTGGTGTGGCCCATTTGATTTTTCCTTCAGTACAGTTAGGTATCAATCGGTCGATTCGCGCGTCAATTTTGCTTATTTTTGGAGGCAAGAAAATGGCCGGATCATGAAATGCGCTTCGTTGACCACGCTGTTTCTGTGTCTTTGGCTTTCCCTTTGCGAGATCAAGATCAACCTAAACCGACGTTTAAAAAAACCAGCGAATTCGAACTAGGCAGTGAGATCAGTAACGCCGTTGCGTGTACTGATGCATCTTCATGAATGGAGAAAATGGAGAGTGGAGCGGTCTCTATGCACCATGACAGCAAGAACTCACTGGTGTTTTGTCAGTCAGATGTCATGAGTTAATCTCAAGCGGGCTAGAGAAATAAAGAAAGGTCCAAGTTGACGTTGTCCTTTTCCTCTTTCGGATGTGACCTTAACATCATTGTTAGTCAAATTCCAACCACGTTCTAGATTGAGCAACAACTTTATAGCCTACCTGTTTCAGTCGGCTTGCCTCGGGTCATCAAACACTGCGAAAGAAACGCATAAGGGTCGTGGGCGAGCTAAACTACCCTAACATGCAAACTTCTAGTCCATCGTAGCCATAAGCTAGGTGCTTTAGGCTGCATAGCGTGATAACGCTTCATTTTCCCACTTCTTTTTTGTTCATTGAAACAAAAAAGAATGTAAAACCCGTTTGCAATCTGAGTTGTTTTTCTATTCCCCCTAATAGATAGTTAATTTAATGAATAGATTTGAAGTAGAAACGAGAAATAAAAAAAAATTACTTCTTGTTCCCGGGAACAATTTCTAGAAATAAGCTAATTTTCTTTTTTATTTTTCTTTTATTCCTCTCCCTTGCCGCGGCCACCTCATATCGCCCGAAGCCATCGCGCCGACCGCCGCGCCGCCGCCGCAGGGTCGCCGGACGCGCGCCCGGCCGCGGCCGCCGGGCGCTGACGCCGCCGCCGGACGCCGGACGCCACCGGCTGGGACACCGGCCGCCGCCACCATACGCCATACGCCGGCCGCCGCCGCGAGACGCCGCCGCAAGACTCCGCCACCGAACGCCGGATGCCACTACCGGACGTCACACGGACGCCCGCGATCGGCTGGACATCGCCGAACGCCGGCCGTTGCCGCCGACGGCGGCGTCGCGCGACACCGAACGCCGGTCGCCGGACGCCACCGCCGCTTGCCGAACGCCGCCGCCACCTACCGCCGTAAGCAAGAATAAAAAATGAATAAATACAAAAAGAAACCGTTACGTTATCAAACGCATTTCTATTCTTTTTCTATTACAAGAGTAGAAATTTTGTATAGTTACCAAACGCGTTCTTTTACTCGAAATTGTTTCCTAATAGAAATAGAAAAGAATTATTTTTGAAAAAAACTCTTCCCCAGCCAATAAGCGTTGTCATGCACACCCTTAGTAAGCAACGCATCAAAAATCACATTGCCCTTACGTATCCAATACAATCACACCAGCAAATAAACACAACTTGTCTCCAAATTGTGACTTGCCCCGGTAATGATTTTTCTTTCATTTCAATGTAATTCTAGATCTAAAAAGACGGAAGCAATGCATGTTCGAACGCATAATTACATCCCAAACATCAGCTTCCCGTGTCCTTACAACGGCACAATGATAGTCCAAGCAATTACAATCGTGGATTGGTTCTAAAAGTAGAAGGTATCGAGCTAGCTAGTCATCGACCGGCTCACCCCACATGTCATTATAGACTTTCATCCCACTCACGACCAATTCAATCCTGACCAGTCACGACTATCATTATTATCCCAGGGATGCTCAACAAGGACACTTCGAGGTAAACCCCAATCTTCCTGGTCCAAATTGGGGGGGTGTCAGCCTCTGCCTCTCGTGCTCTTAGATTGGTCCAAGGTCTGCTCAGTAGCTAGATTTGGAGAGGGGATGGGATGGGAGGCGATGCGGTGAGGAAAAATGGAATTGATGAGTTCCAATGAAGTGCTTTTTGCTTTCTGTTCTTGCGATTATAGTAAGTTGGCCACGCTTTTTCTCTGATTCTGAGTAGCAGAAGGTTCAACTCCCTCTAACTTTGACCACCATGATGAAACAGCTGTGACCCAAAAATTTGAAAGGGAAAAAGGGAGGGTATGGTGGACTTTTGATAAGGTAGGTCATAGGTGTATGATATCTACGAAAAACCAAAAAAGAAAATTCACTAAACATAACCTTAAAATAACCATAAGATGGTTATGGAATGATTTTCGGACGGATTAAACGCACAATATGAATTGATCACTGATAATTTTAAATTTGAGCCCCTTTTTCCTTGCATCTTATTTAATTAAGGGTATTAGCAAGATCTAAATTTGGGATTTGCTTGTGCAAGATGGGATTCATCATTGTAGAGACTAGATATCCTTTGAATAGTTAACAAATAACCATATTAAAAAATTTTAAGAATTAAGGAAACTTTATAGAAAAATTCATAGATTTTTATCCCAATCCCACTTTGCATTCTCAATTTTTAGAAATACATCTTTGCACCATCATTGTTGTACTTAGGTAACATACTTCACCTCACAACAAATAATCTTGCGAATTTCTTACCAAATTATCAGTTTTTTTTCCTAAAATATCTTGATCTCGAGTCGGCAAATTTCGGTTGGTACTGCTTTGGGGGAACTGAAAGTCCGGGTCTAATGTGAATCTACGAGATAGAATTTTTAAAGGAAGACGATTTGATATTTTGAAGTGATGAAGTTTATCCAAAGATGTGAAGATGTTATTTTTCTCTTCCGAATCAATTCATTAACCCAACAAGACATAGGAAAAAAGGAAGAAAAGGAAAACAGTGCCTAAAAATATGTTCTCATCACTGATGGAGATTAAGGCTAGGACGATGGAATTCGGTGCAGCATTCTGCTGAGACAAATCAGGAGGCAATTTTCTTTTGCCGACCACCACGCCATCATCTACTATCATTGCCTTGACTCCAATCGTTTCTCATATTGCCCGATGCACCAGTCTCCTCCTCTCTTCTGTGATCTGTCTCCTCTCTCGACCCCAAATCCCTCCCTTTTTCCTCGGAGTTCGAGCTCGAAATAAGAAAGAGAGAAAAAGGGAGAAAATTCAAAGGGAAGACAGGGACATCACGTTGCAGTCGGACGGTGAAACAACACTGCATCCTCGTCCGTCCACTGCAAATTTCATTTCCGATTGCCCCTTTCTCGTTAGGCAGTAGGAACACCACCTCCAAACAACCAGAGAGACGACGTGTAAGGTACTATCATCTACTATTCTTGTCAAAATTTTAAAACGCGCGGTCCTACGCTCAAATATTAGAGAAATTTTCACTTTATGCTCCCTCATCTGTCACCCACTTTAGTGTTAGATCCTAAATCTCACATTCACCGATTTACCTCCTTAAACACTCGCATTCTTGGATGATATATACTGAAAGTTCGATAGGGGTAATGTATACATGTTAAATTTTAGTTTCTTTGACCGGTAGAGGTTCAATAATTTCGATTATATGTAGTGCGCAAAAGGGTGAGAGTTGTGGAGGGTAAAATGTGAGAACTTAAATTTGAGGGTTTAATGGTGTGAGAGAGCGAGAGCTCGTGTGTAATGCAAAAGGTTACGGTTTAATGTGTAAGAGAGTGAAAGTTTGAGGATGTGCGGTCAAATTTTCTCCGAATATTCTTTAACTTCTCTAAGGTGATATTGTATGCTACTGCATTAGTATTGTTTGACTTGGCATGGAATGGAACTAGCAATTCCTTGACGTCCGTTCTTGAAAAAACAGATCATCACATTAACGTAAATTCTAAACGCAAAGCTAAGAATTACGCCTAAATCAAGAGGAAAAGAGAGGTGGAATGAGTTATCTAACAATTCATAGAAGGAAATAGTTATTTACACCGTATCCGCACATGCAGACGTCCTACAAAGGGGCAAGATAGCTCATCGCCATTTCAATTTATAGAACCGGCGAGACAAAAGTGAAGCTACCTCGAGATTGATTTTTTTTTTTTTGGCAGCTGGTTTATCTTTAGAATTATGGAGCTAGAGCTACATCCTCATGTCGCCTTCCAAATATACACGTATAATTCGAAAATAATGGAGTCTAGGGGGAGGGACAAGAGCCACCAGGCATCGCTCATCAACAGCGTCGGACCTTTTATAGCGCGACATTATCATGCTCCCCGAAGCTTAACGACGCAAGGGTCTCACCTCCCAACCGATGCCGTTCAACAGGATCGATGCATTGAATTCGATTCCATAATCGTGGCCACATTGCCGCCGAAAGACCGCTCGCTCACGCCTCCAAATTTCGCCCTCGTAGAGCTTGGAATCTTGCAGCACATGCAAGAGCTACACTTTTTCTCAAACCCTAATTATGTGAGTTCATGCATGTAAGTTTTCCACGCATGAAAGGGTCACGAATGGTAGTTCACATATTTCTTTTTGTTCGCTTGACCATGTGCGTTGATTCGCATAATTCGAATTGGCATTTCGAGATATGGTCACCAATGGCGTATATGTTTCGGTCAAGCGGGTGTCTCTACTGAAGACCTCAGTAACTTTGATGTGCTTATTCCCATTGAAAAACCCTCTTCTTTTTGTTCAATAGTCTGGTGGTATTCAGGCCGATCGAAAAGGCCTTATTCACCACTATTTTATCTCGAGTTAATTTTTTACCGACAAGACTATTCGCTAATTTCTTAGACACCACCTCTTCAATCAATTTACCTTTCCGTTCTTTCCATTTTAGGGTTAGATCTTATTGAAACGTATGTAGATTGATGCTTTAGATTTATGTGACGATCCATAACTTTTTGGTTTTTTGTGATGATTTCTCGAAATTCCAAATTATTATTTCTCTTGCCCCCATGGCGATGAATTATGATGACCCATAATTGTAAGAAAAGTCCGAAGATGTGGTCTCTCCGGAATTAGGAAAATTTGGAAGCTGGTAGTCTCTGCTTTTCTTTTCTCTTTTCAGCTAACCGGTGGGGTTCACCTTTTCTTGCAAACGGACATTATTGGGCACTCTAGGTAATGTTCATGATCAAATGCGGTGAAACAATGAGATTAGGATGTTACGTACTAGGGTAATTATTAAAAAAAATTAAAAAGTGGTT
Organism: Eucalyptus tenuipes; assembly: GCA_014182365.1. NCBI lineage: Eukaryota > Viridiplantae > Streptophyta > Magnoliopsida > Myrtales > Myrtaceae > Eucalyptus > Eucalyptus tenuipes. Next base: position 1,987,533 of record CM024542.1, read on the forward strand.
GCGCGACAATATCCATATGAGGTAAACTTATAATTTCCCATAATAATAGCAAATATATTTATTTTGTTATTCTAGATGATGTTGGGTATCCATGTTTTTCAGATGTAAATGTTTGTATCCTGCTTTCATGACATTGATTCAAGGGCAATAAATTGTTTTTGCCATAATTCCGTCAAACAGGAATTTATCTCGTTATGAAACTCATGGTAGTGGCATGCATACTTTAAAACTTCCACACAATCGAGACCGGGGAGACCGAGGATATGGATTAGTGTGTTGTAATAGGGATTGTAATTAAATATCAATCCGTGTTAAAAATCTCATAGTTTTGGTTCTATTAGCCAGATAAATGACTTCGGACAAAAATGTATCGGCTAGTGTACATCTAAGTGTTAAGTGCATATGGTGGCCTATTGTGTTTGGATTTTCTTTTTATAATGTGTAGTCAAGTTCGTGTCGTATTCATATCGTGTAAAGGGGTCATATCTAATATTGCCTCCATGCTAAGGAACCATTTGATTCCACTTTCAATGGGTACATGTCACTAGTGGTTACTAAATTTTAGTGGATTTTTCAATCAAATCACCAATAATTTGTCTTCTTTTATTAACTTTCCTTATCTTCTTAACCATGGTGGTAATTTTGACTGATATTCAATCAGGTTAACAGATGGAATTGTGACCTGACAATCATGTCATACTTGTATTAAGAAAATTAGCCACATGTCCGCCATGTTAACAATTGTGCACAAAAAATATGTTATGTTTCAATGAAGTGACCATCGATGAAACAAAACAAAAAGCTCAGTGCAACAATACATGGGGTAAAAATGACATTATTATTAAAATCAACAAAAATTTGTATGACTTTTTTCAATTCTGACTTTTAATTCACCTAGAGAAGAAAAATGGGTAAGATGAAAACACATCTCAATCCAAAAAATTTTAATTGACAAATAGAAAGTTTGGTGCATACCATCAAAATAGATGAGCTAAATTCATCTCAATCATCAAATCAAGTGAATTTTATACACGATTTAAAAATTTTAACGATAAAAATGAAGCGGGCTCACATCACCGCGTGTTCCTAATGCAAGCGAGGATTCTACTGAGACCTTTGCATTGATAACGTAATGCTATGATGATGTCGCACAAACGCCACGTTGGCCTCTCATCATCCGTTTTAGGGAGGAAGGAAGACCGACCAAGGGGCGAGGGGGGGGAGGATTTACAAATTCAAAACTCGACATCGAGAGGACAATCCGCTGGCAGGGAACACACATGGCCATACATATTTTGGTTCGTCAGATCGGAAGGAAGGGAGGAAGATATCAGATCATTCAAACGAGATGACAATCTGATTGAAAAGCTCGAACTCCCCCGCGCGCCCTTCGAAACAAATGGTAAAAAAGTACTCCTCCTAGATAAGCAAATTTCGGTGAGAGAGAGAGGGGGCGGTCTCGTGAATCGTGATCGTGCTGGGGGTCCACTCTGGAGACTCCCCCCAAGGGATCGAGTATCGCAGTACCGTCACGTGTCCAGTTAATGTGGCGAATGGCCTGGCATGGAGTGGACCGAGAGTCGCTCTCACATACTTATAATAGTCTCTCTCTCTCTCTCTTCATCCCTCGCTCGCTCTCGCTCTCCCCGCCTCTGCACTCTCCCAATAAAAATTTTGCTGGAATCCACCCACATAAAGACAGATCCTTTGCGCCACTGAGCACCGGGCAGTGGTCGCTCGCTCAGATTCAGTCCACAGTCCAGAGAGAGAGAGAGAGAGAGAGAGAGAGAGGAGATGGGTCGAGTCGAGCGGTGAAGTGTGCGGTTCGACGTTTCTGCATGTAATGAGAGCGGCCTCGGACCTCTTCTTCTTCTCCATAGGAAGACGATGATGGCTCGCCTAGAAACGACCCAGCAAAGCCCTGCTTCCTTCTTCGATTCCCTCTACTGCTCGGAGGAGCCCTGGGATGCCCAGGACCCAGAACTGGACGACGAGGATGACGACCCCACGGCGTTCCTGGCGGACCAAGATCTGTCCTGGGAGGACGAAGAGCTGGTCCGCCTCGCCTCCAGGGAAGAACCGAACCCTCTGCGCCGGGATCTCGCGGCCGACCCCTGCCTCGCCGGAGCCCGGCGGGAGGCCATGGGTTGGATGATGGAGGCGCACGCGCGCTGCGGCTTCTCCGCCCTCACCGCCGTGCTCGCCGTCGACTACCTGGACAGGTTCTTGTCCCGGTGCGGTCCTCCGGCAGAGCAGCCGTGGACGACCCAGCTCACCGCCGTGGCCTGCCTCTCTCTGGCCGCCAAGGTGGAGGAGACCCAGGTCCCCCTTCTCATGGACCTCCAGGTGCGTGCCGTTGAGAGGATCTCTCGTTCCGCGAACGTCGGTTCTTTTCGAGCTCTTCGCTGACGATGTGGAGTGCCGTTTCTTTCAGGGGGAGGAGAGCAATTACATGTTCGAGGCTAGAACGATTCAGAGGATGGAGCTGCTGGTGCTGTCCACGCTCGAGTGGAAGATGAACCCAGTGACCCCGATTTCTTTCCTCGATTATTTCGCGAGGAGGCTCGGGTTGAAGGGCCATCTGTGCTGGGAGTTCCTGAGGAGGTGCGAAGATGTCCTCCTCGCTTCTCTCTCAGGTAAGTACTTACCCCACTTGAAATGGGAAAAGACAAGGAAAGTAATTCTTTGCGAATTCCCGTTTTGGTCGCATCCGCTGATGCCATTGTTGTTTCCTTGCCCGAACAGATTGCAGGTCAACGAGCTATCTTGCTTCCGTAATGGCTACTGCTGTGATACTCCATGTGATTAATGATCTAGACCCTTGTTTGGGACTGCAATGCCAGGACCAGCTCTTGCCCATTCTAGGAATCGAATCGGTTAGCCCTATGCCCTTCCTCGAATCCCGAATAAATTCGTTTTTTCCCCCATTTTCGGGTTGAATTATGAACCAACAAGACCCCAAAAATCTCACGTCATTCCGTTTTTTTGGTTTTTACAGGACACGGTAGATGAGTGCACTAAGCTAGTCTCGGAGCTGGCATCGGCGATTCGCGGGCACCGATCGAGCAAGCGCAAGTTCGGATCGGTGCCCGGGAGCCCGGACGGAGTGGTGGACGCTTACTTCAGCTCCGACAGCTCGAATGACTCGTGGGCTCTTGCGGGATCGATCTCATCTTCTCCTGAGCCTCTGTTGAAGAAGAGCAGGGCTGAGGATCGACTTAGGCCGAACTCTGCTAATGTTAATTCGGAAATTCTCCTCTTTCCTCGCTAGTTTAACTAGTTTACTCTTTCCTAATTTTCCCAATTATAACGTATTTAACTCATAATAAAAACACACTCCTTTCTCGCCACTCTTTTATTCATGCGCAAAAGTTATATTGCCTGACGATCAAATCCTGTACATTGAGCTGGAATTCGCGATTCGGGTTTCGAACAAATTCAGAGATCGGCATTTTACCCGGACGTCAAATCTGCTCAATCGGTAAGGAATACTTAAAATCCCCGAATCGCCAAGGCCTCAACCGTGGCTCCTCCATCCTTGTATGAACACGGTTCGTCGCGTCATTGACATTAAACCGGACATCAAAATGCGTCCTCTCTTTATTAAAGGAAAGGCCTTTTTCTTCCCCTTGGCGTGAAACGGAAGTAAACTCGAACCCATCTTTTCCACGTTTGCGAAAGTGAACGGAATCAAGGAATCCCATTTTTCAGAGGAGTTTTCATTAAAGAAAATCTCCGGGGAGCTCGATTAAACAACCCATATAATATGTTCAGATCTCTCTCCTAATTTACATGAATATCTTAATAATGGAGGCAGGCATTGATAAACGCGACCTTGTCTAAGTTTGCAAGCGAGTTTTTTTCCTTCGATTTGACAACAGCAAAGACCAGACGGGACCAGACTTTTCTCAGGCCAGAGAGGCAGGAGATCGCTCGATGGGAATACGGTAACATCGCACGCACGCACGCACGCCTTTCCATGGAGCAAGAGTACAAGGGCAAATGGCATAGTGAAAAATGTTTGAAAGCTGGAGAGAGGGAAAAAAATGGAGAAAGGGAGGGAATTGTTTTTTTTTTTTTGAGTTTTCTGGTCTGCCACTGGGAATTTAGGGAGGTGCTCGAACTCCGTAGGTTTGACCTCGTTGGAAGAGCTCGGAGGCACGGAGAGAGAGAGAGGAGGAGGGGGGGGGCGGGCGTCTCGCGTACGACTTTGTTGGCAGAGGGACGGAAAATGACTGAGACAGGAGGGGCGAATTGGACGTGACCCCCGACCAGCTGTTTGACACTGTCCCTGTTCGATTTTGAATGCACTAATGAGCAGTATAACATCCGTCCAGGTTTCACGTAAAATTTGAAACTTAACTGTGAAAATAAGCTTTTTACTTTTTGAAACTTAAAATTGATCCTATCACATATTCTAGAATTTTTCCAAATTTCATATGTGCTACGATTATAATAAATTATCATCTCTAATGATTACTATTTTCTATAATTGATTGATCAGAACTCATATTTAGACACACGAAATGTATGAAACATTAATAAAATCTCAGTCATTATATTAGTAATTTCATATTATGCGCTCATCATTGGATGCTATGAAATGCTGCAAAATCATGCAAAGACATAGAACAAGAAGAATATAAAATTTGAAAATTCTACGTTCCAAGAATATAAAATTTGATGTTAGATTCTAAGTTCCAAGTTCCAGATCGGAATAAATTCCCTATTTTTTTGTACTAAAACCTATCCTGCTCACCAGTTCGTTTCTTAGATTTCCAATTCTACCGTGAAACCATACTTATCCCTATAATGCACTATTTCAAGGGATGTATGATGCTCTCCTACTTTAAAAGCTTTCACTGTTGAGGCATTTCTAAGAATTCTTGAAAAGATGGATCCTTGTTGTTCTTTAATATAAGTAATTTCATCTGTGTATTGTGAAATATTCAAATTTTGTGTGTTTTCCTATATTGAATAAGAGATATGCAAAAATTTAAGGGAGCTATAGTCCAAGGCACCATCCTTGATGGACTATTCGCACTTCAGACTGCATTTCGCTACTCATCTATGCAAAACAGAGCTTGAAGATCTGTCCACCGGAGAATGTGGCTCTAGGTCAACCGACATTTCCTATTTGAACTTTAGACATCACGTTTTATGGTTAGGATAATAGGTGTTTCTTGAGACATTTGGGAACGGATCTCTGATGGCTTGACAATCATCAAATTAAAAAGAGGGAAAATTTTATCAGTTGATCATAAATCTTTTGAATTTTCGAGTGTTACAACATTATGTCTGGGAACTACGAAAAATTGCAATGAATTCATAACCTATTATGATTTGTGAATCCATTCCTTGGTGAACTATTGAATATCTAAGGAACTACTGCTCTTTAAAGAGCCATTGTAATGTATGCCTTGGCAAAAATAGAAATTATCAATCGAGATATTATTCAACTAAAAAATATCAATTCTTCCTCCTATAGTTAACAAAACTATTTTTCTCGAACAGTGAAACTATTCAGGACATGTGATAACGAAGCAAGTTCAATCTTCTAATTAAAACACAAAATCTGTCAGGATTCATGCGAGGCAACTATTATAATTGGAAGGATCGAGAAAAAAAAAAAAAACAACCACTCCTATAGATTTTTTAACAGCATCTCTTGGAAGTCAAGTCTAATCTCACCCTCAAAAGCTAATCACGCGACGCAAATGCATCCAAAATCGGTTTTGCAGAAACCGATGTGGAGCGCATGACCAAAAGACAAAAGCAAGTTCGGTTTGCGATAAGACTAGATTTAACCAAACGCCCATTTAACAAATCGGGGGCGGTTCTTGTTTATTACATCTTGGCTAAGTTAACTTCCTTTTATAATGTTTCTCGGACACATTCCTAGATTTGCCTCCGGAATTCGTTTGACAGTCCGCGCGAAGGGACACCCGCTAAAAGCCCCGCCCTTGCATGTGTCCATCTAACCCACCTTTGGACTTAAAAAGAAGAGGGGAGGGGAGGGAGGAAAACATCATCATGACCACCGCGGGGATTCTCCATTTAAAATTCGCACCTCCCTTAAGGTTTCGCGATGAATGCTCGATCCAATTCTCGAGCTTTGATTGCTAAGAAAGATTAAAAAGAGAGAATGGGTCGCCGCGAATGGCGGGGCAGCTGCTGCCATCTCGTCTGGTGGGAGTCAAAAGCTGCTGGCTTTTTGACTGTTTCGACGACGGCAACTTGGCACAGAAGTGGGAATCGCAATTGTATAGAGAGTTTTTCCACTTCATCAATGTCCGTGTCGTCGTCGACATTTTATTTTATTTTTCTTTACCTTCGTCCTGCTCCATGTCTTTGAGATCGACTGTTGACCCACCCCCTTTGGCGCTTTCCATTGTATTGGACTTTTCCAATTTGGAAAAATATGATGAGGGAAATAGGAAAAAATTTGCACTTCTTATATCTTGAGATTTAAACTCTTCTATTTTACTCTGCAAGGTCTATATTTCCTATGCCAATTTAATATTGAAAGGTCAAGACATCATCAGACCTATTAGCGAGCGGGAGGGTTCTCATGGCTTCATATACAAGTGGAGATTTTGCCCAAAAAATGTGTGCACGAATTAGATCAAGTCCTTACAGAGCGATCTACATTAAAGTGCCACTGAGAATGCAAAACTTAGAATCGAAAAAGCACGAGCAAGAACTTCTTTCCATTGGTTAAGAGGAAACTGCTACATTTTAGGTTTCGTCGTTTCAATTAACTGAAATTCATTGAAAACTATACATGCGTGCATGATTTGGGGTTAAAATTTAATGTAACTTGTGCAAGTACATCATCATGGGGGGCCTCAATGAATTCACTAATATCAGTGATTCTAGTCTTAGACTAAACAATCGGTTGGTTTTCACAAGTTTTGATACGACTCAACACCTTCATGAAATTAAATATTTAAAATTCAAAAGTGACGTGAATTTCTGGGAATTAAAAATATATTTATTTTGATGTGTTTAATTAAAAAATTTGTTGTTTTGTAATGACATGATGTGAGGCAATCCAAATTTTGTAAAAAGACAATAATAAACAAAATAAATCAGAATCGATTCATTTGTTCCTTTTGTCAGTAACTCATTTGTTAACTAGAAAATGCTTTAGGAATTCCTTTAGGTCCCAAAAAAAAAAAAAAAACCAAAAGCAAAAGAAAAAGAAGAGGGAAAGACCCCAGAAAAAAGAAAGTAAAACCTAAATCGCCTCATAAAGGCCGCCACGTAATTTAAAAAATGAATTGTCAGATAATTAATAAACTATGTAATTAAAAAAAAAAAATACAGCGGTGAAAACGGATGAAAATCTCTTTTTCAAACTTTTTCCATTGAGTTGTCCTTGTTGCGTGCTTCTTTGTGCTCTGTGCTTTTAGTTTTTGGTAGCGTATTTCAACGTAAAAAGCGAAAGTAAAGATTTCTTGATAAGGTGCGGAATGTCATCATCGATCTAACGGAAAAGAGAGAGTAATTTCGGTGGATGTACGTACTGTATGCTATCCTTTTATAAAAAAAATATCACAAAAATATTAAGCTACATCCACCACGACATCAATATCCAAATTCATTTATCACCAAGACCTCCAAGTTTATATTAATGTGATAAAAATACCATCAATTTACTATAAAAAGTACCCAACTTTATACTGGTATGATGAAAATAATTTTTGGTGCTAGACGATTTTGGTATCACAATTGATATAATTTAGAATTTTTGATAGCAACACAACATAAAATGGGTAGAGTTTAGGATTTTTGACAGTATTAACCCATACTTTTATTAAATGAAAAAAATAAAGCATGGACGGCTTAATGTGAAAAGGAGGTTTTTCAAGAGTTTAACAAGATGACAGAGTGTGAAGAAAAATTCATAACAACTTCTATCTTCTCTTGATTCGAGGATTATAACAATAAGTAAATATCTCTGAAGTTTACCCTAAATTCCATTGTCTTGAAACTCTTGAAAAGGCTTTCTCGTTTGACCTTACAGTGCTTCAAGTTTCCATTGTGTCCAAGGGTGATGTCAAAATGCTGACTTAACGAATTACCTAACAGACCAAGAAAATGGAAAATTCAAATGATGGGGCCTCCCCCCAACATTAGTAAAAGCCTTACCTACTTACTGGCCTTGTTTAAGGTGAAGGTTCTCAGTCTTGGTTCCTTTTTTTGGGGATAATTAAATGAAGGTTTAAGTCACGGTACGACGCTCCAAAGCCCCTTTGTCAGACTAAGATGGTCCGGTTTCCCTTTTTAACTCGTCGGATCAAGTCAATGCATATGCTGAAAAAACTGCCGACTTGACTAACCGATTCGCGCCCTTAAAATTCAACCTTTCATATCCAACTAATTCAGCCTTTAAAGACATTTTCTTGGAAAAGGACCGACCAGCTCGAATCGAAGCTCCGTTTCTTCTGGTTTGCGGAATAGATAACTCTAGGCATTGACATGAAATGGAAGCTGAATCTTGAAAAAGTTACGCTGATGTAAGAAAACAAGGGATAATGATGACAAGTTAGAACGCTGTTGAGTTATGACATAGTACGAATTGAAATGGGGAGGAGGTCCACTGTGCTGGGGGGGGAGATGTAATGCTGGGTTGGGAACCAGATTCTGTCCGATCGACCTGCCAGGGAGGCGCACGCTCCATGCGTGAGTACTATTATGGTGAAACAACACGACCCACGGCTCTCTCTCTCTCTCTCTCTCTCTCTCTCTGGCATTCGATCCAAGAAACATCATAACGACGATCCGAAACAAGACTTGTCAGATTCTCTTCCCTTCCCCCGTTCGGATCGTGGACCACCTCGGAGCAGGATGTCGTCTGTTCGATCCGGGCATTCGATGGGGGGCCTCGCTGGGCCTAGGCTCATCATCCTCCTCACTGAACTGAAAACCCTTGCGCAGTCCCCATCTGAGATAAATGCCAAACGCGCAATTCCTCCTCCCTCCCTCCCTTTTTACAGCAATTATTGCGAAAGCCTGCTGCGTCGATCTCCTTTGTGTGCTGCTCTTTGCAGGGGGCGTTATGAATGTGTTGTTTTCTGCAGCGAGAGGGGCAAAAGGGGTTTCACTCGCGGTCGGGTCGCGTTGCTTGCCATGCGATGGGTAATATCTTAAGGTGGTGGTCCTCTTCGGAATGATTGCAAGAGGCCAAGGTCCCAACAACATTCCGGTCTCGCAATTCATGTAGTGGTGCACTATGTAAGCGTATGTACCACCCCCCTGTCGAGCTTCTGGCATTTTGCCTGCAGGGCTTGTTATGGCGAGTTGGCTGGTTTGCGAGAGATGGGTTTCTTTTTGTTTTTGTTTTGCGCGCGGACGTCCTTGTTCTTGGAAGAGTTTTCCACCGCCGAAAGAAATATGATAATGTACTTTCGTCTTAACCCTTGAGATTCCTTTCCAAGGGTCGGAATGAACTGAACAGAAACATGCTTTGCTCGGTCGCGTTTCAGCGTGTATTGATCCGTCTGCACGCAGCTTTTGAGGTTGCTTCTTGGCGATTTAAGATCTGTATTCTTTTCCTTCCGAGTCCACCGCAAAGCATGCGTATTTGACTAATGCTCTCTAGATTGTAGGTCTAAGATTAAGTGATGGTATGAACGCGCGGGAACATGAAACCCGTTTCAACAGCATCTAAACATCAAAACATGAATAAATCCGACCTGGCTCGATTTTTTCCACGACGATGTAAATATCAACTTAGAGTTGACAGACCGGGACCATGAATCTTCTCTAAAAGAAAATCGACTAACATGCTCCAACTTACTGGGCCTCGTGTCCTACTACCGAGGCCCATTATGTTGGCAACGCCTGACCCGTTTAGAAGTCCGGGTGGAGAGGACGGATGCTGGCCCATTGTCTCTTCCGTGTTTCCTCGATCCTTACCTCGCAAACGGGGAAACGATTCGTGCTGTTGTTTTGAGCGCTATAATGTCCCAGCAACAAGTGACAAGCCGATGGACATGGCTCGGCTATTTCGGGCGAGTTCGAACTTGAGCGTCGTACACAATTATTAAATTGAATTTAGACCAATGCGTTTTGTTTCGGAAATTTGACAACATGAGAGGATTGAAAAGCCGGAAGATTTTGAAATTTTTTGTGAGTATAATAACGAGAAAATTTCAAAATCGGGTGTGTTTTTCCTCTCAATTATAGGACTGAAGATGGTGGGCGCCATGCAGTCCCACGAGAGCTCAGGCAATGTGATGTGGCTCGCTTGAAGGCCCCAGCCACCGTGCCGTAGTCGCCTAAGAGAGGCAACCCTCGCGAGGTGGTCGCAGCTTCTGTAGTAGGGGGCACTGGCGGTGGTGTCGTCGCTTCAGCTTCCGAAAATTTTTGCTTTCTATTTTTTTTTTCTCTGAAAGAGCTTGTTTATCCGAGTTGAGTTGAATGATGTATCTTTCACGCCTCTGGGCTCCCGATAAGTTACTCTCTGTCACTCTTTTTCAAATTTATCCGGGTTTCTCCTATTCAACATACACTATTAAATGTAGAATATATGATGATTTTCATCCTATGGACCCTTTTATTGGGGTGACCAAATGTGTCCTCATTGCTCATAGTTCGCTTTTGATAAGCGAAGTGAGATGAAATGGGAATAGAATTGGCAATCGTGTTCCTCAAGCGCTATAACGGCAGGTTTTCCTAGTTGCATTCTCTCTTGCTAAGCCATGCTAATGCCGTGTACAATGAGAGAACTTCAAAAATTTGACGGCTGAAAATTTTCAGAAGCCTTCTGAATGATATAAGACTTATATTCCATCCTGAAATTACTATCTTTCAATCACTGTCATGATCAACCAGAAAATTATTATGTCTGCGATCCTTCAAGCCACCGGAAATGCAGAAGACCAATCAAAAAGTGGCACCACGTCAGACGAAAGTCGCGTAACTTTTTTATTTCAATTAAAACGCCACTTTTTTGGTATGCAACTTATTGCCAAGTACTTCCTCCATACATCAGAAGAGCTACAGGCTTCGAAAAATTGTTGATGCTGGAGAAGAAACCATTCACTGAGAAGCGGGAAAGGCATCGGCCAACATGGAACCGAGTTGAACCTGACTGGTGGTGGTGAGGTGAAGACGATCCGTCTTGAGGTCCAGGCCCTTTGCGTCCACGCACTTCACATTGGGCAGCGTTATGCCAAGCTGCGCGCTCCTCACCGTGTCCACGAATTTCCCTTCTCCTGATGCAAGGGCAACCTGAGATCAAAACACCAAAACACATATTAATCTCAAGGGTGACGAAGCTAGTAAAAACGTTATTCTGTGTTGATCGCGAAGGGCTGCCTTGTCAATAGATCAATCAAGTTCAATCATTAGGAGGATGGTGGAGTAATCGATTGTCTTAACATAATTTCGAGACCAGTAGCATATGTTAAGGGCTTGAATCGTAGTACTCTCCTATTTGAGAATTCTGTCCATTGCTCCTACTTCATTGAGACAATGGGAAGTTAATGAAGTGCAATTCAAAGCTTTTGTCAGGATCGTGCGAATCCCATAGGCTTAGTTCCAAGGTCCTGAGATTGACCCTTTTAGACTTTGGAAGCTTCTTGGGAATTTGGATAGTGGCTGCTGTCTATGATTATTAAATATAAAAGGTCTTCCACAGGTAATATGACCGGTGGTTAAGATAATTCAAATTTCAAACTAGAATTCTAGATGATCATACAACTTAATATGATTAGCCTTACCTAGGCTAATTTGCGACATTCATATATTGGACCTGAATTATTTTTATACATAGGATGCCTCCAAAAAATCATAACTACTAAATTTAAAAGCGAAGCCTCAATCGTGATTAAGCAATTGATTTCTCCATATCCTAAGATATGAAACATGTTTTCGTGACATGAGTAACACCTTGCTTTTGGTTGATTATCAGCAAAAGGACGCTATAGCATACTTGAGTAACCAAAGATATCTATGCAACATTCCGTAGAAGAGAATCTAATCACGTCGAAAACGTTAAGATTAAAAGAACCAACATGGAAATATGACCGTTGATCGTTACAATAGAAAGACGATGAACAAGCTCTAATTAATTTTACCTGGATTATGAGAAGAGAAGGGTTGTTAAGATCGGTGCGAATGTCCCCGATGAGCTTCTCCATGTTGGTCCTGTACGCCTCAGCGTCCGCCTGAACCACCGTGTCGCTTTCCCCTTGATACCAAAGCAACGCCCTTATGGTGCCCCCGCTCTTTACGGCCGCTGTGGCTCGACTCACCATCTGGTTGTACAAGGGGTCCCGCGGGCCCACTGCGCGATCTTGGTCCCGCCGACAGCGCAGGGCACGAGCCCCACCACCCCGAGCCTGGGGTCTTTGGATTTGATGGCGTTTGCGAAACTCATCCCAGGGCCGACCCCACAGACACGATCCACGTCGATGTCTGCGTGGAGCGGTTCCGCCGCCTCAGACCAGGTGAGCTGGGCGCTGAGCCGGAGTATGGACGGGTTGGGCCTGCACTGCGGCGGCACGAAGCCGTTCCACTTGTCGTTCTCGACACCGCCTCGCCCAGCCATGTTGCTCTGGCCGGCGAGGATGAATATGTCCTGAGGGAGCGTGTCTCCTGAGCTCGGACGGAGGAGGAGGGCCAGGAGGACGGAGAGCAGAGAGTACAAGACTGGGATCGTCATTGTGCTGGGAAGCGACAATGAAAGCGATTGATTTTCGACTGGAGAAGAGATGAGAAAGATCTTTTATAATGTGTCCGAACCGGAGTAGGGTTTGGTGGTAATGGCTATAACATGGTTGAAGTAAAAGTGGGGAATGTCCTAGATTATTCTGTCTCCAATAAATGTGGTTGTTTAAGGAAACAAAACTGGTGCCAGCTCTGTTTCGAGCAACGAAGGATTGCTTGTTTTAGGAAAGAATATCGGAATGCCGTCCCCAATAAATGTGGTTGATTTGCTGAAGTATTATTTCCTCACTGACTGGCCCGGATGGAATTCGGTAAAAAGGGAGTAATTACCGGAAAGATTCTGATAAGTTTATTCATTTCAAGGTGGCGGGGGAGATAGAATTAATCGCGACGTTCCAACTTTATCCGAATTCTATATTTTGTTCTCGTGGAAAATCATTGGTTAGCGTTCAATTTGAGTTTGCTAGAACCATGGCGTTTAATTCGTTCCATCATGCGATTATGGGCTGAGGACAAATGATGTTCGTACGGGCTTGCGTTGGAAGTGAGGAGACCGTATTCAACAGGTGAATCCCGATAGACAGAAGGATTTAAATCAGCGACAGATATAGCCTTTCTAATCAGTGTGTCAATGGCCAGAGAAATAGTACATTAGTACACTACCGGCCACAATGTGTTGGTACGATAACACCCGTCAGTCGAGTGTGAGAAAGAGAGTCAACAACCTAGCAGTTCAATTGTCAATTATTCTAGAACATGACTAATCTTTTCTCTCTCTCTCTTCTCTTCCCATATGACTCTCAAACATGTCCTTACACACACACTTATATATATATTTATATGTATGTATGTATAGGCGTGTGTTCATACGGACTAGTTTTCGTCATGCAATGCCTCCACTTTAAAATTGATCGGCATCGTATTAATTATACCTTTAGTGCCTGTCACGATTTTAAAAATGTGCGTTTACTAATACAAAAATATTGAGGGATCATATAAAATTGGAGCTACTGAAGGCTTGATACTGTGCATCTATTGCGAGTTCATCGGGAAGTTGATGAATAGAATGGCGAGATCGGTGGCATTGTCGCTTGCCTTGGCGATGGAAGCTTGTTGACACCTAAATTTTGACTATTTTATTTACTTGTTCGTCAGGATTTCATAACATTTACATTTAGGTAACAATAATATTTAACTTATCTTTAAAAAATATTGTTCTAAAAAATTAAAAAATTAAAAAAATTAAAAAAAATGATGAAAAAAAGAGAGGATAAGAAATAATTTATAAAATAAAACATTTGGTTGTGGAGGGAGATTTGGAAAGATTTTAGATTTTGGATAATAGAGTTTTTTTTTTCTTGTTGAGTGTATCCCTCGTTTTAGAAGATGATTGTTAGCAATTGGGTAAATTATCCTAGAAAATCTTCAGATTTTGGAGCCATTTTCTTGTTGAGCATATCCCTTTTTTTCGAAAGATGATTGTTGGCGGTTGAATGAATATATGCAATTATCTCGGAAAATCTTGACTTGAAAAAAACTTCTTTTTCTCTATAAATGGAGAGTGCAAGGCTTCGTGCCCCGGGGGGGAGGTTTTGGAGAGAGAGAGATATACCGGGAGGGAGCGGAGAAAGGCTCGACGGTTTTGTCGAAGACCAGATCGCAGAGAGAGAGAATGCTGTTCGCATAACAAAAGGGAGAAGTCGGCGAAGCGCTGGCGAGGTTTCGTTCAAGGAGAGAGCATAATCCATTATATCTAGTCCCCATTTTCAAGGAGTCCTCACAAAAGGAGTCCCACATGTGGCCACGCCATAAAAAATACGCAGATCACTTCATCACTTCATCAGTGCATCTCGTCATCATCCTCGGCCACCTTACAAGCGATCTTAGCGATTTATTTTGAGGAGTACGCCCAACGCTCCACTAACCCGGCGACACTACTCAGCAAGCACCGACAATTCCTCTTTACCCTTGCATGCGTGCATGGAATTTCTGGCCTTGTAGGATCGAATTGGAATTGCCGAGTTCCCGCAACGATCGATATTGTTTGTTGCCTGCTGCTATTGCTGAGTTGTGTCGAGTTGACCATGGATCTGTGAACTCGTCCTCGTCCTTACATCATTCCTTGCCGGTCCCATTCTTGGAGATAACTTTTCCGAGCTAGGTAATCCTTTTAACCGAATTTAATTTGGTCCTTTTGATATTTTGTTATTTAGTTTACAATTATTTATTTCTAATTGTGATTTGTGATTTTGTTAGACATTATCTGATTAAGAAGATTGTTGTATCGAGGATCACAATGATAAGAAATATTGAGCCGAGAGACGTCGGATTAGATTTTTGATTATTGTGATTTTTCGTCTTGAGTTGGGGTGAATTATCTTTTATGTGGCTAATTACATTTCTCGTGTTGATTTTTAGTAAATTTTCTTATAAATATATTTATAAAAATTGCATTACATAATAGGTTAGATTGCATTCCATGTTAGAACCTTTTTAAAAGCATAATATAGGAACGTAGGAAATTTTTTGGTTAAGATAGATTTAGTTATTCCCCAGTTTAGATGATAATATACTAAATATGATTCTAATAGAAAAGTTATAAAAAAAAGAAAAGAAAAATCATAAAAAGAACATGCATATAGAATTACCACATCATCCATTCCGTATCATGTAGCACATGCATATTTAGGATCATGTAAATTAGATTGTCTACGTATTGTGATGGTTCAAGTTATGTCATCTCACATGTCATTAAAGTAAAACTCATGCATATTAAATTTAGATTAAGATTGCATATAATTAACATTTTAAAAAAATAATAAAAAATTAGGTGTCATGTCATTTAAAAACCATGTTTAGGGCATGCATTTTTAATCAGCATTTTTGTAAGTACCTTAATAAAGTTGCAGTTTATTTTGTTTAATGTTAGTTATAATTTCTTACAATCTATCACTTTGGTTTGTTGAATGTTATTTTGTTGATTGTGCATCCGCATGACCACCCTTTGCATGTTTGTAGTTTAGGTTAAAATTAATCAAGACTACTTGCAAAAAAACATTTTTGAAATTAAAATGAAAATGTACCAAAAGGGCGTTAGATTAATCTAGCATAATCATGTCCCCGGACCAATTGAATCTCTAGTTCGCAAAAGTAAAGTATTCTCCCATACTTTACTTGGGTTTCTAATCAACGCTAATTGGTTAGTGGCGGTTCCAAATTGAGTATAACTGTACATTTAAATGAATTAATTTCTTAGTGTCAAGTAGCGATTGGTAGGACTTCGGGGGGGTCCGTACTAAGTCTTCGAACCTAGTAATCCATTAGCTTTCTTTTCGGTAATTCACCTTTGGGAAGATCGCGACAAAGCTCTTTGCTTTAAGCTCTTTGGCTTCTTGACAGCCATGACTTAGTCAATGCCTTGTGGAGTTTAGATCAATTCATCTGAGAAGCACACGATCTTATCTTGAAATGCAAAGATATGTGATTGCCATTCTCAAATATCCGTATAGCCCATTGGTTTAGAGAGGCCAATTTAGTGACGGACTGGGTTGTTAAAACCTATAGAGAGACTCTTCACCTTTGAATTGAGTTTTGTCCCCTCCCTATCCCCTTTGGGAGCTCTTATGTACAAAGCACACATATCGGGCTCTACTATCTTTCCTAGTAATGAAATATTTCGATTCCTGACAAAAAAAAAAAAGTTCGCACCCTTCACGTCTCATGATCCAAGGGTATGTCATCTATACACATCTTACTAACAATCGATTACACATTAGAGAAACCGAGAAATGCCACTTGATCTAACGACACACCCAATAGATTGTTAGCAATGAAGATTAATTTATGGAGAAATCAATTTGTCGTACTTTTAATTATGCCACTTGATCTAACCATTTACCCAATAGATTGTTAGCTACAAAGATTGAATTATGGAGAAGTCAATTTGTTGTGCTTTTCTGTTTTGCTCCTCAGATTTGGGGATAATTACCAAAAAAATTATAAACCTATTGTGTAGATGCTGATTTAGTCATAAACTTTTTAATTTTACTAATTTTGTTTTAAACCCTTTGATGATTTACCAATGTAGTCATTCCGGCCATTTTTGATCAAAAGTTGTTGACAAAAACGTTGATTGTCTTACATGATACAGTTTGCACTATTATAGATAGAGAAATAGATATTAGTACACTCTACTAGTCGTGAACAGTAAGTATGTTAACACTATTGAGTGAGTGTGAGAAAGAAAGTCAGCAACATAGCAGCTCAATTGTCAATTAATACAAAATATGAGGAATCCTTTTATCTTTCTATTCTCTTCCCTTCTAACTCTCAAAGAAGTCTTGTTTTGTTGAACATTGAGAGATAAAAGAAGCCATTACGATTGACGGAAATATTAGGCCCATTAAAGGCACAAAAATAAAGGATAAGTTGTCAAATATTGTCATAGAATTGGTAACTCGGTTTAATATTGTTATTCATATATAATTATATTGAGTGTGTGTCTATATATATATATATAATAAGTGCAAGCAATGGATAATTAAATAAATGAGATTTATTCTTCTTTATCTTCCTACGCGAAAAAAAGAACGAATTTACTTAAGGCTCCACTTGATTTAATAAGTGAATTTTAATTCAAAGGACAGAAAAAAAGCATGAACCTTATATAACTCACCCAAAACACCTTTTAAAGGATTATGTGGTTTGATTCAGTCACTTATGAACCTTCAGGTAGTATCTTATTCAATATTTATTCAATTACTCTTTTACTTGAGAATGCAATTTAAGCATTAGGTTCGGCAATAATGATAAACCCCAACATCCCAAAATCAGCAATCACCCGTCAGAAATAGGAGATGTTACTAAATTGAGTTGAGTGGATTTTCATACGCATAAATTATTTTTCATGCATACAAAAGATTGATACATAGAAAAGTTTTTATGGGATTAATAATTATATAAAACAAAAGATATTTTAGCTCTTTGTGTTAAGCTTGAGCTTCCTTCTTGTATATGTGCTTCTTCGAAAGCATACACCAAGATTGAAGGTTAAGATTTATTGTATCACATAGGACGGTCATGGTCATGTCCATGTCAATAAATCTTGGTCCAAATTTGGCCAAAAAGATTATATTGGCAAGTCGTTGAAGATTTTGGATTAAATTGATCAAATTAAAAAGTTTAAGACTGAATTAATATTCGCACAACATATTTATAATTTTTTAGTAATTTTTCCTCGAATTCGTACATGTGAAGAAGAAGACTACTCCTTATCAACGGAGACTCAAAGCATGGGAGTGAAAAAGCCCACTCATTTATATCAGGATTTCTTTAATTTATTTTATGGACACTCTTGTGAGTGCCTGTAAAGTTGAGATGAAGAACTTCCGTATCCATTCCCCCCACGGGAACCATTAGAATATTATGGGCCGGCTTTGGGTCCGCCCATCATAGGTGGATTCGAAACGGACCAAGTTCTAACAAATACCACTTGTACCTGATTGGCTTGACTTAATCTTAATTTTTTAAGGTTGGAAAGAACTTTTTCTTTCAAAATGCATTACTAGTAAAACATAGATGACTAGTTTCTATACATAAAATATCCTAAAGGAGTTGGGGAGGCTTAGATAGCCAATTATGAGGAAGGGTTCCTTTTCGGTGGGCTTTCTTAATCCAATCTACTAGGTGGTTGGCTTATCGGGGACAATGGGCTATTGTAACTCCTTTTAACTAGGCTAGGGAGCTTTTGCATTCCTTGTGAGGTTTCAAAGAGCCCATGGACTTTGGTTTGAGCCCGATAAGAGCTCCATCATCGTGGTATCAGTTAACATCTCCATACGCTGATCAGTTAAATGCTTTAGTTTAGCATCTTTGATTAGACACAACAAAATCTCTTTCACTGCTAGGTTTCCACGCCAAGGGCTAAGAAGGCTTGCACTCTTTTATGCAAATCCAGTGATGAGCGTACCATGTGAACTGCAGCACGCTCCAGTCAATTCATACAAATTCGAAGCCCCCATATAAGTACAAAAATTGTTTTGGATCAATTTATACAAGCAATTTTGATCGTGCAACCCGAGAGTACACATACATTAAACTTTCTATGCACCGATTAAGGATACAAAAGATTATGATTAAACAATCTCATTGTACCTTGAACTCAATTTATCACATCAAAAAGAGTCTCAATTCCCTCATAAAAGCATTCTTGACTCTCATATGCATTCGCAATCAGATCATAACCATTTAAAGTAGACGTGATAGTTTGGTCAAAAAATACATGTATCCAAGTTGGCCCTCTTACCTACTTGAATCTCTTGATCTCAGACTAGTCACATTCTTAACATGCACGGAAGGCCGCGTCATTCTTAGCCGGAGGAAACATGCCAAAGTAGAGGTCCCTATATCAAGACTTCGAAACACGGTTGAAAGTTCTAATATCTTTAAAAGTCTCACATTAGCCCATGGCAACACGTGTTGCCTCCTACGCTGACTAGGCCGCCTATGCCAGCATCTTCTTCTTCACTTACAGATTTGCCCAAACTCATATAATTGACAAAATATTCTATAGACCTCCAAAAAAGCGGATGACATGTCATTGGAAAACTTAGTCTGAAAAATTTTTAATGGCATAATTTAAACAGTATAATATAAGCCTTGGCACTTCTGACCTTCTCAAGCTCGAGTAGAACTTTCTCATGTAGATATTCCGTCAACAATCAAATATTTCAGATATGACGAATGACATATTGACTATGATCGATATCAGGTAAAAAGAAAATCGTTTTTGACCATCGTCATATTTGTATCCGTAAGGTCAAACTGGTGGCATTTCTTGGAATTAGTGTAGTGAGTTATTGAACGACAGCGCCCGAGAAACAATCATCGCTCAGCTCCAATATCAGCGACGGGTTTTGATGGTAGCGGCAGCCATACCTTTCGCTCCCGTGATAAGACTATGACCCAAACACAAAAGCAGAAAACGTCAAAGGTTTCACGGCCAATTTATGCCCACTCGAACCCAACGAATGCACCCAATTGATTGCTAGCCACAAAGATTAACCTGTGGAGATATCAGTTTTCTGTGCTCATCCCTTTTGCTCTTCCAGAAAACCACTCCACCCATACCGGAATCTTTTCCTTTTTTCCCCGATTTTGTGCGCACGCTGATGGGTGCCTATAGAATTTCTATTAGCGTCTTCCATTTCGGATCAAATCACCTAATCAAATTATGACTTTTTATCTTCCATTTCCGACGAAACGAGTCATGACACTTGACGGTACGAAACTTACGGGGCATGTTCTCGATCTCTGCTCGTATAATGAATGTGATGAGGGTGCACAAAAGTGGGTGCATCCAGTTTTGAACAGATAAATTATGCAATCCTGCGCTTTTTATTAAGTTGGTGCGTTTCGACCTTCTGGCCTGGGCAGACAGAAGAAGGGTCCTCGGTCTGATCCGGTGGCTCCCGTGTTCGCATTCTTCTTTCCACGATCGACTGCCACGAAGCAACAGGACATTATCTTTGACCGTAATTTTTCGATTCCAGCTTCTTTTTCTCATCATGAGTGGCCTGGGAACCGCACGGAACGAACGTATATATTTTGTTTTCAGCGCAGTTGATTAAGTCATGTGGTGGACAACACCCGCACGCCATTAAGCGCAGGTCAATTTGTCATGGACCCAGACGGTACTTGCGTCCACACGTGATCACTTTCTTTTTTGGACAAGCAAAAGCAGAAGGGTTTCTCATTTGTTTATTCTTTTTCTAGTATCGTATGTCCATACGTGATCACTTTCTTTTTGGACAAACAAAAGCAGAAGGGGCACTGTTTGGAATTTTCAATTAGACCCCTCAAGGGAATTCATATATTGAATAATGCGATACAATTTTGTTGGACATTAAAGGTGATCTACTAGATCAAATGAAAGAAGAAATAAACCCATATCGCATTTCGGCTCGGAGTTAGGGTTAGAACTCTTTTTTCTTTTGGTACATAATGTTTCTGGGACACGACATTGAAGTTTGGATCTTAACCAACCCTCTTAATCTATAGATTTTTATAGGCTTTGGCACTCTAAAAAAAGCCAACTTTGATGTCAAAGAGTTTTAAGTTAGGAAGATTGATGCCATTCGCCCTACATGAACTATGGCTTTGAATATGATATTAACACAGTCCACTATCGATGAGAAAGTGTTAAGACCATTGAAACACAGAAAAATTTCTTAAGTCAGACTATAATGATAAAACAAAGTTATTGACTAAACAAAATCAAGTCCGATTAGCATAACTAATTGATAGAACGTGATTGGTGTCAAAAAGGAAGTAATGAGAGATATATTGACAAGTGCATGTGATTTAATATAAATGGTCATATAGGATGGTCGATATTCACGACAATAATTTTCGATTTAAATTGATTAAATGGATTGAATTGGTGTCAATGTGAAAATATTTCGAATTAAATTAATTTAATCGAAAATTTTACGATTGAATTGCTATTAATACAGTAAATTTTAAGATTTTTTTACATACGTTTATGTATATAATTTTGATGATGCGCATCGTTACTTAATAGTTAATCCTCAGAAATGGTCTAAAGTGTGAAAAGCTCCCGACGTACCCTATAAGACCTGCAACGCCTTGCGTCTCTGTACCCATTCCATCGCTCTCTCTCTTTTCTCCACAAGCGGCCGCCACCGCATGTTGTCGATGGAAGACACGTGGGTGTACATCCTCTCGGCAACCTCCCTCCTCTTCCTTCTCTTCCTTTTCAAATTGCAGAGAAGCAGCAAGAGAAATCTCCCGCCGGCCCCGCCTTCACTCCCCATCATCGGCCACCTCCTCCTCATAAAAGAGCCTGTCCACCGCACCCTTCAGTCCCTCTCCGACCGCTATGGCCCTGTCCTCTCCCTCTCCTTTGGCTCTCGGCCCGTGGTCGTCATATCATCCCCGTCCGCGGCCGAGGAGTGCTTCACCAGGAACGACATCGCCCTCGCCAACCGCCCCCGCACGCTTGCGGGCGAGATCATGGCCTATGGCAACACCGGTATCGGCAGCGCCCCCTACGGCCCCCACTGGCGCAACCTCCGCCGCCTCACGGCCCTGAAGATCCTTTCGCCGCACCGCCTCACCGGCTCCCTCGCCATCCGGCAGGAGGAGGTCAGGCACCTCATGAGGAGCCTCTACGAGGCGGCCTCCTCCTCCCAGGGCGGCGGTTTTGCGAGGGTGGAGATGAGGTCGAGGCTGCAGGAGTTGTCCTTCAACATCATCATGAGGATGATCTCTGGGAAGCGCTACTCTGGGGCGGCTGTCGACGCGGGCGACGCGGAGGTGGCGAGGCGGTACAGGGAGTTAATAAAGGAGGAATTCGAGCTGAGCGGAACGGACCCGGGCGATTTCTTGCCGGTGCTGAGGAAGGTGGTGGACTTCAAGGGTAGAGAGCGGAGGATGGTGGACGCGGCCAAGAGGTCCGATGTGATCTTGCAGGGGATGATAGACGAGCACAGGTCGAGAAGGAAGAGAAGCGATGCCGACGGCAGCCGAGAGGAGGAGAGCAAGACGATGATCGAGACGATGCTCTCGGAGGGCTACTCGGACGACATCATCAAAGGCCAGATCAATGTACATGTTCTATTCACTTGATTTATGCATGCAGAGTGCCATGTTTCTTAATTATTGGATTCGGTTGAATCTGACTCATACCCTTCATTTAATAAATAAATTTACTTAATATATAAGATAAAAAAATTAATATCATTAAAAAAAATGACATGTTGATTATATAAGAAGACTTTGATAGCATAACAGTTCCTGGTATGTGAGAATAACATTTTATCGTGATTTACAAAATTTTTGAAAAAGTGGGTCTTACAATAATTTGTAATTATTTGTGATTTGATTTTTTACGACTTAAAATAAACCGTTATTCTCACAATAAATTAAAAACAGTCATGTAATCATTAAAAGATGAGAGGCAAGCAAATTTTAGTTTTTCATGGGTATACCATGAAGTGAACAAAACTTTGACTCCTTCCCAAGCAAAGATTTTTCCTTAATCCTTGCACCTGGAAGACGGATTAGAATCAAAGTATACATGTACCTATATGAATTAGGATCGTTAGCAATGACTTGTTTTGTTTGGATACCACAAATCTAACGATTGATGTTAATTTAAATATACTTGACTTTGCTCGATAGAGTTCGAAACTGGTTTCATAAAGTTAGACATTGTGTCTTGTATTGTATATGCTCTGAAAGGTCTTATTTTTCTTTTCTATTTTGAGTAATAGGGTCTTGTTTCTTACCCTTTAATATATGATTCAAATGGACCCAATGCTTATGCTAAATCACATGGGCCTCATATGGGGTTCATCTGGATGTGGGTTGCATTCATATCTAATGATTCACGTGAATCAGGATCATACCTGAATTTTTCTTTCTTGAATGGTAGCCGCTATCTAGATTGTTGTTCATTGAAAAGATGAAAGAGGAGATAGGTCAGAAAGAAAGAGCTCGTAAAAATGTCAATTAGTCAAGTCCATGTGTCTTTAGTCATGTGTGCAGTAAATGGCTTAACTGGGATCCTCATTTTCTTTTCCTTGAACTTACGCATGTTTTTGCAACTTCGATGGATTCAAGCTGTTCGAACCATTGAAAAGTATGTTGTCTAAAATAACTTGCCATCATCGACAAGCTGCGGTGGAAAATTGACATGGTGAAAAGTCACGCCGTTCGGAGGCAAATTTCGTTTTATAATGGTGGCAAGGAGGCAAGATCTTTTCCACGCCATCCTCTGACAGAGGTTGACATTAGCTCGAATTAATAGAAATTGGAATTTGAAACTCTTCTATGTCTAGATGATGCATGAAACAGATAGAGTTTGCACTTTACTTAAACTGAATCTATTCCTTTTACATTTGCCTCTTCACGTCTTAACATGATTGTTCTTCGATTTCGAAAGCTAGTTTCATCTATTTTTGAAAGAACTGAGCATATCCTGAATTTCTTAAACACAATTTTCGGCAGGCAATAATAGGTGCGGGTACAGACACATCTGCGATGACAATAGAATGGGCCATGTCCCTCTTGCTCAACCACTTGGACGTCATGAAAAAAGCTCAAGTAGAACTAGACGACATTGTTGGCCGAGACCGTCTAGTTGATGAAGCCGACACCCACAAGCTGCCTTGCCTTCATAACATCATCAATGAGGCGCTCCGATTGTTTCCACCGGGGCCACTCCTAGTGCCTCATGAGTCTGCTGAGGATTGCACGGTTGGCGGGTTCGACGTGCCCCGAGGCACCATGATCCTGGTTAATGCGTGGGCAATTCAGAGAGACCCAAAAGTTTGGGACGATCCCACAAATTTTAAACCGGAGAGGTACGAGGGATTGGAAGGTGATCATGCCTACCGATTATTGCCGTTTGGGATGGGGAGGAGAAGTTGTCCCGGTGCTGGCCTTGCCAATAGAGTGGTGAGCTTGGCCCTGGCGACGCTTATTCAGTGCTTCGAATGGGAACGAGTCGGCGAAGAACTGGTGGACTTGTCCGAGGGGACGGGACTCACAATGCCCAAGAGAGAGCCATTGGAGGCCTTGTGCAAAGCGCGTGAATGCATGATAGCTAATGTTTTTGCGCACCTTTAAGAAGGTCGCTGTCTAATGAATTTGCATTGGTGATGTGTCTCCAATGTTTTCGAATAATCAAATAGACTAAAAATAGGAGCGACTATGCAGCTTTAGGCCAGTGCAGCTTTAGGAATGATCGTGAGCATCAATAGCATCCTGAGGAGGCCAATGCAGCTTTAGGCCTTTCTCTTAGGAGAAAAAAGTTGGTTTATATAGATACTGGCAACATTGTTCATCCCTCTCTTTTTATTTCGGGCATTTGTTGTTGCACCGGTAACGGATATGGTTGGCCTGGCATATTGAGTTACCATGTCTCGGTGAAATCCGTTCCAAAATGAGAGTTTGATGGAATTCGCAGGTAGACAAAAGATGTCCAAAACATTGCAAATGATGGGTTTAAATATGACATGAGAAACTTAAGAAGTGTACAATTTTAGCATCCCTAAATAATTAATGGACTAAGGTTAAT
Organism: Eucalyptus tenuipes; assembly: GCA_014182365.1. Taxonomy (NCBI): domain Eukaryota; kingdom Viridiplantae; phylum Streptophyta; class Magnoliopsida; order Myrtales; family Myrtaceae; genus Eucalyptus; species Eucalyptus tenuipes. The sequence continues at coordinate 2,012,317 of CM024542.1, forward strand.
CTCTTGAAAGATTATAGTATGGAGATCCTTTAATATGATAACTCAAACGAATTTGATTTGTTTTACTCGAAGTCATATAATAAGTATCGTCTCACTCGTGTCTGTGATTTAAAAATTTGGGTGTCCAGTGGTTGGCCCATAGACCGAGCTCGAAATCCTTTTAAAACCATATTTGAATTTTTGTTTAGTTTACATGTGAATAATATCCGTAAACTTGTAATTTATCAGTCCAGGCCCCTGAAAGAGCGTAAAATTATCTGCCATCTGGGCCCAATGGCGTGTAACATGAACAACGAAGCGTCTCACGATGGGACTGCAAAAAGACTCCCATTTCCACCGACGTTGCAGCTTCCATAGCGGGACGGCTCGCCCCTCGCATCCCTCAACATGAAGCAGGCTAGCTCCTCCTCTGTCGAAATCAATGGGTCGAACCCCCCCTTTGGGAGGTTCAAGCTATAATACCGCCGGACCCGGCAAAGGCGATCTGGGACACGCAAGTGTGGAGGGAACGATCGGGGATTCTCGCCACAGGACGACGATCGTGTTTTGGCATTCTAGGCATTTCCCAACGCTCTACCATGAGCTAAGGGATTGAATTATTTATCGAAAGCTCATCATTAAGTCGGATGCTAGCACTGGAGTTCAACTGTTGCATCTTAGTACTCTATTGAAGGGAATTACTGGCAACGATTGATTTTCTTCAAACAGTGACTATATATATTAAATAATAAGTGTAAGGAATGGATAATTAAATAAATGAGACTTATTCTTCTTTATCTTTCTACATGAAATATAGAAATATACGTATGATAATCTATTCTATTCTTGTCTTCAAATTCGAATTGAATTCGAATTTTTATTTTATTTAATAAATAAAAAAGAAAGAGTTTCTTACAAATTCACGAAGGATTCGTTAGAATTCAATCCAACAACAGGATTCTTAGTAAAAATAGAGATTCTCGGAAGATATAGTAGAAAGAAAAGATACTCTATATCTATCTTTTCTATATTTGAATTATATATACTATACATACAAAGCAAGAAGGAAAGATGACCTTCGGTTTATTTTATTTGCCTTGCCCAATTTGAATTTTGAAGAAGGAACCATTTTTTTTATCTTGTTGCTAGAGGTTTCCTAATTAATAATCAGGAATATCGGTAGAAAAAAAAAGAATTATCCGCACGATTCTTTCTACAATTTACAATTAAATATTATGATTATGTCACCAAAGAAAAAAGAAAGTCTTCTTTCGAATTTTTACTTTGATTCCGATAAACTACCTAATTGTTCGCTACAAATACAAAAATGTAACTAAATAAAATAAAAATAATTTGACTTAAGGCTCCACTTAACTTAATAAGTGAATTTTAATTCAAAGGAAAAAAAGCGTGAAGCTTAAATAACTCACTCAGAACACCCTTTAAAGGATTACGTGGTACGATTGGATCGAATAAGCCCTTATGGAATAAATATTCAGCCGCTTGTGAACCTTCAGGTACTATCTTATTCAATGTTTGTTCAATTACTCTTTTACCTGCGAATGCAATGTAAGCATTAGGTTCGGCAATAATAATATCCCCCAACATCCCAAAACTAGCCGTTACCCCACCAGTAGTAGGAGATGTAAGGATTGATACATAGAATAACTTTTTATGGGATTGATAATCATATAAAGCAGCAGATATTTTAGCCATTTGCATCAAGCTCAAGCTTCCTTCTTGCATACGTGCTCCTCCGGAAGCACACACTAGAATCAGAGGTAAAAATTTATTGGAAAACATCTGAGGTAGACATGATAGTCCGGCCAAAGAATACACGTGTTGATGTAAATACAAATCAATCCTCTTTCCTACTTGAATCTCTCGATGTTAGAATAAGGGCATTCTTAACATGCACCGAAGGCCCTATCAATCTTAACCGGAGGAAACTGCTAAAAGCAAGGTCTCTAGATCCCAGTTGAAAGTTCTCTAGAGTACCGTATGAGGGATTAATATCTTCAAAAGTCTCACATCAGCCCCTGGTGATGACTATACGCTGACTCCACTGTTTATGCCAGCATCTTTTTCTTCACTTACATATTTAGCCCAACTTACAGAGTTCAAAAATATTCTACGGACCGCCAAAAAAAAGAAAAGAAAAAGAGAATAATATGTCAATGGAAAGCTTGTTCTGATTTTTTTTTTAAATGGTATAATTCTTATTCCATAAAATTATAATATAAGCCTTGGCAAATCTTGACCTTGTCAAGTTGGGGTGAAAATTTCTCGTAAAGGGCTGTGTAAATAGCCAAACTTTAGCCAAACTTTCCGGATACGATAAATGACGAATGGGCTACGATCTATACAAATATTGTGCAAAAAGAAGATCGTTTTGGAAAAGCGTCCAATTTGCATCCGTAATGTAATTTTTTTTGGTCGAAAATAAACTTTCATAACTAACTCAAAGAGTTTGAGTATAGAAGACTTGAATCAGAACAAAGTAAGGCCCAAAGGGCTTCTGGTGGGTTGGACAACCAATTAAAAGGTAAAGACCCATTTCTATGTGTTTTGCTAACCAATCTGCAACTAAATTCCACTCTCTACTGCAATAGGCCCAACTGAAGTTAGAAAAGCCCATAATTAAATTTCTGACCTCAATAATGAGTGGTTCTAGAATCCACATGCTCTGTACTTCTCCTTTTAGTGTCTTTAAAAGTGTTTTGACTATCTGACCGTAGCAAGAGGTTCTCCTTCGTTCGTGAGTGCAGCAGTTTTAGGGATTCAACCATGGCCAAAGTTTCAGCTTGCTCAGGCGAGTGTACTCTTACCAGGCCTGCTAATCCATCCACCAATTCTCCATACTTGTTTATGCAAACACAGCTAATGGCACCAATTGTTGAGCTGACTGAGAAGGACCCATCAATGTTGATTTGGAGGGTTTCAAGGCTCGAACTAGTCTGAATCTGAGGTGAGTTGTTCTGAGTTGCTGTTGTTTTCTTTTTCGACTTCGCCAAGTTTGTATAGCACAGATTTTCCGCCGTGGCTGAGTTGATGATGTGCTTCAGATTTGGCTTTTCTTGCGGAAGACAAAATTGTTTCTTTCCTTCCAAATTCGCCAGAGGATAGCAGCTAGCAAGTCGAAGCTAATAAAAATATGGTTAAAGTTGAGCAGCCATTCTTCGATTCATCCAAGGCCATAAGGTGAGATTTCGATCTGTATTGCAAGGTCCATCCACACTTGCTGAGTCCAAGGGTAGAGCAAGAAGATGTGCTCCACAGTTTCAAGGTGCTGCTTGCATAGATCACAGGTACTCTCCTCCACTATACCCCGCTTGAGTAGATTTTCCTTTGTCGGCAAAGCGTTTTGACATAAACTCCATAGGAAAAATTGAATCTTTGGGCTTGTATTAGCTCTCCAGATTTTGGTCCAAATCTAATTCGTGGTATTTCACTCAAAAGCAGTATACCATTACCATGCAAATTATTGGATACGATGCACAGGAAACAATCAAATGCTCGCTTTAATATCAATGACGTATTTTGATGTTAGAGGAGCCATAACTTTTGCTCCCACGATAATTATAAGACCCAATCACAAAAGCGGAAAACGTCAAAGTTTTTTCGGCCAATTTATGCCCATTTGCACCCAATGGATTGCTTGCCCGCAAAGATTAATACAGGGAGATGCCAGTTTTGCCGCACTTGTCTCTTCTGCTCTTTCCTTCTTCTTATCAACCGAGACTCGAAGCATGCGACCCTCACGCGTACGGGAATCTTCTTTCTTTCTTTTTTTTTTTTTTTCCTGATTTTATGCGCACGCTTGTGCGTGCCTATTTTTTTTTTTTGAACAGTTGTGCGTGCCTATAAAATCACCATTAGCGTTTTCTATTTCGGACCAAATGGCTTAATCAAACTTTGACTTTTCATTTTCTATTCCCGACTAAATATGTGATAACACTTGGAGGTATGAAAATTATGGCCCATGTGATTGTCCATATCTCAAAACAAAAAATGTTCCAATCTTTGCTCGTATAACAAATATGATGGTTAATTCTACAAAAAAAAATTAAATTGATATATTTGTAATAAATTTATTCCAGAATAATTTTTTGACTACTAAAGATTCTAAATTTGTACACCTAACAAATTTACTCTCCATTAATTTTCATAAATTTTTATTATCAAATTACTGAGTTGGATAATATGTGGTAACCGGCAGGTGTACCGATTTGAGATTTTACTTTTCGTTTGTCATAGGTCTACCTACCGGCTTGTGATTTTTGGATATTGAACGGAAACTTATATAGGGTAAATTTATTAAAAATATATCATTTTGGATTTTTTATGGTTAAAAGTTAATTTGTGTTAAATTTGTCACGAATGTAATGGTTGGAGGCTTTTTTATATAATTAACTTTAAAAATGATAAGAGTGCAAATTAGGCGCATCCAGTTTTGAATGGAGAATCTATTTTTATTTTTTTGCTGCGTGAGGGCGCTCTCTCTAGATTGGGTTAGAAACCCATATTTTATAAATAGGTGAAAATGGGTTTAAGATATTTGGGTCTAACTTTATATGGGTTTATATGGGTTTACACAAGACCCTGATTCAAACCCATTTAGGCTCTGTTTGATAACGTTTCTATTCCTCCCAATTTCTGTTCTTTTGTTCCCCGGAACAAAAAAAGAACAGAAATATGTTTTGTAACATTAACTAATTTTTCTATTCCCCAAAATAGAAATGTGATTAGGGAATAAATTTGGAATATAAACAAGAAGTAAAAAAAAAGTAGCCTTTTGTTCTAGGGAACAATTTTTAGAAATAAATTATTTTTTCTTTTCTTCTTCCTTGTCGCCCTTCGCCCCTCGACGTTGCCCTTATTGTTTGGCCACCGCCGCTAGCCTCCCGCCCTCACCGGTCGACCATCGCCGCCTATCGCTTATCGCCCGTCAGTTGATAGCCGACTGCCTCCCGCTGCCTGCCGATCGACCACCGCCCCTTTGCCTACCTATCAACTGCCACCGTCGGTCGGCCGTCGTCGCCATCGTTGTCGCCCGCCATGGCCCACCACGGCCCACCACTGATGACCATTGAGGCCAGTGCTTGCCGGCTGTTGGTACCCACCTCCGATGATCGTCAATGATGCTTTGCTTGCAGACTAGTCGATCGACCGACCGTTGTCAACAATCATTGCCGTTGCCCGCTGATGACCACCACCGACCGTTGCTGCCTCCAACCGTCGCCGCTTGCCGCTGATGACGCTAATTGTCGCTCGTTGCCATCAAGCACCGCTACCGACGCCGTGGTGGGCAACAACGATCGGCAGCGGCGGCGGTCGGCGGTAGTTGGCGACGATAAGGAAGAACAAGAAAAAATTTAAGAGAAATTCTACATTGTGAATCATACCAAACGCATTTCTATTCTTTTTTCATTCCGAGAATATAAATTTTATATAGTTACCAAATACGTTCTTTTATTGAGAAATTGTTTCCGGAAATAGAAATAGAAAAAAAAACTATTTCTAAAAAGAAATTTTTTATTAGAGTAGAGTTGTTACTAAACAGACCCTTATTTTACCGGCTCCAATTCATACAGCCAATCTTTTGTTTTTGCTTTACTCGGTCTTAAATTGTTTAAAAAGAAAACACTACTCGAGAACAGTGCGTAGCCGACACTCGCTTGGGGACTCACGCTACGAGAAGGAGATCGGCCGGCTCGGTTGAGGGAGAAGCGGATGGAAGGAAAGGGCTACACGGGGGAGTGGAGGTTGACGCTCTTTTTGGGGGGGGACGCGGATCTATAGAAGAAGAGGGTGGCAGAGGTGCGGGATGCGAAGGTGGAGAGGAGGAGGCGGCAGAGGATGGCGGTGTGTGAAGCGGTCGAAGGGGGAGAGGGAGTGGAGCATAGGCCTTCTCAGCTCGGGCTAGGTCCTTCTTCTGGTGGTCCCCGTCAGTTTTTTGTTGCAGTAGAGGGAGATAGTGGATTTTTTTTTCTTTTCAAAGAGAGAGAAAGAGGGTTTGTGGCTGATGTTCTAAATGGGAAAAAAGATGAAGATTTTTTTTTATTTTTTATTTTTTATTTTCATTTTCAAGAAATTGGATTTCTCTTCTTCTTTTTTTAATTTTTTTTTATGTTTTATATTAGTTTATTGGGAAAGTATGCGATGTCCCTACGTTAAAACATTCTTGAGTAGCGATTATATCCAATCTCCTTTATTTTTTAGCTCGATTTGTAAATTATCTAAACATTATTTTTGTTTATGTATGAATAGATGGATTTCAAAGTCATTAATTGATATTAAAAAAAACCTTCAAAGTCATTGCCCTAGAGTCTTAATAGTCAAAAAGGAGGATAATTACAGAATGAGTTTTAAAATTTGTCAATTTCTTCAATTTTCTCTTTAACCCATTTATAACCTATTAGAAAAGTCACAAAATGGTATAGAACCCGTATTTCGAGCTTTAAGCTCTTTACAAGTATTTCAATTTATAATTTTTGCGATTTTTTATTTTATTTACTATTTTTTTTATTGTTTAACTTGCTTTTTTAATTTAATATGAAGTTTTTATCAAAGTAACGTATACATGTGAAGAGCCTAAATTGGTTAAATATGTAGGCATGGATTTTTCTAGAACATTAATGTGTTTTGATAATATGGGTCGAGTCAGGTCGGGTATGGATCGAGTATGAGTATGAGTCATTAATTTTACATTATATGAAAATGGGGATAAGTACATTAAAAGTGTCAAAAGTCATGTACGACGCTTAGTTTAGTACCATAAGTTTTTTTTTTTTTTTCGGATCACTTAAGCACTACTTTTTGAAAAAAACAATTACTTAAGTGCTAATTCCAATTTGGGTAGCCACAAATCCAACATGGCTATATTTTGTTAATTTTTTAGTCCTACGTGGCTTACCAGCATGCTTAGTCAACATATAATCCCTAAATGACATTGTCTAAAAATTGAAAATAATGATCATTTGAATGTTGAATTTTATTTAAAGTGATCATTTCAGTGCTAATCATTATTAAAAAGTAGTCAATTCAATGCCAAACACGCTACATGGACTGGAGTTTTTAAAAAATGGTCAAGTCATATTATAATTTAATTATAAATGCCACGTCATCAATTTAGCTAGAATTTCTCGCCGTTGGCACTCAAATGATCAATTTTTTTCCTCTAATTGGCACTTAAGTAACTCGCGAAAACTTTTGGCACTAAAATGAGCGTTGCACACTACTTTTGGCACTTTTAGGGCCTGTTTGTTAAAAATGATTTATGTTGTTCTTTTGTTCTAGGGAACGGAAAAAGAATAGAAACATGTTTAGTAAAATTTTTGTTCCCGGGAACAAAAAAATAGGTCTTTTGTTCCCGAGAATAGATTTGGAATGGAAACAAGAAGTAGAAAACTTCTTGTTCTCGGGAATATTTTTTCTTTTCTCTTCTTTTTTCTTCTCTTTTTTCTTCTTCTCTCTTCTCTTCTTCTCTTTCCTTTCCTTCTTCTTCCTTTTGGCTGGTCTCCGACCTTGGCCATGGCCGACGATCGGCCGATGAGGGCCAGTGACCTCGCCTGAGCATTGCTGGCCCCTGGCGACACCGAGCCATGGCAAGGCTTGGCCTCGTCGGCCGGCGCGAGGTTGGGCCTCGCCAGGCCAGGGTGAGGCCGACCTCGCGTTGCATGGGCGAGGTTGAGCCTCGCGGTGGCCAGACGAGGCTCCGGCGAGCTCGCTAAACCTCACCCAGTCGGTCATTGGCAACCGGCGACCAGCCACAAAGGAGGAAGAAGGAGAGAAAAGAAAAAAAGGAAAAATATAATAAAAATATTAAAAAATTAAAAGAAACAACAAAATTATACAATTCTACCAAACGCATTTATTTCCCGGGAATATAAATTTTGTGCAATTACCAAGTGTGTTCTTATACTTAGAAATTGTTCTCGGAAACAAAAAAAAAATCATTTTTGATAAAAAAAATTGTTTCCGAAAACAAAATCTCTATCAAACACGCTCCTAGTGTTCTTATCCCCATGAAGATGGGTCAAAACAGATTAATATGGGTCAGACCATTTTTTACACTGACCCACCCATTTGACGGTACTAACTTGCGTTTTGACCTTCTGGCCTAGTTAGACAAGCTTCTTCAAACTCTTCTTTCCATAATCGAATTGCCACATGGTGAGAGTGATCGGTTTCTAGTCCGGTTCGATTTAATGGAACCGATTGATTTTTATTCCACTACTTGATGCTATATGTTATGAAGAAATTAGGGAAAAAAATATGGTTACTTTTTTTTAAGAAATAATAGAAAAAGGTACATATAGTCGGTCCAATGGAAAGATCCCTTTAGGCTAAACAAAAGAGTGTTACTGATGTTCTCATTGGGGGACTCTAGCAGGAGATACATCTTGCGCTTAATGATCTTTGCATCCGTAGAAAAGCTTTTAAGAGTTATCTTTAGAGTGACAAAGAACTTGACCGAGCTTGCCAAAAACCTGAGTTAAAAATCAAATGTTCAAAGAAATACTCTTGTGATGATCTTTCATGCGAGGATCGACGCAAGAAACGAAGACATTTCATACGATACCATATAGACCACACAAAGAGAAGGCATAAATGGGGACTCTTATGGAGAAGACGCTCTATATAAGGTCCTTCTAGAAAGGGTAGAAAATTTGCTAGATACTACATCTGCAACAAAAAAAAGGTCATTTTGCAAAATCTGTCCAAAAGCTAGGGGAGAAATTCTCATTTGATTCAGAAAATAGAAAAGGAAACTAGAGTGTCACTCTAGGATGATGTTGAATCAGTATTTTCCCTAAAAGATGAACCCACCGAACATATTGTGTATGCCATTCAGACATGGTCACAAACAGTGGTATTGAAGTTTGTCTGAAGAATTCAAAGAAGGAATTTTCATCTTTTCTCTGGAAACTCCAGACCACCCACGATCCAAGATCTTTGTGCATACACTCTTTCTATTCTCCCATATGTCGTTATTTAAATATATATATATATATATATATATATATATATATATCCAAATATGACAAGCCTATTTCTATCATTGCCTTCATTGACAGTGGAGCTAGTGCTTCTATTCTTGAAACAAAAATATTTTTAGAAAAATATTGGACTTAATATACTTGATATTTTAACTCTATTTCTAAAGATACCTTTGCTACAAGAGTTTGGAGCAAACCCATACAGTTCTTTCCCCAGTATTTAGCCACTATCAAAATCCTTGGCTCTAGTTCACTAGACAAAGATATCATTATTAGTTGGGATATCCTCATACAAATTCCTAAATTCGAAATTTTAGGATATCATTTTGAGATTTTCAGTGATAATGGGGGACTTATTCTTTGACCAAACAAGTTTCATCCAAACTATCCATTCATTCATCCTCTATCTATCTCCTCAGATGAGAAATTCCCAGAAAAACTCAAATGGTTTTATTTGTTTAATATCTATATCATTGCCATTGAGTTTTCCATAGCCACGATGCCTCTCTCATCCAAGAAAAAGGAAAACACATATATTTTGGGCAAATACAATTAGAAGCATGGAGAAATATTTTCCAGGCACAACTCAAGGCATGCAGTTGTTTTGTTCTACTGGTTGTGGTTATTTGTAAAGCCCAATAGAGATATGTGTAAAACTCGAACAGATGTTGGAGTAACCACATATGAACCCCAATATGTTCCAAATGAGATTTTTACAACTCATTTTTCTAGAATGTTAGCCTACCCTTGATGATATTGAGAAATGCAAAGGATATCGTGCCAATACAATTAAGTCATTCTATCAGAAGCATATGTTTCTTGGGATCATTACGATGGATATCGCGCAACCAAAGGGCGATTGATATTTGCTTAGGAAGATACTATGGAATTGACATGCAAGTTGACATGAACAATTCTGTGTTACAAACGTCTTTACAAGATCTAGTTTCATCATTGAGGACCATTGTCACAAGATCCCTTTGAGTATAGTGAATTGTAGCTTGCACTCAATCTAGATCTCGATGAGGAAAATCCATCACTCCAGCTCGGGTATTTACCTCGACCTGGCATTCCATCAAGCTCCACTCCTAAAATCGAAAACTGGACAGACACTTCTATAGATTTGGTTCGATCTGGGTGGTTCTTAATTCGGATGGTCTGTTTTGCATACCCCAACCACAAGGTAACAAAACATTATCTTTGAACGCCCCTTAATTTCAATTTTTTTTTCTCATCATGATCAGCCTGGGAAATCACACGAAACGAACAATTCATAATATTTTGTCTTTTGTGCAGTTAGTTAAGCCATGTGGTGTCCAACACGCGTAGGCACACACCATCTAGCGTAGGTCATTTCTTTTTTCTTTTTTTCTGATAAAAAAATTCCCATGGTCCAAGACAGCCCATGCATCCGCAATAATATTATCAACAAAAAAGTAAAAATAGAGTTTTACAAAAAAAAAAAATTCACATATCGATATGTTCAGTAATATGGCAAATTGGTTGATAGTTTGATCTAGTAGGCCACATTTAATATCCAATAAGATGGTATCGTATTATTATATATATATATTTCCTTAAGGGGTCCAAATTAAAAATTCCAATCGGTGCCCCCCTTTGCTTTTGCTTGTACAAAAAGAAAGCAATCACACATGAACAAACAAAACTGGAAACATAATAGGAAAATGAGAAAGAATAAATAAACCCATATTGCACTTAGTTTTGAAGTTAGGGTTAGAGTTCTATCCTTTTTTGGTACATAATGTTTCTGGGCTACACTATTGCAGTCATAAGCAATGAATGTAGAGTAGAGATAAAAAAAATAATGGATAGAGGCAACATAGAGTTTTGTACACTAATTTTTTTTTTTTTTTTTTGGCATTGACTTGGACATCGGTCAAAGTCAACCATCCGATCAATGCTTTTCTAACAATTTTTTTATTTCATTTTTTTCAAAATTTTATTTATTTTATCTTTTTTTTTCCCATCGTCGGCCACTGTGAGGGAAAAAAGAAAAGAAGGAATAAAAAAAATTAATAAAAAAATTTGAAAAAAAATTAGAAATTTAAAAAATTACCACATCAGCATTATCGTTTGCAGGCTAGTCAAAATTGTCCAGATAGACTGAATTGATATAAATACAAAAATTTTAGGACTAAATTGGCATAAGAAAATGTTTATAACTGAATTAACATAGTTATTATAGAGTTTTGACTTTCAAATTAAGAGCTAAGAGTATTTTAGATCATGCACATTTTATTTTATGAATTTTTTTAAAGGAAACTGTAAAATGAATATGTTTAATAACACATCCCCAACCCTAGTCTCTATATTATTTCCTGTTTTGTTTTTTTCTGTCTTCTTGTTAGATATTTAGATCTTGTGGCATACTAAATGGTTTTTAGAGTTTTTTGGATTATACTTTCGTGCGCATTTTAGAAGATAGTGAAATCCCCCTCTCTCCCCATGGTTTTTCCCATTTTAGATTTTTTACGTAGTTCTTTTGTCTTGTGTGATTGTAATTTTCTTTCATCCTTTGCTACTTATTCTTAGATTGGTATATCTTTGATTGGCATTATTTCGCAACAAATTGATGCTAGAGCGAAGAAATTTTGTTTTTTTGAGATGGCATCTATCAAGTTCAAAGTGGCACCTTTCAATGGCCAAAACAATTTTGGGCTATGAGGGATCAAGATTAAGGCGTTGTTGCGTTGAGAAGGTTCGGTTAGAGCCTTGGATGGAAATTAATCTGACGATATGACTACTATTGAGACTAAGGAGATGGAAGAAAAGGTGCATAGCACTATCCAATTGTCGTTATCCGATAAGGTGCTTCGCAAAGTCGTGGATGAAGAAACAGCTTTGGGATTATGGAATAAGCTTGAGAACCTTTACATTAAGAAATCTCTTACGATAAGATTATTTTTGAAACATTGTCACTACACACTAAAGATGCAAGAAGGTACTCCTATCCAAGAACGTCTAAATGAATTTAATAAAATTGTCATGGATATAAAAAATCTAGATTTGAAGTTAGATGATGAAGATCAAGCCTACTTGTCTTATGTTCACTATTGAGCTCATATGAGAATTTTGTGTATTTTATTCTATTTCATGATAAAATTAGTGGCTTAGTTGTCGGGGGAAGGTCGAATCATCATGATAGATGCAATAAGATTAAAAGGGCGTTCAAAATCTAAATCAGGTAGAAATAAGAATAAAGTAGAATATCACTATTGTCACAAATTCGGACACTACAAAAGCGAGTATCCAGTGCTTAAAGCTAAAGGGAAAAAGTTGATGGAGAATTTTGATTCGGCTAGCCTGATGAAAAATAATGAGTCTGCTAATGCAGACAATATTCTTACTGTTGTCTTTAGATTGTCATGTCGATGATGCATGGATTTTGGATTCAGCATGTTCATATCACATATGTCCAAATAGAAATTGGTTCCACACATATGAGAAAATCAATAGTGATTCAGTTTTGATGGGTGACAATACAGTTTGTAGGATTGTTGGTATTTGTATGGTGCAGATTAAATGCCATGATAATGTAGTAAGGATTTTGACAAACATTAGGCACATCCCAAATTTGAAGAAAAACATTATTTCATTGAGCACTTTAGATTGTATTGGATGCATGTACACAAGTGAAGGTGGAGTTTTGAAAATTTCAAGTAGCTCCTTGATTATGATGAGAGGTAACATAAAGAAAAATCTTTATGTTATGCAAAGAAGTATCATTGAAGGGTTCTTTAAATATATCATCTTTTTTAGATTCTGAAAAATCAATGTTGCAGCATATACAATTAGGCCACATGAGCGAAAGAAGAATGACTTTCTTGAGTAAACATGGTTTATTTTGTGAGGATCATATAGTCTCACTTGATGTGTTTTTAGAAAGCAGCGTAAAGTTAGTTTCAATACTGGGGTGCACTCGACAAAGGGCATAGTTGACTATATTCACTCCGATTTGTGGGAATCGACATAGATAACATCTAAGAGTGGTGCAATTTATCTTCTGACATTTATTGATGATTTTTCTAGGAAATTTTAGATTTATATATTGAAGCGTAAAAGTGACATTTTTGATATATTTAAAAAGTGGAAGAAGTTAAATAAAAATCAAACTGGAAAGAAGATAAAGCGTCTCAAAATGGACAATGGTCTTGAGTTTTGCAGAAGTGATTTCAACAAGTATTGTGAAGATTTGGGGATTGTTTGACATCGAACAGTCAAGTACACACTTCAACAAAATGGGCTGGCAGAGCGCATGAACTGGACACTTTTATAGAAAGCTAGGTGTATGCTCTCTGATATTGAACTTGGGAAAGATTTTTGGGTTGAAGGTTGAACATGGCATGTTATTCAGTGAATTGTACTCCTTCAACCGCAATTGAATGTAAGACTCCTAAGGAGGAATGGTCAAGTAAACCTTTTGATTATTCTGATTTAAAAATATTTGGATGTCTTGCTTATTATCATGTAAAAGAGGGTAAGTTTAAATTTAGGGTCAAGAAGTGTATTTTCGTTGGTTAAGTAGACAAGGTTAAATGATATAGTTATGGTGTTCTGACCCTTAATCATCAAAGTTTATAATTAGTAAGGATGTTACCATTGATGAAAATCCTATACTTGAAAAAATAAAGATTGTTACTGAGTTTACAGGTATTCATGAGGAGAATGTTCGAAAACATGTGGAGCTTCATGTAGAGAATCCATAGAAAATAGTTGTAGATGTTCTTGCTTAGTCAGAAAGTAACAAGGAGCAACTAGATTCAGATTCTATTAAAGAAGAAGTATAAGAAATTGAGCAATCTCAAAGTTTGGCTACAAGGAAGGCTAAATGACAAATTAAGCCTCTCCAAAAGTATGGTTTCGTTGATTTGATAGCATATGCTTTTACAGTTGTTGAAGAGTTTGGTATTGAAGAACCTTCTACATTCCATGAAGTTACCATTTGTTCTAAATCTGAGAAATTACTTGTTGTGATGAATGAAGAGATGGAGTCTCTTCATAAAAATCAAACTTGGGATCTTATGAAATTGACTAAAGGCAAAAGAGCTGTTGGGTGCAAATGGATCTTCAAAAGAAAAGAGGTGATTCTAGGGGTGGAAGATGAAAGATTTAAGGCACGTTTAATAGTGAAGGGTTTTAGTTAGAAGGAGAGGATCAATTTCAATGAAGTGTTCTCTCTAGCTGTGAAACATAGTTCCATTCATGTGTTGTTTGCGTTAATAGCCCTTTATGATCTAGAAGTTGAGCAACTTGACGTGAAGACTGCATTTTTGCTGGCGAGCTTGAGGAGATAATCTATATGTCTCAACCAAAGGGATTTGTTGTTGAGGGTAATAAAGATCATGTGTGCAAGTTGAAATGTTCTTTTTATGGTCTCAAGTAATCTTCGTGGCAATGATACAAGAGGTTTGATAGCTTTATGTTGAGTTATGGCTACTCGTGAAGTGGGCATGACAGTGGTATGTATTATAAGAGACTATATGATGGTTCTTTTGTTTATTTATTATTATATGTGGATGACATGCTTATTTCAACGAAAAACATTTTAGATGTGGAAATTCATAGAGACAAACAGGTTGGGAAGTTATGGCCTTGTTTGGTAACGTTTCTATTTTGCCCAATTTATGTTCTTTTGTTCCCCGAATTAAAAAAAATAATAGAAATCCATTTGGTAATGTCAATTAATTTTTATATTCTCTGAAATAGAAAATGTAGCCAGAGAATAGATTTGAAATAGAAACAAGAAGTGGAAAAAAAGTAATTTCTTATTCCCAGAAACAATTTTTAGAAAAAAGCTATTTTTTTTTTATTTTCTTTTCTTCTTCCTTGCTACTCCTCGCCCCTCATCGTTGCCCCCTACTGTTAGGCCACCACTGTCAACTGCCGGCCGACCACTAATTGTTGTCGTTGACGGTCGACTAATCGATTGCCTACCATCGTAGCCACCCGCCAGTTGACCATCGATCACTTACCGCCGTAGCAGCCCGCCATCGCCGGTCGACCACCTTTGCAGCCCTCCGCCATTGGCAGGCGGCTAGCGGTTATCGGCCGTAGGTCGGCGGTCACTAGCAGCTGGCAAGGAAGAATAAGAAAAGACAAAAAGAAAAAAAAATCTTAAAAAATTAAAGGAAATAGAAATTTTGTGGATCATACCAAATATATTCCTATTCTTTTTACATTTCGAGAATAGAAATTATGTATAGTTACCAAACACATTCTTTTATTCGGAAATTATTCTAGGGAATAGAAATAGAAAAAGACTATTTCTGAAAAGAAATTGTTCCTTGAAACAGAAGCATTACTAAATGGACCATATACCTCTTGTAGAAGAAGTATATTGAGAAAATGCTTGAGCGCTTGGCATGAAGAATGCTAAACTGGTAAGTACTCCTTTGGCGTCCCATTTTATGCTTTCTACTTCTTTGTCATCTAAAAACTAAAGAAGAGGAAGATGAGATGTCTCGAGTTTTATATTCTAGTGTTGTGGATAGTTTCATGTATGCTATGGTTTGTACTCGTCTTGATATTTCATAGGCTATTAGTGTTGTGAGTAGGTATATGGCACATCCGAGTAAAGCTTATTGGTATGTCGTGAAATGAATTCTTCGGTACATCAGAGATACCTCATATGTGGGTTTGGTCTTTAATAGAGGTTGTGTGACATAGGACATTTGGTTGTTGGCTTCGTTGATTTTGACTATGCAAGCGATCTCGACAGAAGGAGATCTTTGACAAGTTATGTTTTTATGCTTGGTGGTCCGTAATTAGTTGGAGAGCAATTTTGCATAACATAGTTGTTTTGTCTACCATCGAAGCAAAATACATGGCAGCCATGGAAGTAGTAAATGAAGCTCTTTCTTGAAGCGTTTGGTTACAGAAATTGGTGTGAAGTAAGAGGGAGCCTCCGTTATCTTTTGGGAAAATCAAAATGCAATCAAGTTGACCAAGAACACGATATATCATGAGAAGACAAAACATATCGACATATGGTATTACTTTGTACGTGATAAGGTTACGAAGGGCAAGGTTACAATGAAAAAAGTGCTTATAGTGGATAATTTGACATTTATGTTAACTAAACTAGTTCCTTTAATCAAGTTCAAGCATCGCTTGGACTTGATTTGCCTTTTTGCCATTTGAGTTCCTTAGGTGGAGTTGGTGGCATTTCATCCCTTATTTCCTACATTGAGTATGCTCACGTAGGCTTCGGCGTGTGCATCGTCGATTCCACCATTTTGGGGGTGGCTTTGTATGGTCACTTTTGGTGATGACGGAGAGAGGTCTTGTAATGTTTGGCATAGTGCTCTTTTGTAGATTTGAAGTCAAGGTAGAGATTTGTTGAGTTTTGGCTTTCAAATTAAGAGATAAGAGTATTTTATACCATGCACATTTTATTTTAGGAATTTTTGAAGGGAAATTGTAAAAGGAATGTGTTTATAACACATCTCCAACCCTAGCCTCTATATTATTTCATGTTTTGTTTTTTCCTATATTCTTGTTGGCTATTTAGATCTTGTGGCTCACCAAATGATTTTTAGAGCTCTTAGAATTGTACTTTTGTGCGTTTTTTGAAGATAGTGAAATCCCTCTCTCTCCGTGGTTTTTCTGTTTTGGGAATTCCATGTAAATTTTGTGTCTCGTGTAATTTGATTTTCTTTCATCCTTTGTTATTTGTTCTTTGATTGATACATCTTTGATTGACGTTTTTCCGCAATAGTTACAATAGGCTTAAAACTTATTTAGTAATTTTCTGGGGCGAAAAGTTAGAGCGTATAAAACCTCTTCCCGCTTACATCTCTCCCCATTCTCTCTCTCTCTAACTCTCTCGATCTTTCTCGACAACGTCGACCTCCATCACATATTATTGATGGAAGACGTGTGGGTGTTCATCCTCTTGGCATCCTCCTTCCTCTTCCTTCTCTTCCTGTTCAAATTGCAGAGAAGCAGCAAGAGAAACCTCTCGCCGGCCCCACCTTCACTCTCTATCATCGACCACCTCCTCGTCATAGGAGAGCCTATCCACCGGACCCTCTAGTCCCTCTCCAACCGCCACGGCTCTGTCTTTTCCCTCTCCTTTGGTTCTCGGCCCATCATTGTCGTATCCTCGCCATCTGCGGCGGAGGAGTGCTTCACTAGGAACGATGTCATCCTCGCCAACCACCCCACCTGTTCATAGGCAAGATCATGGCCTATGACAACACCACCATCGGCACTGCCCCCTATGGCTCCCAATGATGCATCCTCTATTGCCTCACGGCCCTTGAGATCCTTTCGCCGCACCACCTTGCCGGCTCCCTTGCTGGCCGACAGGAGGAAGTTAGAATCCTCGTGAGGAACCTCTATGAGGCGGCCTCCTCCACATGGAGCGGCGGTTTCACAAGGGTGGAGGTGTAGTCGAGGCTGTAGGAGCTGTCCTTCAACATCATCATGAGCATGACCTTTGGGAAGTGCTACTCCAGGGTCGCCGTCGATGCGGGCGACGCCAAGGTGGCCAGGCGGTTCAAGGAGGTGATAAAGGAGGAATTCGAGCTGAGCGGGACAGACCCGACTGATTTCTTGCTAGTGCCAAGGAAGGTGGCAGACTTCAAGGGGAGGAAGCGGAGGTTGGTGGATGCGGCCAAGAGGTGCAATGTGATCTCGCAGGGGATAATAGACAAGCTCAGGTTCAAAATGAAGAAAAGCGACGATGGCCGAGAGGTGGAGAGCAAGACGATGATCGATTCTATGCTGTCGGAGGGCTACTCGGACGACATCATCAAAGGCCATATCCTGGTACGTGTATAACACATGTTCTATTGACTTCACTTACACATAAACAGTGCTATGTTTCTTGATTCTTTACGACTGGGGGTCTGTGATTCTTTACGCATATACAGGCAAGCAAATTTTAGTTTATCATGGGGATACCCTGAAATGGACAAAAATTTGACTCCTTCCAAGGCAAAGATTGTTCTTAAACCCTTGGCGCTTGAAAGATTGTTAAGAGTCAAGGTACACATATACCTATATGAATCAGGATCGTCGGCAATGACTTGTTTTCTTTGGATACCAAAATGGTAGCCGTTTTGTAGATTGTCGTTCATTAAAAAGATGAAGGAGGAGAAAGGTCAGAAAGAAAGAGCTCGTATAAGGTAATGTGCATAAAAATATCAACTACACGAGTCCATGGATCTTTGGTCATGTGTGCAGTGAATGGCTTAAGTAGAATTCTCATTTTCTTTTCCTTGAACTTTCGCATGTTATCCAACTCCAATGGATTCAAGCTGCTCAAACGACAGAAAAGTATGTCGTTTAAAATAGGGAAAAGTACAAAAAAAGTCTAAACCTATTGCACTTGTATCAATTCAGTCTTGAACTTTTCAATTTGACCAATTTAATCCTAAATCTTTTTGTATTGGTATCAATTTAGTCCGTTCGGCCAATTTAGATCAAAATTGCTGACGTTGATATCATCCATCCTACGTTGCATGGCTAGTGTTAACATTGACCTTTTTAAATAATTTGTTAATATTTTTTCTTTTTTTAAATTTTTTTCTTATCTTTCTCCTTTGCCCTTTGGCCTGTATCGACCATGGCTGGCAATCAACCACAGCCGAGGGCCCTCAAGTGCGTCACAACTTGGGCGAAGGCGACCCTCACCTATGGTTGGCGAGGGTCGCAATGTCCTCACCAACCCTTGGCTGATAGTGCAAAGGAGAAAGAATAGGAAAAAAAAGTAAAGAAAAACATGAAAATTTTAAAAAAGGACAAAAATTTAAAATATCCAACAAATATTAAAAACTATTTAAAATGTTAATCTCAGTGCTAATTTTGTTACGTAGGATAGCCGGCATCCACCTCAGTGATTTCGGTTTTAAATTAGCCAGATTAATTGAATTGATATAAGTGGAAAAAATGTTTAGGGTTAAATTAGTTCAATTAAAAAATTTATGACTGAATTTATATTAATATAATAAATTTAGGACTCTTTTGCTATTTTTTTTTGTCAAAAATAATTTGCCACCATCGACAAGCCACCGTCGAAAATTGACATGGTGAAAAGCCACATCGATCGGAGGCACACTTTTGTTCAATGGTGGCGTGCCCGTGGAGGCAAGATACTTTTTCACGCCGTACTCTGGCAGAGATTGACACTCGCTCGAACTGATCGATTGGGGATTGATAGACCTAACTAGAAAGTCCATGCAAGTTAAATGATTCGATTAGGGAAACTCATGAAGGAAAGATAGTAGCTATTTGAAACACTTCCATGTCTACATGATGCATAAAATAGGTAAATTTTGCACTTTACATGAACAAGACTATAATAGTGGCCGATTATTGAGTCTTACTTAAATTGAATCTATTCCTTTTACATTTGCCTCTTTACATCTGAACATGATTGTTCTTCAATTTTGAAAGCAAGTTTCATCTATTTTTTTTACAGAATTGAGCATATACTTATTTAATTTCTTAAGTACAGTTTGCGGCAGATATTGCTAAGTGCAGTCATAGACATTTGCGATAACAATAGAATGGGCCATATCCCTCCTACTCAACCACTCGGACGTTTATGTTGTACTGACATTGATATGCGATACAACACGGCATAATACGTCGACACGTCATTTTTTAAAAAATAGAGAATTCCAATACATTTTGACATGCTATATATTAAATATATTTTTAATATAAATGCACAAATAAATAATTAAATAATAAAAAGACCCTAGAATTAATTTACACTAAAAATATTTATTAAATATTTATTAACATCATTCATTGTTTTAATTTGATAAATTCAATTGCATTCCATTACAATAATCAATAAAACTTGAGGAAAAAAATAAACAATCCACATTCTGTTATGAAATATATGAATGAATGACAAACATGAATGAATATTCATTATATTTATTTTATCTAATGTATTTATTATTGTTCATTTGCATCATACATTCTAAGTACATCTCCCTATACAATGAATGTTCATCTCTCTATCCAATACATGTATCATTTGATACATTGATATTAATGATAAGTACATTCTTGTTTTCCTATAAATAGGAGCTTAGTTTTTGTTGTAGACAGAACAACAGTATGAACAGTCATACACTAGAAATAAAATCCTCTCCTGTAACTTTCTCTACTATCTCTGGTGTCTGATTTTCTCTACTTAATCTCTCTATTCTCTTTATTATATATTTGCAATGCAATATTTTACAACACGTTATCAGCACGAAAATCTATCGACTGAGTAAGTAATTTTTGCAAGGTGGGTATTCTTTTTATTAATTAACTTATACTTCATCTTTTTCTATCAATTCTTCATTTTTATTTTTCTTGGCCCGAAGCCAGATTTCAAATCTAAAAGTATCCTTCTGCTCCTGAAGTGGCAGTGGATATTTAGAAATCATTCTAATTAATTTAAGGATTTATTTTTGCAAAGATTATGGCAAATATTGAATAGCCCAAATTCCACATCCTAGAAGTGAGTGGAAAGAATTATCTATCATGGTGCCTTGATATGGAAATGCACCTCCAAGGGCAAGGTCTCGCTAATGCAATTATAGAGGATGGAACCTCAAATGAAAAGGATAAAGCAAATGCGTTGATTTTTATTCGCCGTCATTTGCATGAGATCCTACAGACTCAATATTTATCCGTTCGAGACCCTCAGATCTTGTGGAGGAGGTTGAAGGATAGGTATGATCATACCAAGACTGTTATCCTCCCTCAAGTACAATATGACTAGCAAAATCTCAGACTGCAAGATTTTAAATCAATGTCTGACTATAATACCGCTTTATTTGATATTGTTTCTCGGCTTAAGATATGCGGTATCAAACTCGCTGATGTGGATTTGTTAGAGAAAACTTTCTCCACCTTCCATGCTTCGAATATTGTATTGCAACAGCAATATCGACAGCGTCAGTTTGTCACATACTCTAAATTAATTTCTATGCTTCTTACTGCCAAGCAAACCAATGAATTATTGCTCAAAAATCATGATATTAGACCTGCTGGCACAAAAGCATTACCTGAAGCACATGCTAACTTTGAGAAAAATACTAGCCATTTTAAGGGCTATAAGTGCAGGCAAGAACATAATCCTAGAAGGGATGGCAAGAAATTTAACTGCCCTAAGAAATCTTACTTTGGCCCGAATCATGGTAAAGAAAAGAAGTCAAAGAAGGTGATTAATGAAAGTATTTGTCATCGCTGTGGCATGACAAGGCACTGATCACGTACTTGTCGTACACCAAAGCACTTTGTTGACCTATACTAGGCATCTTTAAAAAATATGGGCAAGCGTGGTGAATCTCATGCCATTGAAATCAATTCTACTGCCATAACCACTGTTGAGGCCAACAATATCTCCGTTGGTGGGACTCCTCTTGTTCTTGAAGTAGCAAATGAATTCTTGGATGTCTTTGATTTCTTTGAGGACCTCTGATTACTTTGATGAGACATCATATTGATGGATGATAATTTGAACTTCGAATTCTATGATTTAATAATTCCTTTTTTTTTTGAGTCGTTTCGCTTTAAATGTATTACTTTTTATTATTCTTTAATATGGTTATGAAATGCTTATGAACCTTCTATAATATTTATTTTGAAATTTTATTTGACTCTATAACTAATATGCAAATTTTATGATACTTGACACCTAAAGTTGTCAATATAAATGCAAATGGAAAATACCGAGAAAAAAGGAAGATGTTTGTTTGCTTGATAGTGCAACAACACATACTATATTTCATAATAGACACTTTTTCTCGAGTATGACATTACGTAAGGCACAAATCCATACAATATCAGGTCATGTTCCGATTATTGATGGTTTTGGGAATGTCACAATTATTTTGCCAAATGGCACCATCCTACATATTGAGAATGCGTTTCTAAGCACTAGATCCAAAAGGAATCTGCTCAGTTTCAAAGATGTACACCGTAATGGGTACCATATTGAGACTATTTATGAGCAGGATAAGGAATATATTGGCATTTCCTCTCATAAGATGGGCCTGAAGACCATCCATGAAAAGCTAGAAGCTTCTTTTATGGCTTTGTATTGTGTCATGATTAAGACTGTTGAAACATACGCCATCACATCCTGGAGATTGGTAAACCCTGATCAGTTTGGACTGTGGCATGATCGCCTTGGTCACCTTGGCACTTCAATGATGCGTAGGATAATTCAAAATACAAAAGGTCACCCTTTAAAGGATATAAAGGTATTGTTGTCCAAAAATTATAATTGTGAGGCGTGTTCACAAGGAAAGCTAATTATCAAACCTTCTATAACAAAGGTTAATCTTGAATCTTGTTTATTTTTACAAAGAATTCAGGGTGATATTTGTGGACTAATACAACCAACAAGTGGACCATTTCGATATTTTATGATATTAGTGGACGCATCCTGTGGATAGTCCCATGTTTGCCTATTATCTACACGCAATCTTGCATTTGCATGTTTACTTGCGCATATTATAAAGTTCCGAGCACAATTCCCTGATTATCCAATTAAGAGCATAAGAATGGATAATGCTGGTGAATTTACATTAAAGAGTTTTGATACCTATTGTGCTTCACTCGGAATCGAGGTTGAGCACCCAGTTGCATATGTTCATACTCAAAATAGATTGGCATAATCATTGATTAAATATATCCAAATCATTGCCCAGACTCTATTATTGAGAACAAATCTCAACGATACAATATGGGGTCATGTAGTTTTGCATGCAGTAATTCTAATAAGATTACGACCCACTGCTAATCTGTTACAATCTCCCCTTCAAATGATTCTTGGTTATGAACCGGATATTTCATATTTACGCACCTTTGGTTGTGCAGTACAAGTGCCTGTAGCATCGCAAAAAAGAACGAAAATTGGTCCCCAACGCCGTTTAGGCATTTATGTTGGGCTTAATTCACTATCCATCATTAGGTTCTTGGAACCAACTACCGGTGATCTTTTTATTGCTAGATTTGCAGATTGTCATTTTGATGAGATTAGGTTTCCATCAATTGGGATATCTACAACTTCCATGACTGCAAAACAAGAACCAGTTAAGGCTTTCTCCTGGAATGAGAAAAATTTATCTCAATTAGACCCAAAGACTCCTGAATGTGAAAACGAGGTGCAGCGCATAATCCATTTACAGGGTATGGCCAATAGACTTCTTGACGCATTTAATGATGCTACTAAGGTAACAAAGTCTCATATTCCAGCTGCAAATGCTTCCGCTAGAATAACTATTCCCGAAGGACAGGCTAAAATGAATCAAAATCCCCCACATTTGAAGCGTGGTAGACCAATAGGATCAAAAGATACTGCTCCTTGAAAACGAAGGGGAAAGAATCAGGAATCCGCTCCAGAAGAGCCCATCGTTGTGCTTGCTCCCAAAGAGCTTATTGCCCCTGAAGAGGTACAAACCCATGAAAGGAACACCAATCCCGAGAATACTGAGAATTCCATTACATATAGTAATGAAATTTAGGATCGAAATGAAATCATCATTGATGATACTTTTGCATTCTCAGTTGCTCATAAAATTATGGATGATGATTGTGAGCCGCAATTTATTATTGAATACCGTCAAAAGCAAGATTGGCCTAAGTGGGAGGAAGCAATTAAGGCTAAATTAGCTTCCCTAACTAAACGAGAGGCTTTTGGACCCATAACTCGTATCCCCGATAATGTAAAGCCCGTTGAATATAAATGGATATTTGTCCGAAGACGAAATGAGAAAAAAGAGGTTGTTAGGTATAAAACCCAACTCGTCGACAAGGATTCTCCTAGAGACCTGGGATTGATTATAATGAGACATATTCACCCGTGATGGATATGATTACATTTCGTTTTCTCATTAGCCTAATAATCTCTGAAAGATTGGAAATGCGTCTTATGGACGTTGTGACGGCATATTTATATGGCTCATTAGACTCTGATATTTATATGAAAATTTCTGAGGGATTCAAAATGTCTGAAGCATGCACTCCTCGCAATTTATTCTCAATAAAATTTCAAAGATCCTTGTATGAGTTAAAACAATCTGGTCGCATGTGGTATCAACGCCTAAGTGAGTACCTAATTAAGGAAATGTACAAGAATGATCCTATCTACCCATGCGTGTTTATTAAAAAATCAGAATCCAGATTTGCTATTGTAGCAGTTTATGTCGACGAGATAAATTTAATTGGAACTCCAGAAGAGTTAGCTAAAACTGCTAAGTATTTGAAAATGGAATTTGAAGTTAAAGATTTGGGTAAAACCAAAATTTGTCTTGGTTAAGAGCTTGAGCATAAAGCAAATGGAATAATCGTCCATCAATCAGCATATGTTGAAAGATTGCTTAAACGCTTCAACATGGGCAAAGCTCACCTATTGAGCACCCCTATGGTTATAAGGTCTCTAGATCCTCAAAATGATCATTTTCATCCTAAAGAATCTAATGAAGAGATACTTGGTCCTAAAGTACCATATCTCAATGCAATTGGGGTTTTGATGTACTTGACATAATATACGAGACCAGATATCGCTTTTGTGATAAATTTATTGGCACGTTTTAGTTCTGAGCCAACTCAGAGACACTAGAATGGAGTTAAATATATTTTCCGTTATCTCCGAGGAACCATAGATTTTGGATTATTTAATTCTAAGGATTCCACTGACTCTGGTTTAGTTGGATATGCTGATGCTGGATATAGATCCGATCCACATAAGGCTCGCTCTCAAACCGGCTATTTATTTTGTTATAACGGCACTGCTATTTCTTGGCGTTCTATGAAGCAATCGCTAGTAGCTACATCCTCTAACCACTATGAGATTATTGCTTTATATGAAGCTGGAAGAGAGTGTGTTTGGTTAAGATCCGTTATTACGCATATTCATAATTCCTGTTGTTTAATACCGGTTACAAATTCTCCCACTATAATTTATGAAGATAATGCTGCTTGTGTTGCACAAGTCAGGGGAGGATATATCAAAGATGATAGGACCAAGCATATCTCGCCGAAATTTTTTTATACCCATGAACTCCAAGAAAGTTGACAAATTGATGTTAAACAGAGTTGATCCATAAATAATCTTGCAGATCTTTAACCAAATCATTGCCAACATCAACTTTTGAGAAATTAGTGTACAGCATTGGTATGCGGCGAGTTCACAAGATGCAAGATTGATTAGCTCCAGCAGTGGCTATATGGCTCAATTGAGGGGGGAGATATTATGAACTATGCATTGTACTATTTTTTCTTTTTGTTCGGTTTTTCCCCACAGGGTTTTTCTGGCTTAAAGTTTTTAACAAGGCAATTAATGCATCCATAAAAGGGAGAGATCATAACATTTGTGCTATGCACTCTTTTTCCCTTCTGTCCGATTTTTTGTCCTACTAGGTTTTTCCGGCTTAAGGTTTTTAATGAGGCAAGATCATTCATGCACATTCGTAATGAATACAATAAATATTTTAGGGGGAGTGTTATGAAATACATGAATGAATATTCATTATATTTATTTTATTTAATGTACTTATTATGGTACATTTGTATCATACATTCTAAATACATCTCCCTATACAATGAATGTTCATCTCCCTATCCAATACATGTATCATTCGATACATTGATATTAATGATAAGTACATTTTTATTTTCCTATAAATAGGAGCTTAGTTTTTGTTGTAGACAGAATAACAGTATGAACATTCATATAACAATCATACACTATAAATAAAATCCTCTCCTATAACTTTCTCTACAATATCTGGTGTCTGATTTTCTCTACTTAATCTCTCTATTCTCTCTATTATATATTTGCAACGCAATATTTTACAACACATTCCACTATTAAATTTAAGGATAAGTGCACTACAAGTCTTAAAACTTATCGCACAAAAGTGCATTTGAGTTCTAAAACTTATCAAATTGATATAATCGAGTCCTTCCATTAATATTGTCAATTTATCTAACGAAAAATATTGAAGTAGTTTTTTTAAATTTGTTTATTTATCCTATGTGGCATTTTTTTATTATGTTTTCATAGTTGAAAACCTTTAAAAAAGCGAAAATAATTCTTAAAAAAAAAAAATTGACAAAAAGAGGCATGATGCCAACGACATTGCTAACCTTAGACGGCGGCCGTCGTCAGCCCAAGTGATGCCTGGGCGAGACTTGCCCAAATCTGGGTGACACCTCAGCTAGGGTTGGTGAGGCTTGCCTAGATCTGGGCAATGCCAGCCCTTGCTTGTGGCTGGCGAGCCTCCCCAACCCCGGGCGAGGCCTCGCTAGCCCCAAGCGAGGACCGGCGACCCTCGTTAGGCCCAATTGAGGGCCTGGTGTCGCCTAGATTTGGGCGAGACTCGCTTGGGTCGGCATGGGCCACCCCCCTCCGTCACCTAGGGCTGACAAGGTCGACGGCCCCCTTCGACGATGATAGCGGTAGCAATAAGGGGCGCCTAGCCACCATCCCTGCATCTTTTTTCTTTATATATATATATATATATATATATATATATATTTCATTTTGATTCCTCAAGTATTGAAAATTTTTAAAATTGATTCCATGAATGTCGAATCGCGTGTCGAAATTTTGGACTCGCATGTCAGAAGGTGTTGGGGAGAGTTGATCACGTGTCAGATTTTCCGATATTCGTTGACCGCGTGTTGGACATGCCATGAAGGCTCTTGGAGAGTATTGGTAATTCTTAGCCAGACTGGTAATTCTTAGCTAGACGTCATGAAAAAAGCTCAAATAGAAATAGACGACGTCATGGGCCGAGACTGTCTTGTTGACGAAGGTGACATCCATAGGCTGCCTTGCCTTTAAAACATCAAAAATGAGGCACTCAATTGTTTTTGGCGGTGCCACTCCTAGGGCTCATGAGTCTACTAAGGATTGCACGATCGGCGGGTTCGATGTGCCTCGAGGCACCATGATCCTAGTTAATGAGTGGACAATTCAGAGAGATCCAAAAGTGTGGGACGATCCCACAAGTTTTAAATTGGAAAGGTACGAGGGATTGGAAGGTGGTCATACGTACTGGTTGTTGTCATTTGGGATGGGGAAGAGGGGCTGTCCTGGTGCTGGACTTGCTGATAGAGTGGTGAGCTTGGCTTTGGTGGCGCTTATTCAATGCTTGGAGTGGGAACGAGTCGGCGAAGAGCCAGTGGACTTGTCTAAGGGGACGGGACTCGCAATGCCCAAGAGAG
Organism: Eucalyptus tenuipes; assembly: GCA_014182365.1. Lineage (NCBI taxonomy): Eukaryota > Viridiplantae > Streptophyta > Magnoliopsida > Myrtales > Myrtaceae > Eucalyptus > Eucalyptus tenuipes. The sequence goes on from CM024542.1 coordinate 2,039,514, forward strand.
AGCCATTGGAGGCTATGTGCAAAGCGCGTGAATGCATGATAGCTAATGTTCTTGCGCAGCTTTGAGACGATCGTTGTCTAGTGAACTCATTTTGGTCATGTATCTCCAATGTTTTTGAATGATCAAATAAACGGAAAATAGGAGTGACTATGCAGCTTTAGGCTAGTGCAGCTTTAGGAATGATCGCGAGCTTCAGAAGCATACTGAGGAGGCCAATGCAGGTTTAGGCCTCTCTCTTTCAGGAGAAAAATGTTGGTTTATATAGATACCACAACATTGTTGATGCCCCTCTCTATATTTCGGGCATTTGTTGGTGCACCGGTGACTAATATGGCTGGCCCGGCATACTGAGTCACCATGGCTTGTTAAAATCCATTCCAAAATGAGAGTGAATGGAATTTGCAAATGGACAAAGGATGTCCAAAACATCACAAAATGAAGGGTTTAAATATGACATGAAAAACTTAAGAAGTGTACAACTTTAGCATCCCTAAATAATTAATGGACTAAGTTTAATCCCCCGAAAGATTATAGTATGGAGATCCTTTTAATATGATTATTCGACTGAATTTGATTAGCATTACTTGAAGTCATGTAATAAGTATTGTCTCACTTGTGTGTCTTTGATTAAAAAATTTGGGCGTTCAGTGATTGACTCATAGATTGAGTTTGAAATTCTTTTTAACACCAGATCTGAATTTTAGTTAAGTTTACACCGATCAAGGCCCTTGATAGAGCGTAATATTATTTGCCATCTGAGCCCTATGGCGTAGCATGAACAACGAAGCGTCTCACAATGGGACTGCAACAAGCACTCTCACTTCCACCGACGTTGCAGCTTCTACAGCAGGGTGGCTCGCCCCTCGCATCCCTCAACATGAAGCAGACTAGCTCCTCCTCCTTCGAAATCAATGGGCTGAAGCCCCTCTTTGGGAGGTTCAAGCTATAATACTGACGGAACTGCTGATGGCGATCCAGGATGGGCAGGTGCGGAGGGAGTGACCAGGGACTCCTGTGGCAGATGGATCTCTGAGTTTAGCAAACGATAGGGACGGCAATGGTGTTTTGACATTCTAGGCAAATCTCGACGCTCTACCATGAGCTAAGGGATTGAATTATATATCTAAACCTGATTATTGAGTCGGATGCTAGCGCTGGAGTTCAACTGTTACATCTTAGTACTCGATTGAAGGGAATGACTAGCGATGATGGATTGAGTTTTCTTCAAACATGCTTCCCCGGATGCAAATTCAGTTGGTGGAGTGTCCTTTAGGATAGAATATTGGCTACATTTAGTGCTCCAATGTGACAAATAAGAAGGTACCTCAAATCACGCCACGTGTCCAACATGGGTCCCGTTGTTAGGCCAATTTCTAAAGCCCGAGTTGTTAGGCCAATTTTTGAAATTTGTTTGACTCTTCCTCTTGAGAGAGGAGAAAATATTGGCTATGTTTGGTACTCCAATATAACAAATAAGAAGGCACCTCAAAAAATCGCGTCAGGTGTCCAACATGGGCCCATGTTATCAGGCCAACTTTTGAAATTTGTTTGGCAGCGATTTGAAGTGCCTTAGGACTAGATGTCGCTAATATTTTCTCCTCTCACAAGAGAATAAGCTGAACAAATTTTAAAAATTGGCCTGACAACGTGGGCTCACGTTGGACACGTGACGCGATTTGAGATGCCTCATTATTTGTCATGTTAGAACACTAGATGTAGTGAATATTTTCTCATCCTGTAGCCGTTTTATCCCATTTACTCGAATGACTTGTCTGCCAACCCTGTACTGCCCTATGTATCAATCACTACTCGATCTTTATTTACTTCCTTCTATAGAAAAAGCGAGAGATGGAGGAAAATATGGCTGTGAGAAATAATGCTGCGTTTTGTACTAGTTGGTGCTGATTTTTAGGGAGGAGTGATCCCCCAACACCCTTCCCCAAAGACCCATCCAGAGGCGAGACGAATAAGCAACCCACCATTATGAAAGTCCCATAATATACAACGAAACACGCACGAATTAATTCATCAGTCGAACGCCAATCGAATTCAGCAAGAAAAGAAAAGAAAAGCAACCAACTGCTCCTCATCAAATCTCACCATCTGCCGGACAGAAAGAGAGAGAGAGAATACCTGCCGAAGAAGGTCATAATTCTCCAGGAAACAAGAGCGATGGAATCGTTTTGTAATGGCACTTTCGAGGAAGAGGAGGGCGTGTTGGCTAATGTCCTCCTCCCTAAAAATAAGGTGAATCTTCTCTGGACCTGTTATGATTGATGACACATCCTCGGCAGTCCTATTTTTAGCTGGGAAAATTTTGAATAGGGATCTAAAGTACCCTCCTTTTTTTCAAAATGGGACTTAAAGTAGAGTTTGTCTTAAATAATAACTCAAATCAGTCATTTAGTCTCAAATAAGAGCTTGACTCGCCAGCCGACGAACAGATACATTCCAATGGCCTGATCAGGGGTATTTTCATCCAAAAATATTCTTTCTTCATTTCTCTTTTCCCTTTCATCTTCTTCTTGATTCCACCTATGGTTGTCCTTTTCCAACGTTTTCTTCATCAATGTTCAAGATAGGTATTGCCAAGATCAAGAACACCAGAATTGGGGCGCACCATTTTCTATGTTCTCTCGAGCAGTCAAACAGAGAGAGACATCTACCTGTGACTGTGGTGTTGGTATGGGCAACAAATGAGAGAGTACTTCTGTGAGATGAAAGGCAAAATTGGGATTCACCAATTTTTGGGTAAGGATTGCCGGGATTGTTTCAAATTGGCACATAAGAAATGCGAAACATTTGAAACATGACATCTCTCCTTTCCGGAGTGTTTTACGTATCTGGCGAAACTCGTCCTTAACGCGAAAGATTCTGAATTGAGCAGAGGTTTTAGTGCGAGCGTGAAAGTAAGAGACGGCCATGGTGTTTGTGAAGGGGTTGAATCTGAGGCCGCATAGGACAAGAGAGAATGCCCTCGACTGTATCATGGTGAAGCAAAATGGGGGAGAAAGAAGATCCATGGCTTGGAACCAAAAGAAGAAGAAGATGAGTAAAGGGGAAAAAATGAATAAGAAACGAAGAAAGAAAGAAAGAAAAGTATGAGAGTGAGCGGCCAAGTTCCGCCTTCTCTGCGACCACCAAGTCCACTCTGCCAACCTCTTCTCCCTCGCCTCCGCCTGCTGCTCCACCAACAACCTCGTCCTCTACTAGGACTACAACTGAGATGCTCACGCAGCCTTCCTCATCCCTTCCTCCCACCACCGCTCCCAGATTGACGGCTTCTCCGGCTAGCCCTTCACCCTCGAGCTCACCATCCTCTAGTGCCCCGATTTGGATGGCAAAAATTTAATGCCTAATGAAGAAGAAGATTTTTTTTTTTTATTTTCGGTCAAATGAAAAAGAAGATGAACATGGATGAAGGGTTACAAAAAAAATAAAATAAATACTTTTGGACGAAAATACCCTGATCAGGCCCTTTATTTGAAACTAAATTACTACTTCGAATCCTAGGCAAACTTCACTTAGATATTCTTTTGAGAAAAGGAGGCTCTATTTGAAATTTTCCTTTTTTTAGTTTGATTAGTTTCGTGTTTCTGCGTTTTGACCTTCAGGCCTGGTCAGACAAAAGAAGGGTCCTCGGTTTGATCCGGTGGCTCCTGCGTTCGCACTCTTCTTTCCACGATCGACTGCCACGAAGCAACGGAACATCATCTTTGACCATAACCCTTGGATTTCATCTTCTTTTTTCTCATCATGAGTGGACTGGGAAACCTTACGAACGAACGATTCGTATATAAAAGCGCAGTTAATTAAGTCGTGGTGTCCACCGACCAAAAATAAAAATAAAAAAGTCGTGGTGTCCAGCGCGCGCGCGCCCCATCTAGCGCAGGTCAATTTCCCATGGACCAAGACGGCACTTGCATCCACAGCATCAATCATCCTTCGATCTTTATGATAAAAGGTAAAAACAGAGTTTATATTAAAAAAATATTCACATATCTGGCAGATCACATTTAATATCCAATAAAATGGTATCGTGTTATTCAATAAATGAATTTCCTAAAGGCGTCTAATTAAAAATTCGCAGACAGCGCCCCCTCTCCTTTTGCTTGTCCAAAAAGAAAGCGCTCGCACATGGACAAACGCACATGGACAAACGATACTAGAAAAAGAATAAACAAATGACAAAGAAGAAATAAACTCATATCGCATTTCCAGTCGGAGTTAGGGTTAGAATTCTTTTCTCTTTCGGTACATAATGTTTCCGGGACACGTTGTTGAAGTTCAGATCTCAGCCAACTCTAATCTATAGATTTTTATAGGCTTCGGCACTCTAAAATAGTCAATTTCAATGTCGAAGACTCTTAAGTTAAGATGATTGATTGCCATTCACCGTACATGAACGATGGCTTTGAAATATATATTAACCCAGTGCACTATTGACGAGATAGTGTCAAGACCATAAAATTTCCTAAGTCGGACAGTATTGATAAAGTAAAGTCATCAACTAAACAAAATCAAGTACAATTAGTATGACTAATTAATAGAACGTGATAGGTGTTGACGAGGAAGAAGATAAGCAATATATATGATAAGTGCATGTGATTTAATATAAACTGCTACAAAGGTCGATTGACATTTATGTCAATAATTTTCAATCAAAATTAGTCAAATGGACCAAATTCGTATCAATGTGAAAATATTTTAAAATTAAATTGGTTTAATTGAAAGGTTTATAATTAAATTGATACCAATGTAATAGATTTATAACTTTTTGGGTACTTTTCTGCTAATAATTTTGATAATGCACAGCATTACTTAATAGTTAATACCTAGAAATGGTCTAAAAATGTGAAAAGCTTGACCCCACGTACCCTTTAAGGTCTTAAAATATGAAAAGCCTCCACCCTCTTCCACGGCTCTCTTCCCATTCTAGCTTGACCCTCTTCCTCCATTCTCTCACGTCTCTCTTCCCATTCTCTCTCTCTCCCCAACGCCGCCTCCAACCCATGTTTTCGATGGCGGACGCGTGGGTGTATATCCTCTCAGCATCCTCCTTCCTCTTTCTTCTCTTCTTGTTCAAATTGCAGAGAAGTGGCAAGAGAAATCTCCCGCCGGGCCCGCCTTCCCTCCCCATCATCGGCCACCTCCTCCTCATAAAAGAACCCGTCCACCGGACCCTCCAGTCCCTCTCCGACCGCTATGGCCCTGTCCTTTCCCTCTCATTCGGCTCTCGGCCTGTGGTCGTCATATCCTCCCCGTCCGCCGCCGAGGAGTGCTTCACCAGGAATGACGTCATCCTCGCCAACCGCCCCTGCATGCTTGCGAGCAAGATCATGGCCTACGGCAACACTACCATCGGCACCGCCCCCTACGGTCCCCACTGGCGCAACCTCCGCCGCCTCACAGCCCTCAAGATCCTTTCGCCGCATCATCTCGCCGGCTCCCACGCCATCCGGCAGGAGGAAGTCAGGCTCCTCGTGAGGAGCCTCTACAAGGCGACCTCCTCTGGCCGGGTGGCGGTTTCACGAGGGTGGAGATGAGGTCGAAGCTGCAGGAGCTGCCCTTCAACATCATCATGAGGATGATCTCTGGGAAGCGCTACTCCGGAGCCGCTGTCGACGCAGGCGACGCCGAGGTGGCCAGGCGGTTCAGGGAGGTAATAGAGGAGCAATTCGAGTTGAGCGGGACGGACCCGGGCGATTACTAGCCAGTGCTGAGGAAGGTGGTGGACTTTAAGGGGAGGGAGCGGAGGATGGTGGACGTGGCCAAGAGGTGCGATGTGATCTTGCAGGGGATGATAGACGAGCACAGGTCGAGAAGGAAGAGAAGTGATGCCGACGGCGGCCGAGAGGACGAGAGCAAGACGATGATCGACACCATGCTGTCGGAGGGCCACACGGACGACATCATCAAAGGCCAGATCAATGTACATATTCTATTCCCTTGATTTATGCATACACAGTGCCATGTTTCTTAATTATTGGATTCGGTTGAATCTGACTCATACCCTTCATTTAAAAATAAAATAAAATTACTTAATAAATAAGATTAAAAAATTAATATAATTAAAAAATAGCATGTTGATTATATAAAAAATGAGAGGCAAGCAAATTTTAGTTTTCATGGGTATACCATGAAGTGAAAAAAAAAAAAAATTTGTCTCCTTCTCAAGCAAAGATTTTTATTTAATCCCTGTGCTTGAAGATGGTTTAGAATCGAAGTATACATATATCTATATGAATTAAGATTGTAAGTAATGACTTGTTTTATTTGGATACCACAAATCTAACGATCGATATTAATTTAAATGAATTGGACTTTGCTCGATAGAGTTCGAAACCAGTTTCACAAAATATAGTCATCGTGTCCTTCTATATTGTCTATCCCCCCAAAGGTTTTATTTTTCTTTTCTATTTTGAGTAATAGGGTCTTGTTTCTTACCCTTTATTATATGATTCGAACAATGTGAATCCAATGCTTATGCTAAATCACGTGGATCTCGTGTGGGGTTCATCTCATCCAACAGTGCATGTGAGTTGCGCTCACATCTAATGATTCACATGAACCGGGATCATGTCTGAATTTTTCTTTCTTGAATGGTAGCTGCTATCTAGATTGTTGTTCATTAAAGAGATGAAAGAGGAGAGAGGTCAGAAAGAAAGAGCTCGTATAAGGTAATATGTGTGAAAATGCTGATTAGTCAAGTCCATGGATCTTTAGTCATGTGTGCAGTAAATGGCTTAACTGGGATCCTCATTTTCTTTTCCTTGAACTTACGCATGTTTTCCAACTCCGATGGATTCAAGCTGTTCGAACCATAGAAATGTATGTTGTCTAAAATAACTTGCCATCATCGACAAGCCACCGTGGAAAATTGACATGGCCAAAAGTCATGCCGTTCGGTGGCAAATTTCTTTTTATAATGGTGGCTTGTCCATGGAGGCAAGATCTTTTCCACGCCATACTCTGGCAGAGGTTGACATGAGCTCGAACAAATAGAAATTGGGATTAATCGACCAAATTAGAAAATTTATGCAAGTTAAATGATTTGATCAGGAAAACTCGTGGAGGATAGGCAGTAGCTATTCGAAATACTTCTATGTCTACATGATGCACGAAACAGATAGAGTTTGCACTTTACATAAACTGAATCTATTCCTTTTACATTTGCCTCTTTACGCTTGAACGTGATGGTTCTTCAATTTCAAAGCTAGTTTGATCTATTTTTGAAAGAACTGAACATATACTTAATTTTTAAACACAATTTGCGGCAGTCAATGTTAAGTGCAGGCACGGACACATCCGCGGTAACGATAGAATGGGCCATGTCCCTCTTGCTCAATCATCCAGATGTCATGAAAAAAGCTCAAGCAGAACTAGACGACGTCGTTGGTCGAGACCATCTAGTTGACGAAGTTGACACCCACAAGCTACATTGCCTTCATAACATCATCAATGAGGCACTTCGATTGTTTCCATCAGGGCCACTCCTAGTGCCTCATGAGTCTGCTGAGGATTGCACGATCAGCGGGTTCGACGTGCCCCGAGGAACCATGATCTTGGTTAATGCGTGGGCAATTCAAAGAGACCCAAAAGTGTGGGATGATCCCACAAGTTTTAAACCAGAGAGGTATGAGGGATTGGAAGGTGATCATGCGTACGATTGTTGCCGTTTGGGATGGGGAGGAGGAGTTGTCCAGGTGCTGACCTTGCCAATCGAGTGGTGAGCTTGGCTCTGGCGGTGCTTATTCAATGCTTGGAGTGGAAACGAGTCGGCGAAGAGCCGGGACTCACAATGCCCAAGAGAGAGCCATTGGAGGCTATGTGTAAAGCGCGTGAATGCATGATAGCCAATGTTCTTGCGCAGCTTTGAGAAGGTCTTTGGTCATGTATCTCCAATGTTTTTGAATGATCAAATAGACTGAAAATAGGAGTGACTGTGTAGCTTTAGGCCAGTGCAGCTTTAGGAGTGGTCGTGAGCATCAGTAGCATCCTGAGGAGGCCAATGCAGGTTTAGGCCTCTCTCTTAGGAGAAAAATGCTGGTTTATATAGATACTAGCAACATTGTTCATGCCTCTCTCTATTTCGGGCATTTGTTGTTGCACCGGTAACTGAAATAGTTGGCTTGGCATACTGAGTTACCATGGCTTGTTGAAATCCGTTCCAAAAAGAGAGTTTGATGGAATTCGCAGATAGACAAGGGATGTCCAAAACATTGCAAAATGAAGGGTTTAAATATGACATGAAAAATTTAAGTAGTGTACAGCTTTAGCATCCCTAAATAATAAATGGACTAAGTTTAATCTCCCGAAAGATAATAATATGTAGATTCTTCTAATATGATAACTTGAATGAATTTAATTTACATTACTCGAAGTCATGTGATGAGTGTTGTCTCACTCACATCTGTTGGTTAAAAAATTGGGTGTTCAGTGGTTGGCCGAGAGACTGAGCTCGGAATCATTTTTACACCAGATTTGAATTTTAGTTAATTTTATGTATGAATAATATCCCTAAATTGTAATATATCGGTCAAGGCCCCTGAAAGAGCGAAATATCGTTGGGTGTGACATGAACAACGAAGCGTCTCACGATGGGACTGCAAAAAGCACTCCCACTTCCACCGATGCTGCAGCTTCTACATGAAGTAGGCTAACCCCCTCTTTGGGAGGTTCAAGCTATAATACTGACGGATCCGGCGATGGCGATCCGGGACGGGCAGGTGCGGAGGGAGTGATCGGAGGCTCTTGTCGCATATGGGTCTTCGAGTTTAGCAAGTGATAGGGACTACAATGGTGTTCTGGCATTTCAGCGTCTTCCCAACGCTCTACCATGAGCTAAGGGATGGAATTATATATCTGAAGCTCATCATTGCATCTCAGTTAACGCCGCAATCGAGCCTATCGGAGTCAATCGAAGGGAATTACTGCGACGGTCGATTGAATTTTCTTCGAACTCGCTTCCCCGGATGCAAATTCAGGTGGCGGAGGAAAATGTCGCCCATGAGACATAATGTTTTGTTTTGTACTAGTTGGTGCTAATTGGAACCCTAAAATAAATTTGACAAACAGGTGATTATAAATTAAACAAAGGTTTGGTTTATGGTTCTAGCTCAGCCACGAAGTCTTTAGCTCTTCATAAATCAAGTTTTTCAAAATCTTTATCAACTTGTGAGTGCGTGAATAATGCGTGCCAGCTCCTTAGAGCAAGGTTGAAAAAGATTTTTCTAATTTGATTTGAACGATAGAACAAACAAATAAATTGCTCGAGAAATAAAGTGCAAGAGCCTGAAATTAAAGGATCAACGGAAGAATCAAAGGAAATTTGGATGAAGAACACAAAACCAAAGGAAATTTGAATGAGTAAATCTCATAACAAATTTTTATTTTTTTTATTTATTTTCAGAACAAGTTATTAATCTCACAATAAATTTAAAACAATCACCTAATAATTTCTGTAGACTCAAAAAAGTATAAGCAGTTCAATGGAAGAAAGGAGACTCGATATCCAAGTCGGAAGCATATTTATTCCTCACTCAAGACCTTTTCAAAATGATAATCATGCATTTTCTTGAGGTGAACTTCATATCCACACTATAGATGTAGCGTCCTCTTGCGATTAGCCTGTCTCGCCCGTGGGACATGGACATCGCCATAATAAAATGAGAGAGTCTAGTCTATTGTCAATTTGTGCGGTCGACTTTAACAATACTTTCGAAAATAAAATTAGCAGGTCAAAGAAAGCGTGAGCTCAAGCGATTCATCATAGAGATGCCCTTTGGACGACTCCACGTCATTTTGTCTTGACAGAAAAGAATTATGTATGCGGATCTGTTTGCGGACCGTGCTGCTCTCAATCAATTGTTAGTTGTCCCTCATTATATTTTACTTTATTCTAAAAGGAGAACCCACTGAAATTCCTGTCGATTCGTCCAAGATAGGACTCATTCCCTCTCTTTTATCACATAAACAAGGTCAACTTGAGAGAGAGAGAGAGAGAGAGAGAGAGCTGCCAGCATCGACCAGATCTACAGCTCTTCTCAACCAAAACCCAAATTAATTTGATCCCCACCTTCTATGATCATGCATGTGCCCTTGAGCAGATGGATATAATTTGACCGCAGCCCTAAAAAGCATAGTTTCTACCTTATCATTGAGCGAGTTCACGTATAGTATGGACACGTTGCAGAAACTTGCCGACATTCGAGTCAACTAGGTTGGATTTCTCTCGATCGTCCATAATTAATTAAACTCATGTAACGGGTATGATTGATCGGATCCACATGAACTCGAATCCAGGAAATAGATATCAATTCCCTAGGGCTAAATCGCTTTCGGCGGACAAGTAGAAGAGCATCGAACCCGCTTACGCTTGCGAGATCTGTGTACCAGCCGACAAACAAACGGGGACATAATCTCTGGTTATTCTCAAGAACGCAAACTGTGACTGAACCTCGTTCAAAAATATAAGTTAACCTTCGCTAAATTCTCGCTGGACTCCATATCTTTAAGCAACGAGACTATGCCAAGCCAACGCTGCAGATTTAAATACTTTCAGAAGCACCTGAATCAACTCCACTTCACTCTGCACCGAAATCAACCGTCGTTCTCGTGCCTCAGCAGCATTTCCACCACTTGGCTCATGGTGGGTCTGGCGTCTTTATCTTCCTCCACGCACCTGAGCGCGACCTCGATCAAGATCTCCATCTTCTTCGGGTCGTAGTCACCCTTGAGCGCTGGATCCACCATCTCTTTGAGGCGGGACCCCGTCCTCCCCGGTTCGTTCACCTTGTTCCTTGCCCACGGGACGAGCTGGACTTGCTTGGCGTCCCCTCCGCTCTCCAATGAGTGGACACTCGTCGTCGGGCTGATTCCCGTCACCATCTCTAGCATGACGATCCCGTAGCTGTAGACATCCACCTTGGACGTGATGGACAGATTCGAGACCCATTCGGGAGCCATGTAGCCTCTGGTTCCTCTGATCCTCGAGAAGTCGGAATTCGTCACTTTCCCTCGGTCCATAAGCTTGGATAGCCCAAAGTCCGCGACTTTGGGTTGGTAATCGGAGTCTAGGAGAATGTTCTGAGGCTTCACGTCGCAATGCAGAACCCACTCCAGGCACTCCTCGTGGAGATAAGCTAGGCCCTTCGCGGTGCCTACCGCAATATCGAACCGCCTCTTCCAGTGGAGCTCTGGCGACGACAGGTTCTGTGCCAAAGACCCGTGTTCCATGAACTCGTACACCAATAGCCTGTGCTTTCCCTCGGCACAGTAACCCCACATCTCGATCAAATTCATGTGGTTCACCCTCCCGATCGTGCTGGCCTCCGCCAGAAAATCGGCCTCTCCGGTCGTGGCATTGCTGAGCACCTTCACTGCTGCGACTCGATCATCAGGCAACAGGGCCTTGTACACGATCCCGCCTGCGCCTCTCCCAATCTCCTTGCTGAAATTCCGCGTTGCCTTCTTGAGCTCGTCATAGGTGAACCGCTTGAACCCGGTCGCGGCGAGGAGGTAGCTCTGGTGTGCAGAAGTGACATCCTGCTGGTTCCTAATCAGGAAGAACCACACCAAGAACACCACCACGATCTCGATCCCTCCCACCACGCAGGCGAACCAGAGCATGAAGTTCAACGCCCCGTTTTTGCCTTTCTTGGAGTAAGTCCTGTCCAAGATCTTCACCTCTGGCGTGGGAGGGCAACTGTACTGAGTCCTCTTCACCAGTTGGTCCACAGTGAAGGTCTTATTCTTGGGGACCTTGATGAAGAACTCGCCAGTGAAGCTGGGCAGGTTGTGACCATTCAGGAGCTCGATCTTGGGGTAGCAATCGAACGTGCCCCCGGAGCTCGACTTGCTGTACTGGAATCCTCGGCAGTTGCACAGGTTCAGGCAAGTCTGCCTGCACGTCTCGAGAGTGGTGTTAAAGATGGTGTTGTAGTCGTAGCCATAGAAATCGATGTACAGGAGCTTCACGAACCGAATCTCGTCGGTGGCGCACCCGTCGGAGAAGGTGAAATCGGGCACGCAACCGGCCGACCAGTCGCCCGGGACCTTGGGGACGTACCCAGGCACGCAGGAGCAGCTCCGACCCTTGGCCGGGTCGTAGCTGCAGAGGCTGTTGTTGCCGCACACGCCGTGGATGAAGCAGGGGATGCTGCTGAGCGCTTCCCACGTCACGGCCCAGACAGCCGAGCCCCGCTCGCGGCTGTAGACCCGCAAGTTGCCGTCAAAGTCGAGGGTCATCCTTCTCTGCCTAGCCGCGCCGTAGTCAGAGGTGGAGAACGAGTAGTTGTCGGAGGACTGGAAGCGGCCGAGGGGTCGAGCACAGCGATGCGGCTGCTGTTGTAGAGGAATCGGCCAAGCTGATTACTCGGGACCCATGGGTACGGCCAGTAGACGCCCGAGATCGACGGGCCGTCGAAGAGGAGGCGGAGGACATTGTCGTTGTCGAAATAAAGCTTGTAGAAACCGCTCGAGTAGTTGTACCGGCTCCGAGCAGAGATCAGGAACGTGTTTCTGGTGAGTGGCTGCTGAGGCAGGAGGGTGTTGGTCGGCGAGTCGAAGCTCTGCCACAGGACGCCGCCGCTGCCGTCGGCGAGGAAGAGATTCCCGGTATCGTTGAGGCGGAGCTCGGCGGCGGAGCCGGATCTGGTGCCGGAAGACCAGACCTCGGCGCCGGCATCGCCCGCGTCGGTGAGGACGAGGTTGCCCGAGTCGAGGAGGGACAAGGCGGAGCGTCGGCCGTTGACGGGGGCCTCGCGGTTGGCCATCCAGACGGGGGTGCAGTTGGCACCGAAGCAGGGGGGGTCGCTGAACCAGACGGCGAAGCCATAGGCGTTGTCGCCAACGGGGAAGAAGCCAGCGGAGAAGACGCCGGAGGGAGAGACAAGGACGTCGCCGGGGTCCTCGACGGAAAGGGACGCGCGTTTGGCGAGGCTGGGCAGCGCCGAGGTGGAGAGCCGACAAGACTGGAGGAAGAGGAAGAGGAAGAGAGGGAGGAGGAGCGAGGGTGGCGGAGCCATTAGGACTCGGCGGCGAAAGGCGAGTTGCAGGGAATCTCGCCGAGGACGATATAGATATACGATATACATATACATATATATATATATATATATATATGTATATATATATATATATATTTGTGTGTGTCTGAATGTGTGTGTACGCGGCGAAAGGCAAGCCGCCCATTAAATGCATTGCATTGTCCACATGGTAAATGGTCAAAAGAGGATATTTTGGATTGATCTCTGGACGTTGCTTATCGTGAAATATGGATCAGCCATGTCCAGAAAAGGGACAAATTATAAGGGAGGTCCCTGCCGGTTTTAACTCGCTTTTAGGTCTCGTTGCTAGTTATTAAGATCGGGGACCAGCTCATCGATGGATAGTTTGGTTTTGATTTTATTTTCGACAAACTCGCTTTAATAACTAACTAATCTGAATGTTACAAAAAAATTGACATGGCAACTTGTGTAACAACAATAATAACTAGTGAACTCGTATATTGACCTAGTAAATTACTCAATTTTACAACTTTCATATCACAGTAACTAACTTTCTTTTAAAACAGGTAGGTCAACATAAGTATCAAAAACACCATTGCACTTTCGATTGACTTGTACAGAATTTGTTAAGGCTTGCGAAGTAATCCTATTTAGCATTTATCTATCTCTCTCTTGCGACTCATAGCCACCTTTAAGCCCGACTTCCATGCTTCCCTCGCCCTCGTCACCAATCTGTTAAAGATTTTGAGGATGTCCTTTCACTTTTCTTTTCTTTTTTTCCTTTGAAATTTCTCTTCCAGTGTTAAAACTAGAGTAACTATGCTTGGTTTGAGATCTCAAATTTCAGACTTTTCTTTCTATGGATTTTCGGCTCCCACTTTTGCACGTCCAAGACATGCCACCCTCCACCGTCATCTCTACATTTGCATTTATCTCCCCATGCATCGATGGATGGCACCGAGACATTCATAAGTCCAAGTCAAGACTGATATGATTGTCGTGAAGGCAGCAGAAGTTAGGTAACAAATGCAATGTTTAGTGGAAGGTCCAGGCATTATGGGGCCGAGGCGGATGAAGACCAGGTCAACGTCAAACAAGGCGGCAGTCACCTAACGTGGACACTTTGCCGCATGATAAAAAAATCCCTCGTTTTGACAGGTGGCTGCTTGTCCTAACGTTCGGGTGCCACGTGTCCATGGGGTCGCTTCCCCGAGAAGTTAAAAAGCATATTAGAAATATATTGTTTGCCCCGATCGAGAGTTGCCCGGTCTGGTTGGTTGCTTTTTGCACGCAATATCGAAGTATCAATTAGAAAAATAGTCAAAATTGGAGCCTATTCGGTCTTTTTTTTTTTTTTTAACTCATCAAAGAGCGAACGGCCAAAAAAGTAAAAGATAAAAGGTTCTCATTAAATGCTGCGGTTAACTATTCGGCAAAATATAGTCATTGAGCATGATTTCAATTTAAAATTTGCCCATTTGACGTGTAGGTGTATGTTCTTGAGTTGGGGGCATTTTCGAATTTTTCTTTATAGCTAGAATCTAGCTAATTTGAAGTAGTTTTTCCTTCTTTTTTTTTTAATACATTTCAAGTTATAGTATATATAAGGCCTGATCATTGATAGTGAAAAGTTTTTAATTATGGGAAGGTTAAGTGTCAAAATAATACAATTGCTAAAAATATATACAAGTTGAATCTACTTGATATAATTTGATATTCAATTTTGAATTTTGCTTTTATTGCTTGGTAACTAGAGTAAGTGATGGTCATGATAACAATGAACTTTTAACAAATGATATGGGATAGTGAAATTACTATGGAATCTCATGATCGTATCATATGCATGTTTCATTAGCAAACTTTAGAGGCATTGGTAATTTATTAAATGGAAAATTGAAGATCTAAAATCATAAGCCAATTCTTTCATAAAAAGTTCAATTAAACTCAGCATTATCAACTGATATAAGATGTCTCCATCAATGACGTATAAAAGATGAGACAAATAATTTTGAAATGGTATAAAAACATGACCAAAAGCCTTTATGAGAAGATAGTAGCTTGCACTAGCAGAATTTGTTCTCGCACGTTGGCTGATAGGTTTTAACTTTTGCGATTTTGGAATATTGGATGAAGGTTTAGGACCATGAGGTGGGCCTGGACAAAAATTCGGTGCCGAATCAGTGGGCGAGTTGGGCCTGGGCGAGGGCCTTGAGACGCGGCACGACCATGTGTTAATTAAAAGCGATTATGAATAATTATTGTTAATGATTTTACTTTGATATATGATATTTGTAGGCGCTGATAAGATAAAATAATCCCGAATTTCTAATATAGCAAAGAAATACTACAGAACTCAGGGGTTAAGCAACAACCTAAAATAACACAAATACCAAAATGAATTTTATTTGATTTTTCCATTTCTATTTTTTAGCCAAAAAGTCATGAAAAAATTATAACTGAGTCTATGTGTCAAATTTTGTATATTACGAATATTTCAGGTGTCTCGAATTAAAAAATAATAAGCAAATTGCATATTCCTTAATATTTTCTCTAAGCATAAAGTACAAGTCAATCTAGATATGAGTCTTTTCATCATTTATAAAGTGGCACTTTGGTAAAGATAAATGTAATGGCCAATAAGCCGTCATTAAAGACCCTAACTCCTCTCTCTTCCAATCAGATGGAGCACCTCTAATTTTGCAAACCAGGAGTCGCCAGTTAGGGTTGCCTGGGATTCTAAGATCTTCCAAAATCCTAAGTTAGAATAATTGACAAAATAAAATTTGACTACAAACTAAAATACTAGACTAGAGTTGCCCTGATCGATTTAGGTAAACCTAGACCGATTGGATCTCAAGTAGTGTAGGGGAAATCAAACCAACTCATTGCATGCGTGAAGGAATTGGTCAAAGGCAATCTAGAGATCTTAGGTCCATGAGTCAGTTACGTGTGGGACGGATTAACATCCTAAGATGTCTTTTTCCGGCACCGCGGCCCTACTTTTGGTTTAGTCATGAGTCATTTGTTAGTTAATTTTCCAAGTACACAAGATGCTTTCAAGAATTTTGCCAAAATACTTATCTGGCGACATTATCGATCAACGGAACCATTTTTCCATGTGGGGTGCGTGACTCCACTTATGCGCACAAGCGTGAACCTGGACCGAACGTATATACCAGTATCTAGCCCCCTTGGCAAGAAACATTCAATTGGACCGGACTTAAAAATTTAGGCCGACTTGGCTTTGGACCCACTAACTTATGGATAGGATTTTATTAGCCCGCTTGATTTGGTTTTGACCCGCGAGACAGTTTTCCAAGTCCAACTCTATCTCTCGTTTCTTCATTGATCCCATCCACTAGTGTTCAGTATTCCTATTATAAGTATTCCTATTAAATCATTATAAGATAATTAATGATTTATTGAAAAATACAAATCAATTTTCAACTTGTCATTAAAGTTGAAACGGGGTTAATATCATCAATTATCCATGATCATATCTCTTTCTCTATCCAATGCACCTAACGTGTACATCATCTAGATAATATACAAGCCATGTAATCTCGTCTTGGTGAGCCACCTTTATCATTATTAATTTACAATGCACCTAACGTGTACATCGTCTAGATAATATACAAGCCATGTAATCTCGTCTTGGTGAGCCAGCTTTATCATTATTAATTTTGATATTCCCTTAATTTCTAAAATTATAAGTATATATATCGACATAGCTGGCAATGGCTAGTGTAGAATCGAATTAAACAATTTCTGTTAAACAAAGCTAATGCTCTTCAAATCTTAAATGAACAAATAGTTTATTGCATGTTCATCAATTCATCTATTTTTTTTTCTAGTTATTGTCACTCAATTGGCAGTTGGCACTTGACTCTTAATCATTAAGTGAGATTTGAAACTTTGTGAGCTTTCCTGTGACCCAAGTCTAATCATTCACGACATTGGCTCCTTTTCATTTGTTTACATGTTCTAATTTTTTTTTGGTACTACATCATGCCTTGATTCTTCCTATCGAATTAAGTAATTAGGCATGTTGGTGTGAGTTCCTCCATGTATGAATAACAATTTCAAAAAGTTGGTGTTTTTAAAAAAGATGATCAATGTTTCATAGATATATGATATATTATATTATAAACCATCGAACTTTTTAGTCTACTCTGAAACCCTCTAAACCCCTAGTGCCTCCTTCTCTATTCTCTTCATAGTTCAATTTGCCTTGTAAGTTAGAAAATAGAAAGAAACCTAGCATTTGACTAAAAAAAAAAAAAACGCCTTGGCTTTGCTTGCCTCTGTTCCCTTGCATCATATGTTTGTTTTTATGATTTGTTGCTTTTAGCAAGTGTGAAATATCCATTGTTACTTACTTTCATTTATATTTGATATTATTTGATTCCCTACTTAAAAAAAAATATAATTTGAAATAGTATATTTGTCCTTTTAAAGAACATAAAAAATGAGACAAAAAATAATCGGTTGGTCCCAAGTGAGCCGAACCCTCTTTGGCCCATTGGGCCAAAATCCTCTCCTTACATTGCAAAAGTTACAAAATTACCATTAACCTAAAATTACTAAATCACCCTTGCCATGTCATTTGATTGCAAATTAAAAGCATGCATTAGCGTCTCAATCCTAGCATCTAAAGTGTAAAGTCATCTATCCATGTGTTAAAATTGCAGCCAATAGGAAGTTATCTTAGTCATTAAGGGATCAACATGAGCCATAAGATCAATCAAAGGCTAAGATTGCATCATATATCCAAATTTTTCCCATCAAAATGCAAGATACATTGTCTTGCTCTCACATTAAGTGCCATTCACTACACTCACAACTCTCTCTCACTAAAATTTTCAGTTCCACAAACTCTCTCTCTCTCTCTCTCTCTCTCTTGCAACCAAAGGTTATGCTTCACATTGGAATCTCTTCCTCATTGTAATCTCTTCCTTTCCTTGTAAATTTCATCAATTCTTCCTCGATTTCATCACTTCCGACCATTCCTTGCAAATCAACTCTTGCAATTGAGCTTCCCATTGTGTCCATAAGGTTTTGGTGATCATTGTTTCCTTGAATTTTGATCAATTTTGAGATTGCTTACCTAATTCCAATAATCAAAGGTAGGTCCAATAATACTTTAGTCATCAATTTCATGTGATCATCCAAAGATGAAAGAATGAACATAGTTCAAAGTTGAAGGAAAATCATTGATCTATATTCAATTCCAACTACGAGGTGACAAAATTTGACAGTTAGAAGTTAGATCATATATTAGTATTAGTTTCATAGAATAGATGTTCTATTGCATGTTAAGGAGTTTTGAGATCATAATTTTCTAGGATAGCCAAATGCTTTGCTTGTCTATAGAAGTTGATTTGGCCAAATTGCATGTCGTTTTTATTAGAATTATTATGTTAGGATAGGTATTCTTAGGAAATTAGCCTAGTTTAGTTTATTGCTTGAATTTATATAATTCTATCCTAAGTTCATGTTCAACCAAATGACCTTATGTAGTCCTCAATGTTCATTTTGATAATTTATTAGCTTAGGATGACCTCATGTTAGGTGAATGTTGATTAGGAGTGATTTGATGATGTTTTCTGAATTATTTCATTAATATATGAGTAGATTAGGATTTGCTTGTTGTTGAATGTTCGAAGAAATTGATGAATGTTCTTGAGAGCATGTTGAAGATACACTATTGGTCTGAAGAATAGGTTGAATGTGTTTGAATATGCTTGAAGATACTCGAATATGAGTTTGAAGATTCAAAGCTTTTTCTTAAAAACTCAAGTCTAAAAAACTTTCAATTGTTTATCTATTTTTTTTTTTTTTTGTTTCAAATTTCAAAAAATTGTCTAAAACAACAGTTTTAGCCAATAAGATCATAAGCTTTCTCATTATATAAAATTTGTAAAAATCAAAGTTTATTTGGTCCAAAAAGGTACAAGCTCAATCTAGTAAAATGTTTGATGTGAAAAATTTATTCCCGTGTGCTTTGGACGTATTTTGCAATTTTGAGGAACTTGGATGCCTTTTTTGCAAAAAGTTAAAAAAAAACAAAAGTTGTTGAGGAGGACCTTAATTGTAAATCTGCAAAATTTCATATATATAGAGTCCAGGGGGGTCATTTTTGCAATGAATTGGACAAGTTCCTTACTGGCCTACAAAACTGTTTACATTTGAATCCTTGGGGAAATATTTAATTTTGTCTAAGATGGGGGCTTATTTGCAAAATCGTGAAATTTGAAGATAACATGCAGGGCTAGTTGTTTGTTAAATTTGGTGAGCATTTAGCTCATTAAAAAAATTTCCCTTATTTTTCAAAAGTCAGATCATAACCGAGTCGATTCAAGGTAGTTGGGTTAAATTGAGAAATTCAGCTCACAATTGGGGAAAATGATCTTAATGAACATTAAAATACACTCTCTAGGCTTTCAATTGCCACTAACTTCATTCAATTTTGACATAATTAAGGCCCTTAATCAAATTAAAACATAATCAGGTAGATGAGGATAAAAATTTAGAAGTGACCCTCTTGGTTCACTAATTGTTTGCTTGACCCCTAAGGCTAATTAGCCCAATTGCATGACTTAGTTGGCCTTGCATGTGGATGATTAGGTGTATGATAGACTACATATGTATGTCCTTCGGCCGGTAGTTTAGATGGGGGATTAGAACCTAGTTAGAGATTAATGACGTTAACCGATAATTACTTTGTGAACACAAATGGGGTTAATATCCATTGACTTTAATCAATGAACCCCTAATTTGATTAGGAGGTGTGTGGGGCTAATCGAGTTGCATGAAAGAAATCAAATTCCCAAGCCAAATTTCTTGATTGATTTGTACGAGTCTATTGATGATTTATTTTGAGTGAATGTATGAATTATATGAAATGGATGGTGGAAATTGATGATGATAGTGGCGGCCGAGAGCTTGAAGATCGGCAGCTAAGAGCTAACGGTGGCATCTTAAGGAGTTTAATTAGTGTTAGCTTGGATTTAAGTAGGCTAGTTTAGTTAATGAACTTAGGTTAATTTAGACTTGAGACAAGTATAACATAAGTGTTATAATTTTCACATAGCACTTAGTTGAGTGTCATAAATTTTTCTTGGCTCACTTAAATGTCACATCAAAGTAAAATCGATCATTTTAGTGTCATTTCCGGAAAATTATCCTATATGGATTTTTTGTATTTTCTTAAAATAATTTTTTAAATTTTTTTTAGTTTATATTTATCTTTTTTCTGTGTTTTTTTTTTTTTTTTTTTTTTCTCGTTAGCTGGGTGTAAAGGCCTCACTCTCGGCCAGTAGTGTTGCGAAGGCCCTAGCCAAGGCCATCATTGACTATGGGTGAGGGCCTTCGAGGTAAGGCTATGATGACCTAGCTGACCACAGGCGAGGGCATGAAAGCTCTCACCTGATCTAGGGTAGGCCGACAGTAGATTTACGAGGTAAGCAAATTGTAGATAATACTTAAGTGATCGATTTTTCAAATTTATGATATATAAGTGAGCAAAAAAATTATAAAAATTGTCCATGTTGGCGGTGACGATGCTATATAGGATGACCGCGTTCATGTCAAATAAATAAATTACCGATGGCACTTAAATTATCGATATTTCAAATCTATGGCACTTAAATTAGCGAAAAAAATTATGGCACTCAAGCAAACGTCGAAAAATTATGGCACTCCTACTTTACTTATCCGGTTTAAACTTTAACAAATAATCTAGCTTAAATTCTAATTAAGAAAATCAAATTATACTTAGCATCACCTTTTAATAAATGGTTAGAATATCTTGGATTAGTTTCATCATCATAATATGCATGGATTTAGATGCACCCTAGACAGGATTAGTTTATAATCTCGAGTTTTTGGGGGTGCATGACCAAAGACTTAATAACAAGGCATTGTTTACGTGACCCTCCCAAAAATTCAGTTTCTCGGAAAGAGTCTAGAAGTATTGCTTGAAAGACGGTCCAAACGATTCATCAAAATAATGGACCAAATAGTCCATCAAATGTCAAACCCAACTAGACCATCAATTAAAAGTGTAGGCTTTAGATTTTTCATTTTTAATTCTTTAATGGCCTAAGTAAATCTTGGAGTCGCCACTAACTTATTTGGGGTCTGTTAGAAACCAATCAAGACATGGAAGGGTCATATCGATTCCTCCACAACCAAAATTTTTAAGTTTGATGACTTAATTATGCTAATGTTACTAGTAAAACCCTTGTGGAACCACTAACTTGAAAGGTTATTGTCTAAGTAGTCGAGCTCGTTTTTACCGATTATGACCTTAGGATATCAAAGTCGCCAAGTGATCATGCATATATTTGTGAGGGGTTTATTATAATCCTAAACTAATCCTAACCATTCTAGAAAGAAAATTAACAAACAAGTTGAAGTACAATGTGGTAATAAAACAACTAAGTATTGAAATGCAAGCATTAGGCACACAAATATCATGAGGACTTGCGGTAAGGCATGAGAAAGAAAACTCAATACTCATCAGGCAAATAAAATACATGGCCACGTTTTTAAGCCTCGGGACATGAACCACCATAAGTCTGAAATTAGGGACTAGATTCTATTTAAGGTAAGCCTAGTTCACTCACTATTCAACAAACCAACAAGCAATCGATTAACTCCAGCCACTTCCTAATCAAACTAGGGATTTATTAATTGAAGGGAATGAATATTTTGTGTTTGCAAAGAAGTAAGATAACATCATTGATCCTAATTATACTATAATTATCCTTCTAATCTACACGCTGAAAGATCATGCCTTCCTAATCAAGATTGAAAAAACATTTCATCATCAATTCGATCACCTCCTAATCTAACTGGGGAAACATAATAATTATCATTAACCTCCATTTGTGTTCGTAAAGCAGTAGACTAATATCATTATCCCTAATTAAATTATAATTTCCCACCTAAGCTAACCGCCGAAGAACATGCATATATGTAATTGAAAGGCAATCAAAGCATCCACGAACAACGGTAATTGAACATTTCGATTTTAGCACACAAGTCAACTAGCGATCAACCAAGCAATGGCATGAATCCACTAAGAAGAGAAGAAGTAGCATTTTCCCAACCAAATTCCTAAAATTTCTACCTTTGGATTTATTAAAAAGACATTAATATTATTATTTTTAATATTTAATATTTTTTAAATATTAAAAACAAGACCTAGGTCGGGCCGAGTTCTTGAACCCAACCCGAGAATAGCCGAGTCCTATCCTAGGCCGTGATCATGACTGGGCTCTAAATCGAGCCCAATTGGATCAAGGCCTAGTTTCTTTTTTGGCTTGACCCTATTGGTGCCAGTTCGTGGTTTCAATCAAATTATGCCAACTTTCCAACTTTTGCCAAAATTGACTTTGGAATTGAGTTGATTTGGTTTAATCGAATTTCAATAGGTCTAATTAGCATTATTTATGAAGGACCGATAGGGCTCCTTGAGAATTGGTCCACCTGTCTCAAGCCCGATTTCTTAGAATTGGCTTGAATTTCAATGTGTTACGACTTTAGATCAAATGTCATGAAGGAAATTATTCTAAAAAATGATTTAAAATTTGCTGATTGATGGTCAAAATTCTGGATTTGATTGAAAAGTCAGTTCCTAGTCATTTTTTGTGAAAACTATTGATTACAAGTCTAATTAAGGGTGCGTTTTTATCGCGAAAAACTCAATGATATATGAAAATACCTTCCGGTAAAACAATTTTCAGGAATACGATTAATTTCCTTTGTTTAGTAATATATGATTAAAAATATTTTATGATGTTTAAATATTATTGGAAGATGATCTCATCTCATTACTTTATTTTAGGCAAAAACAAGTTTGAATTTTTAAATTTTAAATTTCTAAAAAAATTCAAATTTTTAACTATTTTATTTTTCTCTTTTTATTTTTATTTTATTTTTTAAAAATGAATTTTAAATTATTTTAAATTTTTTTTTCTTTTCTTTCCATTTTCAATTTCTCTCATCCTCTATCGCTACCGAGTAGCGACAGCCACAAGCAAGCTTTGCCTCGCCGAGATAGGGCTAGCCGTGAGCTTGTCGATCTCGACGGAGCTCAAACTGGCGAGCTTGGGCTTGCCTAGATTGGCCAAGGCTTGAGTTTGCTGGCCCGTGTCTTGGCTACTTGTCGGGCTGTTGATAGACGTGGAGGCACACGGCCAATGGAGGAAGAAGGGGGATGAAGGAGAAAGGAAAAGAAAGAAAAGAGAAAAGAAGGAAAAACAGAAAAGAAAAAGATAAGGAAAGAAAAGAAAAAGAAAAAGATAAAAAGCAAACATAAATAAGTAAATATTTGATTTTTTAGAAAAATTAATTTATAAGAATAAACTTTTCATTGATCAATGACCCTTACACTGGGAGCACAAGTTTTGGTAGGAAAACATTTTTTTTGTTGAGTAGGAAAACATTTTTTGTTGACTCATTTTTCTAAACGAACTAAATGCAAGAAAATAAGGAAAACGTGTTCCGCAAAATGAACCCACCCTAAGCTTGAAAATAATGGAATTGATGATTTTTCGAAGTTTTCAGATTTTAAAAAAAATGTTGACAGGTTGATATTAGGGGTTGACCAAAATCAATTCAAAGGTAAACCAAGGAATTAATGTCTAAGTTTAAATAAAATGTGATGAAGCTTGAAAAATGTTGAAAAACACTTAAATCACTCTTTTTACCCTAGGAAATGGGTCATGTCGCAATCAAAAATCCATAATCTCGAATTTTTATTATGTGACCTACTAGCTAAAATCAGGTGTCAACAAATTTCATAACTTCAAAGAGTGAGATAATGCCAAGCCATTGCAATTTAAAAATTTTAAGAAGCCCATCACGTGTGACCAGAGAAATAGCACCTGAATCAATCTCACTTCACTTGTACCCTAATCTAACTATCATTCTCATGCCTAAGAAGCATTTCCACCAGTTGGCTCATGTTGGGTCTGGCGTTTTTATCTTCCTCCACGCACTTGAGCGCGACCTCGATCAAGACCTCCATTTGCTTCAAGTTGTAATCGCCCCTGAGCGCAGGATGCACCATCTCTTCCAGATGGGACCCCGTCCTCCCGGTCCCTTCATCTTATTCCTCGCCCACGGGACGAGCCGGATTTTCCCGGCATCCCCTCCGCTCTCCAATGAATCAACACTTGTCGTCGGGCTAATTCCGGTCACCATCTCTAACATGACGATCCCGTAGCTATAGACGTCCACCTTGGACGTGATGGGCAGATTTGAGACCCAATCGGGAGCCATGTATCCTCGGGTTCCTCTAATTCTCGAGAATCCGGAATTCCTCACCTTCCCTCGGTCCATTAGCTTGGAAAGCCCAAAATCCGCAACTTTGGGTTGGTAGTCGGAGTCTAAGAGTATGTTCTGAGGCTTCACGTCGCAATGCAGAACCCACTCCAAGCACTCCTCGTGGAGATAAGCTAAACCCTTTGCGGTGCCCACTGCGATGTCGAACCGCCTCTTCCAATGAAGCTCAGGTGACGACAAGTTCTGTGCCAGTGATCCGCGTTCCATGAACTCGTATACCAATAGCCTGTGCTTTCCCTCGGCACAGTAACCCCACATCCCGATCAAATTTATGTGGTTCACCCTGCCGATCGTGCTAGCCTCGGCCAGAAAATCGGCCTCTCCAGTTGTGGCATTGCTGAGCACCTTCACTGCGACGACTCGATCATCTGGCAATACGGCCTTGTACACGATCCCGCCTGCGCCTCTCCCGATCTCCTTGCTGAAATTCCTCGTTGCCTTCTTGAGCTCGTTGTAGGTGAACCGCTTGAACCCGGTTGCGGCATTGAGGTGGCTCTGGTGCGCGGAAGTGACGTCCTGCTGGTTCTTGATCAGGAAGAACCACACCAAGAACACCACCACGATCTCGATCCCTCCCACCACGCAGGCAAACCAGAGCATGAAGTTCAACGGCCCGTTTTTGCGTTTCTTGGAATAAGTCCTGTCCAAGAACTTCACCACCGGGGTGGGAGGGCAAGTGTACTGAGTGCTCTTCACCAGCTGGTCCACGGTGAAGGTCTTATTCTTGGGGACCTTAATGAGGAACTCGCCGGTGAAGCTGGACAAGTTGTGGCCATTCAGGAGCTCGATCTTGGGGTAGCAATCAGGCATGCGGCGGGAGCCCGACCTGTACTGGAATCCTCGGCAGTTGCACAGGTTCAGGCAAGTCTGCCGGCACTTCGCGAGACTGGTGCTATAGATGATGGTGTAGTCGTAGCCATAGAAATCGACGTACGGGAGCTTCACGAACCTGATTTCGTTGGCGACACACCCGTCAGAGAAGGTGAAATCGGGCACGCAACCGGCCGACCAGTCGCCCAGGACCTTGGGAACGTACCCAGGCACGCAGGAGCAGCTCCGACCCTTGGTCGGGTCGTAGCTGCAGAGGCTGTTGTTGCCGCACACGCCGTGGATGAAGCAGGGGGTGCTGAGCACTTCCCACGTCATGGCCCAGACAGTCGAGCCCAGCTCGCGGCTGTAGACCCGCAAGTTGCCGTCAAAGTCGAGGGTCATCCTTCTCTGCCTAGCCGCGCCGTAGTCAGAGGTGGAGAACGAGTAGTTGTCGGAGGACTGGAAGCGGCCGAGGGGGTCGAGCACAGCGATGCGGCTGCTGTTGTAGAGGAATCGGCCAAGCTGATCATTCGGGACCCACGGGTACGGCCAGTACACGCCCGAGATCGACGGGCCGTCGAAGAGGAGGCGGAGGACATTGTCGTTGTCGAAGTAAAGCTTGTAGAAACCGCTCGAGTAGTTGTACCGGCTCCGAGCAGAGATTAGGAACGTGTTTCTGGTGAGTGGCTGCTGAGGCAGGAGGGTGTCGGTCGGCGAGTCGAAGCTCTGCCACAGGACGCCGCCGCTGCCGTCGGCGAGGAAGAGATTCCCGGTATCGTTGAGGCGGAGCTCGGCGGCGGAGCCGGAGTTGGTGCCGGAAGACCAGACCTCGGCGCCGGCGTCGCCCGCGTCGGTGAGGACGAGGTTGCCCGAGTCGAGGAGGGATAAGGCGGAGCGTTGGCCATTGACGGGGACCTCGCGGTTGGCCATCCAGACGGGGGTGCAGGCGGCGCCGGCGCATGGGGGGTCGCTAAACCAGACGGCGAAGCCGTAGGCGTTGTGGCCGACGGGGAAGAAGCCAGCGGAGAAGGCGCCAGAGGGGGAGACGAGGAGGTCGTCGGGGTTCTCCACGGAGAGGGACGCGCGTTTGGCGAGGCTGGGTAGCGCCGAGGTGGAGAGCCGACAAGATTGGAGGAAAAAGGGAGAGGAAGAGAGGGAGGAGGAGCGAGGATGGCGGAACCATTAGGACTCGGCGGAGAAAGGCGGGTGCAGTGGATCTCGGCGAGGATATGTGTTATATATATATATATATATATTACACACGGCAGAATAGTGTGTGAAAATGTTGACGGCTCCGCATCTAGAAAGGTTTGTCGCCTTGTGGTCAACATTGACTATGGCGTCCACCGCCCGTCCATGCACTCTACACTCGCGCGTCAATTCGGTCGTGAGATATCGTCTCCCCGGTGAATGGTGAATGTCCAAACGCGTGTTTCACCGAAAATGATTATCGACAAATACTTTTCAACAAAGATTTTATCTTGGCTTTTTGAGTTAATTGGATTCCGTGATGACTTGGATAAGAAACAATGCGTATGGAATGAGTTACTAACGCTAATTGAACTGAAAGAATAAAGAATTATAAACAAGAAAGATAAATCGATAAATTGAATAATAAAAATTTATTAAGTGTTATTGAATGCGGATCCTTTACAATTAATTTTATTGAGGCTTATATAGCCCCATACAAAGTGTAATCGTGGATGTGAGGTTGTCTTTTAAATCACATACTGGATTGCTCCCCAGATTCTACGTCTTGACTTGATTGCGTCTTTGGCGCCAAAATGGGCTTATCGGGCCTAGAATAAAAGGAAAGCCCATTAAGCCTAATTTGTAAGAAAGCAACCACTTATCAGAGATATCGAGGGTTTAGAATTAGTAATTGCTCGAGAGCAAAGCGATAAGAATGAAGACGACTTCAAGGGTTTGGTGCTGACGATGCTGTGAACAAGGCAATACATTTATTGGCACGGTACCGAAGTCTCTGGAAGCAGTTTGAGATCGAAGATAATAACTGTTGGAAAGCGGTTACTTGTAAAACTAGCTATAAATAGACAAAGTGACATAATTATAAAGGACTTTTTGACAATCAACAATCACAATGACACTTGTCTTTTGACTATCTTTTTTCTTCATATCGCACGTTTACGTTTTATTGCACATTTTTATCTCCTATTTATTCTTTACTTGATCACTTGGAGACTAGAATCAGTCGCTTCCTTTATGAAATGAGACAGAGTCTGATTTACATAAAAAAAACATAAGATTTACCCCTTCGGTGAAAGATATTTGTCAGGCAATCCGTTCCCCGCAAACAGCCTCTAACCGCAAGTTCTTTCCCATAAACAGCTGCAATCCATGGGATATCTTCCCATTCAGTCCTCGCTTCTATATCTTTAGTTATTCTGCTGCGATCGACCACCGCATATCCATAGCTGCTCTAATCGATCACCTTTCGCCGATTAGTAATCGGCCATATCAGTTACCTTAAGTCAGATTATTGGTCTTCACCATTCATCTTTCATCGATAACGGAGACCGTGTAAGTCGCCAATTTGTGATGATACTTCCTATTTGTCCTGTTGACGATTCAACATGGAACTCCACTCATCCATCAAGGCTTGAGTTATTTTTGGGCAGCAACAAGAGCCATGTGTGTTATAAAGTTGGCACGACTAGAAAACAAAGGCTGTGATTGGAATCATCTGCTCAAAACCTACGCCAAAAAAGAGAAAATTCGGGACCATCTTCAAAAAGGATATTTTTTATTCATCTCTAGATGTTGATAATGGGGAAACACAGATCACCATGTCCAGAAACTACGAGGGAGGTCACTCCCAGTTTTAACTTACGTTGATCGGTCACTAAATCGGCGACAAAACTTATTGATGATTTCAGTTTTGGTTTTAATTTCAACCAACTCACTTTAATAATCGATAGGTCTTATTATCACCAAAAATTTGACGTGGTGTTGGCGCCCAAGATTAGCTTGTTTGGCTTCGGAAGTAGAAGAGGGTAAAGTAGGCCCAGCACGTGAGAATTCATGGAAATAGGGCAGAGCACCTGTTAAATTAATGTCTCGAGTTTGAATTCGGATGACGATTTGTTAAATCGAATTTGTTGATAAAATTTTCCCAAGTAGATTTCAAGTTGGATGATGAAACCCTTCTTTTCTTGGACTCCTTATAGCTACACAAAGGAGGAGATAAAATAAAAAAAAAGGAGCAAAAGTTATTCATCTACAGGTTATTCGTGGAAGTCGTCTTTGGGTTTGCTCGTGCTTTGCTTCGAAATCTTTGCGTGAAACAAGTATGAATTTCCATTTTGAATGCCTCTGCAGGTTATTATGGTGGGGCCCAAAGTCAATTAATTGACTTTGGGCACACAATATTCCAAGGATGGGGTTTTCTTTTGGCTGATAGATAAAAAAAAAAAAAAAAAAAAAAAGAAGCTTCTGCACGTACACGTAGAGCCAAAAGGAGGTGAGCCCGGGTCAAACTTTTGACCTTGGGCACACATATAAATATAAAGCAAATGTCCCTAGGAGGTGCGCGGCTGAAAACCCTACAAAAGAAAAGGAGCTGCACGTAGAAGCCGCACACGTCAAGCTGAAGAGAGCTGCGCGTGAATTCTTCGTTTCAGCGTACGTAGAGCGTTTTTGTTTTGAGCTTGAATGCGCGATAATTTTGTGCGGTGAGTTTATGTTCAAGTGAGTTGTTTATTTATAAACACTTTGGGTTTGGGGTTAAATCTAGGTGTGGAAAAAACTCGAGTGTGTGAGTGATTGTAAACTCTGATTCTCCGATTATAGTGGATTATTTCCTGCTGGCTCTCCTCGTGGACGTAGGTACCGATACTCGGACCGAACCACGTAAATTTCTGGTGTCCATATTATTTCTCGTTTATTTCTCTGGCGATTTCGCGTTGACATAAATTACAAGATCCTGTCGTTTCCACGTATTATATTCCAACAATTGGTATCAGAGCTTGGGATCAGATTTCTTGATTGTGATTTGGAGCTTTTACTTGTTTGATTATTATCTGGAAATTTTGTTATTGCAATTATGTCTGAGAGGAAATCTGAAATTGAGAAGTTTAACGAGAGCAATAACTTTGTGTTATGGAGCATCAAGATGCGGGCTTTATTGACAACCCAAGGTTTGGCCAAGGCACTGGATGGTGAAAATGAGTTGCCTATTATAACGAAAGCCTCAGAGTGGGTAGAGCTAATGGAAAGAGCAAAGAGCACAATCCTGTTAAATTTGTTGGATGAGATTTTAATAGAGGTTGCTGAGGAGAAGGATGCCGCAGTATTATGGGCAAAACTTCAAGCACTCTATGTGAAGAAAGGTTTGAGCAATTGCTTGTACATGTTGAAGAAGATGTTTCAATTAAGATATACTGAAGGTACGTCTATCAGAACCCACCTAGATGAATTTGATAAACTCATGATGGATCTGAAGAACATTGGTAAGATACTTGATGATGAAGAACAGGGCATGATGTTGTTAGCCTCTTTACCAGAGTCATAGGAACACTTTACTAATTCACTGTTGCAAGGGCGTACTACAATTACCTCAGAAGAGGTAAAGTTTGTCTTATTCTCTAAGGAGTGGTAGAGAAAGTTGCGAGATGACGGTCTAGCGCAAGAAGTAGCGCAAGCACTGACGATTTAGGGTAGAGAACAACATCGATGGCCTAATAGCAGTAGAGGTAAAAGCATATTGAAATCATGCCATAGAAAGTCCAAGGGACGCGTGAAGTGCTTTGAGTGTCACGAGGAGGGGCATATCAAGAAAGATTGTCCAAAGTGGAGGAATAAAGCTAATAGGCAGAATGCCACGAGCAATGCAGCAAACGTTGCCGAGGGGAGCAATAGTGATGCAGAAGCTATTTTATGTGTGACTACTACTTCGTCAGGAAACGAATGGGTGCTAGATTCAGGGTGTTCTTATCATATGAAACCTCATAAGAACTGGTTTACTACTTACTAGACTACAGATGGTGGTAGAGTTCTTTTAAGGAATAATGCAATCTGTAAGGCTGTGGGGGTGGGGACAATTCGGATCCGGATGCACGATGGGGTGGTGCGCGCATTGACAGATGTGAGGCATGTACCAGAGCTCAAGAAGAACCTTATTTCTCTGGGGACACTCGATGCCATCGGGTGTAGGTACACCGCTGAAGGTAGAGTACTGAAGATCTCTCGAGGTGCCATGACAGTGATGAAGGGGAAGGAAGTGAATACTCTCTATCATCTACTGGGAGAGACCGTGACTGGAACCGTTGCAGTTTCATCAAGTGAGTCAAACTCTAACTTGACTCAGTTATGGCATATGCGTTTAGGGCACATGAACGAGGCAGGTATGACGATGCTGAGTGAAAGGGGGTTGTTGAAGGGTCAAAAGACAGGGAAGCTGGACTTATGTGAGCATTGCATCTTTGGGAAGCAGCACCGAGTTAAGTTTACTATAGCTATTTATTCGATCAAACGACCAGTTGAATATATTCATTCAGATGTCTGGGCCCCGCCTTCGGTTCCTTCGAAAGGAGGTGCTCGATATATGCTGACATTTATCGACGACTATTCAAGGAAGGTATGGGTATACTTTCTGAAGCACAAATATGATGTATTCGATCGGATCAATAAATTTAAGACATTGATTGAGAAGCAGTCAGATAAACAAATCAAGTGCTTGAGAACTGATAATGGCATGGAGTCTTGTGGTAAAGATTTTACTGAGTTCTGCGAGAAAGAAGGTATTGTGAGACACCGCACAGTACCTAGGACACCACAGTAGAATGGCGTGGCAGAACGAAGGAACATAACTTTGCTTGAGAGAGCTCAATGCATGCTTTCGCATGCAGGACTTGGTAAGGAATTTTAGGCCGAAGCAGTGAACATGGCATGTTACCTGGTTAATTGATCTCCATCATTTGCTATCGAGTGGAAGACTCCTGAGGAAGTATGGTCAGGGAAACCTGTTGATTACTCCAGATTACGTATATTTGGATGTCCTGCGTATGCTCATGCGAGTGATGGTAAGCTTGAGCCGGGGGCGAAGAAGTGCATATTTCTGGGTTATGCACATGGGGTGAAAGGCTACCGACTGTGGTGCAATGATCCCAGATCACCCGATTTTCTAATCAACAAAGATGTGATCTTCGACGAGACTGTAATGCTTCAACAGAGGAGTTCTGAGACACCACCAGCAGAGAAGACAGATCATGGTGTCATTAGTGAGGTGGAGCTTCAGGTGAAGACTCCGGAGACCTCGAAGGTAACAGAAATTGAGACTGCAAATGAAGCCGCGGTTTCTGAAGTTGGTGATAGTGGACAATCAGCATAACTGCAGCACACTATAGCTGCAGATAGACAAAGAAGGCAAATTAAATCACCGGTACGTTATGGTTATATAGATATTACTTATGTATTGACTGTAGGTGATGAGGTGGAGACAAATGACCCTTCGTTTTACTCTAAGGCGATGGCTAGTTCGGAGTCGTCGCAGTGGCTAGGGGCTATGAGTAAAGAGATAAAATCACTCCATCAAAATCAGACATGGGAGCTGGTCAAAGTACCCAAGAGCCAAAAGATTGTCGAAAGTAAATGGGTCTTCAAACGGAAAGAGGGCATTCCCGGTGTCGAGACAGCGAGGTATAAGGCGAGACTTGTGGCGAATGGATATACACAACGTGAGGGCATTGACTACAATGAGGTGTTCTCTCTTGTGGTAAGACATTCTTCTATTCGTGTTTTACTTGACTTAGTTGCTTCGCAGGATCTCGAGTTAGAGCAACCGGATGTAAAAACTGCGTTTCTTCATGGTAAGTTGGAGGAGCGGATTTACATGAGGCAACCGGAGGGATTTGCTATTCAAAGTAAGGAAGATCATGTTTACTTGTTGAAGAAATCTTTGTATGGGCTGAAACAGTCTCCTAGGCAGTGGTATAAATATTTTGATGCTTTCATGACTAGTCAAGACTACTTGAAAAGTCAGATGGATAGCTGTGTCTACTTTAGGAGATTGGAGAATGGTTCTTTGATTTATTTACTCTTATATGTTGATAATATGTTGATAGCAGCTAAGAATATGTTTGATATTGATGTGTTGAAGAGGCAATTAAATGTTGAATTTGAGATGAAAGATTTAGGTGCTGCAAAGAAAATTTTGGGTATGGAGATTTTGCATGACAATACCGTAGGAGTTTTACGTCTATCTCGGAAGAAATATATTGAGAAGATTGTGGCATGTTTTAATATGCAGTCGGTAAAATCTGTAAGTACACCTCTAGCGAAGCACTTTAAACTTTCAGATAAATTATTACCGCAGAGTGAGGAGGAGGAGGAGGAGCATATGTCCCGTATTCCTTATTCTAGTGTCGTGGGTGGTATTATGTATGCTATGCTGTGCACTAGGCCTGATATTTCACAAGCTGTGAACGTTGTTAGTCGCTATGTGAAGCGTTCTGGTAAAACTCATTGGGAAGCTGTGAAGTGGATCATCAGATATTTGAAGGGGACAACAGATGTAGGTATAGTGTACCGGAGGAACCGGAGGAACAATGGCTGTGAGCCCATTGGTTTTGTGGATTCGAATCACACCGGTGACTTGGATGATCACAAATCTTTAGTAGGGTACGTGTTTACGCTAGCGGGTGGTGCGGTTAGTTGGAAAGCGTCCTTACAAGATCACATTACTTTGTTTTTGACTGAGGCAGAGTACATGTCACTAACCTTTGTAGCGAAAGAGGCGATATGGTTATAAAGTTTGCTCTCGGACTTTGGGTTAGAACAGAAAAGTGTGGATATACACTGTGATAACCAAGGTGCGACATATTTGGCATATAATTAAGTTTATCACGAGCGAATGAAGCATATCAACAGCAGGTACCATTTCATCGGAGATGTCTTAGCTAAGGGTAATGTTATTGTCAAAAAGATTGCTACAGCAAATAACTCAGCAGACATGATGACTAAGTCTGTTCCTTTGTCGAAGCTTAAGCTCTGCTTGAGCTCTATTGGCGTTGTGGAGAGTGAGCGCCCGTCGGGGTGTTGGGAGATCAGCATGGATGATGAGCACTATAACTTGGCTTCAAACATCGAGCCAAGGTGGAGAATTATTAAATTAATGTCTCGAGTTTGAATTCGGATGACGATTTGTTAAATCGAATTTGTTGATAAAGTTTTCCCAAGTAGATTTCAAGTTGGATGATGAAGCCCTTCTTTTCTTAGACTCCTTATAGCTGCACAAAGGAGGAAATAAAATAAAATAAAAGGAGCAAAAGTTATTCATCTGTAGGTTATTCATGGAACTCGTCTTTGGGTTTGCTCGTGCTCTACTTCGAAATCTCTGCGTGAAACAAGTCCGAATTTCCATTTTGAATGCCTCTGCAGGTTATTATGGTGGGGCCCAAAGTCAATTAATTGACTTTGGGCACACAATATTCCAAGGATGGAGTTTTCTTTTGGCTGATAGATAAAAAAAAAAAAAAAAAAAAAAGGAAGCCTCTGCACGTACACGTAGAGCCAAAAGGAGTTGGGCCCAGGTGAAACTTTTGACCTTAGGCACACATATAAATATAAAGCAAACGTCCCCAGGAGGTGCGCAGCTGAAAACCCTACAAAAGAAAAGGAGCTGCACGTAGAAGCTGCACACGTCAAGCTGAAGAGAGCCGCGTGTGAATTCTTCATTTTGGCGTATGTAGAGCGTTTTTGTTTTGAGCTTGAACGCGCGGTAATTTTGTGTCGTGAGTTTATGTCTTGTGAGTTGTTTATTTATAAACACTTTGGGTTTGGGGTTAAATCTAAGTGTGGGAAACACTCGAGCGTGTAAGTGATTGTAAACTCGATTCTTCAATTATAGTGGATTATTTGCTGCTGGCTCTCCCTGTGGAAGTAGGTACCGATACTCGAACTGAATCACATAAATTTCTGGTGTTCTTATTATTTCTCGTTTATTTCTTTGGTGATTTTGCGTTGACGTAAATTGCAAGATCTTGTCGTTTCCGCGTATTATATGCCAACAGCGCCAACAATCGACAATGAGGATCTTGAATAGTGCGATGGTAGAACTTGCCAAAGCAGGCGAGATAAGAACCGAAGTGGTTATAGGAATCGGTGCCAGAGAAAATGTCGGTAAGGCAGAGCAGTTATTGACAAGGAGCCGAAACTTCTAGAACATTTTAAATATTAAGATGGTAACTGCTAAATGGCAATTACCCATAGATTACCACTATAAATAGTTGAGGAGGCATTAATATAGGGACCTTTTGCCAAATCAACAATTGATCACTTTTTTTCAATTGGTATCTTTTCTTTTACTGCACTTTCACATTCAATCGCATATTTACTTTTCTCCTGTTTCCTTGTATTTTACTTTGCCTATAGTTTAGATCAATTGTTTTCTTTTTGAAGCAACACAGAATCCATTTCAAACAATAAAACCGAAGCTTCGCCCCTTCGGTGAAAGATTTTGTTGAGGGAACCTTCCTCGGAGAAGGCGTGGCAACTTGAATAACAATGATAATAACTAGTGAACTCGCATAGTAGCCTGCAAATTACTCAACTTTGCGACTTCTATTATAGGGTAATCAAATTTCTTTTACAATAGGTAGTTCAACATAAATTTCAAAAACACAATTGCACTTTGCCAAGGATGTAAACAATTGTTTTCTACCATGCATTCACTTGCTATCTCCATTTTAAGATCGCTATATGTGTCCAATTAATTCTAGACCACATCATACTCAACTTAAATCCCATCAGATCCTAACTAGCACCTGTCTCTCTCTCTCCCCATCACCTCCTTCTCTTCTACTCACAACCACCTTTGAGCCCAACCTTAATGCTTCCCCTCGCCGTCGCCACAGATGAATCGCTGTTGTGGTGTCGAGGATGGCCGGTCACTTTTTTTTTTTTTTTTTTTTCTCTTTTCCTTTGAAGTTTTGTAATGGTCTTAAAACTAGAGTAAGCTATGTCTGGTGAGATCTCAGATTTCGGGCTTTTCTTTCTATGGATTTTCGTCTCTCGGACGTGCCACCATCCACCATCATCTTTGTATTTGCTTTATCTCCCAGTGCATCGATGGCGCTAAGGTAGGACATGACAATTGATGGCAGATGGGACGGAGACGGTCACCGGGGTGGGACATCAATGGAAGGCTATTAAGCGTGGCGATTGCCAGCGGTTGATGGTTATCGATTGTGGAAGAGACTAAGGTTTGCAGAGGACTTGGTGGCTTAGGGATTTTCCAAAGAGATGGTAATTCGGCATTTTTCTTGCGGGGTTTCGTCTCCAGGTACAAAAGATTATTTTGAAATTAGATAAAAACTATTCAGTTGTGGAATGAAAACTTAAGTACATGAGAGAATGAAAATTTGAATTTTCTCTTTTGTATTCTCTCTTAAAGAAATTTTACAGTTCTCAATACATGAGTCCTTTTTGTGGTTTACGTGATCATGGTTTTAGAAAATATACTATTCCAAACTAAATATGCTTAACAAGTGTTCAAAAAAAAAACTTGTTCACACTCATAAAATGTAAAATCAATCACTTAGATTGTCACATCATGTTTCAAATGGATATTCTGTCTTTCTCGTCATTAGGTTTACTCTATTG
Source organism: Eucalyptus tenuipes (assembly GCA_014182365.1). NCBI lineage: Eukaryota > Viridiplantae > Streptophyta > Magnoliopsida > Myrtales > Myrtaceae > Eucalyptus > Eucalyptus tenuipes. The sequence continues at coordinate 2,075,309 of CM024542.1, forward strand.
AAAGTAGAACTAAACTTTGAGAGATTATAAGTTAAAGTTAAACTAATATGCTTATTGTAAAGGCAGCAAGTTAGGTAACCAGTGCATTTGGTTTGGTTTTGGGAAAAAACTTTAGGAAAATGACAAAAACTTTAGTTGAAATGGGCTATCCAAAATGCAAATTGCATTTGGTAAAGTGTACTTCAAAAACACATTGGAAGCAACTTTGATTTAAATGTTGTTTGGGGAAAATAAACTACACTTTGTAGAGGACTTTTCTAATTTTTTTTCCTTTAAAAAAAGTTAGAACCTTTCCGATGAAACTTAGCCACTCGTGAGCCAAATAGATCGTCAACGGCCATATTTAATCACTGGCGAGCCTCACCTGAGGTTGTGACTCAAGCGAGGCTAGCTAGTGCCAGACCTACTTGCGAGCAGCTAAATCTAGCCTCATTGGCCCCTCATTACGATTCATCGGATGCCTGAACCCTCGCCAATAAGGATGCATAATGTGAATCCACAACCGACCCCTATCTTGATCATGGGAGATGGCCAGGGGATTAGTATGCCGGTAACGAGGATTGGCCATGGACTGATATGAGAATCGATCATGGACCAATTGGCCCGATCGGGAAAGGCGACTAAGGAACAGCCATGGTTCGGTCGAAGGATCAGCCATGAGACGATCAAGGGATCAGTAGTGCATCGATCAATCGATCCGACAACTTGATTAGAGTTATTCAACCATGGATCGACTACTTGACCATAAGGGTTGGTCATGAGATGATCATGCACCATTACAAATTGATCAGTGGACGATCATGGATCGATCCCATGCCATCAAGCACTAATCACGAAATATTCCACACAGTCATGCACCGGCCACAAATGACCACGGACTGATTCCATTCGATCTTGTATCAATCGTGGATCAATCGATCCCCTGTGATCTCATGATAATCGAGAATCGACCACGATGGGCTATGCTCGAACATGGATTGGTCATGGACCGACCATGGACCATTGTGAAAGATCATGGATAGGCCACAGATCCAATTGTGAGCTTGGTTAGTCTGATCACAAATCCAATCCTAAGTCTAGTCGGTCAAGCCATGAGCCCGACCACCGTGCCGGGCCATGAGTTGGCTCCAAGCCCGATCAACCGACTTAAAGCCCGATCAACCCAGCTTTGAACCCAATCAGCTTAGCTGTGAACCCGATCGATCCTGGCCATTTGCTGGCCAGAGCAGGCTATGAAGCCCATCAAATAAGCTACCAACTTAGTTTTGCTAGGTAGATTAGGCCACAATTAACCTCACCTGGCCATGAATTACCCCCACAAACATTGGTTCGAATGGGGTAATCGATCATGGATGAATATGAAACCTCTCGCCCGATGATGTTAGCGCTTCCATCGGCTTCCTTCTCATGTTTGCAAAATGTTCTTTGGAAGTTAGTCCATAAATGAAAAGAATGGCTCATCAACTTAGGTGATAAGGAGGTGGATTTGGTTATGACTTTATGTGACAACTTAAATGGCGACCTACTTGAGTAACAAGAAAGATGTGACCAAAATCCAAAACTAATGATGACCAAATCTTAGTTAACTTATATATGAAGGATTCATCATCCTAGATGGCAAGATAGGGGTTTGGCTTGGAGAACAAGTAACCTAACATGTGACCAAATCCAAAACTAATTATAACCCCAAATCTTGGAGCATAAGGAAGGCATGACTTCTCCACTTGGGTGGCAAGATAGAGATATGGTAATGATGATTAGGAGATTCACCTCAAAGAGCAAGTTAGGCTAAGTCATCATCATATGGTGACTCATTAGCTAAGTGGACCAATAAGAAGAATACACCAAGGACCCTTAGGACTTTAGAACGCCACATAGCCTGTTAGGTTGAGCCTGTAAATAGGGCACCACCCTTCAATTTTCACCATCCTTAACTCACTTCTTCCTCTCCTCTCCTCTTGCACGCCTCTCTCTCCCTCTCCCTCTTGGCCATACTCGCCCGCCGCCCTCACCGTTTGGCCATTCCTTGGCAAATCGACCTTGATTCATCAAAAGTAAGTAGAATTCCTAATCCTTGGCTAGGCAATGGGTGACATTGTTGGTTTTAGTCGTTTACTTCCCATGTGTAGCTGTGTGCATGATGAGGAATCATTTTTGTATGGTTTGCTCATGTGTTGGTGTCTATAAGTTGAATCACGCTCTAAGTCACGGACATGTCTCGTTTGATCTTGAATCGGCATTGAGGTGTGGCAGACTGAACCTCGCTTGGTGTTGAGTTGGCCCTTAGGCATGTCAGTTCGAGCCATGAGTCTTGCGCCGCGCTCGGCATAGTAGTAGTTATGATGCTATAGGTTATAACACACACACACACACACACACACTTGCATGAGCATGCCATAGGGCCTTGTTTGCATCAGCTAAGATAAAAAGATAATGACTTGGATTGTGTAATGCATAATGTGTGGTCACATAAAGGAAAGATAAATGCCGTCGACGTGTCTTGGCTACACTAAGGACAAATATGCTAATTTTGTGAAATTATCTAATATGAAGTATAATAATTCAAGAGTGATAATAATAATAAATAAGAAACGGACCAGCTGAAGATATGAAGTATAAATGAAGATTAAGCTAATTATGATTTCAATCAGAAAATGATATAAAATGTAATTAAAATAATAATGTAATCTCACGCAAGGGCGGTAGTCCGCACTCGAGCAAAGATACCACTGATATGAATGATAAAAGATAATGTGACCTTCTATAAGGGCGGTAGTCCGTGCGCGAGTAGAGATCTCACTTTAAAATAAAAGTAAAAAAAAGCTAATAATATGAAGTGATAATGCCAACCAAAACTTGGTTGGTTATATTATTTAGTGATAAGAAAACTTATAGATAGTTGATACAAGTGATTGGATATGATTACAAGTTATTGGAGATATCTTTACAAGTGATTAGGAGTGATTATGAGTGTTTTGGAAAAGATACAAGTAAATGATATATGGAAGTGAAAGGATGTGATCAAAGAAGACTTTTTTAGGACGTAGGAAGGCAAGAGCACAAGAGTGCAAGTGAGCTTAAGGCAAGCGGTGGAGGGTTTTTCTATAAGCTTTGATGTAAGGGCTTACATAAAATATTGATATTTGGGAAAAAATCTATAATGTAATTGAGACTTCCTAAGAATCTTTGTAATTGGGTTTTATCTCTAATTTCATCAGTTTTTCTGCAAAAAGGATTGATCTTTCAATTGGGATGACAGTTTCTTGAGAAATGTAATGTTCTAAAAATCTAATTCTTATTTGGAAAAATAATAGTTTAGGTGGGGAGACTACTAAGCCATTTTTCTTAATAGTACTTATGAATACTGAGATATATTTAAATTATTGATCGATACTAGTAGAAAAAATTAAAACATCATCTATATAGACTAAAATATATTCAGAGTAAGGATTAAAAATATCATTCATTATTCTTGGAAATTCAGAAGGAGCATTTTGAAAACCAAAAGGCATTACATTTCATTCATATTGTCCAAATGATACTGTAAATGTTATTTTATATCTATATGATTCATCTATTTGAATTTGCCAAAATCCAAATTTCATATCGAACTTTGAAAATATTTTTGAATTATGAAGTTAGTTTAGTAAATCTTTTTATTTGCAATTGTATATCTAATCCATTTTAATGCTTTGTTCAAAGGTTTATAATTAATAACTAACTTGGGTACTCCTCTTTCTAGTTCAGCATTTTCATTGGCATAGAAAGCAGAGCAACTCTAAGGTGATTAGCTTTTTCTGATTAGTTTCTTGTCTAATAAGTCTTGAATTTCCTTTTGGCAAAATTGTAAAACTTCTTGGTTTATTTGAGTTGGTCGAGCTTTTGTTGGAATTTGTTTTTCTAAGAAATCTAGTTTATAAGAAAGACTGACAATATGTTTCTTACTTTCCCAAAATGCATTGGGCAAAGTAGGACATATGTATTGTTCAATATATTTTTGGAGAGAAGAAATTTTTCTTTTATTTTTGGATCGAGTAATTTTTGTTCTATCCTTTTGAACTTCAAATCATCTTTTAAATATTGAAGTTGATCTTCCTTGTTTTTTATGAGACAATTAATTTCGGCAATTGAATTTTCTTGTAATATGTTTAGATTTCTTATCTGTGGTTTAGTAATGAAATCAAAAGTAATCTTTTTATTTAAAGCTTGTGTTTCAATTCCCTCATTGGTGATAGTAAAAGGTTGGATTAATTGTATAAATGGTGTTTTTAATATCACATTTTATCTCATATCTTTAACTAAAAGAAAGGATGTTTTAGAAGACATTTGAGTTTTTATTATAGAAGCTTCAAGCAACTTATAACTTATTCTAAGTTTGTCTCCTGAGGCTAACTTTAATGATTCTGTAGTTTTGTGAAAATATTTTGTTAGTATCAAGCCTTCTTTTATACAATTAAGATCAGCTCTTGTATCAAAAAGTGTTGAGGTATCAATAGTGAATTCATCATTGATTCTTATTGTTATATTTCTTATCCATTTTCTCAATGTTTTTTTTGATAAAGTCATTAAAAAATTAGGATCGGTGTTATTAGTCGCATTTTGTTGTTCTTTTCCCCTTTTCTATTTTAGATTTTATTGCCAAAATTTATTTTTGTATTTGAGCTTGGGTATCTTTAAGAGCTTTTATTTCTAATTTTTGCTAAGTTATTTCATTATTGAGATCATTTATATTCATAGGTCTAGATTGAATTTTCTTATTTCTATTAAGAATATCTTTGAGATTATAAGTTGCATTAGAATTAGTTGCGATCTTCATGGAAGACTAGAGTCTATCTAGATATTGTTTTTTGGCTTCTGGATCTAATATATTATTAGTGTTTTTTAACAAAAATTCTTCTTCCTTTGTTAAAACATTAATTTTAGGTGTCAGTTCTTCAGGAGAGGAATTATTCTCTTCGGATTCTGATGAAGTTTCTATCTCATTAATTTGAAGACCCACTTTTTCAAGAAAGTCTTCTGAAGAAGAATCGTCATCTATAGTAGCCATGATATTATTAAGTTGATAGAGAGTCTCTTCATCTATGGAGAGTTCATTTAATCTTTTGTTTATTTGGCAATATTTAGAAATATGCCCTCTTTTCCCACAATTGTAACATTTAATGTCTTTGTTAATTTTCCTTTTGGGTTTTTGTTTGGGTTTATCTTGCTTATTGGTTTGTCATTTATTTTTGTAACAATTTTTAGGTTTTCTATTTTCAGAAGGGCAATTTCCTTCACACTTTATTTTCGATGGAGTGTATGAAGGATCATATTGTGCACAGAAATCTCCAAGATCTTTATTGCCTAGTAATTGTTCTTTCTTTAGTTGTTTTTGTAATTTTATTGACTTGCACATATGTGTTCCTTGTATATAAACATAAGAAGTTAGTTCTCCATATGATAATAAGTTATAAGGAATTTGGTCATCATATTCTTCTCTTATTTTATTACGAACCTAATCTCCTATTAAACGAGGTAAACCAGTTAAGAATTTTTCATTCCAAAAAGGTTGGTTACATTTTGGTCTAACCAAAACCCTTTATAAGAAAAGATCCTTATATTCTTGGAATCTCCCTAAAGATTTGCATTTCATTTTTGAAAGAAGATATTGATTTACGTCACTTATATAGAAAGGATCTCCTATGAAATGTTGTAATATAAAATAGATGAGAGTATAGATAGCATCTTGAATGGCTTGCCCATTGGCATCTTCAATATGCTGTCCATATTTATCTATTTTATATGCATTTAAGATTTAAGTTATTTGGTCATTAGTAAGATAATTATCCCACCAACCTTTTAGTTTTCCTGTAAATCCAGCTACTAAAAGGTTAGCAAAGGCATGATTAGAAACTTCTTGTTGGGTTTTACAAGCATTTATTACCATAACCATTTGATTCAAAATATTAATGGTATTATTTTTTTGAGACACCATCAATATTCCATTCACAAATGGTATCAGGAGAATACTTATTTTGAACCCATTGTGATGACTTTTCAAGGACAATGTTAGGAAGAGTGGCCCTATTATAGTAAAGTTTTTGGGGTTTTTCTATGAAAGTCTATTTATTTCAAAAATTGATTCATTTTCAAAATCTTCATTGGATTTTTCAAGGACAGTTATTTGGTCGGCGTATTGGTGATAACTAGACCTCTTATTCTAGAAGTCTCTTTTGTTGGAGGAGATCCCTTAACATTAGATGTGTCCAAGATGGGTATCTTTCCTAAAAACCTCATTCTATTTTCTAAAGTTTTAGCAAATTCTGGGCTATAAGTTTTTGGAAATTCAAAGTCTTTAAAATCGAAGGTTTAAGAGTTTCGGTTTTTGGTAACTGAATAGAATATAACTAGATGGAAGATTCTATTATATTTAATTGATTACCAATAGTATGAAGATGTTGGTTGATGTAATTATTTTGCTGTATTTTCTTTGAGGTTAGGAGATCATCATTATCAGCAGTGATTCGGAGAGAAATAGCGGCAATTTCACTGTCCCTATGCTAAATTCTAATCTTTCTCAAAGGAGGATGATTAAATTTTATAGTTTGGCCATTATCGAGTTGCCATTTACAATCATGATTTAAAACATAAATTTCTTTAGGTTGAAGAAAATATTCTTCAAATCAGTCAAAAAAAAGATATGGGTTTCATGTTCATAAAGAAAATCATAGTATTTTTCTTTAATTCTTTTGGCTTGTTTATGAAAAGTAATAAAAATTCATTGTCTAATTTCTTTGTTTTCTTCCAAATTAAATTCTTCATTCAAAAACTCACGGTTAGGTTCAATTGTGAGTAAGTAGCAGAGTGATGAAAAGAGTCTGGGTTATCCAAGTTTTGTTCATTTTGGTCTTGTTGAAAAATAGGCCTGAGAATTCCAGACCATTTATCAAGACCAATAACACTAGGATTATTTGGTTGATTAGAAATTGTAGCCCTATCATGATTTTTTGGTGGAAGAGTAATCATAGGAGGAAGGTTTGGACAGAGATCAACTGATCTCCTAGAGGAAGAGGAAGGAATGGATCTTATATCGAATGATCTTCTTGGGAATTGAATGGTTACTTTTCCTTCAGGATGTTGGACTATATTTGTTGGTTCACTATTACAAACAACCTTGGGAGGAGTTTGGTCTTCCAGCTCCCATTGTTTGGGTAAAATAATATCATTCCACTTTATAGACCTACGAATAATGATGTTGGCTCTAGTGATATCAGATTGGAGTAAAAGAGTTTCTCCTTTTGGACTATGTTTAAAAGCATTAATCCCAAAACATGAAATTATGGCTTTATAGTGAACTCTGTAGACAAGAGTTAAAGAAATTGACCCTTAAGCTATTTTATAATTATATGTTTTGACATGGAGAGTTCGAGATTTAATAATATTTGGATCTCTAAGTGATACAGAAAATTTTGGATAATAGTCAAAATGAATTGGGTTGTTAGAAAGACTTATTTCAACTGTTTCCAAAAGAGAATCTTCAAAATTTAGTAATCTAGCATCACGTAAGGTTAGCAAAATGGAAGTATTTAAGCCTTCTTTGGTAAGAGACTTAATACCCACTTGTACTAAACCCATGTGAATGTAATTATATTTTTGCATGTATCTGTTAAGAGAATTTTGATTTAGTAGTTTAATAGTTTCAAAAGATCTGAAAGAGGTAGATCTCTTTCTTCAATTGTGATTATGTAATCTTTTTTTTTTTTTTTCAAAAATCTAAACTTTGATTGTTTATAAATTTGATCAAGTTGTACTTTAGGAATTTTCCAATTTTACTATAGATTTATTGAAATCTTCTATTTTTATTTCTTTCCTATGTATAGGAGCTTGATCTCAAGATATACATGATACGAACTAGAGGAAATTGTTAATCTTCTTAACGAGATCCATTTTAATAAGTTTCTTTTCACACTTCCTAGGCTACCAACCAGAGCTGACCAATGGACTTACTACCCTACTGGGTTTTACCGCCGACACATCTTATCTAAGGAAGGTTCTAGCCAAACTGGACAAACATATTAGAAGAAAATATTAAGTTAACCAATATATCTCTCTCTTGGCTCGATACTAGATAGCCCTCACAATCTACGGTACTACATAGAGGATAAGAAATATTAAGTTAACCAATATATATGTATGTATGTATACATGTGTATATATATGTATACATACATGTGTGTGTGTGTGTGTGTGTGTGTACAGTTGAATAGTGTGTGAAAATGAATCAACGGCTCCTCATCTAGAAAGGTTTGGCACCTTATGGTCAACCCTGAGCAGGTCACCCATTAAATGCATGTGATCATGGTGAATGGTCAAAAGAGGATATTTTGGATTGATCTCTAGACGTTGATTATCGTGAAATATGGATCGCCGTGTCCAGAAAAAGGGGCAAACTATGAGGGAGGTCCCGACCGGTTTTAACTCGCTTTTAGATCGCGTTGCTTTTTATTAAAATGGGGGACTAAACTTATCAATAGATAGTTTCATTTTGATTTTATTTTCAACGAACATGCTTTAATAACCGACAAGTATAAATGTCACGAAAAATTTGGTGTGGCTACTGGCATTACAATGATAATAATTATTGAACATGCATAATAGCCTGGCAAATTACTCAACTTTTTGACTTCTACATCAAATTGATCCGCTTTCTTTTATAGTAAGTAGGTCAACATAAGTCTCAAAAACACCATTGCACTTTCAGTTAAACCATACAAGTGAAAAGGATTTTGTTAAGGCTTGCAACATAATCTTAATTAGCACATACATACATACATACATGTCTCCCCTCGCTGTTGTCATTTATGGATCACTATTGAAGTGTGAGGATGACCCTTTACTTTTTTTTCTTTTCTTGTGAAATTTCTCTTCCAGTGTTAAAACTAGAGTAACTATACTTGGCTTGAGATCTCAAATTTCAGACTTTTCTTACTATGAATTTTCGTCTCCCACTATTGATCTCAAATTTCAGACTTTTCTTTCTATGAATTTTTGTCTCCCACTATTGCATGTCCAAGACATGCCACCCTCCACCGTCCTCTCTACGTCTCCCCATCAGACTTTTGTTTCTATGAATTTTCGTCTCCCACACTGCATGTCCAAGACATGCCACCCTCCTCCGTCTCCCACACTGCATGTCCAAAGACATGCCACCCTCCACCATCCTCTCTACGTCTCCCCATCAGACTTTTGTTTCTATGAATTTTCGTCTCCCATTTCTTTTTATGAATTTTTGTCTCCCACACTGCACGTCCAAGACATGCCACCCTCCTCCGTCCTCTCTACGTCTCCCCATCAGACTTTTCTTTCTATGAATTTTCATCTCCCACACTGCACGTCCAAGACATGCCACCCTCCTCCGTCCTCTCTACGTCTCCCCATCAGACTTTTCTTTCTATGAATTTTCGTCTCCCACACTGCACGTCCAAGACATGCCACCCTCCTCCGTCCTCTCTACGTCTCCCCATGCATCGATGAATGGCACTAAGAGATTTTTTTTTTTTTTGCAACTTATGGCACTGAGAGATTCACAAGTCAAATATAAGAGTGATATGGGGCCGAGGCGGCTGAAGATCAGGTCAACGTTAAACAATGCGGCAGTCATCTGACGTGGACACTCTGCCGCCTGATAAATCCCTCATTTTGACACGTGGCTGCTACTCCTAACGTGGGTACTTGAGGAAAGACGCAATCGGGTCTGGGCAAAGGGGTGCCACGTGTCCACTGCGTCGCTTCCCCCAAGAAGTTATAAAGCATACTAGAAATACATTGTTCGCCCCGATCGAGATTGGCCCGGTCTGGTCGGTGGCTCTTCGCACGCAATATCGAAGTATCTATTAGAAAAATAGTCAAAATTGGAGCCTAGTCGGTCATTTTTTTAACCTCATCAAAGAGCGAACGGCCAAAAAAAATAAAATAGAAAATAAAAATTCTCATTAAACGCTGCGGTTAATTATTCGGCAAAATATACTCATTGAGCATGATTTCAATTTATAAATTTACCCATTTGATGTGGAGGATGTTCTTGAGTTGCAGGCATTTTTTTTTTTAAAATTGTAGCTATAATCTAGCTAATTTGAAGTAGTTTTTGCTTTTTTACATTTCAAGTTATAGTATATTAAAGGCCCGCTTGTTGATAGTGAAAAGTTTTTAAGTATAGGAAGGTTAAGTGTCAAAATAATACATTTGCCGAAAATATATACAAGTCGAATCTACTTGATATAATTTGATATTCAATTTTGAATTTTGCTTTCACTGCTTGGTGATTGGCATAAGTGATGGTCATGATAGTACTGAACTTTTAAAAAACGATACGGGATAGTGAAATTAATATAAAATCTTATGGTCGTATCATATGAATGTTTCATTAGCAAACTTTGAAGGCGTTGGTAATTTATTAAATGAAAAATTGAAGATCCAAAATATAAGCCAATTCTTTCATAAAAAGATCGATCAAACTCAATATTATCAACTGATACAAGATGTCTCCATCAGCAACATATAAAATATAACATAAATACTTTTGAAATGGTATAAAAACATGACCAAAAGCCTTTATGAGAAGATAGTAGCTTGCACTTGCAGAATTTGTTCTCGCACGTTGGCTGATAGGGTTTAACTTTTGCGATTTTGGAATATTGGATGAAGGTTTAGGACCATGAAGTGGGCCTGGACAAAAATTCGGTGCCGAATCAGTGGGCACCTTGGGCCTGGGTAAGGGCCTTGAGACGAGGCACGACCATGTGTTAATTAAAAGCGATTATGAATAATTATTGTTAATGATTTTACTTTGATATATGATATTTGTAGGCGCTGATAAGATAAAATAATCCCGAATTTATAATATAGCAGAGAAATACTATAGAACTCAGGGGTTAAGCAACAACCTAAAATAACACAAATACCAAAATGAATTTTATTTGATTTCCATTTCTATTTTTTTAGCCAAAAAGTCATGAAAAAATTATAGCTAAGTCTATGTGTCAAATTCTGTATATTACGAAAATTTCAGGTGTCTCAAATTAAAAAATAACAATCAAATTGCATATTCCTTAATATTTTCTCTAAGCATAAAGTACAAGTCAATCTAGATACAAGTCTTTTCATCATTTATAAGGTGGCACTTTGGTAAAGATAAATGTAATGGCTAATAAGCCGTCATGAAAGAACCTAGCTCCTCTCTCTTCCAATCATATAGAGCACCTCTAATTTTGCAAACCAGGAGTTGCTAGTTAGGATTGCCTTGGATTCTAAGATCTTCCAAAATCCTAAGTTTGAATAATTTACAAAATCCAATTTGACTACAAACTAAAATACTAGACTAGAGTCGCCACCGATCAATTTAGGTAAACCTAGACCGATTGGATCTCAAATAGTGTAGGGGAAAGCAAACCAACTCATTGCATGCGTGAAGGAATTGGTCAAAGGCAATCTAGAGATTTTAGGTCCATGAGTCAGTTACGCGCGAGGCGGAGTAACATCCTAAGATGTCTTTTTTCGGCACGGCAGCCCTACTTTTGGTTTAGTCATGAGTCATTTGTTAGTTAATTTTCCAAGTACACATGATGCTTTCAAGAGTTTTGCCAAATCACTTATCTGGCAACGTTATCGATCAACGGAACCGTTTTCCCATGTGGGGTGCGTGACTCCACTTATGCGTGCAAGCGTGAACCTGGACCGAACGTATATGCCAGTATCTAGCCCCCTCAGCAAGAAATATTCGATTGGACCGGACTTAAAAATTTAGGCCGACTTGACTTATGGATAGGATTTTATTAGCCCGCTTGATTTGGTTTTGACCCGCGAGACAGTTTTCCAAGTCCAACTCTATCTCTCGTTTCTTCATTGATCCCATCCATTAGTGTTCAGTATTCCCATTAGAAGTATTCCTATTAAATCATCATAAGATAATTAATGATTTATTGAAAAATACAACTCAATTTCCAACTTCTCATTAAAGTCAAAATGGGGTTAATATCATCAATTATCCATTATCATATCTCTTTCTCTATCCAATGCACCTAACGTGTACATCATCTAGATAATATACAAGCCATGTAATCTCGTCTTGGTGAGCCACCTTTATCATTATTAATTTTGATCTTTCCTTAATTTCTAAAATTATAAGTATATATATCGACATAGCTGGTGATGGCTAGTGTAGAATCGAATTAAAGAATTTATGTTAAACAGAGCTAATACTCTTCAAATTTTAAATGAACAAATAGTTTATTGCATGTTCATCAATTCATCTAATTTTTTTCCAGTTATTGTCACTCGATTGGCGGTTGGCACTTGATTCTTAATCATTAAGTGAGATTTGAAACTTTGTGAGCTCTCCTGTGACCTGAGTCTAATCATTCACGACATTGGCTCCTTTTCATTTGTTTACATGTTCTAATTTTTTTTGGTTGTACATCATGCCTCGATTCTTCCTATCGAATTAAGTAATTCGGCATGCTGATACTAACCTAATAACAATCCGAAAAGTTGGTGTTAGTGATGATGCTTCTTCGCTGTGAGTTCCTCCATGTATGAATACATATAAAATCGAGAGACATAACTTGCATGTTTGACATTTTTTTTTCCACAGTAATTACAGTTGTCAAAATGAGTGCTCCTTTTAAAAAAGATGTTTGATCAATGTTTCATAGTTATTAGCAGTGAGCATCGATCCAAGGTCAACTGTGGACCAGCCCAACTCAACCGGTCCAGTTCCTATAGGGATTGGGCTAGTGCTTGATTTCAAGATCCTCAGACCTTGCACTATGTGAGTTAGCCATCGAACTTGGAAGTTTAGGGTTGGTCCAATTTGGATAAACCTTATACATATGATAATATATGATATATTATATATTATATTATAAGCTTTTGTCTACTCTAAACCCCTAGTGCCTCCTTCTCTATTCTCTTCATAGTTCAATTTGCCTTGTAAGTTAGAAAATAGAAACAAATCGAGCCCTATTTGACAAAAAAAAAAAAAAAACTCAGCACTCGCCTTGGCTTTGCTTGCCTTTGTTCCCCTGCATCGTATGTTTGTTTTTATAATTTGTTCCTTTTAGCAAGTGTGAAATATCCATTGTTACTTACTTATATTTATATTTGATATGTATTGGTATTCATAATTTGACTGCTTAATGTCACATAATTGATGGATATATAATTTGAAATAGTATATTTGTCCTTTTAAAGAACACAAAAAATGGGCGGAAGAACAGCCCAAGTGCCAAAACTTGGCACGGAGGGACACTTAAGTGCCAAAATTTCGGAAAGGTACACTTACATGCCGGTTTCGTAGTAAAGTGGAACAATTAAGTGCCACTCCGGCAAAATCCGGCGAAATCGCTAACATGGCAATTTTCCGGCGAGTTGGGTGCAAAACGGAGTCGTTTTGCTCGGCCGACGCAGGCAGAAAATGCAAAAACGACGTCGTTTTGTGTCGATGTGTAAATAATTAATATAAAAATTAATTAAATTAAATTAAAACTTAATTTTATTTAAAATATTCTAAAATTTAAAAAACTTAAAATTTAAAAAACCTAAAAAATAAAAAACTTAAAATTAAAAACCCAAAAAAGGGGGCGAACCGAAGGGGGCGGCCGAGGGCGAGCCCTCGCCGCCGCCTCCTCGCCGCCACCGGAAGGGCCGGCGACGGAGGGAGGCGGCGAGGTCGCGGCCCTCGCCCGGATCCGGCGAGGGCTCGCAAGCCCTCGCCGCCGGCCGACCGGCGTCGGCGGCCCCTAGCCAAGGCTCGGCGACCCCGACCGATGCTCCCCCCCGTCGTCGGCCCTTCCCGGCGACGGTGGGGAGGCGGCAAGGGCCTGCTAGCCCTCGCGCAGATCTGGGGCGAAGGTCGCGACCCTCGCCGCCGGTCGGCCGGGGCCGGTGACCTCGGCCGACCCTCCCCCTCGTCGCGCCGCCCTTCCCGGCGCGGCGAGGAGGCGGGGGCGGGGCTCGGCCCTCGGCCGCCCTTCGGCTCCCCCTTTTTTAATTTTAGGTTTTTTATTTTTTAGGTTTTTTAATTTTAATTTTTTTATTTTTAGAATATTTTAAATAAAATTAAGTTTAAATTTAATTTAATTAATTTTTATATTAATTATTTACACATCAGACACAAAACGACGCCGTTTTTGCATTTTCTCGACACGTCAGTGAGCAAAACGACGCCGTTTTGCACCCAACTCGCCGGAAAATTGCCACGTCAGCAATTTGGCCGGATTTTGGCTGAAGTGGCACTTAAGTGTTCCACTTTACTCCGAACTGGCACTTAAGTGTACCTTTCCGAAGTTTTGGCACTTAAGTGTCCTTCCATGCCAAGTTTTGACACTCCATGTGTCCCAAACTCCACAAAATGAGAGAAAAAATAATCAGTTGGTCTCGAGTGACCCTGAAACCGAACCAAACCCATTGGGCCTAAATATCAAGCATGGTCAGCCCCCTCTCTCCTTACATTGCAAAAGTTACAAAATTGCCATTAACCTAAAATTACTAAATAACCCTTGCCATGTCATTTGATTGCAAATTAAAAGCATTCCTTAGCCTCTCAATCCTAGCATCTAAAGTGGAAAGTCACCTATCCATGTGTTAAAATTGCAGCCAATAGGGAGTTATCTTAGTCATTAAGGGATCAACATGAGCCATAAGATCAATCAAAGGCTAAGATTGCATCATATATCTGAATTTTTCCCATCAAAATGCAAGATACATTGTCTTCCTCTCACATTAAGTGCCATTCACTACACACACAACTCTCTCTCTCTCTCTCTCTCTCTCTCTCTCTCTCTCTCTCTCTCTCTCTCTCTCTTTACAAAGGCCATGCACACTGGAATCTCTTCCTCGTTGCAGTTTCATCAATTCTGATTTCCTTCCGACCATTCCTTGCATATCAACTCTTGCAATTAAGCTTCCCATTGTGCCCATAAGGTTTTGGTGATCGTTGTTTCCTTGAGTTTTGATCAATTTTGAGATTGCTTACCCAATTCCAATAATCAAAGGTAGGTCCAATAATGCTTTAGTCATCAATTTCATGTGATCATCCAAAGATGAAAGGATGAACATAGTTCAAAGTTGAAGGAAAATCTTCGATCTATATTCAATTCCAACTACGAGGTGACAAAATTTGACAATTAGAAGTTAGATCATATATTAGTATTAGTTTCATAGAATAGATGTTCTATTGCATGTTAAGAAATTTTGATATCATAATTTTCTAGGATAGCCGAATGCTTTACTTGTCTATAGAAGTTGATTTGGCCAAATTGCATGTTGTTTTTATTAGAATTATTATGTCAGGATAGTTATTCTTGGGAAGTTAGCCTAGTTTAGTTTATTGCTTGAATTTATGTAATTCTATCCTAAGTTCATGTTCGACCAAATGACCTTATGTAGTCCTCAATGTTCATTTTGATAATTTATTTGCTTAGGATGATCTCATGTTAGATTAATGTTGATTAGGAGTGATTTGATGATGTTTTCTAGAATTATTTCATTAATATATGAGTAGATTAGGATTTGCTTGATGTTGAATGTTCGAAGAAATTGATGAATGTTCTTGAGAGCATGTTGAAGATACACTATTGTTCTGGAGAATAGGTTGAATGCGTTTGAATATGCTTGAATATACTTGAATTTGAGTTTGAAGATTCAAAGCTTTTTTTGAAAAACTCAAGTCTGAAAAACTTTCAAGTGTTTATCTGTTTTTTTTTTTTTTTGGTGTTTCAAATTTCAAAAAATTGTATGGGGGCTTATTTGCAAAATCTTAAAAACATGAAATTTGAAGATAACATGCAGGGCTAGTTGTTTGTTAAATTTGGTGAGCATTTAGCTCCTTAAAAAAAATTTCCCTTATTTTTCAAAAGTCGAATCATAACCAAGTCAAATTCAGGGTAGTTGGGTTAAATTGAGAAATTCAGCTAACAATTGGGGAAAATGATCTTATTGAACATTAAACTACACTCTCTAAGCTTTCAATTGCCACTAACTTCATTCAATTTAGACATCATTAAGGCCCTTAATCAGATTAAAACATAATCAGGCATATGAGGATAAAAATTTAGAAGTGACCCTCTTAAAAACCAGACCTTGGTCGGGCCGAGTTCTTGAACCCAACCCAAGAATAGAGACCGAGTCCTATCCTAGGCCGTGATCATGACTGGGCTCCTAAAATCGAGCCCGGTTGGATCAAGGCCTAATTTCTTTTTTGGCTTGACCATATTGGTGCCAGTTTGTGGTTTCAATCAAATTATGCCAAATTTCCATGAATTATGCCAAGTTTCCATATGAGTTGATTTGGTTTAATCGAATTTCAATAGGTCTAATTAGCATTATTTATGAAGGACCGATAGGGCTCCTTGAGAATTGGTCCACCTGTCTCAAGCCCGATTTCTTAAAATTGGCTTGAATTTCAATGTGTTACGACTTTAGATCAAATGTCATGAAGGCAATTATTCTAAAAAATAATTTAAAAGTTGTTGATTGATGGTCAAAATTCTCGATTTGATTGAAAAGTCGGTTCCTAGTCATTTTTTGTGAAAACTATTGATTACAAGTCTAATTAAGGGTGCGTTTTTATCCCGAAAAACTCAATGATATATGAAAATACCTTTTGGTAGAACATTTTCCAAGAATACGATTAATTTTCCTTTGTTTAATAATATATGATTAAAAATATTCTATGATGTTTAAATATTATTGGAAGATGATCTCAATCTCATTACCTTATTTTAGGCAAAAGCAAGTTCGAATTTTTAAATTTTAAATTTCTAAAAAAATTCAAATTTTTAACTATTTTATTTTTCTATTTTTATTTTTATTTTATTTTTTCAAAAAATTGATTTTTTAAATTATTTTAAAATTTCTTTTTCTTTTCTTTCCATTTTCAATTTCTCTCATCTTCTATCACTACCGAGTTGCAACAGCCACAAGCAAGCTTTGCCTCACCGAGATAGGGCAAGCCATGAGCTTGTCGATCTCGACGGAGCTCGAACTGGCGAGCTTGGGCTTGCCTAGATCGGCCAAGGCTAGAGCTTGCTGGCTCGTGTCTTGGCCACTTGCTGGGCTGCTGGTAGATGCGGAGGCCCACGGCTGACGGAGGAAGAAGGGGGAAGAAGGAGAAAGGAAAAGAAAGAAAAGAAAAATAAAAGGAAAGAAAAGAAAAAAATCAAACATAAATAAGTAAATATTTGATTTTTAGAAAAATTAATTTATAAGAATAAACTTTTCATTGATCAATGACCCTTAGACTGAAAGCACAAGTTTTGGTAAGAAAACATTTTTTTTGTTGACTAGGAATACATTCTTTGTTGACTTATTTTTCTAAACGAACTAAATGCAAGAAAATAAGGAAAACGTTTTCTGCAAAACGAACCCACTCTAAGCTTGAAAATAATGGAATTGATGATTTTTCGAAGTTTTCAGATTTTTGAAAAAATGTTGACAGGTTGATATTAGGGGTTGACCAAAATCAATTCAAAGGTAAACCAAGGAATTAATGTCTAAGTTTAAATAAAATGTGATGAAACTTGAAAAATGTTGAAAAACACTTAAATCACTCCTTTTACCCTAGGAAATGGGTCATGTCGCAATCAAAAATCCATAATCTCAAATTTTTATTATGTGACCTACCAGTTAAAATCAGGTGTCAATAAATTTCATAATTTCAAAGAATGAGATAATGCCAAGCCATTGCAAATTTAAAAATTTTAAGAAGCCCATCACGTGTGACCAGAGAAATAGCACCCGAATCAATCTCAGTTCACTTGCACCCTAATCTAACTATCATTCTCATGCCTAAGAAGCATTTCCACCACTTGGCTCATGTTGGGTCTGGCGTTTTTATCTTCCTCCACGCACTTGAGCGCGACCTCGATCAAGACCTCCATTTGCTTCAAGTTGTAATCGCCCCTGAGCGCAGGATGCACCATCTCTTCCAGACGGGACCCCATCCTCCCGAGTCCCCTCATCTTATTCCTCACCCACGGGACAAGCAGGATTTGCTTGGCATCCCCTCCGCTCTCCAACGAGTCGACATTTGTCGTCGGGCTAATTCCGGTCACCATCTCTAACACGACAATCCCGTAGCTATAGACATCCACCTTAGATGTGATGGGCAGATTTGAGACCCAGTCGGGAGCCATGTACCCTCGGGTTCCTCTAATTCTCGAGAATCCGGGATTCATCACCTTCCCCCGGTCCATTAGCTTGGAAAGCCCAAAATCCGCAACTTTGGGTTGGTAGTCGGAGTCTAAGAGTATGTTCTGAGGCTTCACGTCGCAATGCAGAACCCACTCCAAGCACTCCTCATGGAGATAAGCTAAACCCTTTGCGGTGCCCACTGCGATGTCGAACCGCCTCTTCCAATGAAGCTCAGGTGACGACAAGTTCTGTGCCAGCGATCCGCGTTCCATGAACTCGTATACCAATAGCCTGTGATTTCCCTCGGCACAGTAACCCCACATCCCGATCAAATTTATGTGGTTCACCCTGCCGATCGTGCTAGCCTCGGCCAGAAAATCGGCCTCTCCTGTTGTGGCATTGCTGAGCACCTTCACTGCGACGACCCGATCATCTGGCAATACGGCCTTGTACACGATCCCGCCTGCGCCTCTCCCGATCTCCTTGCTGAAATTCCTCGTTGCCTTCTTGAGCTCGTTGTAGGTGAACCGCTTGAACCCGGTTGCGGCATTGAGGTGGCTCTGGTGCGCGGAAGTGACGTCCTGCTGGTTCTTGATCAGGAAGAACCACACCAAGAACACCACCACTATCTCGATCCCTCCCACCACGCAGGCAAACCAGAGCATGAAGTTCAACGGCCCGTTTTTGCGTTTTTTGGAATAAGTCCTGTCCAAGACCTTCACCTCCGGGGTGGGAGGGCAAGTGTTCTGAGTGCTCTTCACCAGCTGGTCCACGGTGAAGGTCTTATTCTTGGGGACCTTGATGAAGAACTCGCCGGTGAAGCTGGACAAGTTGTGGCCATTCAGGAGCTCGATCTTGGGGTAGCAATCGGACATGCCGCCGGAGCCCGACGCACTGTACTGGAATCCTCGGCAGTTGCACAGGCTCAGGCAAGTCCGCCGGCACTTCGCAACAGTGGTGTTAGAGATGATGTTGTAGTCGTAGCCATAGAAATCGACGTACTGGAGCTTCACGAACCTGATCTCGTCGGCGACACACCCGTCGGAGAAGGTGAAATCGGGCACGCAACCGGCCGACCAGTCTCCTGGGACCTTGGGAACGTACCCAGGCACGCAGGAGCAGCTCCGACCCTTGGTCGGGTCGTAGCTGCAGAGGCTGTTGTTGCCGCACACGCCGAGGATGAAGCAGGGGTTGCTGGTGAGCGCTTCCCACGTCACGGCCCAGACGGTCGAGCCCAGCTCGCGGCTGTAGACCCGCAAGTTGCCATCAAAGTCGAGGGTCATCCTTCTCTGCGTAGCCGCGACGCCGTAATCGGAGGTGTAGAACGAGTAGTTGTCGGAGGACTGGAAGCGGCCGAGCGGGTCGAGCACAGCGATGCGGCTGCTGTTGTAAAGGAATCGGTCCGTGCTCCACGGGTAAGGCCAGTAGACACCCGAGATCGACGGGCCGTCGAAGAGGAGGCGGAGGACATTGTCGTCGTCGAAGTAAAGCTTGTAGAACCCGGTCGAGTAGTTGTACCGGCTCCGAGCAGAGATCAGGCATGTTTTTCCAGTGAAGGGCTGCTGAGGGAGGAGGGTGTCGGTCGGCGAGTCGAAGCTCTGCCACAGGACGCCGCCGCTGCCGTAGGTGATGAAGAGGTTCCCAGTGTCATTGAGGCGGAGCTCGGCGGTGGAGGGGGAGCTGGTGCCGGAAGACCAGACCTCGGCGCCAGCATCGCCGCCGTCGGTGAGGACGAGGTTGCCCGAGTTGAGGAGGGATAAGGCGGAGCGTCGGCCGTTGACGGGGCCTCGCGGTTGGCCATCCAGACGGGGGTGCAGGCCGCGCCGGAGCATGGGGGTTGCTAAACCAGACAGCGAAGCCGTAAGCGTTGTCACCGACGGTGAAGAAGCCAGCGGAGAAGGCACCGGAGGGGGAGACGAGGACATCGCCGGGGTCCTCGACGGAAAGGGACGCGCGTTTGGCGAGGCTGGGCAGCGCCGAGGTGGAGAGCCGACAAGATTGGAGGAAGAGGAAGAGGAAGAGAGGGAGGCGGAGCGAGGGCGGCGGAGCCATTAGGACTCGGCGGGGAAAGAGTTGCAGTGAATCTTGCCGAGGACTAGATTGAATTGCCCACCAAGTCCCTTTCACAGTTAATATGAGATACACTTAAATATATCCATCCCCTCTGTTCTCCATTGCTAATCCTTCATGTATTTTGGTTTTCCTGACCAAACAATCCAGTAAGTTTTGCTTTTGGGTTGAGCCCGTTGTGCGGTTTGGATCAATCGCAGCAGTCCGGTCGTGGAAAACGGAGGAAGCCCAATTATTGGGATGTTGACTTCAAGTGTATCAATTATTAGGCTTGAGTCTATCGTTAATACTCTGAATTATCCCCATAAGAAAGTAGCCATTTGATGCGGGAGCTAGGATGTCCGCCACCATGGTAGCTTCTCCTCCCTCGCTTCTCTTACGTATCTCATTTTCCTTTTCTCTGGATTTCTTATTTTCTGTATCTTGGAACGCACTCATTCCATTTTGAATTCTTTTTAAACTTTTCTCTATTTGCCAAGTGGAATGCCACGTAGGATGCCATTGCAACACTTCACAACAAGTTCTAAGCCAGGTCGGCATTTTCATTTATTTTTTCAAATGGACTGATTAACTCGAACAAAGAAAAAAGAGTGTCTGATTTAAGAGCCCAATTACCCAAAAACAGATTTAGGGACCTGATTGCGCAAATTCAAATTGTTTTGGGATTATTGTGTGTTTTTCCTTAAAATATAATGAAAGTAGTAAGCCTCAAAAAGAGTAGCACGGAAGAATTTGCACCTGCACTAACTAGAGAAATCCAAAGCAAACAAGTTACGTGATTGAAATTAAGTGACACTGATTATACTGAGGCATACTGGGATAGCACCTACTACACACATTGAGCATTGATACATATCCTCAAATTGCTACATCCTAGAAGGCCGAACCCAAAAGCTATACCACCTTATTCACCCACCAAAGCAACGGCGTTGCCTAGTCGCATTATAGAACCCAAGCTTTCGTTGAGTCATATTCCAATAGCTTATTGATTGCAATTCGTCTTAATGAGCATCATACAAGTAAAAAGAAAAAAAAAAGAAGAAGCAAGGGAATTTTATTTGGATTTATTTTAAAATACTTTGTAACACCAAAATAGAGTTTTAAGTAAAGTTACAGTAGTCAAGAATGTGTGCGCATTGCATGCTTATGCTAGTTTAAAATTCGTTCGAATACGATGACAAATTATAATCAATTATCATCTATAAGCAAAAGATATCTAGTTATATATTTTACCTGTAAATTTGCGTTTGAGTAAATACGACTAAATATATAGCAACTAGAGAAGATAAAACTTAATAAATTTTATCATACAACTTCTGTATGCAAAAAGTTTTTCCCTAATCTTTTACCGCTGATTTGGGAGTGGGGGGGACATTGGCGTGGATATAACCCCACCCTTGTCGTTATTCTATAAAATAAGATATATGATTTTAATTGTTTCATTACAAATATTTTATTGTCGTAGAGTTTTGGAAATTTGCTCAATTTTAGTTAATTTTATTTTGATATATTTGTTGATATTTGATTCTTGTATGTGAACATTCAGATGTGTTCTTATAATTTGAATCGGAACTGGAATTTCTGGTTGCGTTTGGTTCAATTTTCTTAAGGAGCTTTGGAGAAATGAATCAATCACTCTGCATCTAAAACCTTGTGGTCAACCTTGAGCATGGTGCCCATCCGCACAATATATCACATACCAAATTAAATGAATGTTTCTTGCAAAAAAAAGAAAAAAATTAAATGCATGTGATTGTATTGTCTACATTGCGAATGGTCAAAAGAGGATATCTTCAATTGATCTCTAGATGTTGACTATCGTGAAAACATAGATCGCCATGTCCAGAAAAAGGAATAAACTATGAGGGAGGTCCCTGCAGCTTTTAACTCACTTTTAGGTTGCCCTGCTAGTTATTGGAATCGAGAACTAAACTTATCGATGGATAGTTTAGTTTTGATTTTGTTTTTGACAAACTCGCTTTAATAATTGACAGGTCTAAATATCACAAAACATTTGATGTGGCGGTTGGCATGCAATGATAACAATTATTGAACTTGCGTAATAGCCTAGCAAATTATTGAGCTTTATGACATCTACATCAGATTGACCTGCTTTCTTTTACAATAAGTAGGTCAACATAAGTCTCAAAAACATCATTGCACTTTCAGTTAAATCGATCGATGGCACTAAGAGATTCATAAGTCAAAATTAAGACTGATATGACTGTCGTAAGCAGCAACAATTAGGTAACAACTGCAATGTTTA
Organism: Eucalyptus tenuipes; assembly: GCA_014182365.1. NCBI lineage: Eukaryota > Viridiplantae > Streptophyta > Magnoliopsida > Myrtales > Myrtaceae > Eucalyptus > Eucalyptus tenuipes. The sequence goes on from CM024542.1 coordinate 2,097,813, forward strand.
GAGCACAAATGACAATTATTCTGGCCAGGAATTGATTTCTTTAATAAAGATAATTTTTTTATTTTAATTTTTTTTTTAATTTCTATTCCTGAATGAGCTTTGAACAAAAATACGGATTCGATAATGACATAAAATTTTTATTTTGAAATAGAAATTTGTTTGATAACGACACAACATTTTTCCCTCCCCCGAGTGGCGCCAATGGTGGGGGCGGCGGCGATGGCCGGCAACCAGTGGTGAGCAATGGCGGGTGGACGGCTAGCTAGTAGCGAATGGTAATAAGTAATGAGAAAAACTTTTTATTTCTTATTTTTATTCCATAAATAGAAAAGTAAAAAAATAATATTTTTCATTTTGTTCCAAACCTATTTCTAAAATAAAAATTCGTTCAGAAATAAAAAAAATGAAATTATTTTATTAAACATATTTCTATTTCATAAATAAATTTGAAACAAAAAATAATTTTAAAATAGAAATAAATTGATTTTTATGCGGGCCCTTACTAAAAAGTCCGGGCATATGGGGCTGAGGCTTACGAAGATCAGGTCAGCATCAAACAATATGGCAGTCGATTATTTGATGTGGACACACTGCCGCATGATAAGTCTCTCGTTTGACACGTGGCTGCTTGTCCTAATAAGGTTACGTTTTTTTGGGCCGAACTAATAAGGATACTTGAGATGCCGGGCATGGACAAGGAATCGGCTATAGAAAAAAGGGCGCGACGTGTCCACAGCGTCGCTTTCCGGAGAAGTCTCAAAGCATATTAGAAATGTATCGTTTTGCCCCGATTGAGATTGGCCCGGCCTGGTTGGTTGCTCTTCGCTCGCAATATCGAAGTATCAACTAGAGAAATGGTCGAAGTAGGAGTCAACTCCGACATTTTTTTCTAACTCATCAAAGAGCGGACCGCCAAAAAAATTGAAAGTTCTCATTAAACGCCGCGGTTAACTGTTCAGGAAAATATACTCATTGAATATGATTTCTGTTTATAAATTTGCCTATTTGATGTGGATGATGTTCTCGAGTTGCGAGCATTTTCGAATTTTCTCATAGTTATAATCTGGCTAATTTGAAGTAGTTTTTACTTTTTTACATTTTAGGTTATAGTATATGTAGGGACTACTTGTTGATATTGAAAAATGTTAAGTATGCAAAGGTTAAGTATAAAAACAATACAACTGCTGAAAATATATAAGTCACTGATCTATTTGACATAATTTGATATTGAAATTTTGAATTTACTTTTGCTACTTGACAACCAGTGTAAGTGACCGTTATGATAAGCATGAACTCTTAACAAATGAAACAGGATAGTGAAATTAAAATGGAATCTTATGGTTGAGCCATATGCATGTTTCATTAGCAAAATTTAGAGGGGTCGATTATTTATTCAATGAAAAATTGAAGATCCAAAATCATAATCCAATTATTTCAATAAAAAAAATCGATCAAACTCAGCATTATCAACTGATACAAGATATCTCCATTAGCGACATATAAAATAAGAGAAATAATTTTGAAATGGTATAAACAGGCGACAATAAAGCCTTTAGGAGAAGATAGTCCATCAAATGATTTAGATAAATTCACTTGTGCAATTTTTGAATATTGGATGAAATTTTAGGACCATGAGGTGCGCCTGGACAAAAATTCGATGTCGGATGAGTGGGTAGGCCGGGCCTCTGCAAGAGCCTTGAGACCCGGCCCCACTATGTATTAATTAAAAGAGATTATGAATAATTATTGTTAATGATTTTACTTTGATATATGATATTTGTAGACGCTTATAAGATAAAATAAGCCCATATTTCTGATGTAGAGAGAAATACTATAAAACTCACTGTAAGTGCTAGTATGAACACCTAGAGGGGGGTGAATAGGTGTTTAAAATAAACCTTGGCAAATATATGTGGAATAAAATAAACTTCGAGCAAAATAAAGGAGTTAAGGAAGAGAATAAGAACACAAGGTTTATAGTGGTTCGGCTTAATCCAAGCCTACGTCCACTCTCCCACGCTAACACCTTCTTGGCTGGATTCCAATATGCAATCAACAAGAGATTACAACTTTGAGTGCAAACACTTAGTAGTAGATCACACTATCTCACTAAGTCACTCTTTTGGTATTTCTCTCACGATCACAAACGTTTAAGCTCTCCAAAGACAAGTGTATGAACAAAGATCGCTCGGACTTTGGAATTATAAATTCTACGCTCCGTCTCTTACTTGCTCATCGGTCCTTCATCTCCTTAAATACTCCTCCACTTCCAAACTAGCCTTTGGACAGCATCTTGAGGATCGTCTTCCAATATACCCATTGGACAGCTCGTATCTAGAAGATTTGGTAGCCGTTGAGTGACAAAGGTAGAATCCCAAATTGATTCCGATCGCCCATACAAACGAAATCTTGGTTTCCATAAGTAAAGCTTCTTCGTATAGAAAGTTCTTGTCTTCAATATCCAATCGTCAATCAATTAGATTGAATCAATTAAATCAATATTGATGTGGAATCCAAACCAGATCACTAGCCGTTGTATGATTGGGCTTGTATTAAGTTCTGTCGAATCTGGATGTAAAGTCTCGAGAGCAATAGACTTTACAATCTGAGTCCGAGTGTCTTCGAGACTTTGCAATCCGAGTCCGAACATATTTTGCTTCGAACAGATTTAGCTTTAAGGTCTGTACACCGTCCGAATAAGTTCGGCTTCAAAGATAGAGTCTCGTCTTCTCCGGTTCTTCATTCACGTTCGATCTGGAATTTGTCGAGTTGATGGACTTCGATGTAGAAAGACTTTGACACTAAAGTCCGGGCAGTCTTCGACTTTGACACGAAGTCTGGAAATCTTCGAATATACTTTGGACATATGTTACGATCGGTCTTCGGCAGTCTTGACTTTGACAATATCCTTTACATGTTCTATCATCTGCATGGTCTATTACTTAACCATTAAACATGTTAGTAGCCTTTGATTTATTTTGTCATCTTCAAAACATCATAAGGGATTTCCCTAACACTCACCGGTAAAGTAACAGCATAAAAGAACACAAATTTCAAAATGAATTACCATTTGATTTCCATTTCTATTTTTTTAGCCGAAAAGTCATGAAAAAATATAATTGAGTCTACCTGTCAAGTTTTGTATATGGCGAAAGTTTCAGGAATCTCCAATAAAAAAATAATCAAATTGCATACTCCATAAATGAGTAAAAAGTACGAGTCAATCTAGACATGAGTCTTTGTATCCTTTAAAAGATGGCACTTTGTTAAAGATAAATGTCACAGCTAATGAGCCATCACCAGAGACCCTAGCTCCTCTCTTCCAACCAGACACAGCACCTCTAATTTTGCAAATCAAGAGTTGCCAGTTAGGGCACCTTGGATCCTAAGATCTTCCAAAATCTTGAATTCAAGTAACTTACAAAATCCAAAATGCTTACAAACTTTAATATCATACTAGAGTCGCCACCGATCAGTAAAGGTAAACCTAGATTGATTGGATCTCAAGCAGTGTAAGGGAAATCAAACTAACTAATCGCACGCGTTAAAGGAATTGATCAAAGATAATCTAGAGATCTTAGGTCCATGAGTTGGTTATGCATGGGGTCGGATTAACATCCCACGAGGCCTTTTCAACAGTGCAGCCCTACTTTTGGTTAAGTCAAAAATCATTTGTAAGTTAATTTCCTAAAGTATTGTCGACACCCAAAATTACCCTCAGAACCGTGTGCCGGTCACGAGAGAACACTAGGTGAAACGCACTGTTTCGGCCTATGAAGTTAAGGGTGAAACATCTTTCGTGAAGGCTACTTGAGCTAAGCCTCAACAGGATTGTAGAAGCAAACTCTAGAGTCAACAGCCAGGAGATTAATTGCCACGTGTCAAGCTACGGGGATAGTGCATTAGATTTGAAGATAAAGCGGAATTGGCATTAGAATTCAAGCAAGAATAATTGCTATGAGAAATACATATAAAAATAGAGAGCGGTTATTTGCTTGGGGAATAAGTTGCACGAGCATCATCGACGGAGTAGGAAGCGGTTGTTAAAGGATAAGGTTATCAAGAAGAAGTGGAAAACGTAGAGAATGCAAAGAGTAGTGCCCAAGAAAGAACAACCAACAGAGGAACAATTAGTCTACTCTATAAATGCCGTAGCCCTACCATTGAGAAAAGATACCCCCGATCAACACAACAATTATCTTTATTTTATCTTTACTTTGTCGCATTTTAGTTGTAGCTTTTTAGATTCCCGTCATTAATTAAATTTCAGCGTGCATCTCTATCCGGTATAGCACTATTGATTGAATTCCGGTGTTGTTCTACAAGCCCAATGTCATTGATTAAATTCCGGTGTTGTGTTTCTTATTCAGAAGTATTGATGTTGATTAGATTCCAGTTTTACACAAAAAACAAGTTGTCTCGTATATTAAATTCCAACATAGTTTGAGTTCGAAGCATAGCTACTAGTGTTCAAATTGCATAACTGATTAAATTTTGGTATAATTTATACTGAGAAGTAGTTAATCTTCGAGTCATCCAAATATCAATTGTCAGGTTGTATATACAAGTTGGCAAACAAGTTGATAAATAAAAATTCCTCTTTACATTTGACATTTTTTATTCAAGCTCAGCACAGAACCTAAGTCTTCTATAATAAAACCAAAATGCATCGTTTGGTGAAAGATTTTCACAGGGATCAAAATCGGTGAAACAAGTATACAAGATGTTTCCAAGAATGTCACCAAAACATGATGTTGGCATTGGCAGGAAACATTCAATTGGACTGGTTTATAAATTTAGGCGGATTTGACTTTGGACCCACCAACTTACGAATCCGATTTTGTTAGCTCGCTTGATTTGGGTTTGAGACGGTTTCCCAAGACCCACTCCATCTCTCGTTTCTTCACTGATCCGTCTACTACTGTTCAGTATTCGCACCGGAAGTATTTCAATTAAATCATGCTTATATTAGAAAAAAGCGGTTTGCAAAACTAATTATGAGAAAGTAATGTGATAGGTTTATTTTGTTGGGGGTCATTTTGGATGTGACTCGTGTCACTTGAATACAAGGACACAGTATGCCAAACTCATTTTATAAGCAGACTTCAGTGCATAGCAAAAAACATTATTGTCGAGATGCACTCGTAGAGAAGTTTCACATCGGATAATTGATATAATATGAAATAATTAAGAATGCTAGTCGGTTCGCTTTGATTGAAGGTGGGTTCAACTAAATGTGTTGACGAGATTAGACTCGAGCTTCCTCTTAGCGATTTTTCTACGTGGATATATCAGATTTTTGTTGCTGGTGGGTCAATTGTCTATCACCTCTTTTGCTTGTTTGGTGCACTAATTCGAAGGCGAGGTGAGTACAAATTTAAACTCGTAATGCTGAAAAATGATTGTTCATTCCTTATGATCTTTTCTGATGTTGTGAAGTCAGGTGATTTCAAGTGGATTAAATTTAATGACAAATCGAAGCTCAATAAAACTCTTCTTTCAAGAAATCTTATATTGTCTGTATATATAGAAGGACTGAAATTTAGCGTGAACTCTTGCAATTTCATTACACATAATATTAATTTATGATTTATTAAAGAACTCAACTCAAAGGCTCAAAATGTCACTAAGTTATGATGGAATCAATCTAGTCAATTATCAATTAACATTGATCTCTATCAACATGCACATCGTCTAGATAATATACAAGCCATGTAATCTTGTGTCAATGAGCCACCCTTGTCATTATTGATTTTGATATTCCCTTGATTTCTAAAACTATAAGTATACACATATCAACATAGCTGGCAATGGCTAGTGTGAAATTTTTATTACAAAATTTCAGTTAAAAAAGCTAATGCTCTTCAAATTTTAAATGAACACATAGTCAAATACATGATCATCGATTTATCTAATTTTTATGTATCCGGTAATTGTCACCCAATTGGCGGTTGGCACTAAATCTTAACCATTAAGTGGGATTTGGAACTTTGTGAGCTCTCCTGATGCGATCCGACTCTAATCATGTCCCAAACCCTAAAAAATAGGAGAAGCGAATGGAAGGATAAATATAAGATAAATTGTAGACCTTCCAAGGTAGTGGTGCTACAATGGCGCTAATAGTAACGTTAGCGTAATTAAGCCCATGAACTTACAAATTCTGATTGTGTAGGAGGAATTGAGATGACACTTTCATATCTTGATTGGTTTCTAGCCAACTCTAAATAGGCTAGTGGCGACTTCTAGATTTATTTAGGTCATTAAAGAATTAAAAAAAAAAACGAAAAATCTAACGTCACGTGAGGAATGGGCTTTGGAAAACCTACACTCTTAATTGACGGTCTTTTGGGATTGACATTTGATGGATTATTCAGACCATCATTTCGACGAATTGCTTGGACCGTCTTTCGAGCAATACTTCTAAACTCTTTCTAGAAACTGAATTTCCAGAAGGGTCGTGACAAAAATGCATTGTTTGTTATTAAGTCTCGGGTCATGAACCCCTAGAAACTTGAGATTATAAACTAATTCTATCTAGGGTGAGTCTAAATCTATGCATATTATGATGATGAAACCAATCAAAGATATTTTGACTATTTTTCGCTCACTTAAGTGACATAAATTTGAAAAATCGATAATTTAAGTACCATTAGCGATTTGCCTAATCGACATGGACACCGGTCATTCTACGTAGAACCATCATCGACATGGACAATTTTTGTAATTTTTTTTTCTCACTTATATGCTAAAAGTTTGAAAAATCGATCACTTAAATACCATTGACAATTTGCTTACTCGGTAAATCCGCCATCGGCCTAGCCCAGATTTGGCGAGGGCCTTTGTGCCCTTGCTTGTAGGCGGTTAGGCCATCACAGCCTCACCGTAAAGGCCCTCAGCCGCAAGTGATGGCCTTGCCCAAAGCCTTCACGATCTCACCGACCGAAAGTGAGGCCTTTGTGGCCAACTCACAAAATATATATATATATATATATATATATATATAAACTCAAAAAAATCAATTTAAAAAATGCAAAAACTCCACATAGGACGATTTGCTAGAAATGACACTCAAATTATCGATTTTACTTCGATGTAACACTGAAGTGAGCCAAAAAAAAAAGAAAAAGTTATGGTATTCAAGTAAGTGGTGTATGAAAGGTATGACATTCCTATCGTATTTGTTTCAAGTCTAAACTAACCTAAGTTCATTAGCCAAACTAGCCTACTTAAATCCTAGCTAACACTAATTAAACTCCTTGGGACGCCACCTTGGCTCTTAACCGTCGGTCTTCAAGCTCTCCGCTGCCACCATCATCATCAGTTTTCACCATCCATTTCATATAATTCATACATTTACTCAAAACAAATCATCACTAGGCTCATACAAATCAATCAAGAAATTCGGCTCGGGAATTTAATTTCTCCCATGCAACTCGATTAGCCCCACCACCTTCTAATCAAACTAAGGGTTCATTGATTTAAGTCAATGATTAGTAACCCACGTTTGTGTTCACAAAGAAGTAGGTTAACATCATCAATCTCTAATTAGATTCTAATCTCCTATCAAAATTATTTGCCAAAGGACATGCATATGTAGTCTATCATACACCTAATCATTCACATGTAACCACATGCAAGGCTAACTAAGTCAAACAATTAGGCTAATTAGCCTTAGGAGTCAAGCAAACAATTAGTGAACCAAGAGGGTCACTTCTCAGTTTTTATCCTCGTCTGCTAATTATGTTTTAATCTGATTAAGGGCCTTAGTGAAGTCAAAATTGAATGAAATTAGTGGCAATTGAAAGCTTGGAGAGTGTAGTTTAATGTTCATGAAGATCATTTTCCCTAATTTTGAGCCAAATTTCTCAATTTAACCCAACTATCCTGAACCAGACTTGGTTATGATCGACTCTTGAAAAATACAGGAAAATTAATTAACGAGCTAAAAAAATGAGTCAAATTTGACAGACAACTAGCCTTGTGTGTCACGCCCCGAACCCCGAGCGTGCGCACATCCTACTGCGGTCGATCAAATATGCGACATCCCAGGATACGTCGCCGACCCATTCATTATATTACGCATGCGGGAGCGAAACAAATCCCCTGACAACATTTAACTTGGGATAGAAAAGCAGGCAATCAATCACAATACCAAACACTCATTTATAAACACATAGGTTTAAATACAACACTGGACTGTCTCTACAAAATAGACCGGCTCAACAAAAGGGGAACTATCCTAAGATCAACTAGCAGGACACGTTCACCGATCCTTCAATTTCCACCTTTCCAGACTCCATGGCTTCAGGTCCTCCACAACCGCCATCTAGGGACCTGAAATTTTGGCCCACAATGGGGTGAGACATTGTCTCAGCAAGTTCAACCCCCTAAACCCCTATTAGAAAGAAAATACACCTCGGGTGGCTTAGCCACATCACACAGAAGACTTACCTCGTCTTCATTCCTTCCTGCAGGTTAGCACAATTTGTATCACACAAACTCAGGTAGTAATAAGAATTCAAACAATTGGAACGCCAACACTTTCATTTTAAACGACCACAGGAGTCTAGATTATAAGACCAAATCCTTATGACATGTCCCATACCATGCCACACGATTCCGTCCCATAATCCGACCCGTCAATAACACTCAGCATGCGATCCAATTATTATTCACTGCCACACAAGGGCATAGCCTACTAGCAGTTCGGCTATCTACTAAGATTAATGCCATGCATCGCCTCCCCCCTTGGAGCGCGGCTTCGTCACTACGTCGACGGCATTCCCGAAGGAGCATAGGTCCAGTTGGCCTAGCCTCTACTGCGACCCGCATCCGTTGTAAGGGGCAACCCTTATAGGGGCAAGTCCGCTCAACACCCGGACGATTCCTCTTAATTATCACACACCAAATCATACTCGACTCTAGGACACTTTGCATTTCACTCAATGCCTCCACTTAAAATAGTAATCCCGGCCATTTTTCTTCATATTAAAAATATTCCAGAAATTACTCACGTTTGTGGGGGCACGTTAATTGCGAACCGTAAAGCCAATATCTCACTTTTTCAAACCCCACTATTTAATATAATCATTAAAATCCAATTTTGGTATCAAAACCCGACACCTGAGGTTTTCTGAGTCAAATCCATATTTTTCACAATCAACATTCAATTTATAATTTCCAATCATCAATTTCAAAATCTAACTACACAACAAAGTGACCGGCGCGAAATTCTGAGAAAATAAGGTCCCGAAATAATTTTCGAAATTTATTAACTAATTAATTTTATTCCGAAATTTATTTAAATAATAATATTTTAATAATTTCGAATAAATATATATTATTAATTTATTTAATAATTTCGGAATACTTAAATAAATCAAAAACAAATTCCTTTAAGTCACATCAAAGCTTATATTAATATAAACATTCACTTAGCCTTAAATTAAACACACTTTAAGTTAATCAAGCACCTTAATATAATTTACACTTAAATAAATTAAACTAACCACCTAATAACACTTAACATAAACTAAACCTCCCTAAGCATAATTAACCCTCTAAGCGAGGTTTAGTGAGCTAAACTCACCCGATTAGCGAGCTGAGCAGACCAAAACGACGGGGACGCAACGGGGACCGACTTTCCCAAAGGCGGACCAAACTTTCGGGGTCGTGAAGCCAACCAAAACGGGCCAAAACCAAGCTGTGAAACCCATTTTTGCTTGCAGCTGGTTGAGGCCGACGGAGGGCTGTCCGGCGGCGGTTCGGGCACGGGGCTGCGAGAGAGAGGAGGCGGCGGTTCGAGCGGTCGAGCCGGCAGCTCCGGCGAGTCTTCCTCAGCGACCCCAGCGGCAACGAGCGGCGGCCGGACGGGCGACGGTTGGACGAACGGGCGAAGGCTTAGGCGAGGGCGGCACGACGATGGAACGGCAAGCGGCGAGGCGCGCGGGCGAGACGTGCGGACGATGGTGACGGCACGGCGGCAACGAGCGGACAGGCTTGGCTGGTTCAACCGGCCGGTTATCCTCTCTCTCTCTCCTCCAAGTTCAAATGAAGAAGATGATGGAGACAAGGGGGAAGTGACATCCCACCTTTTTGGGATTAGATCTCAACCCTCCACTTGTCATCTTCTCCTTCCTTTGCCCCAACTACCATGACCTAGGATGACATCATCTTCCACTATCTCAATCCTCCACAACAATCTTCAATAGGTCTAATTTCCTTTTCCGCCGTGGCATGAAATCTTGTACCATAATTTCTTCAATTCCATTTAATTCTTTTCCAATTGAGTCCAATTGAAGTCCATAAAATTAATCCAATGTCACCACACTTCAATTCACATATTTACTGACCATAGAACCATCTTGAATCTCAAAAGTACAACCAAAAGCGAGTCTGCCAATTTTCTGAACCAAATTAACCATACTTTGATTATTTTGCTGGAAAACCCAGTTTATATGAAAAATCTTCTGAAGATGAGCCAATGTTCCTAAAATGATTTGTGACAAACCGGGACTTTCAATTTCTAAATTCGATCTCAATTCACGATTAATTTCACTCTGGCACGATAATAGCGCGTCCCGATCTACTTTGGGTAGCTTTTAGAAATTTTCGTGCATTTGACCTGTGGTTGATCAATTCAAGCCACAATGTACATCTTTGACACATTGGCGACTCTCGGTTGTTGGGATAATCTCAAGGTTTCAAACACGGATACAAGGTACCCAAACGACAGAAAAGCCGGTCCAGTGCCGATCGACAAGAATTGTGCGATCTGGTGGAATCACCCATACTCGATCACATGCCTCTGTCGAGTCGACCTATCTCCGGTCTTTAATCGATTTTTAACTGTGCCGTAATGACCCTTGCAGATTAACTCGGTCGAAAAGTCGTTTCCTAGTCAAATTCTCGAGTCCGATGCATTAGAATTTCTTAACTGCTTCACCTGATAGACTAGTTATCCCATGAGTGATCAATTCAGGGAAAAGAACTATATGCGTGCAGATGAAATGCCCATTTCAATTTACTGAAAATAGAAGTGGAAAATCGGGATGTCACATTGTGTCATGGGCCGATCGATTGGGATCGATCGTGCGGCGACTCAGGCACTTTTGGATCACCTAAGCCAAGCCTTGCTCGACCGATCGCACACTCAGTCGCACACCCTGATCGTAGAGAGAGAAAGTTTCTAGAGAGAGGGGCTCTGGAAAGAAAGGAGCTTTGTATTGCTGAAATAGTTGGATGGATACAAATGAGGGGGAGCGCACCCCTTCTTATACTTGAGGCCCTCTGATTACATCTGTTGATTTAGAATTCATCCAGGGGACAAGATCGCACCGGCTCATCTACCGACATTAATGACAACTACTAGCTATCGACATAAATAGATAGAGATTTCTAGAACTTGGTGGCCCAATTACCGTATTGCCCGCCCTTGGAAAGTTCCGGAAGAAGACTAGTTGGGAATCCGAGCGAGTAGAGGAGGTCCTCCAAGGACGAGTCACGGCCGTCCCTCAGGAACCTCTCGGATCGGCCTTCTTTCGAGCAGTGACATTCTCCCCCACTCAATCGAGCGACGCCCTCGTCGCTCACAGCTTGACGGGCGGCCTTCTTGGCACGAGCACGGGCTTTGGCACGGGCTTTCTTTTTCGGTTTCGTTTGGCTCAGACGCTCACGAACGATGGACCACACCCTTCTATTATCAGCTCGGGTTTGGCACGTGGCTCCATCTTCGGCTTGGGCGTAGCACGCGGCGAGTACTCAACCTCGGGGAAGAGTGCTTGAATCGGCATGGCGTGAGTTGGAGTAGGATCCAGCTCTACCTTCGGCTTCTCCTCGGTCGACTTGTGCATACGCTTCTCGGCCTTCAAGTTTTTGTCGAGGCGTCGGATCGTCGCGATGGTCTTGGTGTCAATCACCCCTTTGATCATAGGGATCATTGACAGGCATTTTGATTCGAGGATCATAATACTCTTGGTCCTCATATCGATCATAGCTCTCACGCTATCGAAGAATTGCATACCAAGAATGAGATCATAATCATCGAGAGGGATTACCTCGAATGTCATCTTGCCCTTCCATCCGCCAATTTTGACATCCACATCTGAAGTTGATCCTATGCCATTGAGGCCTTCCGAGTTGATGGGTTTGAACGTCTTCCCAGTTGGCTCCATGCGAAGTCCCAAGGCTTTCGCCACCTCGGTCGACATGAACATGTTTGAGGCCCCAAGTGTCAACCAAGGCGTATAGCACTCGGCCACACACTTCGACCTCCACGAAGAACATGTCCGTGTTCGGTGTAGCTTCTTCTTTGGACGACGATCGAGCTTCGACGGTGTTGACGACCTTCACAGCTCCAAGCCGGATCTGCCGCTTTTCTTCTTTGGGCTCCTCCTCCTCTTCTTCGATGGCGAGGAGGGTGTTGATCCTACCCTTCTTTGGGCACTTTTGGGTCCAATGCGGACCTTTGCGGATAAAGCAAGGAGAAGGCGCGGGTTGATCGAACTTACTTGTCGTACAGTCCGTTGGTCGACCCTTTTGGAAGGACGGCTTGGAAGTGCCTTCCCCATGTTTTGACTCGGCCGCCTTGATCATGCGCGCCTCGGGGATGTTTCTTCCAGCTTCATCCTCGGAGGATCAATCCAACCTCCAATCTCTTGCTCGACTCCTTGGTTCGCCTTTTTTGAGGTCAACGAGCGACTCGGCCACGCTAAGCGCTCTCGCGAGACTCGTCACATCCTATCGTTTGAGCTTGAGTTGAGCCCACGGCTGCAATCCATCCATGAACGCTCCGAGAGCTTCCTCCTCGCTTAGGTTGTGGATTTGGAGTTTGAGTTCCGTGAATTCCTTCACGTACTCTCGAATCACACCTCTTTGTTCGAGGTGATGGAGCTTGCTACGGGCTTCTTGTTGAGCAAACTCAGGGAAGAAGTAATCTCAGAACTCCCTCACGAAGTCATCCCATGTGTCCACGGGATCGGCGCCACACTTAGTCTCATCGCATCTATTTCGCCACCAAAGCATCGCGGTATCAGACAGGAACATCGAAGCGGTTCGTACCTTGATCGACTCGTCTTGAATGTTGACGGCGTCAAAGTATTGCTCCATGCTCCAGATGAAGTTGTCCACCTCCTTGGCGGATCGGTCACCTTTAAACTCTTTTGGCTTCGGCACCTCAAGCTTTGGCACCGCTTGTGTGGGCATCGCTCCATTGACAATGCTTAGCTTGCATAGGGCGAGCTCGGTCTTGAGCTCTTGGATCTCCGCCTTCATGGCTTCGACCTCGTCCCTACAAGGGCTTACTTCCTCGATCACTTGGACGTGGTCCTTCAACCCATCGATCGATGCTTCAAGGGCTTCGTCCTTGTCGTGCACGGGGCTATAGCTTCGTTGAGGCCGGTCGTGAAGTCTTCACGGAGCGAGGTCTCAACCCTCATGATCCGGTCTCTCACATCATCAAGACCTTCCATGAGCTCGAGCATGGCACTCCGGACCTTCCCGATCTTCTCATCGAACGCAGCTACGGCATCCATCGAGGCATCTCTTTTCTTTGTTCGGCCATGGGTCTCCTTGACTTGCACGGCCTCTCCATCCATAACAGCATCTTGGCTCGACATTCTCTCGAACAGTTGGTGCTCCTCAATCTCTGGAAACAGATCTCTCATTTGCTCTGATACCACTTGTCACGGGCCGATCGATTGGGATCGACCGTGCGGCGACTCAGGCATTTTTAGATCACCTAAGCCAAGCCTTGCTCGACCGATCGTACATTCAGTCGCACACCCTAATCGTAGAGAGAAAGTTTCTAGAGAGAGGGGCTCGGAAAGAAATGAGTTTTGTATTGTTGAAATAGTTGGATGGATACAAATGAGGGGGAGGACACCCCTTCTTATACTTGAGGCCCTCTGATTACATCCGTTGATTTAGAATTCATCCGGCGGACAAGATCGCACCGCCTCATCTACCGACATTAATGACAACTACTAGCTACCGACATAAATAGATAGAGACTTCTAGAACTTGGCGGCTCAATTACCATATTGCCCGCCCTTGGAAAGTTCCGGAAGAAGACTTGTTGGGAATTCGAGCGAGCACTGGAGGTCCTCCACGGACGAGTAACGGCCGTCCCTTAGGAACCTCTCGGATCGGCCTTCTTTTGGGCTGTGACACTTGCATGTTATCTTCAAATTTCATGTTTTTAAGATTTTGCAAATAAGCCCCACATCTTAGATTTAATTAAATATTTCCCCAAGGATTCAAATGTAAACAGTTTTGCATGCCAATAAGAAACTTATCCAATTCATTGCAAAAATGACCCCCTAAATTCTATTAAAAACATCTGAAACTTTCCAGATTTACAATTAAAGACCTATTCAACAACTTTTATTTTTTAAGTTTTTGCAAAAAAGGTATCCAAGTTTCTCAAAATTACAAAACACGTCCAAAGGACAAGTGAATATATTTTTCACATCAAACATTTTACTAGATTGAGCTAGAACATTTTCGGACCAAATAAAATTTGACTTTTACAAGTTTAACACAATGAGAAAGCTTATGATCTTATTGACAACAACTTTCGTTTTAGATATTTTTAATAAATTCGAACCACAAAAAGGAAAAAGAAAAATCGATAAACACTTGAAAGTTTGTCAGACTCGAGTTTTCTAGAAAAAGCTTTGAATCTTCAAACTCAAATTTAAGTACATTCAAGAATATTCAAACACATTCAATCTATTCTCTTGGACTATAGTGTCTCTTCAACATCAAGAACATTGCTCAATTTCGTCGAACATTCACCATCAAGCAAATCCTAATCCACTCATCTATTAATAAAATAATCTGGAAAACATCACCAAATCTCTCCCAATCAACATTCATCTAGGACATGACCATACTAAGCTAATAAATTATCAAAATGAACATCGAGGACTACACTAGGTGGTTTGGCCGAACATGAACTTAGGAGATAATTAATATGCAAATTCAAGCAATCAACTAAACTAGGCTAAATTCCCAAGAATAACTATCCTAACATGATAATTCTAATAAAACAACGTGCAATTCCACCAAATCAACTTCTATAGACATGTAAAGAGTTTAACTATCCTAGAAAATTATGATCTCAAAACTTCTTAACATGCAATAGAACATTTATTTTATGAAACTAATCCTAATACATGATCTAACTTCTAACTATCAAATTTCGTCACCTCCTAGTTTGAATTGAACATAGATTGAAGATTTTCCTTCAACTTTGAACTATGTTCATCCTTTCATCTTTGGACAATCACATGAAATTGATTACTAAAGCATTATTGAACCTACCTTTGATTATTGGAATTGGGTAAGCAATTTCGGAATTGGCCAAAACTTATGGACTTCCAGTGATCGATCAAGGAAACAACAATCACCAAAACCTCATGGACACAATGGGAAGCTCAATTGCAAGAGTTGATCGGCAAGGAATGGGCAAAAGGAAACCGGAATTGATGAAACTCCAACGAGGAAGAGATTCTAGCGTGAAGCACCACCTTTGGGAGAGAGAGAGAGAGAGAGAGAGCTGAAATTTTAGTAAGAGAGAGTTGTGTGTGTAGTGAATGGCACCTAATTTGAAAGGAAGAGAGTGTATCTTGCATTTTAAAGGGAAAAATTCGAATATATGATGCAATCTTAACCTTTGATTAATCTTATGGCTCACATTGATCCCTCAATAACTAAGATAACTCCCTATTGGCTGCAACTTTGACACATGGATAGATGACTTGTCACTTTAGATGCTAGGATTGAGATGCTAATGAATACCTTTAATCTGCAATTTAATGACATGGCAAGGGCAATTTAGTAATTTTAGGCTAATAGCAATTTTGTAATTTTTGCAATGTAAGGAGAGAGGGCGCAGGCCATGCTTGATATTTTCGACCCAATGGGCCAAGCCTGATTAGGTTGGCCCGGGTTGATTTAGGATCCTTCAATTGTTAAATTTGCTCCTAATTTTCTAACTGGGTTAAATGTATTGGCTAAGTGGGTTGGGTGAGCCAAATTAAGGATCAGCCTAATGGATCGAGTCAATTTGGGTCTAATTGAGTTGACTTGAGTTGACCAAGTCGGCTCGAGGCCTTCTAATTGCCTTAAATTCTCTCAAATCAGGCGCATGGGTTTGGTCATCACACTTGACTAGGTTCAATATCAGATTTAAAATTGCCAAAATTGAATTAGCATTATTTATGAAGGACCGATAGAGGTCCTAAATCGGCATTGGAGAATTAGTCCACCTGTCTCAAGCCCAATTTCTTAGAATTCGCTTGAATTTTGATGTGTTACACTCTGGATAAAATGCCGTGAAGGAAATTATTCTAAAAAATGATTTGGAATTGGTTGATTGATGGTCAAAATTCTTGGTTTGGTAGGCAAGTCAGTTCCCATTCATTTTCTCAAAAAACTATGAACTACGAGTCTAATTAACAGTGTGTTTTTTTCATAAAAAGCCAATGATATAAGAAAATGCTTTTTGATAAAACATTTTCAAAGAGTACAATTAGTTTTCCTTTGTTTAGTTATATATGATTGAAAATGTTTTATAATGTTTAAATAGTATTGGGAAATGATTTTAATCTCATGATTTTATTTTAGCAAAAATAAGTTGGAATTTTTACTTTTTAAATTTCTAAAAAAATCAATTTTTTAATTAGTTTGTTTCTCTTCTTTTTTTTTTTATTTTTATTTTCCAAAAATGATTTCTTAGTTATTTTTAATTTTATTTTTCTCTCTTCCTCCACTACTACCTAGCTGCGATAGCCACGAGCAAGCTTTACCTCATCGAGATCAAGCTAGTCGAGAGCTTGCTAGCCTCGACGGAGCCGAAGCTTGCTTGGATCGGCTAAGCCTCGAGCTTGCTGGCTCGTGCCTTGGCCGCTTGTCGAATTGCCAACAATCACCAAGGCATGTGGCCGATGGAGGAAGAAGGGGGCAAAAGGAGAAAGGAAAAGAAATAAAAGAGCAAAGAAGAAAAGCAGAAAGAAAAAGAAAAGGAAAAGAAAAGAAATAATAATAATAATAATAATAATAATAATAATAAATTCAAATATAAATAATTAAAAAATCGACTTTTAAAAAATTATAATAGTAACCTTTTTATTAACCAATGACCCTAAGATTAGGAGAACATTTTGGAAAACATTTTCCAATTCTTTCAAAGGGGAAATTGTTTCCTTAAACTTAAGTTTTGTATGAAAATATTTTTTGTTGAGTAGAAAAATATTTTCCGTTAACTCATTTTTCTAAGTAAATAAGGAAAACGTTTTACATGAAACAAACTTGCCCTAAAGTTGAAAAGGATTTTTTTTTTTTTGTCGAAAAAAATTTTGTACTCATGACTTAAAAGGATATATGAGAAGCACGTAGACTTTCATAATAACGCAAATCGAAGCAAAGCAAAAGCCAGAGCACTACAAATAAACCCAAATCTAGAAAACAAGGAGGATCAATAAAGTATCTACAAGGTTAAGCATACAATCGTTCCAAAAGAACAGATCTATCAAGTAAAATAATTGGTGGTCAATCACTAGATCTCGTATTGTCGTCAATGATAAGCATATGTCGGAAATTCCTTCTCTAATAACTACAGTGTTGTCGTTTGCACTGCGCACCTCAGTTTGGCTTCCTACACCATCGTCGTACAAAAACAACTAAAATAGATTGAATAAACACATCTAACCTTCGGAAGAGCACATCTTAAAAAGGATTGAATTGATGATTTTTCAAAGTTTTCAAATTTTTTAAAAAATGTTGACGGGTTGACATCAGGGGTTGACCAAAATCACCTCAAAGGTCAACCTTGAATTTTTGAAGGAATTAATGTCTACGTTTAAACACAAAATGGGATGAAACTTCAAAAATGTTGAAATACAATTAAATCACTCTTTTTGCAGCATAAATGAGCCATGTCGCAATCAAGAATCCCTCGAGTTTTTTTTATGTGACCTGTCGACTAAAATGAAGTGTCAATAAATTTCATATTTTCAAGCGAGATAATGGCAAGTCATGGCAGATTTAAATTTTCGGAAGCGGCCATGACGTGTGACCAGAGAAATAGCACCTGAATCATTCTCACTTCACTTGCACCCTAATCTAACCATCATTCTCGTGCCTAAGAAGCATTTCCACCACTTGGCTCATGTTGGGTCTGGCGTTTTTATCTTCCTCCACGCACTTGAGCGCGACCTCGATCAAGACCTCCATTTGCTTCAAGTTGTAATCGCCCCTGAGCGCAGGATGCACCATCTCTTCCAGACGGGACCCCGTCCTCCCGAGTCCCTTCATCTTATTCCTCACCCACGGGACAATCCAGATTTGCTTGGCATCCCCTCCGCTGTCCAATGAGTCGACACTCGTTGCTGGGCTAATTCCGGTCACCATCTCTAGCATGACAATCCCGTGGCTATAGACGTCCACCTTGGATGTGATGGACAGATTTGAGACCCAGTCGGGAGCCATGTACCCTCGGGTTCCTCTAATTCTCGAGAAATCAGAATTCCTCACCTTCCCTCGGTCCATTAGCTTGGAAAGCCCAAAATCCGCAACTTTGGGTTGGTAGTCGGAGTCTAATTGTATGTTCTGAGGCTTCACGTCGCAATGCAAAACCCAGTCCAAGCACTCATCGTGGAGATAAGCTAGACCCTTTGCGGTGCCTACGGCGATTTCGTACCGCCTCTTCCAGTGAAGCTCAGGTGAAGACAAGTTCTGGGCCAGCGATCCGTGTTCCATGAACTCGTATACCAATAGCCTGCGCTTTCCCTCGGCACAGTAACCCAACATCCCGATCAAATTCATGTGGTTCACCCTCCCGATCGTGCTAGCCTCGGCCAGAAAATCGGCCTCTCCAGTTGTGGCATTGCTGAGCACCTTCACTGCCACGACCCGATCATCCGGCAATAAGGCCTTGTACACGATCCCCGCTGCGCCTCTCCCAATCTCCTTGCTGAAATTCCTCGTTGCCTTTTTGAGCTCATCATAGGTGAACCGCTTGAACCCGGCTGCGGTGTTGAGGTAGCTCTGGTGCGCAGAAGTGACGTCCTGCTGGTTCCTGATCAGGAAGCACCACACCAAGAACACCCCCACGAACTCAATCCCTCCAACAACACAGGCGAACCGGAGCATGTTGCTCAACCCACCGTCTTTGCTCCTGTGCGAGACCTTCTCCTCCGGGTGGGAGGGCAACTGTACTGACTCCTCTTCACCAGCTGGTCCACGGTGAAGGTCTTATTCTTGGGGATCTTTATGAAGAACTCGCCGCTGAAGCTGGGCAGGTTGTGGCCATTCAGGAGCTCGATCTTGGGGTAGCAATCGAACGTGCCCCTGAAGCTGGACTCGTTGTACTGGAATCCTCGGCAGTTGCACAGGTTCAGGCAAGTCTGCCTGCACTTCTCGAGAGTGGTGTTAAAGATGGGGTTGTAGTCGTAGCCATAGAAATCGACGTGCAGGAGCTTCACGAACCCGATCTCGTCGGTGACGCACCCGTCGGAGAAGGTGAAATCGGGCACGCAACCGGCCGACCAGTCGCCCGGGAGCTTAGGGACGTATCCAGGCACGCAGGAGCAGCTCCGACCCTTGGCCGTGTTAAGAATCATATGATAAGTACTCATTATGTTACTACTGGTGCTGCCAAGAACAGAGAAAGAACAGCTACTGAAGAAGTCAACAACGAAGATTGTAGCACGTGTAGCATGTTTACATTGCAGAATCAATATTCAGTTTTAAGCGTGTAAAACTGAAACATTCTGTTTTGCTTTCTGTTAGTTTTTCCAGTCAGTTGATAATTTCAGCTGATATATAAACTGATCTGAGGAGAGCAAACTGTTAATCGAGCTCTCAGATGTAAAACTACTTCTCATTGAATAAAAGTTCATCATCTCTGTTTTCTTCTTCTCTCTCTCTCTGTTCATAAATTTCTTCATGGTATTAGAGCTTCACCTGAGAGCACAAATCATCTCTGTTTACTGTGCAAAGATGCTGAAACTGCAGCAGGTTGAAGCCACATTCAAGTTTCATTGATCACCTTCTTCTGCTGCTAATGCTCCTCCCATTTCAAGATCTTCTGGTTTTGCGAACATATCGAGCTTAGGCCTTGGAAGCTTCCTCCAAGCTCTGTTTTGGCCTCATCCCGAAGAACATTCAACCCCTTGAGGGACGAGCAGGACGGAAGAAGCCTCCGCAATGGGCGATCTGACTTTGAGAATCGGCGCGAAGAGTGCTTTGCTAAAGGTCTCTCCTTTTTCCTCTTTGGTTGGGTTTTCCAGTTTCCGCCAGTGAGAGAGAGAGGATAGTTGGATGAAGACCACCAGAAGAGTAACCGAATGGTGGTATTCTCCTTTGATTGTGGACCTGTGAATCATCTATTTCTCTGAATAGATCTATGAGTTGTTCTTCTTCATCAAGATCTAATCATCATCAGTGATATAATCACTACTTCATACTGTAAAACTAGCAGGTGATTGTGTCTGTAATTAAGCATCATCTAGGGTCTGAAAGTGAGAAATGGCAGCAAGAATACAGAAATATCCATTTCCAATTCATGTTAACATCTCCAACTTTGTTACCATCAAACTAGCCGAAGATAATTTTCTTCTTTGGCAAGCACAATTTCACAGGTTCTTGAGAAGCCAAGAGCTGTTAGTTTCATCAGTGGAGAAACTCCATCACCTGCTAAATCATTGCAGATTAAAGTAGGAGGACAGGATACTGAAGTTACGAACCCTGATTACAATGATTGGATCAAGACAAATCAACTTGTGTCCTCTTGGATCAGTGGAGCTGTTTCAGAAAGCATTCTCATTCTGATAATTGGCTTGGACACTGCATATGAGGTATGGCAAACCTTACTCAATCGATTAACGCAAAAATCTGTGGCTAGAGAGTTTGAGTTGAGAGGAAAGCTGCAAGCATGTCAAAAGCATGATCGATCACTGTCAGTGTATCTCAGAGAGTATAAATCGATATGTGACCAACTCAATGCAATAGGGAAACCCATAGATGAGATAACAAAGCTGTTTGGGGTCCTGAAGGGATTAGGATCTGAGTATGAGAATTTTAAAACCACTATATACTGCTTGAAACCTCAACCAGAGTATGATGAGGTGATATCACATTTAGAGAGATTCGAAGCAAGGTTACAGAATTACTCCTCGAATCAATACAGTCCTAATCTAGCCTATTATGGTCAAAGGAAAACTGCAGCCCTGCAGAAAGAAGAGTTTGACAGAGAACCTGCACAACAAAATGTTGGTTTTGAAGGTTCAAGAGGGAATAATCGTGGAGGAAGAAGTTATGGAAGAGGACGTTTCTTCAATAATCAAAATCACAACTATGGATATCCTAGAAGGAATATGAGTTACAGACCAAATAACTTGAATCATGAACAGGGAGGCCAGCAATTTAAGCAGTTCAATACCTTCTCTAGCATTGGTTCTGGTCAAGGTTTTAGACCATCTACTGGTTCTTCACAGAGGTATCCAGATACCAAATCATATCCCTCCTCAAATCTAACCCTTCACAAACATTTACAGGTAGAGAAAACAATAGATAACACTCGATTGGAGTGTCAACTCTGCAAACGTCTAGGACATGATGCACTTCATTGTTGGTATCGATTCGACAACTCATATCAAGCTGAGGGAATTCCAACAGCATTAGCAGCAATGCATCTTGAAGAATCGAATGGCAATGAGTGGTATCCAAACACTAGCGCGACTGCTCACATCACTGCTAATGCTGGTATCCTTCATAACCTTTCTAGACACAATGGCACTGATACAGTTATGATTGGTGATGGCTCGTGTCTACCTATTACATATATTAGTGATACATTGCTACATACTGCAATTGATTCTTTACCTCTGAATGATGTGCTAATTGTTCCAGAAATAAAGAAAAACCTTCTGTCAGTATCAAAACTAACAGATGATTATCCATGTTCATTTGTCTTTGATAAAACTGGGGTTTATATAAAGGACAACTGCTCCAACACAACCATGATGCTCGGAAGGAAGGTTAAAGGACTCTACCGAGTGGATCCTCGTACTACAGAGGTCTTTTTTGTTCAAAGACACAGAGTTGTTGGGGAAGATGTGTGGCATCAGCGATTAGCTCACACCAACCTGAACACTTTGAAGTATATGCAGAATCAGCAGTTAATTCATTGCAATACGAAAATACATTCTATATGTAGGAGTTGTCAAGTAGCTAAGAGTACTGCTTTACCCTTTCCATTGTCAGACTCTGCAGCTTCTATGCCTTTAGAACATATTCATTGTGATATATGGGGGCCTTCACCAGTTAACTCCTTTCAAAACTTCAAGTACTATGTCATTTTTGTAGATAACTTCTCTCGTTTTAGTTGGATCTATCCACTGAAACTGAAGTAAGATTTCTATGAAGTTTTTCTCATGTTCCAGAAACAAGTCGAAAATCAGTTTGAGTGTAAAATCAAGACTTTCCAATGTGATGGTGGAGGAGAATTCATCAGTCACAAATTTAAGTCTCATTTACAGAGTTGTGGTATTCAACAGCGTGTGTCCTATCCTTACACACTAGAACAGAATGGAATACCTGAAAGAAAACATCGTCATATTGTTGAACTTGGTCTGACTATGCTTTATCATGCAAAACTTCCATTGAAATTTTGGGTTGATGCATTTATAATAGCCAATTACATTGTCAATCTTCTTCCCACACCAAAGTTACAAATGCAATCACCTTACAGCAAACTTTATCAGCAAAAGCCAAGTTATGACCATATCGAATCTTTGGCTGTGCGTGTTATCCCCGTCTCTCCGACCTTATGCACAGCACAAGTTTGATCCACGATCTCTTACCTGTGTGTTTCTGGGATACAGTGATCGTCATAAGGGATATCGATGTCTTGTCCCCACCACTGGTCATATATACATTAGTTGTCATGTTATATTCGATAAAAGCTTCTTTCCTTTTACTAAGAAACTGGCAACAAAGTATCCTCATTATACAACTCTATATCGTCTATGGACAGAGGAAGTACAATTCTTCAATTCTCCAAGTAGAGATCAAATGGAATCTCCTCCACATCAACATACAGGTTATCTACAAGATACTGGAATCATCACTACAGAGCACTTTGATTCTCCTATTCCATAATCATCAACTTCATCCTCTTTACATCTGCAACCTGTAAATTCTGCAGAACCAGAAGTTTCTGTTTCCACAATTGAGACAGCGGATGAACTAGTTATTGATCAAGTTTCTTATAACTCTCAGAGTATCTCACAAGGTACACTATCTACTCACCCTATGCAAACTCGATCCAAGTCTGGCATTATAAAGATCAATCCTTGATATGCTTGCCTTGCTGAATATAAGGTGCCTTCTGAACCACGATCAGTTAAATCTGCTCTAGCAGATGAAGGATGGCATAAAGCAATGGAAGATGAAATGGATGCTTTGGATCAAAACCAGACTTGGATATTAGTTCCTCGAACTAATCAAATGAATGTTATAGGCTGTAAATGGGTGTTTAAAACGAAGCTTGCACCTGATGGGAGTCTTGATAGGTTGAAGGCTCGGTTAGTAGCTAAGGGGTTTCATCAGGAAGAAGGAGTGGATTTCACAGAAACCTTTAGCCCTGTTGTTAAACATGCCACTATTCGCATTGTACTCTCTGTGGCAATGATAAAGAAATGGCCAATACATCAACTTGATGGTAAAAACGCATTTCTACATGGAACATTGAATGAAACAGTATACATGGAGCAACCTCCCGGCTTTATACTGTTAGAGAAAACTTCCCGATTTGTTTTGAAGTTGACAAAACGTTTCCATCAGTCTAGTCTGAAGACTTGAAGACTCTATTGACAAAGTCGAAGACCTCCGGACTCAAGATTCAAAGTCTCGCCCTCATTGACAGCGGTTTCCGGACCGACGACGAAAAAGTTATCTTTAAGGATTTGATTCGTATGGTTAAGGAAGATCTCTTGACCGGGAGATAGCATCTCAAGATTTGTTATTCGTATTGATTAATTCGAGTAACTTAGATTCAATTGATCCGCGAAACACACTTGGAAGGTTCTACTTATGGAAACCTAGATCCTGATTGTATGGGCGAGCAGGATTGGTGGGCTATCGTCATTTTCCTTGAATAGCTCGAGATCTCCCTAATTGATTCTATCCAACGGGTTGATTAGAAGCACTCCTTTGGAAGGTGTCAACGGTAATGAAGGCATGAAGGAGTATATAAGGAAGACGTTCAAGTTGTTCAAGAGTGCTCGATAGAAAAATTCCAAAGTCTGAATCTCTTTGTTCTTTTGCGATCTTATTCGTTGAGCTATACTTGTACTCAAAAGAGAGACTAAATATTTGTGAGACCTTGAGGAAGTGTAGTAGAGTCTTTACACTGTGGAATCAAAGACGTGAGACTGTAAATTCTCTTTTGATTCTTAGTGAAATCCAGCCAGTAGGCTGTCAGTGCGGGAGAGTGGACGTAGGCTTGGTCTAAGCCGAACCACTATAAAATTTGAGTCTTGATTCTCTATCCCTTATCTCCTTACTTTACATTTCAGCTTCATACGTATGTTTATTGTCTTCGCTTTTTAGTCTATTAATCGTTGAAAGCTAATCTGTCTTGTTACGTTTTGCAAAAACTTCTTTGATCACCTATTCACCCCCCTCTAGGTGCTCGTACTAGTCCTATCAATTGGTATCAGAGCTTGCGTACTCATTTATTGAAGTGTTTTTACTTCTGAGTTAAAGATCTATGGCTAGTATGTTGGCTCCAGGGTTGGTTGAAGGTCAAAGCAACACCAGACCTCCTTACTTTGATGGAAAGGATAACAAAGATATGGAAAAACAAGATGAAAGCATTCCTAAGATCAAAAGATCCTCTGGAATGGGATGTGGTAGAAAAAGAAATCACTCCTACAGCTGCATCAGGATCAGAGAGAGGAAAAGAAATTGCAGTTCCTATCGAGATGACTCAAGAAGAGATAACCAAGAGACAAGCTCTTGATGCTAAAGCAATTTACTCTTTATATTGTGCATTATCTCCTACTAAGTATAACAGAATATCTTCTTGTGAAACAGTAAAAGAAGTCTGGGACAGGCTGCACATTACCTATGAAGGAACCGATCGTGTAAAAGAGACAAGGATCAATATCTTTCTAGGACAATTGAAGTCTTCAAAATGAAACCAGGAGAATCAATCACAGATATGTTTAGCCGTTTTACTGAAATTGTGAATGGTCTAGAATATCAGGGACATCCAATCTCAGGACCAATGAAGGTTAACAAATTACTGCGTGGACTCTGTAAAGACTGGAATTATATAAAGACTTCGATAAGGGAAACACAAAGGATTGCGCCACTGTCTGTAGACGAATTGGTTGGAACACTTCAGTCTTACGAAGTGGAGCACACCAACGATGAAGAA
Organism: Eucalyptus tenuipes; assembly: GCA_014182365.1. Taxonomy (NCBI): domain Eukaryota; kingdom Viridiplantae; phylum Streptophyta; class Magnoliopsida; order Myrtales; family Myrtaceae; genus Eucalyptus; species Eucalyptus tenuipes. The sequence goes on from CM024542.1 coordinate 2,123,263, forward strand.
GATCCCGAAGGTAAGAAGTCTATTGCTTTAAAGTCTAACGATGATTCTGATATTACAGACGCTGAAGAAGATTTAGACGATGAGGAGCTAGCACTTATGATAAAGAGGTTCAGAAAACTGAACAAAATGGAAGAAGATTCAATTGGAAGAAACAAAGTACTCAAAGATTTCAGAACAAATCAACTGAGGATGATGAATTCAATAAAGATGTGATTTGCTTTGAATGCAAGAAAAAGGGACACATCGGACCCAACCGTCCTTTATTGAAGAAGAAGAAGAAAGGAAAACCGAGAAATACATAAAGGCTCTCAAAGCAGAAACATGGAGCGATACTGAATGTGAAGAAAGTGATGATGATTATGCCAACATTTGCCTAATGGCAAAATCAGAGTCAGACTCAGACCTTGAGATAGATACAGACTCAGACAGTGAAATCGAGGTAAGTAATTTAAAAATTCCTACTAAAGTTTTGAAATATATTGATGAACTCTGTCTTAGCCTCAAAACCTCTCTTAAGAGGATCTCTGAGTTAAAAAGGGAGAATTTTACATTGAAGCAACAAGAAAAATCTTGGGAAGAAAAGTTTGAAAATTTAGACAAAAATTTTGTTATTTTGAAAGAAAATGCAGACTCTCTTTCAAAAGAAAACATTTGCTTAAAAATGACATTTCAAACATTTCAAAAGGTTTTCATGTGGATCTCGAGAAGTTGGATAAAATCCTTTCAATACAAAGACCCTATTTCAATAAATTAGGTCTTGGAATGACTTCTGAAACCATTCCTCTAATTGATTTTCCAAAGGTAAAGGAAAGAATCAAACAGAGACCTACAAAAGCCTTTTATAAAAATCATTTTCAAAAAGTCTTTGTAAAACCTGTTGGCCGAAATGCTCTCAAATGTTCAAAGTGTAATAGCTCAGAACACTTTGAGAAAGAATGTCCTATGGTTTGGAGACCTATTAAAAAGGATTGGGCAAAGACTGTTTATTGCACTAACTCCACTAGACCCAAGAAAATATGGGTACCAAAGAGAACTTGAAATTCTTTTTAATTACAGGTCACTATCAAGAGGAAGATTAAATGGTATTTGGATAGTGGCTGCTCAAAACACATGACAGGATATTCAAGTTATTTTATAAATCTTGTTCAAATAGATGGAGGAAAAGTCTCTTTTGGTGGAAATAGCAAAGGAAGGATTATTGTACGAGGAACAGTAAAAATTGGAAGTCTTACAATCAACAATGTCTCCTTGGTGGAAGGATTAAATTACAATCTACTTAGCATAAGCCAATTGTGCGACATTGGATTCAAAATCAACTTCCAGGAAGGAACATGTTCAGGAACTAGTAAAGATTTCTCTCAATCTTTTACTAGGCGTAGACATGGAAATATTTATCTTTTGGATATTAATCAAGAGAGATCACAATGCTTAATATCAGTACAAGATGAACCGAATCTATGGCATCGAAAGCTTGGCCATATCAACATGAAGCAAATTGCCAAAATCTCCTCCAAGAAGCTTGTTCGAGGTTTACCTAACCTAAAATACCAAAAGTCTGACTTATGCACACCATGTGTGTTGGGGAAAACAGGTTAGAAATTCTTTTAAACCAATAAATCAAGTTTCCACTAATCGTGTGTTTGCGGCTTCTGCATATTGATCTCTTTGGTCCAATCAGAACTCAAAGCATTGGTGGAAAAAGATTATGCCTAGTAATAGTGGATGATTTTTCACGATTTACTTGGGTCTACTTTCTTGCAAGTAAGTCTGAGACTTTCTCTCATTTCTCAAAGTTTGCTAAGAAAGTGCAGAATGAGAAAGGTTATACTATTTCAAGCATTCGAACAGACCATGGAGGTGAGTTTGAAAATCAAGACTTTGCTAAATTTTGTGATGAATCTGGTTTTCAACATAAGTTCTCCTCTCCATATACACCAGAACAAAATGGGGTTATGGAAAGGAAGAATAGATCTTTACAAGAAATGGCAAAAACTCTTTTAATTGAAAGCAATATTTCTTCACGTTTTTGGGCTGAAGCTGTTTCTACTGCATGTTATGTTATTAATAGAGTATTCTTAAGGCCAATTCTTGAGAAAACTCCCTATGAGTTATTGAAAGGAAAAAAGCCAATTGTTTCGTATTTTCAAGTGTTTGGTTGTAAATGTTTTATCTTGAAAAATGCAAATGATCGAGTTGGTAAGTTTGAAGAAAAATCAGACGAATGAATCTTTCTTGGATACTCAACTACTAGCAAAGCCTACAGAGTATTCAACAAGAAGACTCAGACTGTCGAAGAATCGATGAACGTCAAATTTCAAGACTTCTTGCAAATACAACCAACTCATATTCAAACTGAAGAATCTGAACCTGCTCCAGACTCTACAAGGTCTACCTCTCCTGAAACAGTTCAGACTCCAGTAGAAAAACAACGAACGGATGATGAAGGATCAACTCAAGAAAAAGATCAACAACCTGTCAAATTGTCTAGTAACTGGAAGCATAAGTCTAGTCATCCCGAAGAACTCATTATTGGTGATATTAATGAGGGGATTCGTACCAGATCCAAAAGGCGAGAAGAGTCTAGTGCCGTGGCACTTATTTCTGAAATAGAACCCAAAAATATAGAAGAAGCCTTAACTGACGAAAGCTGGATTGAAGCAATGCAAGAAGAACTCAGGCAATTCAGCATTAACGATGTTTGAGAATTAACTACTAAACCAAAAGGTAAGTCTATTATTGGAGCTAAATGGGTTTTCAGGAACAAAATGGATGAAAAAGGAAAAGTCATAAGGAACAAAACAAGACTCATGGCCAAAGGATATACGCAGGAAGAAGGGATAGACTATGATGAGACTTACGCTCCTGTAGCAAGGTTAGAAGCAATTAGATTATTACTTGTTTTTGCTTGCTATAAGAATTTCAGGTTATTCCAAATGGACGTCAAAAGTGCATTCCTAAATGGATTTATTCAAGAAGAAGTCTATGTGGAACAACCTCCTGGATTTGAAGATCCAAAGAAACCAGACTATGTGCTCAGACTGAAAAAGGCTCTATATGGATTAAAACAAGCACCTCGTGCTTGGTACGAAAGGTTAAGTAAGTTCTTAATTCAAAATGGTTTTGTTAAAGGAAAAGTAGACACTACCCTGTTTATCAAAAGGGAAGGTAAAAGCTTTTTACTTGTTCAAATTTATGTTGATGACATTATATTTGGATCATCTAACAAGAATCTGTGCAAGAAATTTTCTAAGTCTATGCAAGATGAATTTGAGATGAGCATGATGGGTGAATTATCCTTCTTTCTTGGCCTACAAGTGAAACAACTGAGAGAAGGAATTTTCATTCATCAAGAGAAATACGCAAAAGAACTTGTCAAAAAGTTCGGACTAGAGAATTGCAAAAAGACTGATATACCAATGTCAAGTTCTTCGAAGCTAGACAAAGATGAAGGAGGAAAGAAAGTTGACCAAAAACTATACAGGAGTATTATTGGTTCACTTCTTTATCTTACTGCTTCTAGACCTGACATTTTGTTTAGTGTTTGTATTTGTGCTAGATTTCAATCAGATCCCAAAGAATCACATCTAAGTGTTGCGAAACGCATCATCAAATACGTTGCAACAACTGCTCAATTAGGTCTATGGTATCCCAAGGAATGAGACTTTATTCTCCTTGGATATTCAGACGCAGATCTTGCAGGGTGCAAAGTTGATAGAAAGAGCACATCCGACACTTGTCAATTGCTTGGTAACAGGGCAGTATCTTGGTTTTCAAGGAAGCAAAGTACTGTAGCCCTTTCAACAGCAGAAGCAGAGTATGTAGCTCTTGAAAGTTGCTGTTCTCAAATTTTATGGATAAAGCAACAACTACGAGACTTTGGAATCGAAGACTCATGCACCGAGATCAAATGCGACAACACCAGCGCAATCAATCTCACAAAGAATCCTATTCTTCATTCGAGAGCAAAGCACATAGAGATTCGACATCATTTTATTAGAGATCATGTTCAAAATGGAGAAGTCTTGATACGGTTCATTGACTCGAAGAATCAACCGCGCGACATATTCACAAAGCCGCTAGAGAAAAGCTCATTTGAGTCTATTCGTTCAAGACTTAATATCCTATCTCTCAAAGACTGATGAAGCTCAGACTCAGGGATAAAATCTGAAAAAGGTCAGACCCAAAAAGATCAGACTTAGAAGATCAAAAGTTACGACTGTAAGTTATTTCGGTTATAGTGTTTTAACAATTGAATATAAATCTTGAAAAGGTAAGACTGTCTGTTAATCTCTAATTAATTGATATTGAAAAGGCAGTTATTTTTTTTTAAAAAGATAGTTATCTATTTTCAAAATGGCAGTTATTTTTTGAAAAGGCATTTTTATTTTTTCCTTTTTGTGACGATTCGAATACCCTGTTTCGACTGGTTTATATAATGTTCCTCTTCTTCGTTTTTACCCACAAACCCTAGAGTACAGATATTCACCTTCTTACTTTCTCTCTTTAGTTTGATCTTTAAAGTTTTCATCTTTCTCGCAAATCGAGTTCGAAAAACCCTCTCAAAGACCGTGACAATGTCGTTCCAAAGAAAGTCATCAAGGATTGCAAGTAGGGGACCACAGTTCGTGCGTGAGGGACCTACGCACTTCGATCTGACTGAGGAAGAAGACTTTTCAAGGCAGCAGGAAAGTCAACAACAACATTCTCAACCGCGCCATTCTTCTCCTGCTAGATCACATGAGCATCATCACCAACAAACAGAGGAAGAAATTATTGAGGATGTCGAACCTATAAGGACTCTTAAGCCTGAATTTACTTACAAACTCTACTCTGCTTTGAAGGAAGGTGGTTCTGCAATGACTCTCATTGATGAATTTTTTATAAAGAACGGGTATCGGAATGAGACCCATTTTTTAAGAGTTATGGAACGTTCGGGAATTGTTCCTGTTGGTACGGCAGAAAGGACTTTTGCAAATTTTCCTAGTGATCCACGTTTTGGAACAGTAAATCAACCTGAGGGAAAAGATGATGATGAAAAGATGTTCATGCAAATTAAGCCGAGGATGGGTGTTGCTGCGAAAATTTGAGGAAAAAGAGCAGATTTGTTTCGTTCTGAGGAACACAAACAAGTTTACTCTAAGTTGCTGAAGCGAGAGGTAATGAACCCCAGAAGTGTGGATTTTTACTTTCTCGACTCTTTAAACGTCAATTTGTGAGAGAAGTTTGCAAAACTCCAACTTGAGCATTTTTGTTCTGAGACCGATGTTGCTCACTCTGAACTTACAGCGTACTTTTATTCCAATCTAAGCTTTTTGGATGTGAATAGATTTTCTTTCAGCGTTAGAGATCAAGATTATGTGGTAGACATGGGCACTCTTGCTGATGTGATTGGAGTGGAGAGAGGGAGTTTCCAATCCATAAGTGTGTCTGTTGGTCATGCAACTATGGAGCTTGTTCGAGATAGAATTGCAGAAGGTCGGATTTCTTATCAGCGAATGAATGTCTCTAACATCTTACTCCATAAGATTGTGATCAACTGTCTCAGGCCCAAATCCACATCAAAGACTGACGTCTCAAATTCTGAAGCAAAGTTGATATACGCCATCAAAATCGGTTACAAGTTTTCCCTGCCTCACACTATCATGTTTCACATGTATAGGTCCATGGCAAAGGACAAGGGAAAACTTCCTTATTATGCTCTCATTACTCGTTTATTCAGACATTTTAACATTCAGCCTCCCAAAATTCTGTGTGTTCGAACCATTGATCAAATGGTGATAGGGCCGAAGATGATTACAAAGATGCGTCTGAAAGAGCTGAACAAGGCATTAGAGCAATTTAAGGACAAGACCCCTGTCAAGTCTCGACAAGACTCTACGGCTGCAAAGAGAAAAGGCAAGGAACCCATGACCCGTTCCATCCAAAAGAAGGAGAGCAATCATTCTACAGGAAGAAGAAGATGAGGAAGACTTTGCTATCTCCGCTATTGCCTTACGGAATGTACGGCGTCTTGTTCCGAATCTGCAGACCAAGAGAATCGAGACAAAGAAGAGATGGAGAAAAGGAGTGAAGAAAGGGAATTGATGAGGAAGGAAGAAGAAGAAGGAAGAAAAGAAGAAAACGAGCAAGGAGGAGAACAAACTGAAGGAGAATGTCGTGGAGATTCTCCAGCAGAAAAAGAAGCACAAGAACATCGTAACACTGAAGAACAACCCGAGCAAGAAGAGTATTTCTCTCCGCCCGAAGGCACTGAAACAAGGGGAGCTGCTGTTAAAGAAGGTATTCCTCTACTTGCTTTTCCTAGTGATGATGTTAGTCGTTCTCCTGCCGATCCAGAATATATGTATGCCTCTCAATTTCCTGAAGAAGATCATGAGGTATCATCGCCAAGTCTCGGATGCTCATACGAAGTTCCATCATCGGCTTTACTCCACCATCTACTCATGCTGAAGCAAGCACACAAACCGACAATTCAGCGACTTTAAAGGTTGCTTGAAATTCTCATGGAGCTCAAAGGCCAGGTTTATGCTTTGGGATGTGAATTCCAGACTCTACAGAATGCTCATCATGCCATTTCAGTTACTTTACACGATCAAGTTCAAGCTCTTAATCTTCAGATTCAAGCAACTCAGTAAAGGGCAAGAATCTCGTGCAAGCTGCAGGAAGATATGAAGAAGCCGGAAGAGACTGTCAAGTCTATGAGAGATTTTCAGCTCATTCGCATTTCAAAATCATCTTGATTTTATCTTCTCTACCTTTTGCTGTTAACAAAAAGGGGGAGAAGTTGATTAAGTTGATGTAGATTTGATTTTATGACTTTATCTTTTGACTTTGATTTACCTTTTGTGGATTGACTTTATCTTCTGTTTGGTTGAATCTTTTGTTTGGTTGAACTGGTTTGGATGTTGGATTGCTTTAAATTTTTTATGCTTGCAGTATTTTAAGCTATGCTGATGGTTTTGATAAAGATAATTGCTTTTACAGGACTAACTTGTTTTCTGTGGATGCAAAATCGCCATTATCTTTATTCTAATCTGTTATGAGATATCTTTGTTAGCTTAAGTATTGTATTGCAGGTCGAAAGTATCCAAATCTGCAGGAAAGTTTTGTCACCATCAAAAAGGGGGAGATTGTTAGAGAAAACTTCCCGATTTGTTTTGAAGTTGACAAAACGTTTCCATCAGTCTAGTCTGAAGACTTGAAGACTCTATTGACAAAGTCTGAAGACCTCCAGACTCAAGATTCAAAGTCTGCCCTCATTGACAGTTTCCAGACCGACGACGAAAAAGTTATCTTTAAGGATTTGATTCGTATGGTTAAGGAAGATCTCTTGACTGGAGATAGCATTTCAAGATTTGTTATTCGTATTGATTAATTCGAGTAACTTAGATTCAATTGATCCGCGAAACACACTTGGAAGGTTCTACTTATGGAAACCTAGATCCTGATTGTATGGGCGAGCAGGATTGGTGGACTATCGTCATTTTCCTTGAATAGCTCGAGATCTCCCTAATTGATTCTATCCAACGGGTTGATTAGAAGAACTCCTTTGGAAGGTGCCAACGGTAATGAAGGCATGAAGGAGTATATAAGGAAGACGTTCAAGTTGTTCAAGAGTGCCCAATAGAAAAATTCCAAAGTCTGAATCTCTTTGTTCTTTTGCGATCTTATTCGTTGAGCTATACTTGTACTCAAAAGAGAGACTAGATATTTGTGAGACCTTGAGGAAGTGTAGTAGAGTCTCTACACTGTGGAATCAAGGACGTGAGACTGTAAATTCTCTTTTGATTCTTAGTGAAATCCAGCCGAGACGTCGGTGCGGGAGAGTGGACGTAGGCTTGGTCTAAGCCGAACCATTATAAACTTTGAGTCTTGATTCTCTATCCCTTATCTCCTTACTTTACATTTCAGCTTCATACGTATGTTTATTGTCTTCGCTTTTTAGTCTATTAATCATTGAAGGCTAATCTGTCTTGTTACGTTTTGCAAAAACTTTTTGATCACCTATTCATCCCCCTCTAGGTGCTCGTACTAGTCCTATCATATACATCCACAAAAGTCCCAATATGTCTGTCTTCTTAAGAAGTCTCTTTATGGTCTTTGTCAAGCACCGCGCGCCTGGTTTGACAAGTTCAGCAATTTTCTGCTTGAAGCCGGTTTCTTCTGCAGGGCAACTAATCCATCTCTCTTTATACTTCGTGATGGACAAGAGACAGTGCTTCTGTTACTCTATGTTGATGATATTGTCTTGACTGGCAGCTCAGATAAGTTACTCAATACTCTGATTCATTCCCTTAGTCTTCAATTCCATATGAAAGACCTTGGCCATCTTCATTATTTCCTAGGCATTGAAGCTAAACGCACACCTACTGAGCTGTTTTTATGTCAAACAAAATATGCACTCGATTTACTTACACGAGCGCACATGACTGAATGCAAACCCATCTCCACTCCTCTGTCCCAAAGACCAGTCATCTTGAAAAATGATGATGTTCTCCTATCCAATCCACTTGAATACAGAAGTTTAGTTGGTGGACTGCAATATCTGACCATCACTCGTCCTGATCTTGCATTTGCCACAAACCTGCTATGTCAGAAAATGCAACAGCCTACTATTGGAGATTTTCATAAGTTGAAAAGAATTCTTCGTTATCTGAAAGGAACTATTAATCTTGGCATATTTTTTCATTCTCATAGCTCTATGAGTTTATATGGCTTCTCCGATGCAGATTGGGCTGGTTGTGTTGAAACCAGACGATCCACCACTGGTTTCTGTACCTATCTTGGTTCTAATATCATTTCATGGGCAGCAAAGAAGCAACCTACAGTCTCTCACTCTTCCACTGAAGCAGAATACCGAGCACTTGCTTCTACTACAGCTGATCTTACTTGGATTAGCTTTGTTCTTCGAGACATTGGTCTATCTTTGAACTCTCCAACACTTTTATTTTGTGATAATCAATCTGCCATCTCACTTACTGCCAATCCTATTCTTCATGCTCGAACTAAACACATTGAAGTCGATTTTCACTTCGTTCGCGAGAAAGTTTCTTCTGGTTCTTTGCGTGTACAGTATATTCCGAGCACTCATCAACTTGCTAACATTTTTACTAAAGCCTTGTCACGGCCGACACATTTCACTCTTCGAATCAAATTGGGCATGGGATTTTTACCCCTTCCCAATTTGCGGAGGGATGTTAAGAATCATATGATAAGTACTCATTATGTTACTACTAGTGCTGCTAAGAACAGAGGAAGAACAGCTACTGAAGAAGTCAACAACGAAGATTGTAGCACGTGTAGCATGTTTACATTGCGGAATCAATATTCGATTTTAAGCGTGTAAAACTGAAACATTTTGTTTTGCTTTCTGTTAGTTAGTTTTTCCAGTCAGTTGATAATTTCAGCTGATATATAAACTGATCTGAAGAGAGCAAACTGGTAATCGAGCTCTCAGATGTAAAAATACTTCTCATTGAATAAAAGTTCATCATCTCTGTTTTCTCTTCTCTCTCTCTCTGTTCATAAATTTCTTCAGGCCGGGTCGTAGCTGCAGAGGCTGTTATTGCCGCACACCCCGTGGATGAAGAAGGGGATGCTGCTGACCGCTTCCCACGTCACCGTCCAGAAAGTCGAGCCCGGCTCGCGGCTGTAGACCCGCAAATTGCCATCGAAGTAGAGGGTCATCCTTCTCTGCGTAGCCGCGCCGTAGTCAGAGGTGTAGAACGAGTAGTTGTCGGAGAACTGGAAGCGGCCGAGCGGGTCAAGCACAGCGATGCGGCTGCTGTTGTAGAGGACTCGGTCAAGCTGAACCCACGGGGGCGGCCAGTAAACGCTCGAGATCGACGGGCCTTCGAAGCTGAGGCGGAGGACATTGTTGACGTCGAAGTAAAGCTTGTACAACCCGGTCGAGAAGTTGTACTGGCTCCGAACGGAGATCAAGAACGTCTTTCCAGCGAGTGGCTACTGAGGGAGTAGGGTGTTGGTCGGCGAGTCAAAGCTCTGCCACAGGACGTCGCCCCTGTCATCAGTAAGGAAGAGGTTCCCGGTGTCGTTGAGGCAGAGCTCGGCGGCGGAGGGGAGCTGGTGTCGGAAGACCAGACCTCGGCACCGGCGTCGGTGAGGACGAGGTTGCCCGAGTCGAGGAGGGATAAGGCGGAGCGTCTGCCGTTGACGGGAGCCTAGCAGTTGGCCATCCAGACGAGGGTGCAGGCGGCGCCGGTGCAGGGGGTCGCTGAACCAGACGGCGAAGCCGTAGACGTTGTAGCCGACGGGGAAGAAGCCAGCGGAGAAGGCGCCAGAGGGGGAGACGAGGAGGTCGTCGGGGTCCTCCACGTAGAGGGACGCGCGTTTGGCGAGGCTGGGCAGCGCCGAGGTGAAGAGCCGACAAGATTGGAGGAAGAGAGAGAGGAAGAGAGGGAGGAGGAGCGAGGATGGCTGAGCCATTAGGACTCGGCGGCGAAAGGCGGGTGCAGTGAATGTCGGCAAGGATATATGTCATATATATATATATATATATATATATATAGCCAGTAGAATAGTGTGTGAAAATGTTGACGGCTCCGCGTCTGGAAAGGTTTGTCGCCTTGTGGTCAACATTGACCATGGCGTCCACCGTCCATCCATGCACTATGCAGTCACACGCGTCAATTCGGTCGGGGAGATATTGTCCCCACGGTGAATGGTGAATGTCCAAACACATGTTTCGCCGAAAATGATTATCGACAAATACTTTTCAACAAAGATTTTATCTTGGCTTTTTGAGTTAATTGGATTCCGTGATGACTTGGATAAGAAACAATGCGTATGGAATGAGTTACTAACGCTAATTGAACTGAAAGAATAAAGAATTATAAATAAGAATGATAAATAGATAAATTGAATAATAAAAAGTTATATTGTGTTATTGTATGCAGATCCTTTACAATTAATTGTATTGAGGCTTATATAGCACCATACAAAGTGTAATAGTAGATGTGAGGTTATCTTTTAAATCACATACTGGATTGCTCCCCAGATTCTCCATCTCGACTTGATTGCCTCTTTCGCGCCAAAAATTGGCTTATCAGGCCTAGAATAATAGGAAAGCCCATTAAGCCTAATTTGCAAGAAAGCAACCACTTATCAGAGATATCAAGGGTTCAGAATTAGTAATTGCTCGAGAGTAAAACGATAAGAATGGAGACGGCTTCAAGGGTTTGGTGCCGACAATGCTGTGGATAAGGCAATTCATTTATTGGCACGGTACTGAAGTCTCCGGAAGCAATTTGAGATTGAAGATAATAACTGTTGGAAAGCGGTTACTTGTAAAACTAGCTGTAAATTGACAAAGAGACATAATTATAAAGGACCTTTTGATAATCAACAATCATAAGGACACTTGTCTTTTGGCTATCTTTTTTCTTCATATCGCACGTTTACATTTTATTGCACATCTTTATCTCCTATTTATTCTTTACTTTATCACTTGTATAGTAAAATCAGTTGCTTCCTTTCTAAAATGAGACAGAGTCCGATTTACATAAAAAAAGTGAAGATTTACCCCTTCGGTGAAAGATATTTGTCAGGGAATCCGTTCCCCGCGAACAGCCTCTAACCGCAGGTTCTTTTCCATAAACAGTTGCAATCCATGGGATATCTTCCCATTCAGTCCTCGCTTCTATATCTTTAGTTATCCTGCTGCGATCGACCACCGCATATCCATAGCTGCTCTAATCGATCACCTTTCGCCGATTAGTAATCGGCCATATCAGTTACCTTAAGTCGATTATTGGTCTTCACCTTTCATCTTTCATCGATAACGGAGACCGTGTAAGTCGCCAATTTGTGATGATACTTCCTATTTGTCCTGTTGACAACTCAACATGGACCTCCCATCAAGGCTTGAGTTATTTTCGGGCAGCAGCAAGAGCCATGTGTGTTATAAAGTTAGTCACGACTTAAAAACAAAGGCTGTGATTGGAATCATATGCTCAAACCCTACGCCAAAAAAGAGAAAATTCGGGACCATCTTCAAAAAGGATATTTTTTATTGATCTCTAGATGTTGATAATCGGGAAACACAGATCACCATGTCCAGAAACTCCGAGGGAGGTCACTCCCAGTTTTAACTTGCGTTGATCGGTCACTAAATCGGCGACTAAACTTATTGATGATTTCACTTTTGGTTTTAATTTCAACCAACTCACTTTAATAATCGATAGGTCAGATTATCACCAAAAATTTGACGTGGTGTTGGCGCCCAAGATTAGCTTGTTTGGCTTCGGAAGTAGAAGAGGGTAAAGTAGGCCCAGCACGTGAGAATTCATGGAAGTGGGGCAGAGCGCCAACAGTCGACAATGAGGATCTTGAATAGTGCGACAGTAGAACTTGTCGAAGCAGGCGAGATAAGAACCGAAGTGGTTATGGGAATTGGTGCCGGAGAAAATGTCGGCAAGGCAGAGCGGTTATCGACAAGGAGTCGAAACTTCCATAACATTTTAAATATTAAGATGGTAATTGCTAAAGGGCAATTACCCATAGATTACCACTATAAATAGCTAAAGAGGCATTAATATAGGGACCTTTTGCCAAATCAAAAATTGATCACTTTTTTTCAATTGCTATCTTTCCTTTTACTGCACTTTTACATTCAATCGCATATTTACTTTTCTCATGTTTTCTTGTATTTTACTTTTGCCTATAGTTGAGATCAGTTGCTTCCTTTTTGAAGCAACATAGAATCCATTTCAAACAATAAAACCGAAGCTTCACCCCTTCGGTGAAAGATTTTGTTGAGGGAACCTTCCTCAGTGAACGCGTGGCAACTTGACTAACAATGATAATAACTAGTGAACTCGCATAGTAGCCTGCTAATTACTCAACTTTGCGACTTCTATAATAGGGTAATCAACTTTCTTTTACAATAGCTAGTTCAACGTAAATTTCAAAAACACCATTGCACTTTGCCAAGGATGTAAACAATTGTTTTCTACCATGAATTCACTTGCTATCTCCATTTTAAGATCGCTACATGTGTCCAGTTAATTCTAGACCACATCATACTCAACCTAAATCCCATCAGATACTAACTAGCACCTCTCTCTCTCTCCCCATCACCACATCCTCTTCTACTCACAGCCACCTTTGAGCCCAACCTCAATGCTTCCCCTCGCCATCGCCATGGATGAATCACCGTTGTGGTGTCGGGGATGGCCGGTCACTTTTTTTTTCCTTTCCTTTGAAATTTTGTAATGGTCTTAAAACTAGAGTAAGCTATGTCTGGTGAGATCTCGATTTCGGGCTTTTCTTTCTATGGATTTCCGTCTCTCGAACGTGCCACCATCCGCCATCATCTCTGTTTTTGCTTTATCTCCCAATGCATCGATGGCGCCGAGGTAGGACATGACAATTGATAGCAGACGGGATAGAGACTAGGGGTAAGCATGGTCCTGGTTGGGCCGGTCCACCCCTAACTCTAGGGCCAACCCGCACAGTGTTGGTCCTCAATTTTAGGGACCGAGGACCGAACCAATCCAATGGGTTCGGTCCGGTTCTAGGGTCAACCCGGGATCAACCGATAATTTTTTATTTCATTTTTAATACTCATCGAAAAAACAATTGAGGACCAGACCGACCCAATAGGTTTGGTCCGGTTCCAAGGTCAACCCATGACCAACCAATAATTTTTTATTTCATTTTCTGTACTCCTTGAAAGAGCAAGTGAGGATCAAACCGACCTAATGGGTTCGATGACAAGTGAGGTTAGTTAAGAAAGGCAAGCAGTGAGGGTCGAGTTAGGTGAGCGTCGAATAGAGTAAGCATCGAGTGTCGAGCGAGAAGCAAGCCAAGTGAGCATCGAGCGACGAGCGGCACGAGTGATCCAAAGCGAGCAAGGCGAGTGTTGAGTGGTGAGCAGAGAAATTGTTTCTCTTGATTTTGGCAAGTTGAAAACTAAGAAGATAAATAAGACAGAAGATAATGAGTACTAGAGGAGGATGCCATAAGAAGTTATTTATGCCCTTTTGGACGCCATGAGGATTCCTCACAAAAACATTTTCCTCCTTCGTAAATTATGACTGTCGACACCGTAATAGATATTAAAAATCTAAGTCATTAAAGAATAATATAAATTTACTTGAACTACTCACTAATAGTTGTTTAATGTTGTTGACGCCATTTATATTAAAGTTTTCTCTATATAAAAAAATTATAAATAATATATTATATATTATAATTAATATATATATATATAGTCGGGGTTGGTTTGGGTTTGACCGACCCTAAACTCCTAGGACCGAGAATCAACCCGCATAGTGCTAGTCTAGGAATCTTAGGACTAAGGACCGACCCAGTCTCCCCGGGAACCGGATTAGGATCGGCGGGGTTGAGCCGGTCCACGGTCGGTCCAAGGTTGACCCCGGACCGATGCTCACCCCTAATAGAGATAGTCACTGGGCTGGGACATCAATGGAAGGCTATTAAGCACGGCGAATGCCAACGGTTGATGGTTATCGATTGTAGAAGAGACTAAGGTTTGCATAGTACTTGGGGGCTTCTGGATTTTCCAAAGAGATGGTAATTTGGCATTTTTCTTGTGGGGTTTCGTCTCCAGGTTTGAAAGATTATTTTGAAATTAGATAAAAACTATTCTGTTGTGGAATGAAAACTTAAGTATGTGAGAGAATGAAAATTTGAATTTTCTCTTAAAAAAATTTTACAGTTCTCAATACATGAGTCCTTTTTGTGGTTTATGTGATCATGGTTTTAGGAAATATACTATTCCAAACTAAATATGCTTAACAAGTGTTCAAAAAAAAAAACTTGTTGACACTCATAAAATGTAAAATCAATCACTTAAATTGTCACATCATGTTTCAAATGGATTTTCTGTCTTTCTCGTCGTTAGATTTACTCTATTGAAAGTAGAATTAAACTTTGAGAGATTATGAGTTAAAGTTAGACCAATATGCTTGTTGTAAAGGCAGCAAGTTGGGTAACCGGTGCATTTGGTTTGGTTTTGAGAAAAAACTTTAGGTGAAAGGGGCTATCCAAAATGCAAATAGCATTTGGTAAGGTATAATTCAAAAACACATTAGAAGCAACTTTGATTTAAATGCTGTTTGGGGAAAAAAAACTACACTTCGTAGAGGACTTTTCTAATTTTTTTTCTTTAAAAAAAAGTTAGAACCTTTCCGATGAAACTCGGGCACTCCCGAGCCAAATAGATCGTTGACGGTCATATTTAATCACTGGCAAGCCTCGCCTGAGGTCATGACTCAAGCGAGGCTAGCTAGTGCCAGACCCACTTGCGAGCAGCTAAATCTAGCCTCGTTGGCCCCTCATCAACGATTCGTCGGATGCCTGAACCCTCGCCAATAAGGATGCATAATGTGACATCCATAGTTTCGACCCTATCTTGATCATGGGAGATAACCCAGGGATTAGTATGCTGATAACGGGGATCAGCCATGGACCGATCTGAAAATCAATCATGGACCAATCGGCCCGATCAGGAAAGGCGACTAAGGAATAGCCATGGTTCGATCGAACGATCAGCCATGAGACAATCAAGGGATCAGCACTGAATCGATCAATCGATCAGACAACTTGATTAAAGTTATTCGACCATGGATCGGCTACTTGACCATAAGGGCCAATCATGAAAGATCATGCACCATTATAGATCGATCGGTGGACAATCATGGATCGATACCATGCCATCAAGCACCAATCACGGAATATTCCACACGGTCATGCACCAGCGGCGAATGACCATGGATTCATTCCATTTGACTGTGTATCAATCGTGGATCAATCGATACCCTGTGATCTCATGACAACCGAGAATCGACCACGAATCGGCTATGCTTGAACATGGATTGGTCACGGACCAACCATGGACCTTTGCGAAAGATCATGGATTGGCCACGAGCCAATCGTGAGCCTAGTTAGTTTGATCACGAATCCGGTCCCGAGTCTAGTCGGTCAAGCCATGAGCCCGACCTTATGCCGGGCCATGAGCTAGCTCCAAGCCTGGTCAACCGACTTAAAGCCCGATCAGCCCGAGCTTTGAACCCAATTAGTTTAGCTTTGAACCCAATTGATCCTAGTCATTCGCTGGCCAGAGCAGGCCATAAAGCCCGTCAAACAAGCTACCAACCTAGTTTCACTAGGCAGATTAGGCCACGACTAGCCTCACCCGGCCATGAATTACCCCCACAAACATTGGTTCAGATGGGGTAATTGATCGTGGATGAACATGAAACCTCTCGCTTGATGATATTAGCGCTTTGATCGGCTTCCTTCTCATGTTTCCAAAATAACTTCCATAAATGAAAAGAATGGCTCATCAACTTAGGTGATAAGGAGGTGGATTTGGTTATGATTACATGTGACAACTTAAATGGCGACCTACTTGAGTAACAAGAAACATGTGACCAAAATCCAAAACTAATGATGACCAAATCTTAGTTAACTTATATATGAAGGATTCATCATCCTAGATGGCAAGATAGAGGTTTGGCTTAGAGAACAAGTAACCTAACATGTGACCAAATCCAAAACTAATTATAACCCCAAATCTTGGAGCATTTAAGGAAGGCTTGACTTCTCCACTTGGGTGGCAAGATAGAGATATGGTAATGATGATTAGGAGGTTCACCTTGGAGAGCAAGTTAGGTTAAGTCATCATCATATGGTGACTCATTAGCTAAGTGGACCAATAAGAAGAATACACCAAGGACCCTTAGGACTTTAGAACGCCACATAGCCTTTTAGGTTAAACTTGTAAATAGGGCACCACCCTTCAATTTTCACCATCCTTAACTCACTTCTTCCTCTCCTCTCCTCTTGCACGCCTCTCTCTCCCTCTCCCTCTCCCTCTTGGCCATACTCGCCCACCGCCCTCACCGTTTGGCCATTCCTTGGCAAACTGACCTTGATTCATCAAAAGTAAGTAGAATTCCTAATCCTTGGCTAGGCAATGGGTGACATTGTTGGTTTTAGTCGTTTGCTTACCCATGTGTAGTTGTGTGCATGATGAGGATTGATTTTTGTATGGTTTGCTCATGTGGTGGTGTCTATAAGTTGAATCACACTCTAAGTCACGGACGGGTCTCGTTTGATCTCGAATCGGCATTGAGGTGTGGCGGACTAAACCTTGCTTGGCCTTGGATCAATATTGTGACATATCGATTCCTATCCTCGCTTGGCGTTGAGTTGGCTCTTAGGCATGTCAGTCCTAGCCATGAGTCTTGCACCGCGCTCAGCATATTAATAGTTATGATGCTATAGGTTATAACACACACACACACACACACTTGCATGAGCATGCCGTAGGGCCTTGTTTGCATCAGCTAAGATAAAAAGATAATGACCCAGATTGTGTGATGCATAATGTGTGGTCACATAAAGGAAAGATAAATGTCATCGACATGTCTTGGCTACACTAAAGACAAATCTGCTAATTCTGTGAAATTATTTAATATGAAGTATAATAATTCAAGGGTGATAATAATAAATAAGAAACGGACCTGGTGAAGAAATGAAGTATAGATGAAGATTAAGCTAATTATGATTTCAATCATAAAATGATATGAAATGTAATTAAAATAACAATGTAATCTAACGCGGGGAAGTAGTCCACACTCGAGCAGAGATACCACTGATATGCATGATAAAAGATAATGTGACCTTCTACAAGGGCGGTAGTCCGCGTGCAAGTAGAGATCTCACTTTAAAATAAAAGTAAAAAAAAAAACTAATAATATGAAGTGATAATGCCAACCAAAACTTGGTTGGTTATATTATTTAGTGATAAGAAAACTTACAGATAGTTGATACAAGCGATTGGATATGATTACAAGTTATTGGAGATATCTTTACAAGTGATTAGGAGTGATTACAAGTATTTTGGAAAAGATACAAGTGAATGATATATGAAAGTGAAAGGATGTGATCAAAGAAAACTTTTAGGACGTGTGAAGGCAAGAGCACAAGAGTGCAAGTGAGCTAAAGGCAAGCGGTGGAGGGTTTTTTTATAAGCTTTGAAGTAAGGGCTTACATAAAATATTAATATTTGGGAAAAAAATCTATAATGTAATTGAGACTTCCTAATAACCTTTATAATTGGGTTTTATCTCTAATTTCATCAGGAATTTTTTTTTTGCAAAAAGGATTGATCTTTCAATCGGGATGATAGTTTCTTGAGAAATGTAATGTTCTAAAAATCTAATTTTTATTTGGAAAAATAATATTTTAGTTGGAGAGACTACAAAGCCATTTTTCTTAATAATACTTATGAACACTGAGATATATTTAAATTGTTGATCTATACTAGTAGAAAAAATTAAAACATCATCTATATAGACTAAAATATATTCAGAGTAAGGACTAAAAATATCATTCATTATTCTTGGAAATTCCGAATGAGCATTTTTTAAACCAAAAGGCATTACATTCCATTCATATTGTCCAAATGATATTGTAAATGTTATTTTATATCTATCTGATTCATCTATTTGAATTTGCCGAAATCCAAATTTCATATCGAACTTTGAAAATATTTTTGAAATATGAAGTCAGTTTAGTAAATCTTTTTTATTTGGAATTGGGTATCTAATCCATTTTAATGCTTTGTTCAAAGGTTTATAATTGATAACGACCTGGGTACTCCTCTTTCTAGTTCAGCATTTTTATCGACATAGAAAGCAGAGCAACTCTAAGGTGATTAGCTTTTTCTAATTAGTTTCTTGTCTAATAAGTCTTGAATTTCCTTTTGGCAAAATTGTAAAACTTCTTCGTTTATTTGAGTTGGTCGAGCTTTTGTTGGAATTTGTCTTTCTAAGAAATCTAGTTTATAAGAAAGACCGACAATATGTTTCTTCCTTTCCCAAAATGCATTGGGCAAAGTAGGACATATGTATTGTTCAATATGTTTTTGGAGAGAAGAAATTTTTTTCTTTTAGTTTTGGATTGAGTAATTTTTGTTCTATCCTTTTGAACTCCAAATCATCTTTTAAATATTGAAGTTGATATTCCTTGTTTTTTATAAGACAATTAATTTCGGCAATTGAGTTTTCCTATAATATGTTTAGATTTCTTGTATGTGGTTTAGTAATGAAATTAAAAGTAATCTTTTCATTTAAAGCTTGTGTTTCAATTCCCTCATTGGTGATAGTAAAATGTTGGATTAATTGAATAAAGGGTGTTCCTAATATCACATTTATCTCATATCTTTAACTAAAAGAAATGATGTTTTATAAGACATTTGAGTTTTATTACGAAGCTTCATGCAACTTATAACTTATTCTAAGTTTGTCTCCTAAGCCTAACTTTAATGATTCTGTAGCTTTGTGAAAATATTTTGTTAGTATCAAGCCTTCTCTTATGCAATTAAGATTAGCTCTTGTATTAAAAAGTGATGTGGTATCAATAGTGAATTCATCATTGATTCTTATTGTTATATTTATATCCATTTTCTTGATTTTTTTCTGATAAAGTCATTAAAAAAATTAGGATCAGTGTTATCGATCGCATTTTATTGTTCTTTTTTTTTTCCCTTTTCTATTTTAGATTTTTTTGCCAAAATTTATTTTTGTATTTGAGCTTGGGTATCTTTGAGAGCTTTTATTTCTAATTGTTGATGATTTATTTCATTATTGAGATCATTTATATTCATAGGTCTAGATTGAATTTTCTTATTTCTATTAAGAATATCTTTGAGATTATAAGTTGCATTAGAATTAGTTGGGATCTTCATGGAAGACTGAAGTCTATCTAGATATTGTTGTTTGGCTTCTGGATCTAATATATTATTAGCTGTTTCAAACAAAAATTCTTCTTCCTTTGTTAAAACATTAATTTTAGGTGTCAGTTCTTTAGGAGAGGAATTATTCCCTTCGAATTCTGATGAAGTTTCTATCTCATTAATTTGAAGACCCGCTTTTTTCAAGAAAGTCTTCTGAAGAAGAATCGTCATCTATAGCAGCCATGATATCATTAAGTTGATAGAGAGTCTCCTCATCTATGGAGAGTTCATTTAATCTTTTGTTTATTTGGCAATATTTAGAAATATGCCCTCTTTTCCCAAAATTGTAACATTTAATGTCTTTGTTAATTTTCCTTTTGGGTTTTTTTTTTGGTTTATCTTGCTTATTGGTTTGTCATTTATTTTTGTAACGATTTTTAGGTTTTCTTTTTTCAGAAGGGCAATTTCCTTTACACTTTTTTTTCAATGGAGTGTATGAAGGATCATATTGTGCACAGAAATCTCCTAAATCTTTATTGCCTAGTAATTGTTCTTTCTTTAGTTGTTTTTGTAATTTTATTGAATTGCACATATGAGTTCCTTGTATATAAACATAAGAAATTAGTTCTCCATATGATAATAAGTTATAAGGAATTTGGTCATCATATTCTTCTTTTATTTTATTACGAACCTAATCTCCTATTAAACAAGGTACACCGGTTAAGAATTTTTCCTTCCAAAAAGGTTGGTTACATTTTGGTCTAACCAAAACCCTTTATAAGAAAAGATCCTTATATTCTCGGAATCTCCCTAAAGATTTGCATTTCATGTTTGAAAGAAGATGTTGATTTACGTCACTTATATAGGAAAGATCTCCTACGAAATGTTGTAATATAAAATAGATGAGAGTATAGATAGCATCTTGAATGGCTTGCCTGTCACACCCCGATCCTCGAACGCGTGCCCATCCCTCACCTAGTCAATTAATAGCAATGTCCCAGGACGCATCGCCAACCCTTTCATTTTAATACACATGCGGAAGCATATAATAAATCCCCAGACAGTAAAACAATGGAATAGAAAAGTAGGGCTATATTTTTCAGAACTAAAAATCACAACCATACTTTTACACAAGCAAACCATATAGTACATATCATCATACTATTTACAGAAGTCTGATCTATCACCCATCAGTTCACTTCTTAAGGTTTTCGGAACAGGATAGGATCTCAATCCTCATCCAAGTCATATTCAGAATCATCCTCTGTATCCTCCTCCGGCTCTTCATCTTCGATTCTTCATCGGGATCTTCCAACTCCCGATCCTCCTCTAGTTCCTCCTCCATAGGTTCATCCTCTTGTCCCTCCTCCTGTTCTATGATCTCCCCTTCTTCTTCGCTCCAGTTAGCACCCTTGGCTGAGTGCACTGGTGACTTAGGATCCTTAGCATCCACCATCGACCCATCCTTAGGGTCTGCCGTCCCTAGCCCGAATGCTGCCTCCAAGATGTACAGAGGCACATCGCCTTTCGGGATAGGACCTTCTCTTCGCCCATCATGATAGTGATGATACCATGATCGATACTTATGAGGCACCAGGTCAATTCTATTCACTTCAACCCACACCTTGGACTCTATCAACACGTACTCTAGTCCCTCTGGATGGTGGTCTATCGGGAAGGGGTATTCTTCTTCGATGAGATTCACAGGAATACCAAAATGCATCGGAGGACGGGGAAGAGGAGGTGCTGCCATCCAGGGGCCTGAAATGTTGTCCCACAACCAAGATGAGACTACGCCTCAGCAAGTTCTACCCCCTAAGACCCGATTAGTAAACCAATACACCTTAGGGCTGCCTATGCACAACACGAGTCAAAGAACTTACCTTGGCCTTAGATTCTAACCTGCAAATTAGTACAGTTCAATAGGCACCAAACAATTCAATGGAGATCGAACTATCGATCAATCGACCTAGTCGATTACATGTCAATCGGACCATTTCCCAGTCATTCAATTAATACCATACATTTCCCACGATGGAATATCTAGTCGTCGAGCTCACGTGCATTCTCCAGGATGACATACCAAGTCTCCGAGCCACGTGCCTTCCTTAAGACAACACACCTACTCATCGAACCCGAGTACAATTTCCAAGGTGGAATATCTAGTCACTGAGCCACGTGCATTCTCTAGGATGACATACCAAGTCTCCGAGCCCATGTGCATTCTCTAAGGCGACCTCTTCGTCAAGATGACATACTCAATCCTTGGGCCCACGTGCATTCTCTAAGGCACTAGTTCGCCAAGATGATGCATCGAATCACCGAGCCTACGTGTCCCTTTCACGATGCCGTACTCAACACTGGACCCACGTGCATTCTCTAAGGCACTAGTTCACTAAGATGATGCATCAAATCACCGACCTCACGTGTCCTTTTTAACGATGCCACACTCAAATCGTTGGGCCCACGTGCATTCTCTTAGGCACAAATTCGCCAAAGTGATGCATCAAATCACCGAGCCCACGTGCCCTTTTCACGATGCCATACTCAACCATTGGACTCACATGCATTATCTAAGGCACTAGTTCGCCAAAGTGACGCATCAGATCACCGAGTCCACGTGTCCTTTTTAGATGCCAATACTTAATCACCGAGCCAACGTACCCTTCTCCAGGTGATTTACTTTCTACCCTGATTCCACTACGAAACAATGCCTTTCTCTATAGTTCACCAGTCTACTATCGATACTGTCGCGACCTACCCCTCGGGGGGAGGGAACAAGTTTAAGGGTATTGCCTAACGGACGGGCCTAAGGCCCATGATTTGGCGCGAGCTCTCCCAAGCCCATACCCTTCGTGACATTGGGATATTTTTTTAGAAATTTTGCACAAAAGGAGTCGCCACTAGCCTATTAAGGTCGGCTAGAAACCAAGTGAGGCACGGGAGTGTACCTCACTTCCTACGTAACCAAAGAATCTAGGGTCGGGGACTTGATTACACTAATTGACCAATTAGTGCCCTTTCGGTACCTAATCTTGTTCATTTTAACAAAATGATTTTTGGCAAGTAGTTTGGATTGATTTTATACTTATCCACTAACATGTGAGGTGAACATGCGGGTGCGCAATCATTATAATAACAATCATAGCTATCAATATCATAATTGCAATAAAATTGAACACATGCAATTAAACATAATTGTATATGCTAGTTAAACATGCAATAAAATTAATATACGAGCGAATAAAAACCTAATTACACTAAAAAGGCAAGACATGGTAATTCCTAACCAAATTCTACACTTTTGGATTTTCGAAAATTTTTTAATTTTTTTAAAAAATATATTTTTTTAATTTTAATTTTTAAATTTTTTAAATTTTTTTTGAAAAAGAAAAGGAGAAAAAAAAAAAATGAACCGGGTCGGGTCCAACCAGAACCGGACCCTGGTAGACCAACCCGCTCGGGTTCGGCCCGGATAGGGCCGGCCGACTCGGCCCGCTCGAAAGACAAGGCCCGACCCGCCTTGGTCGGGCCTTTCTTTGGTTCGAATTGGGCCCAATCAGCAGGCCCAATCTGTTCCAATCTCTTTTCTTTTAAAAATGAAGCCCATAAGTTCATAAGTCCCTAAGCCCGCAAGGAAAAACAGCCCAAACTCGGCCCGAATTGTTCAAAACCCTACCCGATTGGAGGCTCCGGTTCGACCCGACCGTGACCCAATTTTGTGCCCTCCTCTCCGGGGCTTCCGCGGCGCCGAAGGAGGACGCTCGGGGCGCCGACGACTCGGCAAGAATCGCGGCGTGGTGGGCGGCGGACGACGGCAGGCGGCAGAGTAGGGACAACAACGGCGTCGCGGGCGGGCGCGCGGGGCTGCGTCGGGTCGCGGGCGAGGAGCGGCGTCGGGCGAGCGGATCACGGGTAGAGCAGGGGGCAGCGGCTTCGCCGAGATCTTGCGGGTTGCGGATGAGGCGGAGCGCGGTGTGGCTGGCGGAACGGCGATACGGCGTCCGGCAACAGAGGCGGCGAGCATCGACAACGGAGGCGGCGAGAGGCTAAAGCGGCTCGGGCGGCAAGGGCGTCACCGGTGAAGGACGAGCGAGTAAGGGTGCGGCATTCAAAGATGGCGACGGAGTCGAGCCGCTATGGTGGCGGCAAGGACTCGCGAAAGTGCGGTGGCTCGGCGAGGATCGGCAAGCGGAGCGAGGCGGCGTTGTGAGGGCTCGGGATCTGGTGCTCAAGCGGGAAGACAGCCCGTAGAGGCTCGGTAGCTGCAAGTCGCGGCAAAGACCGGCGAATGAGCGGCGGTAGGGGCGAGTGACGCAAAGAGTGGCGGTCATCGAAGGGTTGCGGTGGCCGGCTGCGGGGCGCACAAGCGAACGGCGGTGGCAAGGGTCGCATTCCGACTCGGCGAGGGCTGGCGCACCGATAGCATTCGGACCTCCGGCGGCTGCGAAACAGCGGCTACGGTGGTGGAGTCCCCGGTGTCACTCGAGCGGCAGCGGCGGAGGCGGCACCGCCGCCGCCCTTCCTTCTGGTTTTCTCTTTCCTTTTCTCCTCTCTCTCTCCGTGTTTTTCTCTCTATTTTTGTTCTCTCTGCTCCAACTCCCTCTTCTTCTCTGGTTTCTGCTTCTTTCTTCTTCTAGGGTTTCATGCGTGAAGATGGAGGAGGGAGAAGGCGGCATGGACTCCGCCAAGGCGAGATACGGCCCGACCTCTTCCACGTTTTTTCGTTTTCTTTTTTTCTCTTCTTTTTTTGTTGTTTTTGTTTTTGTTTTCTTTCTTCTTCTTTTTTTTTTTTGTTTAGTGATTAATTCCTAATTTTGTACACGATTAAGTCCTAAATAAAATTGTAAAATTTAGGTGTCAATAGCTGCCCCTCTTTGAATGGGAGCTCGAAGAGGTTCCTTTCAAAGACAAAAGACACCTAAATTATTTTGGCGATAAAAAGACCCCAGGTGCATAGGCACGTATCAGGTCGACGGAAAGAACTCATAACTATGGAAGCGCGTCTTGTCAATAAGAGGAAGAAAGACTCTGGGCTACAAAAGCTCTCTGGGCTACAAAGCACACCGTGTCATAGGAAGAAAGACTCCGAGCTACAAAGCTCTCCGGGCTACAGAGCACACCGTGTCATAGGAAGGACTCCGGGCTACAAAGCTCTCTAGGCTACAAAAGCTCTCCGAGCTACAAAGCACGCTGTGTCATAGGAAGAAGGACTCAAGTGAGGTCTCACCGTGTAACAACGGGTTTCGACCGAGTTGAAAATGCATGATTTGAGTAAAAACCAATGAACATTTGTAGATGACATGGTTTAAGGTTGATCATGAATCTTTTGAAAAATCGCAATTTAAAGATAGACTCATGGACATTTTAAAAGCATGGTTTAAGGATAAACCTACGAACCGTGTGGTTTAGACTGGACAAAAGGTCTCACCGTGTAAAAACGGATTTCGACTGGGAGGGAGGTCTCACCGTGTACGAACGGGTTTCGACCGGATGATAGTCTCACCGTGTACAAACGGGTCTCAACTGGGAGGGAAGTCTTACCGTGTATGAACGGGTTTCGACCGGATATGATAGTCTCACCGTGTACGAACGGGTTTCGACTGGGAGAGAGGTCTCACCGTGTACGAACGAGTTTCGACCGGATATGATAGTCTCACCATGTACGAACGGGTTTCGACTGGGAGGGAGGTCTCACCGTGTACGAACAGGTTTCAACCGGATGATAGTCTCACTGTGTACGAACGAGTTTCGACTGGGAGGGAGGTCTCACCGTGTACGAGCAGGTATCGACGGGATATGATAGTCTCACCGTGTACGAACGGGTTTCAACTGGGAGGGAGGTCTCACCGTGTACAAACGGGTTTTGACCAGATATGATAGTCTCACCGTGTACGAACGGGTTTCGATTGGGAGAGAGGTCTCACCGTGTACGAACGGGTTTCGACCGGATGATAGTCTCACCTTATACGAACGGGTTTCGGCGGGAGGGAGGTCTCACCGTGTATGAAGGGGTATCAACCGGATATGATAGTCTCACCGTGTACGAACGGGTTTCGACTGGGATGTGGACAAGTGTGGTTTACGGATGAATCCACCAATATTGGAAATGGCATGGTTTAAGGCTAACCATGAACCTTTGGGAATGACATGGTTTAAGGTTGACCATGAACCTTTGGTTTTTAGGGAAGTACCCGTTAACCCCTTCAAAACTACATGACTTCACTAAGCAATCCTGTCAAACTCAACTTGAGCAGATGTCATTAGAGACGTCATCAAGAGACGTATTGGCAATATTATAGCATTAATTGAACAAGCTAATCAAGCTAAGTCCAACTGCATTCGATGTCAATCAGCATCATGTGGTGCAAAACTGTCATCTTGCTCGTGGATATATCATTAATCATCAAATTCTCTAGGAGTCAAGTTCTTATCAAAACGGCTACGACTCGTGAAAAAGGCTCATTAAGCATGCCAAACTAGAGCTTCTTAATCAGAAAGGGCTTCTCACACACTCTCAATAAAATGGCTGCTTGATCCCATCTATTCGTGTGGGAAATAACTGATTGCTGAGGGTATCTCACATAACCCATGTCAAAGGCTTTCAGAAACATTCGCGATAAGCACAATCTGATCGATCAAAAAGGTCTTACACAAAGGAATTATTGCTCAGTTAGGACTTACACAAAGGAATTATTGCTTTGAGGCCAAATAAAGAAACATTTGTCGCTATCTTCATCAGGTTTACAAGTCAAAAACTTGGAAGATAAGACAAGATAGAATTACTTTCACTCCTTCAAGCAATAGCTTCTTTGTGGCATTCCCATTTTCACTCAAATCATCCCAATCAGAAGAGACTTCAGGAGAGGGTTGTAATGTTGGCTCGGGAGAGGCTCGAAAGGCTTCAAATTTTCAAGAGGGTTTTTGAGAGTCGGTGATCATCATGGCATCGTGACCAGTCACTCGATTTTTCAAAATCATTTGGCTTTGAAACACAACGCATCTCGAAAGTCCCTTGAATAATCATTTCTGCATAAGAGCTTTGCTCCTTTTTCTAATTTCCTTTGCACCTGCAATGATTTTTTTTGCAGGCACTTGGACTTTGATAATTTTTCTTTCACATAAGATGCAGCCTTTTGGCTCTTTTTCTTGATGGGCATTGGCCTTGCTTTTACCAAACACACTGCTTTTTCATGCCCTCTAGTTTGTTGAGCTTTTTGCTCTTTGAACTTTTGTAGCTCTTATGACTTTCGAGATGCTTTTCACATTTTTTCATGACTGTCAATTGTATTTGGTCAATCTTATGCCTTGCCCCAGTGAAGGGAGATGATCACCGTCCAGGGTTCAGAAATGAATAATCAAGCCCAAATTGGTTAAAGCAATGGATATCAGTGTTTGGGTAGAGAAGGAAATACTCTTCTTCGCATTGGAATGAGTCAAGATCTAATGAAAATTCCTCTGAAGCTACCACCAGAAGATTGATGCAAGTGAAAGTAATAGAATCTTTCTCAATCTTTCGCTCCACAACACGACCATAACCTCCTATGCTGCCCCAAAGTAGGGTCGTTCTCGACAGGGGTGCTTTGAAGGATCATCTTTATTCGGCCCAAAATGGTAGCAAGATGTCAGCTCGGTGCTTGGGATTGATGAAGAAAACGCATTTATCATTTTGATCTTTGTGCTCAATGCGAATGAATCCTTTGTCCTAAGAGAAGGTTGTTCTTCGCTCAACTCTCAAAAGTGTTTGAAGGATGTGTTTGGGAATGGCTTGCCTTTCTTCATCCTAAGCACTTCTTGTTTGGCATGGTTAACTTCTCCATCTCACTCTATCGAGATAAGCTGAGTAGATCAATCTCCATAGGAAAATTTGATTCAAAATGAATAATTCACAAAACGAGAAAACAATTTTGAGATAAAAAGGATGCTCAAAAAGTTTGTAGAAATTTTTCTTTTCTCAATTATTCATTTTTTTTATTTTTTGCTTATCTCTAGGAAAGCGCCAAATGTTCTTTTTGTAATGGAAATTCTCCATTTTTTTTCTTTTTTCTTTTTTTTAAAGAAAAAAATTGAGAAGAAGGGTACTTACCTGCGGCATGGTGACTCGGTAACCCTGTAAAGAATGTGAAAGAATATGTTAGTGCAAAAATCTTTAGAGATTGAAATGTTGGAAACGACACATTATTACCCTTCACTCGCTTTTATCCTTTGAGGGCTAAAATCTCTTGGATTCATCCTCATGGATATTTGGTAACTTGGCATTACCCTTCACTTGCATCCGCCTTTAAGTATTTGATGTTTTCCTGATTCCTTGGTGGAAGGTGCTGCTTCTACGATCAAGGTGCAATTTTTTATTTTTTATTTATTTATGACCCTGTAAGAAGAGATGAAACGGGTTATCTCCATACTTAATTAGGTTCAATTGAGGAACGATACATTCTTTCTTGATGAATTTGACAATATTGTTCCAGCACACTTCATTGGTGGGGGAATGAGAGATTTTTCTCTAAATCAAACGTTGTTCTCCCACTCTTTATTTGACAAATCTTTGTTCTGTTTGAGTCTGTCCTGCACCAAAGAAAAGGACATGTCATTTATTATGCTGAAGAGAATCAAGTTTAGGAACGAGATACATCCTTTTTAAAGTCGAGCAATCAACATCCCAAGGTATCTCTCATAGAGGAAGGGATAATATTGCCCCTTTGTTTCATCATTTGAATCTTTCTTTGTTTAAGGTGAAAATGACCCAATAATGCTCTACCACATTTGTTGGGAACGTTACAAAACTTGGCACTCTCGATGTCTCCTTGACAATGAAAAGAAAGTCATGTCAGAAACAATATCAAAAATGAATAATTGGAATCGATACAATTTACTCTCCCTTCGAATTCATCTTTTTGGATGCTTGGCAACTCCTTCATTTGTCTCATCATGCAAAATAAACGAGATAGATGGGCTATTTTGGCACGTAAGGCATCTCCAAATAAAGAAACTTCCTAAAACAGAATTCAATTCGTTCTGCCTCTATTGGAAGATTGACGCTGACGAAACTTCGACGCAAGCTTGCTTCTCGGGTTCCATGAGCCTACATTTTTACCTTTTAAAAGGGGCCGATGCCGATCTCAAATAAACTACTCGTCCTACCGGAGAAAGCGATTTCGTGAAGAGAGGGCCTTAAGCAAAGCTTTCTTGAAATTCATTTTGGAAGGTAGACGTAAAGATTCTCTTGAAACACTTCTGAATTCTTTTTTTTCTTTTTTTTTTTTTTTAAGGGATGATTTTCATGAAATTGAATTCCATCATAAAAAAAATGAGTCGCATGATTTACAAAAGCATCAATTGGATTCGCAATCAAAACCCAGAATGGAAAACAAGATTCTTAACAATAATAAATACAATGATAAAATACAAGAAACTCTTATATAGATAAGAGTAAAAATCAACTCTCGCACTAGCTCTAAAATCCACTTCTCTATGTGGTCAAACACGAGAATGTCATGGAGCATCACGCATAACCTGCAAAAACACGACAATGTTAGTGTGTGAAGTATGTGAACGAGAAAATGATCTATCAATGAGGTCGCTTCTTTCAGCAAAATCGAGGCGACGGTACATGCCCCATATCCTTATTATGGGGTTTTAGTATTTCACCAAGATTTTATCAAGAGAGAAATGACATCATTAAAAGATTGATCACGGCTATCAATCGAACGTCGACTCTTATTCTTAGAGTTTCATAGGCAAAAGTGGCATTGATTTTTTTTTTTTTTTGAAGAGATTGATTTTATGGTTTCTCTTGCAAAAAAATGAAGTGACTTCTATTTTGAGAAATCTATACATAAAATTTGATTTGCATTTCAGTCCTAAAATGTGGGAATGAGAAAATTTGATAAAAAAATGCAATTTCAATTTTTGTGCCCCCAATATAAAATCACAACTTGCAAGTTTTTTTTTTTTCAAAATGATTTCGAGCCCATAACTAGAAATTTAACAAAACCATGTGTTCAACAGGGCCAAATCAAAATGTTTAGAACTTGCATTCAATGTTCACTTGTCAAAAGTGATTGCCAATTTTTCAATCATAAGCCGCATCACTGAGGGCATTCGATTGATTTTCGCAAATTTCAAGATAAAAATTCAATACAAAAAGAGCAAATAAAAAGGAAAATGATACTCACAATGGGTGCCGATCTCTGTCTCTGTTTTTCTTTTTTAAATCACATAGACATGCACATGGGATGTGGTTCGATTTCTACTCTATACGGCTCAAAATGGAGCTATAGGATCACCGGACCGAACCAGCAAGATCGCGGCTAGGTCGTGTTACCCATGACTCCGGCTTCGTCAAAGAACCGACCCGTGTCACGCGGTTGCAGACCGGGGTGGGTACCTTCAACATGAAAAAAATTTCGGGTAGAGATGGGCGACTCGTACTACACGGTTGCAGTCGAAGTGGTATCCACCTCAACACCATCCTAAGTGATCCTATGCGGCCCAAGTCCGGCGTCAGGTTGTGTGTGCCATGGTGTAGTGCAATGCAAAAAACGCAAGCATGACAATTTATAGGCAAGCAGCACTTCATAAATTCAAAACATAAACATTAATTCCCAACTCCACACCTGCAAGACAAGGGGTCAACAAATCACTCCTCCCCTTATAACTCCCAACTGCAAAAACATTTAACACCTAATGTCAGGGGCGTACCTGAAATCCTCGCTGCCAAACAAAAATATTTTTAAACAAGATTAATTTTGACCTAAGTCCTCTTAAAGTTTAAAACCAAGTCCCCAGCGGAGTCGCCAAGCTGTCGCGACCTACCCCTCGGGGGGAGGGAACAGGTTTAAGGGTATTGCCTAAAGGACGGGCCTAATGCCCATGATTAGGCGCGGGCTCTTCCAAGCCTATACTCTGCGTGACATTGGGATATCTTTTTTAGAAATTTTGCACAAAAAGAGTCGCCACTAGCCTATTAAGGTTGGCTAGAAACCAAGTGAGGCATGGGAGTGTACCTCACTTCCTACGCAACCAAAGAATCTAGGGTCGGGGACTTGATTACACTAATTGACCAATTAGTGCCCTTTCGGTACCTAATCTTGTTCATTTTAACAAAATAATTTTTGGCAAGCAGTTTGGATTGATTTTATACTTATCCACTAACATGTGAGGTGAACATGCGGGTGCGTAATCATTATAATAACAATCATAGCTACCAATATCCTAATTGCAATAAAATTGAACACGTGCAATTAAACATAATTATATATGCTAGTTAAACATGCAATAAAATTAATATACGAGCGAATAAAAGCCTAATTACACTAAAAAGGCAAGACATGGTAATTCCTAACCAAATTCTACATTTTTGGATTTTCGAAATTTTTTTAATTTTTTTAAAAATATATTTTTTAATTTAATTTTTTAATTTTTTTCTAAAAAGAAAAAGAGAAAAAAATGAACTGGGTCGGGTCCGGTTCTGACTGGACCCGGGTCAGCCCATCGACCCGCTCGGGTTCGGCCCGAATGGGGCCGGGCCGAACCGGCCCGCCCGAAAGACAAGGCCCGACCAGCCTTGGTCAGGCCTTTCTTTGGTTCGAATTGAGCCCAATTAGCAGGCCCAATCTGTTCCAATCTCTTTTCTTTTAAAAATGAAGCCCATAAGTTCATAAGTCCCTAATCCCGCAAGCAAAAACAACCCATACCCGGCCCGAATTGTTCGAAAATCCTAGCCGATTGGAGGCTCCGGTCCGACCCGGCCATGACCCGATTTTGTGCTCTCCTCTCCAAGGCTTCCGCAAAGACCGAAGGAGGATGCTCGGGGCGCCGGCGACTCAGCGGATCGGTGCGGTGCGCGCGGCGACGATGGCGGCGGCGGCGGGGACGGCGACGGCATCGCGAGTAGAGGCACCGCAGGGGCTGCGTCGGGTCGCGACCGAGGAGCGACGTCGAGCGAGCAGATCACGGCAAAGCAAGGGCGGCGGCGGCCTTCGCCGAGATCTTGCGGGTTGCGATGAGGCGGAGCGCGACAGTGGGCTGGCGGAACGGCGATGCGGCGTCCGGCAACGAAGCGACGAGAGCGTCAACGATGCGAGGCAGCAGAGGCCGAAGCGGCTCGGGCAGCAGGGGGCGTCATTGGTGAAGGACGAGCGAGTAGGGGTGCAGCGTTCGGAGACGACGACGGAGTCGAGCCGCTGTGGCGGCGGCGACGACAGGCGGAAGTGCGGTGGCTCGGTGAGGATCGGCCAAGCGAGGCTTGCAGCGGCGTCGTGGGGGCTCGGGATCTCGTGCTCGAGCAGAAGACAGCCAGCGGAGAGGCTCGATAGCTACAAGTCGCGGCAAAGACCGACGGATGAGCAGCGGTAGAGGCGAGTGACGCAGCAGCGGCGGTCATCGGAGGGTTGCGGTGGCCGGCTACGGGCGCACAAAGCAAGAACGGCGGTGGCAAGGGTCGCATTCCGACTCGGCGAGAGGGCTGGTGCGGCGACAGCGTTCGGACCTCCGGCGACCGCGAAACAGCAGCTACGGTGGTGGAGTCCCCGGTGTCGCTCGAGCGGCAGCGGCGGAGGCGGCACCGCCGCCGCCCTTCCTTCGGTTTTCTCTTTCCTTTTCTCCTCTCTCTCTCTCTCCCGTGTTTTTCTCTCTATTTTTGTTCTCTCTCGCTCTAACTCCCTCTTCTTCTCTCGGTTTCTGCTTCTTTCTTATTCTAGGGTTTCATGCGTGAAGATGGAGGAGGGAGAAGGCGGCATGGGCCAAGCCAAGGCAAGATCCGGCCCGGCCTCTTCCACGTTTTTTCGTTTTCTTTTTTTCTCTTCTTTTTTTTTGCTGTTTTTGTTTTTGTTTTCTTTCTTCTTCTTTTTTGTTTAGTGACTAATTCCTAATTTTGTACACAATTAAGTCCTAAATAAAATTGTAAAATTTAGGTGTCAACAGATACTAACAACCGATACTCCATTTATTTCTCAATCAAATAGTAAAAACAACTCAATAGGATTATATCCCTAAAATTCACAATTTAATCAATTCCATACAAATTAAAGCTCAATTAAATAAACAGACTGCCATGACAATCGACATAAAATTCCGGTCACCGGCCATCCCGGTTGAATTTTCGGAAAAATAATTAATTAATTAATTAATTAATTTCGAAAATTAATAAATAATTACTAAAAATCCAATTTATGCCCGTAATACCTAATTGGACTCCAATACGGACCCGAAAAAATTCCGAGACCCATTCAATAATTAATATAGCGTGTCTACTCACTAATGGCTAAATCTAACCACCTAACATGCATTGAAATTTACTAATATTCACTAATCTAGTTTAATCTAACACCTAATCATACTTAACTTAAACTAATCAACCCTTGAGCATCATTAGCAAAGAAGGGATTAGTGAGTTAAACTCACCGGAATAACATGCGAGTCGGATCAATCCGACGAGAACGGCGCGGGGGATGAAAAACTCCAAAGCGGGCCTAGGAACCGAGGCCCACAAGTACCACAAAACCACCACTTAAGCTGCTGGAAACCCACACCCGAAACCTTCTGTTCTTGGCTGGAAAGTTGAAGAAAACTACTCGGTTTAGGCAATACTTGCACGGGAAAGCTAGAATAGGCCAAACCGGGCCTAGAGAGAGAGTTACCGACGAAGGAACAACCAAGGACATCTCCGGCTAGGCTTCCACAGAACCGGAACAGTAGCTGGACAGCAGAGGGATGCGGCCAAGGAGACGGCGGAGCACGGCCAAGGCGGCGCGAGCACGGGCGGGCTCGCGTGAGGTGGACAGTGGCGCCTCGGCGTGGCGGTGGCATCCCGGGCGGGCAGCTTCTTGCTCTGTGGGCGGCGAGAATGGAGGGAGAGGATGGAGGTGGACGGTGGAGTGAGGATGAGGGAGAGAATGAAGGAGAGAGAGAGGTGGAGGGTCCCTTGGCTTGATATTTTCCACAACTTGCTCTCCAAGATTCATTCTAGGCCAAGTATATATCCTTGGCTCACATTGAACCACACTTGCCTTCCTCACAACCTCTTGAAATGGTCCAAAGACCATAAGGAATGGGGGCACACGAATTTCATAACAATTGGCTTCAATTGGACTTAAATTCCCTTTTGAATTAATCCCAAATGACCTCTATAAATTCAATTGATGTCTCAATGCTTCCAATGATAATTTTCCTCACCCATGTATCCATCTTGCTTCCCAATTTTGTAACCAAAAACCATCTTTAGCAATTTCCGCACAAAAACGACCCGGCGACAACTTTTTTCCAAAAAGTGTCGGGTGTCAGAAAAATCTTCTAAGACTGATTCGTGAGTCCTAGAATTTATTGTGACATGACAGAATCTTCAATTTCTGAAATCGGACTTGAATTCACCGTTAATTTCACTTGGCGCATTTTTAGCGTGATCTCGGCTACCGGGTAACTTTCAAAAAATTTTAGTGCAAATGACCCGTGGTCGATTTTCTTCGAGCCACTATGAATCCACTCGACTCATTGGCGACTCTCGGTTGTCATGAAAATCTCAAGGATTCAAATACGGACACAGGGTACCAAAACAATAAGAAAATCAGTCTAGTGCCGGTCGACGAGAATTTTCCAATTTAGTAGTGTCACCCACGATTAGCCACACATCTCTGTCGAACCAGCCTGTCTCTTATTTCAAATCGATTTTATACTGTGCCGCAATGGCCTCTAAAGATAGACACGGTCGAGAAGCCGATTCCTAGTCGAATTCTCAAGTCTATTTGCCTTAAAATTCTTATTGGTTTCCTCAGATAGTCTAGTTATCCCGAGAGTGATCAGCTCTGAGAACAGCCCTATAGGCGCGTCAATGAAATGCCCGATTTATTCAGTAGAAAACAGAGTTGAAAATCTGGGACGTCACATTGCCTATTGGCATCTTCAATACGCTGTCCATATTTATCTTTTTTTATACGCATTTAAGATTTAAGTCCTTTGTTCATCAGTAAGATAATTATCCTACCAACCTTTTAGTTTTCCTGTAAATCCAGCTACTAAAAGGTTAGCAATGGCATGATTAGAAACTTCTTGTTGGGTTTTACAAGCATTTGTTACAATAACCATTTGATTTAGAATATTAATGGTATTATTTTTTGAGACACCATCAATATTCCATTCGTAAATGGTATCAGGAGAATACTTATCTTGAACCCTTTGTGATGACTCTTCAAGGACAATATTAGGAAGAGTGGCCCTTTAATAGTAAAGCTTTTGGGAGTCAATTTATTTCAAGAATTTATTCATTTTCAAAATCTTCATTGGATTTTTCAATGAAATTTATTTGGTCAGGAGTATTGTTGATAACTAGACCTCTTATTCTAGAAGTCTATTTTGTTGGAGGAGATCCCTTAACATTAGCTGTGTCCAAGATGGGTATCTTTCCTAAAAACCTCATTCTATTTTCTAAAGTTTTAGCAAATTCTGGGCTATAAGCTTTAGGAAATTGAAAGTCTTTGAAAATCGGAGGTTTAAGAGTTTCAGTTTTTGGTAACTGAGTAGAATATAACTAGATGGAAGATTCTATTCTATTTAATTGATTACCAATAATATGGAGATGTTGGTTGGTGTAATTATTTTGCTGTATTTTCTTTGAGGTTAGGGGAGCATCATTATCAATAGTGATTCGGAAAGAAGTAGCGGCAATTTTACTGTCCTTATGCTGGATTCTAATCTTTCTCGAAGGAGGATGATTAAATTCTATAGTCTGGCCATTATCGAGTTGTCATTTATAATCATGATCTAAAACATAAATTTCTTTAGGTTGGAGAAAATATTCTTCAAATCAATCAAAAAAGAATATATGAGTTTCATGTTCATAAAGAAAATCATAATATTTTTCTTTAATTCTTTTGGCTTGTTTATGAAAAGTATTAAAAAATCATTGTCTAATTTCTTTGTTTTCTTCCGAATTAAATTCTTCATTTAAAAACTCACGGTTAGGTTCAAATTCTTTTCAAGAACAAGAACCTTGGGATCTACTAATTGTGAGTAAGTAGGAGAGTGATGAAAAGAGTCTAGGTTATCCAAGTTTTGTTCATTTTGGTCTTGTTGATAAATAGGCCTAAGAATTCCAGATCGATTATCAAGACCACTAACACTTTGGGATTATTGGGTTGATTAGAAGTTGTAGCCCCATCATGATTTTTTGGTGGAAGAGTAATCATAGGAGGGAGGTTTGGATGGAGATCAACTGATCTCCTAGAGGAAGAGGAAGGAATGGATCTTATATCGAATGATCTTCTTGGGAATTGAATGGTTACTTTTCCTTCAGGATGTTGGACTATATTTGTTGGTTCACTATTACGAACAACCTTGGGAGGAGTTTGGTCTTCTAGCTCCCATTGTTTGGGTAAAATAATATCATTCCAATTTATAGATCTAGGAATAATGATGTTGGCTC
This sequence comes from Eucalyptus tenuipes, assembly GCA_014182365.1. Classification (NCBI taxonomy): domain Eukaryota; kingdom Viridiplantae; phylum Streptophyta; class Magnoliopsida; order Myrtales; family Myrtaceae; genus Eucalyptus; species Eucalyptus tenuipes. Next base: position 2,159,409 of record CM024542.1, read on the forward strand.
TAGTGATATCGGATTGGAGTAAAAGAGTTTCTCCTTTTGGACTATGTTTAAAAGCATTAATCCCAAAACATGAAATTATGGCTTTATAGTGAACTTTGTAGACAAGAGTTAAAGAAATTGACCCTTAAGCTATTTTATAATTATGTGTTTTGACATGGAGAGTTCGAGATTTAATAATATTTGGATCTCTGAGTGATACAGAAAAATTTGGATAACGGTCTATGGCACCCCTCGACGTTCCCCGATTCGTTAGGGTCGCCACAGTTCGCTTACCTTTCACTTTCCCTAATAACATGTCGCTCTGATACCATTTAAAGATTGTGGCACCCCTCGACGGCCCCCGATCCGTTAGGGTCGCCACAGTTCGCTTACCTTTTACTTTCCCTAATAACATGTCACTCTGATACCATTTCAATTGTAGCGGGTCCATACAACCTGGGGGTTTACACTTCTTTTTTTATCGGTCCCTTGTGCAATTCATAAAGCGGAAGCACATCCATCAACTCCTTCCCTATATTCAAAAAACGATACACACCAACTAAACATTTATAGGTAAAAGCCAAACACTTTTATTTACTTAAACCAGATGGACATCATTCATCGGTACATCAAAATGTCATGGTTTTCTATACTTGGCTATACTTCAAAAGATGACCGACATCTCCTCCAACAGTCGTATATTTAAAGTCCATCGATCAGTGTCGGCGTCCAAAAGTTCCTTCCTTTGCTATCCTCCTCCTCGCGGTCATATCCAACCACCCGATCCATCTACCGGTGGCGTGGCAGCAGAGAAATCTTATCTAGTCTGAAATGTTAATCCCCAAAAGGGGTGAGTACAACCACTCAGCAGTAAAGATCCACCAACCTACTCATTGCGTCAAATAGAACAATCAAGGCATCATAACAAAACACATATCATTCATGCATTCAAGCATAACTTAGCTTGCAGCCATGCATATGTCATCATACCATATGTGCATATACCATCATGCACTCATCATCAAGCATCCATGCATATATCACCATGCCATATGTGCACATACCACCATGCACTCATCATCAAGCATTCATGCATATATCACCATGCCATATGTGCACATACCACCATGCACTCATCATCAAGCATTCATGCATATATCACCTTGCCATACGTGCATATACCACCATGCACTCATCATCAAGCATTCATTCATATCCATGCCATATGTGCATATACCACCATGCAGTCATGCATATCTCACCATGCCATTGTGCATATACCACCATGATTCATATCATCCATGCTATCAAGCATACATCACCATGAGATCCATTCATGCCTTCATGATCGCATTTTCAATATCAAATAGCATTAATTTACTTTCATAAGCAGATCATGCATCATGCCATATGCATACACCCATGCACATGATTCATTTTCAATTCTTATCTTTTACAAAGATCTCATCAGTTTTTCTTCCCAGGGACCAATGTTTGCATCCCACAATTTATCGCTCGCATCCGACCAGGCATCGCGGGGAACCTCCGGGCATGTATTCAAAATACAACCGGGCATCCGGCACCCCCACATTCTGGGCATCTCGCATCCCAACTGGCATCACGAGGAATCCCCCTGGGCACAAACCTCCGGGGCTTCCGGAATTACGTACCGACATACCACCAGGATTCCCCCCCCTCTGGAATTACGTACCGTATACCACCGGGCATCTTGAAACTCCCGAGGACCCTCCGGAATTACGCCACTAGGCCACCGGGCATCCGGCACCCCCACATTCCGGGCATCCCGACACTCCGGGGCATCGTCGGCTCACACCTCCGACGGTCTTGTTACTATCTCCATTTACATTTATACATGTATCTCAATTTCAACATGGCATTTGATGCATCAATATCAAGAGTCTCAACCAACTTTTTCATGCCATATAACATGCCATATGCCATCACATATGCAGCAAAATCAACCACTCAAGGTATTCCATCACATGGATAAATTCATTTATTTTTCAAAACACATCAATTTTTTTCGAATAAATCAGAATGCATTCCTCCAATTAAAATTCCAGAAAAATTAGTAAATGGCATTAATAAATTCTGAAAATTTGACACATCATAGACGAGATCTAGAGGCATTTATCTCATGAAGAACACAACACCACCAGAATTTCATACAAAAACAGAATAGTCCATGCATTACAGCTTTTGAAATTCGCACAATCCAGCTTGCACAGTTTTAGAAAACATTTTAATTGAATACCCAAATGACCTTCAAAAATTATGAAATTCGAACATGTGATAGTCGAGACATAAAGGCAGATATTTCATGAAGAACACTACACCAAAAGATCCCCATATAGTTCAATACAGACCACGCATCACAGCACTACTAATTCTGTCCGTTCCATTTGCACAGTTTTTGAAACATTTTTGGTTAAATAGGCAAATGAACTTCAAAAATTACGAGATTTGAATATGTTGTAGGCAAGACATAAACAAAGATATTTCATGCAGAACACTTTTCCAAAAGAATCTCATACAAACGATATAGCCCACGCATTGAAACTTACAAAGTCCGAACACATCAGATTGCACAGTTTTAAAAACATTTTCGATTAAATACCAAAATGACATTCAAAAATTATGAAATTAGACTATGTGATATTCAAGACCCTAAGGTAGATTTTTCATGAAGGAATCAAAGTCATATTCGTCCTAGGTAATTAAATATAGGCGGTTAAAACTTCTGTTCTTAGTACCGAAATTTCCAGAATCTAACTACCTCCGAAAAACCACGATTTCACCTACCTATTCTTGTTGGTTTTCTCTAAATTTTTATATGTTAAACCTCAGGATGTCCTTTACAACTTTCGTTAAGAAATCGAAGTGAAATTTCAACAATAAGGTTACTTTACAGACCACGAAACCACTGAAGGTTATCACGATGAATTCCAGATCTAGTCTCTCCAAAGGAAAATCGTTTCACCAAGAAATACTTGTTCGTTTTATCTCAAATTTCAGTATGTTATTCTTCAAGATGTTCTCTACAACTTTCATGAAGAGGTCAAAGTGAAATTCCAACTAAAAAGTCACATACAACACACGAATTCACCAAGAGGTCAACAAAGCAGTTTCCAGATCTAATGTTTTCGTAGAAAAAGGGTTTCACCCCTCAATACTTGTCCATTTTGTCTCAAATTTCAGTATGTTATACTTCAAGATGTTCTCTATAACTTTCATGAAGAAATCGAGACAAGATTTCAACTAAAAAGTCACATGCAACACACAAACTCACGGACAGTCGGACTGGTCTTTCCGAAATCAGCATGCATGACCAACGAATCTCTTTCAAAGCTCCGAAATCTCATCCCATCTACCATAACCAAGACTTACCATCTACTACACATACACACAGCAATGCAAAGAGTAGGTTTTAGGACTTCACTTGCCTCAAATCAAAGGAAAACACAGCAAGAACGACGGCGGCAGCTCGGCACGGGCGGAAGACGGTCCTCCTCTTCCCCCTCACGGCCCGTACTCGAGCGTGCCTGCTTCCCTTGCTCGAACTTTCCCTCTCACTCACTCAAAATTCTGTTCGGTTCTTCTCTTTCCCTCACACGAGCACTCTCTTTCATTCTCCCTTTTATTTGCTTAATAGACTAGTAATCATTGCATTTTGCATGCAAGTGACAAGTGGCCCCAAGGATGAAGACACCTTGCACGTCCATGCAATGGGCGTGCCTCCACTTGTCCGGTTCCTCCTCCACTTTCCATGCGGTCGACAGCCCAATGGGCTCTATGGGCCGGGCCTCTTGGCCCACTTTAGGCCCAACACACTTGGGCCTAAGGTCCAAACTTAAATGGCCCATATTTATTTTTGATAATCCATTTAATCCCACTTATACAAGGTACCAAATTACAAATTTAAATGGCCATAATACTTTGTAACATAGTTTAACAAAATCCAACTTATAAAATTCATGGCCAAAAACATAATTTCCTCATCAAATAAAATCCTTGGTCTCACATGGACATAGGACGCGTTTCCAACAAAATAATCATCCATTTATATAAATACCAAATCATTCTTATTCACTTGGCCATAAATCTTGAAATCATAAATCAATAAACTCCAACTTATAAAACACATGGCCATGAGTTATTTTTGGGATGCCACACGGTCAAAATGAATTGGGTTGTTACAAAGACTTATTTCAACTGTTTCTAAAAGAGAATATTCAAAATTTAGTGATCTAGCATCACGTAAGGTTAGCAAAATGGAAGTATTTAAGCCTTCTTTGGTAAGAGGCTTAATACCCACTTGTACTAAACCTATGTGAATGTAATTATATTTTTGCATGTATTTGTTAAGAGAATTTTGATTTGGTAGTTTAATAGTTTCAAAAGATCTAGAAAGAGGTAGATCTCTTTCTTCAATTGTGATAATGTAATCTTTTTTTTTTTTTCAAAACTCTAAACTTTGATTGTTTATAAATTTGATCAAGTTGTACTTTAGGAATTTTCCAATTTTACTATAGATTTATGTAAATCTTCTATGTTTATTTCTTCCCTATGTATAGGACATTGATCTAAATGTTAGGGAAATCTCTTATGATGTTTTGAAGATGACAAAATAAATCAAAGGCTACTAACGTGTTTAATAGTTGAGTAATAGACTATGCAGATGATAGAACATGTAAAGGATATTGTCAAAGTCTATGCTTGGAAGAACCAGAAGACGGACTCTATGCTGAAGCTAAACTTATTCAAACTGTGTCCAGACCTTAAAGCTAAATCTGTTCAAAAGCAGAATATGTTCAGACTCAGATTGTAAAGTCTATCGCACTCAGACTTAGATTGTAAAGTCTATTGCACTCAGACTCAGATTGTAAAGTCTATTGCTCTCAGACTTTACATCTAGAACGAGATAGATTGTAACACAAGCCCTAAATATATAATGGCTAGTGATCTGGTTTGGATTCTACATTAAGATTAATTTGATCGACTCAATCTAATTGATTGACAATTAGATCTTGAAGACAAGAACTTTCTATACGAAGAAGCTCTACTTATAAAAATCAAGATTCTGTTTGTATGGGCGATCAGAATCAATTTGGGACTCTATTTCTATCACTCAACGGCTACCAAATCTTCTAGATTCAGATCTGTCCAATGGGTAGATTGGAAGACGATCCTCTAAGATATTGTCCAACGGCTAGTTTGGAAGTGGAGGAGTATTTAAGGAGATCAAGGACCGATGAGCAAGTAAGAGACGGAGCGTAGAATTTATAATTCCAAAGTCCGAGCGACTTTCGATTATACACTCGTCTTTGGTGAGCTTAAACGTTTGTGATCGTGAGAGAAATACCAAAAGAGTGACTTAGTGAGATAGTGTGATCTACCACCAAGTGGTTGCACTCAAAGTTGTAATCTCTTGTCGATTGCATAGTGGAATCCAGCCAGAAGGCTGTTAGCGTGAGAGAGTGGACGTAGGCTTGATCTAAGCCGAACCACTATAAACCTTGTGTTCTTATTCTCTTCCCTAAGCTCCTTTATTTTATTCCTCATTTATTTGTCAAGGTTTATTTTAAACACATATTCACCCCCTCTAGGTGTTCATACTAGCAATTTCACTTAAGACATACATGATACAGAACTAGAGGAAAATGTTGATCTTCTTAACAGATCCATTTTAATAAGCTTGTTTTCACACTTCCTAGGCTACCAACCAGAGCTGACCAATGAACTTACTACCCTACTGGGTTTTACTACCGATACATCTTATCTAAGGAAGGTTCTAGCCAAACTGGACAAACATATTAAAAGAAAATATTAAGTTAACCAATATACCTCCCTCTTGGCTCGATACTAGATAGCCCTCGGGATCTAGGGTACTACGAGAGGATAAGAAATATTAAGTTAACCAATATATATGTATGTATACATGTGTATATATATGTATGCATATATATATATATATATATATATATATATATATATATATATGTACAGTTGAACAGTGTGTGAAAATGAATCAACGGCTCCTCATCTAGAAAGGTTTGGCGCCTTATGGTCAACCCTGAGCAAGTCACCCATTAAATGCATGTGATCATGGTGAATGGTCAAAAGAGGATATTTTGGATTGATCTCTAGACGTTGGTTATCGTGAAATATGGATCGCCCTGTCCAGAAAAAAAAAAAAAAAAAAAAAAAAAAAAAAAAAAAGGGCAAACTATGAGGGAGGTCCCGATCGGTTTTAACTCGCTTTTCGGTCGCGTTGCTTTTTATTAAAACGGGAGACTAAACTTATCAATAGATAGTTTCATTTTGATATTATTTTCAACGAGCTCACTTTAATAACCGACAAGTATAAATGTCATGAAAAATTTGGTGTGGCTACTGGCATGACAATGATAATAATTATTGAACTTGCATAATAGCCTAGCAAATTACTCAGCTTTTTGACTTTTACATCAAATTGACCCGCTTTCTTTTACAGTAATAAGTAGGTCAACATAAGTCTCAAAAACACCATTGCAGTTTCAGTTAAACCATACAAGTGAAAAGGATTTTGTTAAGGCTTGCAACATAATCTTAATTAGCATATACATACATACATACATACATACATACATACATACATATATGCCTCCCCTCGCCGTTGTCATTTATGGATCACTATTGGAGTGTTTGAGGATGACCCGTCACTTTTTTTTTTTTTTCTTATGAAACTTCTCTTCCAGTCTTAAAACTAGAGTAACTATACATGGCTTGAGATCTCAAATTTCAGACTTTTCTTACTATGAATTTTCGTCTCCCACTATTGATATCAAATTTCAGACTTTTCTTTCTATGAATTTTCGTCTCCCACTATTGCACGTCCAAGACATGCCACCCTACACCGTCCCCTCTACGTCTCTCCATCAGACTTTTGTTTCTATGAATTTTCGTCTCCCTTTTCTTTCTAGGAATTTTCGCCCACTATTGCACGTCCAAGACATGCCACCCTCCACCGTCCTCTCTACGTCTCCCCATCAGACTTTTGTTTCTATGAATTTTCGTCTCCCTTTTCTTTCTATGAATTTTCGTCTCCCACTATTGCACGTCCAAGACATGCCACCCTACACCGTCCCCTCTACGTCTCTCCATCAGACTTTTGTTTCTATGAATTTTCGTCTCCCTTTTCTTTCTAGGAATTTTCGCCCACTATTGCACGTCCAAGACATGCCACCCTCCACCGTCCTCTCTACGTCTCCCCATCAGACTTTTGTTTCTATGAATTTTCGTCTCCCACTGTTGCACGTCTCCCCATGCATCGATGCGAGATTCACGAGTCAAAGTCAAGAGTGATATGATTGTGAGAGATTCACGAGTCAAAGTCAAGAGTGATATGATTGTCGTGAAGGCAGCAAAAGTTAAGTAACAAGTGCAATGTTTAATGGAAGATCCGGGTATTATGGGGCCGAGGCGGTTGAAGATCAGGTCAACGTCAAACAATGCGACAGTCACCTGACGTGGACACAATGATGCAATTAATTCCATCTCCCCGCCACCTTGAAATGAATAAACTTATCAGAATCTTTCCGATAATTACGCCCTTTTTACCGAATTTCATCCGAGCCAGTCAGTGAGGAAATAATACTTTAGCAAATCAACCACATTTATTGGGGATGGCATTCCGATATTCTTTCCTAAAACAAGCAATCCTTCGTTGCTCGAAACAGAGCTGGCACCAGTTTTGTTTCCTTAAACAACCACATTTATTGCAGACAGCATAATATAGGACATTCCCCACTTTTACTTCAACCATGTTATAGCCATTACCACCAAACCCTACTCCGGTTCGGACACATTATAAAAGATCTTTCTCATCTCTTCTCCAGTCGAAAATCAATCTCTTTCATTGTCGCTTCCCAGCACAATTGACGATCCCAGTCTTGTACTCTCTGCTCTCCGTCCTCCTGGCCCTCCTCCTCCGTCCGAGCTCAGGAGACACGCTCCCTCAGGACATATTCATCCTCGCCGGCCAGAGCAACATGGCTGGGCGAGGCGGTGTCGAGAACGACAAGTGGAACGGCTTCGTGCAGCCGCAGTGCAGGCCCAACCCATCCATACTCCGGCTCAGCGCCCAGCTCACCTGGTCTGAGGCGGCGGAACCGCTCCACGCGGACATCGACGTGGATCGTGACTGTGGGGTCGGCCCTGGGATGAGTTTCGCAAACGCCATCAAATCCAAAGACCCAAAGCTCGGGGTGGTGGGGCTCGTGCCCTGCGCTGTCGGCGGGACCAAGATCGCGCAGTGGGCCCGCGGGACCCCCTTGTACAACCAGATGGTGAGTCGAGCCACAGCGGCCGTAAAGAGCGGGGGCACCATAAGGGCGTTGCTTTGGTATCAAGGGGAAAGCGACACGGTGGTTCAGGCGGACGCTGAGGCGTACAGGACCAACATGGAGAAGCTCATCGGAGACATTCGCACCGATCTTAACAACCCTTCTCTTCTCATAATCCAGGTAAAATTAATTAGAGCTTGTTCATCGTCTTTCTATTGTAACGATCAACGGTCATGTTTCCATGTTGGTTCTTTTAATCTTAACGTTTTCTACGTGATTAGATTCTCTTCTACGGAATGTTGCATATATATCTTTGGTTACTCAAGTATGCTATAGCGTCCTTTTGCTGATAATCAATCAAAAGCAAGGTGTTACTCATGTCACGAAAACATGTTTCATATCTTAGGATGTGGAGAAAATAATTGCTTAATCACGATTGAGGCTTCGCTTTTAAATTTAGTGGTTATGATTTTTTGGAGGCATCGTATGTGTAAAAAAAATTCGGGTCCAATATATAAATGTCGCAAATTAGCTTAGGTAAGGCTAATCATATTAAGTTATATGATCATCTAGAATTCTTAGTTTGAAATTTGAATTATCTTAACCACCGGTCATATTACCTGTGGAAGACCTTTTATATTTAATAATCATAGACAGCAGCCACTATCCAAATTCCCAAGAAGCTGCCAAAGTCTAAAAGGGTCAATCTCAGGACCTTGGAACTAAGCCTATGGGATTCACACGATCCTGACAAAAGCTTTGAATTGCACTTCATTAACTTCCCATTGTCTTAATGAAGTAGGAGCTATGGACAGAATTCTCAAATAGGAGAGTACTACGATTCAAAACCTTAACATATGCTATCGGTCTCGAAATTACGTTAAGACAATCGATTGCTCCACCTTTCTCCTAATGATTGAACTTGATTGGTCTATCGACAAGGCAGCCCTTCACGAGCAACACAGAATAACGTTTTTACTAGCTTCGTCACCCTTGAGATTAGTATGTGTTTTGGTGTTTTGATCTCAGGTGGCCCTTGCATCAGGAGAAGGGAAATTCGTGGACACGGTGAGGAGCGCGCAGCTTGGCATAACGCTGCCCAATGTGAAGTGCGTGGACGCGAAGGGCCTGGACCTCAAGACGGATCGTCTTCACCTCACCACCACCAGTCAGGTTCGCCTCGGTTCCATGTTGGCCGATGCCTTTCTCGCTTCTCAGTGAATGGTTTCTTCTCCAGCATCAACAATTTTTCGAAGCCTGTAGCTCTTCTGATGTATGGAGGAAGTACTTGGCATTAAGTTGCATACCAAAAAAGTGACCTTTTAATTTGCTGAGATGAAACTGTCACGCGACTTTCGTCTGACGTGGTGCCACTTTTTGATTGGTCTTCTGCATTTCCGGTGGATTGAAGGATCGCAGACATAATAATTTTCTGGTTGATCATGACAGTGATTGAAAGATAGTAATTTCAGTATGGAATATAAGTTTTATATCATTCAGAAGGCTTCTGAAAATTTTCAGCCGTCAAATTTTTGAAGTTCTCTCATTGTACACGGCATAAGCATGGCGTAGCAAGAGTGAATGCAACTAGGAAAACCTGCCGTTATAGCGCTTGAGGAACACGATTGCCAATTCTATCTCCATTTCATCTCACTTCGCTTATCAAAAGCGAATGATGGGCAATGAGGACACGTTTGATCACCCAAATAAAAGGGTCTGTAGGATAAAAATAATCATATATTCTACATTTGATAGTGCATGTCGAATAGGAGAAACCCGGATAAATTTGAAAAAAGAGCGACGGACAGTAACTTATCAGGAACCCAGGGCATGAAAGATATATCATTCAACTCAACTCGGATAAATAAGCTCTTTCGGAGAAAAAATATAAATTTAAAAAAAAAAAAAAAAAATTTTCGGAAGCTGAAGTGACGACACCACCACCGCTGCCCCCGACTACAGAAGCTGCGACCACCTCACACGGGGGTTGCCTCTCTTAGGCGACTACGGCACGGTGGCTGAGGCCTTCAAGCGAGCCACATCACATTGCCTGAGCTCTCGTGGGACTGCATGGCTTGTCACTTGTTGCTGGGACTTAATAGCGCTCAAAACAACAGCACGAATCGTTTCCCCGTTTCCGAGCTAAGGATCGAGGAAACACGGTAGAGACAATGGGCCAGCATCCGTCCTCTCCACCCGGACTTCTAAACGGGTCAGGCGTTGCCAACATAATGGGCCTCAGTAGTAGGGACACAAGGCCCAGTAAGGCCGTGACAGGACAATGTGCAATTGAGGTACCCCCAACCCCGCGCGATGTATGCACATCTACTTCATACGAACTGAAGCACAAAAGTTGGAGCATGTTAGTCCATTTTCTTTTAGAGAAGATTCATGGTCCCGGTCTGTCAACTCTAAGTTGATATTTACATCGTCGTGGAAAAAATCGAGCGAGATCGGATTCATTCATGTTTTGATGTTTAGATGCTGTTGAAACGGGTTTCATGTTCCCCGCGCTCGTACCATCACTTAACCTTAGACCTACAATCTATAAAGCATTAGTCAAATACGCATGCTTTGCGGTCGACTCGGAAGCAAAAGAATACAGAGCTTAAATCGCCAAGAACCAACCTCAAAAGCTGCGTGCGGATCAAGACACGCTGAAACGCGACCGAGCAAAGCATGTTTCTGTTCAGTTCATTCCGACCCTTGGAAAGGAATCTCGAGTGTTAAGACGAAAGTACATTATCATATTTCTTTCGGCGGTGGAAAACTCTTCCAAGAACAAGGACATCCACGCGCAAAACAAAAAGAAAAAGAAACCCTGAAAATATCCGACCCCCCATCTCTCGCAAACCAGCCAACTCGCCATAAAAAGCCCTGCAGGCAAAATGCCAGAAGCTCGACAGGGGGGTGGTACATACGCTTACATACCACTACTTGAATTGCGAGACCGGAATGTTGTTGGGACCTTGGCCTCTTGCAATCATTCCGAAGAGGACCACCTTATAATATTTACCCATCGCATTGCGAGCGACGCGACCCGACCGCAAGTGGAACCCCTTTTGCCCCTCCCCCTGCAGAAAACAACATATTCATAACGCCCCCTGCAAAGAGCAGCACACAAAGGAGATCGACGCAGCAGGCTTTCGCAATAATTGCTGTAAAAAGGGAGGGAGGGAGGAGGAATTGCGCATTTGGCATTTATCTGAGATGGGGACTGCGCAAGGGTTTTCAGTTCAGAGAGGAGGAGGAGGATGAGCCTAGGCCCAGCGAGGCCCCCCATCGAATGCCCGGATCGAACAGACGACATCCTGCTCCGAGGTGGTCCACGATCCGAACGGGGGAAGGGAAGAGAATCTGACAAGTCTTGTTTCGGATCGTCGATATGATGTTTCTTGGATCGAATGCCAGAGAGAGAGAGAGAGCCGTGGGTCGTGTTGTTTCACCATTATAGTACTCACGCGTGGAGTGTGCGCCCCCCTGGCAGGTCGATCGGACAGAATCTGGTTCCCAAACCCAGCATGCTTTATTTTTATTTTTCATTTAATAACTATGGGTTAATACCATCAAAAATCCTAAACTCTACCCATTTTATATTGTGTTGCCAATGTTGTGTCGTCAAAAATTCTAAATTATATCAATTGTGATACCAAAATCCTCTAGCACCAAAAATGCTAGAAGCCCTGATCGAGCCGGGAAGGCCCTAGTTAAGCCAAGAAGTCCAGTAAATGCTAGAAGCCCCGATCGAGCCGAGAAGGCCTGGTCAAGCCAGGAGGACGATAAATGAATTTGCATGAATGCCGGTTATGCATAAGCATGATGTGTTGATGTGTTCATTGATAAGTTGAAGGTATATTAATCAATATCATGTATTGGGTCAAGGCATGGCAAGTAATCTGCTATTGATCTGTCATCGACGCTAATTGCGAGTGTTGTACTTGTTAAGCTTTGATGATGAGATATTTTCTTAGTAAAGAATTAGTAATTTTACTTACTGAATTTTTTCCAAAACTCACTCTCTTATCTTTCAATCTTGCAGACATGAAAGTCTCACATCAATTTTTTGGAGCTAAAGTCACGCTAGAGGAGATAGGATTTTCCCTAGCCTATGTAGAAAATTGTAGTGTGATGTAAAAATGAAAGAGAGCCCATAGAGAAATGGCTTGTAAAAAGTACTGTTGTAATATAAAGTAATGTGCTTTGTGTGATGTATGTTCTTGTCTTCAAACTGTTATTTGTCTGGGGAGTTTGTTTCTTCACCCTTCTGCATGTGTTTAAGAATAAGATCAAAAAAATCAGGACGGCGACGAGCCTCAAACGTAGTAAAAAAAAGCCATTGTTAGTCGTGATCTTGGAGATAGAGTTGGGGTCATGACACAATCTACTCATTGGACTGGATCTTGCTTAGAAGATCTGATTACTTCAAGGTTGTAGAGGATGAAGCTTCCCTTAGATTCTGATGCCCATATAGCAGTTTAGGTTTCCGTAAGTCGAGTACTTCAATTCAGAAAGAATACTTTACCTTAAGTTTATGTTCCAAGCAATCCAAATCTTCAAGAGATATTTTGGAAAACTTTCCTTTGGAACTCCTTATATATAAGGTAAGCAATCCAATCAATCACAACTAGCCGTTGCACAAATATATTACCTCCTTCCTAGTTGTGATAGAACAATTAAGGAAGGAAATAATTAAGCAACAACTTTGATTTTAATTGATAACATCTTATCACATCCTATCATACTTTTTACTTGAAAAACACTTATCATCATAATCAAAGTCTTTACTGTGAATAAGTTTTGTTAATCTTCAAAATTACTTAGGGAATGTTTTCTCAGCACATTCTGCATAATTGCCAAACAAAATGCTTGAATTTGGGTTGTGTTTTTTGCCTACCATATTCTATTCCACAGCGCTTTAGGGGTTCGAAAAGATGAGGAGGCTTGGTCTTGATTTATATCGCTCTATTTGTCTCGTATGCAACTGTATGCACTTTTCACTATAAATATGCCAGCTTTAGTTGGCGCCCACCTTATTTTATCCTCTTGCAACAAAGAGCTTAAGAGGATGTTAGAATCTCTTCTGCTAGTTCTCAATCAATCACCTCCTTAATTCTTTGTTCATTCCATTGTGTTTCCTTTCTTTCTATCAAATCCGACACCATTCTAGGGCTTCTCTATGATTTTTGAAATATTGAATAAAGATTAGGGACACAATGGTCTATGTGAATTTTATTCGTTTTCAATAAGTAGGTTCGGCCTACTCATGGTTTCGAGTATTTTTAACCTAAACGGTTAATTTTTATTGTGCCTTATTCTACGTTAGTAAATCCACTTGATAATTCCACTAAGGTTCTGTTTATTTCAAGAAAAATATTTTTCGAGAAAATATTTTCCTCATTTTTTAGCGTTTTGTTTGCAAGAATAGAGTCCATGGAATATCTATATTTAAATTCAAGAAAATGATTTCCTCTTTAAAAAAATCGAAAATTATTTTCTAAAATATAACTAGATATTAACACTTGGACTTGAAACTCTATGCTTAGGCTTGAAATCCCAATGTTGGTTTCTGATGTCGAAGACCAAGTCTCCGAATTCCCGACGCTTGCAGTCAGGTCCACTAAGGCCAAGCTCGAAGCGTCAATGCCCATTACCTTAGCACCCGGGGTTTGATCCACAAAGGTCGAGCACAGGATCCAGGTACCTAAGCTTGGAGCCCCAACACCTAAGCTGGGATCCACAAAGGTTATGCTTGGGTCCATCGAGGCTAGGCTTGGGTCCACAAAGACCATGCTTGGGTCCATCTAGGCCAGGCCAAGGACGTTGGTGCCGATGCACAAGACCATCGAGGCCACACCCAAGACGCATATACCCATGCTCAGATTCTCGTCGCCTAAGTTGTTGTCCATCAAGGTTGGACCCAAGACTCAAGTGCCTGTACTTGGTTTATTAGCTATCTATGCGGAACTTACTAGCATCCAAATATTGTACGTTTATTTAGGAAAATCAAATAAGATCCTCTATAATAATAAAAAAAAAACGAAAAATATCTTTCAGTTCATTTTCAGGTTTGAGCCAAATATTGGAAGATATAATCATTTTTTTGGAAAATGACTTCTTAGAGAATATTTTCCAGAAATGTCACGTTTTCTATTAAACAAATGGTACTTAAGTGTTAGAAGTTTTGATACCCAAAAAAAGTCATATATATATATATTGTGCTTGTGTTAATTCAATTCTAAAACCTTTTAATTGTACCAATTGAGTTATAAAGCTTTTAATATATTGTCAATGTACTCCATTCAACCAATTTTGGATGTTACTAACGTGGACGCTAACTATCTTACATGGCATGGTCAACCCGACACCAACATGGACAATTTTTACAATTATTATGATATCTTTTATTTTCTTCTTTCTTCACTAGTTGCGTGGGCCTCGGAGATGGCCAACAATCAATCAAAGGTAATGACCACCAATGGTTGCCCTCAATAGCCTTAAGTGAGGTCACCCACGCCTAGATTGGCAAGGGGCAACTACACCGGCCTCTGGCAAGGCCTCAAGCAAGGTCAAGCCTCGCTAGAGGCCAGCAATGGTTGGCATCGTCGGTTTCGGGCAAGGCTCACCCTCACCAAATCTCGTAAGGTCAAGCCTCGCTCGAAGTTGGCGAGATTGGCCTCTCACTAGCCTTTGGCTAGGGCGTGCCTCGCCCAAAGCTGGTGAGGAAGGCCCTTGCCTAAGGCCGACAATGGCGACCCTTACTAGTCATCACTTGTGGCCGATCTTCGGTCATCACTGGCCATCGTCGAGGCCCAACGATTGGGGAAGGAAGGAGAAAGAAAAAGAAAGAAACAGAAAGAAACAGAAATGGAAAACAAAACAAAAATATAATAAAAAATTGTCCACATCATCCTTATCAATGCCAGTCATATCACTTAGGATGGTTAACGTTCACGTCAATAATTTCCGCCCAAAGTTGGCCGAATGAACTATATTGGCAAATTATCAAAAGGTTTAAGAGTCAATTGGTACAATTAAAAAGTTTATAACTGAATTGGCACAAATGTATATATTTAGGACTTTTTTAGTATTTTTCCCGCATTTAATGGAGTGATCAAACAAGTCCCTAATATCAAACATTTCATGATCTTAGGAACCAATAATACACATGGGCATTATTCTTGACTTTTCAATTATGGCGTTTGGCCTTTGGATTTTATTTATTATATGATTCAAAATTTGAAGGACATTCTAATATAGAGGTATTGACCCTTCTTCTCATGAACTTTTTAAAGTTAGAATGCAATTTATATGGATAGCAATGTCGGATGACTCCCGAAAAGGACTGTATACATGTCACTCTCCGCACATTGCTCGCGACAATTCTCTTTTTTTTCTCGTCCATGAACATCAAATGAAAAAATATTACAATTATTATTGGTAGACCTCATCAACCTGCGGGCGCTTGCAAAGATTATGAATGATTATTCTTAATGATATTATTTTGATATATGATGTCTGTAGACATGATAAGATAAAATAAGCCCAAATTTCACCGGTAAAGCAAAAACATAAAATAACACAAATTCAAAAATTAACTGTCGTTTGATATCCATTTCTATTTTCTTTAGCTGAAGAGTCATGGAAAATATATAACTGAGTCTATGTGTCTAATTTCGTATATTGCAAAAGTTCCAGATGTCTTGAATTTTAAAAAAAAAAATCAAATTGCATATTTCATAATATTTTCATCAAGTAAAAAATATAAAGTCAATCTAGAGACGAGTCTTTTTATCATTTATAAGATGGCACTTTGATAACGATAAATGTAATGGCTAATAAGTTGTCACCAAAAACCCTCGCTCCTCCCTCTTCCAAACATACTCAGCACCTCTAATTTTGCAAACCAGGAGTCAACAGTTAGGGCACCTCGAATCCTAAGATCTTTCAAAATCCTAAGTTCAGGTAATTTATAAAATCCAATATGGCTACAAAATTAAATACCAGACTAAAGTCGCCATCATGTTCCATAATATTTTCAAGAATGTCGCCAAAACACTTATTCGGTGACGTTATCAATGGACGAAACTGTTTCTCTATATGCAGGGGCGCGACTCCATTTATGCGTGCAAGCGTAGTGAATCTGGACCGACAGTGGTTCGAACGTATTTACCAGTACTTTCAGCCCCTTCCTCCGATGATTCTATCGAATGTTGGCATTGGCAGGGAACATTCAATTGGACCGGGCTTAAGAAATCTCGGCCGACTTGACTTTGGACCCACCGACTTATGGATCGGATTTCGTTAGCCCGCTTGATTTGGGTTTTGACCCACGAGACAGTTTTCTAAGTCCAACTCCATCTCTTCTTTCTTCATCGATCCATCCACTATTCCGTATTCCCGTTAGAAGTATTCCTATTATTTTCCTGAGGTAATCATTTGGATATGACCCTGGTGTTCGAATACAAGGATCCGGTCTGCCAAACTCATTTTGCAGACAGAAGTTGAACTACATAGCTAATAGCGTTACAACTTCATTACTTTCGTGAAAAATGATTAATTTGAAAAAACTTCTTTTGAAAAATAATCGTTTATATTGCTTATAAAAATAAATAAACGAAGAATATTTTCATCATCTACATAAATGTTTAAACATAAATTATTTTCATTATTGAATATGTTTTTTATTGATTAATTATTTTAAGTGATACATGTCATGTGTCTGTGTCAACTGCCTGCATTTCGATCGCCTCTATTCTTGTTTGGTGCTCTCTTATGTTGCGTAGTGGCGTGGGAATATGGTGGTTCTGATTAGAAGGCGAGGTGAGTTCAGATTTCAGAACTTGTAATGCTGGAAAAATGATCGTTCGTTCCTTATTTCATTTTTGTCGCCGCGAAATCAGGTGATTTCAAGTGGATTGAGTTTAATGACAAATCCAAGCTCAATTAAACTCTTCCTTTAAGGAATCTAATATCGTCTGCACATAAAGGAAGGACTGAAATTTAGCGTCCACTCTTAAAAATTTCATTAAACATGATATTAATTTATGATTTATTAAAGAACTCAACTCAAGGGCACAGGATGTCACTAAGTTATGATGGAATCAGTTTCGTCAATTTTCAATTAACATCTATCTCTATCAACATGCATATCGTCTAGGTGATATACAAGCCATGTAATCTTGTTCCAATGAGCCACCTTTATCATCATGGATTTTGATATTCCCTTGATTTCTAAAACTATAAGTATACACATAACGACATAGCTGGCAATGGCTAGTGTTAAATTTTTATTACAGAATTTCAGTTAAAAATAAAAAAAGCTAATGCTCTTCAAATTTTTAATGAATGCATAGTTTAGTACATGATTATCGATTCATTTGATTTCTTTGTATTCAATTATTGTCACCCATATGGCAGTTGGTACTAACTCTTAACCATTAAGTGGGATTTGGAACTTTGCGAGCTCTCTTGATGTGACCCAAGTCTAATCATATCCCAAGCCCAAAATTTAAAAAAAGAAAAAAGAAGCGATTTTTTGAAGGATAAATATAAGATGAGATGTAGACCTTAGTTTGCTCCAAGCAAATCATCCACTCCCTAAACTAATTTATTTAATGTGACAAGTTAAATTGGGGAGCTTTTGTTAGTTGTAATCCACTTAGAGAATAATAAAAAAAGGACAAATGCGGAGTTAGGTGATTGATGTTAATTTCGGAGCAAAGTAATAAAAGTGGAGACAAGAGACATCAACGAGTTGGGAATGGGGCTGACTTTTTATCTAATTAGTCAATTCGGGAGTGGGGACCCCTTCCTCCCCCTTCCTCCCTTCCTTTTTAGCTAGCGAATGAGATTGAACACGAGGTTCACGACACTGGCTCCTTTCCATTTGTTTACACGTTTTGATTTTTCCTTTTTGTACCGCATCATACATCGATTCCTCCCATCGAATTAGGTTATCCGGCATGTTAGTAGTGACCTGATTACGATCTGAAAAGCTGGTGTTAGTGATGATGCTTCTTTGTTGCGAGTCCCTCCATATATGAATACATGTACAATCAAGAAGCTGGACTTAATCATGATTGGGAACGGTGTCTGATATGTTTTTTTATAGTAATTACAGCTATCAAAATGAGTGCTATTTTCAAAAAGATGTTTGACCGATATTTCATAGTCATAGTGTCTCAATAGACCTTAGGAAATTGTTTCATCCACTTGCACATCTAACCTCAAATCAGGGTATAGCAATGGCACGAGTACATATATACATATTACACACACACATACATATAGAGAAGGAGGGGGGGTGGCGATGGGTGGCGCACGAAGGGTGGTGGTGGATGATGGGTCGACCGTCGCGGTGAGAGTAGTGAGGTGCTAGAGGATGACGTTTTAAGGTAGAGAGATAGTATGGAGGACGGTTGCACACCGGTGTTGGTGGATCACACTTGGGAAGGAAGAAGAAGACGAAAAAGGGGAGAAGAACTATTAAAAAAAAAAAAAAAAAAAAAGACGAGAGAGAAAAATTCCAATGTAAGTGGGCCTCTTTAACGAGGACGTAAAGCATATGAACCGTCCAATTAAGCACATTAGATGCCAATCCAGACAATTAATGATATTAGTAGTCACATCAAAAATTTCTTTTGGCCAACATAATGGAAGGATCACATTAAATTCAATTAGAGAAGTTTAGTAAAAAAATCTGTTGAGAGTGTGCGGTAGAAATCCAATAACATCACTTGAGGAGATTATCAAGAGAAACACAAGCCTGAACTTGTCAATATGTTAGATGAATCAACATTCCCTCTAAAGTTTAAACCAATGAGTTATGGTTCAAATGATTAGGGAGATACTTAATAAGTAAGGGCGAAGAGCTCGATTAAGATATAACACAATTCACACACACGCACGCACACATATCAACAATCTCCCTCTCACGTGTGAAACAAGTGTAGATAATGAGATATTCACAAAACACTAACAAAAATGGGGGGTGGAGCACTAATCAACTATTAGTTCTAATATAATTTTTGGGAGTTGCAATAGAATCTAGATTTTATTACTTGGGGAGATTATCAAGAGTGCTAATGAGTTATGATAATTTTTTAATGTGGGACTTCTTCTCTAACACGACTTATGTGTATACTTCAACAATCTCTCATTCACGTGTACCTCAACAATCTCCCGTTCATGTATAAAACAATCGTTGAAATCTTTCTTGAGACTCTTGAGATATCCATCAAACATAGAAACAAATTGGGAGTGGAGCACTAACTAGCCATCGGTTGATTCTGATATCGTTTGTTGGGAGTAAGCCGCAGAAGTCCGATACCATCATTTGAGGAGATCGCCAAGAGGGCCAATGAATTATGATAATGTTTCGATGTAAGACTTCTCTAACATAATTAAAAAATCTTTCTAGAGATATTCATAAAACATCGGAGCATATTGGGGTAGAGCATCAATCAACCATCATTTCTTGAGATTCTTGAGATATTCACTAAACATTAAAATAGATTGGGGCATTATTTTTGCTTATGATACCATTTGTTGGGAGTGCACGATAGAAAAACAATATCATCATTTGGGGAGATCGCTAATGAGTTATGATAATTTTTCAATGTGGGACTTCTCTAACCCAAATAAAAAAAAAAATCTTGAAATTATTGAAATACTTAGCAAACACCAGAATAGACTCGGAGATAGAGCACTAATCAACCATTGGTTCTTGAGATATTCACCAAACACCGGAATAGATTAAGGGTGGAGCACCAATCAACCTTCTTATCTTATGCATCACAGATATAGCTACACCAAAAATAAAAATAAAAATGAGATTATAATAATTTCTAGGGGTGGCCTACTATCCAAGGAAAAAATTGAGAAACTAATTAAATCAAGCAAAACCAATATTTTTCAGTTTATTTATTTCATTTTAATTTGACGTCTATATGATTTGGTCCTCGAAATTCTTTTCGGTACAAATCAAGTATTTTCCTTTTCGGTTTGTATAATCAAATTCTTCAAGCAATTCTTTGATTAATTATAATATCGTTGCATCATTAATGTGCTTCAGAATAGGTATATGATATCGATGTAAGCAAACAACAATAAAAAGAACATTAAAAAGAAGAAGAAGAGAGGGTGCCCTTCTTCAAGATGAGAGGGAGAGAGAGATGGGGGATAAGCTCTGTAGCACGGACACTCTCCGGAAGCCTTCGTGTCGTGTCCGACACTCCGACACGTGTCCGACACCTCCGACACGTCCCCGACACGCTCCAACACGTGGTCAACGAGTGTCGAAAAATCCGACACGTGGTCAACTCTCTCCGACACGCGACACGCGAGTCCGAATTCCGACACGCGATTCGACACGCACGGGGTCAATTTTAAAAATTTCTAATACTTGTGGGGTCAAAATATAAATATACACAAAAGTAATAAAAGTAATAAAAATGCTACATATACACGCACGGGGTCAAATTTTTTTTTTTTCAGTTTTGTTTTTTTAGAATTGTTTTAGTTTTTTAAAAAGTCTTTTACTATGAAAGAAGTAATAAAAAAAAAATGCTATATATGATAAATAAATAAATTTAAAAATATCATTTCAGCATTTTTCTTTAAACAATGTTTTTTTCCTCTAAGTTTTATGTATTATTGTAACAAATTAAAATAATGAATGATATTATTTAATATTTTTCGTGTAAATTAATTTTAGGCTATTTTATTATTATTTATTTATGTATTTATATATAAAAATATATTTAATATATAACGTGTCGGAACGTGTCGAAATTCTCTATTTTTAAGAAATGACGTGTCGGCGTGTCGTGTGTCGTGTCGTGTCACGTGTCGCGTGTCCGCGTGTCGGTCTTCACATACATAAGGATAAGGGCGTCATGCCCTCTACAATCACTTGCCTTAGTCGCTTGGTTCTCATAAGAGCAAGGTGCTCAGCGCCACGAGATTAACACATGAGAACTCTACCAATAAAAATGAGCAATTTTAAAAACTTCAAAGTAAAGATTGAAAGTGACACATATCGCATAAACGGTATGATTCCGATTGAACGTGCTATATAATTCGGGCAAATGACACATAGAGTGCTTCATCACGAGTGCACCCGATGGTCTAGAGGGTCATGAAACCATTTCTCGAGGAATCACAATGGCGGAGCTACGTAATGGATGGGAACCTCTAATTATAGTAAAAAAAAAGCCTTTGTCTCTTCTCTTTTTTCTGGTAATTTTTGTAGAAATCGCTACTGATACGTCAATACCCGAGCACTTAAAACAAAGAAAAACACGGACATTTCATACGTCAAACGACTCGACAATCGCGATCTCGAGGACTGGCGCGATCGCGTGGAGCGTTTCTCGAGCGAGATTTCCAAAGGGCCGCCGCGAAGGCACGGCCTCACACGACAACGTCAGAGAGAGAGAGAGAGAGGGGGGGATCGCGTCGTACGTTAACGAAAGAAAAAAAAAACATGCAATCCCGTGGGGACCGTTTGGCGGGGGTGGGTCCCGCGTGCCCCCTCTCGTCGCGAATCCCCATGAAGTAGGTAGGAGGCGAGGGCGAGGAGGAATTATTCTCTCGGGACTCGAGCGCGTGCGCGGCAGCCGCAGTGGGATATAGCTGGCATCCAGTTGGCGCCCTTTGAAACTTTCGGGAAAGAAGAGCCCGCCCTACCGTTACCGTCAGTTAGGCCCGTTAACAGGCCCCCCTTCCCCCGCGCCACGTCACCTGCCTAACGGACAAAAGGATTACCGAAGAAGCGCCCGCGCGGAGGGGGTCGGTGGGGCCCTCCCCAGCACCCCACGCGCGCCCCCACTGACCCCCCGCCTACGTGGCCGAACCGTGCTTCGCGAGATCTGCTTTCTCCCCGATGTCGTGTCGTGTGTTTTCTGCCGACGTGTCGGGGTGGGTCCCGGCTCGGCTCCTTGTTTTTGGCGTTTTGCGCGCGACGTTTACGTGTGCGGTGGAGGACGATGGGGTCCTCGGAGGCGTAATAATTCAGGGGAGAGAAGGTGGGGGAGGGGGGATGCCCGTCTGGATGGACAAAAAGCCAAAACGATCTTTTGTATGGAGAAGGTACGATGTCGCGCCTGATCCGGCGTTAAACTGAAAGCGATGAAGTTGATTGAGTTCCTTTTCTTTTTCTGGTCGGAGAGATAAAAGTTTAGTTGCGCATTATGTTTTGATCAAATCGGTGAACACGCTTTTGCGATTTAGCTTTAAATGTCCGCAGATGGTTTTTGTGTAAATGGAACCGAGTGGGAATCGCATCTGAAGAACTAACATGTGACAAAATACACATGTAAAGGTTGTTTCGAGTACATCTTTAGAACTTTTCGTGGAGCGAGAGGGTGTCCTTGGGTGATTTGGATGAGGACCATCTTGATCCAACGGTTTTGTCCATTGCTTAGCCTCGTGAGCAACGCCATTGGGAGATCGGTGGCTGTACTTAACCTCATCCATCATGATTTGCAACGGTGAGGATCTTCTTTGACACTATCTAGGCCGTGATTATGCAGTGGTGCGCATGCCGTGTGGCTGATTCGGATTACAATTATCAAGATGTTAGCGGCAATCGCAAAGTAAAGAAGGAGAATGATGCGTACATTAGTTGATGATCTGAAGATGCTAGGGTGATTGTATTTAAGAACGTCGGTCTGAGTTTTCTTCATTGTTAGTCTTCTCTTCTGTCATCAGACTTAGACTTAACCTAACCGTCTAAAGGTCATAAGTCAACGTGACCTAACGACACCCGTCAAGGATTTACTGTAATAACAAGCGTTCTTCATTATCAACCACTTAAGAGTCACGCCCATCGAGAACCAGTTTTCCATTTCCTGAGCGTGTGCAGCTTCAGTTGGCGGTGTGGAGCCGTTGCCCTAATTGCTGGGGCCACTGTAATACACCGCATCAGCGATTATTTCCACCCCTTTCGTTGAATGACGCACTGTCTCGACGCCATCGATGGTTGGGTGCTTCGGTGCGGAAGCCCGCTGCGTGATGTCTGCCGCGTTCGAATGATTCCAGGCTCAAAGAGGCTGACAACTGTATCACTCAAAACCCTACGCATTCTTGATGATGACGTCTATAGAGGAGGCTATGAGGGTTTGGTCCGACGAGAGAAAAGTCCTGCACACAGCTTTTATTTCGGCAAACTGACGCAATGCATTCTCTGTCTTCGTGTGCACTCTTGTCTCGCTCATCGCCGGCCTGGTTGGCCACCTTTAAAGCAGAGACTTGCGCGATTAAACTGCGACAACTGACAATCGTATCTGATTGGATCAGTTCCTGCTTCCTCAGAATCACTTTGCACATGGTACAGAAGGTGAAAGCTCGGTGAAATTACGAGACCCGTGTCAACATAGGACGGTAGCTCATGGTGGTCAAGCAATGTAACTAATCCATTTTGGTGTCACCGGAGCTTTCGCGGTGATTATATGAAGCTGTGACTGTGTTGATTTTGAAATGCTACAACTTGCATGTGCTGTGAAATGCAATTTGCTAAAAACTAATGTGAAGCTACTAGCACCACAAAGGTGCCCGTTGAGGCGTTTGCCACGCATTGAAAAAAGTGAATAGACAATCCTTTTCTCAGCTGAAATTGTTTGTGCGAAAATTATCCCAATCTTTAACCAGGTCACGTCTCTTGAAGCTCTTTTATATCAAAGCCGTCTTCACATATCTATCAACAGTCTGCTTATACCATGCACTTTCGCGGGTATAGCTAAGAAATGATTAAATATGATCTAGCTAGTGGTTAATTGAATCGAAAATGGTAGGAAACAAAATCAGAATTGGCTTCTAAAGTTGCGATTATGATTAGAACCTGACTTTACTGTTTAGTGATCATTGTCAGTGAATAGTTATGTTAGTTTCCTTTGGCTTTTATGCGCATCTTATCTTTGAAGCTCTCAGTGATAACTAAACTACAAAATGCTGTCCTTCATATCAACGGGGAATCATCTGTCAAATTTATTTATACCATGGTGTCCTTCTAAGTTGATCTCATTGAGAGTATCTTTGCTTTTAAACCTGAAATGTCAACTATCTTTTTGTTATGTCAATTGAGAGGCTCCTAACATTTTTCGTTATGTCAATACAAATTGGAATCCTCGAACAGCTCTTTGGGCCATTATCTGTTCTGATTTAGGCCAATTGATGTGTCAACCTATTATTAGTTTTGAATATGGTTCACTTGTTCAAAAAGCCACCGGTAGTCTAGCATCACTTTATACTTTAATTTTGTAACCCAATCTTAAGACGCCTAACATTGCTTTGACTGAAGATTTGCCAATGAAACTAGGGTTATTTATGAACATAATAGAGGTTTGCCAGCACATCAGTCGAAGACAAAGGTGGTAAAATAACATGAAAACATGGTTGTTAGGTGGTTTCAGCCTATAATATCGAGATTTGTAAATTATTGTTAGATAATGGATGATCATGTCTAGACTCTCGAAAAAGATAAGTGTTCATCGATAACTGTACAAAAATATTATAAACAAAATCCATGACTATTTGTATGTAACTTTTAATATTAGGAAGTTATTCGGTGGACTCAAAAATCAATTTAGTTCCTAGTTCCAAATTTTTGGAGATGAGAATATCCAGTCGATTCTCGATTCTTGGGGAGGAATCGGACTGACCGAACCGAACAAGCAGAACCAGCTAGAGTATATACATACAAATATATTCAACAAGGGCAAAAAGCACAAATTCTTTGTGGGAGTAATCTCTTCTTTTACTCATAACTCCCTTGTAATTAGTAATTTGAGAAAGAAAATAAAACTTTTTTAAAACAAGATAACATCACTTTTTTCTTGGATTACCTAAGAAATGAACCAAGTGGACAAGGGTAGTTCTTAGTAGAGGTGAGCGGTTCCAGGTTTCTCATTTTTTGGAGCTTGAAACCTATCCATCGAACGTGGAACCTCGAACCTACCATGTCATAGGTTCCAAGGTCGGTTTTAGGATCCAATAGATTTTTTTTTCTTTTTTCTTTTTGGTTAAACAAAATGAAAATGAACCAATAAAATAAATAGGCTTGTCATTTATTAAAGAGAATACAAAATAAACAAAAACTATCAACAAAAGAAAAGGAATTCTTGGCAAGGAATCAACTAGATAAAAAGAAGAGGTGAGCGGTTCTAAGTTCCGGACAGATTCTATCTGAAACATGGAACCTACTCGTTAGATAAGTTCCTCATTTTTGAAACCCGAAACTTACCTTGCATGCCCTATAGCTTGGAACCTGTTCCAAGTTTTACCCAGGTCTCACTTATGTTATTTTTTGAAAAATTACAATTTATTAATCATAACTTAATTTAAAGTAAAAAATCTTAGCTATAAAATGGAAACTCGGACTAGTGTTTTCGGATTATACATTCATCATCAAACAACAAGAAATATCGGAAGATTGCGCGGAGACATGGATCAAGAAAAATATTAAAACTTGTTTTAGGTTATATGTTACAAGTTCTAGATTCCAGGTTCCAAGTTCCTCCAACTAATAACTTGGAATATACCTATTGAAATAGGTTTCTTATTTTTTGGCACATGGAACTTATAGGTTCCTATCGGTCCGATTCTTAGCTTCCCAGTTCTACCCTAGAACCATGCTCATCCCTAGTTCCTAGTTTTATAGATGGGGAATTGATCTTGTCTACTTTAGTTTCCGGTTCTAAAATGGGAACTGACCTATCCTAAAATTGATAATCTCTACTATGAGTATACTTCTTTTTCAACACCATCCACTATGGCTACATAAGTTACAAAAATTTAGGCTTTGTTAATCTGCCTATCAGTATGATTTCTTTTCTATGCTCAGGAGACTGTAAAGCACGAAACTTTGAAGGAAAGATTGGTTCATGTAAACACCAATCTCGCCATCGGATTGGGAAACAGGTGAAAGACTAGTGTGTAATCACAGCTTTCATGTCCAAGTCCGAGGCATTTGGATCAGATGCACGTCCGCATTTTCTCTTCAATGACTGTAATGGATAAATGTAATTTCTAAGAAATAATAGAATGCAAATGAGGAAGGAAAATATAACGTTGGCATATATATGAAAAGGTTTTTCAATACATTATATTCTGCATTCTTTCCTCCCGCCTGAACTGGCGTTTCCGTCTATTTCTTTTCCCTTTGTGTCTCTAGTTTCTCCCTCCGTCGTTACAGTCTGCTTTCATTCTCTTTCCATGATTCTGAACCAGTCAACGCTACGTGCTTCCGTTCTCCATAGATTAGAATCGAACCTAGAGCCTACCCTATAGTATCGTGTAGAGGCGGCTAGTTCCTCGGAAACCCATTTGAATACGCTTCGTTATTCGAATCCTAATCCTACAAGGAAGGGACGACTATTGGCGACGAGAAGGCGGAAACTGATTCGAAGGCCGAGTTGCTTTGCCAAAAGAACAAAGGAAAAACGATCGATCCAAGTCGAAATGAGGAGCATCAAAGTACCCAAGGCAAAGAGAGAGATGGTTGATTTCTAACAGCCTCGCCCTAGAATCTTTACTTTAACGTCTGAGCTCGAAACCCTAAGAAGAAATTCCCATGGCCCATGGGGCAACACGGCAACCGAAGTGCTGCTCCTCCCAACGCGTCCTCCTCGTCGAGCTGAACCAATGCGTCCTTCGCATTACACGCACGATGACGTCGCCCTCCGCCATCTCGCGACTCTCTAGGGGTCCCTGCGCTCGCCCATGATGTCTTGCTTAACGCAAAAGCATGTGGGGACTTGGAATCGCGGAGAGGCATTTTCAAAGCGGACAGCTTTCAAACAATCCTTTTACTTACGCCGATCTAATTGCCCCCCTTTTCTTTTTCTCTCCCTCCTTGATTTTCCCCTCCCATTTTTATAATCGGGGTGGTCTTCTGCGCGAGGAAACATCCTACTGCTTTCTCCAAACCCATGTGGGGAATCCACAGGCATCATCCCTATTCCTCCCCCCCTTCCTTTCGACGTACTTTAGTGCTAATGATTCGGTTTAAATTAATGTTTGAGGGGGCGTTCCGTGGTGTGTTGCGTACCAAAAGATGCAGGCTTTTGCTTTACGGGGGAAAAGGCTGACAAAAAAAAGCCATGCAAAGGGCCATAAAATAAGAGCGATACCAGGCATTACCGGGAGAATCCGAAGCATTGCAATTTGCTGCAAAAAGCCACGCAAGACCACCGGTGTGTTCCCCCATTGGGGCCGGTTTTTATTCTCGTTCATATGGGTTTTTTTATTTGGCAAGTTCTTTCAAGGAAGCTGACTACGCAAAGGTATAAAAAAGAGGGAATGCCTAAAACCCAATTAGCGAATTAGGTGGGGGGTTTTTGACGTGAAACTAAAGGCCGGGGCATGTTGGCAAGCTTGGATTTGGTAATTGCCATATGACTTGGATTCATCTTTGCTATCCGCGAATCTCACACCTTCCATCCGATCGTAAAGAAAGTGAATGTTTGGTAGGGAGTGAAAACGTCCCTTTGATTAAGTGCCACTCAGAACCCTAATTTCCCTCGGAAAAGAGATATTTCGAAATGTTTTGGATATTCGGCGTGACAAACACACCACGAAAGCCATAAACCTATTCTCAAAAATGAAATTTAAAAAGTGAAAAAGAGTGTCGATGGGAAGAGAGAGTGGAGAGGGCGGCAGCCATGGGGGAGTCACGTGAGGGCCAAATTACGAAACGTGCGAGTACGGGGAAAAGGTACAGAGTTAGGTGAGGGCGGCACGTGAGGGTGGGTAATGACTTATGTTTATTGTATGGCTCAGATGGTGCCCTGCAGCCAGCTGTTTCCCGCGTAAATCGTGGACTCTCCTCGACCCTTTTGTCTGCTTTCCTCTGCTTTTTCGGGGGAGTTGCTTTCGCTGCTTTTCTTCTTCTTTTTATTTTTGTTTTCATGACTTTGGTGCTTGATTATTAACCCCACCTTTCTCTCCCCCTCCCATTAATGACTTCTAATCTCGACCCGATCGATCGATCGATCTAGGGCCTGAAAGAAACGTACCGATTCGCGCTCGTCAGTGGTCGGTGATTGCACCCAGCAATTAAAGGGGGACATGTTTAATGGCACGGATCAGTTCCGTGCTCATTTGCCATTATAATTAGGCCCACGGCTTGATCATCACCCCCGTCCCATGGCTCAGCCTCAATTTCAGCATCTCATTTCGGGGGTGAATCGCTGCCACAAAAGTGGGTGGACGATGATTCAGGAGAAAAGAGAGGCGCTCTCGCAAAACCCCGAATTCCTTCGAGACAAGAGAGATTGAGAAAGGGAGAATTAAGGCTAGAATGTTGTGGGGGGTCTTGGTCATTACCACCACTGGACAAGCTTGGAATGTAGCTTGAGTGAGAATTGTATCCCAACGGTTATGAGTGGGAATCAAAGTAGTGCCGCCTTCCTTACAATTTCTTTTGTCCATTCGTTATTTATAATACGATTGATTTGTAATCAAGTAACAAATGAAATGAAATGAGAATCTTATTATGATTTTGTTTGTGCAATTATAAGAAAAGTACTATTTGGGCATCGAAAATATTTTACGTATATAACATCAAATGATTATCTAAAAGAAATGAACAAGTAAAATAAAGATACACTCAGAAGGCAATAACTGTATCTAACCTAGTAAAAGTGAATTGGACAAGGAGCTTAGAAGTAAAATTTGATTTTGCATGTAATGTTAAAGCAGGTCAATACGTAAAATTTTATACAATGCATTTTAATGCAATTAAGAAAGGATAAAGCATTCCACGCTGGGAACAAGGACAAAGCACCAAGAAGATTCTTCGTTCAAGATTTTCTCTCGAATGACAAAACACACGTTTGACGAGATTTTATATAGCTTAACGAATCGTGGGGAAGAAAAATATTTCCAAGCGAAGCGAAAAAAAAAAAAAAAGAAGAAGAAGAAAGAACGAATCAAACGAGGAAAGACTAAAAGGAAAGCCAAAAATAACGGACGGAGAAGAGGAAAAGACCTCCCCAATTAATTCCCGTTTCGAAATTCGGATTGACAGGTAAGGCGGTTCGGATCGAGGCAACCGACACGTGGCGGTCCTCAGATGGCCGTTGGGGGGGGGTCTCTAAATCGATGACAGGCTGGACTGACACCCAGTGGCAGAGTAGTACCGATCGTCCTCCGATTCTGCTACCCCGTTTTTTGTCGTGTTGCGAGCAACTTCCGTGCGTCCTTTTCTCCTTTTTCTTTTTCCCCCGTTCTTTTCTCAATTCATATATATTTTTATTAAAAAAAATGATAAAACCCATCTCTCACGCACACTCTACTGCTCCTCGCTCAATCAGGAAAGAGAGAGAAAATATCGTTTTCAATCGATCCCCTTCTCTCTCTCTCTCTCTCTCTACAAAATGGTGTACAGGCTGGCCTCCGAGGCTCGGTCAAAGTGTCATCCATCCGTGATCCAACTTCACCTTTTGTGATGGTTACGCGAACCGCAACCAAAACCCAAAAAACTCGTTGAATTTCGAAGGAAAAGTAACGAGAGAGAGAGAGTGTACCCGAAAATCACGTTTCTTTTCCCATTCATTCATCCATCCCTTATCCGCCCCCCTTTTAACCTCCTCATTAACTTCCAAAACGGTCGGTCCCCCGTCGTGCCAGTGCACCGGCTCGCCCAAACCGTGACGAGCACGGAAACAAATCTCAGAATCGAAGACTAGGAATTGGAAAGTCTTGGGACGGTGCGAGTCGAGGACCTGCCAACTGATTCGATCGTTGTTCAGTAACATCGGTTCAATCAAAACTTAACTCAACCGGGCAAAATATCTACAAATCGCATGTCGTGGGCAAGAGGTTTGGAGTTTTCGGTGGGCGATCGAGAATATTTCCGATAGAAATTTATTGGATTATTTTAGCGATGCGGTAGAAACGTTCGAAATGTTGAATTTTAGAGGTTTGTATTATTTTGTGAAGGAAAAGGAGAATGGAGGCATGAATGCTGGGCCTGACGACGTGTAAACATCGAGGACAGCAAAGTAAATGGAGCGACAATACGTGTAAGCCCGACGGGCGGAGAGCGCGACGCGTGTCCCGACGACAGCTGTACCGCTAATGTAACTGCCCCCTTCCCTGCCTGGAAGAATCCCAGCCCCCAACGGCTCATCACCGGTCGCCGCAACCGGCTCCCCCCGGTCATCCCTATCCCCTCTCTTTCACACTCGAACGCTCCATCTGGCACGATATAAATACGGCCCTCTCGCCCTTCCTCCTCTCGTTCTCTCTCAATTCCCTGAGAGGTGAGGCGCCGCCTCCACCGCCACCGCCGCCGTCCCCACCGCCGGCGCCACCACCCACTGTACAAATAATCCCTCGGCCTCGGCCGTTATAGCCTCTTAATCAGAATCAGTTTCTACCCTTTTCTGCTGCATAGTCGTAGTTTTCGGCCAGGGGTTCTATTCGGTACATGTAGAGAAGTCGGTGGGCGAAACCGAGCGTCGAGCGGTCGGCCATGGCTTCCTCTTCTTCTGTAGCTTCCGCGAGGAAGGACGCGGATCGGATCAAGGGGCCGTGGAGCCCCGAGGAGGACGAGGCGCTGCAGAGGCTGGTCCAGAGCTACGGGCCTCGGAACTGGTCCCTGATCAGCAAGTCCATCCCGGGGCGGTCCGGCAAGTCGTGCCGGCTCCGGTGGTGCAACCAGCTCTCGCCCCAGGTGGAGCACCGCCCCTTCACCCCGGAGGAGGACGAGGCCATCGTCCGCGCCCACGCCAGGTTCGGCAACAAGTGGGCCACCATCGCTCGCCTCCTCAACGGCCGCACCGACAACGCCGTCAAGAACCACTGGAACTCCACCCTCAAGCGGAAGTGCTCCTCCACGTGCTCGGCCGGCGGCGACGACGCCGACGCCCTCGCGGAGCAGCAGCCGCTCAAGCGGTCGGCCAGCCTCGGGGCGCCCTCGGGGGCAACAACGCGGTCTCCGATCTGTTCTTCAGCCCGAGCAGCCCCTCGGGATCCGACCTGAGCGACTCGGGCTTGCCGGTGGGGATGCCCTCGCCGCGCGTGTTCCGCCCCGTGGCGAGGACGGGGCCGATCATGCCTGCGCTGTCGGGCCAGCACGCCGACGCGTCGTCGTCGACCACCACGGATCCCCCGACTCTGCTCAGCCTGTCTCTGCCCGGATCCGATATGGCCGAGGTCTCGAACCACGGATCGGCTTCCGGGTCCGTACCGACCCCCGACTCAAGACCCAGCCCGACCCTATTCTCAGCCAGGGCCCAGGCGATGCAGGCGACGCCCCTCCTCCCCCGCCGCCGCTACCGCCGCCGCCGACGATCTCGATTCATCATGCGGGTCACTACGGCGATGGGATGGAGGCGGCGGCTGGGTACGAGAAGCAGTTCTTCAGCGCGGACTTCATGGCGGTGATGCAGGAGATGATAAGGAAGGAGGTGAGGAGCTACATGTCCGGGATCGAGCAGGGCGAAGCCGTTCGGAATGTGGCCATTAAGCGCATCGGCGTTAGCAAGATCGACTAAGACAAAAAGTTAAAAAGAGATTAGTAAGGGACCATCTCAGGTTTTATGTTGTCGATCATCTTCTCTAATGATCGAAGCACAAGAACTCATCAAATCGGCGCTAGAGAGGGAGAGAGAAAGAGAGAGAGAGAGAAAAATCATCGTCGGTTCTTTTTTTCGTTTTAGTCCAGCCTTTTTTTTTATTTTAGTCTTTTCCTTAGTTTCGTGTCATCTACACAGATGGTAATAACTTGGGTGGAGGGAGGGGTTGTATATAAAGGGAAGGGAAGAGGAGAATGGGAGGTGGGTTTTGTCGGAGATGGAATGGATCGGTTGAGGAGGAGGACGAAAGAAAAGCCATGAAGAGGCAGCAGCAAGCAAGCAAGCAAGAGGAAGCAACGTAATTCCCGAATGTGAAAAATCAAGAACAAAATGAACAAAAAAAAAGAAGAAATATTTCCAAGAAATTTTCATTCCCCCTTCTGCTTTCGTGACGTGCTCGTTTTCCCCTTCCATCCGTATAACGAAAACCCAAAAACCCAAAATTGAAATGACAAAAAGAAAATGGCTCTTGATGGGCGAAGGAGACTTTTATTGTGTTTTTTGGGGGCTTTGATGAACACCGACGAACGAGACAGATGACGATGATGGGGAGTCGGGGACCCGAGGTTTTTTTTGTTCGAGAGCGCGAAGAGGAAGAAAGACACAAGGGAATTGGTTGGGCGAGGGTGGAGTCGCGAATGATTAGATGGGTCGTCGAGTCGTTATGCTGTGTGATTGGAGGAGAGGAGTGGGGAGATTGGTCCTACAAGTGAATCCCCCTCCAAAACCCAGAGTCCAAGAAATTCCTGTCATCCATCCCCCAGTTTGCCCAATCTTCGGACCCAGTCAAGACTCTAAGCGGTCGATTTAATATCACCAGTGAGACCGAACCCACAGGTCTCTCGCCCAATTAGTCAAAAATTAGATCTAAAAGACCGACAGGGTGAATGGGACACCGGCCTTCTTATCTGCTTGACTTTTTAATCCATCAAAAGGTTTACCACGGTTGCCGTAGACCTCGACGCTATGTCGGATTTTTCTGGCCATAAGAATTACGATGCTTAGGTGACTAATTGCAAAATTATGGCATTAAAATGTTGTATATGGTGTTTATGATTTTTTTTATTTTTTTATTTATTTTTTTTTTTATGGGCGGCTCGAACTGATTGGGTCTCCGATAAAATCGTTT
Organism: Eucalyptus tenuipes; assembly: GCA_014182365.1. Lineage (NCBI taxonomy): Eukaryota > Viridiplantae > Streptophyta > Magnoliopsida > Myrtales > Myrtaceae > Eucalyptus > Eucalyptus tenuipes. The sequence goes on from CM024542.1 coordinate 2,192,444, forward strand.
CTATGTCCTAGTCATCCCCGTCTCCAGTGCATCGGTAAATTCTTGGGTCTTTCACGTGACACACTCCATTTTTATCGGCTTAACCCGAATCAAAACTCACGGCACCGGATGCCTTCCTTTTCACACACAGCTGCTCGATTTTGGATGGGCACGAATACGAAAATCTTCACCTAAAGCTCAGTCCACGATGGCCGGTGTGATCCAAGCCGTTGATTCTGTCGTTGGTCTCTATCGTCTTACCTAAGATCCGTTCAGTTTCAACACCTATACCCACCTCCCAATCTCCACCAGATATCAGCTGAACATGCTCGTCCCCTCAAATCTTACAGCAGATCACCATCAATTCGTTTGAAACTACACACATGCCCACACAGAGAGATTCTGTTTTCAGGATGACTCAAGTAGAAATCTTCTTTGGATATTTTAAGAGAAATCTTAGCTGGAGTCATCATCCTAGAGACAGTAGTGAAGCAAATTGCGTCCTCAAGCGCAAACACAACTCGTTTTCCCACTGTATCTGGCCCGCACGAATTCAACAGGGAACTCCAAAACCTCAAAACAAGAATATGGATGGCCAGAAAGTGGGCAAGACTATGGATTTTTATCTATACGTATATATCATAATATGTACATCCTATTGCTGCAACAGATCCAATCAGTCCACTAAATTGTTGGTGCTGGTTTCGGTCTCTTCTCGAGCATGGTACGCTGGAAGGAAGAATGAACTCTGATTTTTCTGAAGGAACCTGCATGAGGATAGCGTTCCATTGTCACAATCTTTCCTATTTGAAACTTTAATCATGCAGTAAGTAGATGGCAAGCACGCCCTTTCATAGGCTTGCTTAATTATACGAGATGGAATTGGTTGGTCACCCAATTAAATGTCGCCATTTCCATGATAAAGAAAAAAAAAAGCCACCATAAGGAGTTCATACTTTAGAAAGTCGTTTAATTTGTGCTGCAACTCTCTCAGCGTCTCCTCTTCGATATTTGCGTAGACCAACAGCTCGGGCAACTTGACTGCAGAAGCCATGAATTAGGATAACCACAAAAAGATAAGGTGAGCTAGCAATATTCTTATTGCACTATCAGAGCACGTGCATATTATTGAGGCACCTATGACACTATCAGGGAATGAACATACTTTGAAGATTGGAAACATTGACAGTTTGATGAAGCATTTTCGAGGAAGTAGTGCTTGTCTGAAAATTATGAAGGCTATGATGGAAAATGAGGAAATGTGGCATGAACTTTATGAAGCGCACAATAGATTTTGTCCACATCCATGATTGTAACTTGAAGCGTACCGAAGAGGCGTAACAGATGTTCTGCACCGTAAATAGTTGAAGGATCAACATCATCAGCAACCGTTTCCTCATATTGTTGACGCTCACTTTTGTACAGAAGCATCACCGGCAGGGCTTTATCAAAGTAACAGCGCAGGCCTTTCATAATTTCTCCCACAGAATCCGTCATCCTACATTGGTAAAGCAAACTGAGAGAATAGAATTATGACAATAGTAAAACAAATAAAGATTTTTCTTTTGGCGGACAGTAAAATAAATAGATTTACATGCCAAGAAAATCAGCCCGAGTTATTCCCCATGCAATAATAACATATCTCAAGCTAACCTATTAGTTGACTCAGTTAAAGACCACTGACACTATTCTTCTACCTATTAATCAACTGGACTTATAAAAGAATGGAAAGAACAAATATGCCCAGAAAAGAGTTTGACTACAACATCAAAGGTTAAATGGAGTTGAAATTTTGTTCCAAAAAGTACCATTTCTGAACAAGAACATGCTTTCATTTGACAACCACTTCTCACTCATGGGACACAGTCATATGCTTGTCCTGCATGGAACTTTTAACAATTGAGCATATCTTACACCATTCTCACTGAATCTTGGATTTGTTGTTAGTCGCACATTAAACGCCAATTTAAATAAATTAACAAATTTCTCCTTGAAAAAGCTAGCTGTACCACTTCCGTTCATTAGATTTCATGAGTTACCAAGCTTGGCGTTTATTTGCAAAGATAATTAAGTTCAGTCAGAAGAGTTACTTTATCAAAGAACGTGTATAAAAAATTCCAAATTGCGTTGGGAACATCAAGCGCATGATATAATTTCACAACAAAAATCGATTTACCATAACTAAGTTTAATTAAAATAAGGATCAAATAGCATGCCTGTAATAAAAAGCAAAGTAAAGAGCTAAGTGTATGTTGTGGACTTACATTCCATCTTTCTTTAATCTATAATCAAGATACTTCTTCAAGATGTCATCAACACTTGGAGTACGTGGAACTCTGACCAGCTGTAAATAAGGTTTTGATTAGAGCAGGTCGTTGCTAATAGTGCTCAATCTGACTTCTCAAGCAAGATACATCTAATTGCATTATAATGGTGCTCTGGCTCTGTCACAACAATGGTTGCATTCATAATTCAAGGCCAACTCAAGACATGGAAGTATTCAAACTTCGCTACCTTGCCCAGATGAGTAACAAATTCACAATCATCGATGAGCTGCTTCTTCAGTGTTGGTGGAATCTGTATAATCACAAGCTTCTCCAAGGGTAAAGCACCCTTCTCCTAAAAACCAAAGATTATTACCAGAGATTGCCTTTCTAAAAATCCAAACGAAGGTACAAAGTCTAAAACTGCTATTATCGCCAGAGTAAACATTCTTTTGGAGAGGTCTCTATAGCATGTGTAGACAATGTTTGAATATAGGTACAGGTTCATACCTTGAGAATAGAATCATGCTTTCGCTTCTTGCCTCTTGGCACTGCATAGCACCGGAACGTAATTAGTTGCACAAAAATCAGCACATAAATGGAGAAGAGAGAAGAATTGAAGCATCTACAAGCACCACATATCAACAATAAATCACTACTCTTCAAGTTTCCCCAATTATAATGGAGGTCTAGGATGTCAAGCTTCAGAGGCATGTCACACTATGACACTAATGAGAGGAGAAATGAAGCAGAAGCACAAGTTTGTAAAGAGAAAGGCTGCACAGCAAGCAAAATGTCAGAAATGAAAAGCATCAATACCCTTTAACTCATCAGGTCTCTGCCATGACTTTGTATGTACCCTTCTAGAACATGACTAATGTGCCCATTCACAAGAAAAGAAAGTACAACGTAACATACTAGTTGAAAGAACATCATAATATATTTAAACTTGAATCTCTCAATTAGAATGGAAATAAACAAAGCAATAATAGAAAAGTAGTAATTCCTTTCTCAGTCCTTTAAGTCTCTCCGGCATTACAGAGTCACTTGATTCTGCATTTTAAAATTTTTATCCCTGAACTTCTATTAGTATGAAAGCTCTAGAAAAATTATTTCCTAATCATTCGATAATGTTATGCATAGTCATTCAATATTCTTTCACCATAAAGTTTTCTGCACTCGAACATGCTCATTGCTCAAGAATTTTCAAACAAAGTTTCCGAGGAGAATTAACAAGCTGATCGGTGCAAACCACCTTCCAAAGAAGGAAACATTAAAGGAGATTGCATGATTTTAATTTTCATGATGCTGATAGAACTATGGTGTGACAAGGAACACTATTAGGGACCAAAATCATGGTATGCCAATTCCACTTATATAGTGGAAGAAAGAACTTTAATTTCTATATAAATATACACTCTGAAGGGGGAACAAACTAACCATTCGAACCCTTTGGCTTAGTATAAGATGCGCGGCTGGGTTTTGTACTTTTCTCTGCGTCTTGTTTATTATTGAGCTCCCGCTGTTTCTGTAGGTTCTCATCAGTGTATTTCATCAGTCGATCCACGCCAACCCATTCATCCCAACTATTTAAAGGAAAGGTAGAAAAAAATAATCATGAAATAAGATGAATTAACAAGAAAGGTTTGGTAATTACAAAAAAGAGAATGAATATGGCAACATTAACAAATATAACAAGAAGAGAAGATATGATGGAGACAACATGAGACTCATAGACATATCAAACATTCTGTCTGGATAATTAACGCATAGATAGTTTCTGTCGAAGATCATGTGACCATATATAGCAAAAGCAATCATAATTTTGACTGATAATAAATGGAGTCAGAAACAACATGCTGAAAAAGAACTATAATAGTAGAAGAACATAAGAAGCCAATGAACATCTTAGAGCAGGACTGAACATCAGACTCAGCAACTTAACCACCTAAGCAGCCAGCAAGCTCAGCTTAAGAAGGACAATGCACTCACTTTTTGCTCCAACCCTGCAAAAGAGATGCATCTAAAATCAATATATGCCATTTTTTCAGATGTTCAAAGCAACTTAGCTCCTTGATCAAATATCTTCACGATGATCTAAGAGAAGTTTGGCAGGCAGTTTTCACGAAAAGAGATTTGCTTAGAAATATTCATGAGGATACTACTTACCAGGTAATGAACATAGTATCTCCATTCCTTGAGTCGATATTCAATTTTTTTGACCTTGCACATAGAGCATTCAGTGTGAAAATATATCGAATAGAAAAGAAGTTAAGTTGGCTAGAAGACAAAACATGTAAAGAGCAGGGAAGTATGAGCATAAATAGCTTGAGGAAATAGATAGATGCCCTTGGCAGTAGCCTGCATTTTATTGTCATCAAACATGAGAGTTCCTGATAGAAACCACGCACTCCATGCACCGAATTTTAATTGAAACAAGATGAAAGTATTGTGGAAAAAAAGCGGAGAAAACCATGAAAAAGAAGCAAACGCAACTTAACTTAAAGTCCGTAACAGGCACTTGACTTTGTTAAGGAAAATTTGACTAATCCAGATTAACACCAACATCGGTTGATTTTATCGAATAGCAGGTTAAAAAGAAAGATGATTCCTACATAATAGCACTAGCCTTTAAGTTACTGTCTCTAGCTTACAAGGCGATGAAATAGCTTTGATCAGATTATAAGTAAAGCTTTCTGCTGATCATTACTGAAGCTAGAGTACCAATGCATAAGGCAGGCACACGAGTTATCATTGCTTAGATTCGTTTCACTGGACCAAGTCAACCAAGCATCACGCATCAAGCATGTGACGCCACACCGTGTTTAGAGGGAAAAATACAAGTTCCTATGCAGTTCTAATACTGCGACGGGCTCTGTCCACACGATAACAAAATGCCCATTACAGTCCACTGAAACCTCAGACCACTTGCTACAAAATGAGCTTCATCTCTACCCACCATGAAAATGCCCTTTATTTCATCGTCAAATTACGGAATGAAAATACAATCAAAACCAAGAGGGGAATAAATGGAGAAAGCCCAGGAGAGCAGAGCAAGAAAAGAGAGAGAAAGCAAGCACCTTGGCCTCGTAAATGTGAAGGCTGTGGAAAGCGAGGACCTTTTCCTCCTCAGCGTAAGGGCTCGATTCGAGGGAAGGTGGGCACTCGTCGTCCCGGTCGGCCTCCTCGTCGCTCCTGGTCGCGGCGGTGCCGGCGCTGTCGCTCCCGCCGTAGGATTCGCTGGCGGAGTCGTCGTTGAAGCCGCTTTTGGAGCTACCCATGATGTCTCCCGAGCCTAGGTCGGCCGAACCCGAGTCTTGAAGCGATGGAAAGAGAAGGGTTCTGCTGTTCTGGCTACGGCGGATGTAGTAACTGAAAATTCGAAGGAGTAATTCTCAAAGATGGGTCTGGATGGGAAAATCTTGCCGAGGACAATGGGTGGGGAGGAGGGGCAGGCGCTGGGGACGACGACTACTACGAGAGATCGCGCAAAGAGAAAGTTGACGACGATGACTCTGGAGACTGGACACTGTAGCTTTGAGGTGGGAAGGATCGGAGCTCAGGCCCAGACACGGGAAGCCATCACTGTTGCAGCTGCTTCGAGAGAAAAGCCAGAAGGCCCAGCGAATTCGCAACGCGTGCTCTGTTTTTGCTCGAGAATAATCAGATTGGTTTCACAGGAAAATGGCGATTTTTGCTCAGTGAAATGCACAAATCTTCATTCAATAGTTTCCGGATGGTTGCCGTTTCGTGCACGGAAACGTGAATTTGTATTGTGGATGGAATTAGATTGAACTTTTAATAGGTAAGGACTTGCACGTGATTAGGTCGCGTGATGTAACAACGTGGATATTAAATAAGTTACGTGATTCGATTATTTGTAAAAATATATTTACCTATATGGATAGAGATCGAGATAACTTACTATAAATTACCCGGTCATTGAGATTTCCCTTACTCAAGAAAAATTATGAGGCGCACTTACGTGCAAGTGCATCGGATTTATTTAGTTTTTAGGTTTTGATACAAGCATTCAATCAAACGAATTGTGGATGGAATTAGATTGAACTTTTAATAGGTAAGAACTTGCACGTGATTAGGTCACGTGATGTAACGACGTGTGAGCATTAAATAAGTTACATGATTCGATTATTTGTAAAGATATAATTACCCATATGGATAGAGATCGAGATAACTTACTATAAATTACCCGGTCATTGAGATTTCCCTTACTCAAGAAAAATTATGAGGCGCACTTACGTGCAAGTGCATCGATTTATTCAATATTTAGGTTTTGATACAAGCATTCAATCAAACGAATTGTGGATGGAATTAGATTGAACTTTTAATAGGTAAGAACTTGCACGTGATTAGGTCAAGTGATGTAACGACGTGTGAGCATTAAATAAGTTACGTGATTCGATTATTTGTAAAGATATAATTACCCATATGAATAGAGATCGAGATAACTTAAATTACCCGGTCCTTGAGATTTCCCTTACTCAAGAAAAATTATGAGGCGCACTTACGTGCAAGTGCATCGGATTTATTCAGTTTTTAGGTTTTGATACAAGCATACAATTAAACGAACTGTGGGATTTAATGGATTTTCATCAGATTGTGTAGAAATACAGCTTTCATAGATATAGGGGACAGCATTCAATCAAAGGGATTATGGGATTTAATAGATTTTCATCAGGTCGTGTAGAAATACAGCTTTTACATAGATGTAGGAGACACCAATATTTTTTTTTAATACAAAATTTTGCATCCTCACACTTTCATTTTTGTTCAATGTAAAACAACGAAAACCTTTCAAAGTTCGCAGATATACTGGCATGTAGAGTCAGTAGAGACATTTCACGGCATTCATTCATCTAAATTACCAGTTCCCTCGTAATGACAAGATAGTACAATCAATATAATCTTTTCACAGCATTCGGTGAATAGTTTATTAGCTATTTTATTGACAATCAAGTAATCAGACCGATGAGTCGAGGACTGGTTAAGAGTGTATTGGCTATACGAATCTTTTGCTCTTGTTGCCAAAATGACACCCCTTTGATTTTACTTGGCATTTAAATCCATTAGAAATGTTTAGCGCTCTTTCCTATGAGTGGGTCACATACGTTCAAGTCAAAACAAAAGAAAGTAATTCGACCTTAGGCACATGGAAAGAGAGCTCCTTGATCCACGTATCTCATTGATTTAGCTGATACGGTCGGAATGTCAAGCTGCTCAAACACCATTCCACCATGGGAATCCCAACCTTTAGACGGACGAGAAAGAAAAAGAGCTGAGGGGGCTGCTCTTTTCCTCACGCCCTCACTAATTCATCCTGCTTTTGACGTTTATTTGATCACGGTGCTGGCCCTTCCTCAAAATCGAGCATTCTCGAGAGCAAACCTCCTCAACGACGATAGTCAAAACCATCGGCATGGACGTACTCCGCCGGTTTCAAAGGGTGGAAGACAAAAGGGATCGACTTAGCCAATCGTGGGGCATCTTTGAAGTCATCAAAGTCCAGGAACAAAGCGGCCAAAGCCAGTCGAGTTTCTTCTAAACCGGCCACACCGCCCAGCACCATTAGATGCCAGTTCGACTTTAGACCGGTACTACATTGGACTTTTGGTATTTGACTGGAGTCACATAGAAAGGGAGGGGACCGACCACCTATCATTCTCCCTATGCTACTTAATTGGTGTTGTCCTGCTACTATTTATTGGAATCGACTTGTTAAACGGATGACTCTCGGACTATTGATGTATGTGAGTCGGCATAGACATGATCCTCTCATAGTCGGCAATATTTAAGGTGGTCGTTGCCTTACAAAATAACCCATATTGGCTGACCCAAATCGGTTATAAATGTTCTTGCTTAGGTACAATATGCATATCGACACGGGGCATTCAATCCAAGATGAATCTCCGCAAGGATGACTTTTTTTGGGGACGAAAATCCTCTCTCTCTTCTTTATATGCTCTCCTATAGTGCTTCGGTTATTTTATTATTGATTCATTGTGTGATAAATTTCGAAATTAACTTTTTTCACATGAATCAACCGTTGAAATGATTGAGGCATCAAAAGAGAAAACACAAAAAACGTAAGAAGTTCTCTATTAGAAAAAGTGAGATGCCATCTCCCAAATGAAGACGAAAACATCATTAAATATTTCGTAACATGCATCATACTTCCATAAGATTGATGTGATCCCAGGATTTATTGCGAGTCACGACTGGAAAACAACAGAATTTTTAACATTTACAAAATCACACCTCATACTATGCTCAACCAGTTGAATCAATAAAGAAATCCACCGAATATATCTCTCCAGCACCGAAACTGCTTTAAATCAGTGGCCCTCGCCGGAGCTGGGACCGGAGTTCTTGAAGGCGACGCTGGGGTAACGATGGCCCTTCCCTCCAGGGCTGGGCCCTCCTCCGGCCTCAATAGTCTTGACTTGCGGCGCCTCGATCAATGCTGCAACCCCATTCCCCAGGGCGTCGCCGGAAACAGGATCTGCGGCGACATTGCTCAGAGACCGAGCTTCTGACGCAAGAAGCAACGAGCTCATGAGTAGCGCCAGAAGCCAGAGAACGCAGGTAACAGTGAGGCAACTCTCGGGGTTTCTCGCCATTTCTGAGATGGGAAACGGAAAACTACTGATGGTCTATAATTCTCGGGCAAAATGCGACAGGACAAGTGAAGTCAGAAGATGCTGCTTTCGGGATGCGTTTGAGCTGAAGAGTGCAGGTTTGCATTGGTATTTATAAAGACTCGGGAAGGGAATGAACGGTTCGTGCAAAAGGACGGTCGAACGAAGGACTTAATGAACGAATCGTGATTGAATTTTGACAGGAGAGAGAGAATTCGATCCTCTCTCCGCGTGTAACTAGCACGTGGCGTGGTGGTGCTGCCGCCGTCTCCACGGCGTACGCGATCGCTTGCGTAAGTTTTTCTATTTATGAAAGTTGGACTTCCTTTGTTTGGAAACGTCAGGGAAGTTCACTACAGGGAGTGACGACGAAGCATGTGCATGGAACCTAGTACCGTAAGTCTGGGGTCCAAACTTGAAAATTGCTACTACATTCTGTCCAAATTTCAACTGCAAACCGTCGAATTTCAGAAATTGTAGATTGCACTTTTCTGTTCATCGGGATCGACTTTATTTACCCTTTTTTTTTTTGAAATTGGATTTTTTTTTTTTTTTTTACTTTTTCTGTCCTTTGCTCCGTGTTCTTTCGGATAAGAGTCTTAGCTTTTTACATCGTTTCAACAGACTAATTACTCAATAAAAAAATACAAACAAACAAACTGATTACAAATAACTCAATAAGCTTTCATTAAGAAATGTCATGAGGAAAAGGGAAATCAAAATGAAAATTGAGAAACTCGATAAAAGTAAATTGTTGGAGTTTTAGGGTGCGTTTGTTTCATGAAAAATTAATGAACAATAGAATATATTCCTAAAAGTGCTCATTTATGTTGTTTACAAAAATAAGTAAACGAAAAATATTTTCTTTATCCATAAAGATGTTTAGATATAATTTGTTGTAGATAATAAAAATAATTCTTCATTGATTAATAATTTTAAGCGATAATTTAAAAAAAATGCGATGAAATAAACCCACCTTAAAACATAACAATTTCTCTAGGATTGCAGGATAATACCGAATCAAAGAGCCTCAAAATTCGTAAAGGTGAAGAATAAAAAGAATAATCTTGACAACACTTAGCACAATTTCTCTGAAGTAAATTTTACCGTTTCGACTACCATGAAATACATTGGTGCTAAATTTGTATTAAACTTATTTAAGGTATATCTTATGTAGTTATGAATGGCATTACTATTATAGAAATCATAATATAATTGCAAAAGTTCATGAAATTCTTTTGTCGTTATATTGCAGCACTTTATTGGCACCCAAAAAGCAGGAGGGCCACCAGGTACAAGCTCATAAACTTCTATTATGATGGTTACTACTCCAATCTTTCTTTCTTTTTCTTTTTTAATGAGTAGAAATATCAATTCACAAGTCGTATAGTTAAAAAAATGGTTCACCGGCCCATTTTGCCACCTCTTTGGTGCCATTTTGGGAAATTTATTGAATCAATTGGAAACTTATTGTGCGGATGCTAATTCAGTTTTAAACTTGTCAAATTACTAATTTAATTCAAAAACTTAATGAAAAATTCTAATGTAATTGGTCTTAAAATTAGCCGAATTGACTATATTAAGATTTCGCGTAAAGGTTTAGAACTAAATTGATTAAATTAAAAAATTTAAAAATGATTTGGTATTAATGCAATAAGTCCAGAATTGATTTGAGGATCTACTCGTAACAAGTTTTGTCAACTATCCATCGAGCAACACTCACACACGCACCCCACGCACATTCTAGACATCTGGCCGACACCAAATTTGTCCCTTGTTGCGCGATGGCGGTGCCGCATTTTCGATGTTGACCAGAGACCTGACCCGTGTTGTGCAACGTAGCTGGCTATGAGTCACGTGCCTCTTTGCTCAACCTCGTCGCACGAGTCAAAGAGGACGGGGCAGCGACGGCGACAGGGAGGAGCTGGCGACAGTGAAACGCTCCATTTCGAAGTCTGGGTTGATCCCTTGATTCGTGATCTAACCATCAATTTTTCAGTTCTCAACCGAAGAAATTAAAACCATGGTTTACCTTTCCCTCCAAATACTTAAAATGGAAAAGAAAAGAAAAATTAAGTTTAAGAAAATATGAAAATATCACGTAGATTCTATATTGCAATGTTTTTACATTGCGAAAGGTTTGGGAGCATCGAGTTAACTTGAAATCAAAGTATTAGATCAATAAGATTCACAGAAAGAGTGAAAATCAAATCAAAATTATGTATGCCGAAAAACAATTTTTTACATGCCGTGTGTATTGCTTAAAGAGAGGTACATAGTTTCCGAAAGCAACATAATTACTCAAATGAATGTGGTTTAACATCGTTTAGGTCTAACCTTGTTTTCCTGGACATTTTAAATATGTTCAAGCTCTTCTGTAGGTGTGTAATATTTAGTTTCTCTTTCTGTCGATAAAACCCCCTCATCTCCCAAAACCTCTTCCCTCTTTTGAAGCTCTCCTGTAGGATCTCAGCTTCAGGCTCTTCCCAAAAACTGTTCACTCTTTTGAATTTTCATCCTTTCCATCAATATCGTTAGAAGCAGAAACCTACAACAAGTTGGGGGGGAAAAATAGTCCCCCTAGAACACATCCTTCCTCAATAACTCAGTCCAGAGAGGCGAGTTTCCGGAGAATAACTCTTCAACATGGCAATCCAAGCATTTCATCTGTCCTAAGCTTAGATGTTCGTTCGGTATCTATATCCATCTGCTGCAACATACTGCCCCTACTCCTAAATGGGTGATTATATCTTGCAATCTCCCACTAGAGTTATCAGTAGTATCGACATGCCGAACACAATTTTTGGGCTCCAAGCCAGATGCAACAAGCAACTCACGCTTGCTTTTCTCATTGACTTCAAGCTTATTTCTCAAAAGCTCATTCTCTTTCTCCAGTTTACTCACAGAATCAACATATAACTGAAGTCTGGAATGATGGATTTTACGCAACTGCGCATTTGTCTCCTCTGAATCAGTCTTTTGACTGGCAAAGCTAGTCAGCAATAAGAAATCTGCTCATTCATCGTGATGATTTCCTTAGTGAACATCTATATGCCGCTTAATCATGATTCATATTCTGTTCTTTCCTCTGCCAAATCTCGGAGCTAATGTTTCTTGCATTGTTGGGGTAATTTGATTGAGAACAGTTGGTTAACTGCAGAGGGTGAGGACACAGTGAAAATCATGTTGAAGCTTATTAGAGATGAATATCTGGAAAAGTAGCTTACTCGAAGACTTAATCAATGATTTGCACCGAAAATATTAGTTTTCATATATAAAAGACGAGTCTCTTAGTTACAGCTCATAAGAGAGGTAAGAGGCAAACAAAGATGCCCTCCAGTTCTAACTTGACTAAGGCTCCGAGTATTCCGAGAAAGTCGATGAAAATGGACACTCTCTTTTGTCACAAGTGTACCGGGATTCTAGTGACTCAAAAATTAATTTTTAATAGAGTTAAATTAATTTGAGGTTTTTGATGATCCAAAAATTAGTATATTAATTGGGTTTTTTCCAGCTATTAATTTTATAATTTTTCATGTTAGAGTTAGTCATAATTTTTCCTCTTCTTTTCACTAGGGCCATCCTAATTCCTAACTCCTACCTTCGTTTCTCTTTATTTTTACTTAAATAGCCATGTGAGAGACTAGGTCCAACTGATCCTATCTTTTTTGATAGTTTTAAAGTTGGTTCATCGTCAATGACATGAACTCACCATTACTAGTCTATGTCCTTGTGGCACGATTCAACGTCTGTGATTTGATTGGCAACATTTCTTAAATCACCAAATCATAGCTTGACTATAAGTATCTCAATAGCATTCAACTGAGCTCTCATAATTCATCATTTACGAATTGCGACAAATTATCTCCTGTGTAATAGGCATGGGGCAATTAGCAAGGATTTCAGCATCCCTCTCCGCAACAAGAAAAACCTAAAAAACTACTTTCTAACGTCAAAATTTCACTCGAAGATTCAAGGTTGATATAAGATGAATGATAACCTTATATCAAAGCCTTGCTTATAGGGGAATTGAAAAGCACAAATCAGTCCTCATAGGAGGTATACGTGCTTATCATTTAGAGGTGGCAAATGAGTGGGTCGGGTCAGGTATGCGTCAGATCGAAAATGGGTCGACTCATATCGACCCATTTAACCCGTTTTGACTCATATTCTTGTAGTGTAAATCTAGTGACCCATACCCGACCCGACCCGTATCCAACCCATACCCGACTCGACCCGTATCCGTATTACTAAAATCTACTTATTGTTAAAACATTTTTATGTAATACAAATTTTTAACAATTTTTATGCAATACAAATTTAATGGAAAATTTTTATAATTATTTTTAAAATATTTTTAAAAAATATAATTTTTAATTTAAAAAAATTAAAATATATATAATTTTTAATTATTTTCTTAAAAATATAATTTTTATTTTTTAAAATATAATTTTTATTTTTTAATAATTATTTTTATTTTTTTCCTATTTTCTTTTCTCTTTTTTTTTTTTTCTTCTCCTTCGGCCGGCTATTGGCCACGACGACGGCTAGCGACTGGCCACAGGCGAGATCGAGCTTGCCGGCGTCGGGCGGGGCTTGATCTCGCCGATTCGGCAAGGCCGAGGCTCCGCTCGACGCCGGCGAGCTCGAGCCTCGCCTCGCCGATGCGAGATCGAGCCTCGCCCGACGCCGCGAGCTCGAGTCTCGCAGATCCGGCGAGGCTCGAGCCTCGCCAACGCCCGGCGAGCTCAAGTCTCACTAGATCCGACGAGTCTCGAGCCTTGCGTCGAGCGAGACTCGATCTCACTAGAGGCTCGATCTCGCAATCGGCGAGGCCCCCCCCCCGACACCGGCGAGCTCGAGCCTCGCCGGATCCGGTGAGGCTCGGCCTCGCCGACGACTAGCGAGGCTCGAGACTCGCCGGATTTGGCGAGGCACATCGTCGCCGGCCGACCGGCGGCGGGCCATCGCCCGCCGGCCGCCGCAAGGAATGAAGAAAAGAAAGAAAAAGAAAAAGAAAAAGAAAAGAAAAAAATTGAAATATAAATAATAATTATAATTTCAATTTTTTATTAAAAAAACTTTTTTATAAATTAAAAAAAAAAAAGCCAAGGGTTTAAACTTTAAAATGGGTTTCCTTATAACCCATTTAGACTATTTCTTTTTGTGTTTTACATTCACTAACCCATTTCTGACCCATATTTAACATTCACTTGACCTATTTCCGACCCATATTTAACTTTCACTTGACTCATATATGACCCATTTAACTTAAAATGGGTCATAATATGGGTTTTTGACCCATATTGCCAGCTCTATTATCATTCAATGAAATGATCTAATAATCATCGCAGAACAAGTATGATCAAATTGGCTGCAAAGCCACGTAAATGGCTTTACTTTCCTTGGGAGAAGATACATAAAATTTTGAAAACTCAAAATCAATCTTCTTCTTCTTTTTTTCGAGAAATTCGCATTTTTCATGATGTTCTCGAAAAGTTATGCTAAATAAAAAATACCGCCCAAAAAGATTGTTGGAGTGTGAGATAGGCACTTTGGAAGTTTTGCTCTTTCAAATTCATTGCTATAGGACGAATAATAGGAGACACGCTCTAACAACATGATTCTTCCTATTTTCGAGAACTTCTATGTTTTTTTATGATATTTCTCTCAAAAAGTCATACAAAATCAAATGAATCATCACTCGAAAAACTTGTCGGAGTGACGAGTTAGACACTTTTTCTCTTTCTACCCAACAAGAGAACCGGTGATGTTAAAAACTTTGCCGTTTGAACAGATACTACGCCATGAAGTTTTGATTTTTGTACCCATCTAGAGCTTCTTTTTCGGGCGACTTCCATACCGACTTGCAGAAATATGGTGAACTCTTGCTATTGGGTTATCGCCAATAGTTCTGGAAGGTGCCAAAGAGGCTGTGCATTTGGTCTTTACTAGACTAATGTTTCAGACAAGAGTGTTAATGGTATACGATTGCCAGCTCAAATTTCACTCTCTTTAATGGTGCGAAACTGTTCTAATTATAGTTTTTCGGGATTAATTTACTTTTTTCTGCTTCTGTTTATGGTTTTTTGTGTTTGATTAGTCTCGTATTTTGTTGCACAATAATCAAACTCATGATTGCCTATTTTAACCTTGTCCACCCAAATCTTCTCTTAATATATCAAGATAATTAACCGGAAGAAAAAAAAATCCAAAACAATCCATGTATACCTAAGGAGTTCAATTATTTTTAGAGTGAAAGTGTATCAGAATAATGAGATTGGATTATTCCTAACTTCAGTATTTTTCTTAGAGTATAAAAGCTTTGTAGTCGAGTTTTACTTTCTCTATGCACTTTATTGATTTCCTTTGGGAAGTGTATCATTCAATTCTAGCCATTGAGTAGATCTGTCAAATTGGTGAGTTTGGTCATAAATGATCTGACATAAATAGATCTATTTAACCTATTTTGATCAATTTCTATGCAATACAATTTACTAACTCATGTATGATCTAACCTGTCCAAATCTATACCCAACCGACCCATATTGTTAAAACACTTATATATTTAAATCAATTTAGAAAATTTATAACCAAACTGAGGTGCGAGTGTAGAGTAATATTGGTAAACATCTAGGTGAAATACACGTTGTTCAAGATATTGGAGGTGAGGTGAGAATGCGGAGTAACAATAAGCTTCCATATTGTAGTTTAGAACAAAACCTCTACGTGAAATACGCGTAAGGAGCCCTTGAAATGGAGGTAAACCTCATATGAGGTCCACTTCTCCATTTAGCATGCCTAATTTAAATTTAAACTTATGTTTCCTTCGAGAAAAATGAATATTTAAAAAAATTTTTCTGAAAAATTATCACTTGAAATAGTTATTTAATGCAAAATGTTTCATTATTGACAAAAATTTATGTCTTAATATTTCTATGAACATTTTCATTGAGGATGAATTTTTTTTTCGTTCATTCATTTTTGTAAGCGATATAAGTAATTATTTTTTAAATCAATTTTTTTTTTCATGAAGCAAACACACGTGAAAAGTTGCTTTTGAAATCAAACTCAGTATAGCATGGGTTTCTATATGAAGCAACCTTCCCAGAGGTGGATCACCTCGAGGGAAAGTTAATGGATTGCTATACGAGAACAAAGGTTCTTCTCATGAGGCTATTGCTTGCGTTTAGTGCAAGTTCTCCCAAGAACTACAAATCGCAACTTGGTATTCGGTACTCAATTATGTGATTAAATTTACCTACGGAGCCACCACTAACTTGTTATGGATCAATTAGACACTCAGTAAAATGCGGGACCACATTTTACTTTTGCGAAGTAGAGATTCGTGAATATTGGGACTTAGTTACGCTAGATTAATCTAATGCCCTTTTGGTACATTTTTTTTATTTCAAAAATATTTTACATGTGGACTTTATTCATTTTTACCCTATGCCACTAACATATAAGAGGTGATCATACTAGTGTGCACTCAAGAAAGTAGCATCTGATAATCAATGTAGTGAATAGATTGGAGGTTGGGACACCTGGAGTGCCAAAACTTGGCACGGAGAGACATTTAAGTGCCAAAACTTTGGAAAAGTACACTTAAGTGCTAGTTTCGGAGTAAAATGGATCACTTAAGTGTCACTCCGGCCAAAATCCGGCCAAATTGCTGACGTGGTAATTTTCCGATGAGTTGAGTGCAAAACGGTGTCGTTTTGCACGCTGACGTGGCGAGAAAATGCAAAAATGACGTCGTTTTGGTTCTGATGTGTAAATAATTAATATAAAAATTAATTAAATTAAATTTAAACTTAATTTTATTTAAAATATTAAAAAAATTAAAATTTAAAAAATTTTAAAAAAAAAAAAGGGCCGACGACGGAGGGGGGAGGGTTGGCCCGGGTCACCGACCCCGAACGACCGCGGCGGTGAGGGCCGTGACCCTCGCCCCCGGATCTGGGCTAGGGCTCGCGAGCCCTCGCCTACCCTTGGCCGGGCTCGCGACCTCGGCCGATGCTCCCCCACCATCGTCGGCCCTTCCCGGCGGCGGTGGTGAGGAGTCAGCCCTCATCCGCCCCCTTCGCCCCCCCTTTTTTAATTTTAAGTTTTTTAATTTTAGAATATTTTAAATAAAATAAAATAAAATAAAATTAATTTTTATATTAATTATTTACACATTAGAGCCAAAACGATGTCGTTTTTGCATTGTCTCGCCATGTTAGTGTGCAAAATGATGCCATTTTGCACCCAATTCGCCGAAAAATTGCCACGTCAGCAATTTGGTCGGATTTTGGCCGGAGTGGCACTTAAGTGATCCACTTTACTCCGATTTTGGCACTTAAGTGTACCTTTCCGAAGTTTTGGCATTTAAGTGTCCCTCCGTGCCAAATTTTGGCACTTGGGCTGTACTTCTGCCGAATAAATTGCAAAAGACTTTAAGAACCTGAATGTTCTAAGCAAGTGATAACTCTATTTTAGATAGTTAAGCTTGATATTTGCAAAGTTTTGTTGAAGTTTGGATGAACTTTTTGCTTCTCATGTAATTTTATTGAATTTTGTAGGAAATATGACTTTCGGATTCATAAGGGACTATGAGCATCATTTGTAGAACATGCTAGGACTATATGCGTAATTTTTCCATGTGTCTATGTTAGATTTGCATATCAGTCCCTATGCCTCAATATTTTCCAAAATGTCTTAGCGTCTTCCAGAATATCTTAATATCTTCTAAAGATTTTAGTATCTTCTAGAATATTTTATCTTCAAGGAAAAGCCAACCAAGAGCTAATGGGAGGCTAACCTAGGGTAGATTTTTAGAGGCTATGTAAACTCCTTTTGTGCCGCATATTTTAGATTTCGGAGTCTTGGAGCCGCCATTAGATTTTAGGTTTTCTTAGTTAGCTTTTATGCTCCTATTTTATTAGTGCAATTGGCACATGTCAAGGAAAGAAGGAGGAAGCAAACCCGAACCTATTTATGACTCAAATTGGTGAATTGGTTTTAATTTAGTATTATGTTATCTTCATTTTTTGTTGTTAGTTTAGCTTTAATTATGTTCTAAATTTCTTTTGTCAGAGCTACAATGGATTTTAACTATGATGATTAATTTTCAAGACTTGTTCATGCAATATAATTGTTTTGATTGTGATGTTCTCTATCAATATCTTAATGCTTTTAAAAGTTTGGCCAACTTTTAAATGATTTTCGATATATGCATGATACCGGGTGGAAACTGCAAGCATGGGCACTAGTGATATTGAACCATAAATTAAATCTAGGTCAAGATATACTAGGTTGTTTGTGTGGTTGCGATAGTAGATCTAGGTTGAGACTACTTAAATTAAATTAGGGAATTTAAGAACTTAATGCTTTTAGGTAGTTTAAATTCACCTAAGATTAGTGTGGGTTAATATATCTAATTAGGGATTATTAGACTGAGGTTGGCTTATAATCTAACTTAGGGAAATTCCACCAACACGATTGGGAATTAATTTATTGCATGATAAGTTAAGAGAATTGATTATGAATGGTTATGTGGAGTTGAATGTTCTAACGCTTTGTGATCTTGGTTAAAATCTTGAAATTTGCCTTGTTAATTTTCGGTTTGCTTTAAATTATGGTTACTTTGCAATTTTAATTAGCTTTTGAATCCTTTAATTTTTGGCTCTTTTATTCAGTCTTTTAATTGGTTTAGTTCCCTTTTTACTTGCCTTTTCAACTTGGTTAGTTAAATATTTGGATTGATCACATTTGCTAAGTTATTGGATAATTCAAGACAATTCTGGTAGGGATGATACTCACTCATCACTTTGTTACTTGTAGATATTGTGCACTTATAATTCACCTAGCAAGTTTTTGGTGCTCTTATCGGGGATTACTTTCATAATTTTCCAATTGATATTGATATTGGGCAATTATTGATGTAGAATAGCCTTTATTTTGTTTTTAATTTGTTTCTTTTGTAGGCCAAACCCACCTATCTATAAAAGGTGGTAGGAGCATTGCATGACCCAAAGCTAACAAGGAGACCTTAAAGAGTTTGATCTTGAGATTGAAAGGACCTTTTTAGGAGAAGAAGAGAGCCTACTTGATATATGTATTATTTATCAAATTTCTATTAGTGATTATGTGAGTTCCCTGCAAGTAGTGCCAAAAAAGGGAGATATGATTGTTATAATCAATGAAAATAATGAATTAATTCCAACTAGAATGGTTATGGGTTGATGAGTTTGCATGGATTATAGAAAGTTGATGATGTCACTCGTAAGGATCACTTTTCTTTGCCTTTTATTGATCAAATGTTAAGAAACTTGCAAGACGTGAGTATTATTGTATTTTAGATGGATATTCATAGTATAACCAAATCCCTATTGTACCTAATGATTAAGAAAAGATTATATTCACTTGTCCTTATGGTACATTTGCATATGAAGGATACATTTGGTCTTTATAATGCACTCGCCACTTTTCAAAAATGCATGATGGCTATTTTTCTGATATGATAGAGAAATACATTGAGATTTTCATGAATGATTTCTCTGTTTTTTGGTACATCTTTTAGTTCATGCTTGCATAATTTAACTTTAGTATTACAAAGATGCGAAAAGACTGACCTTGTACTAAATTAAGAGAATTGTCATTTTATGGTACAGGATGGGATAGTGTTAGGCCATAAAATCTCTACTAAAGGTTTTAAAGTGGACCGGACCAAAATTGAAGTTATCTTCAAATTGTCACCTTCTACTTTTATGAAATTACTTTAAGGATTTTTAGGATATGTAGGGTTTTATAGGCGATTCATAAAGGACTTCTCCAAGATTGCAAGACCACTCACAAAATTTCTCTAAAAAGATGCTAAATTTGATTTTAACTCTAAGTATTCGCAGGTATTTGAGACCTTGAAGGAGAAGCTAATTTTGAATCTTGTAATGACGTCACTGGATTGGAGCATGCCTTTTGAATTGATGTGCGATGTCAGCGATTACGTCGTTGGAGCCGTGCTTCGTCAAAGAAATGATGGAATTTTTCGAGCCATACATTATGCTAGCCAAACCTTTAATGGAGCCCAATTGAATTATATCACCACTGTTGACACCTAAATTTTGGCGATCTGGTCATTTATTTATTGCATAGAAAATTAGGGGTTAATTTTATCCCTGAAAAAAAATTAATTGCATAGCATATAGATTTAGGTGCATTTATTTTTAGTTTGCATGTTTTGCATTTATTTATTGGACCGGTGGTGGATGGGTTTGAATTAGTGGTTCTGAGCTTTAAATTGACAGGCCGGCTAAGCCCACAAAGCGAGCAAATTGGCTCAAGCCCGTTTTTTTTAATTATCGAAAATTATCTCGTAAAAAATAAGAATTTGAAAATTTTCGAGATATGATGGGATTTTTTGGATAGGGCGAGTGGAAAAAACGAATATTACGCAAATATTGTGTTTGCGGAAAAAATCTTTGTGGATATCAATTTGGAAAAATTAAAACCCTAGTCTGAGGCTTATAAATAGATTATTCTTGTAGGGTTTTCGAGGAGACCACACATTAAACATACGGCCACCATTGAGAGGAGGCCACATATTGAATACACGGCCACATCCATGGGGTTTTTCTCTCGGGTTTTCTAGGTTGAAAATTGAAGACAAAAGGGACTTCGTTTTTAGGGTTTTGGGAAATCAAAAAAGGGAGAAGCGTAAAGGCAGAAGACAGGGGGTGATTTGACCCCTACTGTTCATCATCTCCCCAAGCTTGCTGCCCACGCTGTGCTTCATCCACGACTGCCTGGTGCTTCTCCGCCTCACCGCGCAACTACCGCTGTCCACCGCACCCGCGTGGCTGCTCCGAGAGCCCGTCGTGCCTGCAGCGCCTCCATTTTCGACGCCCCTGATCTGGTCTTGATCTGCTCAGCCCGGAGTCCAGCGAAGCCACCGCCTCCTTCCCGCGGCACTAGCAGCTACGCCCGAGCCTTTCGCGACGCCAGAAGCCGTTCTCGTCGCGCCTGCTGCCGGAAGCCTCCACCGAAAGCCCAAATCGCCGGTCTGCTGCTCCGCCTTCCGCCAGATCTGGACCCCTTGCTCTCGCCGTCGATTGAAGTCCGGATCCGCGCGCCGCTGCTCCTGTTCCAACTGACCCGCAGCCGCGCCTCTGTCCCTCACGGCCCGACGCCGCTCCTCTGCCCACGACCCAGGATCGATCGCCGAGGTCCGACGCCCTGCAGCTCCCTCTCCGGGTGAATCCCGCTGCAACCCGAGCCTCCGCCCGCCTGCCGGTTCGTTTTCTCCGGAGCTCCGAACACCGGCGACCCATCACCTCCGCGACCAGCTGTGCCTGCTGCCTTCTCTTCACCAGAGCTGCCCCTGCCGGACCTCCGACCAGCTGCTCTTGGTTGAGCACCACGGGCTGCTGAGCCCTATTTTGGAAAAAAAAAAAAAACAGAAAAGACAAAAAAATCAGATTAGGTAGTTTTTTATTATTTTATCTTTATTATTTTTATATAGTTTATGTTTTTATAGTTTTTTTTAGTGTAATTATTCATTGATACATGATTGATATTCCAACATGAATTAGTCCCTCAAATAAGGGATTGACAGTCCGATTTTCACGCCCGAAATCCGACTCGCAATCCCTTGTAAAAATCGTCAATCCGATCTCACGCCCGAGATTCGATTCGCGATTTAATTTTAAGATTGGCCAACCCGATCTCATGCGCGAGATATGGTTCGCCAATTTTTGGATATCAATCTTATCTTGTTTGATTTCTTTATAGGGCGTTTTGGTTCAATTTTATTTTCGTAAAAGAAAATCAAAAAAAAAATATTTGAGTTAGGATTAGATTTGCTTTAGAATATTTCTTATTTTAGAGTTATCTAGAATAGGGATTTTATTTCGAATTTTTAAACAAAAATCCAAAAAATGTGTTTATTTAGGATGTTAGTTTGCACGTTTAATTATGTGTCAATTTTAATTTCGAATTTCAAAAAATAGGAAAAAAATTAGAATTAGAGCATTATTTGCACGTCATTGCATATTAGATAAAATTGCATGTTTAATTTTAGGTCTAGATAGATCTTTAGATGAATTGCATGATAGGTTAGTTTTTTTAAAATGCATGTTTAGAAAGCATTTAGAATAGATAGTATTTCACTTTAGTTTGCTTTTCATTTTTAGTGATTTTAATTACGAATTTTCGTTAATTAAAAAATCATATGCATGTCATGTAGAATTAGATTCATGAAAAGCACGTCATATAGAATTAGGTTCATGAAATGCACGTCATCTAGGGATTATTGCTAGAGATCATTTAATTAGAAATTGCCAGTCATTAGAATTAGGTCATTTTTGCTAATTTAGATTGCATATTTAATTATTGCATGTTCATTAAGAAATCATTTTATTTTACTCATTCATGTAGTTTAGGACATTTTGCCATGCCATATTATTTCATATTAGATTAGAAGCATTGCATTGCATTGCATATGGACTATGCTCTCGTTTAAAAAAGTGAAAGCAAAAATTTAGTGATTACTTGTTAATTAGAAATCATATCTAGGATTGCTGATGTGAATTCTAATCTAACATTGCAGATGCTTTCGATGCTATGAGGTAAGTCTTGCATTTTATTCATTGTTTTATCTGGGTGTTAAATTGGTGGTTTGCGCACTCGCATGATAACCTCACATGTTAGGGAGATAAATTAAAATCAATTCAAACTGCTTGCCAAACATTTTTCAAAAACAAAAGAGAAAGGTACCGAAAGGGCGTTAGAGAAATCTAACGTAATCAAGTCCCCGTATCCAAAATCTCTGGTTTGTAGAAGTAAAATAATTCTCCCATTATTTTACTTAGGTGTCTAATCGACCTACCGTAAACTGATTAGTGGCGACTCCTAGTTGAAAATCCATTTGTATGTTAAAAACTTGAACATTAAGTCGCGAATTGGTATGGGCTTGGGAGAGCCCGAGTTAAGTCTAGGCTTAACAATCCATTAGCCAAAGTTTAGGTGGTGCACCCGAAAAATTGGTCGTGACAGCTTGGCGACTCCGCTGGGGACTTGTGTTTAAACACTTAGTGGACTTAGGCCAATTTTTCTTTTCTTTTGAAAAATATTTTTGTTTGGCAGCAAGGATCCTAGGTATGTCCCTAACATTTTCAAGGTGTTAAATGTTCTTGCAGGATGGGAGGTATAAGGGGAAGTGTTTGATAACCTCTGTTTTGTAGGGAGGTGAAGGAATGTATGGTTTATTTTCAAATGATTGAAGTGTTGTTTGATATAAACTGTCATGCATGCCCTGCATTTTACACTACACTTTTGCACACACAACCCCTGCCGCCGGACTCCGGGCCGCATAGGATCATTTAGGATGGTGTTGAGATGGATACCACTCCGACCGCATGCTCGCGGTACGAGTCGCCCATCTCAATCCCGAAGTTTCTTTCATGGTGTCAAGAGTACCCACCTCGGTCCGCATGCCCGCGACCCGGTCGGCTCTTTGACCAAGCCGAAGTCATGAGGACCCGACATAGTCCACACGCCCGTGGCTAGTCGATCATCCTTGTGGCTTCACATTGCTAAGCCTGTCTAGAGTAGAAATCGAGCCTCACATTTCATGCGTTTGTCTATGTGATTGCCATTGATTTTCCTTGGTGAAGTAAGTCTTCTATCCCTATACTATGCAATTTTACTTATTTTGGCAAACTTTAGTCCGTCCATCACAATCTAGGTGTGGCATTTGATCTAATTCCTTTGTCAATTAAGAATGAAATGAGGAAATTGTCATGCAATGAATCATTTGGAAAATGAAAAAATTGGAAATTTGTTTTCAATTCGTGTCTTGGCTCTTCCTAGTTCATGTTTAGGAAATTTCGTCCCTATTGGGGCATCCCATGTCTTTGTTTTACTAGTTCATTTTTAGGAAATCCTCTTCATGTGTGGACTTTTCTTGACTAAAAATAGATTGTTGTCATGGATTGGCTCTCTATTTACACCTTTGCTTACATATTTTCGTTTATTTGAATTAGGTGATAACGGATCCTCCACGTTCGCCTATTATTACACGATCGAGAGCTAAGATGGCTGACCAAACTGAAATGCGTGATCGTATGTCCGCCGTGGAAGACCAACTCAAACAATTGCTCACCTCTATGCAACTCATGACAACTCAAATCCAATCCTTTCGAGCGAATCCGACTCCCGCACCCGCTCTCCCGAGATAGTTGTTCCGAAGCAAGCAAACAAGGTTCAAACGATTGACGACGACATGCCCGAGCCGGAAGATGACTCGGTCCTTGTTGGAAAGGCCAAACTTGACAGCGTTCCCAAGACAGATCAAGATGAGCGTGTTACAAAACTGGAAGAGAAAGTGAGACAGGCTGCAGGAGTCACAAAGTTCACTCCCGTTTGACCTCTCGGTCTATGAGAAGGTCAAAATGCCGAGCAAGTTCAAAATGCCGAGTTCGAGAAATATGATGGTACTTCCCGCCCGAAAGCTCATTTGCGAGATGTACCACGTACGAATGGCCCAATATGTCAAAAATGAGCCCCTCATGATTCAATCATTCCATGCGAGTTTGACTGGGCCCGCACCGAACTGGGTACATAATGAAGAATGTAAACCTCCTTGACACTGGAATGAAGTGACCGATGCATTCCTCAAGCAATATAAGTTCAACATGGACATTGCACCTTCTCGAGAGGACCTTGAGAGGATGGAGAAGAAAAAGAACGAGTCGTTCAAGGAATATGCTGTGAGATGGCGAAACCTAGCGGCTCAAATCACTCCTGAGCCTACAAATAAGGAGTTGATGAAGTTGTTCATCAAGACTCTCCCGTCTGAGTTCCGTACCCGAATGGCTAGTACATACGTGGAGAACTTCAATCAACTTATCCCGGTGGGTGAGCAAATTGAGATTGGGCTGAGAGATGGATGGTTCGACGAATCGACTCATCAAGGCAAAAGGTTCACCATGAAGAAAGACAAAGAACCAAGCACGGAAGTCAATGTTACATATGCACAATCTAGCAAGCCTCCGGTTGTTCATGTCCCTAAGAATCAACAAGGGGAAGGCCGACCGTCCGCTCCCCGACAATTTGTTAAAAGGCAGTTCACTCCTCTTCCCGGCCCTCTCGTCCCGGTCTTAAAGGTTCTACAAAAGAAGGGGTTGCTGTCCTATGAGCCAAAGCGACCCAATGCTGAAAAATTTTCCAACTACGATCCCTCCAAGAAATGCGAGTACCATATGGGGGAAGTAGGACATTCGACTGATGAATGCATAACTTTGAAGCATAAGGTGCAAAACTTACTGGACACCAAAGCGTTCACCTTCGCACCGCTCAACCGAATGTCGAAAAGAATCCTCTACCCGAGCATGAGGATAGGGTGAATGCCATTGATGAAGGACCTTTGGAAGATATGGGCCCTGACCCGCAAGAGTAACTTATTACTTTTGCACATTCCCTTGCGCGGGAATTTTTATCACTTTCTAGGAATTTTATCGCTTTTTAGGAGTTATTATCGCTATCTAGTGATTGTTTTCGATTTCTTCTTTTTCACTTTCTTTTTAGGACTTGAATTCGCATTTTCCATTCAATAAATTGTAATTGATTGATGAATTTCAATAAAATTACAAAGTTTTATTTTGAGGGCACGATGAGGTACACCAAACCAGCCCCGTGATGTTATCCAGCCGATAAACAAAAAGAAAGATCCAAGGAGAATTCTGAGGCATGGGCTTCATCATGCTTTCCCATGTGACAATGTTAAAAAAATGTCTTTCCAATTGCTTTTCAAAAAAAAAAAATCTTTCAAAAAAAAAATGATTTACCCTGTTTGACTTTTTAATCCATCTATTTTCCATTTCAAGGACGGTCATATAACATGCAAAGGTATGAAAATGGTCTAATCCAATGCAACAAGTGCTGACAATGATGGTCCCGAAGACTCGATCGAAGATGCCATTGAGGTGCAGCGTAGCTGGGAACAACATGAAAGAGCCAAGGCTCTTACATCCAATCAGACCGTCACTATTAATTAAGGTGACACTGAAGATGCTAAGGAGGTAAATGATCTTGTTCTAAAGGAGATGTTTGCCAAATTTTCCAGATCCTAGGGGCAATTTTGCTCCAAATTACATGAAGAAGGTACTTCCTGGAGGTGCCTTGATCCTGGCAAAATGGATAGTTGTGAGTTTTCTATTCCAGTTAATTCTGATGTCGTCAAGAAGTATTACTCATGATTGAATTTTCCATGTCATGTTTTGAACTGCAATCATTTTTATGATGAATAAATTGCCTCAATGAGTTGCAAATTCAGTGGTCCAAATTTGTTATATATCTTGCATGTTTTCCTTGATGAATTGTGTGAGATAAATTGAATGTGTCAAATGGGATACTTTGGAATGATGAAAGGCAAGCTGTATTCCATACACTGTCTCATACACTAACCCCCAGTGAGTTATGTGGAAAAATTCCATGCCCGCAAGGAAAAGGGTGATCTCGCAAAGGGTACGTCAACTGAAGTGACAAGAGGCAGTTTCTTTTGCTACCCGAAACACTACAGGTATAACCATTGTTTAGCCCTTTGAGCCGATACACATGAAGATCTTTTTAAATTATCCCTGTCAATGATCATCCCATACTGGGACAAAATTTGAAGTGAATGATAGGAATTTTCTTACTCACACTTGCATCAATCTTCGAGTATTGCTTTCGCAGTGTAACTTGTACGATAATTTGAAGTGCCTTAGGATGACGAAGAGCAATTTTTTTCTCTATCCTATACACTTTCATCCATTGCATAGCCCACTTGAGCATGTGAATTCGTTTCATATTAAACCTAGTTGGTGATCATCCCCCACACTTTGGGCAAGGCAGAGAAAAGAAAAAATTCAAATGGCATGGGCTAGAATGATAAAAAGGAAGCTGTGTGAATCCAAAGAAAATGAGTGCAAAAAATGGGGCATGAAAAAGCAAAGGTGTGCCTGGTAAAAGCAAGGCCGATGCCCGAAAAGAGAAAAAAATCAAACACTTGATGTAGTGAGTCATATCCCCAACAGGGTGGTACTAAAAACTTAAATGCTGAGATGTTGCAATCGGTGGAGTTGTGATATGAAGAAAATCTTCAATTGTGAAGAAGAAAATTGGTGGAAATGTCAAAATGATCACCAACTTTGACCCCTAAACACTTTTTGAGCCTGATGATCCTTTCATTTCTCAACCCATTAACCAAGCCTACGTTACGTCCCTTGCAAAGTCTCTTCAGATTAGGGCACTTGAATTAACGTAAAAGTTCATATGTTTGAGAACATCGCCCGAGGAAGTGCGAATAAGACAATTTCTGCCTCATTTCGTATGTTTCTTGACTTGTAAACCCAGAGATGATTGCGGAATATTACTCATTTTTCAATAACCTTGACTCAAAGAGTCTCATTTGCTAAGCCATTGACCAAGCC
This sequence comes from Eucalyptus tenuipes, assembly GCA_014182365.1. Classification (NCBI taxonomy): domain Eukaryota; kingdom Viridiplantae; phylum Streptophyta; class Magnoliopsida; order Myrtales; family Myrtaceae; genus Eucalyptus; species Eucalyptus tenuipes. The sequence goes on from CM024542.1 coordinate 2,219,798, forward strand.
CGCATTACGGTCCTTGTTAAAGACCTCTCAGATTGGTAAGGTCGTGCCACTTGCGAGATTGCTCAGACCCTTGTTAGGCATGATGATGGAGAGGTAGAGTGATAGTTAAAATCCTGCATCAAAGGACAGGATGAAATAGCCATTTTAATGAGGATGAGTGAAAAGTCCTTTCAGACTAAAAGATCCCTCACTTGACACATCCATGACACTCATGTGTTTAGATTGGAATAATCTTTTGAAATCTTCCCAATGGAAATTAGGTGATTCATGATTAATAGAAGTCATCACACGTGAATCTCTCTTGGATTGAAGCATGTTTGTGATTACAAATGCATGTTGCCTCTCCTCTGACCATGTTTTGCGGGAGACATATCCCTAAGGATCGAGATGTTATCGAGGTAAGTATATCTCTATCCATACCCTAAATACTTGTCATTTCACAGGTATTCCCCCTCAAGTATACCTACACTCAACTCGATCGAGCTGTCCCTCAGAGTTTTTCTCCAGATTCAGTCTGATTAAGGCGACCGAAGAAAGGTTCGAGTCCTGGTTAGATGATCTGCGTTGCAATACTAGGCGACCGTAGAAAGGTACGGGTCCTAGATATATAACACCAGCTATCTTGAATCATTCTACCCTCCTTGAAGGTAAGATATTCCAGGTAGGTTTCTTTACCGTTTGCATCAGTATTTCCATACAAATTGCATTCCAAAATTTTGACATCTCAGTTTGGATCTAGATGTCTCAATTCTTTTCGTTGACATTTCACTCTGGATGTGAATGTTCTTCAATCTTTCTCGTTATACCTTAGTCGGATCTAGGTATTTTGAGTACAAAAATCTTGACATCTCCGTCCTGGGACCCGGATGTCTTGATTATTTTCGTTGAACATTTCACTCTAGATGTGATGTTCTTCAATCTTCCTCGTTATACCTTAGTCTCGGATCTAGGTATTTCGAGTACAAAATCTTGACATCTCTGTCCGGACCCGGATGTCTTGATTATTTTCGTTGAACATTTCACTGGATGTAATGTTCTTCAATCTTCCTCGTTATACTTTAGTCTCGGATCTAGGTATTTCGAATTCAAAATCTTGACATCTCGTCCGGACCCGGATGTCTTGATTATTTTCGTTGAACATTTCACTGGATGTGATGTTCATCAATCTTCCTCGTTATACCTTAGTTTGGATCTAGGTATTTCGAATTCAAAATCTTGACATCTCCTGTCGGACCCGGATGTCTTGATTATTTTCGTTGAACATTTCACTATGGATGTGAATGTTCTTCAATCTTTTTGTTATACCTCGCTGGATCTAGGTATTTCGAGTTTCAAAATTTTGACATCTTTGTCCGGACCCGATGTCTTAATTATTTTCGCCTAAACATTTCACTTTGGATGTGAATGTTTTTCGAGCTTTCTCGTTATATCTTAGTTTGGATCTAGGTATTTTGAGCTTTTTTAAAAAAATCTTGACATCTCGATGCCCTGGACCGGATGTCTTGATTCTTTCGTTGAACATTTCACTTTGGATGTGAATGTTTTTCGAGCTTTCTCGTTATATCTTAGTTTGGATCTAGGTATTTCGAGCCTTTTTAAAAAAATCTTGACATCTCAGTCTGGATCTGGATGTCTCAATTCTTTTCGCTGAACATTTCACTTTGGATGTGAATGTTCTTCTCAATCTCAATGTCTTAATCTATTGCCTGTTACACTCTTCAAGGAACCTGAGTGAGAGTTTGGTACTTGTGGAGTAAATGGGACTTTATCATGTACCTCAGGATGCTCTACCGCACTGATTGGTAAGTGAATGTAGGTACGTTCTTTCCTTTTGCATCATGCATTTGCATTAGCATTTCCATGCGTCATATAAATTGCATTTCAAAATGGGATTCATTTTCAAAAAAAAATCATTCAGTGCATGTGCATAGTCAAAATTTACGTCTCAATTTATCTTTGAAGGCAACCTCTGCGAGCTCACCTTCAAAGAGGGGCTGTTGACACCTAAATTTTGGCGATCTCTGTCATTTATTTATTGCATAGAAAATTAGGGGTTAATTTTATCCCTGAAAAAAATTAATTGCATAGCATATAGATTTAGGTGCATTTATTTTTAGTTTGCATGTTTTGCATTTATTTATTGGACCGGTGGTGGATGGGTTTGAATTAGTGGTTCGAGAGCTTTAAATTGACAGTAGGCGGCTAAGCCCACAAAGCGAGCAAATTGGCTCAAGCCCGTTTTTTAATTATCGAAAATTATCTCGTAAAAAATAAGAATTTGAAAATTTTCGAGATATGATGGGATTTTTTGGATAGGGCGAGTGGAAAAAAACGAATATTACAAATATTGTGTTTGCGGAAAAAAAAATCTTTGTGGATATCAATTTGGAAAAATTAAAACCCTACCGAGCGCTTATAAATAGATTATTCTTGTAGGGTTTTCGAGGAGACCACACATTAAACATACGGCCACCATTGAGAGGAGGCCACATATTGAATACACGGCCACATCAATGGGGTTTTTCTCTCGGGTTTTCTAGGTTGAAAATTGAAGACAAAAGGGACTTCGTTTTTAGGGTTTTGGGAAATCAAAAAAGGGGAGAAGCGTAAAGGCAGAAGACAGGGGGTGATTTGACCCCTACTGTTCATCATCTCCCCAAGCTTGCTGCCCACGCTGTGCTTCATCCACGACTGCCTGGTGCTTCTCCGCCTCACCGCGCAACTACCGCTGTCCACCGCACCCGCGTGGCTGCTCCGAGAGCCCGTCGTGCCTGCAGCGCCTCCATTTTCGACGCCCCTGATCTGGTCTTGATCTGCTCAGCCCGGAGTCCAGCGAAGCCACCGCCTCCTTCCCGCGGCACTAGCAGCTACGCCCGAGCCTTTCGCGACGCCAGAAGCCGTTCTCGTCGCGCCTGCTGCCGGAAGCCTCCACCGAAAGCCCAAATCGCCGGTCTGCTGCTCCGCCTTCCGCCAGATCTGGACCCCTTGCTCTCGCCGTCGATTGAAGTCCGGATCCGCGCGCCGCTGCTCCTGTTCCAACTGACCCGCAGCCGCGCCTCTGTCCCTCACGGCCCGACGCCGCTCCTCTGCCCACGACCCAGGATCGATCGCCGAGGTCCGACGCCCTGCAGCTCCCTCTCCGGGTGAATCCCGCTGCAACCCGAGCCTCCGCCCGCCTGCCGGTTCGTTTTCTCCGGAGCTCCGAACACCGGCGACCCATCACCTCCGCGACCAGCTGTGCCTGCTGCCTTCTCTTCACCAGAGCTGCCCCTGCCGGACCTCCGACCAGCTGCTCTTGGTTGAGCACCACGGGCTGCTGAGCCCTATTTTGGAAAAAGAAAAAACAGAAAAGACAAAAAAATCAGATTAGGTAGTTTTTTATTATTTTATCTTTATTATTTTTATATAGTTTATGTTTTTATAGTTTTTTTTAGTGTAATTATTCATTGATACATGATTGAGATTCCAATATGAAATAGTCCTCAAATTAGGGATTGACAGTCCGATTTTCGCGCCCGAAATCCGACTCGCAATCTCTTTGTAAAAATCGACAATCCGATCTCACGCCCGAGATTCGATTCGCGATTTAATTTTAAAATTAGTCAACCCGATCTCATGCACGAGATATGGTTCCAATTTTGGATATCAATCTTATCTTTGTTTGATTTCTTTATAGTGGCGTTTGGTTGAATTTTATTTTTTAAAGTAAAGAAAAATCAAAAAAATATTTGAGTTAGGATTAGATTTGCTTTAGAATATTTCTTATTTTAGAGTTATCTAGAATAGGGATTTTATTTCGAATTTTTAAACAAAAATCCGAAAAATGTGTTTATTTAGGATGTTAGTTTGCACGTTTAATTATGTGTCAATTTTAATTTCGAATTTCAAAAATAGGAAAAAAATTAGAATTAGAGCATTATTTGCACGTCATTGCATATTAGATAAAATTGCATGTTTAATTTTAGGTCTAGATAGATCTTTAGATGAATTGCATGATAGGTTAGTTTTTTTAAAATGCATGTTTAGAAAGCATTTAGAATAGATAGTATTTCACTTTAGTTTGCTTTTCATTTTTAGTGATTTTAATTACGAATTTTCGTTAATTAAAAAATCATATGCATGTCATGTAGAATTAGATTCATGAAAAGCACGTCATATAGAATTAGGTTCATGAAATGCACGTCATCTAGGGATTATTGCTAGAGATCATTTAATTAGAAATTGCCAGTCATTAGAATTAGGTCATTTTTGCTAATTTAGATTGCATATTTAATTATTGCATGTTCATTAAGAAATCATTTTATTTTACTCATTCATGTAGTTTAGGACATTTTGCCATGCCATATTATTTCATATTAGATTAGAAGCATTGCATTGCATTGCATATGGACTATGCTCTCGTTTAAAAAAGTGAAAGCAAAAATTTAGTGATTACTTGTTAATTAGAAATCATATCTAGGATTGCTTGATGTGAATTCTAATCTAACATTGCAGATGCTTTCGATGCTATGAGGTAAGTCTTGCATTTTATTCATTGTTTTATCTCGGGTGTTAAATTGGTGGTTTGCGCACTCGCATGATAACCTCACATGTTAGGGAGATAAATTAAAATCAATTCAAACTAACTTGCCAAACATTTTTCAAAAACAAAAGAGAAAGGTACCGAAAGGGCGTTAGAGAAATCTAACGTAATCAAGTCCCCGTATCCAAAATCTCTGGTTTGTAGAAGTAAAATAATTCTCCCATTATTTTACTTAGGTGTCTAATCGACCTACCGTAAACCGATTAGTGGCGACTCCTAGTTGAAAATCCATTTGTATGTTAAAAACTTGAACATTAAGTCGCGAATTGGTATGGGCTTGGGAGGAGCCCGAGTTAAGTCTAGGCTTAACAATCCATTAGCCAAAGTTTAGGTGGTGCACCCGAAAAATTGGTCGTGACAACCACTGAAAAGGAGCTTTTGGAAGTCGTTTTTGCTTTTGATAAATTCTATTCTTATTTGATCAGCTCTCAAGTGATTGTCTATACTAATTATATAGCTTTAAAGTACTTGTTGGCAAAGAAGGATGCGAAACCAGAGTTGATTCGTTGGATTTTATTGCTTCAAGAGTTTTGATTTAGATATCAAGGACAAGAAAGGGACTGAGAACCTTGTGGCCGATCACCTATCTAAGTTGCTGAATGTCCCTAGTGATGCGGTATTGATCTTGGATGACTTTCCTGATAAGGCACTGTTCTTTGAAAATCAAAATGTCATGGTATGCAAATATTGTGAACTATTTGATAAGAAACATCCTTTCCCTTGACTTGAATTGTTGACAAAGGAATAAGTTTCGCTCCAATGTTAACCACTACTTTTGGGAGGATCCTTACTTGTTTAAGGTATTTGCTGACCAAGTTATTAGATGTTGTGTTGCTAATGAAGAAATACCTAACATTCTTTTTCATTGTTATGATGGAGAGGCGGGTGGTCACTATAGTGCCACTAAGACTGTTGTTAAGGTCTTACAATGTGGATTTTATTGGCTTTCTTTTTTTAAGGATACATATGCTTATATTTCTCATTATAATAGGTGTCAAAAAATTGGGAACATATCTAGAAGGCATGAAATACCCTTAACCAATATTACGGTGTGTGAACTGTTTAATATTTGGGGCATTAACTTCATGGGTTTGTTTCCACCTTCTTTTGATAATACTTGCTTATTTGTTGCCTGTGAGTTTGTGTCTAAATGGGTAGAGGCCGTGGCTTGGCAATCTAATGATGTTAGAGTTGTAATTTCTTGAAAAGTACATCTTTACTCGGTTTGGTACACCTAAGGTCATTATAAGTGACAAAGGCACACACTTCATGAATAGAAAATTTGAGTCACTTTTGCATAAATATGGAGTCACTCATAAGATAGCTACTACTTATCATCCCCAAACTAGTGGTCAAACTGAGATATCTAATAGGGAGATAAAGAGAATTTTGGAAAAGACTGTGAACACTAATAAGAAGGATTGCGCAAGAAAAATTGATGATGCTTTGTGGGCTTATAGAACTGCTTTCAAAACTCTTCTTGATATGTCACGTTTTTGGCTTTTGTATGGTATAGCAGTTACCTCCTGTTGAGTTGGAACATAAAGCATATTGGGCTTCACAAAAACTTATCTTTAATATGTAGGTAGTAAGTAAGAAAAGATTGCTTCAGTTAGATGAGATGGAAAAGATGTGTAATGGGGCATAGAAAGTGCAAGAATTTACAACGGAGAAAATAAAGAGATGGCATGATCGACACATTTTAAGGAAGGAGTTTCATGTGGGTGAAAAAGTTTTATTATATAACTCCCATTTTCATTTGTTTCTAGGTAAGTTGAAGTCTAGATGGACCAGACCTTATACCATCACTAAAGTATTCCCTTTTGGAGTCGTCAAGATTACCAATGAGAAGGAGGAGACTTTCAAGATGACCAGTCATAGGCTCAAGCACTACTATGGAGGAGGTTTTGATACCCAAGCATCTTCCATCACCATGGTTCCACCTACTTAAAAGTATGGGAAGAGTTTGACTACGAACTATAAAGCAAGCACTTCTTAGGTGGCATTTTAATCTTCTATTTCTTGTGTTTGTTTGGTTTGTGTGTTATCTTAAAAAAAAAAAAAGGGAAGAAGAATTTTTGTGGCTACAAATTTTCTATTTTACAGGGATTTGAAAAAAGAATATGATTTACGGATTAATTGAACATTTATTCTTTTGAATTTCTTTAATTTCTGCCAAATATAACAGTATGGGCAGGTATGAGACAGAATGCATATTTTGTTTGTGACATCCTGAAATTCGACCCCGTCTCGAATATATGAAATGGTTATTTCGTCGAGGCGCTTATGATTAATTTACTTGGAACTAATCACTCTTGTGTTAACTAATCTATTAGGTGAGGCCGTTAAGGGATATAAACACGACAGACTGGAGAATTCGATCGGAAATCAACCGCTCAACCATAATAATCAGCAAGAGTCAATACGACACCATTATAATTGATTAGTGATCAAATATAGGTCAATTCGACAGAAACTCATAATTGAATTGCGGGTGATTCCACATGATTGCGATATTCATATCAAATGGCCTAACTCAATTTTCTATCGATATTATACTCGGGATACATAATTGAAACTTTGCAATTTTTACGACAACCGAGAGTTGTCTACGAGTTGGAGATGCACGAACGTGAATCGAAAATTATCGACCACGGGTCAAACACGCTAAAATTCTTAAAAGCTACCCGATAGGTTAGGTCGTACTAAAATTGCGTTTGGTTGATTTTAACCACGAAATTGAATCGATTTCGGAATCGGACATTCGAGCGTGTCATGATTCATTTTTAGCACGTCGTCACATCTTTCGGTGAATTTTTGTCGAGTCAGGAATTTTGCAGAAAAATCGATTTTCGGACAAATGAAAAATAAGTGGAAATTCGGATCAAGGGAAAAAGAGGGATTTTGTCTGCCCAAAGTGATTTATTTGTGAGGAAATTAGAGCTAAATAGTCATTGGTTAGGCACTTGACTATAAGGATGAAGACTTTGGGGGCATTTCATGAGTGTTAGATATTTTACTAGGCATTTGATTGGTGGTGGCCTTGACTTCTTGGTTTTTTTTTCTCATGCGTGCACCCTTAGCCGACCCCCCTCCTTCTTTGTTGACTTTTTTTCACCAGCTCACATTCCCCTCATTTCAATTGTTGCGCCACCCACTTCATCCCCCATCTTCTCCATCCATTTCCTTTCTTTTGTTCTACCATTAATCCCTGCAGCAGCCCCCATTTTCACTTCTCCCCCTCACGTTTTTCTCTCCATCTCATCTTTATTTATCTTCACCGCCTTTGCCCCATCTTCCATTCATCTCACCCCACACCACAGCGTCAACCCATCTTCAGCAACCCACCGCCAGAACAGCCAATTTCACCACCGCACCATTGCCAGCGACCTTAGCTCGTCCAACCGCCGTCCCAACCCGCAGCTCCACCAAAACATCCTCACCTCACCGACCAACCACAACAAGCTCAGCCCAAGCCAAGCTCTCTCTTTGGCTGAGAGCTTGCAAGGCCGAATCCACCACCGTTGGGCCTCCCTGCAAGACACGGTAGTCTCAGGTCTTTGTCGCAGTCGCCGTGAGCCTACCGCCATCGAATACCGGTGAGTTAACTCCCTAATTCTTGATTAGATTGTTAATTGCGATTAGGGGGTTAGTTTAGCCTTAAAATGCATTGGTGTTAATCTAGTTTGGTTAGTTTAGCCTTAAGATGGATTAGTGTTAATCTAGTTTGATTAGATTAGCCTTAATATGGATTGGTGTTAATCTAGTTTGTTAGATTAGTACTAATGAGGGTGGTTTAGCCTAATCTAGCGGACTTCTCTCCAAATCTATTTACTAGACCCTTGCGGTTTGTTATTTTCGTGGATCAAAATGTGCTACGATTTTTAGGTTACTTTCTTCTTGAAAAATTTTCTAGACATCTTTATCTATTTACTCAATATTTTATAGATTTAAAATATTAATATTTTAGCTTTGTTATAAGCAAAACAGAATCTTGGTCTGAGTTGGAACCAGTGACCTTTTGGTGTTTAAGGAATTTCTATAAACTCTTAGGGCGATTTTCGAAAGAGTTCATTCAAAAAAGTTTTTCATCGCATCTTGTAGTTAAACATAGTCAAATTTTAGATCAAACGGACAAATTTTGGGCCTTGAACCAAACTGGTTTTGGAAAACAAAATTTCTGGACACGAACACAGTTTTGGTAATGGTTTGGGCAATTTACTGCTCTTATTCTAGAAAGATCTGGGTTAAGGTGTCCGCATGAAAAGTGTTCGTTTAAGTATTCTTTATAACATATTCAAATTTGAGAATTTTATGAATTCGTTTGGTTAGGTTTCCAGAATTAATTGTAGAGACGTGCGAGTGGACCTGGTTTCTATCGGTTAGGGCCAGTTATGGTTTTGTAGCTATTCTTGGTATCTTGCTTGCTGGGAAATGAATATTTTGTAATTTGGTTGATTTTTGGCATGCTGAGAACTTATGCACGATATTATGAGAATGGTTGTTCTATGATGCTTGTTTATTATTATTGCAAGAGATAGCATTTGGGCATTTAAATAGAAAGAAAATTTAGGTGTCGGGTTTGGACACCAAATCTCATTTGCTCAATAAAACGACAAGGCTTTAAATTAGGTGCGTGCAAAATTTGATGGATTAATTTTGAGTATGTAAGCACCTACAAATTTATTTTGGAAAGTTTTGAACAAAAGAAAAGGGTGCAAGGTTTATTGTTTAAAAAGGGATTTTAGTGTTTTGGGCTAATTGACAGAAGATAAGAAATAGGCTTGATTGATGACGTGCTTGCATGATCACTAAGTGAACCCGTCCTGATACGTATGATTACACAGGACGATGCTCTTGTGTGGAATGCTTTCTAGGCGGAGAATGCTAGACGTTGCCATTCACGGATGGATTTCGGAACGAAGCTCCTGTGTGGAATGCTGTCTAGGCGGAGGATGCTAGACAATGCCATGCCCGACGGGGCGGGATGATGCTTGGTTTGCCAGATGACCGCCGACTTTTGAGTTAGCCGTGGCCGATGGGTCGTAATAATCGGAACACGCCTTAATGGTTGTGATAGTTGCACCTGATTATGGGACAAAATTGTGTGGCACGGTATGAGACATGTCGTAACGGTTTGGCCTTATAATCAGAACCTTTGTGATTGAAATGATGTGTTTCAGTTATTAAACTGTGCTTGCTGCATTATTAATAGCCTATGTGATGAGCTAACGTGTAGGTACGCGCCAAGGCGAGGTGAGTTTTGTATGGTGTGCACTTAGGACCGTCTTCGAGGCAAATTTGCGTCTTAACCGGGGTTTAGGTTTTGATTCACTGAGATTTTATCTCACCCCATCGTGAGCTAACCTTTTCAGGGCTGTAGTGTGGAGATCTACTCAGTGCGGATGTGGTGGGCGCGAGATGTGACACCTTTTGGCTGGCCCTGTCGTTGGCGAAGTTTAGGGTGACCCGATCCTTGAAGGTTTTTGAGAGGGTCGGTTGGAAGTTGCTAGTGTAAGGACTTGTAAATCATTAAACTTCCTAGGGACAACAGTGGTTAAATAAATAAATTGTTTTTGGCAACTTTTGTTGTGTGTTTTCACTATCCCCATGTGTTTGTGCGTTGATCGGGGTTTATTTAATTCGCTTCCGCATGTGCTTAATTGAAAGATTAAAAAAAAAAAAAAAAAAAAAAAAAATGGGTTGGCGGCACATCCTGGGACTTCACATTTTTAATTGACCACCGAAAGATGTGCGCACACTCAGGGTTCGAGGCGTGACACTATTGCCTTACCATGCGCCACAAAGGTAGAAGAAGGTTTAGGGACGCATGGTCGTGTGACCGTGCAGCCAAGAAATTTTCTTCGAATAGTCTCTAACCACAGACCTAAGCTAGTGCTCACTCTACTAGGCTTGATTTAACATGGACAATTGGCATCTTCACATATCCAGGGGAGTATTTTGAACCTCACTCTATTCTAATTTGGTTGCCTCATTAGTTGTCTTTAATTTTTTATTATTATGCATTGAGGACAACGCTTCATTTTAAGTTGGGGATAGAGGATCGAAAATTTTTAAAAAATTTCGTGCTAAATTTTTTGCTAGTTTTGAAAATTTCTAGGCTTATTTGAAATTTTGAAATATTTTTGAAGTAAACTTAATAGGAGATGATGACTTTCGAATCTTAATTTACAAGATTGATGTCCTTTTCGTGGTTATGAGTTGTTGCGATTTTTAGGGGGATAATAAATCTTGTTTAACTTGAGATTGATATATGAGTTAGTTTTAAGCTTCATTGTGCAATCCATATTTTGAGCACCTATCCTTTTTTTTTTTTTTTTGAGTTATGTTTACTTAGAAAAGATCAATGGGAAGTATGTGATTCCCTGGAACTCACCTAATTCTAAGAATGTATTCAATGTTCTCTTGAAATTGATATGCTATACTCAATCAAGAAGGTGATATAGTCATTCTTTGGATCATTTGAGCCTTTCAATCCTACCTTGTCAATTGATCCCCGGTAACCTTTTGAGTTTTTAGCTAGCCTATTTTCCTTTGAGGACCTTATAATGTTGATACAAATTAAGTGTACTATCTTACCCTATATCCCATAGGCATGTTTATCCTTAAAACTACTTTAATAGTTAGGGATTCTTGATGTATCTGAAGTTGTTGAAGCTTGAAGTAGTCATGAAAAGTTATAAAAAAAAAAAATCGGTAACAAAAAAAAGTAAGAGAAAGGTTTAAGTACAAGTTATTAAATGGAAGTTGTTTACTCTAGTACTGCTTATACGAGTCCTCACCGTTGACTTTCAATTTGAGTAAGCCTTTTGAATATTTAATGGGTTAACATTGCACTATGGGAGAGACTTAGAGAGGGACTTTGACGTAAAGTGTGGAAAGAGAAGCAGTGAAAGCTTTAAAGTGTTAAGTGTTTGTAAATTACATCACTATGATAGTGTAAGCAAATGGAGAATATATATTGAATCCTATTTAATTCAAATGCTTTGAGAATTGAAATGTTTATGGGGTGTATTGAGTTTAAATCCTTTATATCCTACCCTTGGCCTAGCAACATTATAAGCCTTAAAGACCTATTGGTTTTTGGCTAGGTATTGATTTTCATTAATAGAGAGAGAACTGAAAGCAAACTTATGAGATTTGGTTAGTGGATTTTGCGTTTGGGATGTTGCATATCAACTTAATTTATTTGAGTATACATGATTTGGAAAGTCAAGGATCATACATACGGATTGCATGGTTAAGGTTAGATATAACTTATGTATTGGTTTTGAATTTGATAGGATTTATGTTTTCCTTTAAGTTGTGATTCCACATAATTGTGAATGAATGGTGATAATTGGAGATGAGGTTTGTCTGCTTCTATTGTTTGCTTGAGGACTAGCAAACCTTTAAATTGGAAGTAATTGATAACTCTATTAATTTAAGCTTGATATATGCTAAGTTTTATTGAATTTTGGGTGAATTTATTTGCTACTTATGTAATTTTATTGAATTTTATAGGAAATATGACTTTTGGATTTTTAAGGGATTGTGTGCATCATTTGCAAAACACGCTAGGATCATATGCAAATTTCGCCATTTGTCTATGCTAGATTTACATATTAGTCCATACGCCTCAATATTTTCTTGAATATCTTAGCATCTTCCAGAATATCTCAATATCTTTCAGGATATATTAGTATCTTCTAGAATATTTCAATATCTTCCAGAATATTTAATTTTGAAGAAAAAGCTAGCCAAGACCTAATGAGAGACTGAGCTAGGGTAGATTTTTGGAGGCTATATATATTCCTCTTGTATGGCATATATCAGATTTCAAAGGAGCTTTGGAGGTACCACCAAATTTTAGGTTTTCTTAGTTAGTTTTGTGCTTCTATTTCATCAATGAAATTGGTGCATATCAAGGAGAGAAGGGGGAGGCAAACTTGAACTTATTTGTGACTCAAATTGGTGAATTTGTTCTAATTTAACATTATGTTCTCTTTAATTTTTGTTATTAGTTTAGCTTTAATTATGTTCTAAATTTCTTTTGTTAGAGCTATAGTGGAACTTAACCATGATTGATTGACTTTCAAGACTTGTTCATGCATTATAATTGTTTTGATTTTGGTGTTGTCTATCATGATCTTAATGCTTCTAGAAGTTTGACCAACTTTTAAATGATTTTTGATGTGCATGATACCGGATGGAGATTGCATGCATGAGCACTAGTGATATTGAATCATAAATTAAATCTAGGTCAAGATACACTAGGTTGTTTGTGTGGTTGCGGTAGTAGATCTAGATTGGGACTACTTAGATTAAATCTGGGAATTTTCTCAAGAACTTAATGCCTTCAGGTAGTTTAAATTCACCTAAGGTTAGTGTGGGTTAATATACTTAATTAGGGAAAATTAGATAGAGGTTGGCTTATAATCTTAGGAAAATTTCACCAACATAATTGGGAAATATTTTGTTGCATGACAAGTTAAGAGAATTAGTTATGAGTGGTTAGATGAAGTTGGATGCTCTAACACTTTATGGTCTTTGTTAAAATCTTGAAATTTAACGTGTTAATTTTTTATTTGCTTTAGATTAGGTTTACTTTACAATTTTAATTAGCTTTTGAATCCTTTAAATTTCGACTCTTCTATATTTCAATCCTTTAATTGGTTTAGTTCACTTTTTACTTGCATTTTTGACTTGGTTAGCTAAATCTTTGGATTGATCATCTTCAATAAATAATTGGATAATTGGAGACAATCTTGATGGAAATGATAGTCACTCATCACTTTATTACTTATAGATATTGTGCACTTACAATTCACCTAACAGAAAGTGTATCCCTATCCATTGCCACAAGGTTTCTATAAACTATTACTTTACAAAAATGTGCAAACATAATGCATGAATATTATGTATGATATAATGATGAGCTAATATGCGATCTAAATGAGACTATAATTCTAATTTTTTATTAACACATATGAATAGCCTATGAGAAATCATTAATTTATTCTAAAATACATACTATATGAAGTGTTATTTTAACAATTAAAATCCTAAGACTATGTATTACCTAATGACTTTTATAAAAAGAATATCCACTTAAAAATGCAATGCTAACTTTTTTTTTTTTACATTTTCCTTTTATGATGTGCAATATGAGTAGTGCATGAGATGCAATTACTAATTAACCCTATCTACATGACATGATTATTAATTCTATTTTACGCGCAATGAGGATTGATTATGATGCATCTGAATACACATTGATTTGGCACAACATTAGCATGTTAAAATGAGGCAATCACTAACCCAATCAACTTAGCGAGGCAACCAAGACAATAATAGGGTCTGACCTTAGTGTCCAAAGGTCCCAAAACCTAATATGTCTTAGTTGATGTAGGAAAACAATCGAAATAATAACAGGCTCAATTGAAAACAACTAACCTGAGGTTTTATCAGCTAATAACATGCGATTGAGAATATATAATAAAACTAATCTATTATGGAAAGTTGAACATAACTCCACTTACCTGCACGAGACAAATGAAGATTAAACCTAGGGACGTGAGGACCACTATGCAGGCTGGTGATGGAGTTTCCTTGAGGAACCTGGGGCTGGCGAGGCTGGAACAACACTAGCCAATGGTTGAAGAGCGATTGAACTGAGGCCACAATAGATTGGCGAGCTCTTCGGCCGAGTCACTGGTGGCGTACGAAAAGGGGACCAATGTTGATAAGAGGATCCCTAAGTATAGGAGAAACCATTGCCAGGGTTAGCGGTTGTCTTGCAAAACAAGTGGTTGCTGTATGGAAAACCACCACGATCATTGGATTCGCCGCGATTCACGAAACTGGTCTGATCTGGTGTGCTGGGTAGCCTGCAGTGGAGAATTTCAATGTAGTAAAGAGACTCGCAGTGCAGTAAAGGACTACTATTAGTCCTGAGAGTTTGCCAGAAGAGCTGCGGATGCGTCGGTGAAGCAACGAGACTCTTCGCCGGACCTAATGGGTGTGTGCTTGCCGGATAACTGCCAAAGTTTAGAGGATCCTGATCATGACGGAGAACCTCCATGATGCAAATGAAATCGCCTCCTCAAATGATTCCCCCTCTTTCGTGCATTCACTATTTCGCCTTTGCATGTTCTTCTTTTCCTTTTTCTTGAATAAGCTTAATCTGGACAAGAAACGAAAACACAATTACAAATAGTTTGAATTGCAAAAAGTAATCACACACAATCAAATTAAAAAATAAATAAATGCCCGACTTAGCTTAATGATTGTCATCAACGTCCATAAAACAAGATGAATGCGGGAGGTCTAGAGGACAGGTCTCTCTAGAGTTGAACGTGACCTTCAGCCAGATGGAAAGAATTTTTTATCGCTCCTCCAATGATCTTCTCAGAGAAACATCATCGGACTTCACTTTT
This sequence comes from Eucalyptus tenuipes, assembly GCA_014182365.1. Classification (NCBI taxonomy): domain Eukaryota; kingdom Viridiplantae; phylum Streptophyta; class Magnoliopsida; order Myrtales; family Myrtaceae; genus Eucalyptus; species Eucalyptus tenuipes. Next base: position 2,234,819 of record CM024542.1, read on the forward strand.
CTTGTCCCGCTTTGCCAATAGATACAGAGCATCGTTCTCTGTCTTCCATTTCGAAAATGGCGAGAAACACCAGGAGTGGCTTTGCTGCCGCATGCGTTCTCTTGCTTCTGGTGCTGCTCGTGAGCTTCTCGTTCCTCGCATCAGAAGCTCGGCCCCTGAGGAATGTCGCCGCGGATTCTGTTTCCAGCGTCGCTGTGAACAGGATCCAAATGTTGATCGAGGGGCTCCAGGTGATCAAGGCTGGAGGCGGTCCGAGCCCCAGAGGGAAGGTTGTCACGTTTACCACAGCGTCGCCTTCCAGAAATCTGGTCCCGGCCCGGGCGACGGCCACTGATTGAGAGTGGTCGTGATCGCACCAAAATATATTTTTCCATTATCATTTTTTTAGCCGTCTAGCTGGCTAGATAGGATATATATAGTTGATTTATTTCTAAATTTGATTGGTGGGATATGACATAATTTATTGATTTCTTTATTTGGGTGGAGTGTTTATTTGTAATGTCCATTGCTGTTCTAGTCGTGATCTACGATATATATATTGGTCATAGATCTACGAGATATGAAATGAAAGCTTTATTAATTTACGTGGAGTCGTGTCCTACTTTCTTTTCTTCTCTTTTTTTTCCTTCTTTCTATCTGGTAATTCTATATTTATTGAAGTGACTGAGTGATAAATAAAAAATGAGATAATAGATAAAAAGAGATGATAAATTACAAAAAAAATGCTAAAGCTATTGTAATCGTGTCACTTTAGTCCTAAATAGTTTTTGGCCAATTGTATACGTGTGGCACGGCTCACGTCTAGGTCAATAATTTTCGATTAAAATTGATTGGATGGATTGAATTGACGCAAATGCTAAAGATTTAAGACTCAATTGGGAAAAAAATGGGTTTAAGATTGAATTAGCATAATTACAATAAATTTATAACTTTTTTTTTATAAATCTTCATAAAAAGAGATGATAAGGCCTATTCAATCTTTTTCCCAAACAAACTTTTTTTTTTGGGTATATATTTATTTATATTCTTTCGTTTTACCTAATATTAAAACTACTATTTTCACTACAAGAAAATCAAGCTTTACCAACAAAAAATGATTTCGTTGCTATAAGTGCATGTTTTGTTGCTACAAGTACTGGCTCCTTGCCTAGTTTCGATCGGTACATTTGCGTCAATATAGGCCATGGTATATTGGTAACGGATTTTCTAATTTTGATGGTAATTCTATCTATACCAACAAAGCATTTCTTGTTGCTAAAGGTATTTCAATTCTGGCATTATTAGTAACCAAATGTATTGTTGTTAAAAACAGGCAACACGTTCCTCGTGATTGGGAAAGTTTCAGAAATGACAAATTCCAAAAAAAAAAAAAAAAAAAAAAAAAGCTTGGGTCATAAAATTTATAAAATTAAAAATAAACATAAAAATAACTCCAAATACAATCCATCTTTGTCGTCCGGCTATATTGCGTTTGAATTGGCTAGTTTAACCCAAGTTATCCCCTTCCCCACAAATTCATGTTAGACTAATCATGGGATGCATCCGAATGGCCCTCAAAATTTAGGTGGCAATTACTTAATAACTAAGGGGTGTCAATGATTCGATTTGGTTTGGATTTCATTTGAGCTTATCCGAGCTGAACATGATTATTGTATGGTCATTGCGACTGGAACCGTGTGCCACCCGAACCAGAAATGCTGTAAAGACACTGAGCCAAGGTTTGCTCCGATCCAATCACAAGGTTTAAGGCCAAGTCGAGCCTTAGATCTCAGATGTGGCGTATTCCTTATTTATCTGTATAATGGAGTTTGGGGTTCCAATTTTGCGGAGCTTTGCAAGGCAATCTTCTTCCCCTGCCGTTGATTTTCATCTTCTACTCAGCATTGGTGGTATTACTAGATTTTCATCTCCAGATAACTTTAAAAGTATCTGGCTCAATCTTAAATTTGGCATTGATGAGTCGAAATTCAACATAGATAAATGTGCTTTTCTATCTTTAGATGTATCAAAGTGCAAATGGCAACGGGATAATGATGGAGAAAAAGACGTTTTTTGGAGGGCTTCATGCTCTCTGGAGACGAGAATGTGCTTCGGTTTCATTTGGGTACCCGAACCAAATCAGAACTACTATGACGCGGGTTATTTCACCTATTACCCAAAATAAAAGAGACCCGAACCCATAATATCTGAACTTTTCGGTTCAGGTCAGGAATTTCCAGCAACCCTAAATTAATAACACATTATCCACATATCCAAATAGTGATTAAGATTTGCGCTAAGTGCATTATTAGTGACATGGAGATTTAAAGTAAGGGGTGTGCTTTGGATCATAGGTGTTGGTTAAAGGGTAACCTCATCAAGACAAGGGTTGTTTCCAATCAATAGGGGCCAGTCGTGCCTGTCTTCCAATGAAGTGGGCTCTCAATCTGCATTTCTGATTTTGATTGAACTAGGATGAAGCCTTTTAAGAACTTGCTTAGGTCCAAATGCTTATATATCTTTTAACATTGACTCTCAAAAGAATGACAACATCCCAGGATCCATCACGGATCTCAATTAAAAAACTAACCTTGCTGGAGGGCTGAGAGAACATCAATAAATCGACAGAACATCATCCATAGCCAGTACTGAAAGAATAATAATGTAAAGAATCTCGCCCGAGTGGTGTGACCGCTTCTGATCAGTGGCCCTCGCCGCCAGGGCTGGGGCCAGAGTTCTTGATGCTGACAAAGTAACCCTGGCCCTTCCCTCGGGGGCTCTTCCAACCTCCGGCCTTGATCGCCTCCATGGGCAGCCTCTCGATCGACGCCTCAATTCCCCTCTTCACAGGGTTGCCGGAAACAGAACCAGTGGCGACAAACCTCAGAGGCCTAGCTTCTGACAGAAGGAGCGATGGGCTCACGAGCAGCACCAGAAGCAAGAGAACGAATGCGACGGTGAAGCGAGCCTCGGTGTTTCTCGCCATTGATATGGAAAAAGAAAAGGCAGTGGTTTTGTTATCGGCAAAATGTAAGAGGATGAGCGAAGTTAGATGATGTTTTTCCAGGATGTATTTGTGCTGTAGCGTAGGATTGGGGTGTGTGTGTGTTTGTAAATGAGAGAAAGAGAGAGAGATCCGGCCCTTGAAGAGTTTTCAATGACTATAATTTTTTTGGAAGTTTTCTTTATATTTATTTACGTTTCTTTCTATTCACCTAGTTGTAAATCTACTATTTGTGGGACAATAAAAATGAGCTTTACCAACAAAAGGATTCTGCTGCTATAAGTTCGTTATTTCGTCGGTCCATTTGCGTCGGCATAGGCCATGGTAACGAATTTTCCAATTTCGTTGCTAATTCTATCTATATCAACAAAACAAATGTTATCGCTGAAGGTATTTGATTTCTTTTTTTTTTTGTTCCCCGAACGAGTTATAGGCAAAATAGAAAAAAAATCAAAATTGCTGTTGGTACAAAAGTCATAGCAACCAAAATGCATTGTTGCCAAAAACCCTCAATGAGATTTCTTTAATGTAGTCAGCGATTTTTTTTACTTCACATGGAGGTTTTGTTCTAAACTAAAAATATTATGAAGTTATGAATGATATTACCGTTATAACAATTAAAACAAAATTACATAAATTCATAAAAGAAATTTCTCTATAATGCAGAGTTTTCTTGCCAATACGAAAAGCGGGGGAGCAACCTTCTACAAGCTCATAGACTTATATAGAATGGTCATTATTTAATATAATAATCTTTTTTAAATGATTGTCTCTGAAAATGTAGGTGTCACGTCGCACGAGTATGCAATTGGTTTTAATTAAAAAAGTGATTCTTGAAATTATTTTGCCACCTCTACTAGTGGTATCGCCAACGAGTTTTGTCATTGACTATATCTGGAGCAATTTGCCTCTCTATATCTCTCTTATCCTAGACATTTGGCTGACGCCAAATTTGTCGACCGGAGATGCTACGGCAGCGCTGCTGCTCAATGACGACCAGAGCTCTGATCCGCATTGGGGCGGCATGGTGGATAGATCCAGCGATCTTCTTCCTCATCCAATCAGCGGACTCATCTGATGCTGTTAGTCGCATGCCTCTTAGCTCAATTGCACGGCATGAGTCAAAGAGGACAGGCAACGATAGTGACAAGGAGGAGCAGGCAACAAGGAATATTCGTTTCTAGCTCTTCAAGTTGATCCCTCATTCTTGATCTAAGTGGCTGTTGAACTTGGACTGAATTCAGCGTAGCAACCTTCAAAATTGGACAGCCGCATGGAGTTTCTATACATGTGCTTCCTCCAAATAGTGAACTTCCATGATGTTTCCAGGTATTAAGTCCCATCGTTCCATGCAAGCGATCCCAGCAAGTGGAGGCGGCGGCAACACGACTCCCCACGTGCTTGAGAATAGCGAGAATTTAAATTCTCTGTACCGTCAAATTCAATTGTGACTCGTGCATGAGCCCTTACCGCCTTCCTGAAATCCTTATATATACCCATCCACACCTGGGTCCTTCAGCTCAAACGCAATCCCGGAGAAACATCGCCGGACTTCACTTTTTCCCGTCAATTTTTGCCAATACGTAGAGACCATCCTTCTTCTGCCTTGTCTTCATTTTTGCAAAATGGCGAGAAACACCAAGAGTTGCTTCGCTGCCGCATGCGTCCTCTTATTTCTGGCGCTGTTCGTGAGCTCGTCGCTCCTTGTGTCAGAAGCTCGGCCCCTGAGCAATGTCGCCGCGGCTTCTGTCTCCGGTGGCACTGTGAAGAAGGGGATCCAAGTGTTGATCGAGGAGATGTACGTCGGGGTGATCAAGGCCGAAGGAGGTCCGAGCCCTGGAGGGAAGGGCCACGCTTACCCTGGTGTCGCCTTCAAAAACTCTGGTCCTAGCCCCGGTGAGGGACATTGACCGGAAGCGGTCGCCATATCACCGGAGAGATTTTTTTACTTCAGTACTCTTTAAGCCCTCTAGCTAGCTGGGATAATATACTAAGTTGATTCATTTATTAATTTGACTGGTGGGGTATGGTGTAATTCTTTGATTTCTTATTTGGATAGTGCGAAATATCAGTCATTTTTTTAGTTTTTTTCCTGTATTATATTGAAGGACAAACAGACATGAGTTGATATGGCACTCACATGTTTAGACCGACTATGGGATGCATCGGAATCTTCCTAAAAAAACTTTTGGGCGGGGCATTACGTAATAACCCATTATACACACGGTTCCGAATGGCGATTAAGATTTGCGCTAAGTGCATAGTTAGCCATAACGGCAGTCCATGGCCGAACTGAACGCTTGCACGAGCGACTATGGTCACGAGCTCCATGTGTGTTTGCCCTAATGATTTTGAATAGATTTTCACCGGCACAATGACGAAATAATGTATTGTTCAGCCCAAAAAAAAAAAATTTGACGAAATATCTTTCTAAGTAGTGTTCAATCAACCAATCGATAGAGGATGTGAAGGGTCCTTGGCCGATCCTTGGATAGGAATGTAATCAACGAGAAAATCAAGAGTTCGGAGATTAGAAACAATTGTGTCTAAGCCATGTAAAGGGGTACTTAAATGTGAAGGTAAACTAAAAATAAAATTGAATAAGTGGTGTTCATTGCTTGATTGGTGGTTCTTTACATGAATTACAATTCGAGCATTTATACCAACTAACAATCGTTAACAACGGTTACAAAAAATCAAATGCATTCCAAGTGATTTCTAAAGCTCAGCAACTTGTATTTACAAACAATCAAACGACTCCAGTTCCCGACGGTTATTTCTTCTTCACTCTCCTAATCTACCATCATTAGTTACTTTAGAAATCCCTCGTTCCACGACTCAACGGTTGTATAATTTTCATTTCTCGTCTTCTATCATTGATTGCGTTCGAGATCTATGGCTCCGCCGGTTGTGTTGGTTTCGCTTCTTCACAGCCGAGATGATCTCCATTCTTTATGAGTCTTGACAGTTACATCCAAAATTATCGGCTCCATGACTTAAATAACTAGTTTGTATTCAGTTTATCCCGATCGCATTAGTCATGGCCCTTTTTTATTAGGTCAAACCTCGTTTTCTGACGCCTACGTTCCAGGACTTGGTTATTTCCCTTTACATCTCCCATTGGCTAAAACTATTTATCTCGACGCCTAGTTGTACTTCATTTAACTTCGCTGGTCCTCTCACATTTTGCCGATAACAAAACCGCTGCCTTTTATTTTCCATATCAATGGCGAGAAACAATAAGAGTTGCTTCGCTGTCGCATGCGTCCTCTTGCTTCTGGCGCTGTTTGTGAGCTCGTCGCTTCTTGTGTCGGAAGCTCGGTCGCTGAGCAATGTCGCCGCGGCTTCTGTCTCCGCCGTTTCTTCAGTTGTGATTTACAAGATATGAGGTGATATTTGTATTAGTATATGTGGAATCGTGTCCCGCCACTTCCTTTTCTTCTTTCTGTTTATCCGCTGATTTTGTATATATGGAAATACAAACGGAAATGAGTTGATACGGCACTTCATGTTTAGAACGACCATGGAATGCATCGGAATCATCTAGAAATAACATCTTTTGGGCAGGGCGTTACGTAATAACCCATTATCCACGGAACGAATGTTGATTAAGATTTGTTTTAAGTACATAGTTAGCAACTGTTGGCGTGAGCTGGAATTTGCTAATTTGTAAGAGATTTTATTTTCTAGCGCCTAATTTGTAGGGGATATTATTTTCCTTATTCTATTTTCCTAATCTGTAGAGACTTGACTTGTAGAAGAAGTCCGTCTGATTATATATATACGGGACTATACATACTTGATGATTAAAAGGAGTATATAGGCACACTGCCGAACCTCATTAATTCTTATGTTTTTCTCCTCTTCTTCTTGATATGCATTTAGATTGTTAACAGCGACAATGGCAGTCTGTGGCTGAAGTCACTGCATGCGCAAGTAACCATGGTCTTGAGCATCATGTGTGTTTGCCCTAATGATTTTGAATAGATTTTCACCAGAACAATGATGAAATGATGTATTGTTTCGCCCAAGAAAGATGTCAACTAAATATCTTTCGAAGTGGTGATCGATGAACCAATCAATAGAGGATGTGAAGGGTCCTTTGCCGATTCTTGGACAGGAAACATAGATGACGAGAAAATTAATAGTTTTGAGATTAGAGAGAATTATTTCTAAGCCATGTGAAGCATACTTAAATGCGATGATAAATTGAAAATAAAGAGGAACAACTGGTGTTCATTGCTTGATTGGTGGTTCTTTACACAAATTACAATTCGAGAATTTATACCAACTACCAGCCACTGACAACGGTTACAAAAAAATCAAATGCACTCTAAAGCTCAGTAACTTGAATTTACAAACAGTCAAACGATTCTAGTTCCCGATGGTTATTTCTTCTCCACTCTCCACATCTACCATCATTAGTTACTTTAGAAATCCCTCGTTCCACGACTCAACGGTTGTAATAACCCTCATTTCTCAGCTTCCATCGTTGATTACTTAGAAGATCTATGGCTCCACTAGTTGTGTTGGTTTCGCTTCTTCATAGTCGAGATGGTCTTCTTTCTTTATGAGTCTTGACAGTTGCATCTAGAATTATTGGCTCCATGACTTAAATAACTAGCTTGTAATCAGCTTATCGCTGATCGCATTAGTCATGCCTCTTTGTCGATTAGGTCGAACATCATTTTCTGATGCCTATGTTCCAGGACTTGGTCATTTCTCTCGATATCTCCCATTGGCTACAACTATTTTCGACTAGCCGTACTTACCGATTATGAGCCTTCAACAATTAATAATTTTACCTCTGTCGTGTCTTGCTCGACATCTTTCAATCCGAGTTGATATTCAAAGATTCTGATGCTTTTTTGTGTCTAACAAGTATCGTCGTAAAACTAAGAGAATTCGATTATGTTGCCTATCTGATCGAAGTCGTGTCGTTACCACATAAACATTATAATCAGAAAGAAAGAAAGTGGTGAGACGCGACTTCTTTATTTAAATAAAGACAACATGATTTTATATCCCGCAACATACATAATACTCCCCAAAGAAAGATTACATCCGAGGATCTTTTGCGGTTCACAATTGGAAAATGACCCACATTACAATCTAATACTCTAACCAATTAAGAAATCACAATTTACTACCATATTCTGCCAATCGAATTAAATAAATCAACTGAACATCCTCTCTAGCTGGAGGGCTAAGAGAATGATGATGTAAAGAATCTCTCCTGTGCAGTCGCGTCCACTTCCGTTCAATGGCCCTCACCAGGGCTGGGACCGGAGTTCTTGAAGGCAACACCCGGGGAACCGTGGCCCTTACCTCCAGGGCTCGGCCCACCTCCAGCCTTGATCGCCTGGAAGGACAACCCCTCGATCAACACCTCGATCCCCTTCTTCACAGGTTTGCCGGAAACAGAATCTGCGGCGACATTACTCAGAGGCCGAGCTTCCGACACAAGAAGTGACGAGCTCATGAGCAGCATCAGAAGCAAGAGAACGCATGAGACAGTGAAGCAACTCTTGGTGTTTCTCGCCATTGATATGGAAAGACAAAAGAACAGTGATCTTGTTGTTGGCAATACGTGACAGGAAGAGTGAAGTCAGATGATGTTTCACGGGATGTGTTTGTGCTGAGGAGTGAAGGTTTGGATTGCTATATATATAGATTCAGGAACCGGTTAGTCCTCATGCAAAGGTTGATCAAGCAAGGAAAAAATGAACGAATCGTAGTTGAATTTTACGTTGAATCTGATCCTTCCTGTGTTTTCAAGCACGTGGTGGGGTAATGTTGCCGCCACCTCCACCATTTGGTGCGATCGCTGCATGGAAAAGTAGGACTTGAAGCTCGGAACCATCGTGGAAGTTCTCTATCGGCACGAAACAAGCTCCGAAATGGAAACTAATGCAATGGTCCATTTTAGAAGGTGACTATACTAACTTGAGTCCAATTTGAACAGCAATTTCCTCTACTTTTCTACTGTTCTGAGAGAGACATTGTGGAACTAATGTGGGCAGGGTCTTTTCGCGACGTGAGGTGGCTATGTCTCCTTTTGCTGAACTTTGAATTGATGCTGTATACCATCACGAGTTAGATTTCATTCATTGTCCAAGAAATTCAAAGATGCTTTGAAGTACTTTAGTTTCCACCCCAAAACTAACCATGTCTCCGAGCATTGGAATATTCATGATTCCTTGAACAAACAACTAGTCTCCACTAAGTATGACCGTCTTGAGGGAACTCAAGAAGAGAGAAGAAGATATTGCCTACATTCGTTTTAACGGATTCAAGTAACAAACTCAATTTACAGAATTAGGCCATATTATTTTGTACACCACGATTGGTACAGTTGTGGCAGTGTTGTGTCCGTGCTGTGGTTGTGTTGATACGCATGCGTTCGGCAACTCATCCTTTAAAGGTACCGTGCTGTGGCTAAGCACAATTAATGTGTTGGGCTGAAATTGTTGCGAGATTATTGTGATTATCCAAATGATTGAAAAAAAAAATTGTAATGTAACTGTACAAATGTTACCAAAGTTTATTGTCGCATGATATTGTAAGGGCATCAAACATGGGAAAAAGTACCAAAAAAGTTCTAAACCTATCGCAATGATACTAATTCAATTTTAAACATTTCAATTCGACTAATTTAGTTATAAATCTTTTCATATTGGTGCCTATTTAGTCCATCCGACCAATTTAGATAGGAAATTACTAACGTGAATGCCGACCGTCCTACATGGCATGATCGGTGCTAACGTTGAGATTTTTAAATAATTTTTTAATAATCTTTACTATTTTTTAATTTTTTTCTCCTTTTTCTTTTTTCTTTGGACTCTGGGCGATACCGGCCACAAGCGAGGGTGGCTCTCATTGGATTTAGCAAGGGCTCAACCCTCATGGCTTAGGTGAGGGCATAACCTCACAGCCTAGGTGAGGACTCAACCCCCGCCGCGACCCTCGCCCAAGCGGGGAGGGTCGAGCCCTCACCAAAGATTGAGGGTTGTGCCCTTGCCAGATCCAACTTCTGGCGAGGGCAGCCCTCGCCTAGCAACGAGGGTCGTGTGCCCTCCCCAGGATCCAAGGCCCTCATCGGCCCTCGTTTGTGATTCGTATTGACCACAGTCCAAAGAAAAATAAAAAGGAAAAAGGAGAAAACAAGGAAAAAAATTAGTAGAAAGTTGAAAATTTATTTAAAAAATATTTTAAAATGTCCACGACAACATCAGCATCCACATTAACAATTTTCTAGCTAAATTGGCCTTAATGTAAAAAGGTTTACATCTAAATTATTCTAATTAAAATATTTATGATTCAATTGGTACTAGTATTTTCCTGTCAAACTTGTGCCATGCACCAAATTCCACAAATCCCTAAGCATGGCCTTAAGTAACACGTGTTCTATTGACATGGGAAGGATGCTAAAAAGGCAATTCCACGGAGATTTTGCAGACGGCTGCGCTACCTAACACAAATACTAGGGAACCCTTGTCATGCAACCCGCAATATTCGCAAATGACCCACCGTAATTGGCTTTTGACTATCAAAACCATGTAGACAATTCAGCTTTTCTTTTTTCCACAATTCAAACACGACTTCGAAAAACGAAGAACGAGCGTGGAAAAATCTCGGACGCCTCGCAAATTCGCCTAAGCTCGGGAGTTACTCCGTTCCTGGTCTTCGTCTTCCACTGCTGCCGCCGCGACGTAATTGCCTGCGTAACAATCCGCAAAGGTGGAGTGAATTCGTGGACCGATGAGCCGGATGCACTTGTCCCTTCGCGAGTCGTATGTCCAAGTTGACTAACGCTCGGTCCAAGTGAAAAATTAAAACAAGTTGGTTGAGAAACCAGAGAGCTGGCGAAGATTTCGTGCGTTAGAACGTAATGGGTTTGACCGCAGACGTTGACGAATTCCGTCCTCCCAAAGGCGTGGCCATTCCGGAGCGGAAGGGGGAGAAGTTGGATTTGGGAATGCGATGAAGTGGTGCGCAAGCATAGAAAGCGGAGTTTCTCGGTGGATGAACGACGTGGGAGCAAAAGTGGGTTCACGGGTCACATCGATGAAGGCCCTTTTCTTCCCCCCGGTTCCTGCCTTCTCGTGCACAAAGCCCTTGGATAAGGCTTTGAATAGTCAGGTTTCCGTTAAATTTTGAGGCATACGACATTAAAAATTGGTTATTCAGTGATCAGGCGGATTCGATAGCCCCTTGGTTAGTTTGTATCCTAAAATTTATGCATCTTACACGATACCTAGCAACCCAAATTTAAGGCTTTCCTTGAAATTTTACTCTCCATTTGTTTGATAAAATTGAAAAAAAAAAAAGAAGAAGATCAAAATAATTTAGAGTGCATTTGTTTCACAAATAATAAATGATTTGATCATTTGCATCATTTGAAATAGTTAGTTAATGAAAAATGTTCCATTGTTGACAACAATTTATATATAAATATTTTCGAGACTAATGGAAACTTTTTTCGTGCATTCATTTTTATGAGGGGAAAATTACTTAAGAAGTTCTAAGCCTATCGTACGGCGGCCACTTCAGTCTTAGACTTTTCAATTGTAACAATTTAGTTCTAAATATTTTCACAATATGTCAATTTAATTCTAAACTTTTCAATTGTGACAATTTAATCTTAAGCATTTTAACGAATTATCAATGTAATTCTTTCGACTAATTTTGATAAGAAATTGCTAATGTGGTAGTCCATTCAACACCAACCATCCTATGTGAACAATTTTTAAATTTTTTGAATTATTTATTTCTTTTTCTTTTTCTTCTTTTTTTCTTCAATGTGCTAGCGAGGTTGCCAGCCATTAGGCGAGGCTCAAGCCTCGCCAGCCCCTAGGCAAGGGCCGCCTAGCCCTCACCAATTGCGAGCGAGGGCATTACGAGCCCTCATGGCCCTCGGCCACTATGTAAAAAGACAGAAAAATAAAAAAAGAAAAAGTAATAAAACATTTAGTTTAAAAAAATTATCTATGTTAGCGTTAGTCATATCACATAAAATGGTTAGCGCTTAATCTACACATCAGCAATTTCCGGTTAAAATTAATCAGAAGGATTGTACTGGTAATTCATGAAAATATTTAGGACTAAATTGGCAAACCCTCAAAAAATGTTAAAAGTTAATTGACACAATTGAAATGTTAATATTTGAATTGTCAAATTATCAAAATATTTAGGACTAAATTGACACAATTGAAAGGTTTGTGAATAAATTAGTCGTGGCACAATAAGTTTATGGATTTTTAGAAAAAATTTTTAATGAACAATACAAATGATTATTCTCAAAAAATTGTTTTGTGAATCATTCAGATCCACGAAACAACCGTGAAAGGATCCTGAAGACTATTGACTAATGTTATCAATTTAAATTATTTTGATAATGTTGTTCATTAGGTGATAGTCCATAATCAAGGTGCTTGTCCCTTAAAATTCATGTTGTCTCATTTTCTTCCTTACATATTCCTTGCTGCTGGAGTCGGTCACACGTGACGCGCGTGACAAGGGGTGGCAAATGGGCCCAGACAGGCCCAGGCCCATAAAGCTTGGGATTTACAGAGGACGAGGCCGAAGTTACATCCTATATGTCTGCTGGGGCTGAATCGACGTTTGGCATAAACAAACAAAAACTTCATTTGATCACAAAGTAATCGAACTCTACAGAATGTGTGAAAAGGGCATGTCAGCTCCAAAGAGCAAAGTTTGCGACGGAGATTGCTAAATCGATTCGAACGACGTAAAAAAAGGCAAATTGCTTGAAGAGTAGAGTGAAAGGAATCCAAGCACCGAAAAGGAAAATACCAGAAAGTAAATAAATAGCATTGAGATTGTAATCAAACGAACGGTGGAAACGCCTTCGAGCTCAAATAAAAATATCGAAACGGACGTCACGTTGGCATTCACAATGCACCCGGCGAATCACATGCGCCACTTTAAAAAAAGAAAACCCAAATGGAAGGAAATTGCTTTTCAAACGGGGATGCTTCAGACAAAAAGTTTGGTGAGAGTTTTTTGGCGTGATTTGATCATTCGTTCTTCCTTGGTTCTTCTATTTTAAATTCTTGGACCTTTCTTCAGCGGTTTAATGAATTCACACGCCATCCTCTCTCTAACGGCTGTATGGATAATGGCACCATCTATTCCTAAACTTTTGCTATATATTCAATTTGAGCCATTAAATTTCTTTAACCCCCAAGCCAATTTTGCAGCTCTTTTTAGGCCAGATTCTTTTGTGGAGTTTGCTTGCTGTGTAGTATGGTATTGTGAAACTATTGATTTTTCTTTAGCATTTCGAGTGGGTTAATGCCTTCTACATGTTTGACAAAATTCCTTGTTGGCCATCCTCGTTTATGATGTTGTGTCGATGTAACAGCCTAAGAAGCACCAATACTCTTCAAGACCCTTCGTGTCATATCGGACACTCTATATGTGTTTGACACTCTCCGACACTCTCGAATACTTCATCAACACGTGTTAGGAAATTCAACACCTAGTTAACTTTTCTGACACTCTCTAACACTTAAGTTAGAATTTCGACATGTGGATTTCCGATATGTGATTCCAATACCATCAATTTTAAAAAAAAAAATTAATAAATGAGGGGTCAAAATATATGTATATGAAAAAATAAATAATAAATTGGGAAAGAAGAAAAATATAGTTTTCTTCTTCTTTTTTTTCCTAATTCTCACTTTTCATGATACACAATTCCCCCCAAGTTTTTTTCTCTTTTCTTCCAACACTACACAGGAGTCTAGAATGTGAATTGTTTGTTTTTTTTCCAAGTTTATGAATTATTGAAATGGAGTTGAATTTGTCAAATTTAAATAATAAATGATTTTAATAAATGATGTATTAATTTTTTTAGTGCAAATTCATTATCAAATTTTTTATTATTTATTTATGAATTTGAATATAATTAATTTGATTGAAAAATCATAAAAATAATAATATAAATAAATAACATATTCCAACATGTCGCAATTTTTTGTTTTTTAAGAAATGATGTGTCGATTTGTCGTGTCATATCGTGTCACTTGATATGTATCAATGTTGATACTACTTAATTGATGGCTTCGCTTGAGCTTGGATGGGGTGGTTGGTTGCTGCCACATCTTCCGACCCTCCACTTTCTCTCTCTGTTTTTCTTATCTTTTGTTTCTCTTTTTCAGACTTTCCTTTTTCTAGATTTTAAAAGAAAAAAACATTTTTTTTTTTCCTCATCTCTTTCAAGGATGTTAATAGCCACTTAGGATCTTAACGACAAGTCAAACACCACGCTCGCGTTCTTCCTTGACAGTTAAACGGAATGACCAACTCGAGTACAAAATATATAATTTCATGACCAAATCAAAATAAAAAAAAAAAGCCCAAAAACCTGCTTGAACATTTTGTGAAAGTTTAGGAAACGCACCGGTGCCTTTATCCCTAACTTCTTTGATCATCACACATTTGGTATTAGCTGTCCTCTCACATACAAGCCAATTAATTACCAAAACCAATCCTGCTTTCCTTAACTCGAAACAGATCAAAGTTCCCTATTTCCTCGCTAGGGTCGAAGCGTCCATTAGCGAGCTTCAGCTCGAGGTCGAACGTGACTTCGCTTACTTTACCTCCCCTGTTTTCTCGATAAAGAAACGAAGAGGAAAACTAAAGATAAGGGAACGTTTATGAAATTTTTGTGTTAAGCAGTTTGTTCAACCGAAATAGAAACAAAAGATCATAAAGAACTGCAGAAATGGCAGTCCGAAACAATTGTTTTTGCGGCCAAAGTCCAAAGTAATATAAAAAAAAGCATAAGTTAAGTCGCAAAGTGAAAGAAACAGTTTCCAGAAACTTTAAAAGGAAATGAGAATTGGTCAACCAGTCCCTAGTCGAATGCTGTCCATTAGAGCCCGGTGTCGGCAACAGCCATCTTCTTCTTTCTTGCCGCTTATCCATGACACAGGAGCGCAACTAGAGTTTGCGTGATCAGATCACAGCAACCCCAAAATGTCTGGGTTGTTGGAAACCAGATGGGATTGCTTCTTTGCGGTCCAAGTTGACTTCCAGGAAGTCCATGAACATAACATCATTTGCTATGACTGAGATGTGCGAAGGAGCTCATTTTGGAAGCCTGTCTTCGTCATCATGTCAGATGACAGATTGATATACTCATAGGTCAAGAGGGGACATGCAGAGTTACTCTTTCGATTAACGCTTCTTTTCCTTAGGAAGCGGGTGCTGTACATCTTGGTCTCGGGGCATCAGATATCGGGTTTTCATCACTGGACTTGAGAACCTGATGCATTTTAACAAAGTCCAGATTGTAGATGTACAGATAAACAGGGCGCACGCAAAATTGCTGCTCAAAATCCCTAGGACCTTTCTCATCCAACCTTTGCAGAGGGAACCCAATCGCCACTCAGAAGTTTAGTGATTCATACAGATTGCTCCGCAAAATTGTTGGGCAATAGCTGCCTTCCGTCTTTCCCTTCTAGTGAGTCCCAATTGCACGAGTAAACGCCTTCTGCTTTGTTTTAATAATTTGGTTTTGAGGACTCACAAAATTGCTTGGAAAGAGAAAAAAAAAAATCAGAGATGATCGTTTTTGGGGCCTTTGATATCTATGGACAAGCAGCATCGTTGTTGAGTAAAAGAAGAACGGTTCAGAGAAAATTCCAAACGGAAATCTCCAAGCATGCAAGTCAAATTTCGGTAAAGAGAATAAACGCACGCTACACCGTATCCTTTGCGATGGTAAGAGTGCAGCAACTGCATTGTACCTGCGCATGAGTCAAGCAGTACCTGCTCAAAGAGAAAATTGCCCACCAATACGACAACATCGTTTGCCTGAAGCGTTTTGGCTTTTACAGATCCAACAGCATATCACTGTCTCTCTCTCTCTCTCTCTCTTTCTCTCTCTACCCAAACTCAGTCAATAAAACATGAGCAGAACCGGACATTAAAGTCCCTACTGGAACTTTTGGTTCTCTCCTTGTGCCCATTCGAGTTAAAAGCATCTGCAACTGCATCCCACTACACCCCCTCCACCCCCAAATTAAATGCTCGCCATCCAAACCCAACTCTGCCTTTTTCTCCTTCACACAAACACCCACTAGAGCCAATTGAAATGACAATAATGGGATGGATACAACAAATCCACCCCAATTTACAGAAAGGGGTTGAGAAGAGGTCAACAAGCATTTAATTCATTCAAAGTCAAGTTTACAGAGGAAAAAGGAAAATACAAAAATCATCATACCCATACTATTTCACAAGAAATCAGAAGGAAATCCCCAGGTCCTACGCTAATGTAACCAAGTGATAAATTGGAAAAAGAAGGGACAAGAACAAACCCAAGAGCCCCATAAGAGAGGAAAATCGATAACCCAAGTTAGAATAGAAAGGTACAGAGTTATAATTATCATTAGAACAATAATACGATTCCTGCAAAAGGTTTCATCATCTTCCCCTGCTGGTGGGATTCATCTTCTCGTATGCCCGAATCGAGAGCAGGGACAGGAACAGATTCACCTCGTCCTTGCCCCACCTGTTCTGCGGCTTCACCCCCATCATCGGCGGCAAGGGCGGCGCCCAGGCCGAGACCGAGCCGGGCTGCTGCTGCTTGGAGAGGGGCAGGTAGAGGGAGTGGAGCCGCTTGAAGCCGCCGAGGGCGAGGACGACGGATCTGAGCTGCTGGTTGCCGCAGCCGATGTTGGGCCAGTGCCGGGTGCAGATCAGCTCCCAGAGCCGCTCGTCCTGGGCCGTCCGGTGCCAGAGCTTGCTGACACAGGCCGCCATCGCCAGCGTGCGGGCGTCCGCGTGCTTGAGCACCTCGAACAGCAGGTCCTCGTCGAGGTGGGCGAACCCGGCCGGGGGGCCGCGCCGCCGCCCTCCTCCTCCTCCTGGTCGGGCCGGAGCTTCTTCTTCATCTTGGCGTCGTCGTCGCCGTCCCCGCCGGCGAGGGGGCGCTTCATATTCGGCCTCGCTCCCCGCCGCCGAAACCGAAGACCCGGAAGAGGCTCAAGCTTCGGTTCGACCGGCGGAACTCGAGATTGCGGAGGTGAGGGAGGGGTGGCGACGGTGGTGGCGATGGAGGAGGAGGAGGAGGAGGAGGAGGGGGTGGTTAAAGGAGGAAGATGGAGGTGGGGGAAGCACATGATATGATGGGGGAGGTTGGCTTTCGAAGACGACAAGCGAAGAAATGAATGCGCTTCGATTCTTTCTCTGATTGACGATTTTGTCCTCACTTCCCCCTTTCTTTTTCTTAATTCATCGTTCTCCCTGCTTCCTTCCTGTTTTTTTTATTTGTTTATTTATTTATTTATTTATTATTATTATTATTATTCTTTTTTAACTTTAACTATATATATATATATATATATAGATTTTTTTTTTTTTTTTTAATGTTGGGCTCCAGCACGGTGCGTTTTGTTCGGGCCAAAAGAAGTCAAGAACCCGGCAACTACTGGCCTATGCGGTGCTCTTGTTTTGTCTTGCGCTCTGTTTCCTGACTCAATTCGAAACTTTTCTGATTTAGTGCTCGCCCGGAGAAATCATTAACTAGTGAGGGCGTTTTGTCGATCGTTTATTATACAAGGTATATTACTTTTTTTCGGTCCATGTACAATGTATGTTAGATTTGCATAGTTTATTCTAGGTTTTAGGTAATAGTTTATCTTATGGAGAAAAATATCTTACCTGAGGTGTTTTTTTTTTTTTTTTTTTTTTTTAAATAAAAAACGGAACTTAATTTTACTCAAAAGTACTCATCTTTTATTCCTTTTGATTCAATAGCCTTTTGAACTTGTTATTGGTCGTGTATGACTGCAACTAACAAGCATGTGCTTGTCGGGCCATCATTGTTTTCTTTTTCTTTTGCTGATGATGAGGTCAAGGGGTTATCGGATTAAAGTGATGAAGTTGGGGGCGATTTGTGGATGTCTTCGGCCTTGTGAATCGCCATTGATGGTGGGTTGCGACAATATTTCTACTTTGATCTATATGGAATCATCCAAAAAAGAATAGACGAAATTATATTGTATAAATATAAAAATTCCCAGTTGAGTGCATTTTGCATATTACATGTCCACCATTTCATACTCTGTTTCTGTGGCAAGGTGGGCAGTGTTCTACCGGGTGGTTTTGCTTTCAATACAGAGCATGGCCGTGATGAATCATGATCATTGGTCCCCACGAATTTGGGGGATTCCTGGAATCGTTTCCTCAAAGCAGATAAGTATAGCTTCGCTACCGGTTGCCATTTCCTAACATCAGAGATTAGTCGCAATCTGGACCAAACTTCTCCCCCGCGTTTTCCCCCCTTCTGTCAAAAGCTAATGGTCTTTTTTTTTGGGCCTTGACTGGAAAGACACCAATTAAACCATTAGAAAGATATTCAAAAAAAAAAAAAACTATAAAGATAAGATAGCACCAGTGATGTTGGGCCAATAATAAGTAATACGAGATTGCGAGCACGAACCCTTTTGCAATGCTAAAAAGATAAGATAGCACAGGGGTGCGGACCTCCAGCGCCTTAGAAGGGCTATTATAACGTGACTTGTCCTACTCGGACAGATGGACCGATTGTGGTGTCTGATGATGACCTCTTCTTGATGTCCAATATGAATAATGTCAAATAAAGTAACCATTCCGGATGTTCCTCCTCGCTATGTCTATCGGCAAAAATAGCTGTTTTGGTTTGACGGAAATTGCTCATCATCATGTGATGTTGCGGTCATATTTGTAGAAGTAGCTTCGGGGTTAGGCACTATATAAAAGATCTTTTAGAAGCACATGCTCCTTCGGGGGAGCGATTAGGGTGTTGATATGAAGGTCTTTATGACGTAATCAATAATTTGATTAACTTTGGATTAGGCATTGCTCTAGTCTTTTTAGTGTTATTATTTCCTTGGCAACTAAACACATGTACTCTTTTACTTGCATATGCATCCATAGCACAAGACTTTACTATTAAAGCTACGTTATGGATTCATTATAACAGGAGTTTTTGCTCATGAGGCTATGCAAAACTTAAAACAATTGTTGTGGCTCCTACTTCCTCCTCGTCCTCCTCCACATCATCAGCTGAGCACTTTGATGATCTAACAATTTGATAGTTTATTTGGGCCAATCATGCTTTTAATTCCCTTATTCCCATCATGTGTTCAATTGGGTTCCCAATTTTTTTTTTTTTTATTGCAATTAAGTTCTTTAACTTACTCGATTGGTGTGATCGGATTTTTCCATTACATGTTATTAGCAATCTTTTATTTCGATTACATTGCATTGCTAATGTAGCAAAGATCCTCCCCCGCCAAAACAGGTCATTGAAATTTTTTGCGTCCTTCACATAGATTTGCTGGGCAAGAGTCCATTGACTTTGAACTAGTGAAAAGAGAGTCCAAGGCGGTGCCACCCCATTTCTCCTTCCCTCTCCCCTTTCTCACTCTCTCTATTATTCTTTACTAAAGTGGCACACCACTTTGTTGACATATCGATACTATTGAGAATTTTTGACACTCAACCGTGCCTAAGTGAAGCAAAAACGACGGAATTGTCATTATCGATTGGTAAATGACTAAATATTTTGATTACTCAAATCCATTAAATTAAAAATTTGATGGCCCATATTAGTGTCGATAGGGCATTTGGCAAGACAGGAAGGATTGAAGGTGGATTTAACCCTTGATTCTTTTCGAACAAAAAAGGAAGATGCTCAACTCACTAAAACAGTGTAGTGACACCCCTGCTGGGTTGGGTGGCACGTGAGTTGCGATTGAAACTCGTAAGATTCTCTCGAGCACAAAGTGACTTTCTCTTTCAACTATTTTTGTCGGAGGCATAAAGTTTCTGATCTGACACGACTATGCTTAAATTGCGGCACGGGCGGAGATGATTTCTTGTAATGGAACTTATCACTTGAAACATTTTTCACTTTTCATTTTACGCCGATACATTACTTACCTTATCTATTTATATTGGAAAAATAATATTAGAAATATAGTAGCTTTGATAGGACACTCATTTCGATGTTCAAACTTTTCGTTAGATCATTAAAATGCCAAATTAGGTAAACAACAATCGCTTAAATATTTTCGACAACAAATTTCAATAAAAAGTTCTTTGTCAATTATGAGGTGAGTGGACTCTATATAAACTACGTTGTCATTTTCTCCTGCGTTTTCTATGGTTCACTCACATTGAGTTGTACTTGTGAGACGCTAATTAGAAGAGAACAACATTGCCACCCGACAACATTGATTTTCTCTTCATTTATTCCTTCTTTTGCTCAATTTCATCTAGTTGAATGACGAAGAACCACAACATTTTCAATCCTTCTCACAAATGTACAAAGCTAACACTCAGCAGCATCTCTAATTGGTATCACCCCCCTCATTGAAATCCTTTTTCGAAAAAACATTCAAGCAAGAGACATCTCAGAAGTAATTCTTTTTTCCCACAAAAAAAAAAAATAGTTCCTCTATTTTTTATGGTTCAGTCTCTCAGTCTTGGTCTCACTCACCTTTCTCTGTGAAGCGATCAAGGATTGAACCTGAATAAGACAGTCGCGAAAGCAACATTGAGGATTGGCTCCAGCAAGGGAAGCAGTGGCGGCTGCGACTTGATCTCTTCAGTGATGGCGTCGGAAAACAAGGGCAAACAAAGGTCGGCTCAATATGACTATGAACGGACGAAAAGCGACAGCAGGGGCGGTTTTCTGGCGACTGGAGGATCTGCATTCATGATTAATATAAAGACAAATCGTTGACTCACTCCTTCATTTAGATTATCAAATTGAGATGCCTGTCATATATTCGATAATTTCCCGAGTGAAATCAGTGAGCAAATCGTGAAAAGTATTTGCATCTTAGGATCCGTTCGTTTCGTGAAAAATGACTTTCGAAAAATATTTTCCTGAATTTCCTAGGTGTTCGTTTCACGGAAAATGAACTAGTCGAGAAAATGTTTTCCATCATCGGAAAAAACAACCTTTAAAGTGAGGAAAACATTTTTCACTTTTGAAAAGTGGAAAACGTTTTTCATGACTTCTTCCCTTTTACTTTTTTTTTATTAATACATTTTCATTTTATTTTTATGCTTTCTTTTTTTCTTTTTTTTTTTTAAATCGATTTTTTAATTTCTTTTTTTTTTTTTCTTTCCTATTCATCTTCTTCTTTGGCCCGACCGGCCACGGCGGCGGCGGCGACCGGCCGCGGCCGGCGACCGGCAACCCGCCGGCCTCGCCCTAGGCGGCGAGGCTCCGCCTAGCCCGATCTGGGAGAAGCGGAGATCGGGCCTCGCCCCGGATCGGGCGAGGCGGAGCTCTTGTCGGCCCGGGCGGAGCTCGCGGCTCGCCGATCCGGTGAGCCGGGTGGGGCTCGGCCTCGCCGAGCTCGCGCCGCGAGCTTTGCTCGGCTCGGCGAGCCGCGAGCTTGCCGGATCCGGCGGCGGAGCTCGGGCTCCCGATCCGGTGACCTCGAGCTCCGCCGCCGGATCCGGAGCTCACGGCTTGCCAAGGCCGGCAAAGCTCGTGGCGAGCTCGGGTGAGATCGGGCCGAGCCTCGAGCTCACCTGGATCGCCACTTTGGGTCTTGGTCGGCCGCCGGGCGGCCGCCATTGTCGAGCAGAAGGAGGCGGCGACGGCGAAGGAGGAGGAAGAAGGAGGAGGAAGGAGGTGGCGGGAGGAAGGAGGAGGAAGAAGGAGAAGGGAGGAGGAAGAAGGAGAAGGGAGGAGGAAGGAAAGGAAAAGAAAAAAGAAAAAGAAAAAAAAATTGGATTTTTTAAAATATAAATAATTAAAAATTCATTTTTTTAAATATATAAAAAAAATAAAATTAATTTTTTGGTCAATTAAAAATATTAAAATTCAATTTTTGATAATTTTTCCCAAACATTTAAATGAGCTAACGAACGGTGGAAAATATTTTCCACTCAAATTTTAGGTTTTTGTACCAAACACCTAGGAAAATAGAGTCGTTTTCCTGAAAATGACTTTCGAAAAATGTTTTAGAAATATGATATTTTCCGCGAAACGAACGGGCCCAGCTTAGAATTTTGTTTTCCGATTTTTTCGACGTTCGTTTCATGGAAAATGAATTCATTGGGAAAATGTTTTCCACTTTTGAAAAGTGAAAACATTTTCCTCTCTTGATCTCTCTTATCTCACACCTTTACAAATCGTCACTTCCCCATCCCCTACCTTCTTCTTCTTTTCTTTTTTTATTTGAATTATTTTTTAATTTTATTTTTCTTTTTTAATTCGAATTATTTTTTACTTCTTTTTCTTTTCTTATTTTATTTTATTTTTTCTTTTTCTTTTCTTTGTTTCCCATCTTCTTTTTTCTTGGCTAGTCGTCGGCCATTACTAGGCGAACCTCGAGCTCGTCAATCTCAAGCTTGCGCTCTGCATTCTTGCTTATCCTTTTCTTTATTTACTCTACCCTGCAGTTGTACATTGTTCAAACAAATTGTTATATATGTTTTGTTTCTTTTTTCTTTTGTTTATTGGAATATAAAAGACGTAGGGGGAGAACATGCCGCTCAACTGAAAGATTCTCATTAGGGTTATACATACTTTGCTTCTTTTCTCCTTTACTTTTTTTTAAAATCCATACGAACATTTTTTTAGAGTAGATGAGCGTTTGGTGACAATAAGGGAACAAAGATATGAAGCAAGTTTGCCCGAATTTAAAGGCAAGTTCATATTTGATGGATTTATAGGTCGGTAAGTGATGCATTACTAAGTGGTGAAGTCTTAGAAAATATTTTCCTTACCGAACATCGGAAAATATTTTTTCAAAATATTTTCAGGTTTTAGCCGAACACCAGAAAATATTGTTATTTTCTTGAAAAATGACTTCTAGAAAAATATTTTTCGGAAATGGCCCATTTTCCGCGAAACGAACGGACCCTTAATTACTTTATTACATACTGCATATTTAAGAGGAAAGTGGATATGCTTGGTTTTGTTGCTATATCATCTAATCATGACTTGCGATCCCCAGCCAAAACCTCCACATGTCATGTTTACTCGAGGTAACCCAACAATGTTCAGTAATAGGGCCTTCTTTCAATTTTGAGGTAACCCAACAAAGCTCAGCATTACGAGATTCAACTCTTAATTTAGGGAAACAGAATTCGGGTTTAAATGATTTGAAAAAAATGCTTGATTGTCCAAATTAGGATTTATATTTGGGGTAAAACATGTAGAGGATGTTGTTTGGCCTATCAATACTAACTGGGCACATCGATGAGCTACGTTAATCAAAGAAATCAATAAAGTATTGTCATGTCAAATTTTTAAAATCCCAAATTAGAGCTGACATTTAAATGATCATTTTTATTTTATAAGTTGGACTAAAGTGATTTGATGAAAATTTTTGACATTAAAGTGAGCATGATATGAAAGTTATGACACCTCTAGTGTCATTTCCCTATTTACATCTATCTATGTTTTTATTTTTATTAATTTTTTTCCAAATTCTAACTCTTAACTAGCGAGAAGAAGAAACTTTCTACTACTTTTAAACTCAAGCAAAACTACCCACAAACTATACAAATAAAACTGCTCATTTTCCTATTCCAAGATGTAGTTTTATCATGGAGTTACTTATTGACAACGTTGAATCGGATTTAGATAGCAACTCTTGTTATCCTAATAACTGAACACCCTAGAAAAGTACATGGGCTTCATGTACTATAAGATATTTGCTTATGGTGAAAATGTTTGTTCTGATTACTTGATAACACTCGCATGCTGAATTGACCAAGCCTATCCAAAGATGACGGCTTAGTGGTGCACGCTCTCTTTTGTTGGTTTGTGCTGCGTGAGCTGCTGCTGGCATGCTACAATCTCGATTTAAAGGATTGCTGTGACTTTCATAGTTAGCTTCCCTTTTTATTTAACAATAACTCGTGTCAAATTACCTAACATAAAGTTTCTTGTTCGATATCCATAAGTTTTTTCAAGTACGCGTTTTCGAATTTATTCTTATATACAAATTTTATTCATTTTAAATCAATTTAAATGGTGCGATGGCCAATTTTTTTTTTTTTTTCTATTGAACTAGGGAAACTTTGCACTTTCTGTTGGATGGGGAGATCCCGCCGGGGTGGCGGGGGGGAAGGAAGTTGTGGGGAGAGAAGTCAAACGAATGTCCAGAGTTTCCATTGTTTGGGAGATAAGCCTAAAAGAGAAGAATAATGGAGGGAGAAGTAACGCCTGAGTGGGCCCAACTAATTTTTTTATCACTTGGTTTATGTGAAGAAAACTTGTAGAATCTGACAGACTAAAAAATATTAATTTCAAAAACCACCCTTGTTTTTTCTTCAGGAGATTACTTTTGTCACCTCAAGTTGGCGTAAATCTGTCTACTTGGGGGCAAAAGTAAATATTTTCATTTCAAAATTCTTCCCCTTTCTTCCCTTATCTCGTCTTTCCAAACTGATTGTCACCGAATTCACAACTTTTTCACTTTCACCTCCTCATTTCTACTGATGATAAAAATTATTATATTCAAGTTAGCGAAAGTTATTACTTTCACGATGTCATTTTCTCTAATTTTTTGCCCATTCAAAAGTCTCTTCAAACGTGACTCTCGACCCTAGGAACCCTAATCAATGCATAAGCCCATCACAAACTTTTGGGGAGATGCGTTGAGAAGGGAAGGCAGCAAAAGAAAAGGTGCTCAAAAGGTCAGAGAGTACAAAAGGGTGGAAAAATTGAAAAAGATGAGAGCGCAAATTAAGCGGTTGGGGCGAAATTCTCCTTATAGTTATCTAAAATGTTTGGTTTTGATAGGAAGATTCCAAGCAAACTTTTTAAGGATCAATTGCGACAAGGATGCTTTTGGCTTTACTGTACTCGCTTTTATATTGAACCGGATCTTTCATCCGGTTCAAACCTTTTAACCCTTTCTTTTATTCTTCTCGGGTAGATAAATTTCATGGCTATCGTCATGGCACGGTGTGTATTTTTTATTGCTTGACCCTACGGTTTTCATTGTTTAGTCACAACCAAATAAAAACTATTCTTGCATCAGGGCCAAAAATTGAAGGCCCACCGAATCTTGACAAACATATCATGTTTGATTTTCCTTTCAACCATTAAAGAAAAAAGGATAAAGATAAAGACGTATCACGAGTTTACACGTAACATAATTCGATCCGAACACAACAGAAATGCGGTAAAAAGATTAACATAACATGAATTCGACATAACATAAATTGCTTGTCAGGCCCCTCAAGTTGCTTTCTGTTTAGCATTAATTGAGGATTTATTTTTCTCACACAAGCATTCTGATATAAAGAAGTGTTTTGCACTCACCAAGATTTGAACCCTGCTTTATTTATGTAAATGAGACAGCGGAAGAACAAAAACTTCGCAAATTGTGCAAAGTCTTAGATGCCACTATAAGACCATATTATCAAACGAGACACAATTTCGCATAGGCGGGTCTCCAAATGGACCCGACCTACTCTTCCTAGTGGCCAACTCCTCTATTGTTGGGGCCAGAATAAGCTTGAGCTGCCTTGAACATGGGAAGCGAGGACCGGGTCGGGGACATCTCGTCGGCATCGAGATGCCTCGACACCACCATGCCTGGGCAGGAGAGGAAAAGCAAGGCCATGCCGAGCAATATCGCGCAGGACACGAGGCGACACCATTGATGCTTCATGGTCGCTGCTTTCTCTGGCGATTAGTGTCCTCCGCAGAAAGGCTTGATATTTATACACCAGCATTGACATGCTAAAACCGAATGCTAGCTGTTGGGGGGACAAAAGATATGGAGGGAGGGAGACGGTGGAAGTACTCCAAGGTTGACGAAATGGGAGTTCAATCGATCGTGGAAAGATTTCGTATCGTTATTTCTTTAAGCCCGTGAATTTTTGTCACAGGCTTGGGATTTTTCTCGGCTTTTTGTTTAATTGATAAGCATGGAATTTTGCCAAAAACTGGAACTAGATAGCACAAATTACAAACTCGAAGACCATAGTCGCCAAATACTGCAAATCTAGGGACGAGAAACGAATATCTGTAGCCTGTCTCATCGCTTCTACTTGCCGGACACACAATTTTAGTGACATTACAATTAGCAGTTCGCTCTGGCGGGATATCAATTTAGTACATATCTGGTAGATTGGGTTGCGATCGGCAGATTGATTGCACAGCCGTGATACTTTTGGGACAGTTCTCATTCATCTTGGTTGAGATCTTAACCTCAACCTGTCACGGTTCAAGTATGTGCTGAATTTCGGCCGCCCCTCACTAGGCAAGAGCGTCGCTTAAATTGCATGCTTCTTGTTCTTTGATATGACAAAGATCTACTAATGAAAACTGTGCGCGAGTCCTGCCAAGTTGGATAGAGAGACACATTAATATGGCCAAGGAACTTTGAAGGGAATCCTTGCAAAAATGGCCAAAATCAGCTGATTATTTGATAATTTAGTGTAAGTGCAATTTAATATACTCATGCGGGACAAATAAGTAGATTTGAATTTTCAGATCTTAGAAGGTCGAAAGCAAATTGCACTCCCGGTGCTGGCCAACCTTGTGGGAAGTATGGATGATGGACCCAAAAAGGCGTGAATTATTGAACATTGAACAGAGCCTATTCACACTGGACAAATACTCGTAACTAGCCGTAGAACCAAAATAAATCACCATCCGATGCCTAGATATCATCTGGTAAAAAGAGCAATACAGAAGGGGGAATGAAAGATGAGCAGCGGCTTGACTATGGGCTGTTCGCTTAGCTAAGAAAGCTGCCAACTGTTTGTTAATCTAAAGCAGAAGGTGCATGAAATGGTGGCGTCCTGTAGGCCAGGTGGTTTGCTTCCATTTAACTATGCTCCAAGTCTCGACCCCGAAACTTGTTGCAGATCCTAAAAATCCCTTGCTCATCCATCATGCTGCAGAGTTCCTCTAGTGCAGATGATGCAAAGTCTATCTTAAGATGATCTAACTGGATTACCGCCACCGGCAATAGCAAGGTGCAAAAGGAAAGTAATCTGACCAAATGCGCGAGGCAATACAGATTAAACTTCTACATGCCAAATCTCAAGTAAAAAAGAAGGATCCTCTTGGCTTCATCTTGCGCCTCATTGAAGGCATAACTCAACTTGGTTGAATCTTAGTTTCAATGGTAGAAAGGAAAAAAACATTCCCATGCTTGAAAAATTGAACACAACCATAAAGGCTAGTCCACAATATCAGTTAATGCACCCACAGTATGGACAATGACCTCCTAAGAACCCTGCACATAGAAGGCTACAGTGCTAAAATAAATTATTGCTATACTGAAAGAAAAGTATTTCCGCTTATCCTTCCACCCTGTACTCAAATTTATAATTCAACGTAGTCATATCACGAGAAGCTATTCTTTGATACAAATGATTAAAGATAGAGGCATCTGCTAAGCTTTGACACGGCCATCGCAATCAGACTTGCTCTACAAGGTTCTGAATCTGCAGTTTAAGATACTTTTAATAAGCCTGAGCGTAGATTTAAGATGAAGACAACTGCAAATAGATAGTAGTTTAGGCATTCGTAGAATCATCCTGCCTCCTGGTCATCTACAAAACTCTTTGTTTTGGGATATTGAGGGAATCGTCGATGGGCTGGACATTGAGGTCAGTGACCCAAGGCTTGCTTCCATTTTTG
Source organism: Eucalyptus tenuipes (assembly GCA_014182365.1). NCBI lineage: Eukaryota > Viridiplantae > Streptophyta > Magnoliopsida > Myrtales > Myrtaceae > Eucalyptus > Eucalyptus tenuipes. The sequence continues at coordinate 2,262,463 of CM024542.1, forward strand.
CAATACAATGGAGAGGAGAGTTCTTCAATGGAAAAAAAATACTCTGTTCCTGAGGCACATCTACTTGCACCACTCTACTAAGTGAACTACGTTTCCCCGATCGGTTGTATCCCTTCCAAAACAATACAAAAATGAGAAGCTTATTCGACAAGGTTAATGAATAGGCTACCACAACTGCATGCATTACTACACTTAACAGAGGGTTTGATGTTTTAGTTCAGACCATTAGGTTCATTAGGTAAAATGGCGGAATGAACAAGGACCAAAATGCATTGAGCGATGGCCCTTCCACTTGGCACCATCAGTGCCAGGGGCCACAAGCTGGTAAGGATTAAAAATGTTCCTCCGTAGTTTTCATCGTCCATAGTTCCCATCGCCTGCCCAGGGTTGAGCTCTGGAATATATATATATGAAGAAGAGAAAAAAACTTGAGATCTCTACTCTTAACACTATCATCACAGACTCCAGGCAACAAGACGTCTATTCAAACCGCCATCTGTCGCTCCATCTCCGTAGGGGATAGAACCCGTCAGATAACAAATTAAAGAAAAAGAAGTAGGTAAATAGAAGATTCCAAGAGGCCTGTATCAATCGACTTAAAGACGACTAATTCTGGAAGATTGAGGGGCATCAAAATAATTCGACTGAGTGCATCAAAATGCTTCCAGCAGCAGCTGATATATCAGCTTTTAAAAGCAGGTAGGATAGCAGAGAGGAGTTTCTCTAAATTAATAAATGCTATAAGCCAATTTCAGTGCCAACTAAAACTTGACAGGTAGATTTTACTGAGTCACCATAACCTTATAGGAAACAGCCAAAAAAAGCAACCTAAAGCCCCAAAATAAGAAGAAGGGCAACATGAAGTAAAGGGCTTAGAGGCTTAAAACCATGAGCCAAGCTGCACCATAAAACTGTTGAAAAGGGAAATGACTCGATTTTGCCGCTTGACCTTCATTAATGATAACCTTTGTAGTTATTACGCCCAAGTTTCGACAGTCACCATAGCCTAATAGGAAACAGCCGAAGCAAGCCACCTCAAGCCCAAATTAAGAAGAAAGGCAACTTGAAGTAAAGGGTTTAGAGGCTTAAAACCATAAACCAAGCTGCACCAGAAAGATGTTGAAAAGGGTTTTGATTAGATTTTGCCACTTTACTCTCATTAGTGCTCACCATTGCTCAAACTTCCACCAAATTCGGTCAAGTTAATTTCCACATTTGGACACACATGTTTACATTCAAGATAATGCCTGTACTCTTCACGGTATGTACGGCTAGTGACGAACAGGTCCACGTCCGAATTTAAACAGAAAAAGCTTGCATGGAGAAGACAGATGAGACTGGAGTTCATAAGGGCCCTTCTATGTCCCCAAGCCCTCAAGGGATTGTTCTTGAATCACGCGGTCCGTAGCCATGCTACACATTCACATTGCTAGGTATCACATTGCGATGCACACTTCGAAATCTAGGGCGATCCGATGACTATGATCCCTAAGAAACGGTTCTGTAGCCCAATTTAAAGTCGGAAAATTTACCAAAACAGAGGGCCAAAGAATTTCGGGTAAATTGGAAGGGCGATCACAACCAAACAAAAAGTGCAATCTAGCACAAGAAGAGAGCTTTTCCTCATAGCAAATCAACAATTGAGAGGCTTTCAGACGTTCACGTTACCCTAATTACAACACAAACGAGATCAACATCACCCCTCGATCAAAGGTTAAACGAAATTATCCACAAATCCACAGCAAACGGCAACACATACTATCCTATCAGACGTATTACTTCACTGTACCACCTAAAAACCCCAAGCTTGTCATCTAAAGGGAGCAGAACTCCCCACCTCAAATAGAAGACGACTTTTCGACCTCGGAATCGAAGGAAGCGGGGACATCCAACACTTCGGGGGTCTTCGGCTGGAAGGAGCCGCGGTCCCGGGCGGTGCGCGGCTGGACGGAGACCAGCATGCGCCTGGCGATCGCCCTGGCGTACGCCTGGAGGACGTCCGCGCCATCGTCGTCGGCGGAGGCGGCGGCCGCGGCGGCGGCGTACTCCTCCTGCTCGATGGCCCGGGCGACAGACGCCGCCTCGTCCCGGGGCAGGGAGCCGTAGCGAGTGGAGAGCGCCGATGAGGCCGACAGCGTCTCCACGAGGCGCGAGACGATGGTGTCGCGCGTGGTCCGCGTCGGAGGCCAGACGCGAAAGGCGACGTCGGGGCTGGGCTCTCTGGGAGGCGCCTCTGCCGACTGGGGCGACGGCGAATTATGCTCCGGCGGCGGCGGCGTTGGCGACGACGCTTCTTCCGATTCAGACATCGGAGGATCGGGAGTAGAGCACGAAGCGAGTCTACCAATTAGGGTAGAGCAGACAGCGAGTCCCCTAGCATTAAAAATAAAAAAGGTCGGGGTCCCATCTTAATTTTTAGCTGTAAATTTCTTGATTGTTTTGCCGTAATTGCATTTTATGGAAAGTAATTTTTACTTTATAGAATGGAAATTTAATGTAGTGATCGTAATTTATCTGCCTTTATAACAAGTAGTATATATAGCGATGATTTGTTTATAGAGCTTGTAACACGAGAATGTTAACATGATTTTACTCTATTGATCGTAATTTACATGTATTTAGTTGTATTTTATTTGCATTTGTAAGTATGAACATCCATTTATGACGATAATTTATTCATAGAGTTTGTAACGTAAGAATGTTATTATTAGTATAAGTTTTTTTTTTAATAATGGTGATTGCTTTATAAGTTCTTGTCGATGAAAAGTTAGTAAACCATCCTTTATATACAATTATTTACCTTCAAGCCTACACATTCAAATTTCAGCAACTTTCTATGAAAAATCATACTCAACTTGATGAATTTATTGCAAATACTTTTTCCTATTCTTAGTAACTTACCTCTGTGATCGTAACAATTTTTAACAGCTCGTGAACGAAAAAATCATATTAGTGGGTAATAGTCCTCGTATGTTATTATTTTTTCTTAATCACTAGTGACATTGGCATTTTCGTAGTCAATTCTTTCCTTAAATATTAATGTTATTATCTTTTTTAAAGTCATCCGCCATTTGAAATTTTCCCCACAATAATCAGACCGGTTCCGTAAATTGCTAGATAGGACCAGAGAATTTCCCCGAGCAGGGGATGTACAGATCCATGATGTTTCTTACCAACAAGAAAATTTTTAATGACTGCCACATTGTACTGATGCGTTTAAATGGTCTGCATTGATCCGCATGAACTTCATTTGAGAGTAATCATGTTAAATGGTCAAGATCCATTTTAAAATATGGGTCACGGTAGGCACTCATTAAGTATACTTTATTTGAAATAATTTAATTTTAAAGACACTATTTATGCATAATGGAAAGGCAATTGATGCATCGAAAACCGTAGAGTTTGCTTAATTGGTTGCTTAACAAGTGTGCTTAGAGCACTCACTAACATAATCTTTTCTTCTGTGAGCGACCCTTTCTTTTCCGTTACTTTACAATTAACACCAATGAAAGTAGAGAGAAAGTGTTAATAAATTATATGTTTATCTAATAATTTAAGCTTCTAAAATAATTTATAGTGATATTACATGGTATCACAATTAGAAGATTCTGAATTATTTCAAGTCCTTATTTGTCTTCCCAATCACATATTTCGATGTTTTAGGCTAAGGTCAAATTCCAGCTTGCATGTAAAAGCTATTAGAATAGTTTCCAGCCTACACATGAAAGCTTTTAAAATAGTTGGCAAACCCCAAACCTATTTATCTTCCCAATTGCATATTTTCACCATTTTAGGCTAAAGTCAAACTCCAACCTACATGTGAAAGTTTTTAGAATAGTTTCTAGCTTATATGTGAAAGTTTTTAAAATAATTGGCAGATCCCGAATCAACAATCCACTGGACGCAAACACCTTCATTTTCGGAGTTAGCACAGTGAAAGCAACCCACCAAGAAAGCCAAGTTTAAAGAACTCTTTCCAGAAAGCAACTAGTTCTCTGTGGGAGACCAAGAATTTTGAAAGTGATCATCGAGACCAGTCCGCCATGGGAAAGCGAGCATCGGTTTACGGCAAGCTAGGAAAGACAGCCGAAGGAGATGCTTCCAAGAATAGTGTTCCGTCTTAGTGGAATTGTTAACAGAGAAGATAAAAAAACGAAGTCGCACCTAGCAAAGAAACCTACGCAGAGGCACCAAGAAACTAGCGGCAATCATTCCACCAAGAGCAGGTATGAGCAACTCATTTTGAGTAAATATCGCGAGGCGGTAACGATGCGAACCCATAAAAGATCACCCATTCTTGGTCCTATGCAGAACCACCGTCCACCATCGCTAGTAGCCGCCACCTGTTGCCATCGGCCACTATGGTCGACATCACTGCCTGGCATTGCTCTCTCTCTCTCTCTCTCTCTCTCTCTCTCTCTCTCTCTCTCTATAGCTTCATCAGCTTTGTCATGTCGTTTTGCCATCAGGCCCATCACAACGACAACAGTGAATCCATCTCTTTCCTAAATGGCCTTGAAATCTAGAGTATACCAAGGAGCTCTCTTTGTACTTACACGGTAACCTATAACCCCATGACATTGGATTTGTCTAGGGACTCATATCTTGTCTAGAGGAGATGCTCCTCAAACCTCGAGATACAGAGGACACCAAGAAGATGACAATCACCTAGCAACTCTAGTTAATAGCAAGTCTTTATTTCAAACACACATATCATCTTACAATACAAATGGTCTAAAGTATTTTGAGACCATTCAAAGACCTACCGAAAGTCCATCTGAATGGGCATTTCATCAATACATTATGCATCCCGTCTTCTTTTCTTTTCCTTTAATACATTATCATCAGACACAACAGCTAGAATTCTTATTCCATTCCACTCTTACTTTGAGTTTATTTTACCTCCATTCATTTCCACCTCATTTCATTCATACCATTTTACTTTTTTTATTGCACATTAGTTCATAAGCATTATGTTGGTCGCACATCACCCAAATAAATTCACTGAAGAGCAGCCTTCTCAAAGTTGTGCAAGAACATTGGCAATCATGCATCCGCGCGCTTTGCACATAGCCTCCAATGGCTTTCTCTTGGGTATTGTGAGTCCCGTCCCCTCAGACAAGTCCACTAGCTCTTCACCAACTCGTTCCCACTCGAAGCACTGAATAAGCGCCGCTAGAGCCAAACTCACCACTTTATTGGCAAGGCCAGCACCGGGACAACTCCTCCTCCCCATCCCAAATGGCAACAAACGGTACGCTTGATCCCCTTCCAGTCCCTCATACCTCTCCGGTTTAAAACCCGTGGGATCGTCCCACACATTTGGGTCTCTATGAATTGTCCATGCATTTACTAGGATCATGGTGCCTCGGGGCACATTGAACCCACCAATCGTGCAGTCCTCAGCAGACTCATGAGGTGCTAAGAGTGGTGCTGGTGGAAACAATCGGAATGCCTCGTTGATGATGTTATGAAGGCAAGGTAGCTTGTGGATGTCTGTTTCATCAGGTAGACGGTCTCGGCCAACAACTTCGTCCAATTCTACTTGAGCTTTTTTCATGATGTCCGGATGGTTGAGTAGGAGGGACATGACCCATTCTATTGTCACTGCACTTGTGTCCGTGCCTGCAGTTAGCAATGACTGCCGCAAATTGTGTTTAAGTAACTAAGTATGCTCAGTTTTTTCGAAAATAGATGAAGTGCGTTTTCCAAACTGAAGAAAAATCAGGTTCATATGCAAAGAGGAAAACGCTAAGGAAAAGGTAATTGGCCACTCTTATGTTCTTGTTCATGTATAAGCGCATAATTGATCTATTTCATGCATCGTGTAGATCTAGAAGTGATATTCTATGGTGGGCGTGTCAACGGTGATAGTTTTTTAGACGGCATATTTTAGCATGGATCGATGGCTACCCAGCCCAAATCGATTGGCATTGCAAAACATGCATAAGTTCAAGAAAGAAAAATAGAATTTGACTTAAATCATTTACCGTAAACACAACAGAAGACTCAATGACTTGTGCAATTGACATTTCTACACGTGTTGCACCCTATGAAAGCTCTTTCATTCTGTCCTTTCTCTTCTTTCTACTTTGTCAGCTACAACAATCTAGATAGTGGCCACTATTGAAGAAAGAAAAATGCATGGTCTCGGATATGAGGTCTAGAAAAATGCATGGTGTCGGATATGAGGTGAATTCACCGTACCGGTGGATGAAAAGGATTCCGCATGAGATCATATGATCTAACGGTGTACATAGATTGGGATGATGCAATAATGAATAAGGGAAAAAAAACATATACTCTAAATAGAAAAGAAAAAAAAAGGACCTTTTACTAGACGAATTATAAATGTGAAAGTAGTTTTCAATTCTGTCAGGTATAGAAAAAAATTAATTATTCGTCAAATTTGTAATATGCTAAAAAGAGATAGCGTTTTTCACGTTATAAATTCATGAAGGTGGATGTAAGTCGGATTTTTGTCCATTTGCTCACTCCGCCTCTCGTTTCCCTTCTTTCCAAACAAACCCACGTGCTCTCGACTTTAAGCTTGCAAGGCGATTGTGCGACGAATGACCCATCACTTATTTTCTTCTGTTGCCGAAAGACTTTAGTCACAATCTCAGGAATATAGGGCTGCATAAGTCAAGTGAACAGAACACGTGTTATGCACATACCAGGATATGGCCTTTGATGATATCGTCCGAGTATCCCTCCGACAGCATGGAATCGATCATCGTCTCGCTCTCCACCTCTCGGCCACCGTTGCTTCTCTTCATTCTCGACCTGAGCTCGTCTATCATACCCTGCAAGATCACATCGGCCCTCTTGGCGACGTCCTCCATCCTCCTCTCTCTCCCCTTGAAGTCCACCACCATCCTCAGCGCTGATAAGAAATCACTCGCGTCCGTCCCGCTCAGTTCGAATTCCTCACTTATCACCTCTAAAAACCGCCTACCCAACTCAGCGTCGCCTGCATCGACCGTAGCCCCAAGGTAGCGCTTCCCAGAGATCATCCTCATGATGACGTTGAAGGACAGTTCTTGCAGCCTCGGCCTCATCTCCACCATCGCGAAACTGCCGTCCCCTGTTGCTGCCATGGCCACCTCATAGAGGCTCTTCATGAGGAGCCTCACTTCCTCCAGCCGGACGGCGATGGAGCCAGCAAGGCGGTGGGGGGAAAGGATTTTGAGGGTGAGGCGGCGGAGGTTGAGCCAATGGGGGCCGTAGGAGGTGGAGCCGATGGTGGTGTTGCCGTAGAGCATAATCTTGGAGGAGAGCAAGCGGGGGCGGTTGGCAAGGATGATGTCATTCCTGGTAAAGCACTCCTCGGCCGAGGACAGAGAGGATATGACGACCACAGAGCGGGAGCCGAAGGAGAGGGAGAGGACCGGGCCGTAGCGGTCGGAGAGAGACTGGAGGGTCCGGTGAACCGGCTCTTTGATAAGGAGGAGGTGGCCGATGATAGGAAGTGAAGGTGGGCTCGGTGGGAGATTCCTCTTGTTGCTTCTCTGCAATTTGAACAAGAAGAGAAGGAAGAGGACGGAGGATGCCGAGATGATGTGCACCCACAAGTGGTCCATGAAGATGCTCTGGATTAGAGACTTCTGTCGTATGCAATAATTTCTTTAGAGAGAGAGAGAGAGAGAGAGAGAGAGAGAGAGAGAGTGGGTGGGGAGAGAGATGCAATAGGCTAGAGGTTTTATAGAATTCGTGGGGTCTGATTTTTTCACACTTAAGACCAATTCCCACTATGGAATAATACAACGTATATCATAATTATTAGCAGAAAGTAATATACCGAACTCTGTGTTGCCTATATATATATATTTGTTATTTCTACATTCGTGACTTACAATTGCAATAAGTAATTATTTACCACGTAGAATTTTTTTGTATATTGGTCATTGCAAATGCAAACCTTTTAGACATAACAAGGGCATATGTTTGATTAATAAAAGAAAATAAACATCTGCAATTACTGGAAATGATTTTTTTCGAAAATGACTGGAAATAAATCGCAAGTGCATTGACAGAAATAAAGCTTGTTCTTTGGATGGTTGTGCATGTCCTTTCCACTTCAGAAGCGCTCCTTTTATAATGCAGGAGTGGGTAGCCTCTCTTAATAATCGTTTCCCACTCGGTGAAATCAGATTTTGGCTCCTTCGATCGTATAGTTGTTACTACCTCAGGAGCGTCACTATAGTAACTCATTGGCTTGATTTTAATAATTTCTTGATCACAAATGTCAGTCAACATATTTGGTGACTGTTTCCGCCTAAGAGTTTGACTGCAATAATTATTTCGAATTTCTTTATTCCGTTGCAGTCTACTTTGATTTTTTTTCCCCTTCCATTCATTTCCACCTCATTTCATTTGTACAAATTTACTATGTCGTTAAATATTGGTTCATAGGAATTAGGGTGGTTGAACATAAGCAAAATAAATTCATTGGAGAATGATCTTGTCAAAGCTGTGCTTAAATATTGGCAATCACGCATTCGCACACTTTGCATATAGCCTCCGAAATTGACACATAAATTTTGCAATTTTATTTACGACTCAATCATGTAGAAAATATGGGATCAATTTTTAACCCCTAAATAAAAATTAATTTTCACTAAATTGCATCACATGTAGACGTTAGGAGCATTAGCATCAGTACTATTAATTAAAAAAAGAAAATTTGAGTTTTTTAAAATTAAGTTAAAAAATTTATTATTAGAAAATTAATCAATTAAAAGAAAAGTAAAATAAATAATTTTCATCACGAATGTCTTTGTTAAGATGCATTTCACGTAGACATTAGGAGCAGTTACATTATTATGGCTAATTATTAAAATTTTAACAAAAATCGATAAAAAGATCGAATTTTTTTTTTTGAAAAAAAAAAAGCGAGACCGGGCCGGGGTTCCTCTTTCCCGTTTGGGCCCAGCCCATTTTCCCTCTTTGTCTTGTGCACCAAGAGGAGGTACAGAGGCAGAGGTACATAGGCCGGCAAGACAGCTGGCGGTGGAAGGGGCCATGTGCGTCTGTCGGCCAGGCTTGAAAGCGAGAGGGGAGCAAGTGAGATGGGGGTTTTGGCTGGTTTTCCTCTTCTTCGGGGAGAGAGAACCGCGGAGGAGATTTGAGAGAACGATTGAGAGGGCCAAGGCAGGGCCCTATCACCCGAGCGCATAGGTGCACTCCGCGTCGCTCCATTTTCGGGCCGCCGGACCGGGGCTCGCGGTTCTTCGGTTCGATCGAGTTCCGACCCCTGCGGTGCTACGTTTTGTTACCTCTAGACCCTGCTTGGTTGTCTATTTCTATCTCCGTCGCCTTTTGATGTCCTGATCGGGTTATCGTTTGCCCTCTAGTCGACGCCCACCGGATGTTCGATGAAACGTCTCTATGATACCCATGAAAGTTATGCCCTTCTTGCAAAAACTGTAGATCCCTTTGTTCACATTTTGTTAGTTTTTATAGGTCATTGTCCCGATTCCTCGCTTCTGTTCTTCGTTACGGTTACTTTCGTGTGCGTGGCGTGTTTTACGTTCGCCATTTCGGTGAGGGACAATAGCCAACCGTGACTTTTGTCGAGGGTGAGAATGGGGTGTGGACAAATGAGAAGCGCTCGGTTTTGCATCTTCAGTAAGAACGATGGAGGTTTAGTTTTAATCTTGCCGGCTTTTGCTTAGGATCAGTGAATATGTTGATCTGCTGGGCTCTGGGCATGACGTGAGTGCAGACGTTCATGAGAAGTGAGGAGGGGAGCAGGGGAGCAGCAAGGAAGATTACCCATGTTCGGTGAAGGGGAGGGGAGGACGAACAATAGATATGCATGATCCCCTCCCAATCCCTTGTATCTCTTTGGTTCAAAACTTGTTGGATTGTCCCTCACTTTTGGGTTTCTTTGAATTGCCCATGCATTTACTAGGATCATGGTGCCCCGAGGCACCTCGAAGAATTTGCTGATTATGCAGCCCTCAAAGGATTTGCGAGGTATTAGGAGTCGCGCCAGTGGAAACAACCAAAGCGCCTTGTCGATGAAGGCAAGGTATCTTATGGATGTTTTGCTTCATCAGCTAGACAGTTTCAACCAACGACGTCGTCTAGTTCTACTTGAGCTTTTTGCATGACGTTCGGATGGTTGAGTAGGAGGGACATGGCCCATCTATTGTCACCATGGATGTGTTCGTGTCCGCACTGCATTGACTGTCGTGAATTGTGTTTAGGTAACTATGTATGCTCGGTTGTTTCAAAAATAGATGAAACTTGTTTTCCAAACTAAAGAACAATCAGGTTCAGATGTAAAGGAAAAGGTTCAGTTTAAGTTAGTATCAATAATTGGCTGCTCTTATGGTCTTGTTCATGTAAAAGTGCAACATTTATCTACATCATGTAGATGTATAAGATTTTCTATGGTGGATTGTCAATGATGACATTTTATTTAGACGACACACTTTAGTATGGTTCGATGGGTACTCAGCTCAAATCGATTGGAGTTGGAAAACATGTGTAAGGAAAAATAGAATTTTACCTAGATCAATTATGGCACACACGACAGAAGATTCAACAACTTGTGTGATTGACATTTCTATGCGTATTGCACCCTATAAATGTTCTTTCATTTTGTCCTTTCTCTTCTTTCTACTTTGCAATCTATAACAATCTAAATCGCGGCCACTATTGATGAAAGAAACATGTATGATCTTAGGTGCATATAAGTCATTGAATATGATCCTAGTCTAACAACCCGGCTGATGAAAAGGATTCCACATTAGACCATATGATCGAATGGTGCATATAAATTGGGTCTACATGCATCAGACTCACATGTATCGAGATCATGAAATAACGATTAAAAAACCTCATACTCAAGATTAAAAAGAAAAATAGACCTTTTACAAAACAAACTATAAATGCGAAACTAGTGTTGAATTCTGTTGGACACAGAAAACAATTTTTAAATTAACCGTGAGATTATTTATATCCTAGATAGAGACGTTGTTAAAACGGTCTAAATTCATAGAGGTACATGTATTAGGGTATTTTAAACCATCATTCAAATATAAGGGTCCTAGAAAATGCTTTTTTATTTGGGAAGTAAGTATTATCCGAACTTTGTCAGTATAACAGTCTTTGAGCTATTGTTAGAATAACAACATATTGGAAGCCACAAATTCTTGAAGGAGTGGACCTCACAACAATTTTTAATTATTTATTTTTTTGTGACTCAAAACATAATATTATTCTCACAATAGACTAAAGACAGTCTTATAAGCATTTCTCTTTCGAGAAAATGTTGACTACACTTTTGATTGATAACTCAACAAAAAAATAATCCATTTGTTGATTGACATGTGTCCCGTGGTCCCTACTCAATCACATTTGTCATAAATCTCTCTCACTCGCCTTCCCCTCTCTCTCTCTCTCTCTCTCTCTCTCTCTCTTCACGGTCTCTCTCCATCCCTCTCGACGCAGCGAGTTCTCTATCCCTCTAGACTCGCACTTTGCCCTTGGGAAGGGTCTTGGGTGACCAACCATCGACGGTGGTCACACCTCTCCTACGACTGTTCTCTAAATGTAATTTTTCTTCTTCTACATGTAGAAAAGGAATAAATAAATCAATTAAACTCTGGGAGGTCAACGGCAAAGCCCATGGTGAAATCACGGTGGATTTGCGATGGTGAAATCATGAGTTCCGCCTTCGCCCTCCAAGCACGACACCAAGATCGCCGTCGTTGGGTTTGTCAATGTTGACATGACCATCGCATTGATCCGCATTGATCCGCATGAACTTCATTTGAGAGTAATCATGTTAAATGGTCAAAGTCCATTTTAAAATATGGGTCACAGTAGGCACTCATTAAGTATACTTTATCTGAAATAATTTAATTTTAAAGACACTGATTGTGCATAATGGAAAGGCAATTGATGCATCGAAAACCATAGAGTTTGCTTAATTAGTTGCTTAACAAGTGTGCTTAGAGCACTCACTAACATAATCCTTTCTTCAATGAGCGACCCTTTCTTTTCCATTACTTCATAGCTAACACCAATGAAAGCAGAGAGAAAGTGTTAAAATATTTAAATAATAAATTACGTGTTTATCTAACAATTTAAGCTTCAAAAGTAATTGACAGTGATACCACATGATAGTACAATTAAGAGATCCTGAATTCCAATATTCCAGGTCCTTATTTGTCTTGCCAATCGCATATTTCCACATTTTAGGCTTAGGTCAAATTCCAGCTTACATGTAAGAGCTGTTCGAATAGTTTCCAGCCTACACATGAAAGCTTTTAAAATAGTTGGCAAACTCCGAACCTATTTGTCTCTCCAATAGCATATTTTCACCATTTTAGGTTAAAGTCAAACTCCAACCTACACGTGAAAGCTTTTGGAATAATTTCTAGCTTACACATGAAAGTTTTTAAAATAGTTGGTAGACCTCGAATGAGCAATCGACTAGGCGAAAATACCTTCATTTTCGGAGTTGGCATAGTGAAAGCAACCCACCAAGAAAGCCAAGTTTAAAGAACTCTCTCTAGAAAGCAACTAGTTCTTAGTGGAAGACCAAGAATTTTGAAAGTGATCATCGAAACTAGTCCACCATGGGAAAGCGAGCGTGGGGTCACGGCAAGCTAGGAAAGACAGAGCCGAAGGAGATGCTCCCAAGAATAGCATTCCGTCTTAGTGGAATTGTTAACAGAGAAGATAAAAAAAAATGAAGTCGCACCTAGCAAAGAAACCTACGCAGAGGCACAAAGAAACTAGTGGCAATCATTCCACCAAGAGCAGGATATGTACCGATTATAATGTCGGACTCGAACTATCAGGTATGAGCAACTCACTTTGAGTAAATATTGCGATGCATTAACGATGTGAACCCGTAAAAGATCACCCATTCTTGGTCCTATGTAGAGCCACCGTCCACCACCGCTAGTAGCCGCCACCTGTTGCCATCGGCCACTATGGTCAACATCACTGCCTGGCATTGCTCTCTCTCTCTCTCTCTCTCTCTCTCTCTCTCTAGAGCTACATCAACTTTGTCATGTCATTTTGCCATCATGCCCATCACAACGACAACAGTGAATCCATCTCTTTCCTAAACGGCCTTGAAATCTAGAGTATACCAAGGAGCTCTCTTTGTACTTACACGGTAACCTATAACCCCATGACATTGGATTTGTCTAGGGACTCATATCTTGTCTAGAGGAGATGCCCCTCAAACCTCGAGATCCAGAGGACACCTAGAAGATGACAATCACCTAGCAACTCTAGTTAATAGCAAGTCTTTACTTCAAACACACATATCATCTTACAATACAAATGGTCTAAAGTATTCTGAGACCATTCAAAGACCTACCGAAAGTCCATCTGAATGGGCATTTCATCAATACATTATGCATCCCGTCTTCTTTTCTTTTCCTTTAATACATTATCATCGAGACACAACAGCTAGAATTCTTATTCCATTCCACTCTTCCTTTGAGTTTATTTTACCTCCATTCATTTCCACCTCATTTCATTCATACCATTTTACTTTTTTTATTGCACATTAGTTCATAAGCATTATGTTGGTCGCACATCACCCAAATAAATTCACTAAAGAGCAGCCTTCTCAAAGTTGTGCAAGAACATTGGCAATCATGCATCCGCGTGCTTTGCACATAGCCTCCAATGGCTCTCTCTTGGGTATTGTGAGTCCTGTCCCCTCAGACAAGTCCACTGGCTCTTCACCAACTCGTTCCCACTCGAAACACTGAATAAGCGCCGCTAGAGCCAAACTCACCACTTTATTGGCAAGGCCAGCACCAGGACAACTCCTCCTCGCCATCCCAAATGGCAACAAACGGTACACTTGATCCCCTTCCAGTCCCTCATACCTCTTCGGTTTAAAACTTGTGGGATCGTCCCACACATTTGGGTCTCTATGAATTGTCCATGCATTTACCAGGATCATGGTGCCTCGGGGCACAATGAACCCGCTAATCGTGCAGTCCTCAGCAGACTCATGAGGTGCTAAGAGTGGTGCCGGTGGAAACAATCGGAATGCCTTGTTGATGATGTTATGAAGCAAGGTAGCTTGTGGATGTTTGTTTCATCAGGTAGACGGTCTCGGCCAACAACTTTGTCCAATTCTACTTGAGCTTTTTTCTTGATGTCCGGATGGTTGAGTAGGAGGGCCATGACCCATTCTATTGTCACTGCACTTGTGTCCATGCCTGCAGTTAGCAATGACTGCCGCAAATTGTGTTTAAGTAACTAAGTATGTTTAGTTTTTTTTTAAAATAGATGAAGTATGTTTTCCAAACTGAAGAAAAATCAGGTTCATATGCAAAGAGTAAAACGCTAAGGAAAAGGTAATTGGCCACTCTTATGTTCTTGTTCATGTATAAGCGCATAATTGATCTATTACACGCATCATGTAGATCTAGAAGTGATATTCTACGGTGGGCGTGTTAACGGTGATATTTTTTTAGACGGCATATTTTAGCATGGATCGATGGCTACTCAGCCCAAATCGATTGGAATTGCAAAACATGCATAAGTTCAAGAAAGAAAAATAGAATTTGACTTAAATCATTTACCGTACACACAACAGAAGACTCAATGACTTGTGCAATCGACACGTGTTGCAACCTATAAAAGCTCTTTCATTTTGTCCTCTCTGTTCTTTCTACTTTGTCATTTACAACAATCTAGATAGCAGCCACTATTGAAGAAAGAAAAATGCATGGTCTCGGATATGAGGTCAATTCACCGTACCGGTGGATGAAAAGGATTCCGCATGAGATCATATGATCTAACGGTGTACATATGAGCTCACATGCATTGAGATGATGCAATAATGAATAAGAAAAAAAAATCATAGACTCTAAATAGAAAAGAAAAAAACAAGACCTTTTACTAGACCAATTATAAATGTGAAAGTAGTTTTGAATTATGTCAGGTATAGAAAAAAATTAATTATTCGTCAAATGTGTAATATGCTAAAAAGAGACAGCGTTTTTCACGTTTTAAATTCATGAAGGTAGCTGTATCTGAGGAAACCTAACGGCCATAGAAAATTATGTTTTTGTTAGGGAAGTAAGTCTGATTTTTGTCCATTTGCTCCCCTCCGCCTCTCGTTTCCCTTCTTTCCAAACAAACCCCGTGCTCTCGACTTTAAGCTCGCAAGGCGATAGTGCGACGAATGACCCATCATTTAGGGTCTGTTCGTTTCCCGAAAAATATTACGTTTTCGGAAAATATTTTCTAGAAAGTCATTTTCTTGAAAAATGACTATATTTTCCGATGTTCGGCTAAAACCTGAACTTTTAGTGGAAAATATTTTCCACCGTTCGTTAGCTAATTTAATTGTTTGGGAAAAATTATCAAAAAATTGAATTTTAATATTTTAATTGACCAAAAAATTACTTTTATTTTATATTTTTAAAATGATTTTTTTAATTATTTTTATTTTTAAAAAATCGAATTTTTTATTTTATTTTATTTTTTTCTTTCCTTTTATTTTTATTTTTTCCTTTTTCTTTTTCCTTCCTTCCTCCTTCCTCCTTCCTCCGCCGCCGTAGGCTTGACGATGGTGGGCTGCCCGGCGGCCGACCAAGACGCAGTCGCTAGATCCAGCGAGCTCGAGGCTCGGCCAATCTCGCCCAAGCTTGCCAGAGGTTCATCGGGCTTTGGCGAACCACGAGCTCACCGAATCTGGTGGCTGAGCTCGGGCTCGCCTGGATCGGGAGCCTGAGCTCCGCCGCCAGATCGGGCGAGCTCGCGGCTTGCCAGAAAAAAAGAAAAAAGAAAGCATAAAAAAAAACAAAAATGTGTTGGTAAAAAGATGTAAAGTGGAAGAAGTTATATAAAAATTATGAAAAGTGGAAGACATTTTCTTCACATTTAAAGGTTGTTTTTTCCCAATAATGGAAAAAAATTTTCTTGACTAGTTCATTTTCCGTGAAACGAACACTGGAAAATCCGGAAAACATAATTTTGGAAGTTATTTTCGGTGAAACGAACGGAGTCTTATTTTCTTCTGTTGGTGACCGCCGAAAGACGTTGGTCACAATCTCAGGATTATAGGGCTGCATAAGTCAAGTGAACAAAACACTTGTTATGCACATACCAGGCTATGGCCTTTGATGATGTCGTCCGAGTAGCCATCTGACAGCATGGAATCGATCTTCGTCTTGCTCTCCACCTCTCGGCCACCGTTGCTTCTCTTCATTCTCGACCTGAGCTCGTCTATCATGCCCTACAAGATCACATCGGCCCTCTTGGCGACGTCCTCCATCCTCCTCTTTCTCCCCTTGAAGTCCACCACCATCCTCAGCGCTGGTAAGAAATCACTTGGGTTCGTCCCGCTCAGCTCGAATTCCTCCCTTATCACCTCTAAAAACCGCCTGCCCAACTTAGCGTCGCCTGCATCGACGGTAGCCCCAAGGTAGCGCTTCCTAGAGATCATCCTCATGATGACATTGAAGGACAGCTCTTGCAGCCTCGACTTCATCTCCACCATCACGAAACCGTCGCCCCTCGCTGCCACCATGGCCACCTTATAGAGGCTCTTCACGAGGAGCCTCACTTCCTCCAGCCGGACGGCAAGGAGCCAACAAGTTGGTGGGGGGAAAGGATTTTGAGGACTGTGAGGTGGCAGAGGTTGAGCCAGTGGGGGCCGTAGGAGGTGGAGCCGATGGTGGTGCCGTAGTGCATAATCTCAGAGGTGAGATAACGGGGGCGGTTGGCAAGGATGATGTCATTCTTGGTAAAGCACTCCTCGGCCGAGGACAGGGAGGATATGACGACTACAGAGTGAGAGCCGAAGGAGAGGGAGAGGACCGGGCCGTAGCGGTCGGAGAGAGACTGGAGGGTCCGGTGGACCGGCTCTTTGATAATGAGGAGGTGGCCGATGATAGGAAGTGAAGGTGGGCTCGGTGGGAGATTCCTCTTGTTGCTTCTCTGCAATTTGATCAAGAAGAGAAGGAAGAGGATGGAGGATGCTGAGATGATGTGCACCCACAAGTCGTCCATGAAGATGCTGTGGAGTAGAGACTTTTGTCGTATGCAATAATTTCTTTTGAGAAAAAGAGAGAGAGAGAGAGAGATGCAATAGGCTAGAGGTTTTATAGAATTCGTGGGGTGTAATTTTTTCACACAAGGGTCCGTTCGTTTCGCGAAAATGAGCCATTTCCGGAAAATATTTTCCAAGAAGTCATTTTCCAAAGAAAATGACATATTTTCCTAGGTGTTCGACTAAAATTTGAATTTTGAGTGGAAAATATTTTCCACTTTGTTCGTTAAACTAATTTAATTGTTTGGGAAAAATTATAGAAGAATTGAATTTTAATATTTTAATCAAATTTTAGTTTTATTTTTTATACTTTTTAAAAAATCGAATTTTTAATTATTTGTATTTTTTTAAATCGAAATTTTTATTTATTTTTCTTTTTCTTTTTCTTTCTTTTTCTTATTCTTTTTTCCCTTTTCTTTTTTCCTTCCTCCGCCGCCGCAAGCCTGACGATGGTCGGCTGCCCGTGGCCGACCAAGACGCGGTCGCCCAGATTCGGTGAGCTCGAGGCTCAATCGATCTCGCTCGAGCTTGCCAGAGGTTCCCTGGATCTAGCGGTGGAGCTCGGGCTCTCTGGATCGGGAGCCCGAGCTTCGCCTCCAGATCCGGCGAGCTCACGGCTCACCAAAGCTCAACAAATCTCTAGCAAGCTTAGGCGAGGCCCAAGCCCCGCCCAGCTCGCCGGATGTGGCGAGACCCAAGCTCCGCCCCAGGCAGGCGACGCTCCGCCTCGCCCGATCTGGCGAGGCCCCCGGGGCATGCAGACTTCGTCCTACCGGCGGTGACCCAGCAGTCTCCTCCTCCGACTCCTCGTCCCCCCGCGCCCACACCTAGGTGCAAAGCCGCGAGAAGCTTCGTGCCGTCCTTGTCCTCCGATGTCGACGTCATGACCCATCATCCATCATCATCATCATTCGCGCGTGCGGGGTGGGATCGATCATGGA
Source organism: Eucalyptus tenuipes (assembly GCA_014182365.1). Lineage (NCBI taxonomy): Eukaryota > Viridiplantae > Streptophyta > Magnoliopsida > Myrtales > Myrtaceae > Eucalyptus > Eucalyptus tenuipes. The sequence goes on from CM024542.1 coordinate 2,280,457, forward strand.
TTGAACTCATATGCCGTCATATGCATGGGCATGACATGATATATGGCCTCATGGATGCGGCCGGTCGCCACCAACTGCCATTGTCCCTCGTGGCGATCGCAACACATCGCGGCCGTCCGTTTCTCGGGCGCTGCTGCCGGGTCTTTGACGGCGATGGCTCGATGACGGATGCGATTCGGGGACCCTGGAAGTTTGACCCGCTCTTGACCCTTCCTAAAGTGCTCTCCATTGGTCTTATTATTATAAAAAATTTATTGTTATTATTGTATATAATTTAAGAAAGGGACTCTTAAATTAAAGATTTCGTATAAATTTTGAGTGGATATATGGGTTACTATATAAAACGAAAAGTTCTTTACGTCTCGCTGATCTTCGACATTTGCCAAAAGGCGCGGGTTGTTGTGAGAATTACAAGTAAATTATCTATGTTTTAGTTTGCTCAAAGATCGTCAACAATGACATTTTGACAATCGGCCGAGGAGTATTCATTAAAAATACTGGACCGATGATTGTTGAAGTCACGCTGCAGTCCTTGTACTTGATTTACGGACAATTGAAAGAAAGGGACAAGAGCTCAGCTTATTGGTCTAGCTTTTGGGGTCGGGCGAGCTCAGCTTACCCAGATCGGGGGAGGCGGAGCCTTGTGGCCGGCGACCGGCCAAGGCTAAGGAAGAAAGATGAAAAAGAAAGAAAGAAAAGAAAAAAAGAAAAGGAAAAAAATAAAAATAAAAAGAAAGCATAAAAATAAAACAAAAATGTGTTGGTGAAAAGAAGTAATGTGGAAGAAGTTATGGAAAATGGTTTCCACTTTTGAAAAGTGGAGAACATTTTCCTCATTTTTGAAGGTTATTTTTTTCAATGATGGAAAATATTTTCCTTGAGTATTTTATTTTCCGTGAAATGAACACCGGAAAATCTAGAAAATGTTTTCTTGTAAGTCATTTTCCATGAAACGAACGGAGACTTAAAACCAATTCCCACTATGGAATAATGCTACGTATATCATAATTATTAGCAGAAAGTAATATACCGAGCTCTATGTTGCCTATATATATTTGTTATTTCTACATTCGTGACTTACAATTGCAATAAGTAATTATTTGCCACGTAGAATTTTTTTGTACATCGGTCATTGCAAACGCAAACCTTTTAGACATAACACGGGCATATGTTTGATTAATAAAAGAAAATAAACATCTGCAATTACTGGAAATGATTTTTTCGAAAATGACTGGAAATAAATCGCAAGTGCATTGACAGAAATAAAGCTTGTTCTTTGGATGGTTGTGCATGTCCTATCCACTTCAGAAGCGCTCCTTTTATAATGCAGGAGTGGGTAGCCTCTCTTAATAATCGTTTCCCACTCGGTGAAATCAGATTTTGGCTCCTTCGATCGTATAGTTGTTACTACCTCAGGAGCGTCACTGTAGTAACTCATTGGCTCGATTTTAATAATTTCTTGATCACAAATGTCAGTCAACACATTTAGTGACTGTTCCCGCCTAAGAGTTTGACCGCAATAATTATTTAAATTTCTTTATTCCATTGCACTCTACTTTGATTTTTTTTCCCCTTCCATTCATTTCCACCTCATTTCATTTGTACAAATTTACTATGTCGTTAAATATTAGTTCATAGGAATTAGGGTAGTTGAACATAAGCAAAATAAATTCATTGAGAATGACCTCGTCAAAGCTGTGCAAGAATATTAGCAATCACGCATTCGCGCACTTTGCATATAGCCTCCGATGGCTATCAATTGACACATAAATTTTACCATTTTATTTATGACTCAGTCGTGTAGAAAATATGGGATCAATTTTTAACCCCTAAATAAAAATTAATTTTCACTAAATTGCATCACATGTAGACGTTAGGAGCATTAGCATCGGTACTATTAATTAAAAAAGAAAATTCGAATTTTTTAAAATTAAGTTAAAAAATATATTATTAGAAAATTAATCAATTAGAAGAAAAGTAAAATAAATAATTTTCATCACGAATGTCTTCGTTAAAAGCGAGAGAGAAGCAAGTGAGATGGGGGATTCCTTGGCTGGTTTTCCTCTTCTTCGGGGAGAGAGAACCGCGGAGGAGATTTGAGAGAACGATTGAGAGGGCCAAGGTAGGGCCCTATCACCCGAGCGCATAGGTGCATTCCGCGTCGCTCCAGTTTCGGGCCGCCGGACCGGGGCTTGCGGTTCTTCAGTTCGATCGAGTTCCGAGCCTTGCGGTGCTACGTTTTGTTACCTCTAGGCCCTGCTTGGTTGTCTAATTCTATCTCGGTCGCCTTTTGATGTCCCGGTCGAGTTATCATTCACCCTCCAGTCGACGCCCATCGGATGTTCGATGAAACGTGTGTCTATGATACCCATAAAAGTGTTGGAGGTTATGGGTTTGAGTGAGAAAAAGCGGTTCCTTGAAGTATTACACCAAGAGATGTCAAGTTTGGAATGCTCAACAGTGTTACCTCTTGCGTAGGGAAACCCTAGAGTTTTTATATGCAAGCTATTGGGCTCTCCTACCCCATATGGACCCAAATAACCGTGCTTTCACCTATTGGGCTTGTATGTGAATATATTATTTTTGGACTATATTAATAATATATCCAACAATCTCCTCCTATGTTCACCATACAGCACAATCCAATAAGGTAGTCAGTGTAATGTTCAAACAAACATGAAACATCCACATTCAGTCCAAGACAATCAAATAGGATCAGTCAAAGAGTTTTCCAGCAGTAAAGTATTAAACTCAATCATCCTTATCATGAATCTGTTCTGAGATTAACAAATCAAAATAAGTATTAGGAGTTTTAGATTTAGTCTAAACTCATCCAAATCCCAACACCCAAAATAAATAAATCTCAGACTCAGTTCACAACTAATATATGCATACTAGTCAAGTATAAGTAGGCCAGTCAAAATAGTCCAAGGCCTTACAATTTGCAATGCTTGCTCGGAATTCGATAATGAACCCATCAACTACTCCAACGTCATGGTTGACACATCTTGCGCTTCTTCAATTGCTGCAACTACGTAGTCAAATCTTTCAGTCAAAGACCTCAAGATCTTTTCTACGATTCAAACATCTTGGAGTTCTTCACCATTAACCCTCATTTGGTTAACGATGGTTTGCACGCGATCAAAGTACACCGAGATTGATTCAAAGTCATTCATGTATAAAGACTCAAAATCACCTCGAAGTGTTTGAAGCCGCATCCGTTGACGCGATCATCGCCTTTGTAGGATTGTTGCAAAATATCCCACGCTCCTTTCGTGGTCTCTGCCCTTGATATTTTTTCAAATATAACTTCCTCTACTGATTGAAAGATCGCAAACAATGCTTTTTGATCTTTCTTCCTGGATTCCACCAAAATATCTTTCTCCTCCCTTCTTAAAGCATCGAATGCTTCACGTCAGCCACTTCAGTATAGCCATTCTCCACAAGATTCCACAAATCTTGCGATTTGAAAAGAACCTTCATCTGGACATACCAATTATTGAAATTCTTTCCGTTCAACTTTGGAAGTTGCATTTGAACAGAACTGGTGGATGTCATTTCTAGCTCTGATACCAAATGTTGGAACCAAAAGAATGACAATAAACTTTGGAAACTTGGAATAAGAACACTAGAAATTTGAGGGAGAAATTTTATTGAGAATGCTTTCTCTTATTTGTGTCTTCATGGACTGTGGCTTGTGGCTTGATTTACAACTCATGACTTCATCCCTTTATATAGGAATTGAAGTTTACAAACGCCAATGACTACATAACAACCCACAAATGTCAATGATGGAAATTTAATGACTAAAACAAAACAGCCTCATACATGTAATCATAAACACAATCAAAATGCACAATAAAGTAGCATAAGTCTTCAATAACTTCCATTCTCAAATCCATGTAGCTTACCATAAAGTTTTTATGGCTCCTTCAATGCTTGCAGGTTTCTCATCCAGCAATCGTCATCCGATAATCAATTTTATTTTATTTCAACACACCTCATTTCATTCTACCAATTTACTTTATTATTGCATATTAGTTCATAAGTATTACGGAGGTTTAACATCACCAAATAAATTCACTGGAGAATGACCTTCTCAAAGCTGTGTCAGAACATTAGCAATCATGCATTCACGCACTTTGCACAAAGCCTCCAGTGGCTCTCTCTTCGGCATTGTGATTCCCGTCCCTTCGGATAAGTCCACCGGCTCTTCACCGATTGGTTCCCACTCGAAGCATTGGATAAGCATTGCTAGAGCCAAACTCACCATTCTATTGGCAAGGCCAGCACCGGGACAACTCCTCCTCCCCATCCCAAACGGCAACAACCGGTATGCATGATCATCTTCTAGTCCCTCATACCTCTTTGGTATAAAACTTGTGGGATCATCCCACACTTTTGGATCTCTCTGAATTGCCCATGCATTTACTAGGATCATGGTGCCTCGGGGCACATTGAACCCGCTGATCATGCAATCCTCAGTAGACTCATGAGGCACTAGGAGTGGTGCCGGCGGAAACAATCGAAGCGCCTCATTGATGATGTTTTGAAGGCAAGGTAGCTTGTGGATGTCTGCTTCATTAGCTAGACGGTCTCGGCCTACGACGTCATCTAGTTCTGCTTGAGCTTTTTTCATGACGTCTGGATGGTTGAGTAGGAGGGACATGGCCCATTCTATTGTCACCGCAGATGTGTCTGTGCCCGCACTTAGCATTGACTGCCACAAATTGTGTTTAAGTAACAAAGTATGCTCAATAGTTTCAAAAATAGATCAAACTTGTTTTCCAAACTAAAGAACAATCAGATTCAGCCGTAAAGAGGGAAATGCAAAGCAAAGGGTAATTGGCCGCTCTTATGGTCTTGTTCATGTATAAGTGCAAACTTTATTTGTTTAGTGCATCATGTAGATGTAGAAGTGATGTTCTACGGTGGCTTGTCAATGGTGACAGTTTTTTTGACGACAGACTTGGGCATGGTTCGACGGGTACTTAGCTCGAATAGATCGGATTTGGAAAACATGCGTAAGTTCAGGAAAGAAAAATAGAATTTGACCTCAATCATTTTCTGCGCACAGGATAGAAGATCCAACAAATTTTGTAATTGACAATTCTACGCATATTGCGCCCTATAAAAGCTCATTCGTTTTGTCCTTTCTCTTCTTTCTACTTTGGAATCAACGACAAACTAGATAGCAGCCACTATTGAAGAAAAAAAATTGCAGAACCTTGGTGCATATAACTCTCTCGGATATAAGCCCAATTCATTGAACCACTGGATGAAAAGGATTCCACATGAGAACATGTTATTCAACGGTACATATGTATCGGGCTCACATCCATTAGGATCATGCAATAATGATTAAGAAATCCTATACTTAAAATAGAAAAGGAAAAAAGACCTTTTACGGAATAAATTAAATCATAGATGTGAAACTAGCATTGCATTCTATCAGGTATAGAAAAGAAATAAATTATTCGTCAAATTTGTAAAATGCTAAAAAGAGGTGGCGTTTTTAACGTTCTAACTTCATGAAGGTACATGTATTAGAAGATGCTAGACCATCATTCAAACCTAAGGTTCACAGATGATGATTTTTTATGTTTTTTGGGAGGCGAGTCAAATTTTTGTCCATTTGCTCCCCTCACCTCTCGTTGCCCAAATTTCCACCTTTCTTATTCCTTCTATGTCGTAGGGCTAAAACCGAAAAATATATGTTGTTTTCCTGATGCTTCTTCATGTTTTTGATCAAACCTATGCTCGAGAGATAGCTGTCCATACACCCTAAGGGATGTATGGATTCTTGAGAAGAGAGGAGCCATGGGGTCCCCCCGGACCGCCTACCACTCTAAGCTCGCAAGGCGATACTGCAACAAATGACTAGTTATTCCTATTTTCTTTTGTTGGTGAGCGCCGAAAGACTTCAGTCAAACTCAGAAATATAAATTGTGAAGAACCATCTCACTGTACATGCATAAGTCAAGTGAACAGAACATGTGTTATGCACATACCAAGATTTGGCCTTTGATGATGTCGTCCGAGTGGCCCTCCAATAGCATGGAATCGATCATCGTCTTGCTCTCCACCTCTCGGCTGCAGTCGCTTCTCTTCCTTCTTGACCGGAGTTCATCTATCATGCCCTGCAAGATCACATCGGACCTCTTAGCCACATCCACCATCCCCCGTTCTCTCCCCTTGAAGTCCACTACCCTCCTCAGCACTGGCAAGAAATCACCCGGGTCCATCCCGCTCAGCTCGAATGTCTCCTTTATCAACTCCACGAGCCGCCTGGCCACCTCGTTGTCACCCGCATCGACGGTAGCCCCAAAGCAACGCTTCCCAGAGATCATCCTCATGATGATGTTGAAGGACATCTCCTCCAGCCTCGACCTCATTTCCACCCTCGCGAAACCGCCACCCCCTGCCGCTGTCGTGGCCACCTCATAGAGGCTCTTCACGAGGAGCCTTACTTCCTCCAGCCGGATGGTGAGGGAGCAGGCAAGGCGGTGGGGGGAAAGGATTTTGAGTGCCGTGAGGCGACGGAGGTTGCGCCAGTGGGGCCCGTAAGGGGCAACACCGATGGTCGTGCCACCATAGAACATAATCTCAGCAAAGAGCAGGCGGGGGCGGTTGGCGAGGATGATGTCATTTCTAGTAAAGCACTCCTCGGCCGCAGATGGGGAGGATATGACAACCACAGGGCGCGAGCCAAAGGAGAGGGAGAGGACCGGGCCGTAGCGGTCGGAGAGAGACTGAAGGGTCCGGTGGACTGGCTCTTTAATAAGGAGGAGGTGGCCGATGATAGGGATTGAAGGCGGGCTCGGTGGGAGATTCCTCTTGTTGCTTCTCTGCAATTTGAACAAGAAGAGAAGGAAAAGGAAGGCGAATGCTGAGATAAGGTGCATCCCCACGTCTTCCATGAAGATGCTACGGAGACTACGTGTCCTGGGTTGGGGGGGAGGAAGAGAGAGAGATAGTGGGCAGAGGGATGAGATGCGATATGTTAGGGGTTTTATAGGGTTTGTGGGGTCTAATTTTCCACACTTTAGACCATTTCTCGCTATAAAATAATGCCACATATATCTTAACTATTAGCAGAAACTGGTGTACCGAAGTCCATGTTGCCTAGATGTATTTGTTATTTCTACATTCGTGACTTTTAACTTAACTAAATAATTATCTGACACGTAGAAATTTATGCACATCAGTCCTTGTAAATTCTTTAAATTTTCAAATAAAGCTTTGTTCGCTCGAAAATCATTCCCCTTTGAATCGTTGATTAGCAATAAAAATAGCATTGGGCTTCTAGTGTTGTCTGCCGTGAGTTGTGTTTAAGTAACTGAGGATGCTCAGTTGTTTCAAAAAAGGATGAAACTTGTTTTTCAAACTGAAGAGCAATCAGGTTCAGGAAAATGCAAAGGGAAAGGTTCAGTTTAAGTCGATATTAATACTTGGCCACTCTTATGGTCTTGGCTTGTAGAGTGCGAACTTTATCTGTTTCATGCATCATATAGATGTAAAACTGATATTCTATGGTGGCTTATCAATGGTGATAGTTTTTTAGATGACATACTTCAGTATGGTTCGACAGGTACTCAGCTCGAATTGATTCGAGTTGGAAAACATGCTAAGTTCAAGAAAGAAAATTAGAGTTTTACCTAGGTTATTTACCGCATAAACGACAAAAAATTTTGTGTAATTGACATTTTTACGCATATTGCACCCTATAAATGCTCTTTAATTTTTCCCTTTCTCTTCTTTTTCCTTCCAAACTTACAACAATCTCAAAAGCGGCAACTATTGAAGAAAGAAAAATGCATTGTCCTGTCACACTTAAAGTCTTGGGGATGTGTGCCCATTCATTGAACTGCTGCATGAAAAGGACTCCACATTAGATCATATGGTCCATCAATGCATACTGTTGAAATCTAATTTTGACCATTCTACTTATTTGTTCATCATATAAAAATGTCAAAATTACATTAAGCATTTCATAACATTTGCATTTAGGTAACAATAATATTTAGGAGCAAACTTATCCAATTTAAATTTGTTCTTTTAAAAAAAATTGTTCTAAAAAAATAGAAAATAGAAAAGAGAGGATAAAAAATGATTAGTAAAATAAACAATTCAGTTGTGGGGGGAGATCTTGAAAGATTTTAGATTTTGAAGCATTTTTCTTGTCAAGCATATTCCTTCTTTTTGGAGCATGATCATGAGCGATTAAGTGAATTATTTTGAGAAATCTTCACAAAAGATTTTAGATTTTGAATAATGGAGCAGTTTTCTTGTTGAGCGTATCCCCTCTTTTCAGAAGATGATCGTTATCAGTTGAGTGAATATATGCAATTATCTTGAAAAATCTTCACTTGCAAAATAAGGAATTAGCAAAAAGTGTTCGTGAGGTTTCATGGAGTGTTTCGTTGAAGGAAAGTAAGAGAGAGGGTCTTTCACGAAAACGGCAAAGAGAGAAGCCGCGCCTTTGAGTGCAAAAAGAGATTTTTCTTTCTTGAGTCGACAAAACACACCCAGAACACCATCAGGGGACTCAGACCAGAAAAGACAAAAGTGGATACATAAGAGTCAAAGATGACAAAGTGATAAAAGGCGGCATTTGACAAAGTGATAAAAAGGCGGCATTCTCCTCCCCTTGGTGCTTGGCTCCTGCTTCAACGAAGAATTTGACCACCTGCTGTCGGCCTGCCGTGACTTGAGCCTAACTGCGACGACTCGCTGCCCTGTCGTGTCTGGACTATCCATGAAGCTGCTGTTTTTGCCGTGACCTGTCCGTGGCCAGCCACGAGGATATGAGTTGCTACCGCACTTGCCATGACTGCCAATCGAGTCTCTCCTATTCCATAAAGCCAAACCAATGATTTGCCGAGATCCTAGAGTTTTTGTCGCTGTCAGGCGTGCGCTGAACGTCTACCGAGCTCCTCCATCACTAGGAAGTCTTTTATTTTTGCAGATTTCTGATTCATTGGCCAGGCCTCACGGTGGTGGAATCGTCGCTGGGCCGCCAACTTTTAATAACCCGTTACTCATCAAGCACCGGTGAATTCTCGGTCACACCTCATTTGTCGAATCGCAAGCCTTGCCGCTGCCCCCTCGAGAAAGCTGTGCCCTGGATTAGGTAATCTCTTTAGACTAAATTCAGTTCAAATATTCAGTTTCCTAGTATGTGATTCTGACTTGATTTGTTTTGACATATTTAATCATTATCCGATTAGGAAATTGGTCGTGTTAAGTCATAATAATCAAGAATATTGAGCCGCGAGACATTGGGTTAGATTTTTTATTATTTTGACTTTTCATGTCAAATTTACGAATTGCTTTGCATAGTTGATTCGCATTAAGATAATGTGTCATTGACTGGTATTGATGGATTATCAATAGGACATATATTTCGATGCGTCATTTGATTAATTAATCATTACGTACACATTGCATATCATGCATCATATTTCATATCTAGAACTTAGGTGCATATGTAATTCATGTTTAAAGTAATGCATGTGATCTTTAAAATCCTTATGGAGTTAGGATAGTATAGAGTTTTCTTTAATAAAACAAAAACCAAATAAAAATGTTATTTAAAGTCATATAGATTTCATAGTATGCATGTCATATGTTGCACGTTAGTTAATGAGTTACATGTTCATTGTCTTAATACTCTTGTAATGCAATCGGATCATAATTAATTATTGTTTTTCATGCATTATTAATAATGTATATAGTTCATTTTCTGATGGGATGGGGTCATATTTTTCGTTGGATCGGATATGGGTTTCTCGGGTGATCTCATGGTGGTGTCTCGAAGCACCACCGTCCTTTTAGCAGTGCGAAAAGTTTAAGGGTCGATGCATTATGTAGTCTAGATTGTCTTCTTTATGAATAAAGGAACCTTTTTTTTTTTCAAAGAAAAATAAGAAAAAGAAAATGCCATAAGATAAGCATTGCATCATTAGGTCACTTTCTTTTCAATAAAAGTTATTAAGCCATGTTAGTTTTTTTTTTTTATCTATTTAAAAGGAAAACACAAAGGTCATTTGCTTGGTTATTAATAGGATTAATTTCACGTTATGTTATTATATGTAGGTTGCATATAAAAACAAGAGTATTTATCAGAGTTGCATTATTTTAAAAAGAAAAATCATAAAAGGAACATACATGCATATGGAATTACCACGTCATCCGTTCCGTATCATGTAGCACATGTAAATTTAGGATCATGTAAATTAGATTGCACACATATTGTGATGGTTCAAGTTACGTCATATGAATTACATCTCACATGTCATTTGTCACGCCCCAAACCTCGAGCACGCGCACATCCCTCGGTGGTCGATAAAATTTTGCGACGTTCCCAGGACTCGTCGCCGACCCTTTTCATTTTATTGCACATGCGGAAACGAATTCACTAATCCCCTGACAACAACAAACATGGGATAGAAAAGCAGGACAACCAATTTCAAATCAAATACACTTTTATAAACACTTCAAGCTTATACGTAAGGTCTATGTCATAAAGAACTACCGAGCCACCTATCTCTCTTGACCCTTCCGCTTCAAGCTCTTGGCTCTTCACACTAGGGACCTGAAAATGGTTATTCAATAACCAGTGAGATATAAATCTCAGCAAGTTCCACCCCTAAGCCCCGGTTAGTACACCAACTCAACCCAGGGTATCTATCCATAACTACCCCACCACAAGCAACAACCAACAATCGATTCGCATACAACCTTACCCGGTATGCCATACCCTGCACGTTATAACTCAGCACAATACATGCAATGCACATGGCTATTAGATGATACATTTCATCAATCACATACGAGTCGCATCGCAAGCGATCTCACCTGGCCATTGCCACACCCTACACATTATCGATTCATGTGTGCGTGCCATAAACAATGTGCTTAACTCCTGTATGACTGAAATCACAGATGCCATGATTCTCATGCGTTCTTGCACATTATCACAGTTCATAAACACAACGCATATACTCAATGCATACAACAATTGAAACGCCTTACTCATCTCAGTCAATCACAGGAGTCCTGATTATAAGACCAAATCGTTATGACACGTCCCATTCCGTGCCACACAATTTCGTCCCATAATCCGGCGCATCAATAACACTCAGCATGCGTTCCAATTGTTAATCACTGCCACACATGGGCATAGCCTACTCGCAGTTCGGCTATCTACTGGCGTTTAGCCAGGCATCGTCTCCCCCCGTGGAGCACGGCTTCGTCACTACGTCGACAGCATTCCCGAAGGAGCATCGGTCTAGTCGGCCCAGCCTCTATTGCGACCGGCATCCACTGCGCGAGCATCCCATATAGGGGCACGTCTAGCTCAACAGCTCAGGACGGTTCCTCATTAGCCAACACACAACAATTCATTATCGGCCTAGGATACTTTGCATTTCACTCAAATGCCTCGATTAAAATAGTAATCCCGGCCTCTTTTCTTCGTATTAAAAACATCCCCGAAAGTAGTCATGCGTGGGTACACGTCAATTCGAACCAGAAAACTGATACTTTCCTTTTTCAAACCCCACTGTTTGATATAATACTTAAAATCCATTTTCGGTGTCCAAACCCGACACTCGGGATTTCCTGAATAAAATCCAATTTTCCAATCACCACACAATTGCACAAATCATCATTCAATTCATGCAGATATTTATGCAATAACACATCCAATCACTTCATAGGATTAAACCCACATGAAATTAGACACTTTTCGTTCTCGGGTGAACAGTGTTTTGTGAACAGTAACTCGTGAACAGTAATTCATGAACAGTGCCTCGTGAACAGTACATCGTGAATAGTGTCGAGTGAACAGTAAATTTCCAGAATTTAATAAATGATAAATTAAACTCAGAAATCATTAAAATCATTAATTAAAACAATCAAACAATTAATTAAGCAAAACAAGCTTAATTAAACACATAAGCACAATTAAGCAAATAAAGCAAGATTAAGCTAAACTAATCTAATCCATCCATCTAACCACCTATCTTAGGGCTAATACAACTTAATTAAATCACCTAAACTAGAATTAAATCTAACTAAACCAATCCTAAGCAAGTTTAGGCACTAAACGAAGGATTAGGAGCTAAACTCACCCGTTAAGCGGGCCGGAAACACCTACGCGGCGGTGACGACGGAGGCGTCACTCCGGGACCTCTACCACGACGATCCAAGGCAGTCCCAAGCTCAACAAAGCAACCACAGCCTCTGCTTCTCTCTGCAACTCTCAAAAACTGACTGCCGGAGAAGAAACGGAGTTGAACGGCTTGGCCGGAGCTCCGGCGAGGGGGTTGATCAACAACCGGAGGCTCTCGAGGGTCTTGGGGATCTTGTGGGTGGCTCGGATGGGCAAAGGAAGGGCTGGAATGGGAGAAAACGGGCTGCAAAGTCGAAACAATCCAGGCTGCAGGCGGACCGACGGACCGGCGACCGGCGGCTTGCGACAGCAGTACAGGACGGACGGCGGCTCCGTTCGGCACGAAATCAGGCTCGTTGGAACGGTTTGTATCTCACGGTCACGGTGATAGGTGGCTCGTTCTCTGATTCAACTGGGAGGACCACTTTTGACTCGATTCTTCACCGAAGGATCAGCTGGAACAGAAACTGGAGGAAGAAGAAAATGGAGGAGAGAGAAGCTCTGTTCGAGATGGGGACCGAATGAGGGAGAGAGAGGGTGATGGGAGAGCTATTGCACTCCTCATTAAAGCTATTAAATGGCCACTTCAATTCCCCATGCAAGATGACATCATATTCTCTCTCTTCTCTAGCCTTTTTCTCCCTACAACTAGGGCTATTTTGGTCATTTCACCTTGCACAATTACCATTCTGTCCTTGGGCTGAAATTGGTGGATGGGCCTAGTAAATGGGCTTGGCCATGAATAGGAGTGGGCTTGGAAATTGGTTGGGCTTGAAAATGCTAAGAATTGGCCCATGGGCTTAGAAGATGAATAGTTGGTTTGGCCCAATGGGCTCATTTGCTTGACTTAGGCCCATTTGGTGGCTGTCCCAACTTGGGCCTAAGGCCAACACTGGCTTGGCCCGGCCCACGTCCTCACGGGCTTGCTTCCTCGGTTCGAAAACCCCTTTTCCAATTGCTCGGCTTAACTGACTCTGTCGACTGTTTGATGTAGCTTCATCCAAATCCGTCCCGGACATTCCCGACAATTCGAAGTCCAATCCTAAGTTCTCTTGCCATGTCAATTTCGCCCTAATTCCATTTTGGTTACAATTCAGACTGACGGGCGGCTCCGAGGATTCACGCTTAACCGACTTGTGCCAAACCACGTTCAAGACATCTCGACGCATGGACGTCCTTCACTGCATGAAATTACGAAGGATAGATTCTTATTTCAAAGTACACAATCACTAAGGATCGACATAGGGTCGTTCGTGGATTCGATAACAGTAAACGGAATCACCCGTCGTTCCATTATGTTCTGTCCGCGAATCGACTTCTAGTCGTCCTTAGAATCGGCCTGCTTATCTACAGGATCATCCTCACGCAAGTCTCACGATCAAGTCGTTTTCCCAGGTCGAGTTCTTTAGTCGTACGGGTTCTGTCCTCATTAGCCTTTCCCCTAAAGGTCAGTATCTCAGGAGTGATCAATTCCGAGTGAGATCAACCAACAATGCATTGACAAAATTCACTTTCACTCGTCCTTCGAAGGGCTCGAATTTCAGGATGTCACATCATTAAAGTAAAAATCATGCATATTAAATTTAGATCAAGATCGCATATAATTAACATTTAAAAAAAATTAGGCATCATGTCATTTAGAAATCATGTTTAGGGCATGCATTTTTAATCAGCATTTTGTAAGTTTTTTTTCTTTTAGAGAATAAACCTTGATAAAGTCATAGTTTATTCTGCTTAAGGTTAGTTGAAATTTCTTACAATTTATCACTTCGGTTTATTGGATGTTATTTTATTGATTGTGCACCTACTTGACCACCATTTGCATGTTAGTAGCTTAAGTTAAAATTAATCAACATTGCTTGCAAACTATTTTTGAAATTGAAATGAAAAGGTACCGAAAGGGCTTTAAATTAATCTAGCGTAACCATGTCCCCGGACCTATTGGATCTCTGGTTCACAAAAGTAAAGTATTCTCCCATACTTTACTTTGGTTTTTATTCAACTCTAATTGATTAGTGGCGACTCTAAATTGAGTAAAATTGCATGTTTAAATGGATTAATTTTTTAGTATCAAGTTGCGATTTGTAAGGCTTTGGAGGGTCCGTGCTAAGTTTTCAGACTTAATAACCCATTAGCTTTCTTCGGGTAATTCACCTTCGGGAAGGTGACACATGTATTGGGCTCACATTCATTGCGATCATGCAATAATGACTAAGAAAAAACAACCCTATACTCAAAATAGAAAAGAGAAACATGATTATTTATAGTATAAATCATATATGTGAAACCAGTTTGAATTCTGTCAACCATAAAAATAAAAAAATAAAAAAATCGTCAGATTTGAAATATCCTTAGAAAGAGCTGCCGTTTTTTAAAGTATAAATTCACAAAAGTATGTGTATTGGAAGATTCTCAACCATCATTCAAAGCTAAGGGTATAGAAAATGCCATTTTGTTTGGGTAAGAGGTCATGTTTTTGTCCATTCGCTCCCTTCACCTCTCGTTTCCCTTCTTTCTAGATGAACCCACGTGTTCTTACCACTCTAAGCTCGCAAGGCGATATTGCAGCAAATGACTTGTTATTCCTATTTTCTTTTGTTGGTGAGCGCCGAAAGACTTCAGTCAAACTCAAAAGTGTAAATTGTGAAGAACCATCTCACTGTACATGCATAAGTCAAGTGAACAGAACATGTGTTATACACATATCAGGATATGGCCTTTGATGATGTCGTCCGAGTAGCCCTTTGACAGCATGGAATCGACCTGAGCTCATCTATCATGCCCTGCAAGATCACATCGGACCTCTTGGCCACGTCCACCATCCTCTCTCTCCCCTTGAAGTCCACCACCCTCCTAGGTCCGTCCCGCTCAGCTCAAGTGTATCCTTTGTCACCTCCATGAACTGTTGGCCAACTTGGCATCGCTCGCGTCGACGGTAGCTGCTAAGTATCACTTCCCAGAGATCATCCCTATGATGATGTTGAAGGGCAGCTCCTCCAGCCTTGACCTCATCTCCACCCACATGGAACCGCCACCCCCTGTTGTCGCCGCAGTCAACTCATAAAGGCTCTTCACGAGTAGCCTCACCTTCTCCAGCGGGATGGTGAGGGAGCTAGCAAGGCGGTGCAATGAAAGGATTTCAAGGGTCGTGAGGCAGCAGAGGTTGCACCAGTGGGGGCCGTAAAGGGCAGTGCTGATGGTGGGGTTGCTGTAGGCCGTAATCTCCGTGGAAAACATGCAGGGGCGGTTTGTGAGGACAATGTCATTCCTGGTAAAGCACTCGTTGGCTGCGGATGGGAAGGATATCACAACCACGGAGCAGGAGCCAGAGGCAAGGGAGAGGACGGGGCCTTAGCGGTCGGAGAGAGACTGGAGGGTCCAGTGGACCGGCTCTTTAATAAGGAGGAGGTGGCTGATGATTGGGAATGAAGGTGAGCTCGGCGGGAGATTCCTCTTGTCGCTTCTCTGCAATTTGAACAAGAAGAGAAGGAAGAGGAAGGAGGATGCTGAGGCGACGTACACCCACTCGTCTTCCATGAAGATGCTGTGGAGTGGAGACTACCGTTGTATGCGATATTTTATGGAGAGAGAGAGAGAGAGAGAGAGAGAGTGAGTGAGTGAGAGTGTGTGGGGAGAGAGATGCAATAGGTTAGAGGATTTATAGGGTTTGTCGGGTCTAATTTTTCACACTCTAAACCATTTGATATTATAAAATTATAGCGAAAGTAAGCGATCTAATGTAAAATATACGGAATAATAAAATAGATCAAATACTAGATTAATGTGATTCACGTCTAGAGGGAGAGCAGTAATGAATTCTACTATAGAACAACCATCCTCGAGTCAACCAAACACTCTTAATGTTTTATAAGTCTCAATTACACCCAATAACTCACACAGTGTTTCACCCCATAGATCCTCACAAAATAATTTCTCAATCTCATGAACCAATTAAACAAAGCTTATCACATGATTTAATCAGCGATAAACACTGGAATTCTTGGATGTAGTTTCATGAATAAATTCACTGTCAAATGGTACTTCAAGACTTCGCACGTCTATCGCAGCATGAAGGATGCATTTGGTTCAACTTCCTCAATGGGCTTTCAACCTCCAATATCCCTTAAGAAAATGCTGGGATGTTTGGTAAATATTTTTAAGTAGTTTTCGGTCAAATGCAAGATTTGGGAATGTTGAAAACCCACTACTATTCCAAAGTAGCTTTTGCAAAATATTGAAATTAAAATTAAAATATTTTTTATTTCCAAAACTACCTTTGCCAATTCTTTAGTTTTATGATTTTGTCATCCTTGTAACTATTCGTCTTCTTCATGTGAGGACGGCCGACGAGGGCCAAATCTGGCTGGCGAAGGGTTAGCAAGGGTCGCACGACCTCGGGTAACATGACCTATGGTGACCTTCACCCGAGGTCGTGCAAGTCTAGGCGATGATCACTTAGGTCTCGCACGACCCTCGGCCCCTTGCCAAGGCACACGACATTAGACAGCCCTCACCTGGGTCTCATGTAACCTTACTCAACAATTGTCGACTCTAGATTTGGCTTACTATCCTCCTAAGCCCTTCATAGACTCCGACCAAGGATTTGAATTTAATTTAATAAAAATATAAAAAAAGTAGCCAAAGCCCCTGGTCAAAGTTCTTTTTTTTTTTTTTGCCAAACACTAATTTTTACCAAACGCATTTTACATTTCCCTAAGGAATTTTGATTTTCGGCATTTATTACATTATACCCAAAAGCCTATTTGTAAATTTGAACCGAGCTTACCCGTAGATTGCATCCTATTTTTGTTTCATAAACATGGGTACTTTCATTTTTTTTTCTTTCTTTATATATTAACGCGGCGACCGAAGGTGAGGGAGGAGAAAAGCAAACCCCTGCTTTTTATTTTCCTATTCCTTTTCCTTGACAAAAGACTTGGCTCTAGACGTACGGGTAGATATTTATATGGGAATTGTGAGCCCTTTTGGTTTTGTAGTGCCCATTCATTTAATTTTTTTTTTTTTGGTCCTACTCTACTCCTACTCTAACTTTCACTCTCAAACTTTTATCCTACCTGCTTACAAGGCGTGGGAGTCAAAAGCCACACTTGAAACTAAATCATCCCCACCCTAACCTCCGAAAAGGTGGGGATATCTCCCATCTCCCCTTTCATGTTAGAAGGGTGGCTACAAAGGCAAATCCCAGTGATTCCCTTCATTTAATTAGCTAAGAAGAAGTTTTAGTCTTATACTGCTCCGACACTAACCCAATTTCCAAATATTTCCCTTCCAGTAAGAATGCGTTTAATAATGATTCTATTCCTAAAAAAAATGATCAAAAATGAATTTTCTTAATTCTGTTCCCTAGATAATTTTTTTAGCATTTAAAAATATTTAGTAAATGTTTAAAAATTTTATTCCTAAAATAAAAATGCATTTGATAGAATTCTTAAAATTTTTCGTTTCTTTTAATTTTTAATACTTTTATTATATTTTTCTTATGTTTCTCTTTTTCTTCTTCTTTTTTTTTTTTTTTTTTTTCTCTTCTTCTTCCTCCTTCATTGTGGCCACCGGTGGCCGGTTGAGTGAGGTCTGGCAAGCTCGCAGAGCCTCACCAAGTGAGGGTGAGGTCTGGCGAACTCGCCAGAGGTTCGCTTGGCCATCGACGAGACTTGACCTCGCTAGGTTTGAGAGGCCACGGCTCACAAAGTGGCTGTGCTAGCCTCCAACAAACTCATCGGACCTCGCCCAATCGATCGCCGGCCACCGTCGGTAGAGAAAACAATGGCCGGGGACCGACTAGGAGGAAGAAGAAGAGAGAAACATAAAAGAAGAAAATAAAAGAGAAAAAAAGAAAAAGTTGGACTTGATTACGAAATTATTTTCAGAAACAAAAAAAAAAAAATTTTACTTCTCGATTCTATTCCAAATCTATTTTCATGAATAAAAAAAAAAAATAGATTTTTGTTCCCGAGAACTAAAAATTTACCAAACTAATTTTTATTCTTTTTTTTTTGTTACGGGAACAAAAAAAATAGAATCGACATTATTTAAAATGTTACCAAACAGGGCCTAAATTTCCTTTTTATTTATTTTTTAAATTTCTAAAATTTAGATTTTTGCTTTGAGCTTAAATTTGAAACATATTTTAACAAAAGTAATACTCCATTACCGAACTCTATGTTGCCTATACGTATTTGTTATTTCTACGTTCGTGACTTATAAGTGCAATAAGTAGTTATTTGACACGTTGAGATTCTTTTGTACATAGGTCATTGGAAATTCTTTTTAATTTTGCTAATAAGGCCCTGTTTGCTTGAAAATTACTCCCTTTGAATTGTTGAACGAAGATAAATCTTATCACACTTCGATTGACAAATCTTGGTCAAATATTTCTCACTTATGCTTCGAATTGATGAACGATTGTGTAGTAGGAAAGAGAACACATATCTCTTAGAAAGAATAAGAGCAAGTGTTTTATTAACAAAAGAAAATATACATCTTTAGTGATCGGAAATTTCTAGAAAAATTACTGGAATTAAATTGTAAGTATAGTGCATTGACAGAAGTAAATCTTGTTCTTTATATGGTTGCGCATGTCCTTTCCTCTTTAGAAGCGCTCCTTTTATAACCAGTAGCTGGCTGGCCTCTAATAATTGTTTCCCACTCAGTGAAATCAAATTTCAGCTCCTTTGAATATATAGTTGCTCCTACCTCAGGAGCTTCACTATGGTAACTGTGTCGAGTTTTAACTTTCAAATTAGTGATAAGATTTTGGATCATGTATATTTATTTTAGGGTTTTTTGAAGAAAGATTGTTAAAGAATGTGTTTAATAACACACATCTAATCCTAACCACCATATTATTTCTCTTCTTTTGTTTTTTTATCTTCTTGCTGGATCTTTAGATCTTGTTGCTTACCAATAAATTTTTTAAACTTTTGGATTGTATTCCTGTCGTTGTTGAAGATAGTAAAACGCCTCTTTCTCCTCATAATTTTTTCCATTTTGAGTTTTCTACGTCTATCTTGTGTCTTATGTGGTTTTGATTTTGCTTTTATCCTTTACTACTTAAACTTCGCTTAGTGCATCATTCAGCATTGTTTCGGAACAAACTAATTGACTTGATTCCATATTAGTTCATAGGTATTACGGCATTTGAGCATTTGAAAATGACCAAAATAAATTCATTGGAGAACGACCTTCTCGAAGCTGTGCAAGAACATTATCAATCACGGATTCACGCGCTTTGCTTATGGCCTCTAACGGTTATCTTTTGGGCATTGTGAGTCCCATCCCTTTCGACAAGTCCACATGCTCTTCATCAGTTCATTCCCACTTGAAGCATTGAGGAAGCACCGCTAGAGCCAAACCCACCACTCCATTGGCAAGGCCAGCTCCGGGGCAACTCCTCCTCCCTATCCCAAACCGCAACAACCGGTGTGCATGATCCCCTTCCAATCCCTCATGTATGTCTGATTTGAAACTTGTTGTATCATCCCACACTCTTGGGTCTCTTTGAATAGCCCATGCATTTACTAAGACCATGGTGCCTCGGGGCACGCTGAACCTACCTATCGTGCAATCCTCTGAGGACTCGTGGTGTACTAGGAGCAGCACCGGCGGAAACAATTGGAGGGCCTCATTGATGATGTTTTGGAGACGCGGCAAGTTGTGGATGTCTACTTCGTTGGCTAGACAGTCTTGGACTATGACATCTTCTAGTTCTGCTCGAGCTTTGTCCATCATGCCCAGATGGTTGAGTAGGAGGGACATGGTCCATTCTATTGTCACCGCGGATAATTCCGTGCCCACACCTAGGATTGTCTGCCGCGAATCGTAGTTAAATTATCAACTGAGTATGTTTACTTGTTTCAGAGAGAGATGAAACTTGTTTCTAAGATCAGACGAAAAAGAGGAAAATGCAAACGAAAAGGTTCAGTTGCGAGTCAATATCTATAAATGGCCGCTCTCATGGTCTTCTTCATGTAAACTCCAAAATTTCTGTTAAATGCATCATGCAGATATAAATGTAATTCGACTAGCTGGTACCTGTACTCCACAAGTTTTACTAGTAAATCATTTAACTTGCATAAATTTTCTAATGAAGGAGTCCCCAATTTCAATCAACTCGAGCTAACATAGATATCTGCCAGAGTATGGCGTGGACAATTTAAATAGCGGTTACCAATCTAGGAAAGGAAAAGTGTTGGCATGATCCCCAACTCTCATGCATCGTAAGAGATGGGCTCTATATGATAGCCAAATGATCCATTGAGGTATCAGTATCTCGCTCACATGCACAGGGATCGTGCAATGATAAGTTAGAAAGATGACTATAATCAAAATAGAAAAGAAGTATAATACCTTTAAGTGGATATACCACAGAAGAAAAAAAGGAAAAGGCAATTCTCCTTCTTCTATTCTTTGTCAAATCGGTATTGGCTCTATCAAGCATAATAAAAACGGTTAAATTGAAGGACAAATGCACCAAAAATCCTAAAATTTGTCATGAATGTGCAATTGAATCCCAAAATATACAAAAATGCAATCAAGTCATAAAACTTATCAAATTAATGCAATAAAATTCTTTTGTTAACTCTATCCAATTTTATTAATAGAAAATGTTGGCGTAGCTTTTTCTATATATATATTTTATTTCTTCTACATGGTGGTGACATATCTGAATCATGAAACATAAGACCAGAACAATGTTGTTTTAGTCGAAATCTAATATTTTATACAAAAAAAATTAAATTAAATTTTTAAAAATAAGCTAAATTATATTAGAGAGGGAGAGGGAGAGAGAGAGATTGCAACCCTCACCACCCCTCCCCACCATCACCGAGAAGGACCAACGAGGATTGCCGGCCATCCTGCACCCTCACCGACCCTTCCTAATGATGGTGGTGTGGCGGCAGCAAGAGCTTGCAATCTTCCCCACTTGGTTTCTCCTTTTCTTAAATTTAGCTTATTTTTAAAATTTAATTCTAATAAAATCTGTATTAAAACTCATATTTAAACTAAAATAACGTCATTTTAGTCACGTTATCACCATAAAATATAATGAAAACAATAAAAAAAAGTTACGTCATTTTTTTCTGTTAGTCAAATTGGATAAAATTAAGGTAAAGACTTGATTAAACCAATTTGATAAGTTTTAAAACTTAATTGCATTTTTTGTAATTTTGCAAATTTTAAGACTTTATTACACTTTTATAATAAATTTTAGAACTTTCATGTACCTATCTCTTATGTTAATATAGATAGTTAGCTTTGTGGAGCTGTCATTTTTAATGGTCTAATATATGAGGGTCAAAGAAAAGGCCTCGTTAGGGGAGTGGTCCTATTTTTGTTCATCTCCTCCGTCGTCTGTCGTTTCGCTTCTTTCCGAACAAAACCACACGCGTTCTTACCACGTTAAACTCGCCGAGCAAAACCGCAGCAAATGGCTTGTTTTTCCTATTTTGGCAAGACTATAAAGAATATAGAACCATCTCACTATGCGCGCATAAAGGAGAAAGTTACCAAAAAGTCTTAAACATATTATAACTGTGTTAATTCAGCCTTAAACTTTTTAATTTTTCCAATTAAATTCTAAATATTTTCACATTTTGTCAATTGACTTCATCTAGTCCATTTTAGTCGAAATCGTTGAATTAGACACTAGTTGAGTCACGTGGCATAGTTAATATTGGCGTTAATATTTTTAATGATATTTTAATAAATATTTTCTTTTCTTTTCTTTTCTTTTTTATTCTAGACTTAGGGCCGGCAAAGGCATCCTAGACCAAAATCAAGGAAAAAAAAAGAAAAAACTAAATAGAAAAATTTTAAAAACTTCAAAACATTATTAAACAAATTATTAAAAATATCAACATTAACGCCAATGCTGCCACACATCCATATTAGAGGTTTCTGGCCAAAATTAGCCAAATAAACCTAGTTGACAAAACGTGAAAAGGTATAAAACTCAATTGACACAAATAAAAAGTTTAGAATTGAAATGGCACGATTTTAGTGGGTTTAGGGGTTTATTTGTACTTTTATCTGTACTTCTTGCATGAAGTCAAGTGAATTGAACTTGTATTATGTGCATACCAGGATCTGGCCCTTGATGATGTCGTCCGAGTTGCCCTCCGATAGCATGGAATCGATCATCGTCTTGCTCTCCACCTCTCGGCCGTTGTTGCTTCTCTTCCTTCTCGACCTAAGCTCATCTATCATCCCCTACAAGATCACATTGAACCTCTTGGCTACGTCCACCATCCTCCGCTCTCTCCCCTTGAAGTCCACTGCCCTACTCAGCGCTGGCAAGAAATCGCCCGAGTTCATCTCGCTTAACTCAAATAACTCAGTTATCACATCCTTGAACCGCTTGGCCACCTCGGCATCATCCACGTCAATGGCGGCCCCAAAGTAGTGCTTCCCCGAGATCATCTGCATAATGATATTGAAGGACAGCTCCTGCAGCCTCGATTTCATCTCCAGCCTCGCGAAACCGCCGCCCCCTGCCTCTGCCGTGGCCACCTCATAGAGGCTTCTCATGAGGAGCCTGAATTCCTCCTGCCAGACAGCAAGGGAGCCGGTGAGGCGGTGCGGGGAAAGGATTTCGAGGGCCATGAGGCGGCGGAGGTTTCACCAATGGGGGCCATAAGGGGCGGTGCCACTGGTGGTCTGGCCATGGACCATAGTCTTTGTGGAGAGCCTACAAGGGCGATTGGCGAGGACGATGAAAATCCTGGTAAAGCAATCCTCAGCGACCGATGGGAGAATACAACCACCACGGACTGGGAGCCAAAGGAGAGCGAGAGGACTAGGCCATAGCAGTCGGACAAGGACTGGGGAGTCCGGTGGACCGGCCTTTTCATGAGCAGGAGGTGGCCGATGATGGGGAGTGAGGATGGGCTTCTTGGGAGATTTCTCTTGTTGCTTCCCTGCAATTTGAACATAAAGAGAAGGAAGAGGAAGGAGGATGCTGAGAGAATGTACACCCACGCGTCTTCCATGAACATGTGATAAAGAGAGAGAGGACGGGGAGAGAGATGAAACAAGTCAGAGGTTTTATAAGGTGCGTTGGGTCAAATTTTTAATCCCTTATACCATTTCTCAATGGTAGAGTAACACATATCAAAATCGTTCATAGAAATTGGGATACAAAACTTTATGTTGCCTATAATATTTGTTATCTCTACGTGCATGACTTTTAACCATGACTAAATACATCTTGGAACTACCAAACTAATAAAGACATAGGAACTAGAAAGCTTAATAAAGATCTATAACTAGAAAATGGACTTATAACATATAGGAACTTGAACTTGGACTCTTGAAACCTATAACACACTTAAGACTTATAAAACTAAGACTAAATACATTTGACTATACGCAAAGTAATAAACTTAGACTCTAGATTCGTTCACCAGCCTAAGTAGCCCAATAAACATCTTGGACGATCAACCAACATCAATGCAAATAGATCAAAATAGTCTCCAATTGCTATGTGGTCAATTAGCAATCTCATAACTGACTTCAAATTTGTGTATAAATATCTTGATAGTTAGTCGATAACCATGAAAGTGATGACTAACCCATTAAACCGTTAACTAGCATGTAATTGACATCTTCAAATTTGGACCCATTGAATCAAACTATAGCCAAAATTGGCCTTTTTGCTTCTAAATATAAGGATTGAGTTGAATTAATCGACGAGGTATGAATTGAGCTTACGAATTGATTGATAAGTCCCGATGCTCCCGCATCAACTAATAAATTGTGCCCACTCATTAAAATCAAATTTTGACTACATATTTGATTGTATAATTGTTCTCGCTCAGGAAACTCGACCGTGATAACTAATTGACTTGGCTACAATTATTGTATTTATACAACTTTCAAACAACAATTTTGATAATTGCTACCGCCTAAGACTTCGACTACGATTAACCTGTTCCCCCTATTTTTATCCTTGCAGTCAATTTGATTTCAGCCAAACTTGGTGAATCGATGTCAATGTTGCTCGCCATGACATTGACTTGAATGACGTCGACTCAACTATCAGTCAAACGCTTCCCCCATCGTCGACCTAATTCTATTTGCTTCTTACAGTCAACACCAGTGTTTGACTGTCCATTTTATACATGGTCTATATCACGTCACTTGTGTTGGTCAATACATTGTTTACCCTTCCTTATTGATACCCATCATGTTCTACAAATCAGTCCATACTCATAATCGGACTTGACTTTATTTACTCGAGACTCTGCTTTATCACTCCGATTCGACTTGAGAAATTCCTCTGTGTCAATAGTCTTAGCACTTTATCATTAAATTGGCTCAATTTAGTATCATATTCAAAGCCATAATCAACGTGTGGTGAATGGCATCAATTCTTATTAACTTTAACTCTTTGACATCAAAATTGACAATTCTTTTAGGTTGCCAACAGGTATATGACACGATAAATTAAAATGATCATGTATCAAATAAATTCATATAAGTCTACGTTTAGTGATTTCTATAGTAATTATCTGTGCCTTCTAATATACTTAATATGTTCCATGCAAATATTTTCTAGACAAGATTCTTTGACATATCATGATTTTGGATTGGTTAATCTCATCCCATATCTATCCCAACAACTATATTATTGGCAGAGTCCGATACAGATCCGTCACACATTTTCGCATAAAATTTCAAATTTAGCTTCACCAAGACAGTGCGATACTACCAGCAACTCATCATTGTGCCATGTTAATAAATAAATTATTTAAACTAAGTATATAAATAAATCACTTCTATGTGCGGCAACAATCATTTAATAAAAAATGTGTTTGTGGAATCTACCCAAAAACAAAACAAAACAAAAAAAGGCAACAATGATGTACTGCAGCCTGCAAGTCGCAGTTGAAAAAGAAAGCCATAGAATTGCAAACATATGATATTAAAAAATAAAAACCATTCGACGCTAGGTCTGAATTTTAATAGAGAAGCTAGGCTTTAAATGAGGAAAGTTAACAGAAATGTCAATTCATCGAATACTTGACCGTGGAGAAATGAGGTAACAAAAAAAAATGTCCCTCTAAAATTTTAGAGAAATAATTGGATGACAATCTTTAATTTACTGTCAAAATGATAGTTTATTATGAACCACAGAAAATCAAATAACAAATAACTATAAATTATTGTTGAGTCTACTCACTCAAGAATTTATGAGTCACAACAAACTATTTTTCTCACAATAGCCTAAAGACTGTTTACCCAAAATTTTAATTCACCTAATAAAAAAGTCTAATTTATTAAATATTGGACAGCCTCAATTTTAAAAGATTTAAAATTTAATCGTGTGATAAAGAAATTCATAATAACATTACAACTGGTTAGAAGTTGCAAGAGTCCTCTTGCATTTTTCTCAATCAAATGTAAACATATGATGTGTTTATTTCGCAAAAACTAAATGATTTGAAAAATATTTTTCATAAAAAATTAATCACTTGAATCACTTATAAAAATGAATGACGAAAAAATATTTTCATTATTTGCAAATATTTACACATCAATTATTATTAATAATGAAAATATTTATTATTGATGAATTTATTTCAAGCAATTAAAATAATCATTTTCAAAAATATTTTCAAATTATTTATATCTCGAGAAAAAAAGGGAATTGTATAATCAATCATATTTATGTTTGATCCAAAAAAAAAAATCAATCATATTATGCTTAGAGTTTGTTGTAAGTTATAAATTTTTAAAGAAGTGACCCCATAAAAATTTATAATTATTTATTATTTGTTTTTTATTATTTAGAACATAATGTTATTCTTACAGTAAATTATACACTATCATCTTATTGTTTCTCTCCATCTTTCAATCACGGGTTGCTCAAAGGATGAGTTCACACATATGAATGGCAACGAACGGTTCTGTCCTTTGCACTCCTTTCAAAACGTGAAGATTGATGGACCGAACATTGGCAACTCATCATACGAAAAGCAAAACGACGAGGTCGAAGCCATGGTGCTCTTCACCCTGTGGCCCTTTTGATTGTGGAAGAAACCAAATGGAAAGTGTCATCCCTTTTCCTTACTAGTGATCGGATACTAATTTCGGCGGTACTCCAGCCTGGAAGCACACTTCTTTATCACCTCTCGATTGTAATCCTATAATCACAAAAACGTGCGGTCGTAATTAAGCCCGAAAATATCGCAACATGTAATGATATTGTTTTATGAAGTCACGACATGTTGAAGGGTCCGAGTTCCATGTCGTAACCCGTCGTCCATGCTGAAGGTGTAAGGCCGGGCACTCAAGCCCTGCTGTTCGGCATGAGGTGCCCCCAAAATCCCACTAAACTCAATCCTGGTTCTATCTTAGGTACCGACACCTAAATTCTGGTGAATTTCGATGGAAAACCCACCCATCCCCCGTCCCCTGACAATATTCTAGCAAAAATTTATAGCCTAAAGCACGTCGTTCTGCGGTCGAAATAAAAATATGGACTTTTTAAAATAATCTTGATGTTATCCAGCTACAAATAGATAATTTGATTCCATGTCCATAAGGAAAACCTTAATTAGACTAGACCCAACCCTATGTCACTTATCTGGGAGATCGTACAATGATTAAATCAAATAGACCCAACCCTATGTCATTTATCCTGGAGATCGTACAATGATTAAATCGAGGCTGGAAAATTGAGAATGGACCTGATTAAGATCCAATGGCCACTAGTAGAAAAAATTGTCCAAAAAATTATAAATATATATTACACTTTGACGATTCAGTCTTAAATCTTTCAATTATGTTAATTGAGTTTTAAATATTTTCACATTTTACCAATTGACTTCATTTGACCAAATATTAACCGAAAATCACTAATGTAGACACAAGTAGTGCCACGAAGGACAATCAGTACTAATGTGGACCATATTATTATTATTTCTTTCTTTCTTTCTACTAACAAGGGTTGGTTAGCAACCCTCGGGGAAAAAAAGGAAATTAAAGATAATAAAAAAAAAGAAATTCATATAATTAATTATCCCCATCAGCGCTCTCTTGCCACATAGGACCATATGCGTCAACATTAGAGATTAGATGGACTCAATACAAAATGCAAAAAAATTTAGGACTTAATTCATAAAATTAAAATGTTTAGAATTAAATTGGATAAAGTACCCTAGGTTTAGGATTTTTTAGACAATTTCCACGCTACAGGCAAGCCTAAGTAACAAAGGCCCAAAGAAGCCCTTTTGGGTGGGCTTTTACAAAGCCAATTAGTTATTAAACTTTGCCTAATCCAGTTCAGCCCAATAATTTTGTACATAGAGTTTTTGTCACGCTGGCCTAGGCAACAAAATATGCCTGATTCACAAGCTCGTTTCGAGCTCATTGATGTCATCTAATTGAAAGACAAAATATTTTGTTAATTAATTAACTAACAAGTGCAACAAGTGCATTTGTTAACGAGCTCATCAAAAAAATGATAAAAATTTAGGCGAAAAAGTTTAATCTTTCAAAACCGGCTATAAGAGAAAGTTGCTATGAAGCAATCACGTGCATCCTTTGAGACAATGAACACGCCCAAATAAGTCAACCCATAATAGTGATCTGGCCACTCATGTCATCTCAACAAATGTCCATTCATACATTCGCTTGCCACCTAATTCATCATTGTTACCACATGTCATTACACGCCATGTCATCATATATGCCATGTCATACTTTCTATTCACACCCATTTTTCAAAACATACACCAAACACAATTATGCTGAGGCGCGACTTGATGTGAACCTTTCACTTGATAATATCACCAAAAATTATAATCGCATCTCATATTTTTAGAAAACTAGTTGATAAATGCATGTTGAAACTAGATTGAAATATATAGATTATGCAGGGATGTTAACCGTTCCTTACATATATCACAGAATTTGGACATAGCATTCCCTAATTAAGTTATTGTTTGATTAGATTGATCGTTTATGAACATGGACCAACCAAAACAAGTTAAGTAGAGAAAGAACTTCTCAATGTTGTGCAAGAACATTAACAATCATGCATTCACGCACTTTGAACACAGCCCCTAGTGGCCGTCTCTAGTGAGTTTTTCCAGGTAAAAATGTCTAACTTCATTAATTGAAAAAATTACCTTCCAAAAATACTGAAAGTCAAAAGCAGGTCCCAATCTGCTTCGGTTTTTCAGCGTTGTCAAGGTTAATTTTTTTCCAAAGTGGTTTTCAAAATAATTTGCCAAATATCACAATTTTTATCGAATGGGTTTTAGAGCTCAAAACTCCTTGGAATGTAGTCTTTAACTTATTTTCATAGGGCTAGTGTAAAATAAAAACATCCAGAAAGATTACTCCACTTCATATTGTTCCATCTTGCTTCCTAACCTTACGCGTTCTGTAGGTTTTTGGTGTCTCTAGCTAGCATTTCTTCATCGTTTCTTAACGAATGTGATCATCTCCACTGGCCAGGAAGGGCGTGATGATTTCACGTGGCTTGCACAAGGCCTGCAAAGGCTCCGCCGGCGGCGCAGTGAGGCCGTTGCCCTCCGTCATGTCGATCTCCTCCAAGCCAACTCTCCGCCACTCGAAGCACTGGAGCAATGCTCCTAACGCTAACCCCACCACTCTCCTCCCAAGAGCAGCCCCAGGACAAGCTCGCCTTCCCGCACCAAAAGGAATCATTTTGAACCCTTCATTACTCTCTTGGCCGCCGTCAAATCTCTCCGGCATGAAACTCTCGGCATCCTTCCATAGCTTGGGGTCCCGGTGAAGGCTCCACGCGTTTACCAGCAGCGTTGTACCTCGCGGAACGTGGAAGTTCCCGATGGTGGTGTCTTCCGAGGATTCATGTGGTAGAAGAAGAGGAGCTGATGGATACAACCTCATCGTCTCGCTAACGACGTTCTGAAGATAGCTGAGATTAGCGAGGTCGGATTCTTCAAGGAGGCGGTCATGTCCAACTTTGGATTCTATTTCGTCGCAAGCCCTTCGCATTGCTTCGGAGTGGTTGAGGAGAAGTATCATTGCCCATTCTATCGTGGTGGCCGTGGTGTCGCCTCCAGCAACAAGCATTGCCTGCACAATTCACAGGACTAATTTACCTAAAGTGGGTCTTCATGTTATAGAAAAAGAGAACTGCTAGGTTTACTAAAAATACTTTCATCTGATACAATGACAGCGAAATAAAAATCATTAAATATTCAAATACTCTAATAAGTATACACTTTTCAATTTTGGCAATTGAACTCATTCAATTAAGAGTTTAGAGTCTTATCTATCTATATAAAAAAAATTTCACATTGATATGACATTATATAAATTCATAACAAAACTAGTTTACTGAATAGTGTATCGGATTGATATTAGTTATTAAATATAATCCTTTTTTTTAAGTGCTACTTACTGTTTAACACATTATTTAGTAAACGAGCTCCTTATACCGATATTATTACATTTGGCATTGTGCACGAGAAAATGCATCGAGCCAAATGTCATGCGCCACTCAACTTAAATTCCTATCTTGGACTTAAGCCACACATTTGAATGGCTAGTTTTAGTTCTCTATCCTTGATAAGGACTGGTAGCCCTTTCTTCTTTTCTGAGGTTTGATATATGTCGGATGTTGACCCTCTTGACTATGTAGCACAAGTGTTTGGAAGGATGTAAGGATCCAAACGATATTTTTTACGCTGGGTGACCAGTTGATGGAGCTGCCATCGCATTCTTAGGTTTTGCTTTTTTCAAGAAAAACCTTTTCAAAAAAACATATTTTCAGATTTTTCAGCGAACATTTTTCATGAAGAGAAAAAAAATCTTTCAAAATGAAAAAATATTCTCTCTTTTTTTCAAATAAGAGAAAACATTTCTTCACTCACTCTTTCTTATCTCACACTCTAGTAGCCCCCACTTCTTTATTTTTTTATTAATTTATTTTTAAAAAATTCAATTTTTATTTTTTATCTTTTATTTTTTTATTTTTGCTTTTCTTCTTTCTTGACTGATCGCTAGCTGCCAGTGAAGAATAATGAGGGGGGAAGAAAAAAAAACAAAACAAAAAAAAGTAGAAAGAAAATAAAAAGTTTAAAAAATTGATTTTTTAAAAATAAATTAGAAAATTAGAAAATAAAAATTTATTAAATGAGTGCATAGACTAAAATCAACTCGAACTTTCCACTCCAAACAATATAAAATATTTTCTAATTCATTTTCAAGTTTCAACCACGCACTAAAAGATATTATCATTGTTCTCGAAAAAGGACTTCGTGGAAAATATTTTTTAGGAATGCCATATTCTTCGCGAAATGAACAGAACCTTAAAGGATAAGCTACATCACATAATCATATTACGTAGGCAAATAATTTCATGTGATTATAATAAGACTGAGAAAAAGACTATATTCCATCAAACAATATCATCTTCATGATAATGACTTTTACCAATATTTTTTTATGCACCGTCCACACGTCAGTCCCTCCCACTTGCACCTTAACCTTTTCCTTGCGTGGAAAATATCGGCACTAGCTCCCGAAATTCAACCAAGGTGGGCGCTACGCGATCGGCTTTCTTACGTGATCATCTTGGTCTTGCCCCCGAAAAAATTCTTCTTGTAAAATTTGTCTTGGGTGAAAGCGTTAATCGATTAGACATTTCAAAGGAATGGACGAGGAAATGCGAAGATTTATTTTATTTCATTCTGAAGTTGTCTTCATCTAGTTTGGCAATGATCATGGAAAAATTGCATTTCCATAGCCCGCCTCGCGACAGATTTGGACAGGCGAGGAAATGCGAAGTTACATGCCACTTAATCAGAATCGTACTTCAACATGTAAAGATCATGTCATAGTTTCGTATAACAATTAACGATTTAAAATTTTATAAACAGTTTAGTATATTAGATTGTAGGAGGACACGAGATTTTGAGTTTGAATATATACTTTTCGGTAGAAAATATTTCTGACAATTTAAATCTTTAAAAGGTTGGTAAAAAAGGTTGCGCCGTCCCTAACTTGCCGGTAAATCAAATATGGTAAATAGAGAGTGACGGTACTCACCAGAACGAGGCCTTTGACTGTTGTATTGGTGTAGAATTCCGGATCCTGTTCTTGGACGTCCAACATCCGATCGATGAATGTCGTCCTCGATGATCTCGTCCCGTCGACCCCTTTTGAGGACACTGACGATGCCGCCGCCGCGGACGACGGCTTGTTCCTTTTCCCGCTGTGCTCGTCGACGAGCTGCTGGAGAAACACGTCCGCCTTCCTCATCACGCTCTTCATCTTCTTCTTCACGCCGTGAAAATCCGCCCACCACAACGCTGGGATGAAATCCCCGATGTACCCAGCGTTTCCGAAAAGCTGCGAGAACTCTCTCATGATCTCCCTGAACTCCCTCCCTTCCTCCGACACCTGGTCCGCCCCGAAGTAGCTCTTTCCGGCGATCATACGCATCATCACATTCAGGGTAAGATCTAACAACCTCCGCCGCATATCCACCTTCAGCCATTCCCTATCTTCTGCGGGGGTAAAAAAAACAGATATAACTTCTCTTCGTGAGTTGTATGGTAGACACAATCAAACTGCAAGATAAGTTGTGCCTTTTTAGAGGTAGATTCTCCATATGCGGCCGCCAGGTAAATTGTCTCTAGGCTATACTTACTCCGGTCTCCGAGACAGCAGTGATCTCGAAACAGTTGCCTCACCAGGGAAAGAACCTCCTCCTGCCGGACAGCGGAGTAATTAGCGAGAGGCCTCGCGGAGAACATCTCCACAGCTGTGAAGCGGCGGAGGTTGCGCCAGTAGTCACCGTAAGGGATTAGGCCCAAGGTGCTGTAGTCGTAGGCGAGGAGCTTCCCCGATAGCAAGCGGGGCCGGTTGGCGAAGGTGACATCCTTCTCATTAAAACACTCCTCGACGGCTGGCAGCGAGGAGACGACTACGGTTTTGCGTGAGCCGAACCTGAGGAAGAAGACTGGGCCGTGCTGGAGCGAGAGATCGTGTAGGGTTCGGTGGAGGGGCTCCTTGACCAGGTGGAGGTGGCCGATGATAGGGAGGGAAGGAGGGCTCGGTGGGAGGCGGTGGTTGGGATTCGTGCTTTTGTGGAGGAAGAATCTGTAGAGGAGGAAGAGGAGGGGGAGAGAGATCAGTGCTAGGTTCAGCCATTGATGAGGAGCTTCGTCCTCCATTTTCTCAGTGGAAAAGTGTCGATTGAACTGTTTGTTGGGTTGAAGTTCTGGTAGACTACTAAGTTGTTATAGATGAAGCTAAATATTTGTTTTTAGGGGCTTTTTATCTTTTCTATTAGTTTTGCTTTTAGGTTAAAAGTGATACCTTTATATTAACGATGTCCATATGCTGGCGACACTAAAAAAGAAAATAGAGAGGCAAGAAAAAGAAAAAAGAAAAAAGTAAGTTTTTTCGTTATAGGAATTCTCAATCTCTTTGCGCTACGATCTGCAGAGAGAAGATCATCGTTTTATTCCAACTTTTTTCGAAATCTAGTGGATTCGCAGAGTACCTCTGCGCAGAGATGTAGCCCAGATTTGGATGAACTTCGTTAATAAATTTTCCGGCGTGTTCTTCTGATTCTTTTCTTTTATTATTATATTATGTCTAGTAAATTGTTTGCGAGTGTTATTTTTCTGGAATCGACGTGCGATTTCGTAACATAAGTGACGAGGAACGCATCCATTTTAAACCATTTAAAGAATAAATTATAGTGAAGGAAAAGTGGGCGACAGATGAGTGATGAGGCAGGATGATATGAACATGAAGGAGGGTTTATCTACCTTGATTTGCGCGGAGGTGCATGCTTTGGTTTTCCCCAATTTTTTATGAACTGTCCACTATAGACGACAAGCATGGAGCTATGACAAATACAACCATAAAGATATACTTCCACAAAGCTGATTTACTCGTACGCGATGGTGAACGGCAGGGACAGATTCGTCGTGAGCTACTTCCTTCCGGCGGAGCTGGAGAGGGTGCCAGAAGGGTGCATCGATCAATATGTGATGTATGGAATGCAAGGTTGCTTTATTAGGGTTAGCAATTTCTGATACAGCATGATAATACGACTCAAACACGACATGAAATTAGTGAAGTCAGATTAAACTAATCATGTTCCAATCAATTTCGTGTCAACCCTCAAGACATGACATTAGTCATCGCATCTTGTTTGTGTCAAACTTGTTAGACATGAAATTTAACCCATATGCCTGTGTTCTTTAATAAGTTCAGACTATCATGTCCATGGTATTCAATAGTAAAATACTACGTTAAGGATATTTCATTAACTATGTTCATTCTATTTAATTTGACTTGTGTCAGGTTCATGTTCACATGTTAATGATTATCGGAATGAAATTTACAGTAAAATGAAAAGGGGCAATACATACCCATGCCACATGCATCAAGTCGATGAACTCGCCATATTTGACTTTCAAGAATTTGTTTTAGTTAATTTCCTTCAAATAGTCCCCAACTTGAAAAGGCCCAACCATTAAATGATTGCTTTTGGAGAGTAAAGAAAGGTCAAACTTCTCGTTGCTTTGAAGTTTGAATGACTGGACTGAAGGGCGCTAGTGTCATCTTTCTCATGCATCATCATTCTCTTATATTTTCCCTTTGGTCACCTTTTTCTTACCCTCGTTGAATTTTCGGGAAGCCTTTACCTACCTCTAAGCTGAATCCTTATCTGTCGGTAAGCCTTTGAATCTGCAAAAACCTATGTAATGTCGATATGATTCGAAATAGGAGGGAGAGTGGAGGAAACTGCGACGAATATAAACTATAAGCTCAAGCATTCTACAGTGTACCACTCTCTGGATGCAAAAGCAAACGAAATATTTACAAAGTTCACACGATACACCCTTTTCTCTTTGCCTTAAAAAGGAAGCTGATACATGTAATAATAAGTATGGAAAGTTGCGCAAAACACAGACGATGAAGTCCCCCAAAAAGCGCTGGCCACTATCGAGCAATCAAGGCTCGAGTCAACCTGAAACACTCCAAGAACAGCTGAAAAAAAGGAAGATGGCTCAGCGATTGTGGAGAGGGTCCGAAGCGTTGGGGACTCTCCTTTTGCTCGACAGCCACTTGTCAGGCGGCGAGTGCCCGAACCGCAACCGTGGATGACGACCCTTGTGTTGTTTCTCCCATCTCTCTTTCGCTCCTGGTGACACCGTGCTCATGCCATTGCCGTTCACAGCCTCTTCCCTCCCGTCGCCCGACACCAGCAACGAAGAGAGAAGGAGCAAGATCAGAACTTTGTGCAAAACCTCCATCACCCAATGACCCGCTTTTCTTCCTCTTGCACGAGAAGGATAAAATACCAGACATAAAAAGAAGCAGCAAGAACGAAGAACGGGCTCTCTTGCTTATGCGGATGATGGGTCCAGCTCATAACAGAGCATCGCCATCACAGAGCAGAGCAAAGCAGAGAGAGCAGAGTAGAGAGCAGAGAAAGCTATATGGCTCTATTTGTGTGGCAATGTGAAGCGAGAATTAGAAGGAAGAAGCAGAATAAAGCCGAAGCAGTGTCACACAATGAGTATTTGCCCTGCAAACAAGGGACACGACCAACGAGGACTCGCTTTTTGTTTCTGCCTTTTATTTTATATTGATTCTTTACGCTTCACGAGACCTTTCCTTTCATGATTCTCACTTTCTTTCTTGGAAAACATGCTTTCTTGCATTCATCAGTCCCCTGAAATGAGGGTCACTCTCTGCCTCTTCCAAGCTAAGTCCAAGTCATGAGCATTTTAGGATTGCATGTTTGGCTCCCGCGCCTTTTCCCTCCTTTGTTGGGTAGCGTTTGTCGGCCTTGGCAGGCGGTCAAATCTTTCCTCTGAAAAGGCCTCTTTTTTCTTTTTCCCAGGGTAAGGAAAATCCATCGGCCTGCGCCAGGAGCAAGATGGTGCAAAACCCTTTCAAGTACAATAATTCACCAGTTTTCAAATTTGGCTCTGTTTTGCTTTATAGCATAAACTAGACCGTTCGTCGGGTCAAATCTAGTATGTTGGAGGGAGAACAAAACTTCAGAGAATCTTTTGAGCATAAAATACGCAGATCGTTCTTCTTCTTTTTTGGGTCAAAAATACGGATGAGATATATTAATTAACCGAGTACTTGGTAAATACATCAAAAGCATCAGCACATATCAAATCTAAAAAAACAAACAAGGTTGAGAGGCCCAATTTGTGAGAAGAAATTTCATGCGGTGGCTTTGATGGTTCTCCTTTTTAGTTGAACTTTTCAGCTCGTTATTTCGGGAAGGTTTTCTAAGGTGCACCCAAAATGTCCAGTTTTGTAAATCGATATGCATGGCATTTTTCAATGGCTATTTTGGGAACTGAATCTTCATGTAACATTAGTGACATGAACTAAAGAGTACAGTCTACAATTATCGTCCACCTCTCCTCTCGATCCATGAAAACATCAAGTAAATCCTTCACGTATATACTCCTTCGTGCTCTTATGAAGTCAACTAGAAGAAACAATCAATCTCTGTCAGGTCTTACGACTCATAATCTCACCGGCAATGCCGCTTTTCCCTCTCCTGCCCAAGGTGATGAATCCAGTATCGATTCATGAACCAGAAGAGTAATTCATGTCCCCGAGACTAACCCTTGATGCCCACCAGAAATCATCAAACCTACCCAAAAAGCTAATTACCAAGTACTCGCTTCCATGCACCATCTTCCTTGTGCGCTTTGAGTCATCGGGGAAAAAAATCTGATTCTTAAGCTAGTTGCCATCAAGCCTTTCATCAGTGGACCAAGTTGTAGTCCTTAAGTAACTTTCTTCAAGAGAAAATTAATTATAAAGAGAAAACGTCACTTTTCCCTACTGCACTACCCTCCTCTGTATTAGTAATGGCTATTTGACAGAGCAATGTTCTAGACAATCGAGCTTTCGTCCTTAAAAAGGACATGAGAATTCACTATTTTTCTCATGGTATGGTGAAAAAAAAAAATTAATCACGGATTACCAGATCAGAATCATTATAATGACAAAGCCAAAATTTGATCACTGTCAATCTATGTACAGTGGGAAGTCAATGTCTGGTAATCAGAAACAAAGATTAACAAGTCTCCAATCCTCATCTCATGCGTAGAACCAATTTAAATTGCCCATGTTGGTATCCAGGATATCAACTTTGCCTTCTGATCGCAGCGACACTGAACACAGTAACAAGCTCTTTTTCAGCATCACATGTTCCGCTTTATGTGCATTCTCCGCCAAGTTAATCTGCCACTTTAAAGAGCCCAGTCAGCATTTGAAAGCTAATGGAAAATCCTCCAATCTTGAGACTCGTGCAATTCTCTATCCATTTGCTGAAAAACGTGATTTGATTTCATCACCAATGGCAATCCAACTCATCATTCTCCAATATCTTCAAAGTAAGCTGCGGGTATTTCCGGGGGAGATGCCATGCTTGCGACGCATTTGAACTGCATTCCAGGTGGGAAAAAAGGAAGGTTCACTCCAAATCAGCACTTATTTCATCTCTAAGTCAGTGCTTATAAATCATTGGAAACTAGAATTACCTTATGTTGCCTGTATTTTTCTCTCACGGCAGGCAAAGATCCACCCCTTCTACTTAGATACAAGTCATGTAGGATTTGCACACAATCCTTCAAATCTTTGGGACAATACCCTGAGTATTGTTGCAGCGCTAAGCTCTGTAGGGCGAATGTAATCGTAAGTATATAATCTAAAGACATCACAACCAAGAAAAGCTTTTTAATGTCCACTTGTATCAAGGTCAAATTCTTACCCAGGGATGGCTCTTTGGTCGGATCATAAATCTGGCAAGGAATATCACAGAAGCAGCTACCAGAGAAGGCAAGAACTTCACGCAACTATAGTCGAGCAAGCTCAGCTCGGCAAGGTAGTACCCTAGGAACTCTAGTTGCAGATGATTATTTGCCTGCAGATAGCAGCACAAGCAAGAAAGGAGTAAAGTTAGACAACGGAATACAACACCACATACCAATGCATAAAGAGCTGGTCGCGTGAAAATGGAATAGCGGACTGTACTTACTTTAAGGCCCTCTTGAGCAATTCGATTGAACCTTCTGCATATCAATCATCAAAGGCAGGGTAAGTATTAGCTATATGCATTGAAAAGAAAAGGTCCAACCAAAGCAGTGAAATCCCAAGTATTCTCACCTCAAAAATGACTTTATCGTAGGATTGCCCATCTCAAACATCAGCGACTTGAGTATATCAGACTCCATCTTAACGACCTGCATATTAATGAAGAGCTAGTCAGACACGTTAGACACTAAACCAACTATATGCTATGCAGATTCAAGAACAGGGAAGATGGGGTAATTCAAATAACATGATAAGAACATTACCTCTTCCTTAGTGTAAGTGTTGTCGGTTATATAACAGAAGTCTTCCACATGAGGAGGGCTGATCTCTTCATACTTTCTACTTGCGACAAAAGAAGCAAAAACCCATTTAAGGAATAGTCAGCACCCATTCACGCAACAAACGGGAAACTCCCAACAGACGTGAACCATCATCAAAAAGGAGTCGAGAATCCTTACGAGGCGATAAGCATTGCGGAAACGCCCAGCAACTGGAGCTTCTGCCGGTTGAGGACACCGAGGGACAGGAACCTGTCAATGTAGGAGATGGAGAGGTAGAGCGTATCGGAGAGGAGCTTGTACTCTTCGGCGACCTCAATCAACCAATCGACCAGTATCCCTCTCATGTTCGCCGTCACGTCCTTCTGGACCTTCTCGAGGTAATCCGGCAGAGGCCTTCTGTGAGGCTCCATCTGGAAGACAAAAGACATCATCCCATCGCTCGAATTAGGCCCCCCTCCAAATCGATCGATCGATCTTGCATCCGCATTGATCTCAACGAACACTCCCGCATCGCCGCCGAAGGCGAACAAGCAAAACCCATCTGACAAAACGAAGCGAAAAAAACCACTGACCTCCATCTTGTGCAGGTACTCGTAGATGTCGGCCACGTAAGCCCGACACATCTGGGGATCGTCGGACGCGGGCTCGACGTCGATCTTGGGATCCCCATCCTCGGGCTCCAACGAGGCCGCGCTCTCCGCCGCCGCCGCCGCGGGCTTCTTGACCTTCCCTCGACCCGCCTTGGGCGGCTGCCTGGCGGTAGCCTTGAGCGGCTTCGCGTTCGGCTCGCCCCGCGCCTCGACGAGGACGTTCGACAGGTTGGGGAGCTCCCCGAGGACGACGCGCTTCTTGGTGGCCGGGGCCTGGTCCTCCCCGCCGCCCCCCGCCGCCGCCGCCGCAGACGACGCGGCCCTCTTCCTGGCCGCCCGGGTGATGCGCGAGCTCCGCCCCTGGTCCGCCATTATGAGCAGCGACGACCGATGCGCGCGCACTCCCCGCCTCCTCACGAGCGCGCTCCGTCTTGCGGATGGAGAGAGGGGAGGGAAGAGAGGAGAGGAGAGGAGAGGAGGGAGTGGCGGGGGGGAATGAGGGAAGCGGGGGGGAGTTTTGTAGAGAAGGGAAATTTTCAGGAGGAGCGCCATGTTTGAAAGCCATTTTCTTGGCGCTTCGCAGCAGGGCTCTTTCATTTTATTTTTTTGGCCCTTTTTTGCGTGCGTGGGTGGGGGGTTTTCGAAACTGGAAACTGAAATCCTCGCTCTCTCTTTCGGGTTCGAGGTTTGGTTTTTTTTTTTTTTTTTTTTTGGGTGGGAAAGGGGGGGAGGGTTTCGAATTTTGAAACGTGTTTGGGGAATTCCGGATCTGGGCGCACGGGAGGGGAGGGGGATTAAACCCGGAAATTCGAGTTTTCGGGTGAATTTGGGCGCGACGATTTCCCCGACCGGGGGAGGGCGAGGTTCGTTCCTTTAACTTTTATATTTTAAAAGATGGGAATTTTAGGTAACCGGGAGGCCAGCTGGCGATTTCAGAGGCGGGTCCGTAAATTGGGATTGGATCTGATGGGGAGAGGGATTTTAGCGCTTTTTGGTTATGCCACGATTTGGCAGGTTAACCGCGGGCGGCGGAAAATTTACGATCCTTAGACCCTTGTGTAAAGAACCATGATGTAGCGGTAAATTATTTCTTGGATTTGTATCATAAAAAATTTCAAATTAGTTTTACGACAGTAAAAAATTTTAAATTTATATATTTGTAACAAATTTACATCAGAATAATTTTTTAATCTCTAAAAACCTTAAAACTGATATAATTATAAGAAATTGACCATCTCTTAATTTTTATTAAATTTACTTATTGTCACAAAAAAATCATAATCAGTACATCTATGACAAACAAATAATAAAAATTTAAACTAATGCAACCATCAATTATTATGTATCATTCAATTAAGTAATTTGTCGGTAAAATGAAAATTAACATGTGATGTCAATTTGAGATTTATAATAGTCAAAAAATTAATTTATGATAAATTTATTATAAGTTTGAAATTTTTAATGATATACCCTTGTCTTTTTCCGAAGAAGCGTGATTGGGCTTGATTATAGGCCGGAATTTCTTTGATTCATCTTGCGCAGATTCTCTAAAGTTGCCATGTGGGTAATATCTCGATAGTTGCACAACCAACTTTCAAAGGGCTTGATTATACTTTCTTTTTATATAAAAAAAAAAAATATATAAGGCTGGATTGCATTCCTATATAAGATGTAAAGACATTTAATGCACGGTTGGTTTGGTAGTGAGTTATTACTTTTCCATTTCAAAAATTTTAAAAAAAAAAAAAAAAATGAATCTATGTCGATAAGAAAGGTAAGCACTATCTGATTCACGCATTTAATTTACCCATAAAAAAATGAAGACTGCATTTCTTCCATGATTTTACCATTTTGATTTTATAAAAATCTTTATCCTAAAAGTTTGAGATGTTAACACTTAATCCTAAATTTTTATTATGTCATATTCAATTCCGTGTCTAAAATTTTTTCCATTCAATTTATTCATGAACTTGTAAAATCTGGCTCAATATGGTCCTTGTGTTATATAAGTTAGCTTAATCAAACAATTTGCGCCGTTAAGTTATTGTTAATTAGACACTGCTAACACCAAATGTGTTTGTTTAAGATGATGGGATGGATTAACAAATAGCTGCCTTTTTATCTAGCATCCCTCTTTGAGACCGATGTGGATCCCACTAAGAGATGTACTAGATTTGCATCTAAATTCGTCTCGGCAGATTTGACAAAAGAGTAACTGGGAAAATGAACCGAAAACTTTGTTCTCTTGTTCGAGCTCGACACAAAGCGATCAATTTCCAACCCAACAAAATTTTTGCATATTGAATTCAGATTGAGTAAAAAGAAAGGTGTGCCAGCTCCTAAAAACAAAATGTGATTGAAAATGAGTTATTTTTCGATATAAACGATAAGGAAAAGTAAAGTGCTTGGAACTACACGAAGAAGACTAAGAACTAATGGAAAATTAAAGAAATGATGATTGAAATCAAAGAGAACGAAAGAACAGCTCAACACCAAAGAAAATTAAAGGACAGGTAGATGAAGGAAAATTACCGTAAAATTACCAAAAAATTTCAAAATCAATTGCATTTTTTGTCAATTCAGTTCTAAACATTTCAATTGCGTTAATTCAGTCTTGAACATTTTGATAATTTTGTACCTCTGATCAATTTTGACCAGAAAGCGCTAACTTTGCAATCTAAATAGCACTAACCATCTTATATGATTGATGTGAAATATTTTTTGAAACTTTTTCTAAATTGTTGCCTTTTTCTATTTTTTCTTTCCTTTACACCGATGGGCAACCACAAACGATGCTTGAAGAGGACCAGGCAAGAAGGTCAACTTCGAGGACCATAGGCAAGGGTCACTCACCTGCAAGGGAAGGCCTCGCCTGAGTGAGGTGACCCTTGCCCTACCCAGGTGAGGTTGACCTCAACAACTACAGGCGAGGGTCGGCCTCACCTAGGTAGGGCAAGGTTGTCCCTTGTTAGATTGGACAAGGGTCCTGGCCCAGCACTCTTTGGGCAACGTTGGTGGCTAGCCATTTCCTAAGACTGGCCACTAGCGAAACAGAAAGGATAAAATATAAAATGAAAAAAGAAAATAATTAGAAAATTAAAAAAAGAATTTGTCTCAATTAGCGCTGATATGTCACATAAATTGGCTAGCATTAATTAGACCACTAAGTCAACAAATTTTGGTTAAAGTTGATTGGAAAAACTACATTGGCAAACTATAAAAAGTCTTAGGACTAAATTTGTATAAGTGCAATATATTTAGATTATTTTGTAATTTTTCTGACAAATTGAAAATAAATCGATACGCAAACACTTGAAATAAAATTTTCATTGGAATTGAAATAACTTCAAATTACTGCATTATGACTCTCAAATGGAACATTAAAACAAACGCAAAACTAGTATTCCCATTGAACACAACGAACAAAAAACTTAACCCTAAAACTAAATGAAAGACATTGCTTTGATAGTGAAAATACATTAAAAGAAAAGTTTGGCGGAGCTTTAGCGCAGCTTGAGTCTTAAACTTATTGTATAGCCAACAATTTAGTCTTAAACTTTTTTAATTTGACCAATGTAGTTCCAAATCTTTTTGACATTTTTTTATATTGTGCATCCGAATAATTTTGATCGATCTTTTTTTTCCTTGTCTTTCTTCTTTATCTTCTGCCCTCTCACTAGCCACAATATGTGCAAGGGCCACAATTTCCGGCATAAAATTTAGGAAAAATTGCAAAAATTGTCAACTTCAACACTAGTTGTGTACCGACCAAAAAAACACTAGCCACATAAAAAAGATCGGCATTAACTGGACTGCCAAGTTAGTGATTTTTGGCCAAAATTCGCTGAACCAACTACATTGGAAAATTTTCAAAATGTTAAGGATTATACCGGCCAAAGTGGAAAATTTAGAACTGAATTGGGGATTATGTGGAACTTTTTGGACAATTCTTCCTACATTATAACCCTTCTTCTTGATAGGATAATTGTTCAAAAAGTCCTAAACCTATTATACGGCGGCTAATCAATTGTAAATTTTCAACTATGCCAATTTAGTCCCTAAACATTTTGAAAACTTGCTAATTTAATCATAAACCTTTTAATGATTTGTCAATTTAGTTATTCAGGTTAATTTTACTTGAAAATCGCTAACGTTTATTTTTACTTTAAATTTTTATCTTTCCTTTTCCTTTGAGTGGCCAGAGATGAGGGTCAGTGAGCGTGAACCTCACCCTCCCTCTGTGAGCCTTGTCATCGTTGGGGGAGGCCATCCTTACCCCAAGGCCACTAGAGAGATCGACCTTGCTAGCTTGGCGAGGGTGAGCCTCGCCAAGCAACAATGAGGTCGAGCCTAGCTAGTGGCTAGTTGCCGACCATTGCTGAAGTTCAACTATCGGCCAAAGGAAGAAGAAAATGAAAAAAATAATAATAATAAAGAAAATAAAATATTCAGAAAAAATAAAAGAGAAAATGTCACAAACAGTCCCAAAACTTCCACTTAATGTGCAATCTCGTCCCTAGACTTTTGATGTGTTCAATTTGGTCCCTGAATTATCGATAAATGTTCGATCTAGTCCCCGACTATTCAAAAATTGACCAATTTCGTCCTTCCGTTAGTTAAAGTTAAGGGAATTGACTTACATGGCTCTTAGTCTCTTAAATATAAAATAAAAAGGATATGTGGAATATCCACATGGAAATTACCTTTAAAATAGGTCAAATTGTGGCCATTGTCCAAAAAAAGATACAGTTCCACCTCTTCTCTCTTTTTGTGATAAATGCTCTCATCCCTAGCTAACCCCTAATTTGTTTTCATTTTTTAAGATATATATTG
The DNA here is from genome assembly GCA_014182365.1 of Eucalyptus tenuipes. Lineage (NCBI taxonomy): Eukaryota > Viridiplantae > Streptophyta > Magnoliopsida > Myrtales > Myrtaceae > Eucalyptus > Eucalyptus tenuipes. The sequence continues at coordinate 2,323,455 of CM024542.1, forward strand.
ACTCATAATTCTAGTAATCCAACTTAGTTCCACTTCATCAATTAATGATCCACGTCATTACTTAACGGTTTGAACAAACGGAAAGACTAGATGGAACATTAGTTAATAGTTTAGGGATCAAATTGAGCAAATCGAAAGTTCATGGATGAAATTGAACATTAGATGAAAGTTCAGGGACCATTTGTGACATTTTCCCAAATTAAAAAAATATAAAAAAAAAATGCACGTTAGTACTTGTTGTGCCATGTAGGGTAGTTGGCATTGACTAGATTGCCACATTGGTGATTTCAAGCCAAAATTGCCAAAAGGACTAAATGGGCAAATTGTTTAAAAAAATTTATGATTAAATTGACAAATCATCAAAAAGTGTAGGACCATAGGACTGAATTAGTAGGTTGTCAAGAGTTTTAGGACTAAATTATACAATTGAAAAATTTAGAATTGTGGCCTCCGTAAATAGGTTTAGGATTTTTTGGACAACTTTTCCTCTTCTTGACCTAGGTCTTAACTAAAATTCAATCCTCCTACATTCGAGCTGTAAATTTACACGACAAACACTCATGCATCCCGTAGTCTTCGTATCGACATATGGGCTGTGTTTGGTGGTCCTAAATTGACCATTATCCTATCCGATGTTTGGTGACGTTCTATAGACCGAATAAACCCAAATATATCCATAAAAAATGCTAGATAAGAAATTCACCGTCAAGTGTGGGATAAACCCCAATTAATATATAATTTTAAAAAAATAACTTAACAATTTTCCACATATCAGGAAAACCCCACCTCGGGCCAAACTCACTATGCTTTGCATTTCTAATCAGCAGCACCCCACCACCACTATGGCAGCTGTCCATCGTAATAGTCCCTCACTTTGGCGTCCTTGAGTATCGTTGCTAGTGCCATTGCTTACGGCTCGACTGGAAGGCTAGGGCTTACCACCTCATTCGTGGCTCCCTTTCTCAATTGATATTCCAGCTTTTCTTCCACCATCAAATCATCAATCAGTTTCTCTCTCTACTTCACTTCAGATTACTCATTCTCGTCCTCCATAGTTCCCACTTCGAACTCAGTATTTATCAAGTACTTGATGAAACGCTAGAAATAGGTCCTCCTCACCTTTCAAAATTTTGCTTAATGGAAGATGTCATGTCTGTTGAAAGTCATCAAGCTCCCAAGGTGGATTTCCCAAAGACTGCTTGGTGACGACAATGGTCAAGAGGGTTTGAGTCCTCACGTACACGATAAGCCCATTGAAGATGGGTTTTCAAAGAGTTAAAAAAATATATTTAAAAATATTTTCAATCCTCTCTTAGGTTGTAGATTTTAAAAAATATCAAATCTTATCTTAAATTGCACTAAACATTTGATTGGATATTTCTATAATCTAAAGGATAATTAAAGGATATCAAATCCCCCTTCATTCTATTTTATCCCAATTCAAATTCAGATGACCAAAGGCAGGAGTAGTGTGTAAAAGCACACTCCTAGTTCCCTAATCAATGCTCTCGAGGTTTGTGGAATCTTTGTATCAACACATCCCGTATGAGAGTTCAACTAGCGTATAAAGGCATCATTTTGATATCTCTTACACGAAATTGATGACATCATCACGCGCCCATGATATAGCATTGGTAAACTAATAAACTTTCAACCCATCCGGGCATTGGTGAGGGAATCTGCCCGAATTACATGAAATTCTGATCTCGTGCGACGACAGCCGGTGTTGATGACGTCAATTGATCAGACAAACAAGGCTCGATCTGAACTTGCTCATGGTTCTGGATGGCCGAACCAAGGTCCACTTCCTGCAGAATTGCACTGTTGTTACATACTACCAACTTCAGCTTGTGCTCAAAAAGGATTATTGGGTTTTGTCCGTGATCAAAGAGCTTCAAGAGTTTAGTTGCAGTTTGCTTTAGCCCCATCACACAATTTAGCATAGAGTTATCCAGCAAATTCACAATTTTCTGAGATTGTAAATTGAATTATGGCAGGATATTCTCACAATGGTCGATTAAGGCAAGAGCCAATGACCCGAGGCCTTGGTTGGTTCATCATAAAGTTGATTACACAATAGAAACGATAACCCTATTACTCGGTATTCTCGCATTTGGATAAAACTTTATATGTGAAAACCGAAAACATGAAAGTTCTACTACTAAGATTTTCATTTCTCGATCGAGTATTCCATTGTAAGGTGAACCAACCTAGACTTTACTTTTATCTTAGCCGTTTTCTTCCTTAAAGAAGCTTTCTCTTAGGATAAAGTCAAAGTTGAAAGGACACAATTCAGAGTAAGTCAATCTTTGCGATACCTGTTGGACAAAATACATCGGTCCAGGAAGAGTCCGCATCTACAAGTTGTCCGAACTCAGCATGATCAGTGCTGCTATGATGTTCTATGGCATTTGTGGGGCGAATGTCATGATCAAGATTTTCGATTTGCTCATGAAGTGCTGCAACTGGTGGTAACACTCCCCGTACTGGTTCCCATTGATCTCTGTAGGTGAGAGTGAACTCAGAATCCGTTCCTTATGTAGCAATACGCATATAATATGGTTTTATATAAAACATATCATCTGCATGTAAAGTTTTTCTTTCCCCCACAAGATGTTTCTGATCGTGACATATATCCCTTTTCCCATCGAATGACTACGTACGTGCATATGTATTTACATAGATCATTGCTTGTAGAAAGAGATTATAGTAATAACTCACTAACTGTTCAAAAACTATGTTTTGGAAGCATCGTACCTCAAGGGCAGCAGTACATTTGAGCCCAAGGCATCCAGGATCTGCATCCGAGGGTCTTCTTGGAGAAGCAAATCTGACATGATAAAATTTCTTGCAGCAAAACCATTTTCCACACCAGCTGCTAGACGTAAATGTACCTTTTAACATTAGCAAAAGAGGATGCCATCACTCCATGAAACATTCATTTTGGCAGCTTTCTAGACATTTTTCAATTCTCAAAGGTCACGCCTAATGAGCTGAGATGTTGTCATTTGAAATTCTTCTGAACATGATATGAGAAATAGTGACCATTTTAGTCTAGACGATAAAGTAAATATTTGTATAATCTGGTATCATATTAACGAAAGTGCTGGACACCCGTGATAACGTACTAATAGTTGCGAACTGCAGCTTTAATTTCACAATTAAATTGTTACACACCTATTGAGTGGATTGGGATTTCTGGGAATAGTATATTGGCATGCATTACAGAATATATATACATATACCTGCATTACATAATTTATATATACATATACCTGGGAACTTGTGGGATCACATTTTTCCTCCAAAATTTGCTGTGGCATAAGAATATTGCTTAGAGCATCAGGTGAATTCATATACAAGGAGACTTGTGGTACGAAATCATTGTTAAAAGTACAAAACATTTTACCTTCCGAATCTGGACGCATCGCAAGGCTTCCTCAAGGATCTGCTCCTGGTACTCGGCCTCACTCGCAGCGGTGATTTCTGAAGGATTACCTTCATATATTCTACATGGGTAGTCATTAATCAAACCCAAGTTAACATTGCCAAAACATGGATTGTGACCAATTAATTCAATGGCCTTCTCAAGTCAACTGTTCAAATTGGATCAAGAAACTGGATAAATATTCGATCATGCCTGAGTTGTTTCTCCAGCTCCTCCAGCTGGTGCATGCATTTCTGGAGCTCCTGTTGTACACCCTGCAACATTCACATGTACACGCCGAAGCTATTAGAAATGTAGAGAAGCTTTAGCTAAGAAGCTCTTCATTCATTTTCTTAAAAGAGAATCTTGTTCTAGTCATGAAATACCTTGAGTTGAGAATCGCTACTCACAGGGCTGCTTCACAGGAAAGCAATCACTAGTCAGAACCCCAATACCCTTAACAGTGGTGAACTGTTTCTGAAGAAACATCACAGTCGGGATCAAAAGCAAGACATTCAATTTTTGGACCATGAGCCACTCGTACTGAAAAGGTCAATTGTCGAAATCGCAAACCAGAAAGATAAGCCGCACAACCCTTGTGGGCATTCTCGATGTGCGATTTTGTCCAGAAAGCTTTATAAGCAAAGAATTAGACGAAAATTTATATCAAACAACAGGATTTTACTACACAATACCGGGAGTACCTGGCGACTTGATGGGTTGCCTTGGCTTCGTCCTTCAGTTTACAAATAATTCTTCGTAGAAACTGCAAAAGGAACTTCCAAATTAATCTTCAGCAACAAGACCAACTTCTCATATTTTTCCGTGACTACAATTTCTGGGGGAGAGCTTACCTCTTGATTACGAAGCCTTCTTTGGCGGCAGGAAGCAAATGCCGAACAAGACACTACGTGAGTGTCAACCTCTTCCGATGATTAGTAACATAGAAATTACCCAAGGAAAAAAAGATCTACTTACCTTCCTCCCTCATGATCAGGAAGTTCTACATACCGCTCCAAAACCTCTTCAACGCTTCATCGGGAGAAAAGTACAACACCAATCAGGGGCTGGTTGTCAATAATTTTTCGCATATTAAGCATTTCGAAAGAGAGAACTGTAATTAAGAAGATAAAGAGCGGCGATGCTTAGTTGTCTTAATCAAGCAGACCTTTTGTCTCCAGAGAAGAAACTGAGTCTCCCAGAAGGAGAGAACATGAGGAGGGCTACATCAACATCACAAAGAACAGACAGCTCGTAAGCTTTCTTGATCAGCCCGTTCCTTCTTTTCGAGAAGGTCACTTGTCTGTTTGTTGTGTTCTCTATTCTCTTGATCTGAAGCTTCACTCTCCCCATCACTCTCTCTCTCTCTCTCTCCCCCCCCCTCCCCCACCCCGATGATCGTGTTTTGTATATTCTTTCATCAATTTAAAGAACATAGGATGGTTCAGTCATTTGCATGTATGAGACACCGCATATGTATTTCAGATCCTGAAATAAATTGCAACGGCTTTGAACGGAAGAAAGAAAGTCGAGAAGTTTAGGGCTGAGAGGAAAAAAGTGCAAGAACGGTGATGACCATTATACGACGTGTACTGTCAGTATCAGGCTGCGTGCAGAACATGACGAAAGGGAAATAAAGAGAGAGAGATAGAGCGGTGCTCGGTTGACTTGCGATCTTTAAGAAAAGACCAAGGTAAATAATTCACAGAATTCTACTGTGGCAAATAATAATAACAATATACATCAGAGAATTCTACTGTTCCGTATCCGAAAGCCTACCAACACTTTTAAAAATACAACCTAATTCTAATAGGTTGCAAATTTACATCTTTATCATAACGTACCAACTTCTATTTACATAATTCCGAATTTACTAAATCCTATATGAAATTAGCAACCTAGAGGATTCACCAACTTTTGCTATATTGAATTACTCCAGTTTTGGATTACGAATTTTGAATTAAGCTAATTACCAATTTTAATCATTATTTTTAATTAGCCAACTTTTATGTTGATCTACCAAAGTTTGTTTGCCTTACTTAGCAACCCTTTACATGCACTAGCATTTTTAAGAGACAACCAACCTAAATTATTAGGGCAAATACCATCAAAAACCCAAAATTATGCTCACCATGACTTGAATAGCCCCAACTTTTTTTGTATTACCAAAAGCCTTAGACTTGGCCATTGTGACACAAATACTTCCGACTTTCTTTTTTTGTCCCGAAAAACCAAACTTATATGTATGTGACATATATACCCTTCATTACAATTTCATCAAGGATATATTTGTCACACTAGTATAAATTTGGGATTTTTTATGACACAAAAAAGTTTGGGATATTTGTGTCACAATAAATAAGTTTGGGATTTTTAATGACACAAAAAAGAAAGTATAGGATATTTGTGCAAATGTGGACATAGTTTGAGGTTTTTGGTGGTATTAACCGAAAGTATTGAATAAGAATCGACAATCACTTTGATTAAATCGATAGTTTTAAAATATAGTTGGCAATGGTAGGTAAGCGTGGCGGATTAAAATTGATAAATAAATGTTGATAAGTAACGCAGATGAGAATCGGTAAACCAAAACTAGCTAACAACTTAATGGGAGAAAAGTTTGTTTGTCACATAAATAAAGGTAGGTGAATTCATATAAGAGTTGATAAATAAGCAATTTTGTGAGAGAGACAAATAAAATCTAAGAAAAGATGGCAAAATTTGATTTTAGAAAACAATCGTTATTAAATAACTCAATTGAAAGTTGGGATCCTTAGTTATTCTATTAAAAAAAGAAATTGGTAAGTTACTTAGATGAAGATTGTAAATCAGTATAGGAGTAGGTAAATTTAAGGCATTGGTGAAAAGGAGCAGTTAATAAGAGATAAGAAAATTGATCATTTGTAAACAATAAAAAAAAGAATTAAATTTTAAATAAGTATTAATAAATTACCTAGAGGTTATCAGGAAATCATGTGATCAGTAACATTTTTTACCAACAATTTAGACATTTATCAACTCTTTCCGATATCTACCAACACGGAATTATTTTTTTAATGAAATAATAGAAACGTCCCTCCTAACTTATCCCCTTAAATGATAGACACATAAATATGTTAATTTCAAAATTTAGGATGCAATAGCCTTTTTTAATTGTTTCTGCTACCATATTGAATATGAAAGAACCTTCCCACAAACACCACGCAAATTGTTGCTACTCAACTTATGTCATACTTACACAAGATTGTTGAATCATTCACACATACACGTGCACGCGCAGACGCACATACACAAGTACACACATAGAAGAGTGGTATCGTTCCGTTGAATAAAGACAACCTAGCTGTCGTCGAGGCACATGATACTAACCTAGCAAAAGGCAAGGGCCTCGCGACCCTTACAGTGATGGCAACAAGGGTTTCATGACCGTCTAGTGGTTGCATGGGGGAGCAATCGCGCCCCTCTGTCTCCCTCCTACTTTCAAGTTGGAACTTCATTATCAACTCTTTTCTTAATAACTCCTCAGCCAGTCAGACTGGCTTAGGGCCTACTCATCCTTGCCACACATATCCTAAAGGGTGATTCTTCTTTGATATCATTTATAACAATTAGGTTTGATTTGTCCGGCTTAAAACCTCCCAAAAGGGGTATCGAAGATGATAGCCATTTGGATGACATCCTAAATTTTCTTCGATGACATCTTATAAATTTCCAGAAATACACGTTGCTTTGTACTTTCCTACCAGAAAGACTGTTTCTTTAACCTCTTGGGTTGGGAGGTAGGAAAAAATGGGTATCCAGGCTTGCTTGTAAGATTTTTCTTTTTTAAGCAAAAAGAAGAGTTTTTATGTAGCACACGCACGGTATAAAAAGTTGATCATACAAGTTGATGTTTTTATTATATAGGTGCATTACCAATCAAACATGTTCACGAATAAGAAAAAGTGCACTGTAAGTCATAAATGAGCGAATGCAATTAAATCATAAATTTTTCAATTAGTTCAATTAAATCTTAAGCTTTTCTTGGAAAGTACAATTAAGTCATTTCAATGTTAAGTGCCTAAACTCACATACACGTCACTCAAAAAAAAAAATGCTTAGGTGGCATTCTTAAACAGCACTTTTCAACATAAGTTTTAGTATTTAATTGAATCGGTTAAAAGTTTATGAGTTAATTATACTTTATAGTAAATGAGTTGGACTTGATCGAATAAATTTAAAGGTTCATAATTGATTGCATTTCGTACATGAGGTCTGGAAGTTGGTGCAATTTTCAATTGCGTGCATGTCAAAAGTATATCGGTGGAGGCTACACGTGTACCTAATACAAATTGTGAGAAAAAGAAAATCCTTCTTTTTCTGAACTTGGCATTAATTAGTTTTGTGTGTTTTATTCATTTCCGAGGAAGATTTTCCTATGAAAGCCCACTTTTTCCCGGAAAAGAAACCTAGATCCATTTTTTCCACGGAATGACATTGTTGGTCAGTTCACATGCGACAACAAATGATGATTTTTGGCGAATCTCTTCCGGGAGAAAAAGAATAACAAATTCAATGTGTTTGTCGAAAAGCGGCAGAGGAGAAGAAGAAGAAGACGTGATGATCATTTACGTATGCGGAATTTGAGGGGAGCGGGGTTGGACGCGAGCTCGACGAAGAAGATACCCCCTCCGGGCCTCCGCTGGCCACCTCGTCAACGTGTCCGCTCTTCCTCAGTTTCTACTGTCCACCACTCGAGTCGTTGGCATATCGATCCCATCGATACGACAGCGATGGCAAAGGGACGTGGTTGGTCGAGCCAGACATCATCAGTTCGTCCTAGCTGTGTTTGTCTCGGGCATCGGAGGAGGATTCTGTCCATGCCCCAAGCCTATCTGTAGTAGGGCAAAAGTTTTGTAAAAACATCGGGCCGCCATCGTCGGATTGTCGCCATTCTTTTTAGGGTTGATCTCGCCCGCCTTCATCGGTGCGCGGGGAAAATCTAAAGAGATGACAACATACATGTCATTGGAGTATTAGTAGGTCCGTGGCATAATCGCATGTGGAAATTCATATAATTAATCATGTGTGTAAATTCAGATGATTAATTATGCGTGTATTAACGATGTTGAAGGGCTGAGATTCGTTTTCAATTTCTTTTTTCCTATTTGCTAGGCTACATACTTGGACAGTACCCTGAGTTTGCTACACTTATGCTCGTGATGAAATCCCAGATTATTGAGTAGTTGGTGAATCTACCCTCTCGTTTTATATGCGATTGGCGGACCTCATCCATTTAAGTTATTAAAATGACTAAAGTTGGAAAAATGTTGCACAAATTCCTGAGCACCCACGGAGCAAGCAGAGCTAATGAAACAAAATTATCGACCCCATATGCAAATTATTCGTCGAATATTCAGGACCCACATTCTGGGCTACCGGCCAATTCAATAGGGTTTGTCTTCGTATCTTCCCCCTAACTAGAATTTGCGGTCCAGTTACGTATCAATTTGCTCGGCCCAAGACGAATGGATGAAGATACCTAGGGCGCACGAGTTTGTCGAGGAAAGCTCAAAAGGCCTCGTCCTCTTTGAGAAAAAGTTGGGGTTAGCGTCGCATGAAATTGCTTTCCTTTGCTGCCCCATCAAGACCACGGACGGCAATGGTGAACGGAGACCCAAATACGAGGCGTATGTTGTCGAACGCGAAAGGTAGGAACTTCACCTTTGACCGGGATTCTCGGTCGGTTTTGAAAAGGAGCTGGAAAAATAAGACAAAAAGCTCCTGCATCTTTCCATCCACGTATGGATTTCGACTTGGATGACATAACCAAACTTTAATTAGAATTCGAATTAGCGCAGGAGCCGGAGATCGACATCCTTACTCTATTATATTGAATAACTGTTCGGATCACACCTTATTCAATTTCGCTTATTTTGTGAAGTCTCCTTTTTTATGATGCCTCTGTGAAACCTTGTCGCCAAAGGAGATTTCACGAACCAGTAGATGCAAAATGAGCATTTCGCGATTGAAATAAAGCTTTTTAACCCAATAGTCAATTATATCAAGCTATATTAGGGACCACTAATGTTATTGCTAGATAACCATAAGTGATCGCCCGAGCACTTACCACATCAATAGCTGGCCAAGCCGTACAAGGTTTACTTCGAAGTAGTATCTTGATCTTAGACCTGCATCGTAGTGCATCTCGGTCTCATAAAACGTTCGTTCATCTCTAACCTTTTGTGCATCCGCACTGTAATGGGATTGTGATGATGTAACAAGGATAGCTTTATCGCGATCCGATATTTCATAGCGGATGTCAACATTCTTAAAGTGATGTGAAAAAAATTGCTGACGCTACGGTTCTCGTTCTTTTACCGATAAAAAGAATTCAAGAAAGAAACCCTGAAAAACAGCTATCGACATCATGAAAGTAAATCATTCGTCAGTATGATTCCAACATGGGCATCCCAAGATTCGAAACTAAAGCAATTCCCTCAGCTTGAAAAGAAAAATCATCGGAGGCAGCTTATGAGTTAAATAACGTATACCTAACATTCAGAAAACTACCCATTGAATGACCCGCCATATACCAAGAACAACGGTTAGTTGAACTCGTAAGACAGAGGAACGCACCACAGGCTTCAGTGCCACCGTCAAATCTACTAGTCTTTCCTTCCTCTCGAACTGACCTCATTCAGGAGACCAGTAGCTTTCCCTTCCCTTCTCCTCTTCCCTGCCTCTCTCTTCCTCCCTCCCTCCCTCCCTCCCTCTGTTCTCAACCGGAGAACACGCCATGTACAGACCCGTCTCCCATCTTCCGGGCAACGCCCTCTATTCCTCGCCGGCGCAGCGGTGGCAGGAGGCCTGGGCTCGGTTGCTAGCTCCTTTGACTCTTTGGCTATGTGGCATGTAAATTTTAGATTTTTCCACGGCAATGCGAACCTCTGGGGCGAAGCCTTCGATTGAACCGGGATTCTCCTTCTTGTTTTTTGCAGTTTCGGTGAGCCTGAGGTACGGGTACTATGGGGACTCTCGCATGGTGATCGGCCCGAGCTCGTCGCGGCTGATCACGGCGAGCTCATTGTTCGTGGACCGGGTCGAGGTGCGGGACGAAGATAGGAAAGGGGTCAGCGTCTATGGCTTCTCCGAGAAGCCCCAGTTGAGCTACGAGACAAACTGGACGGTGTCGAATTATCTGATCGTGGGCTCTTACAATCGCAAGGTGACATCGAGAATTCATCAGATTCTGTTGTTGCAGCTTTATTTTCATGGTGATTACGGGTCGGAAACGATGGTGTTGACTTGAACCTGTGTGATTTAGATGGGTTCCTATGCTGCGGTGCAGGGATTCAACCTGTGGTTAAACAGAGGTTCGAAAATCCGAATGCGATGGGAAGCTCAGACGAGCCACTTAAATCAACTGCAAGTCGCTATGATTAAAGGTAAGTCGTCACTTGCGTTAGGAATGTAATAGGTAGGAGAAATAACCCTGTAATCTTGGATTGTTTTCTCAGGCTAGTTAATCTCGATTCTTGCAGGGGAGCTTAAGTACGAAACGTTGCAGCCAAATTTTACGAGTTCCCCTGATGAGGCAGCGCTCAAAGAACCGATTAACTGTAAGACTTTATAGCAACAGTTTTCATGTTATGACAGCAAGTTTTTTTTTTTTTTCCCAACAGAAGTACTAGGTCTTGCCCTGAACTTTTCTGTTCATCTTCAGAAGTAGGACCTTTTAGCTGTACAGAGAATAGTTTTACCACGTTCTTCGTACCCATGAGCAGCAATATTGCATGGTACCTTGTTATAGATCTAGGTTAACCTTGATCTGGATTCTGGACCAAAAGATCTTCCATACTGAGAGGATTTCAGGGAGGTCCTGATGGTGCTGGTCAATGTAATACTAATCTTCTTGTGGCTTTCATGAGACATTGTCTGTGGAAGTCGATATTTGGCAGAGCAATCTCTTGAGTGATACGCAGTTTGAGATGTACGGTATTGTGATTGGATCGAATTTGTTTCATTTCAGTTAAAGAAGCCGAGTACTATATTGAAGAAGATGACAAATACTATGTAAGAGTCGTAAACGCCAATTCTAGGAGCATCATCATGTCGATGAGCATGAACGTTTCATCAAAGATATATGACACAACAAAGGCAAAGATTATGTGCTCGACATTACAGGGGTCCTGTCAGCTGAAGCTCCTGTTCCCTAATACTCAGTACGTGGTGGTAACCACACCAAGCAATGTAATTTCTTATCCCCTAAGTTGCTTTGTGAACACAATGGAACCTCTGAAGTTTTAACTTCTGGTGGTCACAATAACTTCAGGGGGACCTCGGCGATTGGTACATCGAGCTCTCTTTCGTGGCTCGTGTTGTAACTTACATTGCAATTCTAGGTAAGGAAATCGAGAAATCTCCCTTGAGAACATGCCTTTTTGTTCATAACTAGTGATTGAGATTCAGCCTAACAAGTTCGAAATCTGCAGGATTCATTGTGATTGTCATTTTTCTAATACTGAAGTACCTTGGAGTTTGTGATGGTGAGAACGAGGTCTATGTAGACGACACCCCCACGTTTCCTGTTCGGGAAGTGACGGAGACTGCTCCTATGATGCCGGAGAAATCAAGTAGGCCCACATATGGAACCAATGAGGAGGAGGATGATGATGGGGGATCATCCAGTAGCTCTTCAGAGGATTTATATGATGCGAAATTATGCGTGATCTGTTATGATGAGCAAAGGAATTGCTTCTTCGTCCCTTGTGGACACTGTGCTACTTGTTATGACTGTGCTCAAAGGTATACATTCGATGATCATGCACTGTGTAATATGTGTGTTACGAGTATGAATCATTCACATAAGAACTTCTTTTGCAGGATCATGGAGGGGGAGAGCAAAGTATGTCCAATTTGCCGGAGGCTTATCCATAAAGTCAGGAGATTGTTTAGCCCATAAATAGAAATTTGACTGTGTACATCGTGTGATCATCTATAAGAAGAAGAAATTTTACAGTCTGGTGAGAGAGAGGGTCATCTGTTTTTGTATCCTGAGTCCTCTGTCTGGCTTCTTAATTTTCTGATCTGATTCTTCATTGCCATTCGACTTGCTGGATCAAGTTGGCAGGAATTTTGTGAGGATTAAAACTGAACTGTTGTTACTAGGATGAATTGTGATTCGTTCAGAAATAAAATTCAATCGGGAAAGGATAGATGCAATTGTATACTTGAAATGTGTCTCATGTCATTCTGTATCTATTTGGGTCGGTGTGAAGTTCGGAATTTGTTTGGTGATGGCCACAAGCATCCCGCCACAATCGTTAAATCTGGTTTGAAAATCTGAGTTTTCAAACTTGCTTTTGACAATTACTACACGTCCAAAGTGGAAGAAAGTTGATCTCCATGAAAATTGTGCTAACTGTGGAAGAGTTTGTTGAAATGCGTGGGATTCTACTTTATCCTACAATCGCCACTTTCACAGTAGAGAACTCGTTCCATCAAGACAAATCTAATGTCTCATAAATATAAAAGTACATGAGCCGGTGTCTTGCATCGAAAGATACACAAAAGGTCTGGCCACCATTTTGATTCACAGTTTCGAGATTCCTGCATTACCAGCTTCCAACGCAACTGATGCGCTTAGGTTCAAATAGGAGAACTACCCAAGAAGCAAGGCATTTAAGGAATGAATTGTTTGAATTGTTAAAGCTATGATGTAGATATGTGTATACGTCAAAAGCGAAATGACAAACAGGGCAGGCAAACACAGTATCAAGAGAAAGCTACAAATTACAAGAATGGAATGGTGTAACACTAAATCTGCTGTTTCTGCTTCTTCATCAGAACAACTGGAAGAGGACATACAAACTAAGACACTTTAACCAGACCAAGCAGAATCTATTTCCAAAGCAAGGTTCTCGTTAAAATATTCTCGGATTTTCCAAAACTTAAATAAGTATTCTGAAAATGACCTCGAACGCATCAAACTCTTTCAACTAGGTGTCTTTATCTTGGTCTGAAATAAGCCAGACATCATCTTGCGTTTCATTGACTTTGTTCAATTTAGAGGGGAAAAAAAAAAAGGAATTAAGAATATGGATAACTCCTTTGCTTTTCCGGATATGATCATAAGCACCATAAGGTTGTCAATGGTGATTATCAGGAAAGGCTAGATCCCAGATCTCTGAAAACAGCCAGGTCAAGCCATGGAAATAAGAGCTTTGTTCTTCTATTTTCTCATCTTCATCATCCCGTACTTCCTCACAAAGCAGCTCCTCCGACGATACAAGAATCTACCACCAAGCCCTTCCTATTGCCTCCCCGTCATAGGCCACCTACACCTCTTGAAGAAACCCATCCACCAGGCCTTCGCTGACCTTGCTGACCGCTACGGCCCGGTCTTGTTCATGCGATTCGGGTCCCGACCCATCGTCCTCGTCTCCTCCCCCTCGGCTGCAGATGAGTGCTTCACCAGGAATGACCTCGTCTTTGCCAACCGCCCCCGGCTACTGGCGGGGAAACACCTCGGCTACAACTACACCACCCTCACGTGGGCCTCCTATGGTGACCACTGGCTCAACCTGAGACGCATCGCTTCGGCGGAGATATTGTCCTCCCATCGCCTGCACATGTTCTACAGCATCCGCGTCGAGGAGGTCAGATCGTTGGTCGGTCGCCTTGTCCGAGCATCAGAGAGCAAAGAATTTGGTACCGGGGATATGAAGATGATGTTTTTTGAGCTGACACTGAATGTCATGATGAGGATGATCACTGGGAAACGATACTACGGAGAAAAATCAGAGGGATTCGAGGAGGCCGTGAGGTTCAAGGAGATCATAGCAGAGACCTTCCAGCTAAGCGGGGCCACGAATATGGCCGATTTCGTGCCGGTTTTGAAGTGGCTCGGTGTGAGCCGGACTGAGAAGAAGATGGTCATATTGCAGGAAAAGAGAAACAGATTCATGCAGAATCTGATTGAAGAACACAGGACAACGAGGCGGCTTTCGATGAACGAAGCCACGAGCAAAACGATGATCGATGTTCTACTGTCGCGCCAAGAAGCAGAGCCGGAGTACTACACTGACGGAATCATCAAAGGAATGATTCAGGTAAGCCCGCCCTTCTGGTTCTCTCTTCTTTTACTTGTCATTACCTTTGATACCTTATGCTCTAGGGAAGTGTTAGATGGCGACTCTTGTTTTGCATGCTCTGGCTTGATTGGTACCCATAAGCAACTTGAAGAACATCGATTGTGGTCATTCTGTCGAAGGTCTGTTGTAGGAATTGAAGGACTTTCTTCTTTGTACCTTAAGGCTCTTGCAAGGGTTCTCCCATCCGGTCGGCACGCCTGTTGTTAACATTAAGGCTCCGTTCGTTTCGCGGAAAATGAGCCATTTCCGGAAAATATTTTCCCATAAGTCATTTTCCAGGAAAATAACAATATTTTCTGGTGTTCGACTAAAATCTGAAAATATTTTGAAAAATATTTTTCAGTGTTTGGTAAAGAAAATATTTTCTAAGACTTCACCACTTAGGCATGCATCACTTACTGACCTATAAATCATCAAATATGAACTTGTCTTTAAATCCGAGCAAACTTGTTTCATATCTTTGTTCCCTCGTTATCACTAAATGCTCATCTACTTTAAAAAATGTTTGTATGGATTTTAAAAAGAAGTAAAGCATGTACAACCCTAATGAGAATTTTTCAGTTGAGTGGCATGTTCTCCCCATGCGTTTTTTGTTTCCAATAAACAAAAAAAAAAAAAAAAAAGCATGTAGAGCCCTTTATTTGAGTAATGTATAACTGCAAAGAAGAGTAAATAAAGAAAATGATAAGCAAGAGTGTAAAACGCAAGCTTGAGATCGACGAGCTCGAGGTTTGCCTGGCAACTGATCGACTACTAGCCAAGAAAAAATAAGATGGGAAACAAAGAAATAAAAAGAAATAAAAAGAAAAAGGAAATTAAAAATAATTTGAATTAAAAAATAAAAATAAAAATAAAAAATAATTCGAATTAAAAAGAAAAGAAGAAGAAAAAAAGGGAAGGAGGAAGTGAGGATTTGTAAAGATGTGAGATAAGAGGGATTAAGAAAGGAAAATGTTTTTCACTTTTCAAAAGTGGAAAACATTTTTCCCTAATTTAGAAATTTTTTTCCTTTTATGGAAAATATTTTTTTTAAGGAATTTGTTTTCTGTGAAACGAACGCCGAAAAATTCAGAAAACGTTTTTGGAAATTATTTTTCGCGAAATGAACGGAGTCTAAGTACAAGTTTGAATCTTAAATCTACTTTGCTCAACATGTCAGTTTTCAGGCTTTGAATTTCAAGTAGTGTCAGAAATCTTGATACGTAAATTCAGGTCATGCTAACAGCAGGGACCGATACCACCGCCAGCACAATGGAATGGGCTCTGTCTCTTCTCTTGAACAATCCCGAGGCCTCGGCGAAAGCCCAAGCCGAGATTGACGCGCGCACGGGACAGAACAGGCTGATCGAGGAGTCGGACCTCGCCGAGCTCCCTTATCTGCAAGCTGTCGTCACCGAGACGCTTAGAATGTACCCGCCCGCTCCACTGATTCCGCCCCACGAATCATCTGAAGAGTGCACGGTCGGCGGCTTCCGGGTCCCGCGCGGCACGATGCTGTTGGTCAACATATGGGCCATCCAGAACGATCCGAAGCTATGGACCGAGCCCAGGAAGTTCATGCCCGAGAGGTTCCAAGGCCTTGGAATGGAAGGAAATCCAGGGGTCGTGATGTCTCCATTCGGGGCGGGTAGGAGGGGATGCCCCGGCGAGGCCCTCGCGATGCGGATGGTCGGTTTGGCGCTCGGGACGTTAATTCAGTGCTTCGACTGGAAAAGGGTGGGAGAAGAAATGGTCGACATGAGCGGAGGGACAGGCCTCATCATGCCCAAAGCTCAACCGCTGATCGCAAAGTACCGACCACGTAAAACCGTCTCACGCCTGATTTCTCAGTGCTGTGACTAGCGAATGTGGATTCTACTAAACGTTTGTTCATTGAAAATGTTGTTGCCTATGTTAAAAAATGTGCATTTCAAACTTAATTGGGTTTAGTATGTGTTTTGCAGTACGAACACAATTGAATAAATGTATAATCTCAAAAGGTTGATCCAAGTCTCTGAATTACTTGCCACTATTAATAGGCCATTCAAGCTGAAAATCCTCATTCATTCATATATACATACATATACAAATACATAATATATATATATATATATATATGTATGTATGTATGTATGTATATATAGGCTGAATAAAGAGTCCAAGCATTTTATATTTGACTATAGAAATTGGCCGAGGAAAGAATGACATCATCGAAGTGAACTCTTAGCGGCAACACAAAACTTGTTTTATATTTGTCACTTCACTTTTTGATTTGAGCAGCGAAGTTTGCACCATAAAGCCAACAATTTCATCATTATAAGTTTGACTCAGTCGGTGATAATTTCCATCGTCATCTATCTTAGTCTCAGGAGAAGTTCAAGCCACTGTCCTCTAGTACATCTGGATATACATAAATTACCTTCATCTTTAAACGCCAAGCCCCATATCCGAGGAACCTAATTGAATATTTCATTGCCATGCCCAGAAACTTAGGGCGCGTTTGGTAACGATTCTGTTTTCGGGAATAGATTTTAATCAGAAATGATTCTGTTTTATTATGTTCCCAGGAACAATTTCTAAGCATTTTAAGCCGTTTGGTAACTGTTCAAAATTTCTGATTCTGGAATAGAATTGTGTTTGGTACCATGCTCATTGATTCTATTCCAAATCAATTTCTTTTAATTTTTAAATAATTTTTATACTTTTTCCTTTTTTTTTTTTTTTTCATTTTTCTCCTATTCTTCTTCTTCTTCTTCTTCTTCTTCTTCTTCTTCTTCTGGCCGGTCGCCAGACTGGCGATCGGCCAGATGAGGGTCGGCAACCTCACCAGAGTGTCGTCGGCCCTCGTCGGCCGAGCCTCACCTGCAGTTGGGCGAGGCTCGCCCAGCCCTGCCGAGGCTCGGCCAACCTCGCTCGGGCTAGGTGAGGCCTACCTGGACATCGGCGAGCTTGCCGGACTGGTTGTCGGCAACCGGCGGACAGCGGCAGCAAACGGCAACAGAGGAGGGGAGAGAACGTCTGAGCAGAGGAAGAAGAGTTCCACTTTTTTTTATTCTTTTTTTTGTTCCCGGAATAAGAATCAATTTTTTTTTTAATTCTTAATTCTACTTCGAATCTGTTTCCGGGAACATAAATTTTACCAAACTCGATTCTGTTCCCAAATTGCTCCCGGAAATAAAAAATCAGAATCAAACACTATTTGGATGGTTACTAAATAGGCCCTTAGGGAAATGGAAGTAAAAAACGATAAATTCAAACTGAGAGACCAAAAGCTGGATTCTGAGCAATGAGCTTTGAGAATCAACATCGACGGATCCTTTGAAGTGGGATCAACCGAAGGAGCCATCTCATGCTTTTATTGCAACTCTTGGGGGGCGTCGTTGATGGTTTGACACAATCTAATCCAGTTTCCTCCACCGCACAAGCAAAAGCTCTTGCTCTTGTTAAAACCTTAGGTTGTGTTTGGCAGTTCAGATAAATTATCCTATCTTACGCTTGATGCTTGCTCAAAACACGATAAAGTCAGATATAAGGAGAATATAGACATGATAAAATTATTCAATGAAGGAGGTGGAATAAAGGTGGATAGGATTTCTACATCTATAATAAGAAAGTTATTTTCTTCAAATGACAATATTCTTAAATTGACAAAATTAAAATTATATTTCAATATAAATAATATTTGAATTCTAATATAAGAAATTCAAAATAACAAAAAATAACATATTAGTTATATTAATTTAATTTATTTTTTATTCATATATTCAAATTAAATTTAATTTCATAAAATAAATTCAATATATAAATATAAATATATATTTATATTTATTACATATTTTAGGTATTTTAGTATCTTAGGTATCTTAATACAGTTTACCATTTAATAAAATTTTATTAGAGAATGATGGAAGGGGAAGAAAGAAATAACAAAGAAACTAATCTAAAAAGAGAGGAAAATAAAATGAAATAAGCAAATAAAAATAAAGTACACAAGAGTGTCGCAGAGATTTTTACCCTTTTCTCTTATAAATTTTTTTGTTTATTTGTATTAATATACCATTTATACCAAATAATATACATGATATTATGTAAATATATCCGACTTTATTACTGTAATCACCAAATAATTAATAAAATATAACAAAATCTCTAGATTTCATATTATATTCTATCCAGTCCTATCATGATCAAAAATTCGGACAACTAAATGCAGCCCATAAGTTTACTTTTGAAAAACATGAATGCTAGTTCTTGAGTTAGATAGTTTAGTATTGGTGAGTGCTTCGAAGTCCACAGAACAAGCTTTGCAGGAAAAGCATGCGGTTATCACCATTGAATGTTGTGATTTGTTGGTTCAATTTTCAAATATTAACCTAGTCCATTGCTGTGGAGAGGGCAATAGAGTTGCAAACTGAATAGCTAAGATCAAAAGAAGTCTTCTTACCAAATTGGTTAGCCCATCCCCATTTCAGGTCTAGTCTCAATATGCTCCAAATTTTTTTTTGTCAAAAAAAAATCCTTTAAAATTGAATCCTAAATCTACCTTGATTTTTTTTTTGTTAATCCACGTGACATCTTCATCTCACTCAATCAGCATTTTCCATCAACATCTAGATGGAAATACAATTTTTTTCTTGAAATTGCAATATGAGATTAATCTAAAGACTAAGGACATATTACAATACAAAGGACCAAGATGAAACGCTGACGATATTATAGAGACCATTTTCGAAATTATTCCTTAAATATATAAGCATTCCCATTTCCTAGCACATGATAGATAAGGGTAAAAGTACATTTTTGATCCTCGGACTTGCACATTTCCTTTGTCAATCAATCCCTTGAACTTTAATTTAATATCAACTCCACAAACCTACATAGATTCTAAGGAAAATTCCAAATGAGGGTTTGAAGTGATTATAATTATTTCAAATAAGGGGCCAAGGGCATAACCTCACTAATTGGCTAAACATTCAAACCGATCAATGGCATTTTCATCCAAAAACAATTTAAACCTAAATTTTAGTTAAATTAAATTAAAAATTTAGAAGATAGAAGTTTTTTGGAAAAAAAGAAAGCAACAATACAAGGAGGGCTCCGATAGAGTGGCGACATTGGTTGAGGCAGGGCCTGGCCCTTACCTCTAACTGGGGAGGGTCGTTGGCCCTCGCTGAGACATCGGCCATCGTCGTTGCCCCATCGACAATGGGGCGTTGGCCACAGGTAGAGGGCCCATGCAATTCTTTATTTTATGAGTTTATCCCTTTTTATCTTTTTGGTCTTGTTTTTTTTATGGAAAGAAAAAAAGAAAAAGGAAAGAAAAGGGAAAAAAAAGGAAAAAAATTAAATTAAAAGATGAAAATGCCCTTGATAGCTAATGAACTCAGTCCCATGGCCACTTCAAACTATTATTTAAAACAATGTCATCTTCAAATTTTTATTTAAGAAAATGAAGGTATTTCGAGTCCTTATTTGATAATTTTCCTAACTTCTATAATAAAGCCTCTCCCTAACTCCAAATATAGTAAACTACACCATAAGTGTCTATCGAAATTGGCTAAAGTTTAAGATGAAAGAACTTTTTTGCCACCCTAAACTTTCGGACAATACGTCACTTTGAAAGTAAATTTACGCTCAACTTTTCTACATCAAAACTCTTGTTGACTTTGCGAACACATCAAATCCAATTGACCGAACTCCAAGTCGGAGGGACTTAATTTAGAAAGTCTTCCAAAGCTCACATATTTGATTTGACAAATTTAAAAATTCAAAGACTATTAACTGAAAAAATACGGCAAATCTAGATATCAAAAGTAGAATTTCCCTTGGGGAAAAAATAGGAGAAAAAAAGTGAATGTGTAGGTTCCTTTAGAGGAAAGTCAGCTACAAGCATCCGGGTCCTTTATTGTTCATTTGTCCTCAGCTCCGATTTGGGGAGGCAGTGATCCTCTTCAACATGGAGTCTGTAACCTTTACAAGGAGAAGATTGCGATCTCCTCTGATTTTATCTTCTTCTTGGCTAAAGGAGGTGCGCTATTGAAGAGTAAATGAGATCGAGACTCATCACATGCAAATCCATTGAAGTAATTACATCATTCTCAATTGGTTACAAAAATTAATTCCAGCCTACACAAAGGAGCGTTTCATCTCTCTCCCCCTCCCTTTCTCTCCATCGCTAAGTTTCAACCATTTTTTGTCTCTTCAATTTCTGGAGGAGAGGGATTTAATGTAGATCTCTCCCTTCCCTCCTTGTTTTTCCTTTATTTCCTCTTGTTTTCTTTCTTTACTCTTCCAATTTAGTTTTAGATCAGGGAGTTTTGCTCTCTCCATGTCCATATTATATCTGGTGAGCTTTTCTCTTCAATCTAATTCTAGATTAAGGAGTTTTGATGAATAAGTGCTCCACCTTCAATTTCAATGGTGTTCCAACAACTTTGGTGTGCTTGTTCGACGTGTTTTTG
The DNA here is from genome assembly GCA_014182365.1 of Eucalyptus tenuipes. NCBI lineage: Eukaryota > Viridiplantae > Streptophyta > Magnoliopsida > Myrtales > Myrtaceae > Eucalyptus > Eucalyptus tenuipes. The sequence goes on from CM024542.1 coordinate 2,344,457, forward strand.
TTAAAAGTTTTGATAGCTTGCAATTACTAAAGCACTCACTCTCACAAGTGACAGATATGAGCTTGTTCAACATATTTATGTTTAGATTATCTCTGTACGGTAATGATGTTAAAGACGCCAAACTTAAACATACACCACCGAAAGGCAAAGTCGTAATTACAATTAGAAATCTTGATGTATACTCATCACTGATAATGATATATGATTTGTGTATAGAGATTGTGTTTGTTCGCGAGAGTTCTCAAAAACGCCTTTTGTCCATACATTTTGGCAAAATAAGAACATACTTCATTTAGTCAATTTGATTGAAAGAAAATTATTTTTGAGAAATTACTTTTTAACTGTTATGATATTTAGACGACGGCATTTGCTTTTTTAAATTATGAAACATATAAAAAAATAACTAATTTTTTTAAAAATAATTTTCATAAAAAGTTACTTTCTTGTAACAAACACAATCTTAATTCTGAAAAGAAAGTTTTGCGTCGTGAGTACCGCAAGTTCCAGTAATTTTCTGAGACATCAATCTGACATTTCACTCCCGGAATTGGCGGCGGTCGCTCGCGATTTGAAACTTGACAAAAGGACCCCCTGTGATGAAAACGCCGGTCCCCCTCTCGACATTTGCGCTCCCTAGGAGAGCACAGATTGTATTGCGACGGCACGGCCTCAGCCCCACCCATCCCAAGATGCGACATCTTTCTGATGCACATCTTTCTGTAATAATAATAATAATAATAACAACACTAATAATACGAGATTAAAAATGAAGAGGATGAGATATGGTGTCAATTCTTTTAAGGGCGATGATGTGGTGGCAGACAAAGCTAGTCACGCGGAGCAAGATACAGCGAACGGAATCAATCGTAACGCGAAATCTTTATGGAAACTTTAATTTTCTGACAGTCAAACTATGAACTTTTTATTTCCCGATACATGTTTTAAGTCATATCAACTATTCAAATGTGTGAATTTTACTCTGTCACTAAATTTGTCGAAGATTCATATCAATGGGGGACAAGCCTGACTTGACAAGACCGTGCTCATCTTCAAACTATGGGGCTCATCTTTTTCAATCAGACCATTAAAAGGGACATAAAGCTATAACTTATTGTTGGCTCGAAAGTTTCAATTATTAGTTGTAAGACTACTTGGTATAAGAATCGCAGGTAATTCTATTGTTTCCTTTTCAAAATAGATTTTTTCCTTTGCTGGTAAATTTGTTAAAGAATTGATAAGTGTCGAAAGAATTATTGGTAAAAATAATTTCGGTTATAAATTTCTTGGTATTTTGTTGGTAACTTATTGAAACTTTCATGAAATTATTAATCATTCTTACTTTTTTTCAATTTTTATTTGTCTTCAATTATCACCACTTTAGTTTGCCAACTCTTTAAGAACAAAAAGTCATGAACAGAGATGGACGCAGTTAGCCAGTGGCCAACTCTTGACATCGACTTCTCATAATCTACATTATCTATATTTGAATATTTAGATAATAAATCACGTATTAATATAATAACTTAAATTATTAAAACAGTTGACTATAATCCCACCAAATTCTCACTGGATATCAAAATCTTGGGAGAATTGTCCAAAAAGTCCTAAACCTATTGTACTTTTCTTGCAATTCGGTTATAAACCTTTTAATTTTACCAATTGAGTCCTAAACCTTTTCACTTTTTACCGATTCAGTCCATCCGGACAATTTTGGCCGGAAAATGTTGACGTGGACGCCGGCGATGCCACATAGGACCGCCGACGCTAACGTGGACAATTTTTAATAATATTTTAATATTTTTTTGAATTTTTTAAAAAATTGATTTTTTATTTTATTTATTTCCTTTTATTTCCTTTTTGGCTTTTTCCTTGGCCTTTTCGGTAGTCGGCCACGGGCGACGGCCGGCCACCAGCCACGGCCGGCCAACCGGCCTCGCCCACCACGGTGAGGCTCGGTCGGCAGCGGTGGCCGGCGAGACCGCCCGGCCCGGCGAGGGCCGGCCTCACCAGATCCGGCGAGGGGAGCCGCCGGACGAGCGCCCGGCCTCGCCCGGACCGGATCCGGGCGAGGCCGGCCCTTGCCCCCGGTCGGGCGGGCGTCGGCTGTGGCGGTCGTTACTGCCCGCCGGGCGAGCGGGCCGACGCCGCCCGGGCGGGGCGAGCCTCGGCGAGGCCTCCCCTCGCTAGATCTGGCGAGGCCGGCCCTCGCCGGGGCCAGGGCGGCCTCGCTCGGCCGGCCCTCGCCGGGGGCCGGGCGGCCTCGCTCGGCCGGGCCTCACCTGTGGCGGGTGAGGCCCGGCCGGCCGATTGTGGGCGGTGGCCGGCCGTTGCCTGTGGCCGGTGGTCGGCCATCAAAAAGGCCAAGGAAAAAGTCAAAAAGAAAAAGAAAAAACTAAAAAAGGGAAAAAACAGAAAAAAAAAAAATTCAAAAAAATATTAAAATATTATTAAAATTGTCCACGTCGGCGCCGACGGTCCTACGTGGCACCGCGGCGTCCACGCTCAGCATTTTCCTGCCAAAATTGACCGGATGGACTGAATCGGCAAGAAGTGAAAATGTTTAGGGCTCAATTGGCAAAATTAAAAGGTTTAGGGATCGAATTGGCAAAAGTGCAATAGGTTTAGGACTTTTTGGACAATTCTCCCTCAAAATCTTGCTTGATATCAGAACTGAAAATTCTGAGTTCGAATATTTTCAAACTTCATTTGCCTTCCTAATTAAATTTCCATGCTTAGTACTCAATAAGAGACCGGACTAATTGTTAAATAATAAACCACATGCATTTACTTAATAACTTAAGCTTATAAAATAATTAGCTACGATCCCAAACTCACAATTTAGAAACAGCTCAATCCCATCTCTTTTCTTCTCTTTTCTTTTACTCTTTTCATTTATAAAGGGCCCATCTGATAGATATAACTTTTAACATTATTCCGTCCTATAAACACATGATTCCTCGAAGTTCAAACGTTCGCGTATAACTAGAGACCCACAAAGCTTCCATGCAACCCCACCGCTTGCTTTTACTTCGTTCCTAGCCAAACGCATAGAACGCTCCCACGCTCTCGCGCAAATGGCGATCCAATTCCTTCTCTTCCTCGCCTTCTACGCCATCGCGAAGCGGTTGCTCCACGAGATCGGGAGCCTCCCGCCCAGCCCCTTCCTCACCCTCCCCGTCATCGGCCACCTCCCCTCCTCAAGAAGCCCCTCCACCGCTCACGGTCCAGGATCTCCCGGCGGCACGGCCCCATCACCCTCCTCCAGTTTGGCTCCCTCCACGTCCTTGTTGTCTCCTCCCCGGATGCCGCCGACGGCGCCGAGGAGTGCCTCGCTAAGAACGACGTCGTCTTTACTAACCGCCCCCGCCTCCTTGCTGGGAAGTACCTCGGCTACAACTACACCAGCCTCGACTTGTCCCCCTACGGCGAACACTGGCGGAACCTCCGCTGCATTGCCTCCCTCGAGATACTCTCCACCAGCCACCTCCTGACACTGTCGAGCATCCGGGCCGGCGAGGTGAGGTCGCGAACTATTTGTCCAAGACAATAAAAATTACAAATTCGAAGTTACTTTTGTCAAACTATATTGATTTGTCAATAATATTCTCAAACAATGTTCGGTCTTTTTTTTTTTTTTTTTTTTTTTTTGTTACTAAAGACAATGTTCGGGATAATTTATCAAGTATATTAATTTCGAGAATCAGCCTGATTTTGCTATAATAGCTGTTTACTCCAATTAGTGGCATGTCGTACTCTCTGGTGGCGAAACTTAGAACATTCATTTATGCCTTGGTGAAGTTATTTTTCCTTTGCACTAAACGCATTCAGCATGCCCACAAAAATCGCCATGCATCGTAATTTGGCTTGGATTCCAACATTTTTGTATATTGAAAAGAACTTTTACCACCAGAGAGCGAACTCAACCCCGTGTGAAGCTAGAAAGTGCTGCACATTACAATTGCGACATCAATGGAGCACCTTCCATCGATTTAAAAGCTAAAACTGGACATGCTTACGATTGATTACAACCTTATGAATCCTCTTATCTTGTTAGGGGCGATCAAAACAAATAGACTAAACTGAAAACCGTTCGAACCAGCTAGTTGGGTTTGGTTCTCAATTCCAAAGGGGGAATCAAACTCTTTGGACAAATTATTTTCTTTTTATTTATTTCTATTTTTAATTGTCATACACACGCCTCCTATTCTCTTTCTGTCTTTTCCTTTTGCCCCACGATACTCATTGCCTACTCTCATCTTTCGGTTTTTTACTTTCTCCGGATCTCCTTCACCTCTAAAGGAGTTCGAGATATTCTTTCCTTTGAAATAGCCGGTTCTACTGGACCGTCTGATAATCGAATCGGAACTTATCATCCCTACATATTAAAAGCCTCGATGGGCCTCGATGGGCTCATACTTCTTCTAGAAAATCCACTTTCCAACCGTCCCTGCCAAGTAATCTCGCTGCCCTGGGTCCCCCCTCCAATTCTTTTTCTTTCCTTCATTATGTTCCCATGGACCAGGAAGGTTCCTCCATTAGTCCACCTTTTCGACTGCCTTTGATATGCACCTTTGACGCGGGCACCTCTCTTTTTCTTTTGATTTTGGCCACAATATGCAAAGCCATTCTTTACGAAACGCTCTCTCTTATTTTCCAAGCCTATTTCACATTATTTTTTCCTATAGACACGTGATTCTTTGAAGTTTCGACATCCGCGTTCAAATAGAGACCCGCCAATTAAGCTTCTACGCATCTCCACCGCTCGCTCTTACTTCGTTCCTAGCCAAACCCACAGAACGCTCCCGCATAGTCGCGCAAGATATGGTGATCCAATTCCTGCTCTTCCTCGGCTTCTACGCCATCGCGAGGCGCTTGCTCCACAAGATCCGCGGCCTCCCGCCCAGCCCCTTCCCGACCCTCCCCGTCATCGGCCACCTCCACCTCCTCAAGAAGCCCCTCCACCGCTCCCTGTCCCGGATCTCCCGGCGCCATGGCCCCGTCGCCCTCCTCCAGTTCGGCTCCCGCCGCGTCCTCGTCGTCTCCTCCCCGGACGCCGCGGAGGAGTGCCTCACCAAGAACGATGTCGTCTTCGCCAACCGCCCCCGCCTCCTTGCCGGGAAGCACCTCGGCTACAACTACACTAGCCTCGCCTGGTCCCCCTACGGCGACCACTGGAGGAACCTCCGCCGCATCGCCTCCCTCGAGATCCTCTCCACCAACCGCCTCCTGACCCTGTCGAGCATCCGGGCCGGCGAGGTGAGGTCGCTGCTCCTGCTGCTCGCCAAGAGCGGCGGCCAGAGCGTAAACATGAAGTCGGCTTTCTTCGAGCTGATGCTGAACGTGATGATGCAGATGATCGCCGGAAAGAGGTACCGCCAGAATAGTTAAACATCAAATCGCGCTTTCATGTTTTGACGGTTTGAACTTTTAAATTGAGCCGAAGTTCAATTAATCCTTTTCCGCGCAGGTACTACGGAGAGAACGTGCGGGAGGCAGAGGAGGCGAGAAAGTTCAGGGAGATCGTGACAGAGTCGTTCAAGGTCGGCGGCGCGACGAACATCGGCGAGTTCTTGCCGTTCCTGAGGCGGATGGGGCTGACGGGGGTGGAGGAGAAGCTGATGGAGTTGCAGAAGAAGAGGGATGAGTTCATGCAGAGCTTGATCGACGAGAGCTGGAGCGGCAAGGGCGACGAGTCGCCGGAGGCGGCCGCGGTGGAAGGAGGGAAGAGGAAAACGTTGATTCAGGTGCTCTTGTCTCTGAGAGAGACCGAGCCGGAGTACTACAAAGACGAGACTATCAAGAGCCTCATGCTGGTGATCCTCCTTGCTTTCCATTGCCTTGTTTTTTCAGCTGAATATTGCTCATCATGTGAAAATCAAATTGCAAAATAGACCAATTACAAGCCGTAGAATTTAATGTTGGGTAGTTGAGTAATATTTTATTTGAATATTATCTGGACCAGCTCTATCATGATCTTCTTAAAACCATACAATAAATTTAATGCTAAGAAAAGCAGAGAATAGTGATGCTCCCAGCCCTATAATCATAGTGTAGCGATTTTATCTTGGAAGCTAGTGACACCTACATCTTATTTCATTCTTTCTATTTCACTAGGAGTTTATTAAAGCTTGAAATGTGGATGTATTGTCTTTTCTCTTGGCAGGTTTTGTTATCAGCGGGAACCGACACATCGGCCGCAACCATGGAATGGGCTATGTCTGCTATGCTAAACCATCCGGAGATTCTAAAGAAGGCGCAAGCCGAAATAGATGAGGTCGTTGGCCACAACCGTCTCGTTAGCGAATCGGACTTGCCTAAGCTGCCATACCTCCATCGCGTCATGAACGAAACGATGCGGATGTACCCCGTAGGTCCGCTCCTCGTGCCTCACGAATCGGCGGAGGAGTGCCGCGTAGGAGGTTACCGCGTCCCACAAGGTACAATGCTCCTGATCAACCTGTTCTCCATACAGAACGATCCCAAGTACTGGCCTGATGCGGCGAAGTTCAAGCCGGAGAGGTTCGAAGGGATGGAAGGTGTGAGGGACGGGTACAAGATGATGCCTTTCGGCTCAGGGAGGAGAGGGTGTCCGGGCGAGAACCTCGCCTTGCGCATGGTCGGGTTGACGCTTGGGTCGTTGATCCAGTGCTTTGAGTGGAACCGTATTAGCGACGAACTAATTGACATGACGGAAGGGACCGGCCTGACCATGCCCAAAGCTCAGCCGTTGTTGGCAAAATGCAGGCCTCGGTCCTTCACATTGGGCCTTCTTTCTCAGGCTTGAATCGATCTGAACAATGATTTTGAGATATAGCACTCTGGTGTTGATACAATAGCGTTCTGCTTTGAATAAGAATGTCCGCCATGTGAAGTGATTGAAACGAGAGATTAGCATCGCCATACTTGAGATTTCGCAGATCTTCCCGTAAATATAGAAAATAGGAATTCAATGTTCCTTGCGGTCGAACGCATGATGCATCACTGGAGAACATAGCTACAGGCACGACTTCATGCTAGTCAAAGTCTTTCCACTAGAATAAAAGATTAGGTGAACCGATTGTCGGTCTTTGCACGGTAGGTCGCTAATTGCGGAGTCTCTGTTCGAGAGGAAAAAATATCTCCATGACTACGCAGACAAGACAATTTAAGTCAACTCCGGTGCTCACCTTTAATTTAGTGGAGGCTACATTAGCGTGTCCACATTGATGTGTCGGGTTCCACTTGATTGTGATATGTCCTCGGAGCTAACTACAAAAACATTGTAATACATGGTAAACCATGATAAGGTGGAGCCTATTTTGCATACGAATCAACGTTTCTTAAAATCGAAGAATGATACAAACATTTCAGACATGTGATAACAGTTTCAACAAATATCGGTCATTGTCCGCCAAGCATGCCTCTCCCTCTCCCTCTCTGTGGTTAGCAACATCATAATCACTGATCTAGGGACAAGTCAACGACACCCATCATCATGCTCTAGCGACAAACCCTTTCGGTGCTGCCAAATCAAATCATAATTGTTTCCTCGATCTAAATTCGAGCATCTCAATTCTGACCTAGTCCAACTCGAGCGAATCGAGTTAGATGGCTATCAAGCAACAAACTGCAAAGTGAAGTCAAAATTTGGATATTGCTTTATTCGCATGACTCAAAACAACTGGCTTGATAATTTTCCAAAGCTTTGGAGAAATTTATTTATCCGTAACGTTACAGTCGCTTTGATAGAGATTATAATTGTCATCTTCACCCGTTTCCTTCGGTACTCGAACAAGCAACATCATCTATCCTAGATTATACACCTTGACATAGGGAAAAAAAAGTTTTGGTGGATTTCGACTAATTTAAAAGAATTATTGATTTAGATAGGAAAAAATTGCACTGATTTATGAAACCGTGTTGTACAACTCCAATCGGTATGCAGTCCCAACAAAGGTGATTTTGGCTAGTCAATCGGTGTATGCCCGACAAGCTGATCATTAGAGCATGCAAAGATCCTACCATTATTGAAGTGTTAAACATGCATTAGTCCCTAGAATGATATGGATATATTTGTCACGCTAATCAGACAATTTGGTAATAATAACATAAAAATAGTAATTTGAGCACTTGAGTACTCTCCCTCCCGCCCTCCCTCCCTGATTGTACGGTGCTAACTTAAGCATCAAAGGGCCAATCTAGGCACAAAACCCGGATGCGTTGATCCATTTGTTGTGGTGCAAATCCATTTTATAATGAGTTTAAAATACTCTAATTTAGGTTGTAGTTGTTAAATATAAAGGAACTGAGTTGAAGGAGAAGAACAGCACGTGTTGAAAAACTAAGAAACAAAAGAAAGCAGAGGACTTGGCGATGCAGCAAACTACAAAGAGATGATGATCAACGGTGAAGAACTCATGATGAAGACCAGCTTGGATCGACATCAATGAAGGAGACGCCTGAAGTGGAGAATGACATGGATCGTCAAGTTATATAAATCCAAAAACTGACACGTGTGCTGTAGGTGTAATCTGTTAGTTGTATTCTGTTTTCCTTATGAACAATATTCAGTTTTCTCTGTTCTGGAAAAAAGAACTTCTTCCTCGATAAAAGAAGGGATTATATAATAAGAAAAAGAGAGTGAGAAGAAAGAGAGAGAGAGAGAGAGAGAGAGAGATAATAGACAGAGGAAGAGAGAGATATCCTCCATGGATGCTCTGCATCACAGTATCAAATGAAAGCCTCGAAGGAATGATCAGTTGCTGAAGGTTTCAATTCAAGATATACAAGTAAGATAGAGCAGAAGAGGAAGAATAGAGGATCTATATTCATTGCTGTTGTTTCAGATACTTTGTACTACAATGATACTTTGATACAATGAAATACGAAGCACTTTCGAGAATCGTTACTCTATCTTAGATTCTATTCTTCATCTCCATCTGCATTTGTTCATCTTCATATTTTTCATCTGGTTCTTCATCTTCACAGTAGTTTCATATAAGAGTAGTAGATTCGAATCCTTTGTAAGTTATGAAGATTCAAATTGGCAAGTTCGTATAAATTTGGTCATTTGCAAGTTATGAAATAGAGTCAATTATTTCACAAAAGTGTTGAAAAGTTTTCAAAATTTACATGGAAAATAAGTCGTCCGTTTTTTTACCAACAGTTTTTGACATTCACTTGCACATTGAAATTCACCACGAAGGACAAAAGCACGGAATAATAGTTTTCTATTACTATACTTTTGATTTTTCATTATATCTACAGCCCACATCTGCACGGGATAGTTTGGTCTAAAACAAGGATGCTAAATCAAGCAAGCCATAATCAAAATATTGGATAGACCGGGACATTTTGAAGAATTATCAGTAGATGCCATCGAAGAAACTCAGACACTTGAAACTCAAACAAAAAAGCAACATTTCCCATGCATTTCGGCTGTATAAGACAGAGGAACAAAAGATCCAGCTCAATGCCATATCCTTAAATCCCGCTCCCTTTTCCTTCCTTTTCTTTTCATTCTCAAAGAGTCCTTTTAGAGGTTAATTTTTCATATGAAGTTAGTCTCCATGAAATACACAACTACAGCTGCTAGACACGTGGATCTCTCGCGAGATTCCACCACGTTAACAATTGATATTCACCTTGTTCACGTCGGAATTAGTCTTGACCGAACACCGCCGGTGTCGAAGGAATAGAAGTCCACAATTCGGACATAACGTAAATCGGGGAAAAAAGAAAATCCCTACCGCCAAAGAGCAAGCTCAACCCGTGCAAAGTTGCAAAGTATCGTACATCACAATCGCGAGATCCATGGCGACCTTGTGAATCTTCTCCGTCTTCTAGAAAATCCACTACCGACCGTCCCTACCAGGTGGTGACTTCGCTGCCTTGGGTCACAAGTTATTCCTTCCTTCATTTTGTTCCATGCGCGGAAAGGAATCTTCCCCGAACAGCTTTTGCTTCTTGTCCCCTAGCCAAACACACAGAGCACTCGCACGCACGCACGCACGCGCAAATGGTGATCCAATTCCTTCTCTTCCTCGCCTCCTTCGCGATCGGGAAGCACTTGCTCCACAAAATCCAGGAGGTGATCCGATTCCTTCTCTTGCTCGCCTTTTACACGATCTCGAAGCGCTTGCTCCACGATGCCCGGGAGGTGATCCAATTCCTGCTCTTCCTCGCCTCTTACGCGATCGTGAAGCACTTGCTCCGCCATATCTGGGCGGTGAATCAATTCCTTCTCTTCCTCGCCGTTTACTTGGTGGCGAAGCACTTGCTCCGAAAGATCCGGAACTCCCGCCGAGCCTGTTCCTGGCCCTCCCGGTCATCGGTCACCTCTACCTTCTCCAGAATCCCCTCCACCGCTCCCTATCCTGGATCTCCCGGTGGCACAGCCCAATCACCGTCCTCCGGTTCGGGTCCCACCGTGTCCTCATCATCTCCTCCCCGGACGCTGCCAAGGAGTGCCTCACCAAGAACGATGTCGTCTTCGCCAACCGCCCCCGCCTCCTCGTCGGGAAGCATCTTGGCTACAACTACACCAGCCTCACCTGGCCCCCTACGGTGACCACTGGCAGAAACTCTGACGCATCGCCTCCCTTGAGATCCTCTCTACCAACTGCCTTCAGACACTCTCAAGCATCCGGGCCGACGAGATGAAGTCGCTGCTCCATTGGCTCGCCAAGAGCGGCAGCCTGAGCGAGAACATGAAGTCCACTTTCTTCGAGCTGATGCTGAACGTGATGATGCAGATGATCACCGGAAAGAGGTATTGCCAGAATAATCATTTAAACGTTTAAATTTTTAGATTGAACTGAAGTTGAGTTGATCTTTTTCTGCGCAGGTACTACGGAGAGAACGTGGGGGAGTCGGAGGAGGAGATAAAGTTCAGGGACATCGTGACAGAGTCGTTGAGCATCGGGAGCACAACGAAAATGGGCGAGTTCTTGCCGTTCCTCAGGTTGATGAGGCCATGGGGGATGGAGGAGAAGCTCATGGCATTGCAGAAGAAGAGGGATGAGTTCATGCAGAGCTTGATCGATGAGAGCCGGACCAGCGGGCGCCACGAGTCACCGGAGGCGGCAGACGGAGGGAAGAAGAAAACGTTGATTCAGGTGCTCTTGTCTCTGCAAGAGACTGAGCCAGGGTCTTACAAAGATGAAACTATCAAGAGTCTTAAGCTAATGCTTGTGAGTTTGCTAGTCCTTTCCAGCTGAATATCTCTAATTATATCAAAATTGTTTTACAAAACTGATCGACTAAAAGTTATTATTTTCTTTTTAGTAGTTGATTATGTTGCACTCAGCCAATCTTCTATTTGATGTATGCTAATTAATTTACGATTATGATATTAATATTATCATGCATTTATTGTTGTTTCACTTTTCACGTGTAAATTCGAGATGCCGGTCGGGTTGTAAGTTAGTATTTTTTGGGTCTATCTCTTCAATCTTCTCATGACCATATAATAGGTCTAATAAAAAGAAAGGCAGAGCATAACGATGCTCCCAGGCCGACAATTTTCGAATTCTGCTGTTGTAATTGGAGCCTCTGCCAATCCTTCTTACTGAAAGATAAATAAAATGTGGTCCTTTCCGCATAAAATGTTTGTATATTTTTTATACTATATATAATGCTACGACAGATAACGCATATGATGTAGGGATTTTATCTCGGAAGCCAGGCATACCTACATCTTATTTCATGCTTTTTCATTTCATGAAGAATTACTAAAGCATGAAGCGTGAATATCTGGTTCTTTTTTTTGGCAGGCTTTGTTTTTAACGGGACCCGATACGTCAGCCACGACCATGGAATGGGCACTGTCGGCTATGCTAAACCATCCGGAGATTCTGAAGGGGGCTCAAGCCGAAATAGACGAGGTCGTGGGTCACAACCGCCCCGCCAGCGAATCGGACTTTGCCTACCCTACCTCCATTCTGTCATAAAGGAAACGATGCGGATGTACCCGTAGGTCCGCTCCCTGTGCTTCACGAATCGGCAGAGGAGTTTCGCGTAGGTCGTTACCGCATCCCGCGAGGTACGATGCTTCTAATCAACCTGCTCTCCATACAGAACGATCCCAAGTATTGGCCTGACGTGAGGAAATTCAAGCCGGAGAGATTCAAAGGGAAGGAAGGCGTGAGAGACGGGTACCAGATGATGCCTTTTGGCTCGGGCAGGAGAGGGTGTCCAGGTGAGAACCCTGCCTTGCGCACGATCGAGTTGACTCTCGGGTCGTTGATCCAGTGCTTCGAATGGAACCGAATTACCGAGGAATCGATCGATATGATGGAAGGGACCGGCCTGACCATGCCCAAAGCTCAGCCGTTGTTGGCTAAATGTACTCCCTCCTTTACATTGGACCTTCTTTCACAGGCTTGAAACGATTGATGGGATCGAGGGGTTGCTTGCACCTCGACTCGGTTCTAAGTTGATTCAGTAGTATTTTTATTTAAAAAAGAAAGTTATCCATATGAAGTGATTGAGACGAGAGATTAGCATCGCTATACCTAATATTTCTTATGTTTTCTCTTTGAAGTCGTAGGCTACCATATCTAGAAGGAGAGGTCTTAAGGCGACCGGGCTAAAGGTGTAGAAGGGAAATAGGTAGCTATGCTAAGGGGGTGCATGACAACTAGTAATTTCTGTTCAAGAAATAATTTTTCTATTCTAGACTTGTTTCTGGAATAGAAACCTGTTTTGATAAAATTATTTTATTTTTCTATTTTTGAAATAAATTTTTGTTTTAGAAATAGGTTTGAAATAGAAATCAGAAGTAAAAATTTTCTACTTCTCCATTTCTAGAATAGAAATGACAAATAAAAATTCTTCTCATTGTGTCCTCCATTCGTCGCCGCCGACCATCGACCACCGTTCATCGGTCGCCGGCCACCACCGCCGGTCGCCGGCCGCCGGCCACCCGCCACCATCTGTTGCCGCCAATCGCCGGTCCACCGCCGTCCAAAAGAAAGAAATTTTTTGTTGTTATCAAAAACATTTCTATTTTTGGAGTAGAAATTTTATATTGTTATCAAACGGTTATTTTTGCTTAGAAACTCATCTAGAAATAGGAATAGAAAAATATATTTCTCTTCCAGAAATCAATTTTTAGCCAAAATGGTTATTATTCGTGCCCTAAGGAATCATCCGTTCTCATAAATGGCTCTTTGATTTGGAGGGTTAGATTCGAACCTATGATGGTATTTTTATGATTCTGCATATGGACAATTCAAGAAATTCTAGGCTCACCTTAAGTTTAGCGGAGGCCACGTTAGTGTATCTATGTTCCGATTGATAAAGCTAGTATGAACGCCTAGAAAAGGTGAATATGTGTTTAAAAGAAGTATTGACAAATAAATGCGGAATAAAATAAGTTATGAGCAAAATCTGAATAAGGATCACAGTTTGATAAACGAGTCACCAAACTTTTGGTAGATGTTTAGAATCTGTTATGCGATGAGAACAGATTTCTGAAATAACCTATAAGTATGCAACAAACTTAAATAAGAAGAGTTAGGGAAAGAGAATGTTACACACGAAATATATAGTGGTTCGGCTTAGATCAAGCTTATGTCCACTCTCCCATGCTGATAATCTACTGGCTGGATTTGACTATATGATCAACAAGAGATTACAACTTTGAATGTAAACACTCAGTGGTAGATCACACTATCTCACTAAATCACTAATTTGGTATTTCTCTCATGATCACAAACGTTTAAAATCATGAAAGACATGTGTACGATCGAAATTTTCTCAGACTTTAGAATTCTAGATTCTACGCTTCGTCTCTTACTTGCTCCTTGGTCCTTGGTTTCCTTAAATACTCCTCCACTTCCAAACTAGCCGTTAAACAGTATCCAAAAGATCTTCTTCCGATCTACCCGTTGGATAAATCTGTATCAAGAAGATTAAGTAGTCGTTGAGTGATAGAAGTAGAATCCCATGTTAATTATGATCGCCTATACAAACAGAATCTTGATTTTCATAAGTAGAGCTTCTTCGTTTAAAAAATTCTCGTCTTCAAGATCTAATTGTCAATCAATTAGATTGAGTCAATCAAATCTATCTTGAAGTAGAATCCAAACCAGATTACGAGTCGTTATACGTTTGGGGTTTGTGTTACGTTATGTCAAGTTGTCTTGTCCTAAACATGTTTCGTTCTGAACTTGTCACGTTCTGGATATGTGTCTCATTCTGGACCTTATCACGTTTTGGACTTGTGTCTCATTTTAGACCTTGTCACGTTTTGCACTTATGTCTCATTCTATATGTAAAGTCTGGGTGTGTTCCGTCTAAAGAGACTTTTCAATTTGGACATAAGTCTGAATATTTTCATCCAATCTTCCGACTCTTTCAAGTATAATCTTTGACAATATCCTTTACACGTTCTATCATATGCATAGGCCACTCAATTGTCCACTCATCGCCATCACTTTTATAATACCCAAGTTCTAACATAAAATTGTGCGACGCTTGACGTAACTAATGACAAAAATGCCATGCGACGTATCATTGAATTAAGTACAGAAATATACAGTACACTATGGTTTATGGAAATCTCTCGATCATTGCATGCTCAATGATGTTTACTTTTTTATACTATAATGGGTTTTCTTTGGGGCCAAAGTGCCCCAGGTGGCGGACTGAGTCGGCTCATATGCAATCAGCAAGGGTCTGGCCACTCTACTCAAGCCTTTGAGATTGAAGTTTGTGTGTGCTTTGGCCCTCGGTTAAGTCTCGTGGGCCAAGCTCTTTTAGAGATTGTGATCTCTATTGGGATCGACGCCATTTGAGGGCCGAGCAATTATTGGCCATTTATGCGGTTCTTAAGCCTGTGATTGGAAGTGAATTTTTTTCTAATAAAATAGACTTAACACGGTGATTGTTCTCGACTCCAAAACTCATTTTTTTGGACTATGGTGTTTATCATTAAATATTTTATTTTTACTACTAGATTTGTTTGTTAAGAGAGATTGAAAACCACAAATAATTTGTCAAGTTTCTTTCATGCAATGTCAGTGATTAGTTATCAAGCGTATTAATTTCACGCAACGTACATGTATCAATCTAGTTAAATTGTCATTATAATAATTGTTTGCTACAATTATTAGCAAGAGTTGTTGCTGGCTGAGTGGATTGTGGCTATGCTCTTTCATTGGAAGCCATAGATTCTAGCCTCAGTGACCTAATTCTTATTTTTGTCAAAACAAGAAAACCGGTTCAAATTGGGAATCAATTCTCAAGTTGAGTTAAATTGATTTGGCGGTCCTAAAGCAAGAACCACTAGAACAAACTAAGTCAGTTCCAATTGGTTCCTGGTGGAATTGGACCAAGTACTCACCCCTAATGTGAGCTCGGGTTGTGACATTCGAAATTTCCGTATTTATAATTATATAATATTCGGAAATTCGTGTTATGATAATGATACTTGGATTTTGAGCTAAGTATTATTTGCCTTAGTGTTCGGACAAGCACACAAAGACTTTAATCGAATTTGTAACTTTCGTGGGACGTGGTCGGTAATTTTCGTGAACGTAAATTATTTCGGATTCGATGTGTGAATCGAATTATGTGTGTGCTAATAATAGAAAATTATTAATTAAATTACTATAGTCTTATTAATTAATTATTGTTATTAATCGTGTAAGTTGTAGTTAATTGATGATAATATTGTTGAATAATTTGTGTTAATAGTGCTGGAAGAAGGAGTACGTTCTGCTTGTTACATTTTTCATTGTAAAATTTAGTAGCTAAAATTAGAAGTGCCACATGTCCTTGAACAAAGCTTTGCATGGCCATGTATCTTACAAATTAAGATTTTGTGGCCAAATTCCTCCTACATCTAAATTAAGTGATAATTATTCTAAGATGACTCATTTTCTTCGTGCATTCCCCTTGACCATGTTCAAGGGCTTTGCTTTGCATCATTGCCACATCAAGCTGAAGATTTACATGCAAATTTACTTCTAGCATTGCAAGAAATTAAATTATCTTAATTAATTTTGACAAAACTTATTCTACTTTGCCAAGACCCATTTTTCGTTCCTTCCAAAAACCCGAACAGAAGTTGCATGTGTTAGTTTTTCTTTTCAATTCAAGAGTTTGGAGAGCAAAGCATCATATTTAAGAGTGACTAGGGTGGTGAAGGCAATTAGTGATTTGCAGTTTGCATTCGTTTGAGGTAAGTGAAGTTTCTAGTGTTAGGTTAGCTTAAATCTACTTAGTTACTTTTATGTTGGTTGGTTGGATGAGAGGTGAAGTATTAATGTGGGTTTGATGATTGTTAAGTGGCTTGATAATTTCTTGCAAGTTCGTTCTGCTTCGTTGTGGTTCTTTTTGTAAGATTGTGGGTACTTAAAACGTACTTATTTTACTATATTTTTCTTAATAATTCATTGTATATTCGTTCTGTTTCTGTCTGCCTCATTCTGGGTAGATAGAATCTGGCCATTCTGTCATTTTTGTCTTAATAACCCATTGCATGTTCGTCACCGTTACTTGCGCCTCATTTTAAGTAGATAGAATCTCGCCATTCTATCATCTTTGTCTTGATGACTTATTGCATGTTCATTTTGCTTTTGTCTACCTCATTCTAGGTAGATAGAATCTGGTCATTTTGTCATCTTTGTCTTGATGACCCATTGTATGTTCGTCTTGCCTCTGTCTGCCTCATTCTGGGTAGATAAAATATGGTCATTCTATCATCTTTGTCTTGATGACTTATTGCATGTTCGTTCTGCTTCTGTCTGCCTCATTCTTGGTAGATAGAATCTGGCTGTTCTGTCATTTTTGTCTTGATAACCCATTGCATGTTCGTTCTACTTCTGTCTGCCTGGGTAGATAGAATCTGGTTATTCTGCTATATTTGTCTTGATAACTCATTGCATGTTCGTTTTGCTTCATTCTACTGGAATTCTACTAGTCAAAATCTGATGCAACCCGCATTGAAGACCAGCTCTCTTGACCAAGAAGACTGGCTCACATTCAAGCTCGATGAAATTGAGAAGCCATATCGATATCTTGAGTCTATCTCGGAAGTTTGAAAGACACCTTGGGAGACATGAAGACGCTTTTACTAGTTTCTAGTTTCTATGCTATTTATTATTTTCCTAGTTTCAATGCTCTGTTTTTATTTCATTAACAATATAAGCCATCCAATTTCTTGTAGAAGACGAACGAATTTTGATGAATGAAAATTTTGCTTTCAAGCAAGTATCGTGAACCTTGCAAAGTTCATATCCTTGAAAACCTAGAAGAGTTTTCACTCCGTCCTTGAAGAGTCGGAGCTTTCAAAATCTGCATCCTTGAAGAGTTGCAGTCATCGATCTAGAAAAATCAGCGCCTTTTCAACTTCCTTGGAGGCCTAGAAGAGCAACCAACAAAGTTTCTATCTTTTCCTGTTCTGTTCGTTATTTCCAACCCAAATTCGACCATTCTACAGTGCTTATTTCAGAAAACCCAAAACAGAGAAATTGTAGATCCAGAAGTCTTTGTTCATTTGGCTTTGGAATCAGGTCGATCCGATCTGTATCGACAAAGATACAACTGTTCTCCTGAGCTTGTGCAGTGCTGAAATTTCCGTTCGTCCTGTTTCCCGTGTGCGAGTCACTCTCCCGATCCTACTGTTTGTGAAAGCCTACCCTTGGCTTGCATCAAAATCTATCTGTTTCACTTGTTTCTACTGGAATTTCCTAAGATAGAATCTGTCCATTTATGAGTTTGCTTGAATCTATACATTGGTATCTCTTCACTTGCTGAATCTGCCAACTTGTGAATATGTTTGTTGAATAGTCTGTTTATTGGTAGTGACAGTCTTTACTGTATATGAATTTACTTCTCATTAAATCCATTCATCTGTTGATTCTATCCATTGCTAAATCTGTCCATTTGTAAGTCCGTTCATTGTTGGATCCGTTCTTTTATTCTATAAGCTTTTATCAAATAAAAATTTACTCGTCCAAACTTTACGACCAGAATATACTTGTTCGTCTAGACTTAGAACATACCCATTTGATTTACCAGACTTTTGATGTCCAGAACCTGCTCAATGTTTAGACTCAGAACATACCCATTTGATTTATCATTTTTTTTTATGTCTAGAACCTACTAAATGTTTAGACTTAGAACATACCTATTTAATTTATTAGATTTTGATGTTCAGAACCTACTCGATGTCTAGAATTAGAATGTACTCATTTGAATGTCCAAACTTTAATAACTTGAATATGTGTGCGTGTGTTATTTCACTTGTGGTTACTTGACAGCATTAAATTGAGTTGAGATACATGTTCTATACTTGAGAGTATGAATATGTCATGGCTTGAATAATATTAATGTGATTCCGTCACTCGTATAACGGTGAGTGATGATGCCTTGTGTATCGGGATGCCTCGGGGAGTGTTTTGGGATGCCTTGGGAGTCGAGATGCCATGTGGGTTAGAATGCCCTATGGTGAAAGTTTGCAGGATGCCTTGGAGATGAGATGTCCCGTGTGTCGGTATGCCTCGGTAGTATTCGGGAGGATGAAGCATTAATAAATAAAATGCATTGTTATGTATAGAACTTAATCATTGCTTGAAACATGGTGTGCACATGCATGAGTCTGGATGGATGTTCTATTGGTTGACAATTTCTATGATAGATGAAAATGAAAGGTAAAGTCTATTTATGTTTGTATCATACTTATTCGATGGTTATGCATTCATTTTTTGTGTATACCAGTTGAAGTGGTAAAATGATTTTTCTAACTTAAACTAAAGATTTCATTTACTGGGCTTCGGCTCATCCTTTTTATTTTTTAGATGTGTAGGATGGACACCCCTTAACCCTTGCACTATGGAGTCCCTATGTATAATGAAGCTTTTTATGAAAGTATGCTTGAACCAGAGTCCGAAATAATATATACCAAGTGTAATTCTACAATATGAGTTGATATAGGAGGCTTCGCAAAGTGGGTTCCTCTCCGGTTTGTTGCTTGGTGCCGAAATCTTGATAGAGAATTACTCGGTCCATTGAGTAGTTTCAATCTGGACATTGGAGACGCAACAGAAGGAGAAGTTATCGACCTGTAACTCAATTTGAAATGTTTATATAGGCAGACTTTTAAAAGAATAGTATAGTCTGGAGATAGATCTCCCTACCCCTACTCAGACTTCTGCCTTTTGCTTGAAATGTAATGAAGTTGTGAACACTATGTGATATAAATAAGAGAAGCATGTTTATTATAATTGTAAGGCTCTAATCGTTAAAAGAATATTCGCAAATGATAGTTTTCGCTTCCGCACATTAAATGAAAGCAATTTTATAATAACACATGTCGAGTGACGTATCAGGACGTCACACGAGTGCTCTTAAATCATGATAAGGTTGAGCCTATATTGCAGGCGAAGCAAGGTTTTTTAAAGCCGAAGAGTGATAGGAAGGTTTCAAACATGTGATATTGTGTTTCAAACTACTTGAGAGTACCCTCTATGCTACTAGACGATCATGGGGGAAATGACCGAGAAAGTCCTAAACCTATTTCACTTTTACCAATTAACTCATAAACCATTCAATTACGTTAATTGAGTCCACATTTGCATATTTTGCTTATTGAATTTATCCAACCAATTTTGATCAAAATCCATGTCCTGTGTGGCAGGGCCAACACTAATGTGGGAAATTTTTTTGAATTTTTTATAGATTGTTTTACTTTTATTTTTTTCATTTTTCCCTTCCTCTTTTTTTTTTTTTTTTTTTTTTTTTTAAATTGTGGCCAACAAGGTCATTGCCCGCAACTAGGTGAGGGCCACAACACCCTCGCCGGCCGCTGGCTACCGCGGGCAAGGTCGTAGCCCTGATTTAGACCCTCCTTTTTCATATGCCATTTGACACGGACTCCTCTCTTTTTCTTTTTTGTTTTCTTTTTGGCCACAATATACAAAGCCATTCGTTACGAAACACTCTTTTATTTTCCAAGCGTATGTCACATCATTCCTTCCTATAGACAGGTGATTCTTTGAAGTTTGAACGTTCGCGTTTAAATAGAGATCCACCAACAAGACTTCTCCGCATCCCCACCGCTCGCTTTTGCTTCGTCCCTAGCCAAACGCACGGAACGCTCCCGCGCAGTCGCGCAAATGGTGATCAATTCCTTCTCTTCCTCGCCTTATACGCCATCGCGAGGCGCTTGCTCCACAAGGTCCGCAACCTCCCGCCCAGCCCCTTCCCCACCCTCCCCGTCATCGGCCACCTCCACCTCCTCAAGAAGCCCCTCCACCGCTCCCTGTCCCGGATCTCCCAGTGGCACGGCCCCGTCACCCTCCTCCAGTTTGGCTCCCGCCATGTCCTCGTCATCTCCTCCCCGGATGCTGCTGAGGAGTGCCTCGCCAAGAACGACATCATCTTCGCCAACCGCCCCCGCCTCCTCGCCGGGAAGCACCTCGGCTACAACTACACCAGCCTCGCCTGGTCCCCCTACGGCAACCACTGGCAGAACCTCCGCCGCATCGCCTCCCTCGAGATCCTCTCCACCAACCGCCTCCTGACCCTGTCGAGCATACGCACCAGCGAGGTGAGGTCGCTGCTCCGGCTGCTTGCCAAGAGTGGCAGCCAGAGCGTGAACATGAAGTCTGCTTTCTTCGAGCTGATGCTGAACGTGATGATGCAGATGATCGCCGGAAAGAGGTACCACCGGAAATATTTAAACATCAAATTGCGCTTTCATGTTTGACGGTCTAAACTTTCAAAGTGAACCGAAGTTCAATTAATCCTTTTCCGCGCAGGTACTACGGAGAGAACGTGGGGGAGGTAGAGGAGGCGAGAAAGTTCAGGGAGATCGTGACGGAGTCGTTCAGGATTGGTGGCGTGACGAACATGGGCGATTTCTTGCCGTTCCTGAGGCAGATGGGGCCAAAGGGGTCGGAGGAGAAGATGACAGCGTTGCATAAGAAGAGGGATGAGTTCATGCAGAGCTTGATCGACGAGAGCCATAGCAGTGAGGGCGACGAGATGCCGGAGGCGGCGGCAGAAGGAGGGAAGAGGAAAACATTGATTCAGGTGCTCCTGTCTCTGCGGGAGACCGAGCCGGAGTACTACAAGGACGAGACTGTCAAGAGCCTCATGCTGGTGAGCCTCTTTGCTTTCCATTTTCCTTGTTTTTCCAGCTAAATATACTTAAACCAATTACGAGCTGTAGGAGTAGTTAGAGTCTGAGAGTTAAAATATGAATAGAGTAGGACCAAAAAAAAAATTTACAAGTTGTAAAATTTAATGTTAAGTAGTTGGATATGTTGCACTCAACTAATATTTTATTTGATTATTATTTGGACTGGCTCTATCATTTCTTCAATCTTCTCAAAACCATACGGTAAATCTAATACTAAGAAAAGCAGAGAACAATGATGTTCCCCGGCTTATAATCATAGAGTGTAGCGATTTTATCTTGGAAGCTAGTCACACCTACATCTTATTTCATTCTTTCTATTTCATTAGGAGTTTATTAATGCTTTAAATGTGGATGTATGGTCTTTTCTCCTGACAGGTTTTGTTATTGGGGGGAACCGATACGTCGGTCGCGACCATGGAATGGGCAATGTCGGCTATGCTAAACCATCCGGAGATTCTGAAGAAGGCGCAGGCCGAAATAGATGAGGTTGTGGGTCACGACCGTCTTGTCAACGAATCGGACTTGCCTAAGCTCTCTCACCTCCATTGCGTTATGAACGAAACGATGCGGATGTATCCCGTGGGTCCGCTCCTTATCCCTCATGAATCGGCAGAGGAGTGCCGCGTAGGAGGTTACCGCGTCCCGCGACGCACGATGCTCCTGATCAACCTGTTCTCCATACAGAATAATCCCAAGTACTGGCCTGACGCGGCGAAGTTCGAGCCGGAGAGGTTCGAAGGGATGGAAGGCGTGAGGGACGGGTACAAGATGATGCCTTTCGGCTCAGGGAGGAGAGGGTGTCCAGGCGAGAACCTCGCCTTGCGCATGGTCGGGTTGACGCTCGGGTCGTTGATCCAGTGCTTCGAGTGGAACCGGATTAGCGACGAACTGATCGACATGACGGAAGGGACCGGACTGAGCATGCCCAAAGCTCAGCCTTTGTTGGCTGAATGCAGGCCTCGCTCCTTCACATCGGACCTTCCTTCTCATGCTTGAGTTCGATTGATGGGTCGAGGGGTAGATAACACCTCGACTCAGTTCTAAAGAAAGATTTTGAGATGTAGTGCTCTGGTGCTAATACGATAGTGTTCTTCTTTGAATAAGAAAGTCCGCCAATTGAAGCGATTTCATACTTGAGATTCCCGTGGCGATGAATTAGTCGAATCCTATACGAAAATAGAAAAATGGGAATCCGACGTTCCTGGCGGTCGAACGCCAAGATGCATCTTAGAGAACATAGCAACAAGCGCGACTTCACGATAGCCAAAAGTCTTCCACTAGAGTAAAGGATAATGTAAACCGATCGTCCGTCTACGTATGGTGACGCCATGATGGTAGCTCGCTAGTTGCGGAGTCTCTGTTCAAGAGAGGTTAAGCTATCTCAATGACTATACATACAAGACAAATCAAGTCAACTCCAGTGCTCACCTTAAATTTATTTAGGGGAGGCCACATTAGCATAACCAAATGGATATGATGGGTTCCGCTTGATTGTAACGTGCCGTCATAGCTTATTTAAAAATTAATATATTGTGAATTAATTTTCATAATGTCATGACACATCATCATAACTCATCGTAATATACTCTATGCTATGTATTGGTGTTTAAATTTTAGGCCATGCGAGATTGTAACATACCCTCGTACCTAACTAAAAAAATGATACATTGTAAATTAATTCTTACAATGTCACGAATCGTCATCATTGTCCATTGTCATGTGATTAATGTAATGCATTGGTGTTTGAATTTTGGGCCTTGACATGAGCATCTTTGCCCGTTCAGCACGGGTGAGAGTTGTCAACGTCTGAGGGAATCTCGATGTATGAACAACGAAGGCTGGCCAACCATGGGAAGTTCGCACAATTGGCTGAATAGTTGCTGCACATCTAACCCAAGACATGAAGTATGCACGTGATAAACTTACGGCTTTGTTCATTTCACAGAAATCAATTTTCAAGATAACGTTTTTCGAAATTTTTGGCGGTCGTTTTATAGAAAAGGAATTTATTGGAAAAACAATTTCTATAACAGAAAAAAAAAAGTCTTCTAAAATAGGAAAAAATATTTTTCACTTTTCAAATAAGGAAAAACATTTTCCTTACTCACTCTCTCTTATCTCACACCCTTACTACTCCAAATTTCTTTATTTTTTATTTGTTTTAAATTTCAATTTATTATTTTCTTTCTTTTTCTTTCTTTCTTTTTGCTTATCTTTTTTCTTGGCTTGTGGTCGACCATAGCGATGGCCAGCAACCAGCCACAGGCAAGCCTCGAACTCGTCGGCGAACTCGAGCCTCTAGCTCACTAATTTGGCGAGGCCTAAGGCAAGCAAGCCAAATCGGCGAGCCTCGACCTCAATGCTTGCACTCGTCGATTTGGCTAGCGGTGAAGCCTTGAGCTCGAGGCTCACCCGTAGCCAATCACGACTTTGGCCGTGGCCGACAACCGACCGAAGAAGAAGGAGGGAAAAAAGCAAAAAAAGAAAAAAGGAAAAAGTAGAAAGAAAATAAATTTTTATAAAATTGATTTAAAAAAAAAGAAAATAAAAATTTATTAAAATAAATGCATGGAGGAAAATCGAATCAAATTTTTCACAATAACAAAAAATGTTTTTAGGTTCATTTTCAAGCTTCAGCTGAATACGGAAAATATTATTATTTTCCTAAAAAATGGTTTTTTTGAACATCACATTTTCCATGAAATGAATAGAGCATTAATATAGTTGATGCCTAGTCTTTTGAGTTTTGTCGAGCTTGCTTGGACCTTTGAAGGACTCGACCTAACTACACAAAACCTTCTCCTATTTGCATTTGACACGCAAATGGCGCTCGTTAGTGTGTGGGTTCTTTCTGCCATTAGAAAATGAAGATAATGAAGAGGGGGTGTTCCGAGTCCCCGTGGCTTCCACATGCTTCAAGAGCATCTTTCGATTGATTAGTCTAACTTGTCCATTTGGAAGTGTTGAAAGATATGCGGCTTTGACAGAGGCTTTGATCCGATTGTGATCCGATTACGATTTGTACAGATCAATTTAAGATTAGATCTAGATTAGATTGATTGATTTAGTTTGATTTATATGATCCTTAATTTCCTTTCATTCATACACCTTGTATTATAACTACTAAGGCTGTACAACAGATTTATTATTGAAGACAATACAATATACAAAAATCTCTCTACGTCTTCGATCTCTTTCTTTTTCTCTATTTTTCTTCTTCAACTTCTTTCATGGTATCAGAGCGGTAAAAGGTTTTTGATTTGCTTCCGCTTCCTTCACTTTTTTTTGTCGAGATCTTCAACCACTTTCTTCACCTTGTTTTCTGTCGAGATCTTCAACCCTGCACAAACTCGACATCTCAGTGTATTTCCACCATGACAAACAACTTACCTTCAGCCTCTGATGAGCGTCCACAAGATGGAAATCACGTGCAACCTACAGAAAGCCGGGACACTATCTCCACTATTGACGTCGCCAGATCTCAAGAACAACCTGCTTGGGCCCAATGGTCAAAATCCTCTGGCTCAAACAAATCTGGGGCAACCTTTCTCCATTCAGCCCATTCTGGGCCAACCAATGATGGGCCATCCTTACCAGTGGCCAGTTTTTCAGATGCAGCCCAACCCATGGTTGTTTGGGCCTAGCCCTAATGCATCATCGCCAAGAATTCAAGGGCCATGGGCCTCTGTCCAACCCGACGGCAGCCCACCAACCATAAGTAGGGCAAGCATAACCGCCAGGTCGGTTAGAGCAAATATGGGGCAAGCAGATGGATCCGACGGTTCGGGTAATGGAACAAATCCATACCCGACCAATTTCAATGCGGCTTATGGAACCGAGTTGAATAATCTGGGTGTGGGAACGAATCCCTACTCGAGTTTTTCGCCCGGATTTTTTCCGTATCCAGGATCGATTTTCACCGGACCGCCAGAATCCGGCGACCCCCTATTTGTTTCCACCGCCGACGGACCAGAACTGAGGCTAATCACCTAGCAGCTCACCAGGCACGAAAATTACTCCAGGTGGTTGCAAGAATTCCGGCGCGCGCTGGTGACGAAGGACGAAGACGAGTTCATCGATGGAACCATCGCCGTTCCCTCAGATGAGCGTCTAGCCCGACACTTGGAGGAAATGTAACCAGCTCGTCGAACTTGGATCGGAAATTGCATCTCTCTAGAAGTCGCGGCCGGACTTCCACCCACAGAAGACGCTCAAAAGATGTGGGAAAATATTAGGGAAATGTACGGTAAACTCGCCCATGCAAATTTTTTTCGCTTATGCAGGAACTAAGTAATCTCAAGCAAGGGAATATGATGGTCATGGCTTGCTTTAACAAGCTATCGTCTTAATAGAACGAGCTAGGAGCAGTCGAAGAAAAACTCGAGGGACCAGAATCGACACTCAAGCAGTATCGATCCATCAAAGAAAGGGAGAAGGCTACACATTTCTTACTGATTTTGAACGAAACTTACATTACCTTTCGTTCACATATTTTGGCTATGGATCCAGTCCCCCCGATCGAACAAATCTACCAGTTGGCTGTGCGGGAGGAGAGCCAACGACTCGCGTCGCCGGAACATGCGAGGAACAGCGACAGCATCGCCCTCGCGGCTCGCGGCAAGACGATTATGTGAAAACCCTAATTCGAGAGAAGGAGAGAAGAGGCGTCGTAGGATTTGGGGGGGCAGACAGTCGCTCCTTTAAAAGGGACGGGATTAATGGTTGAGATCTAATGCGAGGATCTGACGGTCCAGATCGTGGGCACGGATCGGACGGAGCAGATCGTGGTCGAGGATTAGACGGTCTTCATGGCTCCGAAAGCGCGGATGGATCGGACGGCGGATATGACTCCACTACTAAAGGAATGGATGGCCAGATATATGCCACGTCAGTAAAAAAATTCAGACCCATTTTTAAAGGAAAGGGTAAAATGTTTTGCGATTATTGCAAACGTTCTAACCGTATGATTGACAACTGTTGGAAGTTACATGGAAAGCCCAGAGAAAAGGAGAAAAAAATATAAGCTGCCTATCAAGTGACTGGACCTACAGGCTAGAATGCTGACCAACCTATCTCTTATGGTCAATATCAACAGTTGATGCAGGCTCTACAAAAATTGGATACCTCCAACAAAGGAGGAAGTTTCTTAGGTATTACACATTGCCTAATTAATTCTATTTCAAGGAAGGCATGGATTATTGATTCAGGGGCAAGCGATCACATTGTTTGTAACAAAGGATTTTTTACAAGTATAAATGAAGGACCAAATTTTCCTGTTTCCGTACAATTATTCAACGGGAACATCACACATGTGAATGTGATAGGAACAGTAAATCTTAGTCCTCAAATTACCCTTGAAAATGTCCTTTATGTTCCAGAATTCCAATTTAATCTTATTTCTGTATCAAGAGTATGCAAGGAAAACTCATGCCGAGTATTCTTCGATGTTGACACATGCTTCTTTCAGGCCCTTTCGACTGGCAAATTGATGGGCTTGGGTAGTCTTTTTGAAGGCCTTTTTTTTCTGGACAAATTTCCCAAGTAATTTTGTTTTTTCTAGCACTTCTTTCAATAAGTCTTCATTGTGTAATTTGACTACCAATGAAAAGAATTTCATTATGCACTTAAGAATGGGTCATAGTACTTCCTTTCCTTATCCTCAATGCTCCATATGCCCTCTCGCAAAACAGTCATGTACCCCCTTTCCTTCTGGAAGCACTCGTGCTAGTGAAATTTTCTCATTGATCCATGTGGATGTTTGGGGGCCTTATCATATAGCAAATCATGATGGGTCTCGTTACTTTCTCACCATAGTTGATTATTATTCTCATGCAACATGGATTTTCTTAATGCAGTCTAAAAGCCAAGCTTATTCTCATTTAAGGACATTTATTGCTCTTTCGAAAAATCAATTCGGAAAGTCAATTAAGAGGATCCGTACTGATAACGGAAGGGAATTCTTCAACCATGATTGCACTTCATTGTTTCAATCTCATGGGATTCAACATGAAAGCTCTTGTGTATACACGCCACAACAGAATGGGGTAGTTGAGCATAAACATCGACATCTTCTAGAAGTTGCTCGAGCCCTGAAATTTCAAGCAGCAATTCCAGATGAATATTGGGGAGACTGTGTTATTACAACAGCTTATCTTATCAACCGAATGCCTACTCAGATCCTCAATGGGCAGATGCCTTTTGAGCTGTTATTTGGAAAAGTACCGAAATGGACACATCTCGAAGTCTTTGGATGTTTGTGTTATGCAGCCATAATGGGCCCTCGAGACAAGATGGATCCTCATGCTCGACGTTGCATATTCATGGGATACCCTAATCTATAGAAGGGATATCGTGTTCTTGAGTTATCTACAAAGGAATTCTTTGTAAGTAGA
The DNA here is from genome assembly GCA_014182365.1 of Eucalyptus tenuipes. NCBI lineage: Eukaryota > Viridiplantae > Streptophyta > Magnoliopsida > Myrtales > Myrtaceae > Eucalyptus > Eucalyptus tenuipes. The sequence goes on from CM024542.1 coordinate 2,371,982, forward strand.
AATGTTATCTTTCATGAAAATGTCTTTCCTTTTAGTGAAAAGATATCCTCACATGGAGATTCAGGTACAGTTAATATTTCCCGTCCTCCTTTACCTGATGAGGCAACATATCGAGACCCTGATTACATACCATTAGCAGTACCAGCTAATGATCCTTCTGTGACAATGAGTATTCCAGTAGTAGGACCTATTTCTGATGAAAATCAGGTTCCAGAGAACATTTCAGGGAACTCAAAGGAAGATACCTCTACTGATGAAGAACTTCGAGATATTTTGCCTGCATCCTTCAGAGAGACAACATCTTCACCTCCAAGAGTTGATCCTCCAAGACGTTCTGGTCGAGCTACACGACCTCCTACCTAGACAAAGGATTATGTATGCGCCACTCTCAATTCACCAAGTACCAAATATCCAATCTCATCATATGTTTCCTTTCATAATTTATCACCAGAACATAGGTGTTGTGTTAGTCACTTATCAGAGGATAGGGAGCCTACTAGTTATAGCGAGGCATCTGCTGATCCATGATGGCAGAAAGCCATGGAAGTAGAATTACAGGCATTGATTGATAATAAGACCTGGGATCTCATCTCATTGCTACCAAATCGTAAACCAATTGGCTGCAAATGGGTGTACAAGATCAAATATCGAGCTGATCGCTCCGTTGAAAGATTCAAGGCAAGATTGGTTGCCAAGGGATTCACTCAGCGAGAAGGATTCGACTATCATGAGACATTCTCACCTATAGCTAAAGATGTCACAATGCGATCATTCTTGATAGTTGCTGCTATTCATGACTGGTCTCTACACCAAATGGACGTTCATAATGCCTTTTTCACGGTGATTATAACGCCTTCCTTCACGGTGATTTAGATGAAGAGATATATATGGACGTTCCTCAAGGTTTACGGAGACAGGGGGAGAATAAAGTGTGTCCCCTCCGTAAATCCCTTTATGGTTTGAGGCAAGCTTCCAGGTAGTGGTACGCTAAATTTGCAAGCGCTTTTACAACAGCAGGTTTCAAACAGTCCAGACATGATTATGTCTTATTCACACGGACTAAAGGTATGTCATCTATTTATTTGATGATATATGTTGATGATATCCTCATTATGGGAAATGATGAAGCTGCCATAGAAAACTTTAAGAAGTATCTGCATGCAACTTTCCACATTAAAGACTTAGGAGCACCTAAGTATTTTCTTGGCATTGAAATTGCCCGATCTAAACAAGGGATTTCCCTCAGTTAGGGGAAATTCATATTGGAGATTATTTCAGAAGCAGGTCTATGAGGGTGCAAGCTAGCTGTTATTCCCATTGAACAGAATACTAAGTTGACTACCGCAGATTATGACAAGGGAATGTCTCAGGATGATGATTTCACACTGGAAGATCCTTCAAGTTATCAAAGGCTTGTCGGAAAACTTATATATCTGACAATGACCAGGCTTGACATCTCTTATGCAATGCAGACTCTTAACCAGTTCATGCATAGTCCGAAGCAATCACATCTGAACGCTGCGCTTAAAGTCGTCAAATATCTAAAGAAGTGTCCGGGACTTGGAATACTCTTATCCAGAAGATGCAACATGGAAATGACAGCATATTGTGATGCAAACTATGCGACTTGTCCCATGAGTCAAAGATCTGTCACTGGATATTGCATTAAATTAGGTGATTCCTTACTCTTGTGGAAGACTAAGAAGCAACCCACTGTATCTCTATCTTCAGCTGAAGCAGAATATCGAGCTATGGCTAAAACTACATGTCAGATAGTATGGATATGAGGTCTTCTTAAGGATCTTGGAATATAGGTACAAGGGGCGACAAAGCTATTTTGTGATAATGATGCGGCTCTAAAACTTGCAGCGAATCCTATAGTGCACGAGAGAACCAAGCATATAGAGGTGGATTGTCACTTTACACGAGATAAAATCTTAGAAGGAGTCATTGAAACAAGAGGGATTGGGACGACAGAATAGCCTGCAAACATCTTCACCAAACCTCTGTGTCAAAGACGGCACACATATCTATTGAACAAGCTAGGTGTCTTAGACATATACAAGCCACCAGCTTGAGGGGGAGTGTTGAAAGATATGCAGCTTTGATAGAGGATTTGATCCGATTGTGATCCGATTACGATTTGTACAGATCAATTTAAGATTAGATCTAGATTAGATTGATTGATTTAGTTTGATTTATAGGATCCTTAATTTCCTTTCATTCATACACCTTGTATTATAACTACTAAGGCTGTACAACGGATTTATTATTGAAGACAATACACTATACAAAAATATCTCTACGTCTTCGATCTCTTTCTTCTTCTTCTCTATTTTTCTTCTTCAACTTCTTTTAGGAAGTACAGAATTGGGCTATGCACTTTTGTGAGAGAAGGAAGAGAGAAAGTGGGGTGCGGAGGGGGGCGGGGGTAACAATGCATTTGAATCTTGAGCTTTTCACACAATTTTAGTTGAAAAGAGAAAAATGACATTGATTGAGAGAGGATAAAGATGATATTGTCCATTTTGAGTTATCACTGCTTTAAAGAGTTAAAATACAGTTTGAACCTAATAAAAATTTAATCCCATTTCCATGTTGACAACGCAATCAAGTTAGCTTTGATATGTTTTCATGTTTAATCGAACCGATGTTCATCTTTATCAATACTAATGAGAGTAGAGCCAGGACGCTCGTAATATTACCGAATCTAGCAAAATCAAGATTTCTTTCAATGGACGGATGATGCAGAGTTTCAAGCCTACGACTCCAAATTGTGGACTGCGACGTTTACACGACTGGAATAGTCACCATGGTGATCATCTAGACCCTAGTGGAACTACAGCTGGGAATCAAATACCACTCAAAGTAAAAAGGTCGAGCTTTTGTGGATGGAATCTCCTCTTTTCGAGTTCCACACGCAAGTTTAGCTCATTGGTACGCGGTCTCTTCCTTTGCATCGAAAAAGAGGACGATGAGATAGGGGATGTCGGGGGAGCTCGTGGCCTGCACACGCCTCAATCGCCCCGTCTGTCGAGGAGGCCCCAAAGCCAATGGGCCCGGCAAGCAAAAGAGCATCATCTCTCGTTCGCTCGATAAAGTCCAAGTTGCCCATCTGAAAAGTACCGATGTGGGCCGTCTCCCCACCACTCCTTCTGTGCGGACAGTATTACAATGCATCTGAATTATGAGTTTTTGGCCAAAAAGGGAAAAACGACACTGGCTAGCGAGAGAGAATAAAAATGTCAATATCCGACTGTTTATCAGTGCTCTGAAAGGTATATTGAAATTTGAGCCTAATAACATTTAATCTAACAATGAAATGTTGAGTAGAGATGTGATTTCATTTTTACTTGACATCAACTTATAATAACTAAAATACGATCGGTTGTTTCATTCTAATGAGAAACGGTATAAGGTTTGGTCATTCTTAATGAGAATTATTAAAGCAAATATATGTAGTTAATCTATATAGCAATCCATGTACAAATGTCTTTTGCCAAAATTGAAACAGCTCTAGCTCCGTTCCCTCTTCCAAATTGTACCCACATTCGACATGAGTTTTATTTTATTTATAAATAAAATGAAGATGAATGGGGACCAACAATATAAGCGAAACTAGTAATTTTCAATGAGAATGTCAACCTGTTAATTTCTCCCCATGGTACTTGTTAATGTATTTTGGTTTTGTGTCTTGCTTACAAATTACAACACATGCATGCTTGTGTTGAAGACACGAAGGGTCAAATTCTTTGGTGTAAGTTGTTTAATGTTATAATTACAATCTTATTTTACTCAACAAAATACTCGGTCAATATGGAACGACCTCTACTTCTGAATTCTAACCTTTTCTTAATTTTACGGAACTTAAACCAACTTCTATTGAACCTAAAATACTTAAAAGTGGAAACTTATTCAAAAATTCGAATATTGATATGTAGATTATATGATTCTTTCTATAATATTTGAAAGTCTAAACTAACATACCTTTTTTTTCTTTTCAAAATTTAGAGGAGAAGCCATAAGTAAAAATCAAATGTAAACGATAATCTCCGACCCAATTTTAAAAATTCCATCAAGTAAACCGGTCTCGATATACCATAGTATTATCATTCTATTATAGTTTATTCGGTTCAGGTTCCGTTGCGGTCATGTAAAACGAATCAAGTTAGGAGAAAATCCAAGAATTTCACCGAATCCCGCTCTGTCAAAAAAGAGACAAACTAGGATTCTCCTCCTGTACCGGCCCGCTTCATCAACTTTAGCAGAAAAATATAATAATCTCCTCCTCCTGTCGTGTATGTTACAACAGCTTCGTCAAGAGATTGACCCGCGAAGGGCGAAAGGAGAACACTTTTCCTCCCACAACGGTGACGACAGAGCAAGAAAGAACTACGAATTGTTTCCTCGGATCGGTTTTACAGATCCAACCTGTTTCGTCGACCGGACAAGCTCGAAAGTGGAGGAGTCGGATTGCGAGAATATTCGTCTCCGTTCTCATCCTCCTGCTCCGCCCGAATCGGCCGTCGCCGACGAGGATAAGTTTCAAGAAGATTCCGGCGACGCCACCATGAGCAGCGCCACCGACCCATCACGGGACGGCGACCGCCCCGGCGACGAGCCGGACCGAGACGATGAGTCCAATGCCCTGTTGCCCCCTCCCCAAGCCCCGCCCTCACCCGACGACGGCGATGAGGGCGAGGAGGACGAGGATGAGGATGAGGATGAGGACGAGGTCGCATTCCAGTCCCGGGAAAAGATCCTCATCGTCGACCTCGAATCCGGGGACCCGGCGGCGACGGCGACCCCGCCCTTCTCGTGGAAGAAGCTGTGGCTGTTCACGGGTCCGGGTTTCTTGATGAGCATAGCGTTCCTGGATCCAGGTAACCTGGAGGGCGATCTGCAGGCGGGCGCTATTGCTGGGTACTCGCTCCTGTGGCTCCTCATGTGGGCCACGGTCATGGGTCTGCTGATCCAGTTGTTGTCTGCCCGGGTTGGGGTCGCGACTGGGCGGCACCTGGCGGAGCTGTGCCGGGAGGAGTACCCTGATTGGGCGAGGTTGCTGCTGTGGTTCATGGCGGAGGTGGCTTTGATCGGGGCTGACATACAGGAGGTTATTGGGAGTGCTATTGCCATTCAGATTCTGAGTAATGGGCGCTTGCCGCTTTGGGCCGGAGTCCTAATTACAGCCTCAGATTGGTAGGTAATTACTGTCTCTTCGTTTGTTGGTTGATCACTATGTTTCTTGAGGTAATGTGAAAAGCTATGTGGCTGTTAATCTTTGATGTAGATGTTCCTGCAAGTGTGGTGTTTCCGAGTGTTACAGAGTATTTGTTGTCGTGGCGAGTCTATGGCTACCGAGCTTGGGTAGCTGTTGGTTGATTGAAAGCACAATACTTTTGTTCATCTGGTCTTGTTAATTTTGTGCACCCGTGTGGTTCCTTTTGTTTTTGTTATGTGATTCGGTTGACCAACAGTTCATGGGATGGGAGATTAAATTAAGGAGCTGAATACGCCAGGGTCTTGTCGGTTACATTGCTGACAGTTGATAAATTGTCCTGGTGACTATGGACTCTGTTAACCTTCAGAATGTAAAATTGAACAAGACTGCAGATTGATTGGTTTAACGTGAATGGAATTTTTGAGTCTCTTCATCTGCATATCACTGGTAGATTGCTATTGAAAGCAATTTGCGCATCTTGATGTTGGAGTAACACAACCAAATTGCTCCTGTGAGATTCTTTCTTTGGTGATGATGGCTGTTCTCTTTCTGATATCTTTGTTTCCCCAATACAAACAGTTTCATGTTCTTGTTTCTGGAGAACTACGGAGTGAGAAAATTGGAGGCTCTTTTTGCCGTGCTTATTGGAACCATGGCTATGTCATTTGCCTGGATGTTTGGTGATACAAAGCCCAATGGCAAAGAGCTTTTAGCCGGTGAGAATCCTGTAATGCTATTTTCTGTTCTTTCTTCGAATGTTACCTGAGAGATGTAACTCGTAACTGGCTTGTTATGCTAATTGCTTTCCCAAAAAAAGTCATATTTTTGCTGGTTTTGTAGGTCTTTTGATTCCAAGACTTGGCTCTAAGACAATTCGTCAAGCTGTGGGAGTTGTGGGTTGCGTCATAATGCCTCACAATGTATTTCTACACTCTGCTCTGGTCCAGTCTAGGAAAATTAATCCTGAGAAGAAAAGCAGGGTTCAAGAGGCAATAAATTACTATTCAATTGAGTCATCTGTGGCCCTCCTAGTCTCATTTATGATCAACTTGTTTGTCACAACAGTTTTTGCCAAGGCATTTTATGGTACAAAACAAGCACAAAAGATTGGACTTGTAAATGCAGGCCAATATCTTGAAGAGAAATATGGGGGAGGAATCTTTCCTATTCTATATATTTGGGGCATTGGGTTATTGGCAGCAGGACAGAGCAGCACAATTACTGGAACATATGCTGGGCAGTTTATCATGGGTGGCTTCCTTAACCTCCGTTTAAAGAAATGGCTAAGGGCATTGATCACACGAAGCTTTGCAATTGTGCCGACTATTATAGTGGCTGTTGTTTTTAACACATCGGAAGCATCATTGGATGTTTTGAATGAATGGCTCAATGTGCTTCAATCTATGCAGATCCCTTTTGCACTCATACCCCTTCTTACGTTAGTATCAAAGGAGCAGGTCATGGGTACTTTTAAGATTGGACCAACTCTTCAGGTGAGTTGATATGACTTCAATATTTGTTGTACTGCTCTAGTCGAATAGAACTGTTGGTGCTTTCTTCTTCTTAGGATTACTTAGAAAATGCCCAGAGAAAGAGTATTCTTGGTGATGTCATATTCTCCTGTTTATCCTCAGGATTGTTCCATAAACGTGGTATAGGTATGTAAGGAGGACATAAGATTAGCTTACCTTCCATATGTCTGTCATACTTATACTATTGCTACCTGACATTCTTCCTTTCCTTTTACATTCTGAAATGCAATCAACAAAGCTTTAGTCACGATTTGTTGGTCTTGTTCTGTGAGTCTCACAATCAAAAGCCTTGCCATGACAACAAGGTTGTTCTTTCATGAAATGGAGGGAATGCATTCAAGTAGCACTTAGTGTTAATAGTATGGTTTTGAGCGAGATCTGTATTGACATTGACATGATAAGGGGGACTTGTGATCTAAGATATTGAAAATCTGGTGTCGCCAATTCTTCTGATTCATTTTATGCCTCCCTCCGATGAATGATGATTGTGGTGATGATGCTTCAGGCCTTAAACTCTGACTATCCTATGTCTTAATGCCAATTTAAGTAAAAGGAGCATGAGTTTCTGAGGAATTATACTTGTTAGAGTTGAACTGGGGTACATATAAGCTCAGATGTCTCAATACTTTTTTGATGTAGGATTTGCCTCCTTTACCATTGTACTAAGTTCTGCATGAATATTCTCTACCATGTATTTAAGAGCTGGGAAAGTGTATTCTAGGTGGAGCTAGTATGGTGTCGTTTAACTGATTTGTCTGTTAGAGTTTCAGCAATTAAGTCGCAATAAATTTTAGGGAATGCTGTCATAATTGTGTCCATTTCAATTATGCTGCTAGTTTCCCTCACATGGTTTTATGTGAGCATGTGGCGTAGTGCCTAACTAAAAGCCATTTAGCTTATGTTTGGTATTTCTTATTGTGACTTGTCGAATCTGCCTTATAGAATATTTTTTTTGTAGTACCAAGCAGTTGAAAATATATGCAAATTATGCGGTGACTTCTTTAGTTAAACTTTCTTTGACACTGGAAATTTCCTCCCTGACGACACTCTGCGAAGCTGAACATGTATTGCATAATTTATCCATAGAAATTACTAGCAGATAGCTAGCTGACCGAATTTTCTGTAAAAGAGTGCATCTATGCGAGTACTTATCAAAGGACTGGTATATCTGACATTCTCACTTCAGGTTTTGTTGTTCTTTTTCTTTAAAAACAATATACAGAAGTCCTACCATTTTGTCTGTTGGTGATGTCACGTGATACTTTTTGATGAAATGATGCAGAGGGTGGCATGGGCTGTGGCGGCACTGGTGATGATGATCAATGGGTACCTGCTGTTGGAGTTCTTCTTCTCCGAGGTTAAGGGAATGCTGTTTGGTTCTGTTGTGATCAGCATCAGCGCCGCATATGTGGCATTCATCATTTACCTCATTCCGCGAGATGGATCGCTCTCAATGCTGTGGAAGAGCTTTGCCTGGTGACCCCTGCATCTTGGCTCTCTGCCCTGTTTATTAGACAAGTTTTGATTGATGAAAGATCTGCAGCGGTGCTAGAGTTTTCCTTCTCTGCGAATTCTGACAGACAGACTCGATCTTACAAAGATGATACGCAACTGGGGGTGAATTGAGTTCATTGGGGTGACCTATGAAGAAATCCAGAGTCGACCGAACTTTCCACATGGCGCTCTGATTTCATATGCAACCCGATGCAGGATGTCCTTCCTCCACTTGACCTGATCACGCCATCTCTTGAGACCTGCAACTGCGAGGCGATCTGTTTAATTTTGTATAGTCTGATTCACTTTTTAAGTTTCTTTAGAGCAAAGCTGGTTACTCATTCTTTTCTTTTCTTCTTTTCTTTATATGAGCTGTGAATCATAGCCAAATATCTTGACTTTTGCTCTTCAAGGTGATCTAAGAAAGGCGATATACTTGAAGATTTAGCCATTTCTGTGATGGACTGCATGGTATAATGGGAAGAAATACTGTCATCCCCTCCCTCAATGGGATGACGAAATTCTTTCACATATTCACTTGGCAGTTGAGTGATGGCTGAACCATCAATGTGGACGCCTCAGTTGGACGACGTTCTATCGTTTGGGGGCAGCTTGTTCTCGTTTACCTGCAATTTTTGTATTATAAAAATGGGGTCTAGGGTTTTTTAATTGGAATCTAATTTAGCCCCGAATCCTCAATTTGGGGTTAGGAAACAGCTCGAACGACACTGTTCAATATATTTTTTTAATGACATCGTTTCTTTAGTAATCCGGATGATTTAATATTAAATTAATGCCATGTGGGTAGTGAAATTGTCGATATTACTCAACTGAATATTTTTTTTTATATAAAAGTTATACTGCTTTAGTGATCAAGTGAAAAGTTGTGTTCCTAGAGTGAGCATCGTTAAAAAATTATAGCATTGTTAGTATCATTTTCAACGGAATCTATGTTTCTATCTACTGACATCCTTTTTTCAGGGTCGGTCTCTCTAACGTCTAATATTTTTACTTCTCTTGTGTACTTAATTTATATTTCTCTCTGTACCTTTTTCTACATTTTAATAAACACAATACCACTAAATCTTGTACCCAAGCAACTTTTGATTAGCGATAACATTTATATACGTAATCCATTAGGGAAATTATCCATTTAATACTAAATCTATTAGCTAAAAAGATTACATTATGATTTCTTGCAAAGATGTATGACTTAGATTGTTAAAATTTAGAAGTTATGATTGAATTGAAATCCTCGAGTTCAGGATCGATTGGACAATTTCCCTATAATCCATCCATTATATGTTTATCTTTGTTGTCTACATATTTACAGGAAGAAGATGGAATGACCTTCACTTCGGACGTACTTATCGCAATATGGCCCACGAAATATGCATTATCAATTTTCTTTACGCTGATGACATATGCTCTAATTTCCCTTTTTAAATTAGCTTGCAATCACGTATAATTTTGACTGTAAATTTCCATGTAAATTAGCCTCAAAGTCGTTTTATGTATACTTAAACCTTATCTTGAAGTTTATTTATGTGAAATAAATATATTTTTCTTCTAAAAAATTCACAAATTCCATCTTTAGCTTCGAATTTTCTTCAATAGTACATATCTGTGAAAAAATAATTTTAGTATGAGTATGAATAAGATGTTTCACCATCTTTCCACGACAGTACTAATGTCCACACTGTGAGCACAGCACAAGAAAAAATCCACGTCGCGATCGCCACGGCATAGACAAATCCCCGTTGACCATCAAAATTTGGAAATAACGCAAAATTTAAAAGCTAGTCTAATCTTTAAAATCAGTTTGTTTCTATCTTTAATACAATGAAATTAAAATTTAGAAATCCGAACCCACCAAGCTATTTGATAATACTGTCCTTCAATGAGAGCAATCTTTCCTCTTCTGTTTTCGAACCAATTCGAGACACATCCTATTAAGACTTTTCTTTTTCCTTCCATCAACAATTTCGTTTGTGTATCTAGTAGGCTTCAATTATATGATGAGCGAGAGAAATATAAAGAAGGGTGCGTCCAATTATATAATATCGATAGTCAACCAATCCGTAAAATGTGATAAACTTATTTTACGAAAATCAATTTAATCTTGAAAACTTTTCAATTACATCGAAATTTAATCTTAAATATTTTCGACGATTTGTCAATTAAGCCGCACGGAATCGAGGATCATGATCACATGGTGTAGATAAACTGAATCTAGGCGAGATATTTCCATTCATCCCTTTCAAAAAAAATAAAATCTTGTTATCATCCTGTCTTCGATCGGTGCCAAATTTGAAAAATAAAAAAGAAGTCCAAAGAAGAAGAAAATTCTCCGTTGGTCAACCAAGTGGGTTGGGGCCCTCTCGCTCTCTCTCTCTCTCTTCCAGCTCTTCCGCGAAACCTATAAATTCTGGTTCGAAAAAAGAAGAAACCAAGAGAGAGAAACCCGTTCTCGTCAACCCTATCTATCTCTCTCTCTCTCTCGGGCTCGAATCAGTCAAATCTTGGAAGGAACGATTCTCTCTCTTCTCGAGTCGTCGAGCGGCTTTCCTTTTCGGTCTCGGCTTTCCTTCGTCCCGTCCCTTTTCCACCCGAACGATATCCTCCCGTCCCCCATCAAGATTCATCCCCAAGCCACCTGATCCTTCCCCTATAAATCCCATAAATCCCCCGCACTTTCCTTGAGCTCACCCCAAAACCCCAAATCTTTTTTGTTTCTCGTCTCTCTTCTTTTTCTTCCCTAAAGCCGAATCCGTCTACGTGACCGCCGTGACTCGCCTCCCCTTCCTGACCATGGAAAACGCTGGCAACGATCGATCTTTCGGGGCGACTGTCTTTGCGGCCCCGGCGGTCTCCGACCTTGCGGGCGGCGGCGGCGGCGGAGGCTTCGCAGGCCCTCACGCTTCGTTGTTGCTGCAAAACCCTACTCTCGGCACCCGCGGCAATGCCCAGTCCCTCGAGGATGTTTTTCGCGGCCTCCGGCTCTCGCCCCCGAATCAGCAGTCTTCTCATCCGGAATTCGCTGGTGATGTTCTTGACGCGTACCCACGTGCGTCCCCCGCTAATGTCTCCGGTGTCGGTGTTTCTAGGACTGATGGTTATGATGTGAGTCGTCAAAGCGCAGATTCGATCGGCTCGGGCGAGAATGTATTTAGGTTCAGCTATGGTCCTTCTGTTAACGTCGATTCTTTGAGCAATCACTCTCCTGCATTGATCGGTGGTGGCTGGTTTCAGACCGATCCCAATGTCTTTGCCATGGCTGGTTCGAGGGAGAGACTGTCTGTCGAGAATCTCCGGTCTCTGCCCGCCTTGGGCCGAGGCGGTTCTTATTCAAGATTCTCGAGGCCGGACGTGAGTGACAGTAGGCTTTTCGATGCACACCGGACGCCGGTTTCCTCAGCAGCGATGAACAGCTTGCGCCGAAACATACTGTTGTCTACGAGGAATGGCTCTCGCGCGTTGCCCAGGACCAGGGAACCTTTCGACAAGGAGAAAGTAGATAGGATTTTCGTTCAGATAATCGACCGCGTCGGTGGCTTTATGGTTCATCAGACTTGGAACCATGTGATCCAGAGTCTCGTGGAGGTCTGCGACGATGTGCAGAGGACTATGATCCTAGAGAAGGTGACCCTTCAGGAGCCTTTACTAGTCCAGATTTGTCTCGACTCCTATGGGTGGGTTCATCTTTTCCTGCTCCTCTTTTTTTCCAACGAGATTGCTGCATTAGCTGCTGATCCTTATGTAAGCACTGCGCTTTTTGCAGAATCCACGCCGTGAAGAAACTGCTGGACCACGTTACGACGCCGTATCAGATGAAGCTGGTCGTAGACGCTTTGTTGCCCGGCGTGGTCTCGCTGGCACTGGAGAGGAATGGTGTTATTGAGCATTGCTTGCAGAACTTCCCTCATGAGTATACAGAGGTAATGTCTGCAAGTTATATTGCTTTAGTTTGCAGGATTGCTTAGATAAATTTTTAGTGTCTTTTGCTACTTTCTGAGATGCCTTGAATTCTTGGTTGAGTGCTTGAAATTTCTTGTTTTGTGTTATTCCTCCTGCCTAGGCACAAGGTTTTTCATTAGAATTAGAAACTGTACAAGTAATGTAATGTAATATGTAGCATATTATGTATTCACGCATTTTCTACAACCCTAGCTAGAGCATGTATTCCAGGTATGAAAAAATAATTTTAATATATTAAAATTTTTTTAAAAATAAAAATCTTTCAAAAGAGGGGGGTCCATACCCCATGCGTGTTCTTTCTTATGTAAGGTAACATGCGCGCAGAAAAGAAATAGGTTCTGTAAATTACTTTAGTACTTATGCTACCTAAAATTTATTTAATATTGAATCTATTAATTTAATCAAATTTATACCATAATTAAACTGTAAATATTAATTTGGCTGCTTGACACCCGGGTCAATATCAAACTGTCATTTTTTTTCCCAATTATCTATTTGTATATTATATTAATTCGAATCTGATTTGTTCCTTTTACTGGCATGTCGGTATACTAGCGATCTTCACTCTTTTCTGCCATTTGTTAGAATTGTTAATTGAGACCATATATAATCTATTGAAGATCAAAGTACGCGATTCTATGTGCATGAACATGATGTGGTTGCTTCAAATCCTGTTTGCAGCCCTTTATGGTGGAGCTGGCGAATAATTGCTACCACATTGCAACCAATCAAAACGGGTGTTGCACGCTGCAAGCTTGCATTGACTATTCCAACGGAGCGAGTCGCGAGCACCTCTTGGTCGAGCTAACATCATATTCCCTGCAATTAGCACAAGACGAATACGGGTTTGCTTCCGTTTCAATTGTCCTCTGGCTTTCGTTTCATTTCTGTTTAGGTTTCTCAAACGTTTCATTTCTTCTTGCCTTCAGCAATTATGTGGTGCAAAGTTTGCTCAGTTTGATGATGCCGGGTGTTACCAACAAGGTTTTAGAAGTGCTTCGAGGGAGTTTTCTCCCTTTGTCAACTAACAAGTATGCTTCTCATGTGGTCGAGAAATGTTTCAATACCCTCGGAGAAGCGCAGTCTAGACAGATTGCACTGGAGTTGACAATGAGCTCGAGTTGTCCAAAACTTTTCACCGATAAGTTCGGAAACTATGTTACACAAAAGTTGCTGGAAGTAGCACAGCAGGTTAGATCCGACCTATAATTTTACCCTTCAAACATTCTTTTTATATTCATTATGCATACTTAGGCTTGAAGCCCATCATGTTTCCATGCTCAGTTTTGGGGGCGTATCTTCAGCTATCTGGAGGCTCTGATTCAAGAGCGTGAGACCCAGCTTGCAAATAATCCTTACGGTAAAAATGTATTGGCCAAGCTTAGGGAGTTGCAGAGGCGCAAGCGTGGTGTATGATTGTGTCCAATACAAGATTTGGAAACTCTTAACTCAGAGTATAGCATGTGCAGGCGCAATATTGTAGGGTGTAGAAGTTTGTTCCCATTAGCAAAAGGCCTTTTGTTGTCTTGTCGCCATCGGATTTGGAGTCGAAGACATGTTTTGTGAATTTATATTAGTAGTTTTTGCGGTGATTGCAGGTGTAGTTTGTGTTTACCGACTCTGCGATTTTGCATCATTTTTTTGTTTTATATATAAAAATATAGTTGGTTTTATTTTTATTTTTTTGAGTTATGCTGATTTTAATTCATGCCATACAAAGTTGAGCATGTCTTAAACCTTGCAAAAAATCACTACTAGATTATTTTATATATATAATATAGTTGACGTTTTCTTTTGAGTTATGCTGATTTTTATTCATGCTATACAAAGTTGAGCATGTCTTAAACCTTGCAAAAAATCACTATTAGACTGGTTCGAGCACGTTCTCAATTTCGTTTTGGCCAGTGAATATTGATTGTTACTTGATTCTATTAAAATAAAGTCTTTTGGTCAGTGAATATTGATTGTTACTTGATTCTGTTAAAATAAGGTCTTATTGCACTTCGCTTTTTCTGTGTCCATTTATCTTGTTATTTTACTGATTTTTATTTTAAGTCTTGAATACAGAAGTTTTCAAGACGTGTGATTAGAAAATTTCACCATTCCATAATATTGTATTTGAGCCGCACATGATTTTTTGTACATTGTAAAACGTATGAAACAGGAGTATTCAATGTAATGTCAATTGGTTGATGTACGGACTCGATGATCCCTTCCTTGTCAGTAGATTTCTGAAAAGGTAGGTAGGTGTAAAAAAATATCAATTAAAAAAATTAACGATCACCTGATTTTCCGGTAATTTGATGAAAACTTGCACCAACTTTTTCACAATTTCTGAATAACCAACCAACCTTTTCTTTTAGAATCTTTTACCAACTTTTATTTATCTTTCTGACCAAAGCCTTGAATTTATTAATCATATATGAATTTATCAGTCTTTATTCAAGTGGCTTACCAATATTTTTGTTGATGAAATTGCCAACACCATATTATTGTTATAAATTTTCACTTGTTGTACCATGTAAGACGGCCAACATCCACATCAACGATATTCAGCTATAGTCAGATTAACTTAGTTAGTAAAATGTAAAAAGATTGAGAACTCAATTGACACAATTAAAATGTTTAAACTGAATTGAAAAAATAGTAGCGATCTTTACATCTTTTCTTCCATTTGTTAGAATTGTATTTTTAATTGAGCACACTATATATTAACTCTTGAAGATGAAAGTACGCCGTTCTATAGTACATGAACATCAAAAAAATCTTGCCTTTTTCTTATGCCATAAGTGATGGGGAATTGCTTGAAATAGACTGAACATCACGTAGGAGCCATTAGAATTGTTAATCGGATTCATCGATGTGATCTCCACATCTAATTTGCAATAGTGGAGTTGGCAAATAATTGCTATCACATTGCAACCAATCAAAACAAGTGTTGCAGACAAGCTTGCATCAATTATTCCGACAGAGCTAGTCGAGAGCACCTCTTGTCCGAGCCAACATCATATTTCCTACCATTAGTGCAAGAAAAATACGGGTTTGCTTCCATTTCAATCATCCTCTTGCTTGCATTCCATTTCATGAATGTTCAAGTTTCTCAAACATTTGTTTTCTCTGTTCCTCCAGCACCTATGTGGTGCAGAGTTTATTGAGTTTGATGATGTCGGGAGTTACAATAAGGTTTTGGAAATGTGTCACGCCCCGAACCTCGAGCGCGCGCACGTCCTCGGTGGTCGATAAAATTGCGATGTTCCTAGGACGCGTCGCCGACCCAAATCGATTCATGCACAAGCGGAAGTGAAACAAACAATCCCTAGACAACACAAACATGGGATAGAAAAGCAGGACAGTCAAATTCACAAACCACACACTTTTATAAACAAACTAGTTTATACACAAAAGTCTATAAACAAAAGAGACTACCAAGCTAACCCTATCTACTTGGGATCCGGGTCTATCACGACCTCGTCAGGGACATCGAGATCTAAAGGGTCAGCCACTCCTACTGCAGGCTCCTCCACCTTGGGCACCTGGTTCGCTTCGATATCAGCTATGATATCGGCGTCCACGACAGGATCGAGAATATCCACATACTCGTCTCAACGGCAGGTCCATCGAAGCCATCTAAGGGGCCCTCTCGAACACTGTTGGACCCATGACAAAACCAAACCTTGAATCAATGACGTACCAACTGAGGTAGGCCCTCATCGACCCAAATGGTCGTAAATATGAGCTCATGGGTCCAGTCAAGGGTCCCGTGGATAGCGAAAACGGTATGCTCGGTCTCAACCTCTCGTGGCCACCCAAAACGGACGTGGCGCACCTCTATCTAAGGACCTATAAAATGTTAAACCATGACGGGGTGAGACAATATCTCAGTGAGTTCGCGCCTTAAACCTCGATTAGAAAGGTAATGCACCTAGAGGTAGTCTAACCACACATCACAGAAGACTCACCTCGCCTCAGCACCTTCCTGCACGTCAGTACAGTTCATATAACAGATGCATATAGTAAATGCACATATAAATTGGAACGTCTCACTCATAGCTCAATCAATCACAGGAGTCCCGATGATAAGGCCAAATCGTTATGACACGTCCCATTCCGTGTCACACGATTTTGTCCCATAATCAGGCACGGTTAAATCACTCAATCATGTGTTCCAATTGATTATTGCCCCACGAGCACGGCCTACTCGACATTCGGCGGTCTTCCGGCATAGCCGGTGTCGTCTCATCCCTTGAGCACGGCAACGTTTACCTCTAGACGGCAATCCTGAATGAGCATCGGTCCAGCCTCTACCGCAATCCGACATCTGTTGTCAGGGGCATTCCATATAGGAGCATCATCCGCTCGACGCACATCGGGGACGGGTTCTCATAACCATCACACAACCATCCAATCCTAGCCAAAGACATTGTGCTTTGCACTCAAATGTCTTAATTAAAATAATGTGTTTAGCCTATTTTCTTCGTATTAAAAACACTTGGTAAAATAATCGTGTGTGGATGTAAGGTCAGATCGAATCACAAAAATTGATATCCTTCCTTTTAAAATCCCACTATTTGATATAGTATTTAAAAACACTTTCGGCGTCAAAACCCGACACCGGGTATTTTCTGATTAAATACCAAAATTTCATAATTTTGAAATAATAACTAAAAATAAACAATCATCACTCAATTGCACAAATTAACACTCAATTGCATAAACTGCTTACACCACGACAATCAGCACGAAATTCTGACGACCAACTATCCCAGTATAATTTTCGGAAAATAATAAATAATTAAATAAATTACAAAATTAAATAAATAAAAATCAAAATAATTCAATAAATCACTAATTAAGCTTTAAATACTAATCTAACCACCTAATTGGACCTAGAAAAATAATGCACTATGCTAATTAAATCATGCAATCTAATTAACCCTTAACTAATCTAATCTAACCACCTAATTAGCCTAATTGACCAACTAAACTACTAATTACACTAAAATAACCCCTTAAACCAATTTTAAGCTAAGCTAAGCATCCACTAAGCATAATTAACCCCATAAGCAAGGTTTAGCAAGTAAACTCACTGGATTTGTGAGCCGATGAGTTCACGGCAATGGCGACGCGGAGGTGAGCGAGACTCAAGCCTACGGCGACACCTAACAAGGTCCGAAGGGCTCGGAAATGGGCCATGAAGCTCACAGCCCACTGTGAGTTTCGGTTCTAAGCTGGGCCGAAAAGAGCTGTACTGAAGGGACTAGGATGGGCTGGCTGGTGGCAGACGGCAACAATGGCTTGGACGGGTGGCGGAGGGGCTCGACGGCGACGGTAGGCGGCTGAAGCAGCTCAGGCGGACAGCAACATGGGCTGCTAGGGCACGAACAGAGGGCTCTAGACGGCGGGGACGCGCGGGACGTGGGACGGCGTGCAGGCGCGGTCGAACGACTTCGGCAGGCTCGGGCAATGGACAACTGCAGCATAATTCTATTGACACACATTTAAAAAATGAACTATATTAGATTAGTCGATAAATAAGTATACCTAACACTATCTATTGTTTCTTACTTAACCAACTCTTTTGCTCTCAAATAATGCATACTTTTGCTTAATAGGACATTAGTTTTGAAGTTTGGTCTCAAATAAATATAACTATCGGATGCTAGGCATATATCTCCAAAAGATTTATGCTTATGCACCCTGCGCCCGTTACACGGAGTGGAGATCTTAGTTTGATGAAGGGAGGACTGACGTTGAACCATTATTGACCGATGTCTCTATCGACAGGAGGATGGCGAGGCAACATGATTGCGTAAGAAAGAGACTGCGAAGAGCGAAGTAGTTCATTCGAACTTAGTTAGGAATGACAAATTGTTCAACAGCAATTGCTTGTAAGCTACCATGTGTAAACGCCAATTTAAAAAAAGAAGAAAAAATCGCTAGGTTGGTGTGGACTTGGTATTTACCGAACATTGGCCCCACAAAAGTCACTCGATGAGGATATGCTTTATCATTGACACGATAGATTACTATATCGCGATTACTTTTAGTTTGGTTATTTTTCCATTTTGGGTAGTGCTCATTTAAGTGTTTGAGACGGACGATTATCACTTTGAGTACTAATCACACCTTATGATCTATCCATTGAATTGCATATGTCATGTGCCGATTTTATCTGCTCTGCACATTCGTCCATGGTTTTCCCCGAAATGTCTCTAATATATCCGATGCTTGCTTCCGTAAGGATGCAAGGCCAATAATCTGAGGAAGGTAAGCAGCCAATTATTCTTCATTCGTTCTACAATAAACACAATAACAGTGACAATACCGACAAAAAATGAAAACATCAATACACAACACGTTTTTACACAGAATCATCACCAACACCTCAGACTGAAGTACCCACGACTGCATAGCTATAGACGCATCAAAGTACCACATAGGCCGCCCTAGTTAACGAGAATAAGGACCGCATTAAGGGCACTTGGGCTCTCCCTTGGAGTTCTTCATGTCCCGGTAACAAGGGCACTCGTCCTTGTGGCCGTACGTCCCGGACGGGACGCACTGACATTTTTCACAGCAAATCCCGCAGTACTGCAAGCACCGGTCCATCCTTCCCGCCTTCGAGCACCTCACCGCACACTTGGAGTCGCAAAGGCCTTCAAAACACACAAAGCCGACACCAAGCGTGCGTTCAGTGTATCAGAATATCAACAAGACCATCTTAAAGAGAATACTGAAACGCCCGCGAGGGATTTGAGTTAGAGAGAGCTTTACTTGAACCAGCCATGGCGGCGTCGAAGAAGGCGGAGCTGAGGAGAAGAGCCACCAGGAGAAAAGTTGCAAAAGCAAACTTCTTCATCTTCTCAAATGTATTGTTACTATAAAAGTGGCGTGTATCTATGTGCGTGTAAGATCAGAGAGCCCACCAGAGAGCAACTGGCAAAAGAAAAGAGATAGAGTCTTGTGGTTGATGGGTGGGAAGTGGTAACAGAATGGGCGAGGGGAGGGTATTTATACAGGGAGAGACGGGGCGTGAAGGGGAATAAAGCCTACAGAGCAAACGATGCGTTCCATGTCAGAATCATCATTACGAGACACCTAGATAAAAACGTAATCGATAGACAAGGGGTGGATCCTAGAAAAGGTTAATCCTCGTGTGGGTATTATGCCGGAGCTCTAGATTTGTTTAATGATCTTATCTTGGCGAAAGACTAAGCCTTCATGATAATCTCGCGATAGATGTTTACTAGGTTGTTTCTGGCGAAGGTGAAAGGCGACACGTGGTTGGATGTGAACGACAAAAAGCCTGCGCTCCCGGCGTTGGAAACGCTGTTTGCTGAGAACGTTGTAAAAAGCAATGAATCGAGGAAGAAAGACAGCGAGAGAAATGGGAACGGCCTAACTTGTTACTGAATGCACTTCGCCGTCTGGAGAAAATTCTTGAAGGAATGTTTTGACTTTCCAACTACGTGGAGCCTGGTGATCCGTCCATCTCAGGGAGTTCTCATCTGTCAAAAGCCATCGAAGCCATTTCGTAAAAGCTAACGAGCTGGTCATCATCGTCATCATCATGCAGGGAAGGGAACGATTTGAAGGTTACGAGAAGCTTCTCGGCCGTCGTTTACGTAGCTTCTTGCTTTAGTTTATTGTTGCTTTTACACTAATAATGTAACCCCTTCTCTTCTGCTTTTCTTTTTCCCTGTTGTCACGGATTTAAAAAAGGTTGGCAATGCGAGGGAAAGAAAAATTAGTGAAGCGTCACCGGCTCCCCCGTGTCCTATCTTGTTTTTCTTTGAATGATCTTGTAAATGATCACCAAAGTTGACTTTGACTTGTACCAAACCCTAAAATAAAATGGCTTTGGTTTCCTAATATGTACTTACAATATAGCATAAGTCAATAAACTAATCATTGAAAAGATCACCATGAATTTTTTTCTGGGGGAGTTCCTTAACGTGACATATGTTGTATTGCTTAGCTTGCATAGAATACGTACGTGATCACCTCTTCTGCGCTAGTAAAGCTCGCATTTCTTAGCTTAAAAGCATATCCCACCAAATTAACACCCATGAAGACAAGAAGAATTGCCGGTTGCTTTTAACGTCGCAAACCGTGTTTAAAGCGCGATCATTGGTGGGATCCTGGAATAGAATACAAAACCAGCAGTCCAGCTGTAGGAACCACTACTTGCTAGCTGGGCTTGGCCCATTCATGGAAAACAACGTCATTATTATCGGCAAATTAGGAAAAGTATTTATTCCATGGAGGATGGGGACGGTTGTAGTGGTGGTATATACTCCCCCTAAAAATTGACTGGCTAGGCCAGCCGAGCACCCGTTGTCTTTTGGTAACTCAAGTCGATGGGGTATGGAACGTGAAGAGGGCCTTGATGTTTGGCAGGTTGAGATGAAAATGGCAAGCAAACTTTAATCAAACCTTTGACATAGGGTGTGAGAATATGTGCATGTTTGGCCCCGTCCCCTGCCGATTTTGACTATGCCAATGTCCTGCGACTTCGGTGGACGGTTCTGCCACTTTGAGGACGAATTGGGTCGCTTCACCTACAGCTGTTGCGAGCCTTTCCTTGGAAAGGAAGATCTCAGCTAAGATATGGAATAATATAATGGGTCTTCTTACCTCCAAATTCGTGCTCTCTCTCTCTCTCTCCCCCCACCATGGCCCCCTAGGCATCTCTAGGCAATACCTGCAACTTTCTTGGGTGCATCCTCTAGGCATCTCTCGTGGGCTACTTAGAATTTGGAGAGTTTTGATTTTGACTTCCCAAGTTATAAAGAACGATACCTATGACATCATTGACATGTGACTTGTAAGGGAGAAAAATATTTGAACCAAGAAAACCACCCTTGGAATCACGAGTTTTTGTTTTTTATTCTCACTTTTGTGCGTGCCCGTGATGGGTTAGGCCGAGCCCATAATTGGCAGCCCTATCTAAGTCCAAAAATGTATCCCTTTGTTTACACGATATCCCCGCTTCGTGTATCCCACATATCTCTAGCAAACATAATTTGCAAGCATTTTATCAAGAATCAGAATTTTTTCCTCTAGTAAACATATTTGAAAAAAAAAATATCGAGATTGAAAGTTGCTTTTGAGTTTGCTTTACAACATTCGAACATTAAACATGTGTATCTCTAAATATATATAGTGAGGGCATTCAAGGCTCTTGCTCATATTTAACCTTAGATGGATTTTACCACCCAAGGCTATCTTAGGTCCTCGCCGGCCATTGCCTAAGGCCAGTGACAAGTGGAAGGAAAGAAAAAAAAAGAGAAAAGGGAAAAAAATTTTATAAAATCTATTTTCATTAGTATCGATCATGTCAAGTAAGATAACTAACGGATTAAACCGCAACGTCGGCAATTTTTCCCAAATTAGCCGGAATGACTAAATTGAAAAAACACTCAAAATTTTAAAATTAAATTGGCATAATTAAAAGATTAAAACCTAAATTGACTACCTTATATAAATTTAGGAATTTTTAGACAATTTTCCATCTTTGTATCAAAAGGAAGAAAAATAATTTATATCCATCGTAGAGTTTGGGCTATGTATTTATACTTATTTAAACATCTATCCACCATGATTTCACTTGAATAGTTTGATCTTTTCACATTTTTCTTCAAAATTGCATATTGGGGGCCGAAGCTCTAGTTACACCTTCTTTTCACTTCCAAACTCACATGATTATTTCAAAGGAAATTTTCGAGAAAAGTTTTGATCCACTAGATATGAGATAAATATGCAATTGATGTTAACTGCTCTTTGCATGGTAGAAGTAGAGCAACAAGAAGTTTCCCTTTATTTTCGTTTTTGTGTTTATCTTTATTTATTATGTAATTGTTTAATGTTCGACCATACTTCTGGCGAAAAATTTTTTTAAGTATCTTGGTCCATTTTTTTCCTCATTTTGGAGGAAAAAGATAAGATTGCTTTTTCTACCAAAAAGAAACAGGAAAGGAAACATTACAAAGCAGATTTAAATAAAAAAAAAAAAAAGGTCGTTTATAATTCAGGAATGGTCATTTAATGTATTTTATAATTCAGGAATGAAAAGAGAAAAACGTCAAAAAGCTAATGTATAGATTTTTTTGTTTTTTATGAATTTGCATATTCAACTCAATCACGAGAAAGAAAAGGAAAAACGTGGGGGAAAAAAATCATATGCAAAACTTGTCAAGTTCTTTTTCTGTTTTTTGTTTTTAATGTAGCACTAAACCTTATCTTTTTTTCCCTCCGCCGGCTCTTCAGATTTATCTTGATGGGTCAAGTTAAACCCAAAGGGAACGCCCGATTTATCTTGAGGGTCAAGTTAAACCCAATGGGAACGCCCGATCTGTTCCGCTTCTCTTTACGTTACGCGTCGAATTGTTTAATCATGCATTTCATTAAGTGTCAAAAGGGGTGGTATTGCAAGGAGAGCGTCATGATAAGATGAAGATGCCATGTTTGTTCTCCATTAATGTCAATGAATGCAATCCCCCCAGCAACAATCGATGACACCCCGATTTTCTCTGCCGCGTGCTCCCTCGCCCTCGTTCGCATGCTGATCCTTTAGCCACGAATCCCATCATTTCATCTCCGCCCCCTCCCCAGCATGGAGCCTATCTCTTCTGTCACAATGATTATCGTTTAAATCAAATATTATCTTCTCAAGCTCTTAACATACCGACTTATTTGCGACAACATATTCAACATAAATCTCAAAACCTCCTGAGATTTGCTCAAAGCGTATCTCTCGTCTGGATATTCTTTTTCAGCTACTCTCTAAAACTCACATATAGTGAAATCATCAATCCCGAATGGTTCGAATGCGGAGTAATCGAGTAATCAAAGAAACCATCCGAGCATATACGCCATTACGTTAGTAATTTACTTCAGATACAGGCGACGACAGCTCCAAGCTAAATTTTGCTTAACGAGGAGAAAATACACCTTAAAATAAATAAAATAACCAGGGGCCGGGCCACACGAAACGATATTTAAATTCGAGAAATGAAAAGACTGTGGGCTTTTTTTTTTTTTTTTTTTGGCAGGGACCGAAAAACTATGATTGGTCCGTGCAGGTGTGTGTCGAAAGGCAGAAATATGTCCGTTTGCCAAGTCTCTCTGTTTCTTTGCTTATCTTCCTCGCTTCCGCTCTCCTCTGCCCGGCGCCGGCCTCCCGCAAAGACGCCGACTTCCTCCTCCTGAACCGAAGCGACTTCCCTCCGTCGCTACTTCCGACGGAACTGAGTCTTGGGTCGGCGGCAGTTCGGCGAGAAATGGAGAGAAGGGCGGGGTTCTTCTCGTCCCTCAAGACCGAGGTGGTGCGAGGCCTGTCGCCGGCGAGGTCGCGGCCGAGGGCCAAGAGCCTGTCGCCGCCGCCGGCGGCGAGGGCCGGGAGCGAGTCACCCAAGTCCCGCTCCCCGTCCCACCGGGGCAGGAGGAGCCGCCGCGCGAGGCGGCGCCCCGAGGCGTGGGTCGCGAGGTACGCGGAGGCCCTGTCGCCCTTGGAGGAAGGGCCCGACCCGGACGGGGCGGAGGGTCTGGGTGCGAGGATGGAAGGGCGGTGGGGCCAGTGGATGAAGGGCCAGCGTCAGCACTCCGTGTCTTCGTCTTCGTCGTCGTCGTCGTCGTCGTCTTCCGGCGGGCGCGATAAGGGGTCGCATCTGAGGTTGTTGCTCGGGGTGCTGGGTGCGCCGCTCGCGCCTGTGCACGTGAATGCCGGCGAGCCTCTGCCTTACCTAAGCGTCAAAGACACCCCCATTGTTAGTCCCTCTCTTTCTCTCATCATGGTACTTAGATGTACAATTTTTGTGCTTGTTTTATTACTGCTCCTCCTTTGTCTTGCTCTCTTCCTGTTGTGTCCTGTCTAAGTTGTAAGTTTTGTCTTGAAGTGGCTACGCACCTGGCGATACTCGTTGCAGGTGGTGGACTGGAGGATTGAGTTGTTTAAGATACGTTTATGCTCGTGACTTGCTACTTCGTCTTTAGGTTCATAGCTATAAAGTTCTTTGTTTCTTTGGTTGGATATTGAACTTTTTTTATCCAATTTGGACTGAGAAGCTCTGGTCTGGCTTAATGTGGTCGATGTTCAGAAGGTCAATTAGAATAGTTCTGTTGCATGTTTTCACTGTACGTTTGACAAACACAGTGAATACGTCTCCGGAAAGTGAGCAAGACTTCTGAAATTATTTGATGGAAGTTCTCTGAAACCAAGTGGTACCGTGGAATTTATTTCTGGAACCGACGACTATAAACTTAGGCTATCATTTGGCTCAAGTCAAAGGAGAGCCTCTAAATGTGGTTGTTCCTTGCGGTAAATTTGGCAGGAAACTTCATCCGCTCACTACATACTGCAGCAGTATGCAGCAGCATCAGGGGCACAGAAGCTTCACTCTGCCATTAATAATGCTTATGCCATGGGGAGATTGAGGATGATAGCTTCTGAGTTTGAAACAGCGAACAAGGGTGCGAGGAGCAAGAATTCCTGCAAAGCCGCAGAGTCGGGTAGGTTTGTACTTTGGCAAATGAACCCGGACATGTGGTATGTGGAGCTCGCTCTTGGTGGTAGCAAAGTTCATGCCGGCTGCAATGGGAAGCTTGTGTGGAGGCACACCCCTTGGCTCGGTCCACATGCTGCAAAAGGGCCTGTTAGACCCTTACGACGAGCACTTCAGGTGAAATTCCATTACCAACTGACATCTTACGATCTTTTTAAAGTATGTTGGTTGGACCGTTGCTGAGCCATCATCTTTAAGTTTGTACGTTGAAGATTCATCTAGTTTGAATTGGCTTATCCTCCTTGCACGTGGCTGGCAAATTCACTGAGTCCATACTATAGAATTTGATCCCTAGTTAAGAGGTGCACAGGGGAGCTGGAAGATAAGAAACCGAGACTTAAGCACAAGTTAATGTACATATATACTCTAGCAAATTTTATCATTGACTTTTGAAGGCTTTAACAGTACTTTGCTATCTTCTTCTTCCAGGGCCTTGACCCAAAAACCACAGCAAGCATGTTTGCGTACGCAAGATGCGTAGGGGAGAAGAAAATTAACGGAGAAGATTGTTTTGTCCTCAAGCTCTGTGCAGATCCAACTACTCTAAAGGCCAGGTGTGAGGGGCCAACCGAGATTATACGGCATGTTCTCTTTGGCTATTTCAGCCAGAAAACCGGGCTCCTTGTTCACTTGGAAGACTCGCACTTAACCCGTATACAAAACAATGGAGGTGATCCAGTGTATTGGGAGACCACAATCAACTCGTTTCTTGATGACTACAGGCCTGTCGAGGGGATCATGATTGCGCATTCTGGGCGTTCGGTGGCAACACTTTTCAGGTTTGGAGAAACAGCGAGAAGCCAAACTAAGACTCGGATGGAGGAAGCTTGGACGATTGAGGAGGTGGCTTTCAACGTTCCAGGCCTGTCTGTCGACTGCTTCATCCCCCCTGCTGAGTTGAGATTCGCTTCTCTTGACAAAACGTGCGAATTGCCTCGTGTTCCTTGGGTGAGGAACGTTGTGCCTGCTGCTCGTGCCAGGGTTGCCGACCCAGAGAAATCCAGTGAGCTGTGACGGACACGCCCGAGAGAAACACTTTGTAGTAAGGAGAGTAATTGATGGCAGCGCTCAGAGCTGATTATAGTCATGTACGTAAGATTCTGGTAATTGCTGACAAATTTAGAAGGTGGGGCATATGGGAGTTTTGTCATTTTTAATTTACTCTAGTTTCCTTCAACTGTAAATAGAAGGGTAGTTCATAGCTTTTCCGGAGGACCCCAGGCTTCTTAAACTGGAATATTTTCCTCATTATTGGAGTAAGCAAGTTGCCAGCTTTGACCGACCAAAAAAAAAAAAAAAAAAAGTTGCCAGCTTTGATATGCTACATGTCATCGAATCTAGGCACTCACAACTGTGAAAACTGATTCTTGCGAATGGCAATGGCGTGAGTACCTGAAGAACTACATCAACGTATAAATTGCTTTGATTATAAAAAGTGCACATCCCAACTTCTGATGGATCTCCATTTGGCAATCTGGGTCTTTGCTTGCTGTTAGGTTCTGGCTAAATGACTAGTTCTAGGAAAACTTAGATAAGATTTTTGCGCCAATCATACGTATCGGATCAAAGGAGATGGTTACTGCAGCGGAGTTAATCGGCGCCACCAGATCACAACATCTCATCGAGCTAGCTACATGTCTAGCACTTGACAGAGTCTTCGTTTTAAGGGTCTGAGAAGAAATTGTATCATCGTGACATTGCCAATGCTTGGTAGCATTTGCATAGACGAATGCACTCACTGTCATGCCAAACGCTTGTTTTGGCGATGAACGCCGCGATAAATGCCTACATCCTCCAGAAAACCTCCTTGAGAAACTTCCTCCCTTTATCAACCAAATAAGAGGAAATTCAACTCACAAGATAACCTTCTAGTTCTGGCAAGGAACAGCTTTTAGCCAAAATAAGCACAGCAGATAGCGCAGGGCGCCGTTGATCCGAGCCTGAATGAGTTCGAGATCAAGCCTTGGCTCAGAATCTGTGCAGAAACACCACAACCTCGAGAACAAAGTCAAAACAGGAAAATGCATTGCTTCAGCTTTAATTTATTAGACCTTACTTGGGAACATCGACTGACCCCGGCACAATCTGTCCACAGATACAATCTTCAATAAGAGTACCCAGAAAAACAAGGAACAAATCGAGAATTCACTTCACTACGATACAAACGTTATCGATATCATCACTTCAATTTCAGGGCACGATCTTGTAACCCTTCACCTTGTCGATCCAGGACAGGAAGGAGTTCTTGGAGTTCCTGAACCCGAGGAAGCCGTGCTCCTTACTCTTGTTCATGGTGTCCAGCAACGCCGGCCCGTCGAACATCAAGTCCACGAACCACCACAGCCCGACCTCCTCCAGCTTGGTCTCCTGCAGTTGGTTCTCCCTCACGATCTCCTCCCACACCTTCTCCTTCCCCTTCATCGCCTCCGTCAGCCGAAGCCGCGGCCCGCCCTCGTCGAACCCGTACTCCTCGATCCCGAACTGCTCCGCCAGCACCTTCCAGAAGTGCTTCCACTTGAACACGTCGCCGTTGCTGCAGTTGAAGGCCTCGTTCCGGGCGTAGGGGTCGACCGCCGCCCAGATATGCTGCTCGGCGATGAGGTCGGCGTCGCCCGCGGTGGAGTAGCAGTCCCAGGCATCCTTGGTCCCCGGGAACATGAGCGGGACGCCCTCGTGCTTGCAGATGGCGGCGTAGGCGCAGAGGGAGCCGACGAGGTTCATGAGGCTGTAGGGGGAGAAGCCGAAGATGACGGGAGGACGGTGGACGGACCAGGAGACGTCGTCCTTCTTCGCGGTCTCCTCGAAGAGGATGTCCTCCAGAGTGTAATAGAAGTTGGGGGCGTCAAGCCGGGGAGGTCCTCCGTGAACGGCGGGTCGTGCGGGGTGACCTTGCCGTAGGCCTCGAAGGGGCCGAGGTAGTGCTTGGTCCCCGTCTGGAGGCAGACGTGGCGGAGGTTGGGGGCGTTGGGGACGAGCGCCTGGAGGGCGTTCCGGAACATGGCGCCGTTGACGCGGCAGTTCTCCACCTCCGACGAGAGGTTGGCCCAGGTGACGTAGAACACGTGGGTCACGTCGGTGAGGGGGAGAGCTTGGCCTGGGCGTCCGCCTCGTCGGCGAGGTCGCACTGGATGTACTCGATGGGGTGGTCGGCGTTCCACGCCGGGCGGGGGCGGCGCGCGACGCCGTAGACCTTCCAGGGCCCGCCGGGGGTGTCGGCGAGCGGCAGGATCTCGGCCAGGCTGTTGCCCACGATCCCGGTGACCCCGAGGATGAGCCCCACGCTCTGGAAGCCCTTGGGCCCCTCCTCCTCATCGATCCTCTTCTGCAAAAAACCCAACAACAAGATCACAAGACGGGGTCAAAACTCGATCGAATTCTCGAATTCACGCCCCGTGAACATCGTTCGGGAAGGAGAAAGATCTCACCTTTGCGGCGCCAATAGCTCCGGCCCACCACCAGCTCATCTTGGCTCCCTTCTTCGGGCAGATTGATTCGCTAGAGAGAGAGAGACAGAGGGGTGGGAATGAACGGTTATTCTGGGAAAGAAGATTGGGAGACGGTGAGGAGGCAAAGGGCCAGTAGATAAAGAACGGAAGCTACCAGTCGGTCTCGACCGGACCCAGAATGGTGTCGACACGATGAGTGTCGGACTCGAGCGGGCTTATTATATTCATCCGTTTTCTTTTGCGTGCGTGAATTTTGGGTTCCTTCCTTCGATACGAGTTTTCAACGCGACCGGTTTTCACCCGCGGCGAAAGCGAAAGCGAAACCGAGGGGTGGGTCGGTCCGGGTCTATCCTGAAATTCATTGTCTTTATTTTGGCTGGGTCTGATTCGGTGATAAGCAAATCTCGAGCCAGCCATTATGAGGATGTCGTCGAAATCTTGCTTCGTCATCTAAGGGCCTAAATAAAGTTTTAAGGCAGATCGCAAGTTTCGTTGGCGGACGTGTCAAATCTCTCCAGCGCTATCCTCTCCACCTCTCGACTCCACACTCCCTCCTCCTCCTCCTCCTCCTCTCTATCTGTATCGGGACGTGTTTAGCATGTCGAGGGGGTCAAGTTTGCCCCTTTCTGCACCCTTTCGCCATTGATTGGCCGGTCCATGATTGCTGATCAAATGGGTCCTTTTCCTTCTCGACCTTTCTGGCTGGAGGATTTTGGGTGAATGAATCGTTCTAAACGTGGATGAACAAGCAGCGCACCTGCTCCTCCCGATGGTTTTCGTTGGTGAAAAATCGTGTGTCGATGACGGGAGTTGGGGGGCCTCACTGCATTGATTAGATTTTGAATATTCAGGGACGGTTTGGCTGGATTTGCCCTTTTTGTATGACTAACTGAAGTTGACTTGGAATAGGCTGTTTGTTCGGTTCCTCTGTTCACGTTTCGACTATGCTGTCGGCCCAATGTTTTTGCGCGAGTTCTAGGCCCATGAGCCCACGGCGTGCGAGATGGTAACCGCAAACCCCACCACCACCGCGTCGGCGGTGGCCGCTCTGATCCCAGCTCGCGTCGTAGCTTTTCTTAGACAGCGTTGGAACGAGCGGCGATGGTGCTCACGAATTTCAATGGAGTTGGGGTCGGATTCGGTACGTGGAACCGTAGATTTGCCCGAATCTTTGTTTTCCGCCCTTTGCTTCCGTGAAAGCTTCTCTTTTTATCAGATGTGCAGAAGTGATCATCTATCTGATAGACGAATGGCTTTCGTATTGCTAAGATGTATGATTTTTTGTGGGTTTCTTTTTTCCTCTCAGGGTTCGGAGTCGGGTGCGGGTTCGGCGTCGGATGGGGTTTTGGAGGTCTGCTTCTGAAGTTGATTTTTGATTCAATTCAGTTCTTTGATTGTGCTATTGATCATGTGGGTTACACCCAGGAAATGTGGGTTTTTCTCTGTAGACAATTTGAATGCCTTAGCTTGTAAAATTTTTTGGGTTACTTTTTTTTGATCGAATGCTTGCCGTGTAGTTATTGCATCGCTATCAGCTTTTTTTCGAAGATGATACTCTTCGATTTGTTAGTTTTGTTCGGCATTGTGGAGATGCAATGAGTCTTACTCATCGAGCTGGCAACTAGCTCCAGAAGAGACTGAACACCTCCTGTGGCCTCCACAAGACATGATGAAGAAGCTTTCACTGCTAATCTCTGGAGCATGTCTTGCTTCCATTTTGATCTTCCTGCTTTGATTGCTGTTGTCATGTGTTCACGCTTTATGATCGACCCTGCTCAAGGGAAGCAATTGTGAATTTGAAAAATGACGGAAAACATAAGCTACAAATTTTATATCTTGCGCATGGCAATTATATCCTTTTCATCCATAATGAATGGAGAAAAATGATGTGGTGTCAGTTTACTGTATGTCGAATTGTCTACTCTAAATCTCATGTTCTGCGGTTTATTTGTCTGAAAAAATCAAGTTAAGCTCAGGTAGATCACAACCAAATTAACTGGACCTTATCATCAACTGCTGTCTCATGTGGATACAGCACTTGAACTTCTCTCTTAGAGAGCACTCTCATATGGCAATGCTTTATCTGGCTTCAAATAACCATATTAAAAATTCAGTTCTCTCATTTGCTGGTGAATCAACTCTCATGGATTGTGATTTGCCTATTAGGAAGAATAAGTAAAGAAATGCGTGGTTATAAGTTAGAGTTGAAAACTCTAGTATAATGCAAGCAAGGGCTTTCTTTTGCTATGTCATGCCTAACACTAAAGTTTTTCATTGTTCTGTTTGGGAATTGTGGACCTTCTATTTTCTAATTCTGTTTCATTGGAGATGCTTAGCAAAATCTGCCATGCTTTGCTCTTATAGGTTTTGTGCTGAAATTCACTTAGAGTACATGACATGAATCGCTGATATTCTTAGAGACGGGGGTGTCTGAGCTTCCATTTCAGATATGATGTAGGTGTGCAAATGATAGTTGTTTAGGTGCGATGAAGACATTCCTTACATTGTTATATACATTGTTTGATGCAGGCATGCCGTTAAACTTCCTGGGCCTTGGTGCAGGTAAATTTTAGGAAAACTTACAAGTAGTATTATGCTTTTAATTCATTGTTCACAGGTTGAAAATGTTGGCTATTGTCAAGCTAATTACGTTGGCCTTTTATTCGCATGCCCGTTCAAAGGTGGAGGCTGTGGAGTCGGATTAGGCCTTGGATGGGGATTTGGCACTGCCTTTGGAAGTCAGTATCGGTCATCCACATTAACATTCCAAGGCATAGAATTCTCAGGCAAGGATCAAGTTGCCAAAAAGGAGTTCAAAGATATAACCAAGTAGTTGTGAGAGTTCATGCTTTGGAGTACTTGCCGTTTCTGCGTATTTCACATGCTCTGCAAAATCCCATTGTATGTGCTCTTTACCCTAGTACAGGACACTATTTCATATGAATCTGGGAAGTTTGTGCAACTGAAAGAGCTCTTGGATTCTCCATTTTAATCATACAAAAGGCCGATAACTCCTTTTTTGTGTGGTCTTCATTTCTAATCCAGGAAGCTCATTGTAAATGAGAAAATGTATACATTGTAGGGATGCTTTTGCATGGTTTCAGTGAACTGAAAAGCATCTTTGCGAGATGTCAAATTATTGGAAACTTGTTGTACTACAACCTCCCACTTAGGATCAGTGAATGGACTTTATCCCCATCGAGAGATTGTTTTTCCCCATCCTCACCCTGATAAAGGTTAGGCAGTGCAGTAGATGGTTAATTAGTAAAAAGTGCCTAACTCAACAGATGGAAGAGCCCTTCTTTCATGATAAGAGATTCTGGCAGAAAATCAAGAAGCATTCTAGTGCTGGTTGTGCTTCTCCTGGAATTCTCTGGAAGAAGTGTCGGCGAAAGGCAAGTGCACATCATTTTTAGTTCATCCTCTCAGTCCGATCAGGGAATAGCAAATGCATTCTTGGCTACGCTGCAATAGAACACGCTATTTCTTGATGAAAGCGCTGCGAAGCACAGCCTGTTATACTTTCTCTCCTGGTTGATTCTTTGCGATTATTGCAGTCGAATTCTTAGCCGGGGAAATTCTTCTTACTGTCCAAAGTGAAGTGGTCCTCTTAACCTCTATGCTGAGTGGTTACGTTACGTTAGTGTCGACTGTTCTACTACTGTGTATGTGGGCAACTTCTTGTCTGCTAAGCGCTCAAACCCAAGTATTCATAGATTGCATTCGTGAAATCGCAAAGTAATGGATATATCAACTTCGCGTGATGTATAGGAGGCACCCGATGGTTGCATAGAACTGCTATTGAAGCACAACCGCCGTTCGTGGGTTTTCATCATGTTAACTTCACTTATATATCTGTGGAAAAGAAACCTAAACATGAGGACAAGGTCCCCAGGACAGAGGAGCTTTGTGCTCGGAGAAACCGGTTGTGGTTGTTTTGGTTGTGGGGTCTCTACTGCTGTTACAATTGACTGGGAAATATCGACACGAGATCGTCGCAGTTAAGGGAGCAGATACGCGTTTATTATCCCGCTAAAAATGTCGGCAACAATAGTAGCTTCTATATCCAAAGATCGGCTATAAAAGACTGCGAATCATTCCTTGTGTTTCAGTGTCTAGATTCACCACACACAAAGAGAACTGGGCTAAAGCAGGTTCGATGTGCTGTTGCAAAAACTTTGTTCATACGTTGTTCAGATTTTTAACCGTTCTTCTGAATTATATCTTGCTTCTTCGATGACTCGCCAAGCTATGGCTCTGTCTGCAAAATTTTTCATCGGCTTCGATCACTCTCGACACTCAAGCTCGTTGCAGATTGTGATCAATAGTGGACCGCTGTGTTAAATTGCGTTTGCTTTGTTTTCCGATATTTTTGCTGCAAACCGTTCATACTTCTGCACTTCACCAACGTGCTTTTTGTTTCATTAGTTAATTAACCAGTAGGATAGTACTGGGTGATTAAAATATCATTAAGGCAGTCTCTAGATAATCATTCTTTCATGATCGCGTATTCCTCGCCAGTACAGCGCAGCCGTGTCATCCGTTCATTAGGAAGACGTCATCATCAATCTGCGGGAGTGTCGCCTAGGACGGTAGCTACCTGCCAGGGAGATGATCCACGATGATTTCGAACAGTTTGGTCCTAGAAAGCGAGGCAACTACTTCTTCTCACCCAACATTCACGTGCCAACTACCCTCCCACGAAAGTCTTACAAATTACCTTGAGCTTCGTCGTTTGAGCGCACTGCATCTTTGCTCAGAACTCCCATCTTTCTCTGCAGGACCTGGAGTTACAGGAGATGGCTGAGAAAAGAGTCTTCACCCTCAAGCAAGTCGCCCAGCACAAGTCCAGGAAGGATTGCTGGTTCGTCATCAACGGCCGGGTAATTCCTGTCGTAATTCATCATATCTCATCCATCGAGTTCCTCCACCACGACCAATGTCTCTATGAATGGATTTTGGAAAAAAGAAAAAAACCTTTGTAGAACAGCTCTGGACATTGAGCCACAGACAGGATTTGGGTCGAAAGAGCTTCGGAATCTTTTTACCAAGCACCAAAGTTTCGGGTTTGCTGTTCGAAATTTTCGCCGACTCATCCTGTATCAATCCCATTTGTTCATCTCTCAACAGGTGCTTAATGTGACGAGCTTTCTGGAGGAACATCCAGGAGGAGAGGAGGTGCTGTTGGAGTTGGCAGGGCAAGATGCGAGCAAGGCTTTCGCGGACATCGGCCACAGCAAAGCGGCGCAGGGCATGCTCTTGAAGTACCAGGTGGGTGTCCTCGAAGGCCACACCGTCCAGGACCAGGATGCCGACAAGTCTGCTGCCCTGAGAGACGCCAAGAAGGAGGGCATGAGCGCTTTCGTCGTGAAGGATGGCCCGATTCAAAAGTACGCCGCCCTCGCCGAGTTCGTCGTCCCTCTCCTGGTCGCCGGATCCTACTTCGCCTACAGATACGTCACCGTTGTCGCGAGCCACGCGTGATTACCAGTTTTCAATTTGTCCCAAATTCTCAGTCCGACTCTGAACTATGTGTTTCCTGTAATTTGGCGTTGCTTTTCGGGAATAAAAGAGTGGCAAAACCCCCCTGGTTTGAAGAAGAACGTCGTTCAAAGCTTGTATAATATCATGTAAACATCGCCCCAATTCCCTAAAAAATCCCAAATTTTAAGTTTAATCTCAAATGTATAACTTTTTTTTTTTGTCTTAAAAAATCTCAAATTTTAATTCCAATGCAAAATCTGCCCCGAATTTTATTTTGTTTAAAAAATATATAACCAACTTTTGATATAGGTTCAGTCTTAACTTAACATGGCACTTCCACATCGATAATAAATATATATTGGCAAGACAACATAGAAAATTATCTTTAAAATAAAACCGTCTTAGGATATAAAGATTAAGGACGACTATCTACGATTTTTACACAAAGGGCTAATGGGGACAAATTAAGGATTAGAGTAAAAATTGATGATTTTCTTTTCGAAAAAAAAAAGGGTAAATTTGGGATTGGATCTAAAAATTGGGATTTTTTTTCTATGACAAAAGAAAAATTCAAGCAGAATTGGAACTAAATCAAAATTTTGACATTTTTTTAAGATAAAAAAATGAAACTAGACCTAAAGTTTAGGATCGTTTAGGAAATTAGCCTTTACAGATTCAGGAGAAATGGGGAAGAGGAGTTTTCCCAGCAGAGGACTAAAATTGCCTCAAAAGCTGGCGGATTACATGCTTCATGCATCATGAATGGCAGTGCCTATGGACCTAGCACTGGAAAGGGTCGGGACTAATCGGGTGCTCGTCATAATAATTTTAATTTGGGTTTTAGATGAGTTTAGGATTCAACGTAAGAAAGCGCCATGCTTCTCGAAATGGGTTTGAGCCCATTTAGCAGGAGCTCAAAATCCAGACGCAATTTGTAACGTTAATTGCGAGTCCTCGTTCTTTAAAAGAGATCAAATTAGTTATGTGATGACAAAAAATCTAGAAGTGAAAGCATAAGTTCCTCTCTTTATTGCGTATTTGATTCTCTACCATTTTTTTGTTCATTTCTAACTCTACCTGAAGTTCGGGACAAATTGAAGCCCAAATTCAGCGACCCTTTCGACTGTCTTTTGTCCTTTCATTGTGTTAGGTAGGTTTTGTGCACGGGATAAATCTACCACATGAACCAACCAAAAAAAAAAAAACCCACATGTCGCTCTCGATGAATGCAGCTAAACAAGTATGAGAAGAGGGTGGGATCAACACCCGATTTTAATTAAAAGAGCATGAAATAAAAAATTAAATATACGCTTCGTAACATGATTGACTTTATTTATCCTAACAAGATAAACTTTCCCATACAAGAAAAAAAATATCATAGAGAAATTGATGATTTCATTCACTAAAGGCCAGTGAATTCAGAAAAGGTGGACTGAATACAACGGTCCGTGACATTTTCAGTCTCATACAATGTTATTAACATCAAATAATAGAGGAAGCAAAACAATACAGAATGGAAAAACCAGTTTTTGGTTGCTGGAATGAAGCACTTCTTTTGGCTACATCTTCCGTCAATAGGCTGGCTTGTTGTACCGCCGGTTGGCTGATAGTCCATTCAAATGGTAATCGTCCCACACTTGTGAACCTTCTAACATTCAGTATAACCTTCCTCGCCCAGAGTTCGATGTCCAACCTGCTTCTGTAGGACCTACCTCCATCTTGAAACGCAAGATTGAGAGTCCTCGAGATAACCCATTGGCTCCTTCCAGTTTTCACGGTAGGGGTTCGTCTCTATTGTAAATTCGCATTTTGCATTACCCGGTTGACAATATGCGGCGAGATTCAGGCTTAAAGTATAACATTAGATTACTGTACAGATTACAATAACAAAGCCACAAAATCTACCCAGAGAATTAGAAACAACAGGATACGCTTTCCCAAGTCAGAACGCCACAATATCCCAGGATACAACACTTTCTAATCGTAACATTCTGTTACTCTTGCTAGAATTTACATTCTCTGTGGCAAAAACTCAAAAACTTTCTCAATCGTTGTAGAGACTGTGCAACATGCTCGGTGATCGGACTGGACTGGAGGTTGCTCACAGGAGTAAGCCTGCAAGGGCATCTAATGCGCTACCACGGACTAGACACTTGTCAGGTGGGACATAATTATCCACTTGGAAGGAAATGGAAAATCCAAGAAGCATCTTGTCTCTTGCATCATCCACTGCTGACATAAATAATCCGCAACTAGTCCTGACCATTCTAACAAGGACGTCCACGCCGAAATAAAGAAATTAAACCATAATTATGCCTCCGCCTTAGATTGCACGCAAAATGAGTAAAACTGCATAGAGCATAGACAGAATTAAGCGTCAGAAAGCATATAACAATTATTCCCCTTAAAAAGTAAAGACCATTACCATGCAATATGAATAACTAGTGACATGTCAAGTGAACTCAGAAAGTTATCACATTTATCCAGTTCTCAGGTTTGCCTAGTATCAGAATATTTGATGTCTACACTGGAATGTTTCTTAACAATTTCAAAGAATCCTATGAGCAAAATAGACAAATTGACCTCAAAGAAAATTATAATCAATCTGCAGCATTCGACATGACATGACCTTCCCATGCTCAACCCTTGAGAGAACGCATATGCACTCATAGTCATTAGTATAACATCAGGAGAAAAAATCTGCATAATTTCACTATCATATTTGCTTTATCAAGTGAAAACCCTTGAAAAACTTTTATTTTTGTCATCTCCAAACTAAAACTGAGTTGAGAAAATTTTTCCAACAAGAGAGGAAAATTCAAAATCTTAACAATTTAATCATGAATTTTGATAATTATTGTACCTTTTTTTCCTTTTCTCATTCACACTCATCGTCCTTCAGCACTGAGAAAACTGGATAAAATAACAGATGATACGACCCTAGGCAGTCCCTTCTTCGCAACACACACATGCACACTCAAGAAAAGAAGAAGAAAACCTTAAAAAAGAAAGAATATGCCTCCATGAAATTGCCAGGCAAGAACTAAAATATGTAATGAAGTGTTGGATCAAAGTAATTGGAAATGTACAACAGCAAATTGACGTGATAATATTGAAAGAACATAAGGTACTGCAGCATAGCATTTGATAGAAGACCATATCAATGGCCGGGCTGAGCCCAGTACCAACTTAAGTGTCCTCTGCCCGATCTCACCCATATTGCCAATCGGGCCAATTGGGCCTCCGCAGGCACAGTGGCTGCCCACCCATTGATCATCTATTTGACAGTCAACCCCGGTGATTTCTCTTATTTGGTTCGTTTCTTTCAAACTCTAGGCTTCAAAGTTCAAAACACAATAGCAAGAATAAAAGAACTCCACCACTGAAAATAAAAACAATATCAATGAACTTCCTATTCTTTTATAGCCATAATTTCTATTATTGCATCATAAGATCCTAGATTAGTTTATAAGGTTGAGTCATCTAATTAAAAAGGTTCGTCAACAAGAGTTGCTTTTAGAGTTCTCAGATACTGCTGATAATGCTATGTATATAGAGACCTGTCTACTAATTGATGTGACAAATCTTAACTGAAGGTTAAATATGGCCCACTTCTTTAAAGGCCCAGTTATAAGCCACCATATCGCTTAGTACATTAATTTAATAGACCAGCCTCAGCATACCTGGCTTTGCTAAGTTCTTATATTTGACAAAATAAATAATCAATTACTAATCTCTTTTTTACTTGTATTTATTTAGGATATAATGGCAATAATTCAGAAATATGAAATTAAATGAACCTATACATGTCGAAGATAAAGGTACGCAAACAAATCAGTTGTTAAATTCAACATACATACAGTTTGCAAAGCCAAACCAAACCAAATCAATTCAGGTGAGCACGATTTAATTGATGACAGTAATTCGGTTTGGTTCGGTTCAGGAGAAAGCCATACCAAATTCTTTTGTTTGATAGGGCTTATCCTCCAATAATTTGTTGCAAACATGCAATTTTGTGCAAAAGCTCAAGATCTAAGACCACATTTGACATGTTTAAAAAATTTTAGCAGCCGTGTGACGGAGCCCTAAAAATAATGACAAATAAAGCAATCTAAAAACTATGACTTGTCAACCAATTGGAATGAATCTGCTTGTTCTCTGCCATGAACATACTTTCAAATCTACATGAATATAATTTAAAAAAACTGCAGTTATCTGGTCAGCATGAAGGAGGAGGAAAAGTAGAAAATTGTCACATTAATATCTGACAATTCTCATGTGTAAGAACTTGACATTAAAGAAAACTGCTGTTATCCGGCCAGCATTAAGCAAAAAGAAAACACACACAAAAAAAGCTAGAAGTTCCATTCACATCAGGCAATTCTCATGTGAAAGAAGTTGCACAAAGTGTCCAAAAGTAAAACGTATTCATATCAAAGCAACTTCAAGTCATTTCAAGGGAACAGAGCCACTAAATAAACCGTTGGACAAATTCAGCAATGGCAAATCTATTCTATAAGTGACCCTAATAAACTTTGGACCCATACATAAAGACACAAATGGCAGTCCAGTCATAAAAAGTATCACCAAAAGTGGAGCCAACTCACCAATCAAGCAGAGAAGTAGAATAGTTGAAAAGGCCAATTGAGCAGGTCGGCTGTATTGCATCTGATACTGAGACCTCTGAAGCTGCCTTTGGATAGCTCCAGACCATCCATAAAGTTGCTTGTGATAACAATCATCATCCAGGCAACTCTTACTCCGTTCATAGCATGCATGTACCCCCTTTTTAGAACAAATACACATATTTATTCAACCGTGACACCAAAATCAAAGCATGCCAAATAGAAGATAAACTAAAAACGCACAGAAAAGAGTTCAAAACTCACTCTCTCTAGCTGAGCCGGTTCCAGCAATGCAGTATCGTCTTCTTGGTGAGAATCCGTCACTTTCCACTTCCTAAAGCCATTTTTAGACCACTTCAACTTGGAGACAGAGCCCATGGAATTTAGGAACCCTGAAACACTTGGTACCTTGCGTGGAGGTAACACGGAATGCCCATTGGAGGAATTCTGTGGGTAAGCATCTCCAGCTATAGCAATATTCCAAGCACCGATGTCAGCGCTTGCACTGGCTGCTCTTCTATGCCCATATGACTTCTCCTCTCGGGCATCCATTGAACTCCACTCAGTTGACGGGCATGAATTCTTCGAACACTCGGGCGGGGACTCTTTCTGCAACTCTTTATATTCTTCATTGTCCCTAACATTGTCCGACACAGCGCTTGACGCTTCAAATGCCGATGATCCAGAAAGAAACAATGCAAAGTCATTGCACTCTTGCTCGTCCAAACGCACCCAAGACGGCGCTGTATTGCCATCCGAAAGGGCAGATCCCTGCAATGAGTCATGAATCTTCAAAATCTGGTCACTGATGGCAACAATGAAATCATGGTGCCTGTCCCTTGCGTCGTCAGTCGAACTATTGCCGTAACTCGACTGCACTGCTCGTTCAAACTCCTCCAACTGCATCCAAAAACCAATCAACGAGCCCGAAACATCAGCATTTACATCAAAAAACAATTTTTCCCACCCTCACCAAACTTCAGACAAAACCTGCCCATCAAGAAAGCGCAATCACAGCTATGCAGAGAGAATGACCTGCCACTGGGTAGTGCCCAAAGCGGTATGGAGGTCCCGCTGGAGCTCCTCCAGATTCCACGCGGCCGAGGAGTCCTTTTTCGCATGGATCCACGTTCGATACGTCGATTGCATCCTTCAAAACCATACAAACCGACATTCTCAACACGAAATAAAGCCAAAAGCTACCAAACAAAACCCACCAAAAAAAAAAAAAAAAAACTGAGGCGATCGACAGCATTTCGCGAACAAAGTCCCAAAAAGCGAAGCCTGGGATTTCATGCGAATTAGGCCGAAACCGGTCCTGCCGAACGCACCAATCTAGTTCATTCAAGAGTTCCGAAGCAATAATTGAGAACCGGAAAATCAGACACCAGATCCCAACTAATCGCGGGGCTCGAAATGAGGATCCGACGTCACACGGACGCACCTGTCGGCCGATTCCTGGACTTCCTCGGCGGCGGAGAAGAAGGGATCCTTCTCCCACCGATCGAAACTCGACGCCATCTCGGAGGGAAAACAAACCGCGAAAAACACCGAATCCCGCCCCGAGTCTCCCCCAAAAAAAAAAAAGGGAAGAACGAATCGAAACCCCAAATTGATAAAAAAGTAGAATCTTTTCCTCAATCCGCCGCCCTCGCTTGGACGTCAATCGAGCGGATCACCAATCCCAGATGTTGGTTTTCGGGAATTCAAAGAGAAAAATTTACAGAAATTGGGATCCAGAGGAGAGAGAAAGGAAGGGGGAGATGGAGGGAGAGACAAAAGCGTACGGATTCTAAATATATGGATT
Source organism: Eucalyptus tenuipes (assembly GCA_014182365.1). Taxonomy (NCBI): domain Eukaryota; kingdom Viridiplantae; phylum Streptophyta; class Magnoliopsida; order Myrtales; family Myrtaceae; genus Eucalyptus; species Eucalyptus tenuipes. The sequence continues at coordinate 2,412,132 of CM024542.1, forward strand.
TACTTAATTTGAACGCGTGAAATGAAGGGCACCCGTCGCCGTGCAGCCACATGATTTATTTATTTTATTTCCTCATGTGTTTTGATTTCAACGAGCAACTACTTTCTCCCTATTTTTTTTTTATTTAATTTGGTTCGCGATAGAGCCATTTATATTATAATTTGATAATATATTCAACTGGATAATTATTAGGCCATACGGTGGGAGAGGCCTCCCCACGCGGACGAGACACGCCGGGCGGGGGGCGGCGGAGCGAGTCAAAGCTGTCCGCTCGGACTTCCGCTTTGGCGGTAGCGTTTGGAGTGGCTTTTCTCTCTTTCTCTTAATTCCCTGGCGGTCAAATTTGGCCTCCGGCCGTCGCTCCCCGACCGGGAGGCAGCTTAATCCAGGATAATGGTCAACGGCTATTCATAAAAATCTGCCCTTTGGCACTAGTCTCCCTTGAATCGAGAATGTCTGCACAGGGCAAGTGCGTTTTGGAGGAGTGTTCTGTTCGGCGGTACTTGGCCAACACATCGTTAACGCACGCAGAGAGGTTGATCGAAAGGAGCTCCGGTTCTGGTCAGCAAGAATGTCGTCGATGTCGGGCACTAGATTTCGGCTATGTGCCGAGGCGGATGGGGTCTGTGAATGTATATCGAGTCAGTCGATGGGAGCATGAGCAAAGATGTAACTACTGGTTACTTTGAAACTGATGATTTTGAGATCCGTAAATGCTTCATATGTACCGTCTGTCGAGGCTTACCCAATCCATCAAGGAAAAACATGTTGTTCATCTTCATTAACGGTACAGTTTACATTTCCAGTGCAATTTTATATTGCTAGTAAAAGATTATTCTCGGTATTCATTCTTGCCATTCACATTCCTATCAATGAATTAATAAATGAACTTTCGAACCTTCGCCGGTCAAATTTGTTTACTTTGAAAGGTATTTAATTATTTTAAGAAAACGCGAGTTTTGGAAAGCCAAATATTTTAAAAGAAAAACATGACATTTTACAACGTTTTTTAATGCGAAAATGTTTTATTTTACTAGTGGCACAATTTTGATATCCATTAAGTTTTCGATCGAAAATCATCTATTAGAATCCTAGGTGGCCGCTCCCGTAAGTCGCAATATGTGGCATAGTTCCCACATCTTTTCAATTTGTGCTATCAAGGCTTTTTGTCCGTTCAATCAAAGAAAATGTAAATAGTTAGCGATGACGGTCACAACAATGATGTTAATGGTTCCGTGAAGCAATGGCAATGGCAAATGTTTTTAGGTCAGTGACGACAGGTTTGTCACATAATGAGTCACGATGAAATTGAGAGAGGAGAGAGCGCTTTTTCTTTACCTTTAATTTTTTCACTTCAATTTAAAGCTAGATTCGAAGGTTGCCATTTCAATTAATTTTGATGTAAAATGGATAATGACATGGCAACCATGTCACAAATTGCCATCTATATCGAGAAAATATTCAGTGGTATGTGCGCGCCGCGTCATCCGCTGACGTGGTGCGCACATGCCACTCAGGTATCGACACCTGTCCTGGGGGACCCACTGGAAAATGGAAGGGTTGGTTCTCTCGGCTAGGCTGGCTCGGCTTAGCTCGTTGGCAGAAGAAGGGACAATGGGTCAGGTCAATAAATGCTTAACACTCCCGCCCAAAAATTTCCTCTCTCCTCAATTGAATTTTTTGACTTCTATCTCTCCTCGAAGGAGAACAAATAGAGAACGGCCGTCTGTTTCCTTCTCCGCGCATTCGGCTCCGCCTCTACCTCCCCAAAAGCCTTGCCGGTCATTGCCTCTGGTACGTTGCCTCCTTCAAGAGCCTCACCGGTTGCGGTCGGGTCCTCACCCCCTCCGCCTCCGACCGTTCCCAACGCGGAGATTGCGCATAAGGTTTGTGCTCGCGTTGGTTTCTCGGCAACTTCTGGACCTCCAACGAGCACGTCATCAGCTCCGACTCCGAGTAGCCCGAGGTCTTTGGACTCTATGTCCTCGAGGTCGATGGTCGGGACCGCTGGCACATTGCCCCCTGAGAGCCCCGCGATCACGGTTGGGTCCCAAGCCCCTTCGATTCCGCCTCCACCTTCGATTATTTTCAACGCGGAGATCGAGCACGGGAGGAGAAGAGAAGAGAAGGACAAAACCACCCCCCTTCCCTCTCCTCCCGTCCCCTAAACTCCTCTCGTGGTTCCCAACAGCTTCATCGATGCCTTCAATAGTTGTGTCCGATTCAGCTCAACCCCGGAGAACTCCAAAAGCAAGAGCAAAGAGAAGAAGATGAAGGCGAAGGTCTAGCTTGAGGCCGATGGCGGCTTCGAGTCTCCGGCGGCGTCGGACAAGAAGCACAAGAAGGAAAAGAAGAGCAGCAACAAAGGCTCCGAATCCAAGCAGGCCAAAGCTCCCTGAGCATCAAGGGGATGCGAAGAAGGAAGAGGAAGGCGCGGAGCTACGTGAGGACGACGAGGAAGACAAGAGCGAGACTAGCTCTGAACTGGTCGACCTCGAGGATTTGAAGGGGAAGAAGAAGAAAAAGAAGAAGGCGAGGTTGAGCGACAGCGATGATGAGGTGGCTCAGGAGGAGAACCCCAACGCTGTGTCGAATTTTAGGATCTCGAACAGCTTGAGGTTGAAGTTGAAGGACAATGGTATCAAGGCGTTGTTTCCCATTCAGGCCATGACGTTTGATATCGTCCTTGATGGGACTAATTTGGTCGGTCGTGCCCGCACTGGTCAGGTATGAAATCTTTTTATTTGAATTTCGCAGGATTGACATGTTGATGGTCGCGTGCTTGTTTGAAATCTGCTAATTAACTGACAATTTAGAGAAGTGAATGGTTTGGAAGTTGGAGTAATGATAGTGTGTGATGCGGAAAAGGGTCACGAAGTTGACATATATGAAAAGAGAAGCAGGATTTATTTGCTCTACGGAATGGTTGATGTATAAGCTAGGTGAATGTTGTTTTAATTAACAGCACGACAAAACAATCATGGTGTAGAGTGTAGCACAGTGCACTTGGTTCTTGAAATGTCTTTCGTGCATTTCTGGTCCTAAATCCCTGTATTTCAGTCCCTGATTTTCATTGCAAAAGACAAATTGCGATCGATCTTTTCAAGCATTCGAACCTACGGCTAGTAATTCGACCAAAAAATCTACAGCTAAATAAATCTTCTAGTTTGTGGCAAAGTCATATGTACATTAGTTCATTGGTGTTACTTGACATATTAAAACCAAACGTGGCGTGAAGACTGTTTGGCCGCAGTTGCATTTCAAGTTTTTTAAAGATGATTGGCTGCTAGGAACATGAGTTTTCGAACTATTTGCTCATTTCTGTAGTTGATGGGTTTTAATTTTTTAGCACTGATTATCACCTTGTTTAATGTGCGAATTGTACCAAGGCAAAACTCTGGCTTTTGTCTTGCCCATTTTGTAAGCTCTGACGAATGGGCCTGCAAAAACCTCAAGGAAGATAGGATGTGGTAGGCCACCAAGTGTTTTGGTGCTTTTCCTACTGGGGAATTGGCCAAGCAGGTATTGGAATCAAGCTTATAGAAATAATCTCATCTTTTTACAGAGATAGATGTCTGACATCGTTTACCCTATTATTTTAGGTGTTCTCTGATTTTGAAGTTTATGGTGGAGCAGTGGGCTTAATATCATGTTGTTTGTATGGTGGAGCTCCCTATCATGCTCAAGAGAGCCGATTGAGGAGATGGGTCGATATAGTGATTGGAACACCTGGCCGTGTGAAAGTAATTCATTGAATTGGAAGTTTATTTGGTTTTCTTTCACCCGCTGGGAATAATGCATGTTCACAGTTGTTACATCTTGTGGCAGGACCAAATTGAGAGGGAAAATATTGACTTGAGCTCTTTCACCTTCCGTGTCCTTGATGAGGCTGATGAAATGCTAAGGATGGGTTTTGTTGAAGATGTGGAGCTAATTCTTGGTGTGTGTGTGTGTGTGTGTGTGTGTACTAATTTTTTTCACTATGGAGTTGGTGGAAATATGCTTTACTTATCTATTGCAATTACAATTATTGTTAGTGATGTTATTTTTTGAAATTTGGCAATAGGTCTTTCGGTTTTGAAATCATGCAGTACTTTGCTTAGAACTTTTTAAAAATGAGATTTTTGAATCTTTTTTTAAGAGCAAGATCTTTATTTTCTTTGTGCCTTTTAAATGCTCTACTATATGAAACATATCTCTTATTGTGCATACATTAAGAGGGGCTCAAACCAATATTGCTATTCCTCTGCTTGAGGCTTGTCTGAGTAGGTTTACGTAAGGCATTATCTAGGCTGCAATTTGAAAATCGATAATAACATGAGATATTTGGAGAATTTTTGTCTCACTTATGTGATTTTTTTCCGATCTAACCACATCGTTGGTAGATGTGGATATACTTATCCTTCAATTCTTCTTGTTCTTGTAGGCAAGGTGAAGGATACAAGTAAAGTTCAGACATTGCTCTTTAGCACTACTTTACCAGAATAGGTGAAGGGTGTATGTAACTCAATCTGGCAAAATTGTTTTGTTGTTTTGAATTTGTATCCCGGTTGTCAATGTTTGGTTTTACTTATTTGCTGTTGTGCAAACTCATCTTCACCCAACTTTTCCTGATGGCGCGACTTTGCATTTCCAGATTTCTTCCAAGTTCCTTAAACAAAATAAGAGAACTATAGATCCAGTAGGTAATGAGAAAATGAAGGCCAGAACCAATGTTAGGCATATTGTTATTCCTTGTACAAGCTCGGCTAGACCTCATCTTATCCCGGACATAATACGCTGTTACAGCAGGTTAGTTGTTTCCATTTTCATTTCTTCAATGATGTGCTCTTTTGTTAGTCACAAGATTTACTTGACACTATACACTTTTAAAACTTTCTTCTCTAGTTGGATTTTCTTTAGTGGAGGCCGTACCATAATTTCTACTGAGATGAAGGAATCTCCTTTTCAGCTTTCCGGATTATGGCCTGGAGCACGGCAGAAGTTTGAAATTGCAACTTTAAGATCTGAATTCAATGGTTGTGTGCAGTGGGGAGGTACAAGCTGTTCGAGGAATCACGAACTCTATAAGTGCCGGCCAGGTCATATGGGCACCATCAGTTAAGGACACGAATGAATATATGGTTTTTGTTGGGTGGTCATCAAATCTAAGGAAGTTTGGCATGAAGTATTGCAACAACAGGCCTTGTGCAATATATCCGGTTAAAAACCCATTCCACCAATCAAAAGCTGATAAAGTTGGTGTCGAGAGGGTACATCCTCAATTGGTTTCCTGCTCTTGCAAAAAAAAATTTCTTTATGTGACTATTATCGATATGACTTTCAAATGTGATTTTAAGAATTCTAAAACATCATCCAATTTTGTAGAGCTAATGCTGGTGTAGATTCTCCTTTGTGTAATTTAACTCAGAGCATCAACAGTGCTTTCTTTCCCTTTTTTCAGGTATGCTCCTCTTGGCTCTTAGGATATGTTCTTCATTTGTTATTCGTTTGGGTTTATCATGTTAGAATTTTTTACAAAGAATGCCCACAATATTCACTTAATGGTCTCGGTCGACTCCGGTGATGCTTACCTTCCTGCGCAGATCACACCATTACCCGGTGCCCGGCCACGAAACCTGGATTTGCTACTTTTCCTTTCTTTGGTGTTCAGGTCTCTAAACTCTTTCATTCCCTTTGACTTTTGAACAACTTAAGAGCCTTTCACAAGGTGTCTCTCCGACTAATTTCCACATTTGTTTTGTGCAGCCTGTCATAGTGGAAGAAAAAGGGGTTGAAATTGAAGGCGAGTGTAGTGAATACCTGTGCATTAAAAGTTCCTAGCCTAGGGCATTCCGTACACTCTATGGTGATCATGAGCGATACGAAATAACATACTTCAAACCATTCCCAGGATACTATTTTACTGGTGATGGCTGCAGCAGGTTAGTTGATACAACTGTTAAATTATTGCTTGAGTTACTTGCTTCTCAAGATCTTCTCTTTTGGTACCTTCATTCAAACATTTTTTATGTACTCATACAATGTGGCTTTGTTTTTGTTGAGAAACTTCCAAAGACCAATTCTTTTCCTTCTTAAAGCACCCAGTGCCTTGAATTATGGACTAGTTATCTGATGATACTTCACTTGCCTCTGCAGTGGACACCGGATTGGAACAGCAGAAGTCGAATATGCTCTTGTCTCACATCCCAAATGTGCGGAAGTGTTGGTGTTGAGCATGAGGTACTTTAGAGAGGAGTAAATTGATGATAAAATTTTCATTGCACTTGCATTAAATGCTAACAAATCAACAAATCATGTTTTTTGTCACTAGGTGAAAGGACAAGGCATTTATGCCTTTGTCACTCTGGTGGAAGGTGAACCTTACAACAAAGAACTGAGAAAAGGCCTCATACTCACCGTAAGGAAACAGGTTGCATCCCATTAACAGTCATTTCTTTATTTGAAAACTAATTGCTCTTGCTTTCTTAAACTCCCCAAAGTGACTTAAATTTGTCATCTGACAACATGCAAGTTCTTGACAGAGTAACCTCTTAATGTGATGATAATTGTGATGGATCTCGTTTTCTTTCCACATGCTAGTCCCACTCAAAACAAATATTGTTGAGCCTCTTGTTTGCTTACTCCTCTGAATCTGTCCTTGGGCTTTGCAAATAGTGCTTAATCCCTTCCATTATTACCATGGGGCACTATGCTTAAGATCTCATTCATGCTTTTGTTTTGATTATTAAATGCCTCTATTTCTTATTAATTCCCTAGTGACATCTAATAATTTTGATCTTAGTGATCCGAAAGTTATTTGCATATTCTGATCAACAATGAACATATTCATCACATGGAGCTCTATCTCCCTTTACTTACATGAGATGTGTAACGAGAATGTTTAAACAGTGGGACACATGTTAAATGGGCTCTTTTGGCTAATGGATGAGGATGAACTCACCGCATCTAACACTTCGCCGACATCTTTTCTTTTTGGTTTCCCCCTTTCTTCCAAGCCAAAGACAACTATGTTATCAGTAGGATCTATAATCCTCGCATAACATTTACTACGTAGCAAATATAGGGCTAGGTTCCATTTTATGTTCTTAGGCCATTTTGGCCTTCCTATGCTATTATTGGCTTCATTAGGCTTCAAAATACATTCGTTTTTCGTCCATGAACTAATAAACAAGTGAATTGTATTTTATAGTCCATCTTGTGTAACTTGTGATAGGAAATTCATAAACATAACTTTCGACTAGGCAATCTTATTCATCTTCTGTACGACTTCTCTATAGGAGCATTTGCTAAACCTGACAAAATTCACTAGGCGCCTGGCCTACCAAAAACCCGCAATGGAAAGATAATGAGGAGAATCCTGAGGAAAATTGCCTTGAGGCAATTAGACAAGCTTGGAGACACCAGCACACTTGCAGATCCATCTGTTGTCGATCAGCTGATCTCACTTGTTGATACCTGAAGCGCGAAGGTTTGTAACTTATGAGGTCGTCATCAGGATTTTCAGCCTCAGGCTCTGATCATTGTTGGATTTTTTGAGTTTGTAAGTAGCAAGATGGTGCTTATTCCAAGTCAGCCATTTCTTTAGCACTTCTCAGAACCTATTGGCATCTGATCTTTGTCATAAGAACAAATGAAATAGGTTCTCTTCTGGTTAGCGGTGTAAAAATTACTTGTCTGTCCACAAGAACGCAAGCATTATCAATTCTATAGAATGACATTTCAACATGCCTTTCGTTCTGTAGAAGGTTGTGTTATCAATTGCAACCATTATCGGCCACCTTCCAACTATCTATACATCGAATATCTTCCATCACTAAGGGAAAGCTATTTTCATTGCCATTAGTCGGATTACCACAGAACCGCAATGACAACTGACTATGTAGAATTTCTTGTGTTGAGGTGACGTTAGCTTGTACGTGTGACTTGTGATTTACGCTTCAGATGACAGGTTCGTCTTACCATGAGCTCTTATTCACAGTTGTTACATCTTGTGGCAGGACCACATTGGGAGGGAAAATATTGACTTGAGCTCTTTAACCTTCATTGTCCTTGATGAGGCTGATGAAATGGTCAGGATGGGTTTTGTTGAAAATGTGGAGCTAATTCTTGGTGTATGTGTACTAATTTTTTTCCCTATGAAGTTTCTAGCGGAAATATGCTTTGCTTATTTATTGCAATTACAATTATTATTAGTGATGTTATTTTTTTATATTTGACAATAGGTTTTTCAGTTTCAGCATCATGCAATTGCTTAGAACTTTTTAAAAGAGATTTTTAAATCTTTTTTTTCAGAGCAAGATCTTTATTTTCTTTGTGCCTTTAAAATTCTCTACTACATGTAACATATCTCTTATTGTGCATACATTGAGAGGGGCTCAAACCAATATTGGTATTCCTCTGCTTGAGGCTTGTTTGAGTAGGTTTACGTAAGGCATTATCTAGGCTACAGTTTGAAAATTGATAATCTCCTAAGATATTTGGAGAATCTCTATCTCAATTATGTGACTTTTTCGATTTAACCACATTGCTGATAGATGTGGATATACTTATCCTTCAATTCTTCTGGTTCTTGCAGACAAGGTGGAGGATACAAGTAAAGTTCAGACGCTGCTCTTTAACGCTACTTTACCAGACTGGGTGAAGGGTCTATGTAACTCAATCTGGCAAAATTGTTTTGTTGTTCTAAATTTGTATCTTGGTTGTCAATGTTTTCTTGTAGTTGTTCAATAGATTTGTGTATGATTCAAAAAATCGTGCTGTTTGTGGTTAGAGGAAAAACAATTGTGCTGTCATTAGTTACTGGACTAGTGTTGTATGTCCATACCAAGGCATATGCCTTGCCTTCTTTTTCGTTGCTTAAGCAAAGCCCCTGCTGATGATGTGCAATTGAATGCTCTCTTCATTAATCCTATTCATAATTTGCTCTAGAGATTGTTTTTCACTTGCAGGAGTTCATGATTGAATATTGCTTTATGGATTATTTCAATCAACCGTAAAATGGTAGGGAACTCAGCCTAAGGACAACTTTGACACAGTGTCATGTCACCATAACATAAATGAGTGTCATATGGACAACTTCCTGCTTTCAAATGTTCAGCCCAACTTCGATATCTAACTTGGTCGGTGATGATTTGCAATAGATTTTTCCCTTCTCTCGGGTCCATCGGTGAACGAACTAAAATAAAATTAAGTAGAGAACATTTTTTCCACACCTAAAATGCACTGATTGTCGTTGTTGGGTGAGCTAGATTACACTATATTCCACACAAAATTTTGAGACCCACAAATACTACACAATTCAGAACGCCGGAGGAAGGCTAATGATGAAAAACCACCCTTTATCCTCAAAATGCTCTCCAAAAAGAGTGTATTGGGAAGACTGGATAAAAGACTCTTTTGTGATGAAGTCGCCAATTTATAGTGAGCAAATGAACAAAGGACGCATTGTTCCACCTTTTATGCCATGTTGGTTTCCAGAAATTCAGTAGTCGGTGACCTTTCTAATTCATGAACCTTCAATCGACAGAGCCGAAGTTAGGCTTAATCTGCTAGTAATTAATACCGATAACTCTCGAAGATGAAAGGCATCTTACTGTGTACTGTTATACCAATTAAGTTGTTGAGAACAATTCCTCGGTAGGCTTGCTTTCCCAGTCATAGAGCCACACCGTATAGTGGAGGAGATATAGAACCGAAATAGCAAAAAAAAAAAAAAATTGATGACGACTTTTAAGAAGAATGACTTCTACCCCTTTTAGAAAAATAATTATGTCTCCATCGCAAGAATCTTGAGTGTTCTACAGGTTCTCAAAATCATGCAAGCGCAGCTGTATACAAGCAAGACATGCACACACCTAACCACATTCGCACACGGGCATGCATGCCCTATATATAGCAACAAATCAAAGCAAATGTGTTCACGGCCCCCATATAGCAACAAATAAAAGTAAGGTTTACACCGATAGCCATTATCTCTCCATAAACACATGCGAAGCATTTCACTTGCTCAGTCGGTTGTCTAACAGCAAGAGTAGCATCTGTGAAATAGCCACCGCAAATCACATAATATGTACAAACATCTCTAGGAACAATAACAATGAAGAAGATCACTAATAAAGGTGCCATTCAATTCTCGGGCAACAAAGAATTCTCAAAAATTGCCGCCTATCTTGTTGGCATTACAGGTCTAAGTACATCATCAAAAGCAACCAGAGCCTGAAGTTACTTCCAGCCCTAATAGTAAGTTGCTCAAACTCAACAAATAATAGAAGACCTATCAATAACACTTCAAGTTTTCGGCTTCTTTGGTGCTCCCAAGTTAGTAGGCTCAGGCTTCCACTTTATCCCCAAGAAATGCTCAACCTAGAATACAGCCGAACATCAGAAATTTTTAAAGTATGAACCAAGGGCAGGTGCCTTAAAAGTCGGGACAAAAAGATTCCTGGTAAAGGAAACAAAAGGAGAAGAGAGAAGCCCTAAAACCATTTTGACAAACCCAGCTTGATAAAAATATCACTAAAATCGTGATGCCTAAGACCGTGATTTTCTTCTAAAAGTCTAGTAACCTTAGTCTAAAATGCATCTGGAAGCAGAAGTACAAAAATGATCTGATGGTGGCAAATAATTTCAGAAGAGCTAGAATGAGATACAGATAAGCACTATACTAGTACTTGACATTTCAGCCAACGGTAGCTGTAAGTAACCATCCATTTAAGCAGAGTCCTCTTTTACAAAAAAAGCAATTCGGTTCCAACTTCTTGGAAAAAGATATCCTATTTGGCTAAGTATTTAATCCTCTAAATGCCAGATTTGTACACGTGGATATTCTCTTAGTCACTCCCCTTCTCTCGACAAAAGCCAGAGTAGACATTCAGAGAAACCAAAGAAATGAACATTCTTTCTCGAGGCAAGGTAAATGGTAAGCATAACTACAATGTTAACACTAAATCTCACAGCATAGAGAAAACCAAGTCCAAATGCATCATAAACTTAAGCACATTCTATACTTGTGCTCATTTACAATACCACCTCTATTCTGCCCATGTCTCAGTATTGTTCTACTCATTTTTCTTTTCATATTTTTCTTCCTGCTCATGTATTTTTTATACCTAGAACTATTTCTCTAGCTTGTATCTTACATTTCAAAATGTAAAACAACTATTTCAGCCAAACCGCAAAACTCAGAGACCAAGTTTAAATGTATAGAAAGACACCTTCATGTGTGGCAAAATGCTTTTATCAATAGCGTTGGCTATCCAAATAAATGAGGAACATACGTGTAGTCTTGTATGCCTAGCACTACTTGTTGAGGGATCCTGCCAAGCAAGCATTTACTTAAAGGCATATCCTATACAGATTTCTTAAATCTATGCCATCTCAGAATGATTAAAGAAACCTTAACAGCAAAGGTAAGCGATGTTAAAAGCTCAAACAATTTGGTGATGACACTGCCAGCAGCATTTCGAAAATACTTCATAAAAGGGCCGAATGCATCTAAATAGCGCCTAAGAACTTCCACAAGAACTGGTTCACCCCATTTCAAAGCAAGAAGTTGCTGAAAAAACCCTACATCTCAGTTTTGAAACAAAACGTTATTTAGTGATAGTAGAATATCACGTCTCTGATAGAAGAAAAAGCACAGGTTACCTTCGAATATGGTACATAATGTGAGTTGAACTTCAGAATTATCATCTCCAAATTCGCATAATCCATCAAAATCTGTGTTCACAACATTTTCTAGAGCCAACTGCCTACTTTCCATCAAAGCCAAATCCTGGAACAAGGCAATACAAACTTTAGGATTCAATCATAGAATAAAGCAATGACAAATGAAAAACAAGGAAAGGGGAAAACCCAATTTCTCTTCCTCCTCCCACCTAGGACAAATTTAGGTTTTAGTTAGAGATGTAAGATCTTAGTATGAACATATTTTCCAATTATGAGCCCACTAGAAAGATCCAAAAACCTAGTCCCCATCCTGCAATTTGACAGACATTTAAAGAATAACAATTTAAACCTTAAAGAGTTCAAATAATTATTTATTGGCCTTTTTTTGTTCTTTTGATTATAACTGTGAGCTGGGTTTTGGAGGTAAGCTATTGCGTATTATGTCATGTTCAATAACTAGCAATATGACAAATGGGTAGCACAAAATTGATAAAACCTAAGGTATTAATCATTAACTTATCTTGAGACTCACTTTAGCATCACAAGCTCTCTCAAATACAGTAGGCTCCCATCCAATCTTTTCCCTTTATTATTGCAAAAAAACAAATGATAAAAGATTATGACCCCAACAATTCCCATAAACTCCTATAATAAAAGCCAAGTATGTTAAATGAACAATGTACCTGAAATAAGCTCTTCGCACTATTGCATTTGCAAATAGCCAAATTAATAGGAAAGAAACTCTATGAAAAATATACAAACCAAACCTGAACAAACATTGGAGGAGGTAAGGGATTCTTGATCATTGAGATGATTTTTTTAGATGCTTACACCCAAAAGTAGATTGTTGTATTAATCAATAATTCAACATCAAAATATGGCATCCTTTATTGTAGCAGGAGCAGTGAACTATACAAGTCCCAAAAAATGTTTACAAATCGATCCAACTCTATGTAGAAGTGCACGCTCATACCAAAAAATCCAAGAGCTGCACATTGATCATATCCTATGTATAAGTGCATGCTCATAGCAAAAAGACGTAGGAGCTGCACATTGATCCTATCCTATGGAGAAGTGCATGCTCAGAGCAAAAAAAATCAAAGAGGTACACATCAATTCTACCCTATGTAGAAGTGCATGCTCATAGCCAAAAAGAAATCCGAAAGTTGCACTGATTGACATTAGTTAACTATCTACACTTTCAAGAGAATTTGTTTCATCATTTCAAAGTCAAAAAGCCATGCTTCATCTTGTCCATGTTCCATCATTAAGGTCAATTCTGCAAACAAACATAATGAGAGTATTAGAATTATTTCATGCAAAAACAAGATAAAATAATTGATGAAATTATTTGGTCACATTAAACAAGTGTCATATCTCATGCAATGTGCCGCCTACGCATGAAGACGTTTTTCTCTTTCTCTTCTCCGCGGCGCCCTTGATCTGAGTATTTGGTATACCTTTTGGCTTTCCCTTAAGGGGATCAAATACTCGAATTCCATGATTTTCTACATATTCAAATTCATCACCTTCCCCCAAGAAATCAACATGATCTTTATATATTGGAGATTACATTTTGGTTGTGATTTGAGAACGAAGACGCAACAAGGCTGTAGTTACAAGCTCCTCTGTTACATCATGATTGGAACTATCATTCATAACATTGAAAGCTAACCACATCAACCTCTTCAAACGCAGTGTCTTTAATTTAACCGCATCATGAGAGCTTTGTGCAACATCTTCACAGTAAGTTTCATGTTTTGCAACTTTTACCAACCTCTTCAAAATATATTGCGATGGAATGTTTGTAACATTTGCAACATTTGTCAAGATGCATAAAGCATGCCTACATAACCATCCTTACATTTCAAATAATTTGCAGCTACAAGAAATGGTAGGATCACTTGGACTAAAATGCACAAATATGCTTTCATACACTACTTCCGATTCCCACGATATAAGTATGTAAAGGCTCATCAGTTTCTGATCGAAGAATATGTTCAGATAAAACGTGTAAGAACTCAGCCTAAAAATTCCTGTAAATGACATAATTATATACTTGTGCAGCATGTTGCAAAATTCTACTATTTTCAACCACAATATGTGGCTTTCCTCAAGCACACTCAAAATCATCAACAATTTTAGTGTTGCGCATTTTTTCAACTTGCTTCTCATAATGACTGACAAATTCAGATAAAGTCATCGTCTTACACGTCATATCTTGAAATACATTATTTGTGCTCTCACTTCTTTGCGTAGATCTAATTCTTGCAGAAAAAAATCACGGCCAAATACAGGACACCATCTATTACGCAAGCGATACAGATTATTCAACTACTTGTTCTCCCCTAAACTCCACTCCTGAGACATAGCTTTCCAAGTGGTCTCCATTTCAATTTCGGATTCACAATGATATAGAAGCTTGTGCCAATATTTATCACGAAAACCCGGCTTTCCAAGAAGATGTGCAATATGATGCATAGCATTTTTCCCAATATGTCATATACATAAACGATGATAAGAATTCGGGAAAACAGTTCTAATAGCATTTGCCATAGCATGATCTTGATCAACGAAAATGGTTTTGGGTGTTTTATTACCCATTGCCTCCAAAAAGGATTGAATGCTCAAACAAAAGAAGCAATAGTCTCATCTATCAGAAATGCACAACTAAACAGAACATTTTTCCAGTGATGATTCAAGCCAACAAAAGGCATACATATCATATTGTATTTATTTGTACGATAAGTAGTATCAAACACTACTACATCTCCAAAATTATCATAGTCCAACTTGGATGTACCATCACACCAAAAAACATTGGTCAGATCATCATCCAATTGAAATGTATAAGAAAAATTGCTTCCATTTGATTGTAAGCAATTAAAATGATTGATGAGCATTTGACAATTACTTGCATCAATCAAATTCATTCTTTTTTATTGTAAGAAATTTTGACAATCACGTAATGTAAAGCCAATGTTATTTGGCCCACCTCGCTTCATCACAAAGATAAGAATATGCTTTTGTAGCCCTTATACCGGCTCTAGTCATAGAAGTCAAAATACCTTTCTTAGTGTCTGTAATGTGTCAATACAAGCGTATAAGGTGTTTTTGTTTATCCTCAATGAAAGGATGATTATGAACATCTTCAAACTTGGTAACTTCCCAGACTCCATTTTCTATTTTAAATTTAATACAAGCCCGATATCCTGTTCTCTTCACTGTCCTATATATATTTCTTTGTTCATGAGGTGGGATTGGTGGAGAGTGTCTTTCACAATTACATACAAATGTGCATTTTCGCAGTACTCATTTACTATTGTTCGCTTTTTGTCCTTTTCGCACTCTAAATCTTTTGCAAATTGCATATGCATTGTATGTATTATAGGCTTCATTCTCATTAGCAAACACCATACCAATTTTGAATTCAAATTCTTTATTAACATTGTGTGCAATGATATTATCATTTAAAGCCTCTACAATTTGAGGAAAATATCTAATCATTTAAAGAAGAAAAATGAAGTAAATACAAATTTAATTCTAAAGAGATGAAGTCATACCCATTTCGCCCGAGAATAGTTCGACTTTTATTGGAAGTGAATGTCAAACACGAGTTTTGGTGTCCATCGACATTGGGTTCTTCATAGTTACAACCTCATAACCACTTGCAAAAACTTTTTGGCCAACATATTCTGGTAACATAAACAACAATTATCCATTAACAAATAATAACTAAAATTGAAAGTGAAATAAAAATAAAAGCAACAATTATTAGTCCAAATTACTAACGGCAGGAGCACTATTCAACCTTACCAAGAACAGGGCAACATAAGAACTAGATTGTCGAAAAGGTTGGGTGCACTCCAAGAACAAAGGTAAACGCAAAAGCCCTAAGGTTTTCTCATCTGAAACTTATGCATCAACAACAATAACAACTGCAATCATAAAGAATCGAGGCTTTTGCCTTTACCCTAAAATAGAGTACTAAAGCAAGGAGCATGACAAAAATTCATGATGCCAACGCAGTATTCTCAATCTTGTCTCTCCAAAGCAACTATAAGAAATTGCACATAGCCATTTGCAGATAAAAGTAGTTCAGTTACATAGAAGCTCCTGTAAAGGCAACCAAAATAAAATGAGATCCATTAATTCAAAATGCATCAGAATAGTCAATACCAACTAGAAAAAAATATAAGGTGCTGGGCATGTTTGATTCAAAATTGTACCTTACAATGCTTGGAAGACCAATAATAAGTAGGGAATGCATTACATGGACAAAATAACACCAATTGCAAATCAACCATGACAAACCAGGAGAGGCAAGCTATCATATTCATATTCCGAAAGTGCTTAACAGCATTCAATAATTGTTCGAAGAACATCTTGTAAGGTAATTGTTGCCTAGACTAAAACACAGACACTTATAAACAACATAATTGAGTAAAACAAGGCATTGGCCTCTTCTATGACATATGTGCAAAGTCGAGTGCACATTAATCTTCATGATCAAAAGGAGATGCAACATTCACAAGAATCTCTTCCCTTTCTTGTTTCAACAGACTTGGAGCCTTTACTTATAACCGAACAATAACCACTTTTATCATAGTGTATATCTATGGAAGAGTAAGCATAAGGATAGCAGACGAGATAAGCAGTGATACTATTTTCGGACTTAAATATCCATGCCTTGTCGATAGTGCAAAAGTTAGTGAACTCTTTAAGTAATTGAGACTGGGAAGCTTAGTCTTCTTTAGTTGCGATGTCAATCCATAAGTGTGCCACCATGTGAGGGACAGCCTAAGAAACATCCACGGCAAACAAGGTTATGAATTTTTTAAAGCAAATGCAAGCAAAGAAAAGAAAATACGAGGCGTGGCGGCAGATGATGATCGAATGAATCCACTTTCGTGCTCCTCACTACTCGCGCATTCGCTGGCAACTGAACAACCCAACAAGATGCTGAAACAACCCATTCAGGATTTCGACTGCGCATTCCGAAACTAGCCCATGAGAGGGGAGGAAGAAGAAAACTCACCGGTCAAGAGAGAAACACACGGACGCGAGTAGAACGAGAGTGTCAAGTCAGAGAGAGAGTCAACGAAATGCAATTGAAATTCAAAAAGAGAGGTAGTGGGAATATGATTCTTGCTCATCCGATCCATAGCAAGCGGGAATCCTTCTCCAGCCCGCGCATCTCTTTCTTCTCCGCTCCATCGACCTCGCCTAGGTCCGCCAAGATCTCCCTCGCGATTGAGTAGCCTAGCGTCGGGGACAACGCCCGTTCGGCGGCGGGGAGCCCGGTGCCACTCGGGAACAAGACCGAGGCCGCCTCCCTCCTGCCGGAGGCCGATGGCTTCGCAACGAAGGCCGGCGGGAATCCTTCTCAAGCCCGCGCCTCTCCTTCTCCGCGTCATCCGAGATCTTCCTCACGATCGAGCGGGCCAGCGCTCGATCAGCGGCGGGGAGCCTAGTGCCGCTCGGGAACGAGACTAAGGCCGCCTCCCTCCTGCTGAAGGCCGATGGCTTTGTGGCGGAGGCCGACGAGACGGGGAGGACGAGTAGATGCCGGAGACGGAGGATGCCGAGGCGGATGAGGCTTTTGGGGGAGGGAGGAGCGGAGGCGGAGGCGGACACAAACCTTCGCTCTATCTCGAGGGAACAATGAGGTCGGAGGTGGAGGGTCGGGACTCGCTACTGCGGTAAGGCTCCGATGTGTCAGAAGCAGATGACTGGCAAGGCTTGTGACATCCAGATTTTTCAACCCTGTCTTCTACTAAATAAATCGGGCATTTCATTGATGCGCCTATAGGGTTATTCTCAGAACTGATCATTCTTGAGATAACTAGACTATCTAGGGAGATTGATAAGGAATTTTAAGGCAATAGACTTGATAACTCGACTAGGAATCGGCTTCTCGACCGTGTCCATCTTTAGAGGCCATTACGGCACACTTAAAAATTGATTTGAAATCAGAGATAGACTGGATCGACAGAGATGTGTGGCTAATCGTGGGTGACACCACTAAATTGGAAAATTCTCGTCAACCGGTACTAGACTGATTTTCTTATTGTTTTGGTACCCCGTGTCCGTATTTGGGTCCTCGAGATTTTCACGATAACCGAGAGTTGCCAATGAGTCAAGTGGGTTCATAGTGGCTCGAAGAAAATCGACCACAGGTCATTTGCACTTAAAAGTTTCTAAAAGTTACCCGGTAGCCTAGGTCATGTAAAAAAGCACAAAGTTGAAATTAACTGAGAATTCAAGTCCGATTTCAAAAATTGAAGTTTACGTCGTGTCACGATAAATTACAGGAGTATCGACCTGTCCGAGAAGATTTTTAGAGATTCGAGATTTTTACGAAAATCGGTTCGGACGCGCGGAAAATCAACGGAAATTCGGATAGGCAAATTAAAGGAAATTTCGACTTTCAATGGCGCCTTTGAGTGTTGGGACGCGAGAAAATGGTACGGGATTTTCCTTCGACGAAATCGGGCCTCAATTTGGGGAATTGAGTGAGGAATTGAAGCTAATTTAAGTGAAATTCGGAATTATGCTTGAACAACATTTTTTTGGCTTCATTTTGGATTAGTTGTGGAATTTAAATTGGTAGAAAGTAATAGAGACTAAAAGATAAGCTTGAAGGCAAAAAGTGGGGACAAACAATTAAGGCAAAGGCTAAGATTTCAGAATTTTGGGCCCCTCCCGTCGTTGTCTTTCCCGTTGCTACCACTGTCTTTTTCTCACTCTCGTGCAAGCAGCGTGCAGCACCTCGATCTTTAGCTTCACTTTCATTTCATTTTCTGTCTCTCCCTTTTTCGTCTCTGTCTCTCGCACCATCACTCAGCCCACCAAATTCCACCAACTCTTATCGCCCGTCTGCCCCTCCAGTCAACCGCCAGCACGGTTGAAGACCGAGCAACACCACCAAAGACCCTTGCCAGCGACGCCTGCTTCTCCACTCGTCCACAGCCTGCACTCCTTCGGTCAACAATAGCAACCACTGAAGCCTCTAGTTGACCGAGTAGCTTTGCTTTGCTGCCACTTAGCCGTAAACCAACAAACGGTGCCCTCTCCACACGGCCAAGGACAACGCTGCTTCGTGTCTTCAACCCAGCAAAGCTGCTGCCGCGTCTTCTCTTTGCCGCTCGTTCCGTCGGTCAAACCGCACAAGGCTAGCAACTTTTAGCCCAATATTTTGAAGCCACGTGATTTCCAACAGCCCATAATTCGGCCAGTCCATGTTTGTAGTGTATTCGCAGCACCACAACCCAGCAAGTCCAGCAAATTGCTCGGCCCATTTTCAAACCAGAAGCCCACCGTCCACGATTTCAGCCCGTCCAGCGAAGACAAGCCCAGTTCAGCTTTGTTTCAAGCCCAGTCCAGCAGATTCTTTTGTTGTTCGGCCCAACAGCCCAAGAAGCTAGCAAAGCCCAGTGAATTTTGGCCCAAGCCCAAGAGCGAGCCCAGTCCAGCGCAAGAACAAATCTCAGTTGGGCTGAGATTTGTTGGGCCCAAGTTTAAGGCCCGGTCCAAGCCCGTCAGTGTAGTCGTGAGCCAAAGTTCGGCCACCGTCGTGCCGCCGTCGCGGTGATCCAGTCTCCGCTTTTAATCAAGTGAGTTTTACTCACTAATCCCTACTTAGTTTGCTAATGATGCTTAGGGGTTGATTAGATTTAATTAAGTGCAATTATGTGGTTAGATTAGATTAGAATAATTAAATTAGTGACTTAATGATGCATGTTAGGTGGTTAGATTTAGTTATTAGCAAGTAGAGAGCTTGTAATATTTATTGAATGCATTTCAGGACTTTTCTCGACCTGTCTTGGGATTTTTCTCGACCTGTCTCGGTCTCCAATTAGGCATTACGAGCCTAAATTGGAATTTTAATAATTATTTATTAATTTTTGAAATTAATTTATTATTTATTTATTTTTCAAAAATCAAAGGCGAGGATAGCCGACGTCCGAAATTTTATGCTTATTGTAGTGGTGCAGTCTGTTTATTTATTTGAGTTCTGCATTGTGCCGAATTTAATTGTTTGTGGAATTTTAGGAATTTTCCTAAATTGATTAAAATTGAGCAATTGATTGGTAGATGGCCGAATATGGGTATATAGCGCTAGTAATAATTTGATGGGTTAAAGTAGAGAGAATGGCAAGGGTGAAATGGGAATACTCTTGGCCGAGACCAATCAGGTACGATGGAATAGACCAACGTGGTTCGGTGATTGGGACATCATTGGTAAAAACGGCGCCTTAAAGAACGCACGTTACGGTCTAGTACATGCATCAACATAGACATACGTGGTTCGGTGATTAAGGATATCACTGGTGAAAACGCCTCCTTAAAGAATGCACGAGTGCTGTCTATTGTGTACATTGCCTTGGCTTATAGACATACGTGGTTCGGTGATTGGGATATCACTGGTAAAAACGGCGCCTTAAAGAACGCACGACTGTTGTCTATTGCCTACGTCACCTTGGCGGAAATGACACCCGAGAGTATAAATGTGGCTCTATGACTAAGTGCACTATCGGAGGTTATATAGTGAGGAATGAAATGATCTAGAGGTGGTCCAACTGACATGTAATTGATGAAGTCGATTGATCAATGCTTTGATCCAATGTTGTAATTTGATTGAATAATTGATGTGATATATGAGGCATTTGTGTATAACCTTAAATTGCAGGTTGGGACTGAGACCAGAGTAAGTCCTCTGACTCGTGTTGTGCCTAGGCAACCGTATGGCGTATTAGTTTACTAATCAAGTCTTAAGGGGTAGAACTTACTGAGACATAGTCTCATCCCGGTTGTGGGATAATATTTCAGGCCCCTAGATGGCAGCACCTCCACCTCCTCGTCCTGCTATGCATTTCGGTATTCCCCAGGAGATGACCGAGTTAGAGATCCACTTCCATATTCACCCTCATCCTGAAAGTCTAAAATACTCGCTGGTTAAGTCAATCGTCTGGGTTGATGTGGGACAGATTGACTTGAGACCCCATCATTATCGATCGTGGTACCGTGAGTATCATGACGGGCAAAGAGAATGACCCATTCTAGAGAGTGACGTGCCTGTGTACGTTCTGGAAGAGGCATTTGGGGAGGGTACAGCAGACCATCAGGATGGGTCGGTTGTGTATGTTCAGGATCCGACACTTAGGGTTGAAGCTCACACTCCTGTGTACTCGATTGATGATGACAATTGGAATGATGATGAAGGTGAGATCATGGAGCAGGAGGAGGAATGGCAAGAAGACGAGCCCATGGAGGACGTACCTGAGGATGAGCCGGCAGCTGAAGCTGAGGGTGAGCCTGAAGATGAAGATGAAGAGCTGGAGGAAAACGAGCTCAATAAAGAGGAGTCAGAGGAGGACGGCCTTGAAGAAGACCCTGAGTATAACCCGGATGAGGATTGAGACCCCATCCTTTTTGTGATTCTTGTATGGGTGTAGATAAGTGTGAGATTAGAAAGTTCTGAATGGTATTGTAAAATATACTATCTAGTTTGCTTAGTATAAAAGTGTGGTTGTGAATTTCTATATGAAAAATATGACCTGCTTTTCTATCCCATTATTTTATTGTCTGGGGGTTTATAACTACTTCCACATGTGCAATATAAAATGAGAGGGTCGGCGATACATAACCTGGGATATCGCATTCTAAAATCGACCAAGCAGAAAGATGAGTGCGTCCCCGAGGATCGGGGCGTAACAAGGCTTTTGGGGGAGGAAGGCGGAAGCGGAAGCAGAGAAGGAAACGCAAGTCTCGATCGTTCTGTGTTTGTTTTCCCGCGAGTTCCCGAGAGAGAGAGAGAGAGAGAGAGAGAGAGAGAGAGAGAAATTGCAGAAAATTCAATTGAGGAGAGAGAATAGTCTTTTGGGTGGGAGCGCATGATCTGTCTTTTCTTCCGCCAGCGAGCCAAGCCGAGCTGAGCTGAGCCGAGCAAGTCCTTCCATTTTTCAATGGGTCCCCCAGGACAGGTGTCGATACCTGAGTAGTATGTGTGCACCAGGTCAGCGGATGACGTGGCGCGCACATACCACTGAATATTTTCTCCATCTATATCAATTGCCATGTGGGCTTTTAGTGGTTATTTTTACAAATTGCTCAACAGATTTGTATCTAGCCTATATAAAAATATGACTGTAATGAAATATAATAAATAATATTTTTGTTTGGTAAAATGTAGGAGAAAAGAAAGCTAATTAAACAAAATGCGTTCCATAAATTAAACCAAACCCGACACGCCTGTTAATTTTGATATAAAATGACGCATTATGCACTACTGTATGATCAATCATTAGTAGATTATACTATCATAAATTATGATTAAATAAAATCAAAGCTCACTCGTAGATTTTTCCCCGTTCATAGGAACTTTTCTTCTTTAAGCCAAACCAGCACATTTTAATTTGGACTTTGTTTATTTCGCGGAAAATAATTTACCTACTTTTCAACATCTGATTCAATTACAAAAATGAATTGACGAAAAATGTTTTCCCAGTCAACAAAATATATACATACTTAAAATCGGGAAAATGATTTCATTTTTAGAAAATCAAAAATCATATTTTAAAAATATGACTAAGCATAGATACTTAAACCCGAAACTATACATTTAAGCACGAAAGCTGTCGCACCACTTCTCGAGTCCTCAACTTTCAAGACCTGGTCTTCGACGCTTGAACCCAAGCTAATCAAGGTCAGGCTTGCGACTCTATGCTTTTGCTTGGTGCCGATGCTTGTGCCTGGGTGCATCAAGGTTGGGCCCAAGCTTTTAGCGCCCGCACCCGAGTCCATTAAGGCCTCGCCAAAAGCCTAGGTGCTCATGCTCGATCCCCGACACCTAGGCTTGAATTCACAAAATTGAACATGGGATCCAGATGCTCCTAGTCTCCCCAATTCTCAGGCATGGGCCCGCAAAGCCATGCTCAAGTCCCTAATGCTCGAGCTTTGATCACCAGCACTTGAGCTCAAGTCCACAAAGACAGTGCTCGATCCTCGACACTCATGTTCGAGTCCTCGATGCACAAGCCAAGGTCTATAGAGGTTGAGGCTTGGGACGTAGGTGTCGTTGCCTGTGTACATCGAGGTGGGCCCTGTACCTTAATCGATCAAGGCTAGGCCCAAGAGCCGAACACCCATACCTCGATCATCAACGCTCATGTCAAGATCCATTAAGGTCAGACACAAGACTTTGGTCTCTACATCTAGTTCTTCGACTATATATGCATAAGTGACTAACGCTCAAATATTATTTGCTTATTTGGGAAAATCAAATTAATTTTTTATACTTTATTTTCAAGTTTCAATTAAACACTCAAAAATATTATCATTTTTCTAAAATATAATTTCTTCTTTTTTGGCGATATGAAGTCTATCCAAGGTATTTTCTTTGTTTGGCCCATTACGAGAAGAGGGTGCGCCAGTGAACACTAGCGGAAGCGAAGAGAAGTATTCTGCTTCACAGCGTCGAGCTCGGCGGCGACGCGGCCATGGACGAGGCGGCGCAGCTGTGCGAGGCGGCGAGGAACGGCGACATCGGGAGGCTCAAGTCCCTGATCGCCGCCGGGGCCGACGTCTCTCACTTCGACGCCGACGGCCTCACCCCGCTGATGCACGCGGCCAGGTCGGGCCGCGCCGACGCGGTGGCGGCGCTTCTCGAGGCCGGTGCGCCCTGGAACGCCCTCTCGCCTTCCGGTCTCTCCGCCGGCGATTTCGCCATGGAGTCCGGTCATCAGGAAGCCTACGAGCTTCTCCTCAACGCCGGTATGCGCGCGTCTGTGGTTCTGCTTCAGTATGTGCTGGCGATGCTTGCTTGATTCTACACATAGCTTTCCGGTTCCGATGTTTCATTCTAGTTCTTCTATCAGGAAAAGAAAGGATTTTTTGGGAGAGATAGGTTTTATGGGATTCACCTGGGGCGCATGACTGGTTGGATTTGTGGGAGATAATGCTCTTGGATTATTGCTTAACAGTATGATTAAGCGTTTCGTTCTCATAATGGTGTGTCTATCTTGGCCAACTAGGAAAAATGGAAAGTAATTTAAGGGGGACCGCTTTTAGATTCTGAAACCTCGCTAAGGCCGAGATTGATGAGGGACAGATGCTTGATGTCGCCATTAGTAATAATTGAAGAGCTGATGCATGTTCTGTTTGTTCACCAATTCAAGCTGACAGCGCAAAATGAAAGTTAAACAAGGATGAAACCAATGGACCTTCTAATAGGATTATTAGAATGACTACCCAATGAAGTATTGGACAAAGGCATGCTATGCTTCCTGCACAAAAGCTAGTTTGAGCCTCAATCAAGATGCCATGAGTTCTGTTTGTCTGGTTTCCATGCAATCCAACTCTAAGGCCCTAAAGTGCATGATGATTATTTTCTTTGGGGGCCTTCCATATAGCATAGCTTCCCATCATAGAGACCTTTTAGTCGGGACAGGTAAGAGTGGAAAACTTCATAATCGATAGCCTTGGCCAAAGCAAAGGGAAGCATCTCATCATCTACAAAAGTGCAAATTAAAAGAAAGTTCGTACAGGCTCATGGAAATCATTAAACGACAGACAAAATAGCAAGGTGCATCTATTACTAATCTCTTATCACATATTCTTTGCATGTGGCCACAGCTGAGATGGGTCTTAGGGAAGCCTGTAACTTATTTATCAAGCTGTAAAAAGATAAATTGAAGTAAATCACACGGACTCACAGAGAATCAGAGGTAGCAATGTATTGTTGGTTCTAGTACTTTTTTGTGCTAAAGACAAATTTTCTTATCCTGGAACCTGTTGGCTCAAATACTTCCGCATAACCTACTGAATTCTGGATATTTAACATTACTTATTGGTGTGCTTCAAGGATCATAGAAATGTTTTAGAGGTTAGGTGTGTGCATTGTTTCAGTCCAGTTGAGGGACCTTTATTGTTCTCATCAAGGACTTTAACCAACAATATTTTATGCAACAGGAATTCAGGCGGAGCTTATTCTGGGGACAATTGCAAGGAAAAGTAAAGCCAGTGACTCTCATGGGGATTACTTGGACGACAGGATCAGTTTTAGTGAGGATAAGCTGATGGACTCAAGTAGCAAAGCTGTCATGATGGCTTGGGAAAAGCCATTGATGGAGGCTCATGCCAAAGCCATTTGTTCACAGGGTGGTCACATACTGAACATCGGATTTGGAATGGGTCTTGTCGACACAGCCATTCAGCAATATGCTCCTGCTACACACACTATAGTAGAGGCTCACCCTGATGTTTTCAAACGAATGCTTGACACTGGTTGGGGTGAAAAGGACAATGTAAGGATAGTATTTGGTCGTTGGCAAGATGTTCTTTCTCAACTTGGATCTTATGATGGTAAGAGAAACTTCATTCCCCATCTAACTAGAATCCTAGCATCCATGGCTAAGTGTTGCGTAACATTCTATTTGCGATTTTTTTCACGATCCTTCTACTAATGCACCAAGATTCAAATATTTTGGTGTATTTTAGAATGTCCAAGACAACATTTTTAGGTTTATCATGGCTTTATGTGACATTTCTTGACCAGCTCTTATGTCATCAGAAAATTGGCTTTTTGGTCTGTTCTTTTGTGTCAAGCTCATAGTCTTGTTTCTAAAAATAATTAAACTCTAACATCAGTGAAATTCCAACAAGACCTCTATATCCATATTTAATAAAATCTCTGCAAAAGAAAGTTCTTGGGCCTCCTTTCTGTGTAATGGTTTTAGTTGCAATTAGAATTGGATTGGACAATGTTTATGAGATTTCTGGTATGTTTATTAAAGCTATACCGATCAAAAGGGATTGCAGCTAGAGTTGTGTTTCACTTGAGTCATTGTTTAATTGTTTTCCTGCTTATCATCTTTAAAGCATGCATTTTCCATTTATCAGTTACTTGGCTACAACGGTCTATCTCCTCAGGAGGATAGATTTCATTAGAGAAACTTCAACCTAGTATCCCAACCTAATTTCAGGAGAGTGTGCCTATGAGAGTATAGTTGAAGTCCAAAGATGCTGCTAGAAGTTTTTGGATATAATTGGATCACTTTCACTTATTCATTTCTACTCAGATGAAATTCTTATGCCACTGCAGTCTTGCTCATGTAATATAATTGATATTCTCAGGTATATTCTTTGACACATACGGAGAATATTATGAAGATATGAGGGAGTTCCACCAGCATCTTCCTGTTTTATTGAAACCCGGGGGAATCTACTCATTTTTTAATGGGCTTTGTGGAGGTAATGCCTTCTTCCATGTTGTTTATTGTCATTTAGTTTCTTTGGAATTGGAGAATCTGGGCTACTCCACGCAATTGATTCCCCTGCCCGTGAAGGCTTGTCTGGGAGAAGAAGTTTGGGAAGGTGTGAAACAGAAATATTGGCAGCTTGATACATATTACCTCCCAGTTTGTCAAACTATGCAAAATGAGGAATGATGTTGGTTTGCTGTTGACTTAAAGCTCTGAAAGCATTGTCTTGAAGGCGCTTAAGATGGCTTTTTAAGTTGGCTTTCACTACTGGACGGGGTTGCGAATTTATAAGCAATTGTTGGACAGGATGGGTGCATTTATGTTCGCTGTCATCTATGAAGTATCTCTTGACATTTTCTATTCAACCAGTAGTGCTCTTCTGGCTTTATCTTCTTCAGTAGAGATGTGCAGCAGCATATCATATGTTAGACTCAGAAGAATAACAAAGAATATTGATATGAAGCCATGTCCTACTCTTGAAAAGATGCATGTGGAACATTATGCAGTTGTTTAATTTTTAAAACACTATGTATTGCAGTTTACTGAAGCTAGACCACTGGACAATTCTTGTTGCAATTCAATTTCAATCTCCGCATTCAAATGTTTATACAGGAAATTTTAGATCTCCTTTAGATTATTTTGTTCTGTGGGACCTTCTCTTCTTGAGATCCAGTAGCTCTTTCAAGTGTGAACAGCATGCAGCATGTAATGATGTGAAATTTGGATAAGATTTACAAGGCAATGTCATTTCTTGTAAAAACCATATCCTCCTCTTGGCTATTAAAAGCTTATTTGAAATCTCGATGCAAGAGATTCTGGTCAACATTTTGAGAGGTTGCCTTTAGAGCAGAGTCCCTTCATTCGTTAAAATTGAACACTTCTGATGAATATTTGAGAGGTTGCTTAAGGCTATGGTGTACTGTTGTTATTTGATCTCTGGCCACCCGTTTAAGTTAGTAGTTTGCACCTGCTTAGCTACCCAAATTGCAGAATGGAAACCCCAAGATTAAAGTGCTCAAGGGTGGCGATTCAGGAAATATTGTATCTGGTTACTGAATGTTCTCCAGAATGAAAACCCAATGTCAATTTATTTCTGTTCATTCCGTAATCCATACAAATCCTGTTTTTTCTTTTCCTATTTAAGTTGTTTACTGACTATATATCATTTTAGTCATTAAACTGTACAAGAAGTAAATTGTTTCTTGATCTATTATTTTGTTATGATAGTATCATGAATCAGCATTTAAATAGATTCTGGTCAAGATATTGATTCGAGAGAGGATGCCTTAGTACTTCTTCATCCATTTTCATCCAATCAAGGTGTTTTCGATGTTACAAGTACTAGTTCTGAGGTTGAAGTGGGGGTCTGCTGATGACTTTGACACGGAGGAGGAAAGGACTTGGGAAGATAGTTCTTATTACCACACGGTAGTCTATATCGTTGATGCTGCCAGTGCTATAGATACGGTGGATGAAAAGTAAACGCTTCAATTCCCATTAATGTACTTATCGGAGAACCATGTCGAGTTTTCAAAGTTTGAAAGGCATCTTAAGCGTGCTAGATATTGAAGCGATGGCTTTCTGTACAATTACAGTCTTTCCTTAGCCTACATTTTGATATCAAGAGTAGGGTGGCAATCTAGTCTATCCAGCCTGTTTCTCTTACATGATGCTAGCTTCTATGCATTTGGACAGAGAGAGCGTATCCACATGCCCCTTCTCAGTGCTTTATTACAATCCAAGTAACATGTCTTCAAACGATGGTTATGCCCAGCTGATGGCAATTGGACTTCCAACACTGTGTTTTCCATCTGACCATTTGAGACTAGCAAAGCTGGTTGTACCAGATGGCATGGAGCCAGCGGTGAAGGTGACTGTGTAGCTTTTTTTCTCACCCATGTTGCCGAAAGTCAGCGATTCGGGTTCAACCAAGATCTTGACTGACGGGATCTGTGAAGAAACTGACACCGTGTAGGTACCAGGACTACCAACATTTGTTAGAGTCCTTGTGTATTTTACTGTGCTTGAAGCACCAGCCCCACCTGATTTGCTGGAAGCCGATTCCAAGGGAACTGCGAATGATGGGTAATTAAGATCTTCCACATTATACTTCGTGCTTGAGTCGCAGGTGTAGTCTCTGTTTGTGGAGCTCTTGATCTGGGCTGAGGTGTAGTTTAGGGCACAGAGGAAGCGGAGATAGTCCTCTACCGCGGCATCATAGACCAAACCGGGGTCAAGGGCTGCCATTGGATCGACATGTCCGGCTCCATAATCGAAAGGGGTTGATGAACTCCCAGTGGCAACATCTTCAATTGTTTCACCATTTCTGTACTTTGTGTAGGCTGTTGTCATGAGTGCTGATCTGATGGCCGCAGGGCTCCAATCCTGGTGAGCAGCCTTGAGAAGGGCGGCCAACCCACTTACATGTGGGCAAGACATTGATGTGCCTGAGATAATGTTGAAATTCACGTGCCTCTTATCTTTGTCCAGGCCAGTTGGGCCCACAGCGCCTGTCCACCCTGCGAGGACGTTCACCCCCGGTGCTATGAGGTCTGGTTTGAGAATCTGCGGATTGAGTGGATTAGGACCACGGGAACTGAATGATGCTACAACTGGTGAAGGTTGGACACCAATCTCTGTGCCTCCCGAAGCAATGGTTGCTGTTGGACTCCGATCTGAGAGGATATACTTCTTTATCTCATTCCCTGCTTTTTGTCCCAAAGCTGCTGACGGCAAGAGATATGCATCAGCAAGTAGCTCTTCACCATAAGACTCCGGGTTGGTAAGAATCATTCCCACCCCGCCCGCACTCTTCACCACCATACTCTTTTGTGCCCTTGAGTTCCCTCCTCTGTCGCAGACCACAATTTTCCCTGCAACTTTGCTCGCAACTAAACTACCAGTAAAGCATAATTCACCACTAGTGGAGCTGCTTGCATTACCTGCAAACACCAGTGGAACTGGACCAGATGATTTCCCATTGTAAAGTGACACGCCTCTATACTTCTTGCCATTTCCAAGAGTGACATAGGCCGGGAAATCACGGTCCAAAGTACCGGCTCCTACTGTGGTTATCCACGGAGCTATGTTAGCCACACTCATAGAACTAGGCCCAGCGTTCCCCGCGGAGCACGACACAAGGATTCCCTGTGCCATTGCATTGAAAGCTCCCATGGAGATGGTGTCTCTGTAGTAGTCAGTTATTCCTCCCCCAATGGACATGGATATTACGTTTACACCATCTTCGACAGCCTTGTCCATGGCTGCCATTATGTCTGATCCAAAGCATCCACTTAGCCAACACACTTTATAGATGGCCAGACGGGCTTGTGTGGCCATCCCCCGTGCAGTTCCAGGAGCAAAACCAAAGAGGTTGGCGTCGGGTACGGCTGAACCAGCTACAGTAGTAGAGGTGTGGGTCCCATGCCCATCATCATCTCGGGGTGATCTCGATTCCTTGGATTCATCTATCGGTCCAAGTGCTGCTTCATACCCTTTTGAGAAGAACCTCGCGCCGATGAGTTTCTTATTGCAGCTCGATGAATTGAAGGTCTTCCCTACCTCGCAGGTACCTTTCCAGGTACTGGGCACTGGGCTGAGTCCTGCGTCATCGTAGCTTTTCAGCTCAGGCCACGCGCCAGTGTCAAGAACAGCCACGATCACCTCACTTGCCTGGTTGGACTCAGGGTAGAGAGCTTCATTCTTTTCCAGTCCGAGAAACTCTGGCGTCCGGGTGGTGTGGAGTTCATATCTCGCTTCTGGCAGGACTGATAGAATTCCAGGTTGCTTCTCGAGTAACTCCGCCTCCTTGGCCGTGAGCCTCGCGGAGAAGCCATGGAGCACACTGTTATAGGTGTACAGCATGTCTGCTCCGTCCGAGTCCGATACCGATTTCAGCGAAGAATGATACCATTCTAAATGACCAGCAAATGTCGTGGGCATGTTGGACTTGTCCATGTGGATGATATAGGTGGATTTAGCTGGTTTTTTGGTACTTTCTGCTGCCCCATATTGGGAGAGAACTAGAAGTACTAGAGCCGCTATATGCAGAAGCCCAAGCTTCATCTTCTTCACTGAATCTGTGAGGTTGAAGCGAAGTTTTCTTTTTTTTGTGAAGCTTTTGGCTAAAGGGCAAAGCAGAGAGAAATGAAGTGATGAAACAGCTAGCCTTTTTATCAGCGGGAGAGAACTAGAAGTGCTACGGCCACTATATGCAGAAGCCTAAGCTTCATCTTCTTCACTGAATCTGTGAGGCTTAAGCGAAGTTCTCTTTTTTGGTGGAGCTTTTGCTTAAGAAGAAGGCAGAGAGGGATAAAGTGGTGGAAAGAGGTGGTGGAGAGTAGCCTTCTTATTAGCGGCTGTCTCAGCTTTGGTGCTTGCTGACGATCTCTAGTGGGGCATGGCTAGTGATAGTACGTTATACAAGGTTCACCTCATTGTCTCCGATTTATGGGGTACAAAATGACTCCGAAAATAAAACAAGTGAGGGCTGAGAGAAGACATTCTTTTTTGGTAAATCTCTTAGGGTTTGGTATTGTTTGGGAAGCAATTCAGAGACAAATGCCCACTTCTTGGTAGAATGGTTGGAAAATTTGATGTTAGCACGAAGTAAAACTGAAGGATTATGATCGTCGAGTAGTCTTCCTGGGAATCGAAAACAAAATCAACTTTGAGCAGTAATACCCAGCATGGAGTTAAAGACCGTGGAGTAACCTGTATATAGGCAATACCTTCTAATTTTTTCACAAACTTTTCGGCCCTTTCTTTCCGCATGCGACAAAGGCGGCTGATTACTGATTAGATAGGTCTGTTGATTGAAGAAAGTGAAGGTAAGTATTTAAAATTTTAGCAAATTGGGAATTGAGAGGACGTATGGAAGTTCACCTGCGCACTCATTTCTGCATCCCACCATCGCTCGCAAACAACATATTTGTCCCCAGTTCTTTGTCCGAAATCATAGTCGCACCCGCAATTGGGGAGAGAATCTCGTCCTGGCCTACACTTTGTTTTACAGATGGGTTCGTCTTTCGTTTGAAATGGGGTTTCTTTCCTTTTACTAGTTCAATACCTCTGTAAAGCTTACACGCAGGAATTCCCTATATCTCAGGCGCTCTATTCTAAAGGCGTTCATTCTCCGGTGGGTGTGGGCACACCATGTCTCCACGTCGGCTAATGACCTAGTTTTTTCGCTGCTCTTTGTGGAAGGTTTAAAGCATCGTGCAATCCCATCCACGGGGACATCTCATGAGGGGTTTCTTCATGCCACTCGACAAACACGTAAGCCCATGTCGATCACACAATACATTGGAACCATTGGCATCATATGACTGGACGTTAGAAAGGTACACTCAGCCTTTTCCTCTGTTTTCCCCTATAGCCATAGGTTTGCTGCATTGTC
Organism: Eucalyptus tenuipes; assembly: GCA_014182365.1. Taxonomy (NCBI): domain Eukaryota; kingdom Viridiplantae; phylum Streptophyta; class Magnoliopsida; order Myrtales; family Myrtaceae; genus Eucalyptus; species Eucalyptus tenuipes. The sequence goes on from CM024542.1 coordinate 2,443,464, forward strand.
AGGGAAAAGAAAATGACATGTTAGTAGGCCATTGCTGGGGGGTGGAATGAGTGAAAGATATTGAGAATCCAAAGGTGAAATGATTCTTTCCATTAATTTAATCATACTTTCATGTGACCTATTCATTCCACGATCGTGCAACTTTAAGAAGGGAAAAAACATTTGACTAATGCGTGCAGAAAGAGGTTTTCTGTTTATCAATTCGTATCAGCGACCTTAACCTCTAAAGTTGACTATTCACGATCAAGTAACACATCATAACATCCGTAAAAAAGTTAAGTTATGATGAAAACATGTTAGTTCGAATTGATATTTTTCTCGACATTTCTTATTCTATTTTGTATTGAATAAATGGGTGCCTAAGGGGCAAGCCAAGATCCTTATGATTGCCTCAACTTCTATAGTGAAAATGAACATAGTGATTATTTCATGTATTAGTGTGTCGTAGATACCCCTCGTAAACCCCTTAAGTCGACGCAATTGGTCGAGGTCTTGGGGGATCGTCAACTCAGGAACCCATCAAATTCTACCAACCGCGTGTAGTTTTATGTCAAGGCACACTTACAAAGGCCAAACATCTCGACTCAACTTTTTCGTGAGCCTTGTAGGATGTTTTATAGACCTCCATCATAGTCATTGGCACCTTTAAAGCCTGTCTTTGTCTTTAAATTATCCACTTTTCGGTCACTAATGAATTATTTGGTTGTCTTATACAATAGTACCATTATTGAGATCAACAACATATTCTTGCAGGATAAAAGGCACCAAATTCGTGGAATCTTTGGAAAATATTGGTGCCTATGAGGAATTGGCCAACCAAAATTAACAATTTTGTGGGGGGCCAAAGGTCCAATTATTTCATCTAGAATACGTGTTAGTGGGACGTCTGACAGACGCTAGCGTGTGGACCCGATCGTGACCAAAATGGACCAATTGATAGTAACCTTTACGAGTCATCATCCATTGCCTAATGCGGTTGCTTTCGAGCCTAAGTTGAAAAGTTGAGCACCCTCCTTCCATCAATCAATCAATTGAAATAAGAAGGTTTTGGATGTTTAGGACACAAATGATAACCATTTTGTCCAAAGAATTGATTTTTAGAAGAGAAATAAAATTTTTCCATTTTTATTTTTAAATGAGTTTGTAAGCAAAAATACGCGTTTGATAAAATACAAAATTTTTATTTTTGGAATAGAACACAAAATTTCTCCCTATTGGGCGGTGGCGGCCGGTGGCTAAGAGTGGCGACAATGGACAGTGAACAACGGTCGGTGGTGGCGACGACCAACGACTAGCAGCGGTGGCCGGTAGCTGGGAGTGGCGACAACGAACGGTGAACGGCGGTCGGTGACAACGGATGAGTAAGGGGCTACATGACAAATAATTTCTAGAAATAAGCAAATTTTCTTTTTATTTTTGTTTTATTTCTTTCTCTTGCCGCGGTCACCTCCAACCGCGCCCGCCGCCGCCACCGCCGCCGCCAGCCGTTGCCGATCGCCGTCCCGCCCCGCTGCCGCCACGGCCGATCGCCGTCCGCCGCCACGACCGCAGCCGCCCCCCACCGCCGTCGCCACCCGGCCCATCGGCCGCCGACGGCGCCGGCCGCGGAGGTGGCGCGATCGGGGGGGGGGACGTGCCGATGGACGTGCGGCGGGCGCGCGGCAGCCAGGCGGTCGGTGACAACGGTGATCTGTAACGAAGAATAAAAACGAATAAATACAAAAGAGTTGCGGACAAATATTGAGAAAATTTTTTATTTTTTATTTCTATCTCAAAAATAGAAAAGTAAAAAAAATTTACTTTTGAATTATATTCCAAACCTATTTAGAGAGGACAAATATTGAAAAAATTTTTTATTTTTCATTTCTATCTCAAAATAGAAAAATGAAATAATTTTGAATTATATTCCAAACCTATTTCTATTCCAGAATATATTAAAATTGAAAAATTTTAAAAATTTATTCCGGAAAAAAAAAAAATTAACAGAAATAGAATGATTATCATTATCTCTTAGCGATTCAATGTGAATCTTATTCCGTATAGAAGCAAAATGTTGGGTGGATTCAGTTGTTGCTTCATTCCAAGTACTGCGCGTTCCTCTGTTGTATATGACTTCAGGGAAATATTTAATCGCCTTTAGAAAATTGATACACAGCTTCACACGCTTCAAGGTATACATGGAAATCCTGTTGAACCAAATCACTTCACGCGGACCTCTAGGTCTGACAAGGATGGACGTGATCCATTCATCTGAAAAGACCTCAAGATAAACTGGAATATGGCGCACTATGATATGTATAATTCGTATATTAACTTGAGTTAACGCGTTTTCATTATAAGTGAGTTATTTAGCTAATAAAATAAAAATTATGATGCTCGTATCCAATAAAAATTAAGTTGACACGAATTACAGATATAATTACTGGAAGCTAAAGTGAATTTCCAACCCTAACAACAAAATCACAACCAAACGAAAAGTGACTAAAACACGGATCATTTGCTATAGGAATTAAGGTTGCAACTAATTATAAGAAACTTTGAAGTTCCTACTGTCTTTGCTAATTAGGTATGGGTTATATCTTCCATGGACTGTGTAATTAAGGAGTGAATGGCAAGTTACAATCATCATCCACATATAGACTTAACTAAAAGTCTAAAAGTCAATATGAAAGTAAGTGATGTCGTGTAACTCACTGATCAAAGTATTGATTGGAGAATCCAATGCCCACTCAGAAACGGACCAAATCATATCACCCTTCCAATTATTTATTATTACGTTTTCAACGTGCCAATAAAAAGCACTAATCGCTGTTAAAAAAAAAAAGAAAAAAAGATTGCTTTTGCCCCTACTTTTGTATGGCCGGCTTATATTACTATAGGCATTAGCACTTCTAATATACCTGAACGAAAGGTATATTTGATTTTAAGCATGTGGTGGAATCATCAACGATTTCCACTTCATATTATGCGGGGCCGGCGATCTTATCTTCAGCTTTTGATTGACGAATCACCTGCCGAAGATTCTCATCAAGTCACCACCAATATCCGTCCAACACGAACCTTGGACGTCTAGGAACCACGCTAGGGTAACTTTGGATGTATCGGGCGGTCTAGGGTCATAAGCAAAACCACAATTATTAAGAGCACTCAAGAGATAGGAGAGAGAGAGAGAGAGAGGGCGGGAAAGAGAGACGTGTCCCTAATGAAAAGACATCACACTTAGAATCTTAATGACCAATAAAGCATGACAAAGAGGCACAACCATGCGACTGTTCCCCAGCTTTACGTGAGATAATTGGGGTGGTTAGCTGGAATTGGACCCTACCATGCCACTCATAATGAGGTCGAGGCTGCATTCGACGACGATCGTTTAAAGTATCGACAACCATGGTAAAGCGAGGGAGTTTTATATGGACCAGATGCGGACTCGAAGAGACTATTTTCTTGACGGTGTTTGGAACTTTGGACTCACACGACATCCCAATAATACGATGTACTCTTGTAATAAAGAATTCTGGCTTTAATTGGGCGGATAGCTCGTCGGTCGTGTCCAACGATTAATGGGCGAAAGCAACATGAGGGCTGGGGACCTTTTTGGGTGGGAGGAGACGGGCTCCTTTTGGCATCGGCCAATGAGATTGCCACGGGTAACGACTGGTGACGGGGGCGTCGATGGAGATTTGGTTGGTTGCTTGGGCATGGAGATCGATGCTACAGGATATCGTGGACGCCGTCGCGACCCTCGATTCTTCGATTTGAACCCCGGATAGGGTAAATATCATATGGAAGGCTCGGTAGTGTCCCTTACGTGGTATTGAATAAATCCGAAAAACTTTAGATGGAACGATGAATGACTTATCCATATGCGGGGTCAGTCATAGAAACTATCTGCTCTAAATTTGAAAGCAATTAGTACCTATAATTCTTAATGATACCAGCACGGTCGGCAGCGCCACTAATGATCACCTTAAATCCCTCTCTCTCCTCGTTTGGTATATTTGAGACCCCACAACGACAACGCACGCAAGGTAATGCAACAAATATTGCCAAAAATTCGTTTAATGTCATGCTAAGAGAAAAGTATAATATGAATATGACCGACTTGAATACGAAAATTCCAATAAACGTATCAAATAGTTTCGATACGGACAAAAAACACCTGATAAAGCGGTTCACGGGACACGATTAACACGATCATTAAATGTGCACCTGCGGCTGATGTCGACATAACACGATATGTTAACCTATTTATAATGATAAGTAGGTTAAACACATTCATACATGATAAGTTGTATTGACATGTTTGATGCGTTAACCCATTTAGAAAGTGTTATTGAGTTGGTGTTTTCCCACGGCATATATGACTTTCATAATGTTAAATATGTTTTTGATTTTTGCTTTGTTGTTTTTAACGTGTGTATTATTTTTTGCACTTATAACAATAAAAAAGTCTTTCGGTATGAGTACTAAACGTGTTAGAACATATTTGATCAACTCGTATTAAAAAGATTGACACTTTTAACTTGTCAACTCGTGCTTAAATAGTTTAAGCGGGTCAATTTTCGTATGACATGATTTTTCTCATGTCTTAGATGGGTTGACCTGTTTATGCCAAACCAAAATCTTTTAAAATTATGTGTCATATCGTGTTATGAAAACAGGTAGTGTCGAGAATTGGCAACCCTAATTTTTTCTCTAAATGCCAGTGTCTCTAGCTTGTCCATTCATGACTTGGGTTAAGCCCAAACACCTTTAGGATTGGACATGACCATACCCGCCATTGTATCTATTATCTATCCAATATAAAAATATGACTTAGGGGACCCTCCACATTTCCTATTCAATCGTATCAAGTTGTTTGTCTTAGTGACCAGATGCTATCTAAGAAATTAAGATTGAAAAGTTAAAATTTTGTCATACAATTCGGTATATTTTAATGTATTAGATAGATGATACAATTATATAAATGAGATTTAAGAATCTTCGATGCACTAAACTCTTTATCTGAGTTTTTCGCTAAAACCTTGTTGTCAAGTTCTTATAAGGATGCAAATACAGATAAGAACTCTTTAAGAATACAATGGGTTTTAGCATATAATGTGCCCTGACTAAAATAACAAATTGAATTTGACGACATATTGAAATACTATTATAGCCTTGTCTTTGCCCATGCATGATTGAATTTTTAAAAACCCTCGAAGGTGAAGCTCTTGCATATCATCTTGATCCTATTTACTTGTGGTCTCTTTCACAAATTGGGTTAAAAACTTTCCAATTCGACAATATAACAATATCTTGGAAATGCTTCCTTAGAAGTTAGAAGTCAAGTTTAACTCGTTGCCTCCTGCCTATCGAAATATATATATCTCTCCCCTCAAATCAAAACATCTCTTCGAGAACGAAAAGGCTGTCATCTCACAATACTTTCCCAAACCTATGAAGTACTAATACTAGTAGTTCTTCACGTAACATGTTCGCGTCCGTGGTTGGATTCAGACAGAATCACTGGCTAATAATTGAAAGAACATAGGCACAAATCAATCGTCAATCAGTGACAAGATCTCCGGTGGAATCCAAGGATCTGTTCGTGCACAATTTTTTATGGTGAGAAGCCACCATCCTAGTCCCACAGGCGTTGAATTTAAGGACTACCCTCCGACGTATGGTCCTCACCTTCCTCATAGTCACGACGTGCCGACAAGCACCGAGCTCATTAGACAAGATCAAAACTTCAATTGATCTTTCTGCAATAATTTATGAAATCTGTTTGACGGGTACAAGGCACAGTGACCTTTCCCTATCAGGTTTTTGGGTTTTCAACATTAGTGCATGCAAATTTGCGTTATCAACATCATTTACCACCGCTATTTATTAAGTGATCATCATGAATCGCGTCATGAGTTAATTGATGATGAAATATTCGAACCACTAAAAGTTAAGAGGCACTTGTGTAGCAATTTTATAAAAATGCCGTTGTACTTTTTGTGTGTTTGATGAAAATTTCTTCCCTAAATTTTAGTTCTTCAGCTATGGTGTGTAAAATCTTCCTACAGGAAGCTTAATTCCATCGTTAGCCATTCTTCTGTATGATTACATATATTTTTGTTGTCGTTAATGTGTTGGTCGTCGCATGTACATCACTTTTGAACTGAACATGGTGATGGACCAAAGCCAATCAATAATTAGGTGAAACCTAATTTCAAAAAGCGAGAAGAGAAGTGGGGTTTGCTCAAGTGTTACTTGGTACAAGGTCACGGTTCAATCTCACTTCCACCGTATGGGGATCAAACATGAGCTTACCGTGTTCTGAAGCGAGGGACTTGATCCAGGAACCGTGGAATCTAGCCGAAGGTCCGCACAACCGTATCATCGGAAAGGAAAAACCTCATCCAGCTTCATGAGGTCGGCTTAGTCATTAACAGATATATGGCACGTCGAATTGACCGAGAGCACATGTTTAGCACTTGGTAAACATTGGTTAGCCAAATAAGTATTCATTAGAGGGCTTTTCCTTTGGGTAAGGCTTATTAATACTGTTATAATCTGCTAAGGCCCAATTTCGATAGATTCGTAGGCCATGAAAGTACTTCATGTGAGCCTTATGAATTGGCCATAAAAAGGTCCTGCTCTACTTGAAACTTTCACTTTGAAAAAACTTAAATTTTAAGTGCCACAGTCGCTTGATGTTATCTCTGCAATGTATTGCCTTTCGCCTCTACCTAAACTGGCCCATCATCGACAGGGCCATGTATTGTGGTGTGACTGTGGTAACAGTTGACGGAGTTTCACGACATATTGAAATCTTAAAGCTCTAGAATAATTGAGAAAGAACATCTGTAATGGTGTCTGTTTTCTTTGCGATTGAAACCTTTAAAACTTTTCCAACTTTCAAGAGGTGAAAGACTCTCATAAGGTCTTATCTATTTGAACATATCTTATTTACATCTAGTCACTTTCACATGTTTGACTCACAAATTTTTGAGTTAGATAATCTAACGATATCTATGAAATGTTTCCTTAATTAATGTTCATGTTATGATACACATGTAAGTAAGTTGTATTAGAGAAGTCCCGCACCAAAAAATTAATGTGGTGTTGAGCAGTCAATATATCATAATTGGCACATAACTCATCAACTTAAGTTTTTTAGTGAATATGGATCCAACTGAATATATTAATGGGTTTGAATTTGAGCTATCTCTTAACGATCTCCCTAGGTGAAAGGTATCGGACTTCTACTCTACGCTCCTAACAAATGATATCAAAGCCCGTGATTGCGGTTTGAATTGTGTTAGAAAAATCTTACATCGGAGAATTAATAAATTGTTGAGAAGTTAATATATCATAATTAACCAATAACTCATTGGTTTGAACTTTTGAGAGAATGTAGATCCAACCGAATATATTAATAGACTTAAACTAATTGATTTAAGTTTATAAGTAAAAGCGAGTCTAATTGAATATGTTAATGAGCTCAAACTTAAACTTGCTCTTGATGATCTCCATAGGTGAAGGTATTAGACTTCTGTTGTGTGCCCCTAACAATTCAGAGCATCATCTCGCCATTAGGGCTGTACAAAGTAGCCCGCTAGCCTGTGACTAGAACCCACCCGGACCGATTTGGACATGACATCATAACGCTCCCCGGCACACTATGCACCTACATCTATCTTGTCGTTTAAGATCCAATTTACTTCAAAAGTGAGGCAAGAAGTAAAGAATAATTGACATAAAACTTGATGGTAGTTGAAATGACGTAGCCATGATGGAGTGTTCTTCCTAGGCTTTTAGACGTCATGAAGAAGATTACACATTAAACAAAATAGTTTTGCCTCGCGATTAGATGAATGCTCTAATTAAACTCTTAACCGTATGTTTGCAAGGATTCCGGATGGGTGAGGAAAATAAACGTAAGGGAAGGGAAAAAGATTTCTCTGATGCTGTCTAGAAAGGGTAAGAAATGGAGGTGAAGTGTAGAATTTGCCCACGTCCAATTCGAAAACACAAGAAGAATCTGAGTTGAAAAAAATCTGAGGACGTACAAGACCATTTTTGTGCCTCTCAGTATAATGTTCTGATAGAGAGAAGAATAGATGGGTAGCTTGGGAATTTTATAAAAACGCGAATCTGTAACTTGGTGATGATCTTCCACTGAAATATAGGCAGTGATCTCGATTTGATCGTACACCTCCCTGGCTCGAAGACTTCGAGCAATGGACGGCCAAAGTCCAGTTTTTATGAGCCGACTTCGAATACTTTAATCAAATAGGACCGACCGATGCCGTGACCAAACATGAATCGTAAGAAATGACAAGTTGCAGGAATGTTTCTGGATGATGTCTCCATGCAAGCGCCAGCCAGGACTCTCTTGTCGCGATTATCCACAAATGCACGACAGTCAACGTGGTCGCTTTTCATTGGGCCAAACAAGATGTCTTGGGGGCACTTCCGCGAGGGGACTTCGGCAATTTGAAAAATGCTTATGAGGATGTTAAAACAAAGAAGAGAGAATACAAAGAGCAGCTAAGAATGGTTGCCCCAAAACCAATCCAAGAGATGGTCATTATCTTGCCACGACCAAGTTTCTGTAGTTTAGCTGGCGCTATCACAAATTTAGGAGGGGCGTCGCTAAAGGACATTTATCACTTGACAAAACAAGGAAGACCGACATCCCAAGATTAACAAGGAGAATTACTAATAAAACAAGGTTTCGGTCAACAAAAATTAGAAAAAACATCACATCATTTCAGCCGTAGATGGCAAGTCGAATATCCAATGGGAAAAAAAAACTAGATAGTCATAAGAAATCGAATGTGGGGGTCATTGGCCCGATACAAGACTTTGATAAGGAATTGCGTCAAAAAAATGAATTTTCATATGACGGGATACGATGGATCAATCCCTCAAGGAAAATCATTAATCCTATATTTATGCAGCTAGTGTCTCCTGCAACTTTATTCACGATGAGGCAATAATTGAAGATTTTTTCACCCAGTACAAAATTGAACTTTCTCAAAAATTTAAGGCAACCTCGAAACTAATTTATGAAGCCGCATAGCAGCTGGGGAACCCCAAACGAAACGTAAGAATGTGTCCCTTAAAATCCTCTAAGATACACAGAACACAGCTTCGAGAACAAGGAAGAAAAAGCGTAAGGGGCACTCACAGGCTCATATAAGCAAATTCAAGGTGTAATTCGATTTACGAAAAGGATTGCCATCTGGCACAAAGCCAATGTGTATTCTTTCACGTAACACCAGCATGCACTCACAATGTTCCAAAGTCAAAGTTCAAAAAGATGAGAAAGAAAGTTAAAGAGGGCAAATCTGGCAGAAAACACCACCTAATAAAGGCAGAAAAGATTGTAGAGTGTAGTTATAAGGATATGCAGAATGTGTTCCTGAAGATAAGAAGAAATGAGAAACGGTTTATCGGTGGCACAAGCAAAATGTTTGATAATATGGGTTACTTAGGGATATAAAACAAACTTATTGAGTAAGTAACTAGTATCTTTCTAATTTTGGACCAAGACCAACTCGATGCTGTGGAGATATTTTATATGACCGATTGCACAAGCAGAACAATAGTCCGTTCGATGAGGTTCCAGAAGGACGAACCTTTTCATTTTTAAGGTAAAGTGAAATCATATTCTCTTCACCATTTAGAGAATTCAGAACACCGGCAAGCTGTAAGCAGAAAGTAAGTGCATACAGTTTCCCCAGCATAGAAGCCTTTTTAAGGACCGTTTTACTCAGACTCCATATCTATGTACATACCCATATACATGCTTTTGTGCCACACGCGCAGCTCCTTAAACACAATCATGGATGTCGACTAGACAAACAATGGATGATATTAACAGAAGGAGAACCTCAAACTGTGGCTGCCGATCTATGTAACTCCCAGCAGATCCAGTTTCCCCACAGTCAGAGAACATAAACAATGTAATGCCAATCTCTCCTTAACCTGAGGAAATTCAAACAACAAATTGAAAAAAAGAAAAGGTTATGTCAATGTTTTAAATTCTTCAGCGAGAAGAGATTGTTTCGACAAAAAAATAAGACCACCAAAGGATTGGTAGAGATTGATTATATGCACCAACAGAGTGAACATACCAGCATTTGCAATTTTTTTGCCTTCAAAACTAATAAAATGAGGTCAATCTCTCATGGCAGGTTGTTCAAGAGTTTTCACTAAAAAGACTCAACATTGGAAGATCAATGGTGCTTCCCTGATACTGCAGGCGAATCCTAAACTAGATGATAAAAAGAGAGAACACAGATCTCCTAGACTTCTAAGGCTTTCCATTAGATGCTTTTGGCTGTATTTGTAGATATATGGTTGCTTTCATTACTGTTACATCTAAAAATATCAATCAAGCTCTCCCCAAAGCATGACAGGTGACAAAAGATCCCTATAAACATCATGAGCTTGACATTAGAAGCAATAATAAAACTGGACGGACTTGCAAAGAAAGGAAAAATTTGAATATTGGTAAACATTTAGTCCATCTAAAATGACTCTTCTCCAGTCTTCTCAGAAATGAAACATTGAAAAAAAAAAATACTAACTATACACCTCCTTAAACTCAAACCGTTAAGTATTATTCAATTATCCTTTAAATATTGTATGATCAGAGGAAAAATTTGCCATAACAAAGTGCATGTATCAGCAACCATACCCTGTTCACTGATTTTCATCCTTACTCAGATCAGTTTGACCAGTAAGAGAATCCATTGATGGTTTCCTGCAAGAAAGATGATCATTTGGGAGACAATCAACTTGTGAACATAGTAGAATGGACCAGACTTGAACTTGAAGGTCTAAGTAGTGATTCTAGTTATAGCACTGTGTAGTCATATTCTACCTTAGATTAGGGTCCTCAAGTTGATCACATGAAACAGTGCTTAAGTTACAATCCTGAGCTTTAGGCATTGCAACATCTGATTTGTTCTCATCCTGCAAAGGTCAGCACAAGTATATAGTTGACATTTGACGAAGAGCGGCAATGAAGTTTACCCTCACAAAGAGAACTTACAGCAGTTTTTGCCACTTCCCAATCTGGAATATTTTCAGCTAGAAGAGAAATGTACTGCTCCATTGCCACATCTGGGCTCATGTTCCCTAGCCTTTGCCAAGCATTCCTTGCACAACGTAAGCACTTCCCTCCATCACTCACACATAGCAGCTGTCAACCCTGTTATAGACCTAGCAATCAAACTATACCGTGTAACTCGGCACAGCGCAAGCCCTAAGTTCCGTGCATGTTTGCTTTCTTGGTTTCAGTTTGAAAGGTTTCCTATGGAACATTGAGTAAGACAGCTTCTCCTAGTGCAGGCGCATTGAAGGGACTCAATCTTTCTAGTTGATCGATTTTTATTCAGTATGCTTACCATCTAAGTTATCAATAATTATCTACTTATTCAACAATGACCAGTTCCAAACTTAAGTAAGTGGCTCTAACCAGACACCTACACAATGTGGCTGAGAGCCAGAGAACTGGCAATGCCCTCATTGCCATCTGAGTTTCACCAGTCCAAGATGACAGGTAGAAGCACATCCATTTTGATTTGGAAGACCAGAAAAAAAATGTTTGGATCAACAACAAGAATCTTAAGGAGTAAACAATCATATTATCATCTGCAAATCATAATCTTGTACCCTTGGTCAACAAGGCTTCTAATAAGACAGTTTAATGAAATTATGTAGCTTTCAGGCAAAACAAGCAGAGGAATGGCATCATCCGCTGCACTCGACGAGGAAAGATCTAAATCATAAATTACTTCTCCCTTCCGTTATTTCAAAAGGCTAATCGACAATCCCTTGCGTCCTTCTTTCCTCAACATTATCAAAAGTTCCAATTTTTTTTCCAATTAGATACTTTCGACTCATTCTCTGCTTCGAGGTTCAACAGTCAAATCCTTTTCTTTGATTCTAATTGCGCCCTCAAGTGCAAAACAAAGGATACCTCGATCGTTCAATTACGAGAGCCGCTCACAAAAATCCAAAACAGATCACCACGAACAAAAAGCAAAGAGATAGCGCAGGAGTTATGGTGGTACCACTTAGCACGGGAAGAGACCATGAGGGCCATAGGCTGCGTTTCGTGGCAAGGCCCTTCGGTGGCCACTTTGTGGAGGCCATAGAGCTGCATTCTCACGTCGCTGCCGATGCTCTCCAGCCGATCATCCGTATTCGCAAGGGTCGACATATCTCGCCGCCGCGGCAAATTTCTTCTCCAACTCACTCCTCTCGATCCCCTCCCAGCCGTCGTCGTCGTCGTCGCCGTCGCCGTCGCCGCCCACCCTCAAAACCTCTTTTTTTTCATCAATTCGCTCTTGTTCGTGCTCTGACTGCTCTGCTCGCGCCGCCTCCGCACTTGTAGGCACACGAGGCTGCGGCTCCTCGTCTTTTCCTCCGAGCGAAGGACGGTCGTCGTCTTCCCCGGCCCCACCGGAACGACATTCGCTCTCTTTCTCACGACTAACTCCGACGCACCGACCTTCTCCTCCGCCTTCGGCTCAGCCGGCAATTCAACAGCCACCGGCGATCCCTCCGCCGCCTCGTCGCGCCCCGTCCCAACCTCCTCCTCGCCGCACCGCGCCGCCTCGACAGCCCCCTCCCCCCCGGAAGCGACCTCGTCTCCAAACCGATCGACCTTACCCGCCGCGGCTCCCCGCACGGACTCGACCCCCCTCTCGCTCTCGGGCCCCCGGGAGCTCAGCCGCGCCCCGAGCTCGGCGCCTCCCAGCGCGGGGGCCCGATCGGTGCGCTCGCCCGGCTCGCCGTCGGGATCGCGGACGTCGTCGCCGGCCATGGCCACCGACACGAGCTTGGCGACGACGAAGGAGAGGAGGACGGCGAGGACGGCCGTCGCGAACAGCTCGTGAACCCACTCCATGATCAGAAAGAACGACGGAGAAGGCAGAGGGGGGAAGGGGACTGAAAAGCTGGTCACGGGACTGCGTGCGGTAGGCGGAGAGGAAGAAAAAGAAAACGACTTTCCGAAAGCTGAAGGACAAAGGAGAAGTAGAGAGAGAAAGAAATTATCTAGAGAGAGAGGGAAGAGGGAGAGAGGGAGAGAGGCAAAGGGAGGGAGGAGAGGGATATTTGCAGAGCAGAGGAAGGTATATTCTTTTGCAAATTTATCTCCCCGCTTTCCCAACCCCTGCAGCTTCTCTCTCTATCTCCATCTCTAGGAATAATGCTTAACTGCTAACTGATCTGATGAATGTACTGTTCAGCCTGAGGAACAAGCTTTGGTCGGATTTGATTTGATTTTTTTTTTTTTTTTCCTTCCAATTCAAATTTTCAAAATGATCTTATTGAAAAGTTTCGATAGCTAGACATTCGAATGATAGAATGATATTATTTTCATTGCAACGTTTCCTTTGTATCAATCGCGATAAGTGCGATAAGTGCCTCCAAAATCAGGGCTTCATTCATTTTGCGAAGAATGAATTGATTTGAAAAATATTTTTTTAAAAATAATCACTTGTATCGCTTACAAAAATGAATAAAAGATATTTTCCTTTCCATGAAAATATTTAGATGAATTATAGTTAACAATAAAAAATTTCAATTGACTAATAATTTCTAGCGATTTTTTTTATTGGAAAATTTTTTTTAGATCATTTTTTTTATGAAATAAACGGAATATAAGCATGCTAGCCGTTACTTCGAGATGGACCTGATTATAAAATTAGTGGCCCGCAAACTCGACAAGCCAAGCATAAGCGACCAGGGCTTGAAGGTTTTTTTAGCAAACTTGGGCAATGACATCTAATGAGAAATCTCAATCTCGAGATTCAAATGTAAGAATTTTATGGCAAGCGCAGCTAGCATGGACCAACTTTTAGGCTTAGGTTTAAGGTTCAGGCCTAACCCAACACCAACTAACCAATGATCACCTCCACGCTTGAAGCACTCGTTAACAATATCCTATTTAAAAAATAGATTCTTCCATACTAAATTTTCTCGATAAGTATCTCAAAAATACTCATTCACATCATCTTTGCTTAAGGTGATTGATTCTAAAGTTGCTAAGTTCCAAATCAAGGACCTAAAATCTACCCTGTCATAGTCAGTTCCTAGTTTTTGGAATCAAGAAACTAATAAGTTGACCTTGGAACCAACTTAAAATCGAATTAGCCATTTCTAGGGTCAACCCAAGAATCAATCTACCTTATTTTTTTGTCTGTTTCATTCTTTTATTTGATATAAGATGCCATATTGGCCTGCTTAGTTGAAATGTTCAATCTTATTATTTTTACAAAAGTTCTTAATAAGAAAAGTTGTAGAGTTTGGGTTTGACCAGGTTTAAAATCAATCCTACCTGAGAATCAGCTTGGAAAGTAGTTGAAGACCAAGAATTTGGGAGCTAAACTAATTGAGGCGGATTCCCAAATTTTTTACCCAAGAATTGAACTAGTTCTCATGTGAATTGGTTTGGAATTGAATTTGAATTGGCGTTGTTGCTCACCCCTAATCTTTACTAATATATTATAGAGCCTAAATTGATTCCAATATTAAATATAATTTATTTATGGTCCACTGCATCGGAAAAGGAGTGTATTACTAATATATTCCAATTTCATTGCCGTAACATCACTATTTTTCTTGTTAAAAATTGCATTAAGGCGGTGAGTATGGTCAGAGGGAAAGACTTTGATTTCCCATAGTGTTTTTAATATGAACGTACAACAAAAAAAAAAAAAGTCAAAATATTGATGATTGTAATCTTTTTATAAGGTAAACCGATTACTTATCACATGTTGACAAAAAAATTTGGTTTGACAATTCGTGTTATTTTACTATGGTAGCATCGATTGTTCGTGTTGGTTGGTATTATTATCATAACATTTTTTTACATGAGTGCAATATGTTTCTTATCGTAAATGGAGGAAAAGGTACCACTTCGTGTTGTCAAACATAAAATTAAAATGTTTTACACAAATGTTGATTGTGTCTCCACATCTTTTTGAAAATCATCACATTTCTCTAAGGAGTGTTTGGAAGATGCTAAGTAGAGAAGACACTGTCGTTTTACTCTTGCTTCTCTCGTTTCTTGCACAAATTCTAAATCATTGATTATATCTGACCTAAATTTTCATTCCCCTATTTTTCCCGATTTCCCAAAAGGCTTTTATCTAACCAAATCCTCGGCAATTTTTCCATTTTTTTTTTTTTGAAATTTCCGAATCAAATTTCCCTTTTAGTTTGGAAAAAAATGAAGGGGGGACAAGAGGCGGGAACCCGGCAACAGCTGGCAACGCCGGTCAAGTAAAAAGGCGGACGGCGTACGAAAAGCGCCCGAGCCCCTCTTCACCGCCGTTCGCTTTACCGCAGCCGACCGTGATCGCCGCATTCGAGTGAACTTCCCCCCCAGCCACTCGCTTTCCCGTGACGCTCGATTGGCCGAGGGACCCCGCCTCTTCATCATGACCTTCTTCCACGAGCCGGCCGGATCGTTGCTTTTCCTTTTCTTGCTTCGCGTAAGGCGAGATTCAATCCGACAGCGCCGAGGCACTGGATGGCCCATGTCCTACCACCGTTGGTACATGCCGGCGCACCATCTCATGTGTTTTTGTAAACCCTTTCGAAGTAGGGATGTCAATGGGCTGATTCGGACCGGGTTCTCCCGGAAATCCAAACCAAACAAGATGGGGCCAGAGTTATGTTTGATCCGAAACATGACCCCAGGCTGTAATTAAAAGAAAAAAAAAACGATTCGGGTCTTTCTATTTTTCCCTTTGCCCCTTTTTTTATTGGGTAGAGGTTTGTGTGAAGATTGACCAATCGAGGTGCCTTTGCGGGTCTGTTGGAATTTGTTACTAAATGAGATGGATCTTGCTTCTTAATAAGGCCAACCGGTTATAGATGTTTGGACAAACTTGGCAACACCCTCCTCACAAGAAAGTCTAACGAAGTTACAAACAATGTGATTAATATGATTGCATATCAAATCCTTGCTTTCTACGAAAACTCCTTCCTTAGACCACTCAGTTAAGCTTCCGCAAAGGAAGGAATGCATACCAAAACAAAGTTCGTCAATTTTCTAAGTTCCGTGCTTTTTCCCTCCGTTTTTTAATGCAAGCATCTCTACCATCTTAAAATGACCTTATTATTCATTGTTGGTCCCACTATTGATTTGAAATTATTTGTTACGATCCCAACTCCATCTTTAGGATCTTGAACGGCAAGAGTTATTTTCGCGACGTCTTAGACTCGTCGCCATCTTGATTATTTTTATCTTGTTATCATGCACATGCGGAAACATGAACAAATAACTCCCCAGACAAATAATAGCTTGAAGACTAGGACATACATCACACAAAACACACTAATTTATATTATAACAGTACTTTTACAAGCCCTTTTTTACGGGCCCTCTTTTCTTTTGCATAACACTACAAGTTTTCCACATAAGCCAAGGGAATTCTTATCTCCTCTAGTGTAACTGTAGCTTTCAAAACTGACTTGAGACTTCCATGCCTATAAGACTGAAAGATAAGGGAGTGAGTTTTGGGGAAACTCAGTAAGTAAAATTCCTAATTCTCTACTAGGAAAGCATGTCATCATCGAACCTAACAAATACAACACTCGCAAATAGTGTTGATGGCGGATCAATCACAAATCATATGCCATGTTTTATCTAAACACATGCCATCCACGTCAAAACTACCATTGGCTTATCAATAATTCATGCTCATGCATAATCGACATTTATGCAAATTCATTTATTGTCATCTTGGTTCAACCAAGCTCTCCCAACTCGACCGAGGTTTCTAACTTATTACTAGGCTTCATAGTTCGACCAAGGCATCTCGGCTCGATCAAGATTTCTCGAGGCTAGCTTCCCGAGGCTTCCAAGTTCAAGACCCAGGTATCCTGGCTCAACCGAGGCATCTCGTCTCAACTGAGGCATTCCATTCAATGAATGAGGCATTGCCGCCAATGCCGTGTGACAATGGACGCTTTTTTCTCTTTGAGTACACATGTATATGCATCATACAAGTCATTTCTTATCTTTTCTCTTAACCGACACATGCATGGCCCAAAGGCGCGGGCTTATACATACCGCGTGCCAGATTCTTGTACTCACTAATAAATATGTCAAGAATTGACCCGGTTTCATCTATGACTTGAATCTCCTTAGCCATGTGACTATTCAAGATCAGTTATATTTATGCCTCACACACGTTGATCCAAGACCTTGAGTCTTGGTCATCCACACCTTGCTTTCATGAAGATCCTAAATCATCAACGGACCTCGCGCATGAACCTAGCATGGACAATCCATGATGACCCTTGGGTCGTGGTGATTGTGACCATTTCTCGATCAATCCCGACGATCCGGTAGTCATCCATCGATCGAACCACTTGGGTCCATGATCATGGTCATAAGATGGGTCCATGACTGTTCCTTTGATCGATCTATAATTAGCATATGGCCAAATCTTAGAATGATCTGTGGCTTATCCTTGCCACTAGCACACCGAATTTACAATCATTTCTCATAAGTCAAAACCGGGATGTCACATTATTTATTACATTTTTCTTCTTCTTCTTATTTGGGGGATGGAATGGTTCAGGGGATCATTGTGATGATCACCATGCAACTCCACGGCAAAGAGAAAACTCTTTCCCATCTCAAACAATTTTTTTCACCCTAGCCGCTTCTTCCACACCTATTATATTTTAATGTTTCTTTCGTATTTGTCTTCTTTTGAACTCATTCTCCATTGCCCACTCACATGAGAGTTTAATTATTTGTCAATATGTGAGCATCATACGTTGGAGTAAAGAAAGGTTAAATTTATTTGCACAATGTTCCCTTTATTTTCTCTAAACTCTCCTCATGATCATGAATATTCGACTGTGATTTTCAATATGAATTTGTGAAAACCTACTCAAAGATTAAATATTATGTTTGATATATGCATTACACACAATTTGCTCATCTTTCATTGTATTACTAGATTTACCAAATAAAATGAAAATTGAGCAATTAAAACACATAGACTATAATGTAATGACATAAATTAAAGTTATAATTAAACCAAACGCATTCATTAAAACTATTGAATGATTATTTTCACTCTTACTTGGGCTTGGTTATTGTTAGATTAATGGCTTCCTAGTAACTGAATATATATATATATATATATATATATATATATATATATATATATAAATACACAATTCATTAACACAGTAACTAGTTTTTTTTTTTTTTTGGGTAGAAAACACAATAGTTGGTTATCTGCAATATTAACTGGATTTTTTTCAAGAGGGATGTCGGTTTCATCACAAATGGAAAAGAAAATGGAGAAGAAGATGAACCCAAATAAAAAAGAAGGTAAAAAAAAAACGAGAAATAATCTTAAATCAAGATTGAACCGCCGTTTTACTTCAGTCTTCATTGTATGCGGGTAAAATTGCAATTGGTATTTTCTTTTAAGTTCCAAAAACATGCTATAGTGGGACTCAAGGTAATTGAAACAAAATAAAATTGAAAAAGAAATAAAAAGAAAAAGAAAAAGAAAAGGTAAGAAATAATCTTAATTAAATAATGTGATCATTAATAAATGCGAGGTTCGTAGTAGAATGTATACTGTAAAAAAGCGCCAATCTTTTCTAATGAAGAAAGATAAACGAGAATGAACTAAGAACCCTGCAATCAAAAACCGAGGTCCATTCTGTCCCCCAAAAAAAAAAAAATATATATATATATATATATATATATATTTATATTTCCGGTGGTCCATGATATCATCATCAACCAGCATCAACAGTGTTTATGGGCTCTTCCATTTCCTCGATTCATCAAATCACTAGCCACTTCTCAGCAATGCTTCTTGCGGCAACCCATATGTTTCACCTTCCCTCAGCTTTTCTTCTGGTCCGCGATTTCGTCGTGGACAAATCTTTAAAGACACGTGAAGAACGTTTGAAGTCGAATTTGTAAGTTTTATAACGCAAAAGATTATATTTATTTCTATGGAAGCCTAAGCCTAAGCCTAAGCCTAAGCCTAAGTTGTCTTAGCTTTTGAGCCCCTCCAAACACCCCAAGTTAGGCCGACAATAAAGAAGTTTGAAGATATCGTGCGTTTTCTGCTTTCCTCATGGCACGAAGCTGATCACATGTCTGAATGAAATAGAAATTCACATTTGCCGGCGGCTCGAGTTCTGGTCGTACCTTTCGTTGACTTCCAGACATTTATCGTGCTTTTCCTGTTCATGAGGATGTGATTTTCAATATGAATTGTGAAAACTTACTCAAAGATTAAATATTATGTTTGATATATGCAATATGCGCAATTTGCTCATCTTTCATTGTATTACTAGACTTACCGAATAAAATGAAAATTGAGCAATTAAAACACATAGACTATAATGTAATGACATAAATTAAAGTTATAATTAAACCAAACGCAATCATTAAAACTATTGAATGATTATTTTCACTCTTACTTGGGCTTGGGTTATTGTTAGATTAATGGCTTCCTAATACTGAATATATATATATATATATATATATATAATACACAATTCATTAACACAGTAACTAGTTTTTTTGGGTAGAAAACACAATAGTTGGTTATCTGCAATATAAACTGGATTTTTTTAAAGAGGGATGTCGTTTCATCACAAATGGAAAAGAAAATGGAGAAGAAGATGAACCCAAATAAAAAGAAGGTAAAAAGAGAACGAGAAATCATCTTAAATCAAGATTGAACCGCCGTTTTACTTCAGTCTTCATTGTATGCGGGTAAAATTGCAATTTGAATTTTCTTTTAAGTTCCAAAAACATGCTATAGTGGGACTCAAGGTAATTGAAACAAAATAAAATTGAAAAAGAAATAAAAAGAAAAAGAAAAGGTAACAAATAATCTTAATTAAATAATGTGATCATTAATAGATGCGAGGTTCGTAGTAGAAAGTATACTGTAAAAAGCGCCAATCTTTTCTAATGAAGAAAGATAAACGAGAATGAACTAAGAACCCTGCAATCAAAAACCGAGGTCCATTCTGTCCCCCAAAAATATATTTATATATATATAATCCGGTGGTCCATGATATCATCATCAACCAGCATCAACAGTGTTTATGGGCTCTTCCATTCCCTCGATTCATTAATCACTAGCCACTTCTCAGAAATGCTTCTTGCGGCAACCCATATGTTTCACCTTCTCTCAGCTTTTCTTCTGGTCCGCGATTTCGTCGTGGACAAATCTTTAAAGACACGTGAAGAACGTTTGAAGTCGAATTTGTAAGTTTTATAACGCAAAAGATTATATTTATTTTTATGGCAGTGGAAGCCTAAGCCTAAGCCTAAGCCTAAGCCTAAGTTGTCTTAGCTTTTAAGCCCCTCCAAACACCCCAAGTTAGGCCGACAATAAAGAAGTTTGAAGATATCGTGCGTTTATTGCTTTCCTCATGGCACGAAGCTGATCACATGTCTGATTGAAATAGAAATTCACATTTGCCGGCGGCTCGAGTTCTGGTCGTACCTTTGTTGACTTCCAGACAGTTTTCGTGCTTTCCCTGTTCATGAGGATATGACTCACGAAGGGGTGAATCACGGCTAACAAGTAAAAACTAACAAGGCAGTCACTATAAATCTAGCCAAAAAAATAGAAGAATAGAATAAATAAGTACATCGGAAATCTCGTAATTTATATTCTTGGGGAAACTTAAGTTCCATTAGACCATTCAAATGGTGCAATCAAAGTCATAAAAGTCAGGGAAATAGTGCACTAAGTGCTTTAGTTAATTAAGTCTGATTTGAATAACAGAACATACCAGTGATCAAAGTAGGTATGAAAGCAATCAAAACCATGTCAAAATACTGCGCATAATGACTCTATTTCTCGGATGTTGCACCGCTAAGCGCGCAACAACTAATGCAAACAAGGCCGCAAATTGGTTTGGCATTATATATACTACCGAATGAGGCATGTAGTGGGCAAAAAGACAACTACATTTGTCGCAAGAAGGTGGAGACATTTGGAAGAGCTTCACCAAATTTTTTTGAATTGAGGTGTATTCGCTCGAATCAAATACCGTTTGGTTAATTGACTTTTGGTGTATTTTTGCAAAACAGCTTCTAAGTTAAAAAATAAGAAGAAGAAGAAAAAGAAAAAGGTGAAAAGGAAAAAAAAGAGGGCACAGCTACGCTGACCATCGATGAGCATCATGCGAGCGTTAATTAGGCAATTGGGAGAGCATTGGCGAGTCTTGCATGATCGTCAATGACCCTTGACATCCAACGCTTAGAAAATTAGTGAGGGTGAACTTGAAAGAAAAAAGTCCATTAACCCCTTAATAGCATTTTGAAAAATGCCAAAATGCAAATGCCAAATGGAAGTTGCATGGCGCCGAAGAACTTTAAAAATGTTAATTTTGCAAATGCCAAAAGTTTGAATGCCTTATGGAATGCTGAACCAAACTCTTTAATTTTAGTACAAAGATCTTTAGAAGCCCAAAGCCTCCTAAGAATACAAAACCAAATGCACTCTATACTACCCTCTATTTCGATGATAATAAAACGGTTAGAAACGGTTATTTTGTGAAATTTCTTGAATGAATTTGATAAATAAAAATTTAAGCTTTGTTTGATTCTTCTTCTTCGTCTTCTTTTTGGACCCTATGGCCAAATCCAGCATCCCGTCCCAGTGCGCCACACCAATAAGCCGCTGCCGAGTTGTGTATACACATCCAGTTTATGTCTCCTTTTTAAAGGGCTCAACAGGACTCGAGATGCATAAAATCGAACGTTGCCACTAAACAATATGGTAAAATCTGTCATTTCGCTAATTATTGGGAGAGAGCCAGAGCGAGAGAGAGAGAGAGGGAGGGAGGGAGAGCTTCTGTTAAGTACGCAGGAAGTTGATGGCCAAAGAGATAAATGCGGGAAATGTGAGAACCGCACCTTAATAATGACGATTACGACTCAAACATCTCGAATGGGAAACAGATGTGCCTTGACACGTATGCGGTTCTTTTGAGAATGCGCCCGCCATGATTTCCTTGTGCAGAAGCCGAGGGACATGGCAAGAAAGACGTGGAGAAATCCCGAAAGAGCGACGACCCCACAAAGATTGGGACTTACGTGCGAAAGCTGCCGCCATGCGTCAACGTCAATACCTCGGACACTAGCCATGTGCTGCTCGTGGGTAAGAACCTAACGCCATTAATCAGAAGTTGGACCGCATTTGCCATGAACACCACCCCCTTGTGGGACCACATGATCAGATAAAGTTCACTTTGTAGGCTTTATGGCGAAATATCGACGGTTTGCTGTCACGCGCTCGACATCCTTGCTCTCTGTCTCTCCTCATCCATCTTGAATCGTTACAACACCTATTGAGTGCATATGTAGTCCATCGCGTCGCCTAGATCAAGCGAACTCCAAGATAGGCTTGATTGAGAGATCGAATGAACCGGTGCATGTTATGAAAGCTCTCTCTCTCTCCCTCTCTCTCCTTGGAGGCTTTAGGGCTGAACTTGGACCAGGCACATGATGAAGTTTAGGGGAAGTGAGATTGGGCCGGCTCACCATGTCGAAGTTTCAAGCCCGCTCAGAGCCCACTATACGAAACGAGCTATCGGCCCAAAAAGAGACGAGGGGTTTGTTGTTGGAAGTTCGATTCATTTTCTCGAGAGCAAGGTTGATTTCAAAGTTCCATGTTGATGTGGGGTTGAATGGCTTCGGACAGCTGTATCGAACCCTAGCCACGGGCTGAATTCCAACCAAACATGTTGCAATTATTGTGTCAATGTGGGTTCAGATGACCTCACGGGTAAGTCAGCCAGCTAGCAGCAATCTTATCTTGAACGTTTCCGACTCCCAAGTGGAAATCAAGGTGTCTAGCCCCCCAAAAAAAGAGAGAGAAGAAGTGGAAATTCGTGTAACACGACTTCGGTAGAGTGGCCGTCATTGACACTTGCCCGCCTTCGATGCTGAAGTGAAGCTGTTGAAACTGAATATTTTTTGAGGTCTTATTCTTATGTTCAACTGGCAAGGGTTTAGGTTTAGCATATGCCCCTTAAAAGAAAAGCCAAAAAGCCAAAAGGAAAAAAATTTGAAAAGTGATAGATCAGTGGCGGTGATAACTGAAGTCTCTTTCACCTTTACACTTGAGGGTTAATCTTTGCCAATCCTTTATATGGTTAAGAGATCTTTTGATTTGTGGCATCTTGATGCCTTCAGGAATAAGAAAAATCCTAACTTCTTGACCTCTCTCTCTCTCTCTCTGGGAACCCTTGGATCATATTCTTCTTTTAACTCCATCCATGGAAATATTGACATATCACTAACAGTTCTTTTGCTTAGTCAATGGTTGAACTTATAGAAGAAATCGAAAGGCATTTCGGGAAAAAAAAAAAATACCAATCGAAGTGGGCTACAGTAATTGAAAATCACACATTTCACTATTGTCCAAAACACCACGATCACCTAATGCCAAAAAAAAAAAAAAAAAGAGGAAGGCAAAAAATTGGAAAAAAAAAGCTAAGTCCAATTATTCTTCAACTGAAGATCTATGAATTAAACTGAGTGCAGAGCACGCGACACTTTGTTTGGCTCGAAAAAACCTTTCGGGCTCTCTGTTTTAATCTTCATCATGAAGAGTTAACGTTTCTCTGAAAGCATTTGGCAGCATTTTCAAAATTTTTAATGAAAATAGGGGAAATTATCTTCAGAACTGAATTTGTGAACTAAAAATGATCCGTGGTGTTTTCACTATATGAAAATAAGAAAAAGAAGAGCTTTCTCCTACAACTTTTTAATGGAAATATATTTCAAATAAAGATCTTAAATTGAGTTATTTTCTCAAATAAAAATCCGGAGTAAGTGATTAGATCAATCTTAAATAAGAATCTCAGCTCGCCGACATTTCCAGGAGGGCTGGATTGCTGGGGGTGCTGTGGTGTTAGAATCTCTAGTAGTAGTTGTGGCCAAGAAGATCGCTGTTGCGTCCCTGGTGGATGGGAGGGCTGGATGCACTTCGGAGGCCACTGGTTCTTCGTTGCAAGGGTGCTGGGAAATTATTGAACGTGACTTGGCTACGAGAACGACCTAATTCGGATCTATGAGAGAGAACTTCAGGGATTGCTGATTGTTACTAGAGTCGCTGGTCGCAACGCGAGTCGAGAGCCGCTGCACGCGACTAAGATCTTGCCAGCGTCACTTGGGATGAACTGAGGTAGTGCCTGCGCCGGGGCTCATCGGACCGTCATTTGGAAGAAGTTGGGCAAAGCCGGATGAGTAGTTCTCGATTGGTTCCACGGCGCTGGGAGTCCCTGGTTCACAGCAGGAAATTGGGCGTCGTCAAGCTGAGGCACGGCAGCGATGGGCTTCGACGCTC
The DNA here is from genome assembly GCA_014182365.1 of Eucalyptus tenuipes. NCBI lineage: Eukaryota > Viridiplantae > Streptophyta > Magnoliopsida > Myrtales > Myrtaceae > Eucalyptus > Eucalyptus tenuipes. The sequence goes on from CM024542.1 coordinate 2,467,838, forward strand.
CTTGCCAGGCTTGGTGGGGATCCAGCGCTGGACCAACGGCTACTGAACAGGGCAAGTGAGTTGCCACTTCCTTCGATGATTTTCTGGTGGAGCTATCATTGCTAGAAATGGAGCGTAGAAGTCGAAAAGGGACGGTACCGACTGTGAAGCGGTGCATGGAGTGTTGTCGACGGTGTGTAGACCCATTAAACGGGTGTGTCGGGTCGGGTTTGGGTCGGGCCATAAATAGTTCGGCCAAATCGACCCATTTAACCCATTTATGATCTATTTATTGTAGTACAAATTTTTTTATCCATACTCGACCCATTTAACTAAACTTAAAAAAAAAATTAAAAATGGTATATACAACACAAATTTAATGGAAAATTTTTATAATTTTTAAAATAATTATTTTAAAAATCGATTTTTTATTTTTTAAAAATTAAATTTTTTATTTTTTTTTTTTTTTTTTAAGAATATAATTTTTACTTTTCTTTTTCTCTTTTCTTTTTTTTTTTTTGTTCTTCTTCTTCTTTGGCTGGTTGTCACCATGACGACAAATGACAAGAACCCAAGCCTCGAGCTTGCCCAAGCTTGCTTGGCTCGCCAACGCCGGCCAGGCCTCTGCCTCGCCAGATCTGGCGAGCTCGAGGCTCATCTGGCCGATTGCGGCCATCACGCCATGCCGGCCACTAAAAGGAGGAAGAAGAAAGAAAAAAAAAAAGGAAAGAAAATTAAAATAAAAAATAATTATAATTTCGATTTTTATAAAAAAAAAATTTTTGTAAAGTTAAAGAGGGAAGAAAGAGATTGTGAGGTTTTGGTTGAAAATGGAATCTAAATCCAACCCATTTAAGACTCACTTAAGACCCATCTATTTTAAGTTTTTAATTATTTAACCCAAGAACTAGTTTCTTCAAAAATAAGTGATCTCATATAACCCATTTATGATTTAAATGGGTCATATATGGGTCTAAGACCCATTTGTAAGTAGAGGCAAAGCATGGTTGGAGGAACGAAGGCAAGGTGCGGTTATGGGTGAGTAACAAGTCATAGGAGAAAACTTGCTTGCCGGTCGGAGCATGGAGTGATGTTGACGATATGTAAGCAGAGGCAAAGCATGGCTAGGGGCACGGAGGCAAGGCACAGTTATGGGTGAGTAACAAGTCATAAGGGAAAACTTGTTTACCGGCCAGAAAACATTTGGCTGGCCGGCGAGTTGAAGTTCTTATTTAAAATAATGTCCACTTTGAATCTTTAAGTGAGAATGTGGCTCCACGGTGAGTCTTTTTTGGGATTTGCCTTACTTTCTTAATTGGCTCTAGCGACCCCCGAAAGGCCCATGACAAAAAAAAGAAGCCGCAAATTCCGACCGCTCTCTCCTCCCTTCTTTTGATGATGGACAACCTTTATGCCAAGCCCTATGGGCCCCACGCTTGGGGGTGGGCCCATGGTACAACTACCACCCACCACCATCCATTCCAATGGGTGAGATCCAGCTGCCAATGCTCTCCAGCACTTCAAGTGGTTCCTCTTCTCCGGCTTCCATGAGCATCCGGGGGCTCTAAAAGAGGACCGGCCGGTTCAATCGCGCTATCAAGAGCATTAATGCATAATTTTATCTACAGATGTTTCGAGCATTAATACATAATTTCATCCATAGATGTTGCGAATCAACACATAAGTGAAAAAAAGAATCAATCCATTTCGATCGTAAGGCTGATATGATCCGACCATTGGAGTGCTTGTGAGAATACCGACTCCTTGAGGAATACCCTAGATCAAAAGAAGGATACCAACTCCTTCAGGAATACCTTGGATCAAGAGAATTGTTTATACTTTTTTTTTTTCAATTGATGTTGATGAAGCATAAACTAAGAAATCTTTGGTTTTACCTTACATGATGAAATCGGAAGAGAACCGTCAAGAACTTATAGAGGGTGTGAGTAGGGCTATATTTGAGGCAATTAAACGGATTAAGACAATAATGGAATGATGTGTATGAATGAGTTGGAATTGGCATTTTAATAAGATGCCAAAGAAGTGCCAAACTTCAAATTCTTTGTTTGTTTATTATGAAAGAAACGTATACAATTTTGGCTGTTGAGTCTCAATGTTAAGTATATTCTTTAAGTGAAGTTTTGGCATAAGGAATTTGTTAATTCTCCTTGCATATGCCTTTGTGCGAATATGCAATTTTCGAAGCCTCTTGAAAAAAGTTATTTGGTATTTTTAGTGACATAATCTAATGCCATAATTGACACTTGTTAACCGGTCCTTAATGTAAACTAGATTATCAAGAAGTATTCCCTACTAGGGTAGGTTTTTCAAGCACGTAAAGCTAATGATTCTCATTCTTCTTTAGAAAAAGAATTGAGAAAACACAGATGAAAACCATACGGCATAGGATAAAAGATAGTAATTGAGGTAGTAATGTAAAAACTTAATTATGTTTACATGTCGAGTAGCTCGTACTAAGATGAATACTAAATAATCAGTTCACTCGATGTCTTTGTAAAGATATGATGGTAATGAATAAAATTTTGATTTCTGCCGACCAACGGGTCGAAGTGGTAATGAATGAAATGATGGGGTACTTACAAGAGCAAATTAAGGTGGTTGGCGGGTGGGAATGTCACGTGGTAAGAGAATTGACGGTGGATTATATTGTCGCGCGGCACGGAGTGCGGGCCAACGATGGCTCACCACGTGTCGCGTGCCATCAATTGCGTAAGATAAAATGAGGACCAAAGAAAGGTCATCCTATTTACGAGGTTATTTTCTCGAGGCTTCGACGGGGAGGGGGAGGGGGAACATGTAAGGCTAGATATAATTTATAAAATCAATAAAAAAGTGGGGCAAAAAGGGAAATGTAGTCGAAGAAGCGAACGAACGCGAGTATAAAAAGGGGCCCCCCCGGCCTCGGAAATTTCCCCGTGCTGCTGGGGTGGGGGGGCGAACCGCGTCTCTGCTGCGCTGCTGTCGTCTTTGCGGTTGCCGTCTCGGCAGGGCGTGCATCCGCGTCGTGATCTCGTTGCCGGGTCCTGATCACCTCGGCGGTCGCGATCGGAGCGGCGAAGATGGGCGGAGGCAACGGCCAGAAGGCGAAGATGGCTCGGGAGAGGAACCTGGAGAAGCAGAAGGGCGTTCGAGGTGCCCCCCCCTTCTTTCTCTCTCTCTCTCTCTCTCTCTCTCTCTCTCTCTCTCTAGAGGTTGTAGATCTGGGGTTGAGCTTTTAGTTTCTTTTCTTGAGCTTATGTAAGTGGAAACGATTCGAGAAGAAGATGAGCGTTCCGGCTTACTGGCGGCTGCAAGGTGAGGCTTTGCTTGTTGGGTCGATCCTTAGCTCCCTCTTGAAGACGGGGAGCTCGAAAAGTTGCGATTTTGATGTCCTTTTTCGTTGCTTTATTTGATAAACTGGGCTCCTTTTTTTCCCCTGAGTTAGTGGGACGCTGATATTGTAGTGTTACTTTCCTTTTTTTGGTTGCCCCCTCATTGTCTTATTTTATTGTGGGTGTGTATATATATTTGCAGGAAGTCAGCTTGAGGCAAACAAGAAAGCCATGAATATCCAGGTACCGCTGTTTGTTTATCCTAGTCAATTAAGTTGATTTTGAGTTTCCACGTGTTATGCACGTCTCCTGGCCAGTGCGAGAGCATGGATTTGATGTAGACAGTGCTACTTTTTTATGCATTTATGTGTGTTGAGAGCTCCTCCGCTCTTAAGTTGATTTTTTAATTCCCGGTTGCTTGACTGAAGTGAGTGAGTAGGATGTGGGTATAGCGTAGCTTAATGGGAATGGTTTTTAGTTCTGATGCACTGTCTTCTCTTCAAGATTGGGGTTGTTGTGTGTAGCAACTCAGAATTCTTTTGCTCTTGTTGGATATTGGGTCGGGTCTGCCAAAAACCCGAGTCATGACTTCTGATTTGTCCTTTGGAGGGAACGACTAATTGCGATAAGAAAGGTGAATGTACAAATAGATATACAAAAAGCAAAAGAGGAAATGCAACCTTTCGGAAATTATTATTTTTTTTTTCCCTGGAATAATAGATTTTTAATGGGAATTTCGCATTAAGCAAATCAGTGACTATACACTTAAATGAAATATGAAGAGCTCTTGTAAGATCCTTGAGCCTGGCGGGAGCATTGTTATCAGGTGAATGAGTTTTACCAAATACTAATTTGCATGTGAGTAATTCCAAAGTTTTTAGCATTAAAAATGTGGCTTATAAGACCACTGGTGAAGTTCTCTTGACTAGATAAGTGGGAGCCAGGAAAAAAATGATGGAAAAGCAATGGAGTCAAAAAAATTAACAAAGTCAGGGTATTAGTTGATATTTCGTGAGAACCTTAAAGCAAATGAATTCATTGAGTTGAACCCTAAAGATGTGCATGGGAAACAATCAACGTGCACTCTAATACTAATGTCAGAGTGATCAGAAGCGTGCCTCTTTTTGTGTCCCATAATTGAGATTATTTAGGCATTGCACTTGTTATAGCACACGTTGAAAAGTCAAAACTTGCTACACTTTCATGAGAAGTTAGCAGAATCTTTTCACAAGGAATACCGATTAATAGAATTTGCGCTTTAACTCGCTGCAGTTGTAGTTTCTTGTTCTGTTCTTTTTTTCTGTTGTAGTAGATGGCTTAAGGGTTCACTGTGTCATTAATCGTTTTCGAGCATCTATACAACCATATTGTCGGTTTTCTGTTGCTCTGGTGGTGGATCATGCTTTTCTATTGCATAGAATGGCATATTTTAGATCCAATTGGTGGTTTGCTATATTGAGAGGTTATGTGGTACAACTTTTCTGCCACAGTTTCAGCTGTAAAATGGATGCTGTAGCTTGCATCAGTTTTCAAGAAGTTGCCTCACCTAGCTTTGAAGTGCTGCAACTTTAAACCATGATCATCACACATATAGCTTACAACATTTCACTCAGAGAGTTATGCATATTTTCAAGTTTTCAACTGTGTTCCAAATCTACAGTAATTTCTCTGATTTTTGAATGCTCACTCATACCCTTTTGGTTGATGCATCTCTATAGATCATGATCCATGAGTGATATGTCAGTGTAGAACATCTTGGTGGCTTGACCTGAATAATTTTTGTCACGCATTTGTCGATACGTTGATATAAATCGCGATCCACATGTGATATGTCAGTGAAGAATATTGTGGTTGAGTGACCTGTATATTTTTGTCGAACTCGGCATCAGGGCTTTGTGAAGCCCTTTATTAGTCAACATATTAATCGTATATGATAGATAGTAGTCAACATATTAATTTTACGTGGTAGTCTGTGATCTTTAATATTATCTTTCTGTTCTGTTTCATCCTGCAATTTACTCTTTCATTTGGTGTCATGCTTTCATGAAGATGGCTCTTTTATCAATAGTTATTTGATGGCCAGTTTTTCCGCCCCAAATCCATAATCTTCATTTTCTTAGTTTATGGTTAAATTATAGGTGTTGTGACACGAAAATACAGACTCAATGTTCTTCCTCTCCCTTTTAATGCAAATGTTCTTGTCATCGCAGTGCAAGGTTTGCATGCAGACTTTCATTTGCACTACAACAGAGGTCAAGTGCAGGGAACACGCAGAAGCAAAACATCCCAAATCGGATTTGCATGCATGCTTTCCTCATCTGAAGAAATGACGTCAACCGAGGACAGCGGACAATGATGCTATCAACTTGTCATGTTCTTGTTGTGATTGTGGTCAAGTTTGGAGCTTTTGTGTGGTAGTATATCCACTCTTGGGGTATTCATCGACTCGAACATATTATGAAATATATGCTAATAAAAAATCCGCTGCCTTTGTGACATTTGATTTTTCTAAGTTCAAGTTTGTATTACAAGTGGCCACAAAGGAAACTTAGTGAAGCCCATGACCTGCTTGCTCTAAATCTAATTCTCCAAAGTTGAGGGTCCAGCGATCAAGGCTTTAGTACCTGCTGGGGTTGTCTAGGTATCTTCCTTCCGTTCCTTAACTCCGAATGCGAATGCTCATCGCTTCGTCACCCGCAGAATTTTCAAATCAAGTTAGGTTATCAGCCCCCCAAGTAACAACATTTGCAGACGTCAAACTCTTTGAAAAGTCTGTCTATCTCCATCTCTTTTTTCTCTCCATCGTCTTCTACAACCTTGGGCCATGGGGAAGTGTTTGAGCTAATTTATTCATTTCCTCTTTCTCTTGTTGATTTTCTTTGAGTTTTCTTCTTTTGTTATTCTTTTTTCTCCCCGATCTAGATTTGGAAGGTTTCTTCTCCCGATCTAGTTCTAGATTTGAGATTTTAAGCTCAATCTAGCTCTAAATCTAAAAGCTATTTTCTCCCGATCTAGATTTAGGAGTTTAATAAGTATGTTTTGAAAGATTCAATACTTTTGTATTGTATCTCTATATAGGTTGCTACCTTATGTAGATCCTCTGCCTTTAGTTTCACTGGTGATCGTTGGTGATTGTAGGAGCTATGATGTTTTGCAACCATGAAAATTTGCTTTTTCAAATGATAGGGTTATATTTGTTTAACTTGTTTTGATTGTCTTCGTATGGTAATGATGTAGAGGAAGCCGAATTTAACCATGCATCGCCAATTCGCTACGCCATAATTACTAGAGAGGAAATTTTCAATGTGTTAATTATTGACAATGATATGAAATTTAGTGATCGACAACCAATTATTTTACTTGACATATTTATTCTTATAGAGCATGTACCTATTATGCCCAGTTGATTCTACTTATTTTCTGGATTTGCATTTGTTTTGTAGTATTTTGGGTTTGGCTTTACTTCGATTTGCTTTGCTATGAAATTTATGTATTTTTTATACATCTTTTTGAGCAATAAATATAATTTTCTTTCGACCCAAAAAAGAAAAAAAAAAAAAAGAATATTTTCCTCTCGTTAAGCGCAAGAATAACTTCATTGTAACATAGGAGGAAGAAGCATCTCTCCTGTACATCTGGAATAGGATGTCCTAACCGGCAGGTTTCTGTTTAATCCCGAGTGCAGAAGACGGCCAGTTCCTACCAATAATTAGGAAAAGGATTCTGTTCCCTCCAATGTCCACATCCCACTTCACTGAGCACAGCCTCTCGCGTTTTCAATCTCAATCGCTGACGCTTGGAAAACAAGGAGGATTGTTGACAGGAGTCTCTTGGCAAAAAATCAGTTGGGAGTACACACTGATGCCAAGTCAATGGCAAACATCGTCCAAGCAGTGTTTTATAATAGCAGGCAAATCAGGATAATCCAAAAATCAGCACTAGCCGTACATTTTGATCATGTCCAAACTGAATGACCAAGGTTGGTAAAATTCAAGGCACATTCTGTGGCCCCGGTTTGAGAAATGGAAACACTAAAATCAATTTATGGGGCAAAATTTGAAGCTATTCCTGGTCATAAAGCTTCGCATAAGACCCAAGGAAGCAGCCTGAACTAGAATAGAGTACCACGGTTGACGACTCATGGAGCGGTTTATTGTGTCCTCATCCTGCTGTTCTCTGCGGATCTTACTTGGGAGAAGTACCCATGAGCCTGAAAAAGATGAATATGTTGACATGAGCCACTCTTTCAAATAAGAACGTATAAGGACTTCATGACTGATGTCGCTAAGTGAAAGCCAGCATTGGGAATTGCGAAATATAAAGTGTTAGTAGTTAACCTGATCACACCTTGTTCATTCAAACCATTTTGTGGCAAAGTTGTATATTAGACAAAAAGCTTAGCCCAACACAAGACAATTTGAGCTAGCATATATCCCCCATCCAATGATTTGAGAGCATAAGAAAGGGGCATCAACATAAACAGGGGAAACTAATCTTACCCTCCAGTTTTATTTTTCTTTGTTTCACTATCTTGTGTCCTTCAAATGGCCGGATTTGAAGAGAACGAGTAGTGACGCATATAAACTTGAGAACCTAATTTGCGGAAACACGGCAACATACTGAGGGACAGCCAAGAGTGAACTCTTCCCGTATTCACTTCTAAAATATTGACACAACCATTATTCAAAGGGTGTACCCACAGAGAAAAAAGAATTATTTTGACAGAGGAAGCCATATTCGACTATAGAGTTATAGGATGATACAGAACCTTTAGCACAACAATAGAAGGGTTCAAGATACACCACTCTATATGATCCTAATAATGAAGTATCCATGTGATTATGACATACACAGAGGCTTTCTGTTAGGTCCATGGTCCAAGAGGGACCAAATTTGTGGATGGCAATACCTAATAGACGAAATGATTAGTGATAGCATGAGGAGCAGTTTAGCCCAAAAACATACCATAGCTTCTCTTGCCGTAACCCTATCCTGATGGTCGTATCGGAGGAGATGGTCAAGAAACTCAATAGCCTGAACATATCATGTGATCAAGAATGAACAATTAATAGAGGCACACAACAAGAAAAACCAAGGAAACTAATCAGAAATCCTTTTGGAGGTTTTCAGAAGCCAACATAATGACAGAAAACTAACCTCTGGAGAAACAAGATGCTGATTATCAGCATTAATAAATCTGGACCACGGTTTCCGGCTGTGCCTGCAATCACCAATTTAGTGGAGAAAGGTGCCACAAATAGAATAAAGTTCTTAAACATACTGTCCTGCTGGAATTAAAAGGCACAGTGCAATTAACAGCTTCTTGAAACACACTGAAGTTTCAGTTCAGACCTGGTTTTTTATAGAGCCTAATTCGAATACATGCAAATTATCAGAGGATATAACTGTATCTCTAACATCCTTCCCAACAACATAAACAACTGTTTTCAGAGGTTGCAGCCTCCATTATATTCAGGAAGCATTGTCCAAACCTGAGTTAAGCACTGATTTTTTTTATTACCCTATTCTCAAAGAGGTAGGATCTAGTTAGACTTGTTTGCAAGTGGCAATCTCTCCGAACAACTTGCCCCAACTTTACACACCAAAAGCCATAGCTGACTAAAACCTAAAAATATGTGAGATAGGATGATTAGCTAGCATCTTAAGTAGAAAAAGAACAGAATATGGAGAACCTTCCAACAAGAGCTTCTAGCTGTGGATCGAGCTCCAAGTGGTATTTGTTCAGATATGCATTTAGTTCATCTGTCCCAAGAACCTGCGGTGCAGTGCATATGCGACACAAACAGTTAGAAGGAAATCTTAAATACTAGTTTGAGAAGGCAAAGACACTGCCACACTGACATTATAGATGGTATGCTCATCACTCAAATCACGGTCCACTGCATTACATCGATGTCTAACACAGGATGAGGCTCTAAGGTCATCCTATTAGCTTATATATATAATATCTTGATCAAATTGTGCTTGTACTCCTTAAATTCAGATGGAATTGCACTTTCGCAATCTGCCGTCTCAAAGGCAACAGAAAGTATTTCCAGATAATGAGCAAATCCAATATTGCCCATTAGAAAGGGGTCAAAATTTGAATCCTCGAATTTATCGAAGATCATCTGACAAGTGGTTTTAACATCCTCGATGTAATGCAGGGCTATGATTATTAAGGCCACATCCATAGGGTCCATGCCTGGAAGCATGACAACAAGCCCGTTGGAAGTTAGGACAACAAAGATTGCTGCTTTTAATAATATAGCAACATGCGTTTGTTCCTTATTCCGAAAGCTTCTCAGTAGCTAACTCCTGAATGTAACTCAACCACCAAGCACATTTCAATTTAGATAATATTGGCCACAGAGATTCGACATTACCTTGGCAATTTTGACAAGCTGGTCATGGTTGTCATGGCCATAAAAGAACGGCTCCTTCCGAAATATCTGCAAGGATGTTTGAACACATCAAAATTCGTTAAAACAAATACTTTAAATGCCATTAGATTTGACAGTACTATCATACCATTCCTGCAAACATACACCCAAGGCTCCACATGTCCAAGGAATAATCATAGTCCTGGAGGTCAACAAGCAACTCTGGACCCTTAAAATATCTGAAAGTAACATATTACTTAATTTTATGCAAAGACAACACCATAGTGAAGGAATTCTCATACAACAACGCATTAATATTCATATACTATAAAAAAGCACCACATATCTGACGTAGTTAAACAGAATCCAAATGTATCAAGTGAAGCCTCTGAACAAACAGTATGAAGTTCATCTGAGACACCAACAGGGGTATATTCTTATATTCTAAATTATCACCACATACCTGACGTAGGTAAACAGATTCTAGATGCAATAGTTAATATCTTTCATCAAAATCTTGGTACACTAACTGGATTATCCAAAACACAATAAACAAGAAAAAGTACAAACAAATATAAAAAGCAGAAAGCATGCCATCAGACAAACAAGGATGATTAACCAGTTCACTCGAGAAATCGTCCAACATTTCCAGTCTCCACACAGAGATATGAGCCTATAGAACAGACCCTATTCAATTAAGGTTATCGCAAATTGCATGAGCCAGGTAATTGACTAATCAACATGCAAACTGATAAGGTTGATTAATAACCCTCAGAAAGAGTGATTTCAAGTTAAACAAAAAGCAAGTTCCTTCAAATCCTTCAATTGTCTTCATGGAGCCAGTTCTAACCCATAAAGTCAACAAGATTGCCAGAAATGAACAGTGTACCGGTCACTAAGGAAGTAATTCACAGAACACCAAACAAAAATACATGGCTCCACCTTATACGGAATAGTTAGATTCTTCAAGAGGGAAATGGGAGGGAGGGCACAAAATCAGTAGGTAATCAATTGGTCACCATTAACTCCTTGCTAAGAGAAGATCATTTCTCAAGGGAAACGCACCAGCTTTTGCCTTTGAAATCTAAAAACTAAAATAAATAAAAGTTTCAGTTTCTCTTATCATAGCAATAAAATTGTAATTGCTGATGTTACTATGGAAGGTGGCACATAACACAATCAGTTAGTCTTTACTATACATTCTTTGGAAAAAAGTACAATATTCCGACAAAATCAAATGGGCATATGAGTCCATGGAATCCATAATTCTTACCTTGAAGCTACACGGACGTTGTATTCTTTACCAGGATGGTAGAATTCAGCAAGTCCCCAATCAATCAAACGGAGCTTCCGTAATTCATGGTCAATCATAACATTGTGCGGCTTGACGTCTCGATGCATTATGCCTTGTGAATGGCAGTAATCTAATGCCTGAAGTTAGAAAGACGCTTAAGCCATTAATAAGCACCGAGAAAGTACTTTAATCTATGAATACTAAGGCTTGTTTGTTTAAAATTAAAGTTTAAGCAAACCGCCAAAATTTAGAATGTTATCCAAGTTTCAAAAAATTATGAACAAGACATATGTGAATTTATGTGTAGTGGTTGGGATTAGAAAAATTTAAAGTGCGTGTCGCAAGATTTAGATTAATCAAAAAGTAAATAGTAAAAGTCTATCCAAACTCACTTTATTTACCATAGGAGATGTATTCCTAGTAAAACAGACACAAAGCCAAGATGTTGATGCATCATTGAATAAGAAATGTACCTTAAGAAGCTCATAAATGTAGTATCGTATGTCATAATCTGTCAGAGTGGGGTACAAAACTTTAAAGTCTGTGCTGTTCACATATTCAAAAATCAAACTAGGGGTTTTCGAGTGCTGATCTCTGACAATATCAAGTAGCTTCACAATATTAGGGCCACCACAGAGATTCTGCAGTATTTTTATTTCTCTCTTGATCTGCAGAGATACAGACATACTGTCATATTAGAGCACAAGATGATTGCAGCAAATCCTATAAAGGTTACCCAAAGTAAAATATTCAACTATGAGAAACCAAGGAAAGTAGACTCATGAATCATACAAAAGGTGAAAATATTAAATATAAGAAAGCGAAAGGATTCAGAAATCAATGAAGTATATATCTATAATCAATTGATTGTCTTCTATAGCAGTCAAATACAGGATATTGACAATCATGTTTGCTTAAAACCAAAGTCCACACTGACATCAAATTATAAAGTCACTACTGCCTTGGTACTCTCACAGGCACCAAGACAGGGATACAAAATTTCTTATCATCGTTAAATGCCAGGCGTGGACAATAGTTTAAACATTAATATGATGCAACCGATCAAGTAGACATCAATAAACAAATGCTTCAAGGCACGTGCAGAAATCTATTTGTAGAATTTGAATTGTTCTGCAGATAGGACCTGCAGAACAGATGTCAACTTCTGTAGATATAGAAAGGAGATTATAAACATATCTTCTCCATCAATTCTGTGCAGTGGAAGCACGATCAATGACACACTCTTTATATTTTCATCTTTATTGTCTCCATTACATTAAAGGATCAGCGCATTTCCTCGAAGTTATAGCACAGCACGACAAATTGATCTATCAATATTAGTTGCTGGCAACTCATGGAAATTGGAGGCAATCAATGCTTGCTCATACGTGTGCAATCTTGGACACAGGAACTTTTAGAACGTTTAATATTTACATGTCGAAGAGTACATGAAATGGTATTTAGGGATTCAACCAGCAGTGGGGCACATTCTCCTTATCAGTTCACCTGATGGCTGCTTTGCTATGAACTATCTGGAAGACTCAAATACACAATTGGACTAATCCTTCCAACAATAGAATACAAAACTGCACTAGACAGACACCTTAGAGATTCTATCCACGTTGCACCACATCAAAGCAAACCAAAGTGAAAAGATGTGTTCTTATTAGAAAGCCATTTAATATGACAGGAGACACAACTTTAGGACTATGGAAGATGATACATGAGATGAAATAGCTTGAGCTCTTTGATCAAAATACATCTTAGCTAAGCCAATACAAGTGAGTATAGAATTTGACAACATTAACAACTCAGTTTATGAAAGATTGGTAATGGTACCCCTTACAACATGGAGCGCAAGTTGAATCGTTATATCAAAAAACACGCAGTGTCTCACTTTACATGCATTGATTAAATTAATATTGAATAAAAGTGCTAAATGTGCGGTGATACTAATGATTATGAGCACCACAAGAAACAAATGGCATATTGGACACCTGAAGAACTACTAATAGTTTGCCTTTAATCTGTCTAAAAACTAATTTACGCCGCAAGACTAATGATCTTAATCTTAAATTTCAGGTGATTTGAATGACTTCACCAGAGCAAGAAGGATTGATAGAAGAAAGAGGATCTCCTTTTCAACAGCTTAATGCCATAATCCAAAGTAAAGATGATGGGCCCCTGGGTCAAATTTCCTAAAGTCAAGTGAGTCGAAACACCTGTCTAATGCATTGTTTAAACTTCAAAAGTCCAAGCACAACCATGAAGTATTACATCAATTATACAGAAGAGTATGTTTCAGAGAATGACCAACCGGCATTAGTCTCGCAACACGTATATCCATATTGCTAAGAAATCTGAGTGGAAGAAGTAAATGCAAGAGTTACCTTCTTTTTCTTAACAGGCTTGAGGATCTTGATGACGCATCTTTCATTATTGGTGACGTTAATACCTTCAAAAACCTCACTATATTTTCCTCTCCCAATTTTTCTAACTACCTCATAGTCATCTTGATCTCTGGCCATGGAGACAAAGAAGAGCAGGAAAACTTTATTATAGAATGTTCAAATTTTCCACAAAGTCAAAAACATTGAAAACACGCTTCAGCATCGCTAGATATAGAGGACAGCATATAGGTAAAGAGAGCAGTACAACAAAAGCCAGATTTCTCATCCATCGTAACCTAGGAATAGCTGAAGACACCTAAAAGTGAGAATAATCAGCAGCTCTTGCTAGCAGCCGACAAATATCCAGATCTCATAATCCACCTTGCAAAAGATACTTAACCTCAAAGAACTCCATTGAATCAAAGACATAGAAGGGAATCTTACTTAAAAACAAAAAAGAAACCCATCGGAGCAAAGCATAAACAAAAGACACGTCACTGCCATATCATCCCTCCCAATAACCTCATCTGTCCTACAACATCCACCTTCTGACTATCATCAAACCATTTAGCACGCACATTAGAAAAAACTTCAGCCGAACCAGATCACCGAGCACAAAGGCGAAAAATCGATCCGCTCAAGCTTCGTCTCAGCTAAAACGCTACTCAACCAAACCCCCATTTCGCATCCTCCACCCAAATTCCACAGCGTGCATCGCCATCAAGACGACACCAACCTCGTCGCCAACGATTCGCATCCCTACAGAAGGAACTCAACAACTGCAGCCGGTCGTAACGACCGCACATTCCCTTCGCCGCACCCACACGACCCAAATTCAGCAAAGCCACAACACCGCAACCCAACCAACCCTAACGCGGACCCAGAACAGAAAAAGCAGGAAAAAGAGAAACCCATCTCGAAACACACTGAAGTTTAGCCGGAAACCCCGCACGCGTCACGGCCAGACCGCGTCCCGGCGGGCCGCCGCCGGCGACGGAACGGGAGGAGACGAAACGACGAACAGATCCAGGGGCGGGCTTACCCCCACTGGACGGTGAGCGCCTCGTAATCCCAGTAGTCCCGGGGGCGATGCACGTTGACGTCGGCGTAGACGCGAGCCCTCGACATGGCAGCAGCAAACCTCGGAAAAAGAAATCCTTCAGTTGACGAGATCAGGACCTCGACCGCATCGCGAACCTTAGCAGCGAGCTACGATTCTTGAAAGAGACTCCAAAAAAAAATGATTGAATGGATTGATCCGTGCGTTTTTATTTTATTTTTTTAAAAAAAAGGTTTTTCCATTTTCTTTCTTTCGGGTTTTTTTTCGCAGCCGGAATATATCTAACGCGGAATATAATTAGCTAGCTATCCGCTCCGCCCCTCAGATAATGCTACGTCAGCTGCAGCAACTGTTGACAGTTGGGATTTACTTGGAAATCACCGGCCTTTTTGCACTTGCGGTGCTGGAGAAATTAATCGAGAGAGTTATTTCAACTTCAATGAAAGGTAACTTTTTTCTCTCTCTCTGTTTTTTTTTTTTTTTGGTACTTGCATGTCATGTGCATAAATAAACAGGCTCTTTGGAACTGCTTTGGCACGGCAATTTCGAGTGTGAAAAGAGGCGATGCTATTTCAAAGATCTTTGACAAACATTTCAGTCACTGCAACCTTTACAAAATTACAACGGTTTCTAAGAAATGGTTTCATCTAATTTTAATGTGATTTTTTAAACCATACATTGTCGAATATGTAAATTACAGCACTTCGCTTCATAGCATGATCACGCCACGACACGGTTATAGCCACAAACTGTATCGAACCGGCTCCTAGACATCTAAACAAGCCCGTGTCTTTTGTTTTGCAAGCAGCGAAGAGGCAAAAATGCCGGGAAAAACAAGGTTTGCATTTTTTCAATTTTCAATAACCCTCCAAAGATCAATCAATCGAAAATTTTGGACGGTGAATAAAGTTTACGGCTTAAAGTCAAGGAAGGAAATTTTTTTGCTTTTTAAAAGCTAAAAGTCATTGATGGGAATTCATTCAAACCCCCACCACCGTCATCGACTGTCCTGATCCCATGAACAGAAATCCTTCGACCGAAAGTCCTTGGTTGGCCTTTGACGCCCCGAACCAGGATTTTCGCCCAAGTCAGAATCGAGATCTTGAGGGCCCCAACATGGGTCCAAAGCTGGTCGATTGCAGGACCTCTCCGCAAGTGGGCTTGGATTGGGTTGGGGCCTCGAGCCCATGGGCTTTGGGTTCAGGCGATTGGAACCCAATGGCCCGACTTGAGCCCAAGGTTAGCCGGACCCAAGGGCCTCCAGTGGTCGTACTCGAGGCCCCCCCAATTGCTTTGTTCCGATGTTTTAACATTGATCAAATGTAGCGCATGTCGCGTTTAAGAGTCCAAACAAACGCAAGCTTATTTCAACGGTTTTAGAATATTAGGATACATGGATTATAAGTTTTTAAAACTTGTCATAAAAGTGTAATCAAGTTTTAAAATTTGACAAATGGGCACAATCCAATCATTCCATTAAGTCTGTTCAATTTGGCCAACGGAAAATGCTGACATTATTTTTCTTATTATTTTATCTCTCCTACATGGTGCTGATGTGGCTAAAACAAGATAGATAACTCAAAAACTATTTTGGTCAAATTTTAGTATTTAATTTTAAATATTAATTAACTCAAATTAAAAAAAAACTAAATTTTTAAGAAAAGGTAGCAAAATTAGCAAACTAGCAAGGTTTACAAGTTCCTCGCCGGCCGTTACAAAGGGCCGGCAATTGTGGGGTGAGGGTTGGCAAGGCCCAAGCCAATGTATTATATAAGGGTTTTACCCTCTATTTGTCATAAGTATATATATTTTATAGTTTTTTATGGTATTAATTCAATTTAATGAAAATTAATTATTGATAAACTTATTACAAGTGTACTGATTTAGAGTTTTTGGTAGTCAAAAAATTAATTTAGAGTAAATTTATTAAAAAAAAAGATAATAAAGAACAAACAAACTAGATATATACGGTTGGGTATTGTGGACTGTTAACTCAATTTTAAGAATCACAATTTGAGATTTCAATCGAGAATCCCATCACTATGTTACATTTTACTTTATTCGGGATGAAAAAGTACGTGGGCATCATCAATCTAACAGAAGCCAGGTGACATCAAGAGAGGTCATGTCATAAACAGTCGATCCATGCTTTGATGCATGAAGATTACCCGATCGTTCACTTCCAGATTAGGGCTCTTACTTATGTGCATATTTGTCATTAATATACGTAATGAAAATTACATAATGTGAAATAAGAACGGGCATCTCATCATTTTTTCTTAAAAAGTGCAAGAAAAAATATCAACGTGACACGAAAAAGACATCATTACAAGAAAAAGACATCATTACGCATTCATCTCAAATATATCTTTATTTTTTTTTCTGACAACATTAGCTATTTTAGACTTTTTCAACACGCGTAAGCCTTACATTAGGTGTGGCAGCCCATTGCCCTACATACCCCAAGGGTGCCAAGTGTAGGGCGTGAAAGAATGCTATCATGATTGGAACTTAGATATTAGGCAAGGAGGATAAACAAACTTACCACTTGAATAATTCTATAGAGTTCTTGAGCATGTCTTGATCGAGAATGACTTAAGTAAAGAAAACAACCCCATAAGATAAAAAATTTAGAAAAAGATAAAAAAAAAAAAAAGCAAATGTGTGTGAATTCGACGTGATGTCATTGAAATTTCTCAGTTAAAAAAATAATATAGAAGATAAGATTGTGGAATTTCTATACATTTGATGAAGAGTACATCAACTAATTTAAAGGTTTTATAAGATGATTATTTAAGGATAATATGTCAATCATGCACAATTAAATGAGATTTTGTGTAATCTTAAGAAATATAAAAAAAAAATCGACATGATGATTCGATGTTTTTAATATAGGAAATTTTGTCTTATAAAGATCTCCGAGTTCCTCCAACATTTTCCATGCGTACGACCAGACCCCGGCAGCCCCACACGTGGGGCGAGCCGAGCAAGTCAACCGTCGACATCCCCAGCCGAAAGGAAGTCCCAATCGACGCGACCCGCGAGCCCCACCACCGCAACGGCCGACACGCGGCGCCCAACTGAGCCCCGCGATCTCCTCCTCGAGTGGCGAACCGACACAACCCATCTTCTCTCCCTCTCTCTCCTCACCATGAACTCCTTCAGGTAGAAAGAGAGAGAGAGAGAGAAGCGGGGGAGAAGATGGTGGCCTCAGCATCGTCAGTGGATCTGCATCCGTAGACAGAGGCATCTTCCTCGAACAAATTTCTCTTTTTGATCCGGGTTTCTTCTAATTTAGGCAAATTGTCATTGACGCCTTCGGTCCTCAGGTTTGCACGTATATAATCTCTCGGTCTCGTCGGGCCTTGCCGTATTTGTTTTTGGCAAGCGAAGACTCTCTCCTTCGCCTTCCCCCCACCTCTCTGTCTCTGTCTCTCCTCCGTGGCCGGAGCAGGACGTTTTTTCCGGCGACCCTTTGCGCCGTCGCGGGACGAGAATGCGGTGGTGGGGTAGATTCAAGCACCCTCTCAAGAATGTCTGGCTCGGCGTCGCCACGCGCCTCGGAATTCGCAAGAGCGGTAATGTCGCCCGGCTTGAGATGTCTTCACGGTTTTGATTCTGTTCTTCTTCTTCCGGAAATGGGTGTCGGAGCATTGAGCATCTGCTGTTCTGGGTCTGTTCCTTCTGTGAAATTTCGGTGACCCGATTGGCGAAATCCAGTTTGTATGGAGGGATTGTAGATCGAAGTAGATCGTTTGTTTTTTCTTGTTCCTGCATCCTGTAATTATTTTCCTTGGTTTGATTAACATTGTTCGATTAGGGGATGCTGTCGGCTGATGGCTAAACAGGGTATTTGGCAGATTCGTTTTAGGCTTATACCCAGTTGGAGATTGTTATTGTTGTTGATAACCATCCTCGTCCTGCTTTACAAAAATTGTTTCTTGGTCTCTCGTTTTCCTCGCGCTTTCTGATTTAGTGTTCATGTTTTAACCCTTTTTCTATCAGAAATTTTCTGTCAGCTATGTTCCCGATTAGAAAAGGGCGACCTTGACGATATCTCGCCCTCCTTTTTTTTTTCCCTTTTCTTTTTCCAGTGACGATAC
Organism: Eucalyptus tenuipes; assembly: GCA_014182365.1. Taxonomy (NCBI): domain Eukaryota; kingdom Viridiplantae; phylum Streptophyta; class Magnoliopsida; order Myrtales; family Myrtaceae; genus Eucalyptus; species Eucalyptus tenuipes. The sequence goes on from CM024542.1 coordinate 2,486,379, forward strand.
TAGTGTATCTCCCTCTTGAAAATTTTGTCTCTTTCATTTTTCTTTTGGCTAAATCCTTTAGAAGTTGGAAGTTCACTTCTCACTTCTCGGAGAACGCTAATCAGCACAAAGCTGAGCTTCAGCTTTGTGCTGATTAGTACTGCAGTTGTTAATTCGTGATTTTTCTTGTGTTGAGTGAATTAAATGATGATAGCAACAAGCAGCATGGTTATTTTACTATTGTTGATAGGAAAGAAGACATCGCTTACTTGCGCTTTCATTTTGCTACTTGCTGTGCGTTGAAGGCCACAATGATTTGTTATGGCGTGATGCTTTTGTTTTGCTTCCATTCTGCCTTGAGTAGGATTTTCTTTTACTTTCTGTTTTGTTTTTCTGAGTTTATTGGCAAAAGCTAAGCTTACAAGGAGACTATTACAAATGAGTGGCAAAAATGGGGATCCGCCAAAAGCATGTTTGAACCAAGTTAGCTGAATTTGAACTCATGGAAGGACCGTGTCATATCGAGTGCTTCCACTTGCCTTGTGTTCTTTGATGATCGTCTATTGATTCCTTTTAGCTACGTCACTCTTTTATGTTTTGCAAATCAAATCTCCCTTACCATTTTCTTTTTGTCAGGCACGCCAGGTTCTGCATCATTGCTTAGTTATCTGTTTGATTCAAGCATGGTTATTTTTAGGTTTTGACACCTTTTCTTTGGGGAAATATAGGACTCCTGAAGCTGCAACATGACGTGAGGAGGTGCGAGTATGATGATGTGCATGTGATGTGGGAAATGTTGGAGAGAAACGAGCGGGAGATTTCCCAGTCCTCCAGGCGGATCAAGGAAAGATCGTTCTGGAGTATTTTTGGATGGGCTCGGTGTGCTCCATGCCTTCACCGCAGCTTTTGACCGATACGCCAGAATCACTTGCTCGCAAGCTTTCTGATTGCACACTGGTGAAGTATCTCCGAACAGAGAAGCGGCCAACTAGAAAATAAGAGAGGATCCCTCCCATATACCGGAGTTTCTTCTCACCATCAAGTAAGCCATATGTAGATATCAAAAGTGCCTCCGGATGGATTTGATCCGTTCCTCTGTTCCCTACTCGCTACGCCTGGGCTTCTATGGGTTAAGTTATAGCTCCGTATATACTCCCTTGCTTGTACTAAATGGGAGAATATAGTCTGCTATTTACGTGTATATTACTAGACTGGTGCCTCATCTACTCTTTTTGCTCTCTTTGCTTCTCCTACTTGAGTTCTTGCTTTGGTCGTATGCTTGAAAAGACATCGCCAGGCGCCGTTGCTGAGAGACCAAACCAAGCCAAGGAACAGCGTTAGCATTTTTCCCATCACTAATGCCTCTTAGGAGTCCTACTATCTTTTTTACTGGGTTTTTCCTTAAGAGTTGATGCTTAAGTTGTTGAAGATGTGCTGAAAAACATGTTTGTGTCGATCGGGTCTCTGTCGAAGGTTCTGGCAATACTAATTGTCATAGACAGTAGATTACATACCAGCAGTGTCGCCAATGCTCCGAAAAGCCAAACGAGTTTGTCGGCTTTGTTTAGGTGGTTGGTCGGCCATATCACTATTGTGACATTATTAACCGAAGAAGTCGTTGTAATTACCGGTCGAAAGCAACCGTTTCTTTTGGAAGTTTGCTATATTATGGGGATGCATTACTCTGATCAGTTCCTAGGTGAACGGCCCCTTCAGGATGCATTTTGACTCGTCCGATTGATTCCGAGAGAAGGTCGGCAGGGAGGGACGATCGTCACCCGAATTCACTGATTGACTTCATTGTCTCAGTCGTCTATTATTTTTCTTTTGTGGTCTGTTAGTTTGCGATAATTGCATGATGAGCCAAATTTATCATTTGATCAGCCAATTACAATGAAATACCTGTCTTAAGAAATTGACGAGGCGCACATCGTGATGTATGGGATAGACATCTGGAAGCTGTTGTGGTAGTTATCGGCTGTCTTATTTGGAAGCTGATGATCTCAGTTGAAAACGACCACCTTCGGTATATGCTTTGATGTCTCAACCACCAGATCCGCCATTCCCTCCCGTCTCGATCTCGACCGGCAGATTGCTTGATGAGTTGTAAAAGCTAAAGTTATGAAAATGTGCCTGGTCCACTTGGTCGTGAGGTGTGGTGAACATTTACAGGGGAAAGATTGTAGAAATCCTTGGAGGATAGGAAGAAAGGAATTCGATGTGCATGATCCATATGCAAAACAACTGCTGAGATCCTGAACATACGAAGAAAGAAACCCGTGAATGAGTGAAGAGGGGAGAACGAATTTGAGACGTCTGCTGACATCAATCGAAATTTAAGATATATTCGTTACTTTGGATTATACTATGTGCATAGTTTTAATAATGTTTAATCAATATGCTTATGATGTTAATGTTAAAAAATTTATAAACTATACATTGTGTTCAAGAAATGCAAATTTGTACACTACTCAATCTTAATAATTTGACTATACCTATTCTACTACTTTAGAAATTAAGTTAATTAAAATTCCCAATCAGCTCCATTCCCACAACAAGATTCTAGTAACCAAATACATGAATATTCATTCCATTTTCATTTGCATGGTTTACCAAACGAAAAGATAAATCATCATTCTATTCCATTCCATTTCATTCTGCCGTACCAAACGTAACATCAAGACAATAATATTTTTAACATGTTATAACTTAACATGCTTTGTGGCATTTCCATTTCATGATGCACGAAACTATGTACATAGACAATTTTGTTGGAAGGTGCCATAGACACTTCTTCACTGATTAGATAACGAAAAAATTAAAATGTTTAAAGCGCCGTTTATTCTCGTGATACGTACGATAAAATGGGTTCAAAAGTCGAATGTTTTCCTGCTTAGCATTAGGTATGTTTAACAAAGCTAACTTATCGATAATTCCACAATCAATTCACGATCAATCAAATAAGATCGCAAGGCTTATTGATGATTCATAATCGAGAGCTGAGTCCGATTAAGAAACGTAGGGCTCAAATGGAGAAGGGGCTAAAAGTACGGGGTGCAAATTGCAATTTTCCCGTTTTGTGGCGGTTCTGTGTCCTCTCTTCCGGCTGCAAAGTCCGAGGTATTCAAACGCCGGTCGAACGAGCTAGGGTTTTACAGGGCGGGAAGGGAGAAAGGAATGGGGCACTCGAACGTGTGGAACTCGCATCCGAAGAACTACGGTCCCGGCTCTCGCGCTTGGTACGTTGGTCTCTATTGCCTTTCTGGGTCTGTGTCGTGCGCGCGCGATGTCGACAGCAAGCAAAATATTCGCGAATGAGAACCGAATCGAGCTGTCCGATCGGTTCATTGCATCTTGTTCCGGGACGAGGATTGCGATGGCATGTCTGTTCCCCTCGTGGCGTGGTGGTCGATCGATTCTTGAAAAGCTCAAAGGAGGAAGAGAATCCGAATCGGGTCCTTGCGGTGCATTCGTCAAGCCGAATTAGCGATCTGGTGTTGCTTTTTCATGACTAACCTGTGGTTTCTCGGGATAGTTAGGTCGCCGTGAACTTGATAGGAAAGGCTTAGGGCTTCTTACTTCGGTTGGGTAATCTAAAGTTCCAATTTTGCGTCGGTTTCTGCCGTGTATATTTGCTTTGATGGTTTTTGGTGGCAAAATGAGATAATGCATATGTAGGGATGTAGGTGCATTGCCAGAACTCTTTTGACATTCTGTGGTTTTCTGCAGTCGAGTGTGTGGGAACCCTCATGGTTTGATCAGGAAGTACGGGCTGATGTGCTGCCGGCAGTGCTTCCGCAGCAACGCTAAGGAAATCGGTTTCATCAAGGTAGTTCTTTTCTTTCCTGGCCAGGTTTCTGTTCCATAAGAGCGGCCTTTCGTGTAATCTTGTCATGTCATATGCTTGTGACTCCCATTGCCAATAATCAGTTCACCACTAAATAGAAATTCCATGTAGAAGTCTTTCATGTTTATTATTCCCCTTACTCTGTATTTTGGCTGCATTACTGCAGATTGCCAGTGAAAAAGTGAGTCTGGATTACTTGGGTTGAGGTGGTCCTTCATGATTCTCCCTACCCGATGCTTTAGGATCTATTTATGGAGTCAAATCTTCTCTAATCTAATTAGTGAGATTTGTCTTGGTGAACTTTGATACACCTGTTGCATTAGCAAAGTTTTCTAGACCTTCTCATATTTGTAAGAGTTTGCTTGCGTCATGAGTATGTGATGGTTTTTTGTGGATAAGTTTAAAAGGGCAAATCCTGTGCATTTATATTTCTAGAGCAGCGATTGTTTTCCTCTGCATTTCGTTAAGTAGTTGAACAAAAGTCATACCTTTGCTTGTGTTGCAGTACCGGTGATGGCTCGGTGGAGATGAATAAAAATCTTCGGATGTCTTGCTTGAGGAGTAGCCCTTGCAGCAGCCAGCTGGTACCTCATGTTTAGAAAGGCTCTGAACTAAGAGTTACCTGTCTTATAGTCTGCGATAGTAATCATTTGACATTTGAGCTAATTATAGAATGTTAACGACATTCTTTTGTTTCTTGCATCGGTACTTACCTTTTGGTCTATATAAAGGTCATGTTTGTGGTCAAGATTTTGGCTGCGGTCTGGCTTAATGAATGCCTTCTGTGAGAAAGCAGGAATACTCGTTTGCTCCTCTTGGTCATTGAATGTGCGGCGCTCTTGGGACTCGGTATCGAGGATCATTATGAATTGATGGTGGAGATTCAAGGAATTAAAATGAACTGGCTAAGAGCAAATCCTGTCAGATCAAAATTAGGATAGCTACATCTCGACTCCCGTAACCAGAATATGCTACTTGACATACAATGTCAAAAGGATAAGTGCGCGGCGAATGAGTCTCGAGTTAAGATTCGTAGGCTGAGAGTATGGTGTCAGTCCTCAGATATCGGCAAAAGCTTTGCCTTGGACAGTGATGGCGCTCATCGCATGACTAAATTCAATAGATCGCTTTCCTCTTCCTTCAGGGGCCACGGGCATTTCAAATTCGATCTGCTCTCTCTGTGGTCCGTGCCTATGCTCTGCTCTGCCCAAGATCAATAGCAAGAACACGTCTAGCCGATGATGGTTCTCCATTTGGAATGCTGTCTCCAGAGTGCTAATTTCGTTCAGGGACAAACACAACCGATATGCAATGTTAGCCGGGATTATAATGGTGTGCATGACAAAATTTATGGAACAGAAATTGATTTCCAGCCAGAAATTAATTTCTCAATTTTTATTTCAAAAATTGAGATTTAGCTTCTAATTTCTTCTTTAAATCTATTTCTGGAACAGATTTCTATTCTAGAAATAGAAAGATCAAATTGTGTTACCAAACAGATTTATGTTCCAAATATGTTCCGGGGAACAGAGAAACAGAGAAATAAAGAAGTAAAAATTTTATTATGCGCGTCCTAAGACTCTTGGCACTATGTTCTTATGTCCCTAGCTCGTTTAAAAACATAACTGGAGGGGTCGAAGAAAAAAGAGGCAGCTTTGTCTTGACAACCTTCGCAAATGTGGAACATCAAACAGAGCCAGCGCTACACTGTTTCCTCAAAGATCGCCGAGAGATCTGCGCAGAAAGTGGAAACAATTTTTGCAGGAGATGATATCTTAGATCAATCTGAATCCACGTTCGCTTTTGTCATTTTATTAATTTGTCTTTGGGCATTCAATTCTCGCAACACAACTCAAAATTACAATTCGAGGACGTGTAAAAAAGAAGGTAAAAAAACGGTGACAAAGAAACGAAGATGATAGTGGAGGTGCGGGGAATCGAACCCCGTGCCTCTCGCATGCGAAGCGAGCGCTCTACCATATGAGCTACACCCCCTTGATGATTAATCACTCTAATTTATCTTATCTATCCTTATTGTGCGTTTACCGCCTGAATCAGTGCCTTAAATAATTCAAAATGAGTAGTCGCTGTTTGCGTCCCAAGAGGTGCCCGGGCCCCGAACGGCTCGCATTCCACCGCGCCCGTCTGCAGCGGAATTCAAGTCTCTCCTGCTCTGGTTCTGCAACCTCTGCTTCTTGCTGTCGCCAGGTGGCAACCGACATTTAATGCGTCCCCATGCAGGAACCTTCTCATTGTTGCCTTCTTCCCTCTCTCCATCACCTGAGCTCGGCCCCCACAAGCGGCGTAAACACAGCGTGCCTCGCTTTGATTGCATAACGACAGACACGCGCACACTCGAGAACATGGCGGCGTCTTTAAAACCATCAGAGAAAAGGCTCCACCGATTATAATGGTGTTCTCTCGCTCTCTAGAATCTTGAGTCCTTTGCTGAGGGAGAGGAAAGTTTCCTGATCTGGGTTTTCGTTATCCAGGAGGAGGCTTTGCTTGGTTTTGACTTCTCGACAGGCACCGTAACAGCAATGAGGCTTTCAAGCTTCTGGTTTGTCTTCTTTCTCGTTGGGGCAGCTTTGACTTTCTTGGGTCTGTCATCCACCGGTAAGTAAAATCCGAGTCTTTCGCCGCAAAGCGTGCTGTTAGATGCATCTGTTTTTTCAAATTTTGGGCCTAAAGATGCATCTCTTATTCACGTACTATTGTATATCTTTCTTGGGGTTTTCTTGCTCTGAATCTTGGTGTTTCCAGAGTTCCTAATTTCGGGGGACTTTTACTCTGCATGTCCTGCCCTTTTAATTTCTTTGGGACTGGAATTGAGGTTAACTCGTCATCTTGATAGCTAAAAAGGGACGCCAGACTAACGAACTAGGGTAGGGTGATTCTGCGGTCCCTGAAAGACTTTCTGATCGTTCGTATGTCATGCAACTGTGTTGGTACAACAACAAAGAGCACGTTGCATGTCGCGTTACAACTAGGGAATGGTTCCATAACTGGTCCTGTTTCGGTCCGGAGCAGTTCTTTTCTGCCAGGATCATGGAAAAACAAATGTCTTGTTCGTATCCAGGATATCAACTGCGACATTTGAATTGTTCATCACATGCAGATAATGCTATGATGAACCCCCTTTTTTTTTAAATTTACTGAAACAAATGTATCCCTAGGGCATGGCATTAGTCAAGAACGATCTCTTTAGTTTAACTGTTTGAGGCCAGAATGATGTATCTGTCTACAGAGAAATCGGCCACTTACCAGAACCAATATCTAGCAAACTTTTCAGCACGAATTTAAATCTCTTGTGCCCCGGTCACTGATCCACAGGCGACACTTACTTAATTACAGGTGGAGTTGATTTTGCTGGTGCTGGCAGTTTGGCCAACAGACCAAGATGCCGGAAGCTGAAGGTACATTGCCTGAGTTGATTATGCAGCCAAACTTATAATAATTTCTTTTCCCATTAGAACACCTCGATTGAATTTTTGATTTCTGCAAGATGGTTACAAAGTTTCTGCTGTTATGTCGAATTGCAGGAAGATTGGCATATTCCTAGCACTCACGCGAAGGAGAACACTGGGAAAGCAAATCTGGAGGATTATGGCCCAATCGATCCGGTTCCAAGCTCAAAGGCGTCGATAAGGCCTGGACCGATCGACCACGGCACTCCTCTCATGCCATTCATACCAAAGCCTTCACCTCCTAGTCCCACCGAGCATGGCGGGTGAGTTGGATCAGCCAAAGAAAGAGCTGCTGCTTCTGTGCTGGGTTTACTTCAACTTAGGTACATTCGGAGAATCTAGTATGCGTCATCTAAAACATATCCATCCTGTGTAATCTTAACTAATTAGTCTAGTTATTGTGTGCATTACGTTGGCATGAGTACATGTTCGTACCCTTTGATGTACATGATGATCTCCAATAACATCGGGGGCGCGGCGTCCCTGATTTGTAGAAGCCAAGACGTGTGCTTAGGTGCTCAGACAACATAGTATATCGCCGTCAGCTCACCAATGGACACGGCCCGGTTTCCTTGTTCCTTCTTAATACGGATTGGACTGGAAGACTTTAGTCCATCAACCTAGTTACTACTTCATTCACCGACTTAATTGAGCGACAAGTTTCATCCCTTCTTTCCTTAGTGAAGATGTTCCATCTCCAAGCAGAACGGGCCAGGCCCAAATCTAGGCCTATTGGTAGCCGAATCAAGAGGCACTCGAAACATGTAGTAGGCCCTCGCTTGCAGCACTGACTTCTACATCTATGCAAGCTCTCATGTAGCACTAAATTGCAGCCACTCGAGTAGGTTTTTTGGCGGCGATTCGTGTCGATCAGTGTCGATCAGAGAGACGACGCAAAGCTACGATGCATCATAATAGGACAAGCTACGATACATCATTATAGGACTAGATATGATAAAAAAAAATTCAGGAATTTTACTATATTCTATTTATTATTTGAATCAGTATTAAAACTGACTATCAAAAAATTCAGGATTTTTTTTTGTTATTTGAATCAGTGTTAAAACTGACTATAAAAAAAATTCAGGAATTTTACTATATCCTGTTTATTATTTGAATCAGTATTAAAACTGAATATTTACATATCTTGTCATGTCCATTCTTATAAACAAATGTGATAAGAATTTCTCATGATTCATTGTTATAGAAATAACAAATGCTCTTTATAAATCAATCTAGGATTATTGTATGACGTATAGCAAATAAGCTCATTCAACATTTCGGAGCTACAATTTCGACTATAACTAGAAATGCAAACGAGTACCAACAACATTGATGAGGTAAATCAGCTAACAAATGCTAAATCTAGTAAAAGAGAGAAAGTATCGTCATTAACTTTCGCAATTCCAAAAAGTACACTAATTCGACTCTCTTACCACTTTCATGAAACTTCAACGCAAATCATAGAGCTAGGGAGGAGTTTAGTAGACTTTTGACGTAAATTAGAGAGCTATAGAGGAGAAAGAGTTGACTCTCGAATCTGTTTTATCATGGAACTTTACCTTGTTTTGACATCATTTATATAAAATTATTAGGAGCTATACAAGCTGAAACGATTCTTAGTTCCTCATTGAAAAACATTTCCCAGAGTCTCGTCCACATCATGTTAAAGTTTCACGATTTTTTGAGCATTGATGAATGCCCTTGATTTCTATAAACAGGCAAGTTATCCTTTTGTTTGTCAATTTTGGATGAACTCTCTTTTGTAACCCATCCTTTTGAACTAGTATTGCCGATTAAATGTTTTCTATCATTTCTTTGGTTTACGAAGGATAGTTGACGGTGGACACCAAACTGTTTTTGTACATTAACTTAGTGGATGGCATGTTTAAATTGAATTATCAAATTGCTGCACCATGGTATGAGTGTGTGATTGGAAATGTTGTCGGTCCCTGGGACAACAATACCCCAAATTGTAATAGGGATGCCTGGAGGGATAATTGGGTTCCTCCGAATGCCTAGGGGGGTGTAACAAGGAATCTCCAAATGTCCTCGCAATATCGGATAGGTGCAAGATGCTTGAGAGGTAACAAGATTCCCTGGAGGATGATGACAACTAATTCATAGCAAATATGATCATTGACATTTTCAGATTTTATTTAAGCTTTGCTTGTTTGCTAATTTCAAACGAAACGTTTTTCACTTGCTATGTTGAATTTAAAAAAGGTTCTCAAGCAAGTTGATATCATAACTGTCTTATATATTTGGGAAAAAGTCACAAAAAATCTCAAACTTTGCCAAAAATGATAAATTTACCCCGAACTTTTTTTTTTGTGATGTGAAATACTCTAAACTTTGCTAACATTGACACATTTACCCCAATCTTTTTTTCATGACACAAAAAACTCCGAACTTGTATCCGTGTGACACATTTACTCTAAACTATATGGCATTTTCGTCTTTTACTTTTTATTTTTCTTTTTTACTTATTCTTCTCTCTTCCATCCGCAGGCCATGGCGGAGGGAAGCCGGACTCAAGCTAAGGCCACCCTCGCCAACATCGGGCGAGGGCAGCCCTCGGCCGGGTAAGGCGAGGGGTGGCCTCGCCAGCCCATGCGAGGGTGAGGGGTGCCAAATCTGGCAAGGGCGGCCCTTGCCAACGTCAAGCGAGGGCTATCCTTGTAACATTTGGCGAGGGCTGCCCTCACCCGACATCGGCGAGGGCAACACCTAGGTGAGGGCCGCCCTCGCCTAAGTCCAGCTTCCCTTCGCCGGCCATGGCGGAGGGAAGAGAGAAGAAGAAAAAAGGAAAAAAACATAAAAAAATAAGATGAAAATGCCCTTTGTGGGGTAAATGTGTCACGGTTAGCAAAGTTTAGGGTTTTTCATGTCAAAAAAAAAAATTGGGGTAAATTTGTCACTTTGAGCAAAGTTTGGAGTTTTTGGTGGCTTTTTCCCTATATATTTTATGTCTAAACTTCCTCACATATGCTATTATTGACATATGTAGTATAAATTGGTTAGTAGTTTGCTTGTTGAGTTTTATACACATTTTCGATGGAAAATTATTTTTAAGATCAATAGACATGCCACTACTACTTGCGTCCCCCATGACCCTCTATGGTGCCCCCATAGACTTCACATGGCACCAAACTGAGTTGCATGATCCCAACTTTCCCGTTGTCACATTCATCCGTGTCATCACGATATTGATAGCCAATGCTGGCCTACTATTGGGCCCGGTGCTAATTAGGTTCATTGCCATCTATGCATAGATCTATGGGCGTCTGGTGGGGACACTCGGACGTTGCCATCTACGCATGGATCGGCAGGCATATGGTGGGATTACTTCACTCTCAGACAGCGACGATGATGGAAACAACGGGGTCGAGTAGGACGAGGGCAGGAGGATGAGGAGAGCATTTTTTAAAAGACTAGCCAGTGGGGTTTAAACATGTTAGACGATCCTGTAGATAGACGATATCGTGATCGAAGTGGTACAATTAATGGAAATTTTGGTACAATCTGAAATAGTGATATTTTTGGTTGATCTTAGTGTATCCGATTTAGGTCGCCAAAAGTATATAAATAAGAAGGAAATGAAAATTGCACGGTTTTATATTTTCGCATGCATTCCTTTGATGCCATATCTCCTAGACTGTTATTATACACTTCCGCATGCCTAAAAAGGGGAAAGAGTTGGAAAGTTACGTTAATCGTGACGTGCTAGGAACATCGATATAAACTTTATATCCAACTTCATCCCACCTCCTTCAGGAATTAACTTTCTCCGGGCCATACCTCCTCTTTCTCCGACCTTATCCTGTGTTGGGTGGGGACCAAACACGAAATACGATAATTTTTATTACATCCTGACTTTAATCACGACAACGTCACACACTTCAACGACGAATTCTGCCCCATGGAGTCGGTTTTTTTTTTTCCCCTCTCCTCCCATCCCAGTTGGACAGACTAGACTAAAGTAATCCAAAATCATCCTTTTCGAGCATGGCATGCGTGGATACATATACTGGGTTTTGTTTTCTGGGAGTCAAAGGGACGTTTAGACGAGACGGAGGGATCGTTCCGGATAAAATAATACGAGGGTTGAATATCCCCAATTGATTCCGAGAGGACGCACGCCCCCTGATCGAAGGGGCCACTGGAATCTCGCACTCCACCACCTTTTCATACACAAAAAAAATAATATAAAGAAAAAAACAATTCCAAATTTCTTTTATCGTTATTGCAAATTTCGTCCCTGGTGACGCTTTCGTGCAGCCTCGCTCACGCCCCAACATCGAAAAGAAAATCGAGATTTTATTATTCGACCGATAACGATATAATTATTATTTGATTGCCCCCTCGGTTGAGTCGCTTACGTAGGTAACCCGGGAGCTTAAAAAAATCTCTGTTTTTCCCTTTTTTTTTTTTTTTTTTTTTTTTTTTTTTTTTTTTTTTGTGCTGCGGAATCGCGATGCGAGAGTCGAACGTATCGGGCGAGGTGGGGGCCCGCGCGGGGAGGGGGGAAATAATTGCTGGCGAGACGCGGCGAAACTGAGACGCGATCGTGGGGGCGGGCGAGAAAGGAGGAGGGGGGAGGGAATTTCGATGCTTTTTGTTTTTAGTTGGGTGATTGTCGTTTTCATGGTGGGCATCGAATTGGACGATGATGAATCGATGATGTGCTTTTCTTTTCTTTATTTATTTCTTTTTCTTGTGTCTTTTCCCCGGTTTTTTTTTTTTTTCTTTTTATAAATTTTGTTTCTGTGTGGGGGTGTGTGATGACGTGGAACCCACTTCCGGTGGAGGAGGACTTCGGGATTGGAGTAGGCTGACGTGCACCGCACCTGTTTTTGCCCCCTTTTCTCTCTCTCTCTCTTCCTCCTCCTCCCGTTGTTTTCTTTTGGGAGATTAAGAAAAGTTCCACCTCTTTCATCATCCATTGTTGCATGAATTGTCCGATCATCCTTTTCATTTTGGCAGCAGCGATGCTTACAACAACAATTCATGAACTTTTTCTTCGGTGTTCGACTCCATCACGATGGAGTCATTATTCTCATGTGAATTAGCAAATGCAGATCGTCGTGCCGTGCATAAGCAATGCCTTTTTGATGAGTTGGGTTGATGGCCCGAACGCGGTTGGCCAGGACGTCAAAATCATTCTAGATTGAGAATCGAAGATTCCCTCGTTTAACATGCAAATTGCTTAGAGCTTGCGCTTCTAGACTATAAGATAAAGATATGAAAATATTTCGGATGAAAATCTGTTTAGAAATAAAAAAAGATTTCTATATGTATCTCTGTATGGGTATTGCCTGCAAAATCAAAGTGTAAGATAAGTTTTGGAAAAAATTTCGCATCCTTTTTTCGAGCGAAAGAAAATGGATGAATAAGAATATATAACACTAAGGATAAAGTTTTGTTCATGTCATGCGAACCATAAGGAACTTGTTCGTATCGTGCTTTGGTCACATAAATGGAGTCTTAAGTACATTTATAGTATAATATATCAAATCAATAAGATTGAGAATCAAGAACCTTTTCTCCTAGCTTGATTTTTTCCTTTTTTTCCTTTTTTTTTGAGAAATGACAAGAAACCGAAGGTTACATAGGTAAACCTCAAACTCATGAAAAAGTTAAGGACTCGCCCAACTTGCAAACATGAAGTTTAGCCCAAAAACTAAGACTAGAAAAAAAAAAAATAGAAATTCGGTTTTTCTTCGGATGATTCAGGTCTCCTAAACTATTTTGACACCTTGAAACAAGGGGCTTTTTCTTCCAACTGCCTAATCTAAGACTCATTCGACGGTCGAGAACTAGATGGGCACATAGAAGGCACTCAATGAGTAGCCTAAAAGCTATTGATTCTGCAACCATAACTATCCGATCCTCTTTAAAATCTTCGCCCGGTTAAATTTCCATTTCAGATCACGCATTATTTAGTGCGTTTTTAGTGTGGTTGGAGGCGGTTTCGCTAGGGAAGCAACCCTCTTGCAATTTCTTGGCAATTAGACCAACCACCAACTCGAAAGAAGGGGCTTTCGATCTCCAGTCCTAAAGCCGAGGTATAATAACCCCCATCTCGTCATTAATTAAACAAAATCCGCGCTCGCGAATGACATTATTGGGAGAAGCTCCGCTGCCTTCGCATAAGCAAATTGTCGATATTCGGCTCGAGGAATCTCCATCTCCGGGCCACAACAACAACCCCCCCGTTCATGCGCAAACGCAAACTTCAATTCAGTCCAACGTCACGACCCTCGCGACCCCTCCATAACAAAACCATATTTCCTCCGGTAATTATTGAAGCTGGTCGCGAACGCAATCGAGTTTCCTTTCGGCTCCACGGGGGCGGTTTGGCCGGATCCCATGTTCGCCACGCTCCCGTCGCATCAACAGACGTGATATTCTTCCCAACCACCTTAAAATACAGCAAATCATCAGGGGTGTTTTTAGGAAGAAAGGACTCGGCACTTCATTCGGACCCCACTTACGTGGCGCGGGCCAATGAGGCGGACCGCCGGTTTGCACGCCACAAACCGCCGGCTGGTCTTTGCTTGCGTCGAGGAAGTCAGCGGAAGCGATTCCAAAATCTGGGAGCGAGTCGTGGACGCGGCGAAAGCAAAGCGACCCGCCTCAGAGGCCAGAAGCGGCGAATCGGACGAGATACGAGATGAGACAGGAGCACACTCCCGCATGCGATTTCGAGTCGCCACGGATGGAAGTCCATCTGCTTATGCAAGCCGACACATAGATTCCGATAAGACGACCACCCGTCGCGGCCTGTACCACGAGCCGACAAATCGTTTCGCCCCCCGTTTTTTCTCTTTTTCTCGGGTTGTTTTTTTCCCTCTCTATTTTTTTTTTTTAAAGGACGGCGTCGGAGGTGTTTGTTAATCCTGTTCGATGCAAGACGATTCGATGTTTCCTAGATATAACACGACGGACGATACGAGAGAAGTTAAGAGTCGCTCAAAGTTTTTTTAATGTGTTCTATGATGGAAGATTTTCATACTAAAAGGCACGTCAGGCGATTGGTGTGCTTTTCTTTATCTCGTCTCCTAATCATATCGCGTGTCGAATTCAGGTTAACCCAAACACGCCATATTTTTAATCGTGTCGACACTTCGAGATCCAAACACGACATATCTATTGATTGGAGTTAGTCGACATGACACATTTCATCTTAAATGTATTTAAACTTGTTTGAATGTACTAGATGGCCAATCATGTCATTCATGTAATTAAACGCGTTAAAACACATTATAAAGGGATTGAAAATGCCGATCGATACGCGCATTTGCTATTTGTGATAGAAGAGTTGACTTATTTATCAATCGCAACCGTCTATATTAGATACAACATACTTAACTATATGTCTTGCAAATAAGTCGGTTTGAAATTTGCCAATCCTATGCGAGGAATTATCGATGCTCTCTAAAATTTTGAACACATAATTTAGCAATAGTTCTCATAATCTTTTGAGTGGAATTACATGATTGGGTTGACGGAATTATTCTTTTAAGATAATGCACACATATTCAAACTTCTCGAAGCATCAACCTAAAACTAGATGTAAGTTTGTGCTTTTGGCAAGAGGTCAAAAAGAGAGCTCACGATTATTCATAATTAAAATTCGACTTATTTTCCTGACAACCTAAGTTTTTTAGGAAAAGGGTCCGAAAATCGATCTCCCATTTGATAAGCAGAAATGGGCGTTTGATTCGACGGATATGTCTCTTTACCAATGTCCAAAGACCGTTCGCGTCCAATCTCCGTTGGCTCCCTTGTCCTTTACCTTTTCCTTTTCAAAAGGGATTCCTCTTTGATCTTTGAAAATCGACGTGACGTTCTCCCAGGGCACTCCAAATCCTTTATTAAACCCCTACAAAATTTCCCCCGTACGTGGATTGACAAAGACCGGGGTGTGTTCGGAGCATTGTATTTACGAGGTCAAGATCAACGATAGCAAAATATAACAAAAGAAAACAGAGCGAAGTAGGTACGAAATCATCTCACATTAAATTAAAAAAAAAGACATTACATGTAAGATTCTCTATTATTAGAGTACTTTCAGTTTTATCTAGAGGTCTCTACATACCATTAAACGAAAAAAACCGCCGGAGCAAAATTCCGGCCGGTCGATCGTCCCTCGTTCATTTACTCCACTTTTACACCGCCGGTTTATCCCCCCACAAAAGAAAGAAAGAAAAAACCCAAAAAATAAAAATAAAAGAAAAATAACATGTCAAAATCGCCCCCGAAATCGAATGCCTCCGCTCTCATACGAACAGGTTCAGGAGCTTAGTATCTTGACCGTCGGGGCCCACGCCGCCGTGATAGTAGCCGTTCGGGGGTCGATGACCTCCGACGCCTCGGAGCTCAGGAGGGTGGTCGTCGCCGTCGTCGCCGCCGCCGCCGCCGCGGTCGTCGTGGTCGTCCGGGTGGGCCAATTCTCCGTCAAGTGGCTCCTCTTGCCGCGTCTCTTCCCGGGCAGCTTCGCCCTGAGGCTGAGGTCAGGGTCGTAGAGGGGGAGGGCGAGGTTGACGTCCACCTGGATCGACGCCGGCACCTGCAGGGACTGCTGCAGGCTCTGCCCCCTGCACGTGCCGGGCGGGAAGAGGGGCGAGTCGGCGGACTGGTCGAGCCCGAAGGCCAGGGTGGCGGCGCCGCCGCAGAGGGGCTGGACGACGCCGCCGTCGAGCACCGTCTCGACCGCCGCCTCGCACACGTGCCAGTTGCCGCTGGAGAGCAGCCCCACCGCCCCGCCGACCGGGTTCACCGTGCGCCCGCACGCCTCGAACAGCAGGCTTTGAAACAGAGCTGTAAAAAAATCAAACCCCACCAAACAAACAACAAAACAATAAGAGCCCCGTAAGCGCAAAACGACTCATCCGGCTGACGTAATTCCGCAACAAAGTCGACATCAACACGCCGAGTAGGCCCCGCATTTCGCACAATGCGGAAGCTCGATTTGCGAAAAAGAAATCAACCCACGAATCAAACATATCCCGGAAAATCATTTCTCGACAAGACACAGAGAGAGAGAGGGAGAGGGAGGTACCGGGACGCTGAGAATCGGGGACGGCGGCGACGAGGGAGAGGAGGTCGCTGCGGCCGAAAAAGCGGGCGAGGAAGAGGGTGGCGTTGCCCTGGGCCTCGGGGGAGGGGATCCACCTCAGGCACGACCTCAGCACGCAGCTCTCGCTGCAACCCTTTCGCAGGACCCGGCAGCCGTTGCAGCTCATATCCGCGCACGTCCGATCACCGCCGCCAGAAACCGAAGCAAACCCACTTCTCGCCTCCCTTTCCTGCAACCGGGGATTCCCCACGCAGCGCCGCAAAACCACCGAAGGCTAGAGAGAGAGAGAGAGAGAGAGAGAGGTGGAGAGGGTGAGGCGAGCTTGGGAATGAGAGCTCGGCGATGGGGGAGTGGGAATAAAAAGGGAGGAGGGAGGAGGAGGTGGGGTTAAGGAGGGGAACCAGGGTTGGGTTAATCGGACTCGAGGTATCGATGTGGGGGCGCGGCCTCGACGGTGGAGATTCCGTGTACGGTCGAGATTTCGATTGTGGCGTCCGGGGTGGGGCCCCCTGGCGAATATGATTTTGATATCTCGATAATAACCTTTTTCCCAAAACTCTCCCGAGTTTGAGCTCGAGCGGCTGCGTGTTTCCGCGAGAGCGAGCTTCTGCTCCCCTTTCCTCCTATTTTCCTTTTCCTCTTTTTTTAATAATAATAATAATAATAATAATTCGGAGGCCACTAGTTCTCGGGTGACGCCTCGTGGAACGTGGACCGTCCGATGCGCTCTCGTCAGTTCCACTGGTCCTGTACTTTCCCTTTGGTCGGAGGAAAAAGGAGGAGAGAGAATGCCCCTGACATATCCGTAATAATATAATATATATAAAGATATGTGTGTCAATAAAAGAAAAATAGGCGCACGAATGTAAATTGCAAAATAGGAAAAACAAGGGGCAAAGTTGCGTTCTCGTGTACTAACCCAAAAAAATAAATAAAATTTTTATAATCTTTTTTTAATTTAAAATGATACAAACATTCCTTGCACTTTTATATCTTTATCATGGATCCCCTCGCATTATCTTCCATTTCGGTTTAGATATCTTGTGTGTTGTTTTATTTCCATTTAAAATCTCATTCCTATTGAATTCAATAAAAGTTTTTTGTAAGAAAAATGTGAACATGAAATTTCGAGAATGGGATTCGGCAATCCCGTTTTGCAAGTTTATTTTTGACTTAGCTTTCGTGCTGTTGACAAATGTCATGTCCGATTTTTTTTTTTTTTTGTCTTTTCGTGTCTTGATGACAAACCCTACTAAAACTAATTTTGAAGGGCTCCAGTAGAATTGGCAAAAGTGCACGGTCTGTATTTACCGAATTGAATGTACAAGGGATCATAGGATAAAACACTAAAATACAAGGGAAAGTGTGTACCGTGTTTCTCCTTTTTTTAACTATTGAGGACATCGACATTAAATAAAAGTACACCATAAAATCAATAGGTGCAAATATATGGTGTCCGACATTCAATCGGGTTCTTTTTTTTTTTTTTTTTAAATAACTTAAGATAATAAAACACCATAAATAAAAGAATTTGTCGCAAGTACCTCAAACTAAATATATCAATTAAGTAAATGAAGACCCTCTGCGATGCACGTGCTGGACATCTTCTTCTCTCATTTCCTATTTTCACACGCAAAACATCATTTATAATATATAAATCCTCATTACTCTTTCCAACTTCGAATTCCTTAATAAAATGATCCTCTCACATTTTCAATCACGATCTCATCTTGTGATTAGCCAGTCATACACCGAATCATATACTAGACCAGGACTTTCGAATATTAAATCAGATTGGGCACTAAACAAGGGACATAAAATCCATTACTATTGCAAGAAATACGTGCGGATGAAGGGGAAGGTTCCACGCATTAAAAGTCGCAAAAACCCTCTCACGAAACTTCCCCCCCCTAACATACTCTGTCCATACTCCCCAGACATACAAAACAGCAGAAGAAGCCCAACGCCACGTGGCGCACAGAGAGAGCAGCCAGATGGAATGACTCATCCACGTGGCTGCACCTAGATTATGCCCCCTGTCCTTCTTGATACACATCTTTTGCGAAAGATTAGATTAGGTACGATGAATCGAATGAATATATAATCGGGGATGAATGGTGAAAAAAATTCCCGGGAATCGAATTTGCACCGAGATGCATGATGTCAAAAGAGCCTTTTGGAGAATGATGCACGCGGGGGAGGATTGTGCATTCTCGGAAATGTGCACTAATCGCAATCGGTTTGAATAAAGCTAAGCTCCCCCACTTTGGAAGAAGGGGAAAAACTAAAGGGGAAGGGGGTGAGGCTCCACTAGTAAAGGAGAGTCCACGATCCACATGGGTACGTCGCGGAAATGGAACCGAAGTGGGGGATGGCGGAGGCCGAAATTATCCCTATAGGCCTGGCCTATTCTAGGAAATTTCTCTTCCCTAATATGTAATGTTGCGGGGATACTTTGGATACGGAGATGGGCTTCTTTCTCGTAATGGGCTTTTGGTTCTGAACGGATCGGACGCTTCTCGGTACATGTTGGTCCAGGCTTTCTCGAGCCCACATCTTCGTGCGCTCTTCGAACGAGAGAGAGCCCAGGTGAAGAGAAAGAAAAAGATTCGATCGCACCGGGTGATTGCTTTGCATCTCGGTTCTTACGACGGTCTCTTTATTTCTTATTTCTTTTCTTTTTTCTTTTGCCTGAAAATGGATTGCTCAGAAAAATTGAGTCGAGCGGATAGTTTGTCGTAACTAACGGATACAAGAATTCGACTACCTTTTCTAAATTGAAAACCAGAAATCATAATCGAAAATACAATTGGTCCATGGCCCTTGATCCTGGGATTAGGTGACTAGACCAGAGACCTTAGTGCCCGGGACCCCTAAGTTCGGACTTGTGTGCTCGGATGAAAGTTGTCGGATCCAGGGTCGCTCAAGGCAGCCCAAGACCCTGGCGCTACGTACGAGTCTGCAGTGGTCAGGTTGGTTTTATAGCACTTGGACTTAAGGGTATGTGGTTCGACTTTGCAAATGAGTTTTGGAGAAATGCTTTTTACTTAAAACCCCTTGGGAAAATACAAATTTTCTTTGGTAAAGTATTCTTTGTGAATCAACTTTGTCCTAAATAGTGTTTAGCAATTTTTTTTTTTTGCAAAGGGCTTTTGGCTTTAATTTTTTTTTTATTAAAAAATAAACCCCTCTAGTGAGGGTTGCGCGACCTTGGGCAATCACCACCCGGGTTGCGTGGTTGCAACGCCTGAGGTTGTGCAACCTAGGCAGCCATCACACAACCTCACCGGCCCAATCCAGCCTCGCCGACTGCCCTTGCTAAAAAAGATGAATAGTAATAGGGGGAAAATAGAAAAATTAAAAAAATGGTTAGGATAGTTTTCAAAGAAGAAAACTAGTTTCAGTATTTGGCCGAGTATTAATAGCCCAATGCTAGTCCATACTAGCATTGGACTTTTAGCTTTCTCAAGGCCAACATTTGGCCAAAAGCCCATTGGGAAAACTTGCCAAAAATCCAAACATTTCCCTAAGGCACTATGGAGGCCGAAAATTCATTAGGAAAGCTGAGCCAAATGCACCCTAAGGCCTAGGTTCTTATATGGTCGTGTTTGGTACCCCGATGGTTGTGCCCTAACTCCTAGGGGCCGGGCGGGATGTTGGCCTTGAGGAGTCCCTAATGGGTGAAGAAAGGGATATGGGGTTGTACTAGAGAATTTTTCTCGAACGCGTGTCATAATCGTCATGCAACAAAAACTAGAAAAAAAACAGTTTCCATATTATTCACGAAATATAGCTGAGCAAACAGAGCTAAATTTCTTTTGAAAATATTTTTAAGCAAAATTAATTTTTCATGAAATGAACGGAATTAATTTTTTTCATTTTAATTGAATTTTCACATAAGGACACTCCCATGGAGAAAAGGTTGCCATAGTTTCATGGTAGTACTCTTGTTGTTTCTAGTACGAATACTTTAAAGACTAGCTGCTAAATCACGTAGCAACTGTTTCTTTTCTTGCTAATTGACAACCGGAAGAGTTGGACATTCATAGGGAATAGAAGTTTATAGCAAAAAGGTATTTAATGTGATGGATGCATTATGTGGGGGTGAAGATATGATGTGATCGATCAATCACATTTATCCATGTGTGATGAATTTCATGTTTATGTGGCGTTAAGTCGTATACGTTTCAATTTGGAGCAAGAACACAAACTCAATGTGGCCCGACTTTACTTTCAGAAATCCAAAAACAGATCGAACCCTACCTGTCAATTCGGGACTGTCAGGATCACGAGAAGAACTATCTTCATCGACGTTTTGCCAATTACTATCCTACCAAAGTGTTCAGTAAGCACACAGATATAGCGACGCCAGAAGGATCGTCGACTATCAAGCAAGAGCCCCGGAACCGGTCAACGCGCAACTTCGAGATCTTTTCAAAGTAATTAACCATTGCCGTCCCGGATCCTTCCTAAAACGGAGAGTGTTTTGCAGCCCCATTTCGCTTACGTCGACCTGGGGAAAAGCGGAAAAGGTTTTCCAATTCCACGCGTTTGTCCGGAACGGTTAAGCTTCCGCGCTGAATGCTGATTAGCCGGGGCATGTTTGACGTCTTCTCGAGCAGTAAACAATGGGATCCCGCGGGGACCGTGATGGCTGCTGCTGCTCCTGTTGCTTTGCAACGAGGACAAACCCAACAGCGCACTGCATACGTCCGTGAAATTGCTTCGCTCTCGCATGTTTCTCTCTTTCACACGAAACCTCTCTTGGTCCTGGCGCGCTCGTTAAGCTACTACACCTTTCCACGCACGACAAGGCAACTCAATCATCGGGTCAATCGAGGATGTCTTTTCTTCTTCTTTTTATGTCAGCTCTGTAAACCTAAAAGCGATGGCGTCAAAACAAGAGGGGTTGATGCGACGCGTGGCATTCCATGTGTTTAGACAGGAAATCGAAGCTAAAGTCCAGGTTGTTTTCACACGGATTGGAATATTAAGTTTTGTTTCTTCGCATGTTAAGCGCCGTGGATTCCTCCTCCTGCTTGGCGAGGTTGTTACCAGTCAGTTGCCACCCGGAATCCAGCCCTTCCTGTCCTGGTTTCAGGGAATGCCATCTCACCCACACCGTGATAAATTTCATGGAAATGCACTGGCAATCGAAGTCAACGCTTGTCATGGAATCAAAGTTGACAAGAGACCCGACCCCAGGTTCAATGCTCCATTTTACACGAATGGAGCGTGAGGATTAGATCACTTGGAAGATGAAACAGAGAACAACACGAGCTAGATCGCCTTACATAGTAGTAAACTCATATCACGTCGTTGCCTTGTCTTGTATGTAAGTTAGCCAGGATCGATGATCCATTTTCCGAATTCAAGGTACAACGAGGCCTTGAGACAAGGCTTGCGATAGATTAAACTGAAAGAAAGCCATTCCGCTCTTATCCTCCTAATCAGAGTCATGATCAGATAAACTCTCGGTGTGCATGCACTCACTTCGTCAATGTCGTCACATTATATAGTTTTCATGTGCAATCAATAGGGTTCAACTATAAAGGGATCCCAATGTGCATGCACCAAGACCAGGTCAGTTCGGATTGGATTGGGTAAATTCGTACATTGTACTCTTTACGTTGAGGATTGTAGTGGGTGAGTGCCTAACAGCTAAAAACCCATCTCGCCATAAGCTAAATTGGGATCGTTTTCTTCTAGATCGGAAAGCCCACCACGCCACTGTTGAGAAAATATCAGAAACTGCTAGGAACTTCACCTCGCCAAGGTCGGTTCGTGCCGATCTACGTTCAAAGCCTTGAACGTGGACAAAGTCTTTTCCCATACATGGCGTGGAATAAACAGAGAAAGATGGAGGAAGAAGAGTCGCCTGAAAAAAGGAAGAATACATGAGTTGGAACGCGACTGGCTTAAGTAAAGGGCCATGTGTCGTCCCAATCCGTTCCCGCAGAGAACGACTCTTTCTTATCCTCACCGAACATTGTGAACAATTCCTCAGCTCTTCTCTATTCCAAGTACAGATAATGCATGACGACATCGTGTCTGAATAGCAAGAGGGACAATTTCTACTTTGTGGAAGTCGACATACAATGTAGACATTCCAACCTCTAGACTAGAATTGTCAAAATGAGTGAACTGAGTCAAATTACAAAAGATTCTATTTAAATTGACACATTTAACTTATCTTCCTAACCTGATCTTATCCCACCCTACTTAACTCGATTTATATTATTAAGATACCTCTATATTTAACTCAATTTAGAAAATCTCATGCCAAAACTCAAGCGATGGTGCAAATAAACGGACACGAGATTAAGTGAAATTACAAGATAGTGAAAAAAGAGTCATAAAAATATATTATATCTACTACAGACTAAGTTTTGATTATTTTTTAAATACAATTTTCTTTTTCGTGTTATGCTACTTTTCTCTTACATTTGAGTAAAGAGCGTCCCCCAAAAACAATCGTTAACAAAACCAGGAGCGAGCTCCTTTCGGATAAGTACGGAAAATGTTCTGTACCAAGAAAGAAGTAGAGAAGTTGAGAAGCTCTTCCGTGCGAAGAACCCCGCATTTACGTGCGAATTTAAACCGCCAGATTCGGTGCATCGGTTTTGCCCTTCTTGAATAAAAAAAATATGACCTTTTAAATAGTAATTAAACAATAAAATACCCCAAAAGGATAATTTTAAAAATAAAAAAGAGGGTAAATAGGAGAACTCACTGATGGCTCAGCTAAACTCAACGACCGCTTCGCCGCCAAACCTAACTCGGTGGCCCAACCGCCGGATTTTGACCGCCGATCATTAAAAACTCCCATGAAAATTTAGCAATCGCTCGAGAATTGTATATCGACATCCACGAAATCGAACTTTGAATGGAAAAGAATATTGAATATTGAAGAATTTCATAGGGGCATTACAACTCCGAAAGAATGAAGAAACAAGGCAAACTGAGATCCATCCAGGGATCGAGCTGGATATGTACACCCAAATTTCCAGATCAAAAGATCCACAAAAGCCCTAGCTAAATCAACTAACAACTGGTACTCCTAAAAGCACAGGCAAAGATTTCACTGTTCTGGAGAGAGCTTGATCTTCAGGGGCGTCGAGAAGCGCGGCTTCTTCGAGGGGTGGGGGCTCTCCACCTCGTCGTCGCCCGACACGATGAACCCGGTCGGGAACTCCGGCAGCGCGGGCACGTTCAGGTCGAAGTTGCGGCGGCCGCTGTCGTATCCGAGCGCGGGCGGGGCCGCGGACCCCGCGCCCTCGGACGTGGTGACCCCGCTGTTGGCGGAGCCGCTGGCGCCACCATCGTAGTGGCAACGCTTGTGCCCGCCCAGGGCCTGGCCGGTGGGGAAGGACTTGTGGCATATGGAGCACTCGTGCGACCTCCCGCCCCCGCTCGAGCTCGCGGCGGCCGCCCCGCCACCGGAGTTGGTGGCGGAGGTGGAGGGCTCGTCGGCCCCCGCGGAGGGCGGCTGCTGCTGCTGCGGCGGCGGCGGCGGCGGCCGACTTGCGGTGGCTGGCCTTGTGGCCGCCGAGGGCCTGGTACGAGGGGGAAGCCCTTGCCGCAGACGGCGCACTTGTGGCTCAAGTTATTCGCCAGGGCCGCGGTTGCCGTCGCGGTCGCCGCGGCTTCTTCAGGCTTAGTCGGCGCAGGAGGAGGAGGAGCGGGCGAGGCGTGGTGGTTGGGCTTGGGGGCGGCGCCGCTGCGGGCGAGCATGATGAGGCAGAGGGCGAGGTACTCCTCTTCGGAGGGAGGGTGGTGGGGGCGCTTGGAGCGCTTGCGCTTGTTCAGGGGCTCCAAGAAGCGGGTGCTCAAGGGCTCCTCCATGAACTGGAACGGCGCTGCGGCCGTGGTGGGAGAGTTGATAGCTTCCAAGGCCATGGACGGACTGTTCTGAAACACTCTTGGGTCGCTCTGCCCGTGGATTCTGCGAGTCCAGATGGAGCTCTGCGAGAGAGAGAGAGGGAGAGGGAGGTGTGAATTGAAATGGTGAGGAGAGTGAGTGAGAGCAAGGGGGCTTTATAAAGGAGAGGGGCGAAGTGGGTGAGGGGGAACTTGCGTGACAAGTGGTCGGAAGGCAAGTGAAGTGGCCTCTACCCTCACTCAAACCTTTCCTTCCTTCTTTCCGTGTCGCATGCGAATATTAAAAAATTTAGTAAAAAATGAGGAGTGGAGCACGTTCTCGGCGATTGGTTAGAATAAGGAGCAAAGGGGGGCGTTTTTGCTTGGTGGCCAAGAACGACTCGAAGTCGGTCAAACAGTGTCTTCTCTCTTTTCTCTCTCTAGAGAGGCGGCCTTTGGCTGCTGTGAAAAGAGTGGGTAAAGGAAAGGAAGGAAGGAAGGAGTGCCTTCCTTTTCCTATCTTCCAGTGGAGACCCGAGACTGCTTCAAAGTCAACGGCCACCGAAACAGTCGGATAATGTTCCAACTGCGAACGCGGTTCGCCAGCAGCCCTCCCCATTTGGATTGGAAGAGTCGTCGGAAGGGAAGTCCAGTCCGCTAAGTAACCATCCCTCCTTTCCCCGCGTGTACGTACGTACGTGCGTATATTGCCCAACCTCTCTGAACCTAGTCCTACTTTCTCTACTCCCTCAAAGCCACTTTTATCATATGGTACCCATCTGACCAAGACCACGTGTGCTTCGTCATAAGTTTTAGCAGAGCGCTTTCGAACAAGGTAAAAGAATGTGGTAACTTAGACTAAAAGGACCAGTTTACAACTGCAGTTCGAAATGCGTAGCATCAAACGCACAAGTCACGCACATTCGGTGTAATTATAAAGATTATCTAAATTTGGAAGATCTCGCGCGTGATAACCCCCATAAAAAAAATTTCTCCCATCGAACGCATAATTAGGTCCTGGGGCAGACCACATGGGGCCCGGAATAATGCGCGGGGAACTGCACCACCAGCGTGGTGGGAGCATCTGTAGCGGAAACCACACGCATCGCGTTTGCAATCGACTGGAACTCTCACACTCGGCGTCAAGCGCGAAACACGTTTCTGCCGAAGCACGTAAGTTCACGAGCTCGTCCTGTCTCGGCAGGGCACGGTTGCCAGCTCGATCCATGCCCGCAACAGCCGCGCATTCACACCGAACAACCGCCCCCCCCGCCCGCCTAGACTCGATCCGAGCGCATCTAAAAGTCACGGACGATTCGTCTAATGTTCTAACGAGGCGGCACGTTCTTGGCCTTCTAGAATAGGAAGAAGCTAGTAGCTCTGTTTCCTGCTCCGTTTTCTCCTTTCTCGTGCCATCGGGATTTTTCGGGGGATTTCCGTGGCGTACGAGGCGGTCGCGGGGTGGGGGCGTTAGTAGAATACACACGAAGGATCACGTCCGTCTCACACGTGTCGGCCGTCCAAGAGTGGACCCCACGCACGTGTGTTGATTACAGGTGGGTGGGTGGGGGTGGCGGAAGGCGGTGGTGGTGGTGGTGCTGGTGCTGGTGGGAGATGCGCCCCCGTCTTATGCTCCCGCCGTCCCTACGGAGGACACGTCACCGATTTAGCTCCGTGTTTCGTAGCTTAGCGAATCAACGAGGACCACCCACGTCTCGTTTGGTTACTCATTTTTTGATGATCTCGTGCCTATTTTTCCAGCACGTATGAAGTCAAGCCAAGACGGATGAATGACGTGAAGAAAATTCGGACCCCGAATTACAAGTTCACACATGTGTATATCAGTGGACGCTGATGGGCGGCGACTTTTTTATTTTTAGCGAGAGAATTGCGAAGGATTTGACTAATAATCCATTGGAGACGTGAAAAACAAGCCATGTAAATTCGTTCATGGATCGGTCTTTGACCCTCTTAAATCTACACTTTGGGATTGATAGCGTAATGACACGGTGGAGAATCCACTTAAAATGATAAGCGAAAAGCATGCGTATCAAACCAACTCATCGCGATAAGATTAAGGGAAATTTTCCGAACTACGCTTCTATTCAAGCATCATCCTAGACCGATGGGCACTTTTTATATGTTAAAGCCTACAACTTTATTTAAATGGCTGTGTGGACTCTAAAAGATTTCATCATTTATTGATAGGTTCATGATCTCGATCGAGATTGGAGATCTTTATCAAAGTTAAAATCCGGTTCTCACGTCGATTCGAAATAAGATTCTCCGAAATCCCTTGCTCTTAAGAAAAGCTCTTTGATGTTGGCCGATTCCATTTGTACTCGTCTAATTACACTCGGCGGGCGACATCTACGACGGCATGAAAATGCGTGGGAATAATCTCGTGGCACTTCCTTATAGTTTCCAGGTTTTTGTAGTCAAGGGAGGAGAGTGGATTCTTCGAAGCACTTGCATGGCGGGAGTGCTGCCTCACTCGAAGGTGAATTTCCTATGCAAAAGCCAACTAAGTTGAGCAAGAAGATGCATCGCGCTTGGTCTCGGGTCGAGAACTTTCCTGATGGACATCGACGCGATTGGGAGGAAAGGTACGAGAACGAGAAAAGCACGCCACAGAAATTGTCGTCGGCGGAACGGACGCACACGTTCGGGCAAAGTGAAGTCCCTGCCTACCCACATCGCTGTTGCTCGTGCTTATCGCCACGTGGCTGGGAACCAGGTTCCCGATCCACGTTTCGACGGGACAGACAAAAACCCATGGTTTCTTCCTTCGTTTTTCCCTTTCTTACACTATTCGAATCGCATTGTAGGGAGGAGATTAGAGTGGAGAGAAAGCAATTGGTTTGCACCTGCATCTCGTGCCGACTCCGTTAATCGTTTTAAAAACCGGGTCAAACTCGAAGACAAAATGCAAGTTGGTATCCGCGAAATTTGTATGTTTGTGTGCTGTAGTACACCACAGTTTTAAATTTTTATCCAATAGCAATTGATTGATGAGGAATATGACTTGCACATATAAAATAGCGTTGGGAGTTAGGGAAAAGAAAAGTGTGAGTTTCGTGTCTTACTTTAAGTTGCAAATTGCGTGAGCTATAGACATAGTACTGTCTTCATTAGTAGCCTATGATGGATATCGACAGCTCTTGAACACTAATGGGGAAGTATCACATGGCGCGGACTGTAATTCGTAGAATATTTTTTTCTTTTTTGGAAGGCTCGTGATACTCATTTTAATGGTGAAAGTTATTGCAAATAATAATAACTTGAGCTTATGTATCTAACTTCAAAATATATATGGAGCATTCACACTCGCTCCGTGGAATTAGATCTATAAAAAATGGAGAGAAAACACGCCCCCTAAACTCGCAATTGCTTACGACCAAAAAAAAAAAAAAAAACTCGCAATTGCTTTCTTTTCGAGGCGGGTCCTCAAATTCTCAATAAGTGGGACCACCACTAATTGGGCCGAGGCTGGGCTGACCACAGAGGAAAGAGGCTTGAAAAGACGTTCTATTTGGGCTTGGGCTTGGGCTTTTATCGATGTCGAAGGAGGTTGTAGAATTTCGAACTTTTTGCATTTTTGGCCCAAAACTTTGTACATTTTTAATTTCTCGAAGGGTGGTCGGTGAACTGTCCACTTGAATTTTGCAAGTGAGAGAGAGAATTCAGGCTTTGAGTCAATAGGTGTAGTCCAGGCTGTGCCCCATTATCTGTTCAAGCTCGAAGGCTTAGAAAGGAAAACAGAAGAAATGTGACGTGAGTTAGGACCTCATCCCCTCCGAACTAAACCGACTATCTACATGCTCTGTTGCCTTGACCACCACGTCCCTCATCCCGTTCCCTTCTCTCTCTCTCTCTGTAGGAAGTCGCCGACAAGTAATTTCGTTGTCGTCGAGTTTGACGGGGAAGCTAAATCTAGCTCCACCAAGCTCGAGCAATGGAGAGAGAGAGAGAGAGAGAGAGAGAGGCTATTCTTGTGCGTCCAGTCCAGGGAGCGAGCTAGAGCAAGAGAGATGGATAGGCTCTTAATAAAAATGAGCAAAAGGAGATGGTGATATCAGACAAGGGTCGAGCGAAGTCGGTGGCGGTCGACGGAGTCTGTGGCAAGGTTAGAGGCGTCGGCAAGCTATGATGGCCTGAAGCGGCGGAGGAGCCATTTGTGGCTGGATTGAAGAAACGTGGAGGAGGGTTGACAATGAAGGGTTTGACTTTTTGTTCTGGGGGTACGTATAGGGTGTGAATGTGCACGTGTCTAAACAAGAATGGAAGGGCCATGTACTGTTCGGTAGGTTCAAATAATTCCAACTTTTTACGCATCAGGTTAGAGTTTAAGACGACAAAGACGACAATTTTAGAATCCAAATTTTTGAAACTTTTTATCTTGAATAAAAATTCTTGATGTATAATATTCTTTAGTTAATTAAGCCTATTTTTTTTCCTTTTATCTCTCTAAATACCATACATGTTTCTTTTTTTAATAATTTAGGGGTATAGGCACAAAGATTTATAAAAAAGACTTGGAGGGCACGTACTGATGAATTTCACCTAACCTATTCGGACCACCTCACGTACTAACAACATTTTCCCCTAAAGTTGACTTTCCTTTCCTCAATATCATTTTCAAATGCTCATTCCTTACATGCGTTGTTATATGGTCATCTCCTGATTCAGGCACTTCATTGTCGCTGAGAGCCTACGAAAAGCCTCTCTAATAGTTGACTTTGTATCTCTAGGAGGTTGCGCATGTTAAAAGTTACGCAAGTTATTCAACCCCAATCTATAATTATTTTCTAACGTTGTTAGACTTTGTTTATCTCGCGTGGAATGAAAGAATTTGAAAACATTTTCTTAAAAGTAATCGGTTGCATCTTTTGATATAATAAATAGATGAAAAATGCTTCTTTATCAACAACAATTTAATGTCGTCGGTTGCAAATGCTTTTCTTCACCCTTGTCCCTTATTTGATGGCTCTTTTGAACGGCTTCCTTTCACGGATAACCGACGATCGAGCACGCCCAACTGATTGCGAGGCAGTACAAACCCTCGATTTACTACGGCCCAGGCCGGGCTGTCCTCCCTCGCGGGCGCAAGGGTTTGGGCGACCTTCCGCCACCGCAAGGGTAACCTGACTCTGGAAGTAAAAGAATAAACAGTTGAATTATGTAGACACGATGAAACAACTGTCACTTAGCATTGGCAACAGCACGCATGCAGTTGATCTGAAGACATTACTGCATGCACCGGAAGATAATTTAATCTAATGCTTGTCTGATTATATTCAGACAACTAAATCTGATGAATTACTAGGCGGAATTCATACACAAATTTCTAATTAATCCGAGAGTCAACCGCGTAATAAAAGTAAAGGGTACGATGTGACCGAGAGGAATAATACAATTCCTCTGAATCTTCAACGGTAGCGTGGCTTGAAGATTTTATTCCTTAGGTGCTAAGGTGTTCTTGTTGGTAATTTCAATGAAAGTCGGCAAATATGGCCGGTGCATGCTGTTCTCCAAGAACGAATGGGAGGAAGACGCGTTGGATCAATTACTATTTTTTTATCTAATTAGTTGATGGGGTAAAGTGGGACGAATAATGCGATTTATTCTCTGATTATCATAAAAAAAAAAAGGTCTAATGTCCTTTGTAAAATATTTGATTTGAGCCATAATTATACAACCTGCCAATAAGTGTGGGAATCCGCCATGGCAACTCCATCAGGAATACTAGGAGTTAGGATATCTCTCCAGATGAGGTAGTAAATGAGAAGAGTGCGTTTAGAGATTTACTCACAGCGTTAAGATTGATACATTAATAAATAATATGCTTAAAAAAGCCAAGAAAAGAAGCTCCTTGTACTAGCCCCTTTGGCCCGGGTGGCCTTCGGATTGTTTGGATTTGCGCAGAGGACAAGTTGGAGAAGTTTCAGACATGTGGGAGGTTGGTTGCACTTTTTTTGATACACGGATTTTTATGTACTTATTTGATTAGGTATGTAATATGTTCATTAGAAGTCCTAAAATTTGTAAAAAAATATAATTAAGTACTAAAACTTGTCAAATTAGTTAAATCGAGTCCTTTTGTTAACTCCATCTAATTTGACTAACAGAAAATACTGACATGTTTTTTTATTTTTAATATTATTCCTACATAACGATGACGTGACTAAATCATAATATATATATATATATATATATATATATATAAAAGACTAAAACGACGTCGTTTTGGTCTAAGTCCAATTTTTAATACTAATTTTACTTATATTAAAAATTTTAAAATAAGCTAAATTCAAAAGAAGAAGAAGAAGTGAGGTAGGTATGGCTACAGCCCTTGCCGTCGCCGCCTCTGCACCATCGCCGGAAGGAGCCAACGAGGGTAGGGGTGAGTTGATACCCCCAACCCTTGCCTAGATCAGGCGAGGGCCGCCACTAGTTAATAACCCTTTTGGTATTATTGTAGAAGCTTCACATTTTCTGTCAAATCAATTTTTGACCCTCTTAAATCGACACTTATAGGTTAATAGTCGACCACGATTGATAGCGTAATGACGACGGAAAATCCACTTAAAATGGTAAGCGAAGCTCATGCTCACCAAACAAACTCATCGTGATTAAATCAAAATACACACCGGAATTGTGGGAAATTCACCTTTTTCCGAACTACACTTCTATTCAAGTATCGACCTCCCCTTATGTAATCGAGGTCAAGAGTCACGGGCATTTATGATACAACAAAGCTTACAACTTTATTTAAATAGTCATGTGGACTTTGAAAGATTCCCTCATTTGTTAATAAATATATGATCCCCATCAAGATCGGGGATCTTTATCGGAGCTAAAATCTGGTTTCATGTAAATTCAAGATGAGATTCTCCGAAGAAGTCCCGTGCTCTTAAGAAAAAGTTCATTGATGGTGGCTGATTCCATTTTGTACTGCTCTATTACCTAGCAGACGGCATCTATCTATGACGGGATGAAATGCGTGGGAATAATCTCATGGCATTTCCTTATAGTTTCCGGGTTTTTGCAGACGATGGAGGAGTGGATTCTTCGAAGCACTTGTACGGCGGACGTACTTCCTGGTCCGAAGGTAAATTTCCTATGCAAAAGCCGCCTCATTTAAGCACGAAGATGCACTGCGCTGGGTGTCGTGTCGAGAACTTTCCTGATGGATATCGACGCGAGGGAGGGGGAAAGGTACGGGAAAAGAGCACCACAAAAATGGTCGTCCGCGGAACGGGCGCACTCGTTTGGGCAAAGTGAAGTCACTGCTTTACCATCCCTGTTGCTCGTGCTTAACGCCACGTGGCCAGGTTCCCGATCCACGTTTCGACGAGACAGACAAAACCCATGGTTTCTTCTTTCGAGGTTCCTTTCTTGTGATGCGTTTGATTTGGAAAATTTTTTTAGGAAAATATAAAGAATTTTAAGTTTTTTTTTAAATACAAATGGTGTTTATTAAATTATAGTATGAAAGTTTATTGTGAAGTACTTTTGAGTGAAATAATATTTTGAGAAATTATATTCACAAAGGACTTATGTAATAAAAAAAAAAAAAAAAATCATCAAAAGAAAAATAAAAAGGTTGGTTGGTGAGGGCAAGCGGCCGTCGGCGATCGAAATTTGTTGCCAGCGACTGACATATGAGGTTGTAAGATCTCAGGTGGCCCTCGGAGACCATCGGCAAGGCTCGCTTGAGGTTGAGTGACCCTCGACAAGGGCATGACTAGGTGGCCGTGACCTCACTATTGTGGCAAGGCCTTCGGTGACCCTACCTTGCCGCAACATGCCCAACGACCTAGATCTAGGTCTTGCCAAGCAAGGTTGTGTGACCTTCGCGGTGAGGTAGCGCGACCTTGCCGCGACCCAGATCTGGGTCGTTGGAGGTGGGTCGTGCGACCGGCAACCCAAATCTAGGTCGCCGGAAATTGCGCAACCTCGGCTAGGGCCGCTTGGCCGTGCTACCTCAGGTGGGCTTTCATGGAGGTCACGCGACAGATTTGGGTCGCAATGACTGTTGTCGAGGGGTTGCCCGACCGCGTGCCCTTCGTTGGCGACTACCTACCCTTCACCCGCAACCACTCGTAGCCATGCCGGTCCTATTCAACGAAGGAGAAGAAGATAAACATTAACTTAGCATGTCTAGAAGGCAAAAGCTCAGGGCACCCTCTAAGCTGCCTTGGACTTTTCGCCTCTAAAAGGCTTGCATTTGAGAGATGGGTTTCAAAAAAAAAAAAATTGCCAAACACACTCTATTTCCCCTAAAGGATTTTGGATACTCAAGGGGTTTTGGAAAAGTCTTTTCCAAGCGCACCCTTACTCTTCAAATTGCAAGATGGGGGAGGAGATTCAGAAAAAGAGAAAGCAATTAGTTCACACCTGCATTTCATGTCCACGTAGTTAATCATTTTAAAAACTGGGTCAAACTCGAAGACAAATTACAAATTGGTATGCCCGAAATTTGTATATGTTCGTGAGGTGTAGTACACCAGAATTTTATCCAATATCAATTGATTGATGAAGAATGTGACCCGCACATATAATAGTGTTGGTGAGTTAGGGAAAAGAAGCGTGTGAATCTTTTATTCTTTAGGTTTGTAGATTGAGAGAGAGTCCACTTGAGACCAGGCTATAGACGCAGCATTGTCTTAATTAGCAGCGTATGATGGATACCGACGCCCCCTGAACACGAATGGAGAAACGGCATGTGGCATGGACTCTATAATATGTAGAATTTCTTTTTTTAGGGCCTCATTATACTCATTTTAATGGTGAAAGTTACTACAGAAAATAATTCAACCCTATGGATCTAACACCGAAATATTAAAATGGAGCTTGCATAGCACCGCAGAATTTGATGTATGAAAATGGAGAGAAATCATGTCCCCTAAACTCGCATTTCTTTTCTTTTTTTCGGATGTGGGTCCTTAAATTCTCAGTATGTGAGATTGAGTCGTCAGATACGAAAATGTTTCCTCAACGAGCCTCTTTCGAGGCTGATTAGTTATGCAAAAGGAAAGCAATGACGAGGAAATGGGAGAGGATCGATGAGCATAGAAACCTCATATCAACTCTTTGATGTGCCAATTACATAATACATACCGTGCATACAAGAACGCAAAAGATGACAACGGAATAAGCAAGACTGTCACTAAAGCCATGTTTGATAATCGGCCAAATAATGCATGATTCTATTTTTTTCATCTAAATAAAAAAATAACATAAATCAGTTTGGTAACTTTTTTGTTTTTTGGGAACAAATTTATTCCTAGGAATAGATTTGAAACAGAATAAAAAAGTTAAAAAAAATTATTTATTTATTCTCGGGAATGACTCTATAATCAAGTTCAATTTCTTTTTTTTTTTTTTTGGGAAAATATCACAAAAACCCCAAACTTTGCCCAAATTGACAAATTTACCCCAAACTTTTTTTTGTGACGTGAAAAATTCCAAACTTTTCAATTTGTGACACATTTACCCCATCAAGGGCATTTTTGTCTTATTTTTTCTATTTTTTCTCTTTTTTTCTTCTTCTTCCCTCTGCCGGCCATGGCGGAGGGAAGCTGGCATCTGGCCAAGGCTGCCCTTGTCGGCGTCGGGCGAGGGTCACCCTCCCCTGGACTGGCTAGGGCCGCCCTCGCCGACGTCGGGCAAGGACGGCCCTCGCTCGACGTCGGCGAGGGCTTGGCGAGGGAGGCCCTCACCCGACGTCGATGAGGGCTGCCCTTGCTTGCGTTGGGCGAGGGTGCCCTCACCGGTGTTGGGCGAGGGCCTCCCTCGCCGGATCCGGGCGAGGGCGCAAGGGAGGCCCTTGCCCGACCCGCCGAGGGCCGCCCTCGCCGGATGCCAGCAAGGGCGGCCCTCCTCGGATGCTGGCTTCCCTCCACCATGGCCGACGAAGGGAAGAGAGAAGAAAAAAAGTATAAAGGGCATCACAAGATAGAAGTTCGGGGTTTTTTGTTTCACAATTTTTTTTTTGGGTAAATGTATCACGGTTGGCAAAGTTCGGGATTTTTCACGTCTCAAAAAAAAAGTTTGAGGTAAATCTGTCACTTTGGGCAAAGTTTAGGGTTTTTCGTGATTTTTTCCCTTTTTTTTTGTCCATTTTTTTCCTTCATTTTCTTCTTCTCCTTTTTCTTTTCACCGATTTTCAGTCTCCGCTAGGTCGGCGACCTTGTTGGAACATAACCAACCCTTAGCAAGGTTGAGCCTCCTGGCGGTTCGGCGAGCCGGCGAGGCCGAGCTCACCCAACCAAGGCTTGATCAACAAGGCTTGGCCTCACCAAGGGCTAGCAATGCTCCGATGAGGTTGCCGGCCCTCGTTTGGCTAGTCACCAAGCGGTGACTGGCCAAAGGAAGAAGGAGAAGAAGAAAAGGAAAAAGGAAAAAAATACAAATGAAATAAAATTATTAAAAAATTAAAATAAATTCTCATTTACATAAGAAATTGAGGTCCTACCAAACACATTTCTATTATGAGAATAGAAATTTTCAACAATTATCAAATGACTTTAAATGCTCAAAAACTTGTCTGGAGAAAATAGTAAAAGAATCATTTTTTGAGTAAAATTTTTTCTTGGAAATGAAATAGTTACCAAACAGGTTTTAATTGGGCTTAGCTGCCCAGAGAGGAAAGTGACTTCAACAGATGTTCTATTTGGGTCGGGCTTTTATCGATGTTTGAGGAGAATGGAGAATTTGGTACTTTTTGCATTGTTGGCCCAAAACTTTGCGCATTTTTAGTTTCTGGACAAGCCGAGGGCAGGTGAACTGTTCACTTTAATTTGCAAATGAGAGGATTTAGGCTTTGAGCCGAGAGGTGTGTCCGGTATGCGCCCCTTATCAGTTCAAGCTTGAAGACTTAGGAATATGACATGAGTTAGAACCTCACCCCCCCCCCCCCCCACCAAGCCAAACCGACTATCCACATGGTCTGTTGCCTTTAACCACCACGTCCCCCATCCCCTTCTCTCTCTCTCTCTCTAGGAAGTCGCCGTCAACCTCGACAAGCAATTCGTTGTCATCGAGTCTGATGGCGAAGCTTAATCTAGCTCCATCAAGCTCGAGCAATGGAGAGAGAGAGGGAGGCTACGATTGTGTGTCCATTCCAAGGAGCGAGCTAGAGGAAGCGCGATGGATAGATTCCTGATAGAAATGAGCAAAAGGAGATGGTGATAAGAGACAAGAGTCGAGCCAAGGCAGTGGCGGTCGACGGAATCCGTGGCAAATATAGAGGCGTCGGCAAGCTATAATGGCCTGAAGCGGCAGAGTAGCCGTTTGTGGCTGGATTGAAGAAAGGTGGAGGAAGGTTGACAATGATGGGTTTGACTTTTTGTTCTGGGTGTAAGTATAGGGTGAGAACGTACACGTGTCTAAATAAGAATGGAAGGGCAACGCAACGTTTGGTTGGCTCAAATATATCCAACTCTTTTGCCCATCAAGTTAGCGTTGAAGAGGATCGAGACCACAATTTTAGATTCCAATTTTGTGGAACTTCTATCTTGAATGAAAATTATTGATATACAAGATTCTTTAGCTAATTAAGCCTTTTTTGTGTCCTTTTATCCGTCCAAATAGCATACATGATTCTTTTTTTAAGGCATTAGGGTTAAGGGCGCAAATATTTATAGAAAGGACTTGGAGGACATGCATTCATAAAATTCACGTAATCCATTTAGACCACCTTATGTACTAACCGCATTTTCCTCCATAGTTGAAATTCCTTTTTTCAATATCATTTTCAAATGCTCATTCCTTACATGAGTTGTTATATGTCATGTCCTGATTTGGGCACTCCATTGCAGCCAAGAGCCTATGAGAAGCCTCTCTAGCCGTTGGCTTTGCGTTCCTAGAAGGTGCCACGTGTTAAAAGTCGCCCAAGTTATTCCACCCCCAACCTAATTTATTTCCTGATGTTATTAGGCTATGCTTATGTCGTGTAGAATGAAAAATTTAGACAACATTTTCTTAAAAGTAATTAGTTGTATCGTTTCAAATAATTAATTAGTGAAAAATGTTTCTTTATCAACAACAATTTAATGTTGTTAAGTGCAAACACTTTTCTTCACCCTTGTCCCTCATTTGATGGCTCTTTTGAGTACACCCTCGCCAACTGATTGTGAGGCCGTACAAACCCTCGTTCCACCACGGCCGGGGCCGGGCTGTCCTCCCTCGCGGGCGCAAGGGTTTGGGCGACCTTCCGCCACCGCAAGGGTAACCCTACTCTCGAAGTAAATGAACAAACAGATAAATTATAAAGACACGATGAAACAACTGTCACACAGCACTGGCAACAGCAGGCATGCAGTTGATCTGACGACATTAGTGCATGCACCGGAAGATAATTTAATCTAATGCTTGTCTGATCATATTCAGACAGCTAAATCTGATGAATTACTCCGCGGAATTCATACAAAATCTCTAATTAATCCGAGGGTCAACTTCGTAATAAAAGAAAAAGGTACGATGTTGCCGAGAGGGATGGAACAATTCCTCTGAATCTTCAACGGTAGCGTGGCTTGAAGATTTTATTCTTTGGTGCTAAGGTGTTCTCGTTAGTAATTTCAATGAAAGTCGGCAAATATGGCCGGTGCATGCTGTTCTCCAAGAACGAATGGGGGAAAGACGCGTTGGATTGATTTTTTTTTTTTTAATCTAATTAGTTGACGGGGTGAGGAGGGACAACTAATACGATTTATTCTCTGAGCATCATCGAAAATATCTTGTGTCCTCTGCAGAATGTTCGATTTGACTTACAATTATATAATTTACCCAAAAATGTGCAAATCCCGTCGTGGCTGCTCCATTGGAGTGCTAGAAGTTAGGATATCTCTTCAAGTGAGGTAGTGAATGAGAAGAATGCGTTTGGAAGTTTACTCTCGATGTGATACCTAAGTTTGATATAATAACATGTGATTAAAAAAGCAAAAAAAGAAGCTTCTTGTACTGGCCCGTCTGGCCTGGATGGCCTTCGGATTGTTTGGGTTTGGGCAGAGGACGAGTTGGAGAAATTTCAGACATGTAGAAAGTTAATTGCACTCTTGTTGATTAGGTGTATATTCTTTCTTTTTCATAGGTAAGAAAAAAGAAGTTGACTAACGAAAGCTTAATGAGGTACGAATAATAATAATAATAATAATAATAATAATAATAATAATAATAATAATAATAATAATACCAACTATGAGATCACAAGGAAAATAGATTGCCAAAGGTCATCGACAAAAGCATGAACCATGAAAAGAGAAGAACAAAGCTTTTCTTCATGTAGAAGAAAATGTGAGAAGAGGTGGCTGGCATTGATAACCCTTTTGGTGTTACTGTAGAAGCATTACATTTTCTGTCATATCGTTCAGATTGTGCTACAACTATTGCACATTGTGAGCAAACGTGTCAACGTCACCATATTCAAGTTGCAGTAAAGTCAAAGTTATCCTTATGCTCGAGGGACTAACATAAGTCGAAATAGTATCGCAAATGAATAAGAAGTTTCAAATTTTTCGTTGGATTGCTCAATTTGTATTAAAATTATTGCTCATTTTGAGCAAGTCTATCAATGTCACACCACCATATTAGAGTTGGAGTAAAGCCAAAGTTATCATTATGCCTAACGGAAAAATATAAGTTAAAATAACATCACAAATGAATAAGAATCTCTAATTAAGGAGGTTTCAAGTCACATAGGAGTAAGTTGACGGTAAAAGAAAATAAGCTTAGTACACTTAAAATATGAATCATTAAGTATAATCGTAACAACATGCATGTTAAAAAAGATTAATGCTTGAAAATTTCAAAATGATAGAGCATGTCTAGATAAACTTTAATTTTATGTAGATTTGAGTACCCCAAAAATTTCTTAGAATACAAACATTGACAGAAAATTTCGCAGATAATGTTTTGAAATTTGGATCATATTTAAAAATTTGATGGAAAATAAATATGTTACTTTTTGCTTTCTTGAAAATCGCAAACAAACAGGTTTATACACATGGGTATTCAAGCTATTAAAGCACCAACGAATCCTTCGTATGTGGCTGTTCCATTTCACATATTTCACAGTAAAATATTGAGTAGTAAAGGAGAGAATGTATCTCAGAAGTGGCCTCTGAGGAGATAAATACAATGAATGAGATTCCTAACAAGAACTCAGCTTCTTGAAAACTGAGTCCCCATTAATATCTGTCCAGCTTTGAAAATAGAAGAAGGTAAGTGTTCGTTTTTTAAACATTGATCTATGGCATCCAAATGAACTTCTTAACCCCTTAGTTATATCATTCATGCTGGCCAGCTTCAACAGCTGTTCACAGGCCATTGCGCGGCATTTAAACTGAACGGAGGTGGCAGATCCATGAGATCTTCCGCGGTTTAAATTAGCTCATCCGGGGAGAGAACAAGAGCCGAGTACTTCGGTTGTCCTGTCGGGGTTCGAGTTCCTTAAAGAATGTCGACTCATCCCCACGAACTGGCCGTCCCTGGATGCGAATTCTTTAAGTCTGTCAACAGAACTCTCTGCTATCCTTTCCCTTATTATATTCACCTTTGGACTCCCCACGTTCTCTCACAGCTTCAAAGTTGAAACGCAGGAGTCTTCTCTCCATGCTTGCTCTTGCCCCAATATATGGCTCTTCAGCATTATCTTTTTCCTTATACTAATCGGTTTTCAACTTA
This sequence comes from Eucalyptus tenuipes, assembly GCA_014182365.1. NCBI lineage: Eukaryota > Viridiplantae > Streptophyta > Magnoliopsida > Myrtales > Myrtaceae > Eucalyptus > Eucalyptus tenuipes. The sequence continues at coordinate 2,525,305 of CM024542.1, forward strand.
ACGTCCTAATCGTTGGCTTAAGACCCTTATAACCTCCTAATCATTAGCCTTAGACCCTTTTTGTCAACGTTTAAAAAGTCTAAGTTGTCTCAGCGTCGGTGCTGTTTCGTGTATTCGAATCCATTATTGAATGAACCAGTCCCGGATGAGTTGTAATTTGCGTTGATTTGGCCACATACTTGACTATTGAGGCGGTTGGTCTAACAGTTTAAGTAGGACCTGCGCCAGATCAATTGTTCGGAATGGTAATATCCATGCGAGGTCAATCTCTAAGTTCCATTTGTTCCGAGCTAGTTAATCTCGGGTATAAATTAGTTTCGAGTTTGCGCGACCGTGTTCAAGCGTGACCTGCACCAGATCAATTATTAGGAATGGGGAAATTAATATCCAATGTGAGGTCAACCTCTTAGTACCATTTGATATGAGCTAGTCGACCTCGGGTATAAATGAGTTTCAAGTTTGCAGGCTGAGTTCAAGTAAGACTGAGCTTCAGCACTCCACTTTCTTTCAACAAGCCTCCCTTATCAGCAGTAGTATAGATGGACACCCTGGGAGCTTCTGCTTATGAAGAATGGGATTCTGTGGGCTTATTTGCATCCACTGAGGACCTTATTGATTTTACACCATATGTTCTGTGCCAGTACCCATTTTCGCCGGAGCATGATAGTAAACACGACTTCCAAATCCCATCTTTTTCCATAAATCCTCAACTCAATACTGACTTTGCAGGAATGAGTGGGAGCTCGCATTATCCTCTAGTCATTGCTGACTCAATCCTGCAAGCTGTTTCTCAAGAGAGCAGCTCTTTCACTGGCAAGAGCCATGGTCATGTTGCGTCTACATGCCAGGGAATCGGTTCCAATAACCACATGCCAGTAGCTAATGAAATCTCTTCCTACTTTGATGATTTCTCCGATGCATTCAACACAGATCTTAGCATCAGCAACTCCTTTGTGTCGGAGTTGAGTGGCACTCCAATGGAAGAAGGTGCGTGTTTGAAAACAATGCATAGTGAAAGAAGAGGAAGCTTGGGTAATAATCAACCAGAAGATGTCAGCATGCCACTTATGCAATCGCAACTCAAAAGGAGGTCTTCTAGACTAGACAACATTCATGCTGGAGCAGGAAATTCTAGTTGCATTGATGCGTCAGAGAATACCAAGAAGAGGCCTCGTTCTTCAAAAAATGTAAGTTTTAGTTTCGTTTCTCAATATTCTGCTTTCTCAGATGGTTACAACAAATGAAAGTGGATCTATTCGGTGTACAATTATTCCTCATGAACAATCTTATTTTATGCAGCTGAGAGAGAAAATTAAAGGTCCGAGGAATGTGAAAAAGCTACTGTCTGATGACACTGATGGAGATGAAAGTAATATTAGACCAAATGGATCTAGCACTTGCAGTTCGGAGGATAGCGATTCTGGAGAGCTCAGTGGAGAACTAATTCCGCCATCCAAGACATCTACAACACTTGCTGAAAATGGAAACATAGGGAAGATCAAAGCTTCCAAGGGTTCAGCGACGGATCCTCAAAGCCTCTATGCAAGGGTAATTAGTTCGTCTTCCTGGAAACATGTTTCCCATGCTCATTCTATGATTAAATTCATATGATCCTTCCTCTAAACTCTGCCCTCTAATCTCACAGAAACGTAGAGCAAGGATTAACGAACGATTGAGAATTCTACAAAACCTTATTCCTAGTGGAACTAAGGTTGGTAGCGTCCTTAGCGAAGTGTTTAGAAGCTTCTATATATTTTCAGGACAGAGTTGAAAGAATTTATTCAAGCCACGTTAAACTTATGTGCATTTTTGTGGCAGGTGGACATCAGCACAATGCTTGAGGAGGCAGTTCACTACGTGAAATTTTTGCAGCTACAGATTAAGGTGAGAATAAACAAAATTTGGAATGCACAAATAGTTCAGAAAATTCACATAACAAGAAGTTAATATGTGCTTTTGTTGTCTTGGTTCAGCTCTTGAGCTCAGATGAGATGTGGATGTATGCTCCTCTCGCTTATAACGGAATGGATCTCAATCTGAACCAACTCATTCTTCCTCAACTATGACAGTGGAGTATTTTCTCTCCTCCCATTCCAAGGAAGCAAAAGGAATATTTGACAGCTTGACAGTAATTTTAGATTGTTTACTGGGTTTGTACACAATTCAGTGTTTATACATTTGGAACAACCACAATAACTTCATTATATGTAATGCTCTCTAGTATTTGAGAATATGAACACAGTGTAACAGTTTCTTTTCGCACATCCTGATCAAAGATCCCTGCAGCACAATGACAAGTTAAGTCATGAGCACGAATTATACCCCCACTTATTTGGTTTAGGGGATACCCGGACCTAATATTCATTCCCTAAGGAGTGCATTCATCAAGTAAATGAGCGACGATGATGCAATCAAGTTTGTCCTAGGCTCAGACGATTTCTAGTAAGGGGCCTTCAAAGAAACGACACTTCAGACATAGACACACTTGGATAACATAGAAGGACAAGAAGGTCCGTGTCGAGTTCCACCATCCATTGAGGGTAGATGAATAGAAGTAGCGGGGTGCAAATGTTCAAGAGGAGCATATGAAATGGCAGGTCAGTCAAGTATCTGACAAGAATGTTTTCTGATGATTCAAGAGCAACCAAGAAAAAGATCTGCCTACACAACTTCAAATGCTCTAAATTCCAGAAAATCTTGAGTTACTCAATTTCCGTTCACGATCTTCAACCACTCGCAAGTCGCAACCTCTTATGATGATCAACGCAAAATGCTAATTCATCCAGCTGCTCCCTCCGCACAATGTCATCTACAAGTCAAACAAGGATCGCTTGCCAGGAACTTCACGGGACACATAACATTCAAAACTTTAAGCGAGCCCTCATCCCTATAAACTCTAACGAGAATATCATCAAGCAGGTTGTGACAAATCAGCACAGCCACCTAGCCGGACGATCAAGCATATTCGCATTTCAAAGACCATCCCCGAAGTACCCAAAAAAGAAACACCAAATCACACACCACTTTCATAATATCAAATGCAAACACATCTTCTTAACACGCTCGAACTCTTCGAATAATGACGGAAAATGAATCATCAAACCCATGAAAATCGATAATGACAAATTAAAATCATAGGCAAAAACACACCTTTTAAACAATCTCTCAAGATGAGTTGAAAGTGATCTTACAATCTTATTATTTACACAGGTTATGTGAACATAATGACCCTGTTTTTGATAATCTAAATGGTGAGAAGGGGCGACCAGTGCCAAAGACCTTTTTTGAGCATCTTTATAAGAGTCTTTGTAACTCTACAAAGATACTAGTGGCTGAGAAAATCTGTCTATACGAGATATGCCACAATTAAAGAATTCGATATGCCACAATTAAAGATTTCATTCACGACGCAAATTGAACTTGAGATGTCTTGAAAGGTAAGTGTTCATTTCACCACTACGATTTTTTCCGGTCTCGATACTTTTAGATACTTATCATTTACTTTTCCAGTTCAAGAGTAAACAAAGGACTCTTTACATCCTTTATCGTTTAACTCATTGATCCATACTTCAAAAAATTTCGTCGACACTTTTTGGCCAAAAAACATTGCTGGGTTAAGTTAGTGATCTGAAGAGTTTCTCACTAATTTTGTCTTTAATTAGGTTGGCTTTTCAAATGATGAGATCCTTTCTTAAATAGTCAAATTAAGAATGGGAAGAGATCCTTACTAATTTAGGTACCGACTTGACTTGGCCTAGGAGCACCCAATTGCGCTGTCGGCGATTGTAAATGTTTCAATTAGAAAAATCTTCTATCTTATTTTATTTGTTCTCCTTTAATTGCTATATGGGTTGCTTGCTCAAAAAAAAAAAAAAATGCTACATGCGTTGTATTGTTATGACATTTATGCTATATGGGCTTGTTAGGCATTTTATCGAATGGGCCTTACAAAGCATGTATTGTTATGGCCTGATTTAGGCAATTTATCATTTTTTGGGTTTGGTGTCAAGGGGTTCGCAACTTTCAATCGTCTCCCGTCATTAATCGCACACAAGTAAAATTCAAACTAGTAGAAATCTGTCTGATAAGTAGCGTGATAATCGCATCATCTTAGGAACATTTGCTTCTACGGTTAATTTTACAGTTAATTTTCCTTTCTTAAACGAGGATGGCATATCAATTTGAATTGATCATTTCTTCACTCCGTTATACGGTCTGTTGGATATCCTGATTAGAAAATTCCATTGTTGCTAAAAAAGCCTATGAGAGGTCACTAATGATTCGTGACTAATCGTTGGCTTTACCATGCTTAAGCAAAACCATATTTAAAGTTGCCCAAATCACTCAATCCCAACCTAAATTGATTTCCTAATGTTATTAGTTGCAATGGCTTTCCTTTACCCTAGTCCCCCATTTGATGGCTCTTTCGAGCGGCTTATTTCCACGGATAATCGAGGATCGAGCATATCCTCACCAACTGATTGCAAGGTCGCACGAACCCTCGCTCCACCACGGCCGGGGACTGGGCTGTCCTCGCCATGGGCACGAGGTTTGTGCAACCTTTTGCCACGGCAACGTTGCTCTCACATCCCACTCCCTCTCTCTCATAATTTTTTTGAAAATTTTTCGACATAAATGTTAGGGTTAATTTTCCAGATATTCAATTTTATGGTACCTAGTCAACTGAAAAGCGTGAAGCTCCTTTTTTCTCGGAACCATGATGAGCAGCTTCGTTAAACTAAAGGGGAATTAACATTTGAATTACTACGTTGCTCATGGGAGATTGGGCCAACACGGTTGTGAGATAATTAGGGCGGTCGGCATCTATGTTAGCAATTTTTCAGCTTAAATTGATTGGATAAACTAAATTAGTATCCATGTTAAAAGATTTAGAACTAATTAATTTAATTGAAAGATTTATAAATAAATCGGTACTAATGTAATTGGTTTACCACTTTTTTAGTACTTTTTTTTTCTTTAAAAAATGGTGACGTTCTTTCTTTCCTCATTGTTTGCTGAGATCTATACCTAAACGCGGCTTGATGGAGCCGAGGATCAGCATCGCCCGAAGTAAACTATTAGACGGATGGATTTTTGAAATATCTTTATAAAGTGATATGCGAGGACACGATGAAACAAACTGTCACATAATCTTAGCAATTGCACGCATGTAAATTAATCGAAAGACATCATTGCATGGATCGGAGGATTAATTAATTAATCTGGTGTTTTGAATGATTATATTTAGACAATTGATTATGCGGAATTCATAACCCGAATTTGTAATTAAGCCGATTGGCTGAGAGGGATAATATAATTTTTCTGAATCTTCAACGGAGGCGTGGGCTAGAAGATTTTATTCCTTTAAGCTAAGATTTTATTCCTTGGATTTGTTCTTTTTTTGCTCTAATATTTTCAATTAGTAAACGAAGCGAGGAGGGACGATCAAGGTAGGGCGTCATCAAAAAGGTTCCACACCCTCTACAGGGTGTTCAACTCAAGGCATGACTACTGTCGAGGTGCTAGAAATCAGGAAGCTCACGGCATTACACCCTCAATTAAGACGATGATTAACATACATATACATACATAAATACATATATATATCCCGACATTCCAATGAAGAAATATCAAATTTCTCTGGATATAAACTCAGAGAGATTAATGAAAATAAAACGGTCATGACAATAGTTGGCAAGTACCATAAATTTTTTTCCAGGCATTTTGTCTCGATCTTGGACATGTCTAACTCGTTCCATAATGACATAGATGGTCTTCGGGATAAAAATAAATAATAATAAGAGATGGTCTTTGGATTGTTTTAATGAAAATAAAATGGTCATGACAATAGATGGCAAGTACTATAAAAAAAAATTCAAGCTTTTTGTCTCAATCTTGGACATGTCTAACTCATTTCATAATGACATAGATGGTCTGCGGGATAAAAATAAATAATAATAAGAGATGGTCTTCAGATTGTTTTGGTATGGGCAGAGGACAATTCGGAGAAATTTTGGATTTTTATAAGGTTGGTTGCGTCCCTTTATAAATGATATCGAGGTTACTATAATATCGCCTTTTGCTAGAAAAAGGGAAGGAGAAAAAAATAAGATGTCGACTAACGAAAGATTAATGCAAGGCGAAAAATGAAAACACCAATTATGAGAACACAAGGAACGGAGATTGCCGAAGGCTATCGACATATACACGAACCATACAAAAAGAAGATTTTATTCACGTGAGTAAAGGAACTCGAGAAGAAGCGATCGGCGTTGGTAACTTTCTTGGTAATTTTTAAGAAAGTTCACAATTACTATCGGATTGTTTGATCTACATTACAAGGATTGCTCGTCTTGAGCAAGCCCATCGATGCAACACAGTGAAATTTGAACCGGAGTAAGTCAAATTATCCTCGTGCATGACAAACTGACATAAGTTGAAATAACATTACGAATGGACAAGAATTTATTATTTCCAACTTGTGACTAAAAGGGTTCCAAACCACATGGGAATAAATCTTAGCCACCTCATTTAGCCATCTTGATGGTCAGAAAATAAGCTTAGAATCATCTTGTGGAGCTTAGATATATTCATACAGATAGGTATGTCAAAAGAGTAACGCTAGAAAATCTCATAATGATAGCGTCTCAAGATAAACTTTTGCTTTCGATAGATTTTCTAGCGAACGCACTATCAACTTTTTCATAGCCTAAAACACCTTGATCTTTTAATATGCAAATTATAATACATGGATTAACATATAATTTATAATATTTGTTTTAAAATTGGACAATATTTCAAATTTCGATGGAAAACTGAAAATTATGTCTTGCTTTTCCAAAAAGCACAAAAAAACAGGTTTTTACAAATGATGATTTTCAACCTATTGGAGCACCAACGAGTCCTTCGTGCAAGACTGTTCCGAAAATTTTTGGGACAATATAAGAGAAATGTACGGGAAACTGGATCGGGCGAGAATCTTCTCGCTACATCAAGCTCTTTCCGAACTGAAGCAGGGAAACACGTCCGTGACAACGTGCTTCAACAAACTATCAGCACTTTGGAACCAGCTAGAAGCAGCGGAGGAAAAACTCAACGGACCCGAAACCACTATTCAACAGTACAAGGCGATAAAAGACAGAGAGAAGGCGACTCGATTCCTCCTTATCCTTAACGATTCTTACCTCCATTTCAGGTCACAGATACTCGCGATGGAGCCTGCACCCTCGATCGGCCGCATATTTCAACTCACTGTGCAAGAAGAAAGCCAAAGGCTTGCTTCGACCGAAGGAAAGGGGCGGAAACCCTAGCTCTCGCCGCAGAACCGAGAGAGCTTCGCGAACCCTAGACAGGAAACGCGATGCAAACCTAGGGTTCGCGGAAGCTAAGCCTTTTAAAGGCTTTGTTGTGGACGGCCACGATCGCACACAGCGATTGGACGGCTGGAGAGGGGCGCGAACGCATGGAGATCTGGACGGTGGAGATGATTCGCTCATTAAAGGATCCAACGGTGGGAACCTTTCGAGAAATCATGGGCCCAATCCGCATGGGCCTAACTCTCATGGGCCCAATTCCTTTGGGCCGAATCCCTATGGGCCGAATTCAAAAAATAAGGCCAAGTTATATTGTGAATTTTGCAGACGACCTCATCACACCATAGAAAATTGCTGGAAGCTGCATGACAAACCTGGTGAAAAAAAGGGCAAAGAAATATCAGGCGAAGATATCAACTTACGGGACAAAGGGCGGATACAAATCAACCCATTACTCATGCTGAATATGAGCAATTGATGCGAGCCTTTGCACAAATTGGATGTTCGAAAAAAGGGGCAGCTTTTTACGGTATTTCTCATTGTCGAGTAAACATTATATCGAGAAATACTTGGATTGTTGATTCTGGAGCCAGTGATCATATTGCATGTGAGAAGGCATTGTTTACCACTGTTAATGAAGAACTGGATAATCCTATTATAGTGCAATTACCAAATGGGAATACTGCTCGTGTTACTACAACTGGGACAGTTAATCTTAGTTCTGAAATCACTCTCACCAATGTCCTATATATTCCTGAGTTCCAGTTCAATCTTATATCTGTGTCTAGAGCTTGTAAGGAGAATTCATGTCAAGTTTCCTTCAATGCTGATAGTTGTCAATTTCAGGCCCTTTCGACTGGGAAACTGATGGGATGGGGTAATCTATCAGATGGACTATTTTTCTCGGAGAAGTTCGCCCAAGAATCTGGATTTTTTCATTGTAATAAACAATCATTGTGTAATCTGATTGCCAATGATAAAAATTTCATTTTCCATTCCAGATTGGGTCATAGTTCCTCTTTTCCCTATTCTCAATGCCACATTTGCCCACTTGCAAAGCAATCCTGTACCCTTTTCCATTAAGCAAAAGTCGTGCGGTGACATTTTCTCTTTACTTCATATGGATGTTTGGGGACCATATCATACACTTTGAATCATGATGGCTCTCGTTTCTTTCTTACCATTGTGGATGATCATTCAAGGGCTACATGGATTTTCCTCATGCAATCTAAGAGTCAAGTCGTATCATATTTAAAAACTTTCCTTTCTCTCGTTGAAAACTCGCCTTTGGGAAAACTATTCAAAAAATTAGGACAGACAATGGGAAAGAATTTTTCAATTATGAGTGTACGACTTTATTATCATCTCAAGGGATTCTGCATGAGAGTTCTTGCATATACACACCTCAACAAAATGGAATAGTGGAAAGAAAGCATCGTCATTTGCTGGAAGTGGCCAGGGCCTTAAAATTTCAGGGTTCCATTCCAGATAATTTTTGGGGAGAATGTGTATTGACTGCAACATATTTGATCAACCGTATGCCAACTAAGATTCTTAACGGTCGAAGCCCCTTTGAAATTCTTTTTGGGAAGAGGCCATATCTTAATCATCTGAGGATCTTTGGGTGTCTATGCTATGCATCTATAGTAGGACCTAAGGATAAGATGGGTCCACGGGCTCGCCGTTGCATATTTATGGGGTATGCTACCCTACGTAAGGGATACCGAATATATGATCCCTCTACAAAGAATTCTTTGTTAGTAGAGATATTTCCTTCCAAGAAGATTTTTCCCTTTTTCTATGAAGGAACCGAGACAGAACAGACAGACTACTCTCATCCTCACAATATCGAAGAATCCATCGATGATCCGGGATATGTTCTGATTCCTTCCTCAGCTAATACAGGTACTGTTCCTGTATCCACTATGCCGATGACACCTTTGGCTGAAGACACGGATCAAGAACCGAATGGGAGGATTATATTGGAACCCTCGCCTATAGATATTCCAAAGAACTCGCCTCTTTTCGAGGACATTCAGCCAAGACGGTCAGGGCGAGCAACACGTCCTCCAACTTGGACCAAGGACTACATATGTGGAGTGAGAAATCCAGGTATTCTTTTCCTATTTCCTCTTATGTTTCCTTCGATCGATTATCCGAGGAGGATAGATGTTGCATTACTCGGATTTCTGAAGAACAAGAACCATCAAGCTATGAAGAGGCGAGTACTGACCCACGATGGCAAAAGGCGATGGAAGAAGAATTGCATGCACTGGTGGACAATCAGACATGGGATCTTGTTAATCTACCTCCACATCGCAAACCAATTGGATGCAAATGGGTCTACAAAATCAAATATCGAGCTGATGGTTCAGTTGAAAGGTACAAGGCCCGATTGGTAGCAAAGGGTTTCACACAGAAAGAAGGTTTTGATTATCATGAAACCTTCTCGCCCGTAGCCAAGGATGTTACAGTCCGTTCATTCCTCTCTGTAGCAGCTTACCAGGACTGGCCATTACATCAGATGGATGTTCATAATGCATTCTTACATGGAGATTTAGCTGAAGAAATTTATATGGACATTCCACAGGGTTTACGGAGACAGGGGGGAATAAAGTATGTCGTCTCCGCAAATCCTTATATGGCCTCAAACAAGCATCCAGACAATGGTACGCCAAGTTTTCTGAGTCTCTAATAGCTGCTGGTTTTCAACAGTCCAAATTTGATTATGCTGTTTTCACATGGACCAAAGGTACGTCATCCATATACTTGATGATATATGTAGATGATATATTGATTATGGGCAACGATGAGATAGCTGTTAAAAGTTTCAAGAAATATTTGCACTCTACTTTCCATATAAAAGATCTAGGGTCACCAAGGTATTTTCTTGGAATAGAAATTGCTCGTTCAGATCAAGGAATATGTCTCAGCCAGAGAAAATTTGCCTTAGAAATCATATCAGAAGCTGGACTGTCAGGATGTAAGCCGATAGTAATTCCGATCGAGCAAAATGTTAAATTGACCACAGCGGAGTATGATGCTGGAATCTCTCAAGAAGCTGATCCAGTACTAAGAGATCCAATGAGCTATCAGAAACTTGTTGGGAAGCTCATCTATTTGACTATGACCAGGCCGGACATCAGTTATGCTGTGCAAACTCTTAGTCAGTTCATGCACAATCCAAAGCAGTCCCATATGAATGCAGCACTCAAAGTGGTAAAGTATCTGAAGAAATGTCCAGGACTTGGAATTCTTCTCTCCAAGAAATGTGATATGAGAATGACTGCATACTGTGATGCAGATTATGCGACATGTCCAATGAGCAGGAGGTCCATAACAGGGTTCTGTATCAAGTTAGGGGATTCTTTACTTTCATGGAAGACAAAGAAGCAACCAACTGTTTCATTATCCTCAGCAGAAGCAGAGTATCGAGCCATGGCGAAGACCGTATGTGAGATAGTATGGCTACGCGGATTGCTTCAAGATCTTGGGGTACAAATTGAAGGGTCAACCAAATTATTTTGTGACAACGATGCGGCTCTCAAACTTGCCTCGAATCCAATAGTTCATGAAAGAACAAAGCATATAGAAGTGGACTGCCATTTCACGCGAGAAAAACATTTCACATTTTAACCATTGAGTAGTAGAGTAAAGAACGTACCTGAAAAGGGGTCCGAGAGGATAAATAATATAATTGAGATTTCTAACAAGAACTCGACTTCTTAAAACATGAAACCCAAATTCGTATTTTAAATGGTTACTTCAACTATTTTCAACACCTCCATCCTCACAAGAACTTCACCCCTTCAGTAATTGTCCACTGTTATCATCGGGGTCTGTTTTTTTTTTTTTTTATTAGACATCCCACCCTTTTCCCCCTCATATCATGGATATCCACGCCTTTGATTCGACTATTCTTCATGGGATTTGAACGAATCACCCCGTCCACATGTATGAGGTGATCTCATAGGATAGCGGATACGACCTACAAAATTGATATACAAGAGAACAATACGGACATTTGAATCCGAAATCTATCGCACACAAATCAAGTTTCTTCACCACTTAGCTGTATTATTTATGTCAACTTCAACAGCTGTACACAGACTATACAGCATGGGAACTGAATGCCAGGGCGGATCCTACGATCTCTTCTGCAGTTTGAATCAGTTCCTCCGTACGTCGGCTATCCTATCAGGTTTTCGAGTTCCTTAAAAGAATGTCGACTCATCCCCACGAACTGGCCGTCCATAAATGCGAATCCTAATTGGCCAAACAGAATTCTCGGCTGACCTTTTCTCTTATTATATTTCACTTTTAACACTCCCACGTTCTCTCCCAGTTTCAACGTTCAAACAGTAGTCCTCTCTCCATGCTTGTTGTTGCTCTATCTTATGGCTCTTCAGCATTATCTTCTCCTTATACTAATAGGTCACTTTCAACGTAACCTCCTAATCATTCGCCTTAGAACCTATTTCGTCCATGTTAATCCCATGTTTAGCAAGTCTAAGTTGTCTCTATGTCAGTGTGGTTTCATGTATTTTAATCCATTATTGAACGAACTAGTCCCTAATATGAGTTGTAGTTTGCTTTTAATTGGCCACGTACTGGATTCTTGAGGTGGCCGGTTTCCCAAATTTAATTAGACATTGCACAAGATCAATTATCCATGCATGGTCAATCCCTTTTGTTCCCATTCGTTCTGAGCTCGTTGCTCTGGGGTATAAAGTAGTTTCTAATATTTGTGCTAAGGAGACTGAGCTTCAGCACTCCTTCACTTCCTTCCAACAACCCTCCCATTTTCGCAGTAGCCTAGATGGACATTTTGGGAGCTTATGGGGATGAAGAATGGGATTATTTGAGCTTATTCCCATCCACTGGGGAGCTCATTGATTTCACACCATATGTTCCGGGCCAGCACCCATTTTCGCATGAGCAGGATACTGAGTACAATTTCCAAATCCCACCCTTTTCCATAGATCCTGAACTCAATACCAACTTTGCAGGAATGAGTGGAAACTCGCATTACCCTCTAGTTCTCAACCCAGATTCACATACTGTTGCTCAAGAGAGCAGCTGTTTTGTTGTGTCTAGCTCAGAGTGTGAAGACGGAATCACCTCCAATAACCACATGCAATTAGCTAATGAAATCTCTCCCTACTATGATGCTTTCTATGAGAATGGTTACAATAGCAACTCCTTTGTCTCGGAGTTGAGTGGCACTCTCATGGAAGAAGGTACGCGTGTGAAGGAAATGCAGAGTGAAAGAAGAGGATGCTTGGGTAATGATCAGACAGAAGATGTTAGCATGCCTCTTATGCGATCACAGCTTGAAAGGAGGTCTTCTAGATTAGACAACATTGATGCTAGAGCAGGACATTCTACTTGCCTCGATGTGTCAGAGAACATGAAGAAGAGACCTCGCACTGCAATAGATGTAAGGTTCCAATTTGTTTCTAAATATTCTGCTTTCTCAGATGATTGTCATGAATGAAAGAGGATCTATTCTGTTTAGAATTATTCCTCATGAACAATCTTATTATGTGCAGCTGAGAAAGAAAACTAACAGTCCAAGGAATGCGAAGAAGCTCCTGTCTGACGACAGCAATGGAGATGAAAGTAATGTTAGACCCGATAGGTCTAGAGGTTACGATGGGGAGGACGGTAATTCTGGAGAGCTCAGTGGAGAAGTAACTCCACCATTCAAGGCATCAACAACACTTACTGAAAATGGGAGCTTAGGGAAGATCATAGCTACTAAGGATTCAGCCACCGATTCTCAAAGCCTCTATGCAAGGGTAATCGGTTTGTCTTCCTGGAAAAATACTTCTCTTGCTCAATTCTGTGATTACATTCATATGATTTTTTTCTCTATAACTTTGCCCTCTTATTTCACAGAGGCGTAGAGCGAGAATTAATGAACGATTGAGAATTCTTCAAAACCTTGTTCCTAATGGAACCAAGGTAAGCAGCATCCTTAATAATGTGTTTAGTAGCTTCTGTACATTTTCAGGACAGAGTTGAAAGAATATATGCAAGCCACAAAACTTATGTGCATTTTGTGGCAGGTCGACATTAGCACAATGCTTGAGGAGGCAGTTCACTATGTGAAATTTTTGCAACTTCAGATTAAGGTGAGAATTAAAAAAAAAAATTGGATCATACATAGTCCAGAAAATGCATATAACGTTAACTCAGTATGTGCTTTTGTTGTCTTGGTTCAGCTCTTGAGCTCAGATGAGCTGTGGATGTACGCTCCTCTTGCTTATGACGAAACGGATGTCAATTTGAGCCATATTACTTGTCCTCAACTATGACCTTGGAGGAATCGAGTTTTCTTTTTCCTCTTTTCCCATTTCAGGGAAACATAAGGAAGAGAAAATGTTGGACAGCTTGACAGTAATTGCCAGGTTGTTTACTGAGTTCACATACACCCATTTTTACATTCGGAACAAACATAACAACTTTATTACATGAGAATGTAAACACAATATGACAGTTTCTTTTTGCATTTACTGATTCAAGATCCCTATGCACAGTAATGACAAGTTTTTTTCTTTTTGTGGTCAAAGACGTAATGACAAGTTGAGTCATGAGCACGTATTATACTTGCCTTTATTTGGTTTATCGGATACCCAAACCTAATGTTTCAATCCCTAAGGAGTGCCTTCATCAAATAATGAGCAACAACCATGCCCAATCAAGTTCTTCCTAGAGCGTAACCTAACAACGTCTAAATTTAGTTCACAAGATCTCTAGCAAGGGGCCTTCTAAGGAAGGACATTTCTGAGAAAGCCACTCGGATAACATAGAACGGCAAGAAGATCCATGTCAAGTTCCAACATCTATGGAGGCGGGATGAATAAAATTAGCCAGTGCTAGTGCAAGTGTTCAAGCAGAGCATATGAAATGGCAGGTCAGTCAAGTATCGGACAAGAATATTTTCTGATGATTTAAGGGCAACAAAGGGAAAGCTCTGAACTTGACAAAACACAGGGTTCGATTTTGGTAGCTTCATATGCTCTAAGTTCCATAAATCTTGGGTTACTCACCAACTCTTCACAATCATTAACCACGTGCAAGTTGCAACCTGTTATGATGATGAACTCATAATGCTAATTTATCCAGCTGCTCCCTAGGATACAAACTTATCCACAAGTCCAACAGGTTATCACTTGCCAGGAACTTCACTGGACGCATAAAATTCGAAACCTTAAGCGAGCCTCGTCCCGATTTCACTCTTACGAGAATATCATCAAACAGGTTGTGACTAATCAGTGCAACCAACTAATAACGATATCAGCGAAGTACCCAATAACGAAACACCAAATTACAGACCCCTGTCGTAATATCAAGTACAAAACTTTCTAGCAAAAAAAGCGACATCTTTTTAACAAGCTCGAGCTAGCTGGTGGGCGGAGCCTCAACAGGAGAAGAAAAACCAGAAGAAGGAGAAGGAGAAGCGGTACCCGGAGCGGCGTCCGCCTCATCGCCGTCGCCGCCGCCGCCGCCGCTAGAGGCGAGGGTCCAGTCGGGAGGGAGGGGAGGGAGGGGCGCGTAGACGGTGGGCTTGCGCCGAATGTCCCAAGCCTGGGTCTTGCGGGGCCTCGTCTTCTTGTGGTGGGCGGTGGCCTTCTTCTGCGGCCTCGACGAGCACTCCACGATGGAGACCGTCCCTCCCCCGCCGCCGGCGAACCTCAGGGCCGCCTTGGGAGGGGCGGAGCCGGCGAGAGGCGGGGGCGCGACGGGGACCCGGGTCCCGAATATGGCGGAGATGGACATCGCGCTCTTCCTCTGGCGGAAGCGGTACGAGATTTTTGCGGGGTGCGAGGACGAGCGAAGAGGGCGAGCAGGATAGGATTTCTGGGACGTTATCCACGTGATCTCGTTTTTCTTTTCTGGACCCGGACGGTCTTGTTTCGCTGGGCCGAGTCAAGACGGCCGGCCGGCCGGCCAGCCGGTTCGTTTGGTGTATGGTTTAATTCAGTGGTTTTGCGCCGGGACTTAGGCTTGCCCGGTATATGTATAACCGGTTGCGATGGCTAGGCTAGGCCCGTCGGCCGATGTTGGCGTGTTGAGAAGTGATTGGGACAAGTTGTCTTGGCTCGGCATCGTCGAAGTCTTCCTCCCGGAGGGTAGCGAGATTGCGGATTGAGGGTGGGGTGGCAAGAATAGAGGGGTGTACTCATGGTAGAGGTCGGTGACTCCATCATCTCTAGCATCTTGAATGTTCTTGTCAATCGATACAAACTACGAAGTCTATACATTAATGGCCACGCAAACCGTGAAATATTTGATCAATCCTATAATGTTATGCTTAATTTGATATAGGATCGATTTTTTATATACGATTAAAAGTATTTGTAACATCATAAGCTAATTGCATGTCCCTAGACTATTTATGCAGTAGACAAAGCTTTTACTCAATTAGTTTGACGATCTCTTGAGGTGAATTAACAGTGATCTTACAATCTTAGTATCTAATAATAAAGGTGGAACATGTTTTTCAAATGTTTGAAAGTTGAGAATAGACCTATGTTATGCCCGACAATATTAAATCATTTGGCATCCTGCCTATCTTTGTGCAATGAGGGGAGTCAAATATAATCAAATCTACTGGTTTATTTTTTGTACAGAAGTTTGCCCCATTCATATAATTTGAACAATAAGTACAAATTTACGTTTAGGCAAGGACTTAATTATAATTTACTTTCAGATAGTTAGGTGTGAATCAAGAGAGTCAAACCCAAGCAACATCTTGAAAAGCAAGCCAACTTTCAATGAGTCAAACCCAAGCAAAATCCATAAAAGAGAGCTCACTTTTTTTTTCTTTTCTTTTTCTTTTTTAAGAATGCTAACTTTCAATCTAGATACAGAGTTTGAGCTTAATTGAGTTACAATATTCAAGATTAAGTATACTCAGAAAACAAGTTCTATTATCAACTCGAACTCAATTAAACTAGGGAAATTGTCCAATCGATTCTTATCGTACGAATGTTAATTTAGTTATAAATTTTGTAATTTTGTCAATTTGACACTAACTTTGTGTGAAATTCCAATTTAGTTTTTCCAGTCAATTTTAATCGAAAATTGCTAATACATAGAATGGTAAGCATTACATGGATCATTACGTTAACAATCTCCGGTGAAAATTGATTGGAAATTGGAATTACACATAAAGATTGAAGATTAAATTGACAAAATTGTAAAGTTTAAGACTAAATTGATATTCATATAATATATTTAGGATTAATTAGGTCCTACTCATCTCATTTTTGATAAGGTTAAAATTTCTCCCTACGCTCCTAAGTCCTAATGGAACTTCGTACCCTCAAAACGCAAAAGGGAAAGTAATGCCTTCCATATACTTTCTCGAAGTTCAAGGTGGTTGTTGCTATTTAATTCAAAACAATATATTCACTTTTAAAAGATTTATTGTTCACTCTTGTTATATTTTTGGCGGTGGACTTTTATGAATATGAACATGCTGACGTTATTTTAATAATATAAACGGTGAGAAGGGGCATCGACGCTAATGACCCCGTCTAATCATTATTATAAGAGTCTCATGCCCAATATGAAATATTCAGTTTGAATCAATAACTACTTTACACCTCCAGCGATCTAAAGATCTGAGATTTGTTAGCCTATCCTTACAACTAATTACTAGAAAATCTCTTTAAAAAAGATATGTCGCAATTAGTTATTTCAGCACAAATAGTTTGAAAGTTCACTCCTGATGTGAATTGAACTTGTAGTCAAAGGAGACAAGTAACCCCAATATCACTAGATCAATCTCTTTGGTGGTATGAACATGATGACTTCGGAAAAATTAGAAGTGGAACATGTACCATTCATTTGGTTCGGAAGGTCATTTCCTTGCTCCATGATAGTCGCGTCACCTCTTCTCTCTCTCTCCTTTGCGGATCACTTGCCACGATTGCCTTGGCTCTCCTCGGCAATCTCAAAGAGTAGCACAGCTATCTTCGACCACCGGCCAGACTATGCAAGTACAATTGTAAATTGCTATCACGATTTGAGTTTCAAGACCCTAGGCAAAAGGGTTATTCGAATTTTCAGACCATGATCCCCGTCGCGAACCAACGAACATCGTGTAGGGTTCTAGGATCTAATCTTTCAATGATATGCGTCTGAGAGGTTTGAGCGTGCAAGTTACAAGGTCTTTAAAGTCTATATACAAGTGAAACTACGGTTTAGACAAAACACATCGAAAAACAAAAGTTGGAAAACGAGGAACTTGAAAACCAATCGTCGGGACTTAGAGAGAGCTCTTTTCTCCTTCGCTTAAAGCACGTTCCTCCATGGCACTGCTGGGACGATCTATTTGCTCTCCATCTTCCTCCTCCTCCTCCTCCAATTCTTCTTCTTCTTCTTCGTCGACCAAATCATCCATCTCCTCCACCCCTTCCTCTTCCTCTATGTCTCCATCGCTCGCGACGTCCCCCTCGTCATCTCCGACCTCGCTATCTTCTTCAGCGGCAGCCTCGCTCTCTTGGAGCTTATCGATTTCTCCTCTCTTCCCTCCCGCTTTCTCTTCCTTCTCTTCTATAATCTCACTAGTCGAAGCTTGGCCCACGACTCGAAGACGCAATTCCTTCCTCCCGAGTGGCGAGACTCACTGTCATTGTCCTTGAGGGAATATTGGGTCACTTCATAAAGCAACCCAAAGCAGATTACGAGGAGGAGGAGGAGCAGACACACGAGAATCACGTGTCTCAGGTCGGAGGTTCGGGTCCTCTGGTTTCTATCGAATAGCTGTCTCGACATGGTCATTGAATTTTCCTTATGCTGATATCGCTTGAAATTTAGTTCTCGGCAACTAGATGGAGAACCTGGCGTGAAAATTCCACAAAAGTTTCATGTGCTACGGTTTGGATACATCATTTAAGGAGGGCAAAAGAGGAGAGATTTTGACGATACATACTCGGAATGGAATCAAAGGCTCGCGTGCATATACAGTTTTGGATGAACTGAAGACCCCATTTTTTTCCTGCTTATATACACGAGCATGAGGATTGAGAATCGGTGGATGACTTTGGTTTATGCGAGCTGTTTGGTCTGAGGAAGCAGACAGGAAAGGAGGGAGAGAAGACACTAGTGGGATTAGTTAGGGATATGACGAGTCTCTTTGCTAATTTTCTGTTTATTTAGACTGGTTTTTTCAAACATCAAGATCGACACGTAGCTATCAGCAATGTCAACGCTGACGTCCTTTCTTAAATAGTCAAATGAAGAACAGGGAGAGATCCGAGCTAGATTAGGTGCAAGCAGGCCTAGAAGCACCCAACGGCGCTGTCGGTGATTGCTTGCGCCGGTTTCGATTTGAATATTCTTCGGTCTTATTTTAGTTCTTTATGCGTCTTCCATTGCTTTGCGATTAGGAATGAAATTCCGCTTTGGTGGTGAACCTAGGTCGACACATTTTTTCTGACCTCATGCCCGCGGTGTTTGCGAATTAATAAGGCAGCCAACGGAATAAAATTTACCATGGACTAGATCATGAAACTGCTCTTTCGACTAGGGCTGTTGCTTGTGATTTTATCAAGTTTTGGTCGCCAAAAACTCAGTGATTTCAATAATTAAAACTCAATTGAGGATGGTCGATGGCCAACTAAAGTATCGAATTTAACTTCTGCTTCACCAAAAAGATGATAAAATACTTTTTCAAATGTGGATGAATTGTTATGAATCAACAAAAGTTGTGAAGAATCTTTGTTAATTTTGAATGGGAAAATAAATGATAGGGGATTTAAAGGTAAGAATGCCAGGAACAATCATTGCCAGTTATGTATTTTTCAGGAGAAAAATTACTGAAAACTAGAGATGAAGGAAAATTTGCAAAAGAACATTAAGTTTTGTAATTCATTGGAGGTCCTCTAAAAATTTTACACTTGTGGTACTTACAACTCACAATCATTAGTTACATAGACAGTTACTAAGAAATTAAACATGCTTTACGTGAGTTTTTCTACTTAGCAACACTAATTCACAAAGGGTTACATTCGAAATTATTAAGTCCACTACTCGACGGCTACACTTGCATCCAACACTCTTCCCATTTGCCGAATTAGTCTTTCCTGATGTATCGTCTTTTGCTCTAGCACTCGACTATTTCTCTTCCTCATGTATCGTCTTTTGCTCTATCAATTGACTATTTCTCGTTGAAACCTTTGGTTACTGAACCGAGTCTTCTTGTCAACCTGCTGCACTTTATCGACTAATTACTCTCCACACTTAACCATTTTTGGCTCCTCCATGAGTTCTAATAAAGTTCTATTGACTAAAACATTTGGACATTTTTTGAGGGAAAATTATTCAAGAAGTCCTAAATCTATTGCACAATTGTCAATTCAATCCTAAACATTTTCGTTTTTTGCTAATTCAGTTCATTCAGCCAATTTTACTTGGAAATTACTGACATGGACAACTAGCACTAACGTGACACTTTTTTAGTAATATTTTAACAATATTCTAAATTTTTACGATTTTTCTTTCTTTCTTTCTTTTTTAATTTTTTTGCTTTTTTTTAGTGGGGGTGGATCTAGGGCCCACGAGGGTTGCCGACCAACTCTCACTGGCCACAGGTGAGGGCCGGCCTTGTCGGCTCTAGGGGAGGGGGTCACGCCCTCCACCAGCTCTAGGCGAGGGTCGCGATGCCCTCACCGGCAAAAGCAAGGGCATGCAAGCCCTCATGCAAAAAGGGCGAGGGTCACAACACTCTCACCCAGAGCTGGCGAGGGTTGGCCGACAACCTTGTTGGCGCTAGATCCAAAAACCAAAAAAAAGAAAAAATCAAAAAGAAATTTTTTAAAAAAAGAAGAAAAAACCATAAAAAAATTCAAAATGTTACTTAAATATTATTAAAAAGTGCCATGTCAACGCCGACCATCAACGTTAGCAATTTACAGCCAAAATTGACTGGATGGACTTAATTGGCAATAAGTGAAAAGATTTTTTTGACTTTATTAGCAAAATTGAATGATTTATGACTGAATAACGAAAGTGCAATAGGTTTAGCATTTTTTGGACAATTTTCCCCATTTTTTGGTGTCAACATCAAATCAAAAACGAATGTGTTCGAATATGCATTGAAGCCTCGAGGACTTTGTAAAAATCAAGTTAAGTGTGAGATTATCAATTCTGGGTGTTCTTGAGCCTCTCTTACCCTACAAGCTAACTACAACAACTCTCCTGTGACATTATTATATCCAGACTTGTTGGCAATCTAGGCTATGATACCATGTGAAATTTTGTAGGATCACTATCAATTGTTCTAAAAATTTAAACTATTACATGAAGGCATAGTTTAATATATAAATGTTCTAACACTCCACTCACGTGTACGTTGCCCTTTAGCTTAAGCCTATAGCATGGAAACATGTAATCAATGAGGCAAATAGGGCCTAAAAGATTTGAACTCAAGATCCTCTACTCTAATATCATGTGAAAATTTGTGGGACCACTATTATCTAATCAAACTTGTGGGGTCAGAATACCACTAAACACTTGACATGAAGGAGGTTGGGCTAACCCATGGGCATTAGATAGGGCTTGACTGCTGTATCCGGTTCCCAAATCTAGCCAGGACGCACTTAGACACGAAGACATAGTGCACAGGCGGACCTGTTTATAATTTGAAATTCTTCTCCCAAACCATAGTTTCCTTGAACTAGCCGTGTTCTTAGCGTGTTACTAACATCGACGTGAGCCTATCAGGAAACAGTGAATATCTTGCTGCACCACCCACCAAAAAAATTTTAGAAATCATAGCTTAAGATACATTCGAAGAGATTGGGTGATTTTGCACCTGGTGCACAATGTATAGTACATATTTACCGGCCCAATAATAAGAACTCATATTCATGGACACTGACATGTGACCACGAAAGTAGAGCAGCAAGATGGTGGAGGTGACCCCATGAGTAGTTATTGCCCATGAAAACTCCAATCACACTTTGATTTGAGAAGAGAGAGTGGATGAAGTGAATGGCGGACGTAACAGATCGCAGTCGCTCGCAGCCTTGACGATCATGACTGGTAAGAGGTGATGGCGGTGGAGGTCTTCTCTTACCCCACTCAGTGCCATTATTGGGTTATGCATTTATTGTCTTCTTCCTCTTCACCGTGCACAGTATTATTACACACCTGCACATTTCATTGCTGTCTGGTCTTGTTACCTGCAAAAGGCCATGCAGAGAGTCGCATTCAAGCATTTACCATCACTCGTGCATGATTGTGTATTTAACGCCCATAATCAAGGATATGATCTGTGGAATAATCAGCTCGTGCGTTTCTCACTTGCTTTTATTTGCATTTTGATGCACTCGAGGTGTGTGGCTCTGACTCGGGTCCACAGGCTTTTTTCTGATGCACAAATCTTGTAAGATACGAAAAGGGTCCTCTCGTATGCCTGACAAAAGAGAGCTCCCCCACACGATGTAAAAGAAAAAGCTCAACGTCTTCATAATTCGCTCGTCTCTAGGAATTGTCAGTCATCTTAACCATTGAAAAGTTTACCTAACCATGCAAAGAAATTCTTAAATGTCGTGTTTCGTTAATCGCGTGTCAACGAAATAACTTGCAAGTATTGCGAGATCATCTCCCTCGAGCAGCCTTCTTACATCAGACAAAAACCTCTCTCTTTCTTGTGTCACAGGACTGAGGAAAGAAGAATGTAGATAATTGCAGACAGCAAAAGAGGCAAAAGAGAAACGAAGCAAATTTTGCATTTGCATAAACACATATAGGAAAGATCTTAGTCTCACAATCTTTGTCATGACAAAGATTAACAGCTGTACGCGAGAAGGATAAAAAGCTTTACATAAGCCACATGATAAGACAAAAATTGGAGGGAACGGCCAAAAACGAGAATAAGAAAGAAGGGTTGTACATAAAAGGGCAAATTAAATATAATACTCCTGATCTCTGTGAGATGAAGATGGTGAGTGCGTTTCTAGATCAAGGGTTGAAAAGCATGTCTCCGCATTTGCACTTCCAGGCCATGGGCTTGTAGTTGGAGATGTCATCGCCTCTCGAGTAGTAAGCAGTCGTGGCCCTGGTGGATGCAGAAGCAATATGGCTACGAGCACTCCTGACTCTTCTCGGGCCGTGAACTTGTTGGGGAACAAAGGGGACTTGCACAGCCTCACAGTGCCCGCAGGAGCTGCACTTCCCCTTGCACATCGGAGGCCTTGACCCTATTAGCGACCTCATTCTCTTCATCAACATCGCCTTCTCTTGTTCATCCTCTTCCCTCTGCAAATGCCATGCCAATTAGGATTGTGCTGTGAGTGAACGTTTTCTTCAGAAAGAACTTCATGGGAAAGAGGTATATTATCTGTGTACGTACCGTCAGCTTGGAGGAGATGACTCTACCTGTTTCAGAGAAATAAACCAACATCAGAAAAAGATCTATTTCTTTGCTTCGCCCTTTGTGCGGGACAACAAATTTGAATTGGGATTTGAAGAGAAAGGGCTTTTCGGGTCACTACCTTCAGCCACACAGGTGACTTGGTTCGAGCCCCACAGAAAGAGCAAAAGCAAAAAGACCATTATTTGCCCACTCCTGGGGCAAAATACCCATTCTTGAATCCTCCCCATTGTTATGCACACTCACTATGGCGCAGAGAGAGAGAGAGAGAGAGAGAGAGAGAGAGAGAGGGCAGAATGGATAAACAAACAGTTGGAGAATATATAAAAGGAAATGGGGCAGATATGAGGAGAAGGGTGATCTCACGGAAGCTGGCGCAGGCTTTTTGCGGAGACTGATTGAATGCCCAACTCCTGAATTCATGCATGCACAGGGAGTTATCAATCTCTCTGCCGCTCGCTCTGAATCAGCGACGGAACGTGGAAAGCGAAACGAGAGAGAAAAAAGGTGAAATACAATAGGGAAGCCCCAGAAGAAACAAAAGATTATCAAAAGGACATCAGCCGAAAAGGGAATGCGCCTCAAGCCTCGTTCGATGAGCCCATCCCCCCGATCAAACAGAAATGGCGTCAGAAAATAAGGACAAAAGAATTCACACTCACAAAGGAAGGAAAAAAAAAAGGAGGGACTCCAAATGACAGAAGACAGATCAATGAAGGGCTCTCGCTTTCTCGCAAGATTTGTTCATGTGTGTGGCTGCGTTTTCGGGGGAGGGATTGAAATTTGAGCTGCAGTTGCAACTTCAACACGCCATGTTCATCCCTCTCTCTCTCTCTCTCTCTCTCTCTCTCTCTGTCTAGATTACTTCCCAAGAAATATGCAATGGGGGAGGTAGTAGGGGGAAGGTCTAGGTGCCTCTAGGACCTTAGGCTCATGCGAGTTTTTTACTGGCTTCGAGAAGCCAAATGCAATATGAGGTAACTGCAAGTTCTCTTCGAGCCTGCACATGACGGAGCTACGCCTTTAACCTGCCTATTCGTGCTAAAATCCAAGCGGAAGTCCTATGCCCTCTTTGGAATAGAGGACCGTCATAATAATTTGTACATTTGTTCTGACCCCCTTCATCTGGTCGTTCCTACTATTTTGAAGGATCTGAACGTCTTCCTGTCTTTGGTTTCTGGCTGAACAAGACTGTCTATTTTCGGCGACAGGAGCAGACTTAGCTTCAATAACTACAGTTGTGATTAGCGGAAGCCAATAATGCGATCTTCATGAGAAGACCGGGAAATGGGTGTTTTGTCGAATAATAAGAGTGCATCAGATGCAATGTTTTCAGTGACATTTTTTTTTTTTTTTTTTTTTTTTTTTGGGTTTTCTCTGGAGAGATGAGATGAACGAGGATGAAAGATGTGTCAGGTCCCCCTGTTTAGTGTCGATGTAGTAATATATTAGGTGGATTTAGAGATCATATATATTAATATTAATGTTAAAAATTTGCTCCTTTATTTTTCAACTACTAAAAGTTTTTTTGTATTTGTTGAATGATAATACTACTAGTCCTTTTTTTTTAAATATGCAATGTTATTTGAAAAAATTCAATTTTTTTCAAATTAGTTTCATAAATTTTTGTTCAATATCCAATGCCGTTCTTAAATTTTCAATTGATTAAAATATGTCTGAAAATGTTTTAAAATCTCATTGTCAATGTTTCATCATAGAAGTCGTTCCAAATCAAGACAAAACCTCTCACTTAAATGCCAATCATTTCATCTTCTTCCTAAGCGTTCAATAAAGATTGCATGGAATGGAGAATAAAGAGTGAATGCTGACAATCACCGAAAAGAAAGCAATGAAATTTTTTTGCACTTTTTACTAGTCAGTGTTGTTTTCCTCGTTCTTGTGTTTAAGCGAGTTTCTGTGGAACAATTATCCCTTTTATCTTGCCTGGATCCCATTGCAATTGATATATGAAACTATAGATAATATCAAAAATAGTTCATGCACTTTTAATCTAAGATTAATATCAGAAAAAATCCTAAATTGGTACAATGTGTTAAATTTATCATAAGCTAATTTTTTGTCACGAAAAAATCAAAACTAGTACACTTATGACATATTAACCCCAAATTAATTTGTTGATCACCAAAAATCTTAAACTGGTACATTTACAATAATTTACCCTCTATTAGCTTCCGTCTAATTTTATCGTTAAATTTGCTAACCTAAATGGCCCAACATGATGTGGTATGGTAGCATGACAAATCCACGTAGAAATCCATAGGATAAATATTACGAAAAATCTCAAATTAGTACACTCATGAAAAATTTAATGATACTTTTGTGATAAATTTAACAGTACACCTATTGCAAATTTGAGATTTTTCATGACATTAACCCTATAGATTTCTACGCAGACTTGCCACATCACCATAACACATCACCATTTGTTTTCCACATTAGCAAATTTATTGATAAAATTTGACGGAAGTTAATAGAGAATAAATTTATCACATATATACTAACTTGGGATTTTTTGTTGTCAAAAAATTAGTTTAAAGTAAATTTGTGACAAGTGTACCATTTAAGAGTTTTAATGGTCAAAATTAATTAAAGATAAATTTATCACGAGTATACTCATTTTGAATTTTTCGTGATATTAACATTTTAATTTATGTTCAGTTTGATCCTTGAATTATAACCCTACGCAATTCGCAATTCATTTCTTATGCTATTAGAATTGATGTCGCCTTTTTATTCAATTCAGGCCGAACATGGATATATCCGTTGGTGGATTGCGATTGCTTATGTATACAACAAGCTAGCAAAATTGTAACAATAGAAGAGCAGGGGAGAACTCAGGAGAGATCAAGATGTGAAAGGGGCGGCAGCCTCTGCCTTTCGCTGCCAAGGGTCGACGACGCTCGCTGGTCTCGAGGAGGACCAATGGCCCTCGTCCGGATGTGGCCCATTCCTGAGCGTGAAGAGACGAGACAGAAAGCACCAATAAGGCAAACATAAATCCATGATCAAAAAGTGACTTGCGTAGAACCCGTGCACCTCAAAATTTCAAGGGACGACAATGCCAAACGTGATCCGCAAACCTCTCCATGCAGAGCTACGCGAACCACATGGGCTTGGTTTGTACACGGGGATGGGCTTTCAAGATCGATGGCATCTCCTATGTCACTCTATGCAATGATCTATTTACGCTATCATTATCTATTTGCATTCGTTGCAGAAACAGATGGTTTTTTTCCCCGCATTACACAACTAAACATCGTCATTCTAATTAAAGAAACCCGTTATATGTCCTGTGGGAGATGACTCCACGAGACTTGTTGAAGGCATTCGATGCTTTGCCCTAGATTTTTGCGAATCCGTCTTCAGTACAACATGGTGGCCATCCGACTTTTCTTCTGGATCCAACTCGTGGATCAGGGTCTTTAGATAATAGGCAGCAAGCTACTTCGCTTCATTGGGCTGTGGGGTCTGCACAAACGCACCATTTCACTGACTCAAGTGGCTTTACACGTTACAAGCTCTACCGATCACGCAAACCCAGAAATGGGTTGGCCTCAGCATCGGAATTGCCGACCCAAGGTGCCTCTTCGCCAGATTGCTGGCGAGGTTTTAACTGGAGACGACAAGGGATGTGTTAGATTTTATCGCAGAAAAAACAGGGCCAGTCTTAGCAGGACGTCGTCCGAGTCTCCGCTGCTGATTGTTGGTGCTGGTGTCAGCTTTCGTTAGCCACGGCTCCAACCGAGCGAAGAATGAGCTGCCAATCATAGCAACCCGGAAAGGCTAAGTTAGTATGCTCAAATCACGTTGATGGGGCGTTTGACTTGTCGAAAATGAGCTTTCACCTAATTCCCCAATGGAATAACAATAACATTTTCATTCAAACTACCAAAAAAAAAAAAACTGGGGACCTCAAACTCTTCGATATCTCTGATTGATTATAATTTTTATTGTAATGTCTTATGATCTTCTTTAGTCATAAATACCTCATGTACTGTTCGTTGCAAAGAAATTACACAATTTTACAAAGATTTATGCACAGCCGAGGTATGGAGGATCTGTGCCGAGTTTTCCGTTCTGATTTGAGGAAGCTTTTGAAATTTGTGCTTATGATTGACATTGATGAATCTTCTGTGCCCTGATTAAGCCCAGGTTTTTTCTGGGTTCTTGTCTTTTGGTCTTTTCTGGGTTTTGTCTTAGGGATTTCAAAGAAAGAATTTTGTGGGCAGGTTGATCCCGCTCTTTTCTTATGCTTCACTTGATTATCTCGTTGCAGTTGCATTGTCCACAGAACGAGAAGCGTTCGTCCCTGTTGCTTGACAAGTTCGTTCTCCAGAGCCCATCCCAAGTACCGGGGCAAAGAGGTACTTCGCTCAGTCTCCCCCAGTCCTCATTTTTGGGGACATTGTCGTTCCTTTTTTTTTTTTTTTTTTTTTTTTTTTTTTTTTTTTCTTATTTATTTTTTTTTTTTTTTTGGGGGGGAAGGGGGGTGTTTCTGATTCCTGCGTCTACCAAGATATTCAAAGAGACTGCTGATAATTAAAAGAGCAAAAGTGCTAGCAACAACTAAGAGGTAGGCACTTCCTTCTTTTGTTCATCCTCAGCATTTTAGATTGCCACCTCATGCTAAAATTATTATTCTTGTTTAGCTTGTTTGTGGGTTTGCGGGAACACCTGCGATTCAAATGATTTTCGTGTAGCTTTCGGTGGATGTCCAGGTCTTTCAGAAACAAAAAAATTTGCTCTCATAGGTCAATTTAGGAGTGTGTCAACTGTCATACTCCAAGTTATTGCCAGTCTATAGCTTGCTGAGAAGCTGCATAGAGTTGTTGTTGCATTGTGGACCTGGCCCCTGATATTGAATATCAATGTTAATCGGACAACTCCACACAGTCTCGTATTTTTGTCGAATTTTGTGCAATGGGTTAAAGATCAACGAATGTGAACAATGAGGTCAGGTGGCATGACCATCAAGAATGGCCTAAACTAGGGCTGGAACCGCTAACTTCTCTGTGAATTGGTTACTTGATCAGTCAGTTGTTGAAATGTTCCCTTTTTCTCCTATTTAGGAAAACCAGCATCGCATGTTGATATTCCGAATATGTGGTTGAAGCTTAAGAATAATGATATTCTAAAACAGGTTACTCCCAGCAATATCCGAACCAGGACATGGCCAATTCAAGTGGTAGCCAAGGGACAAATATCATACAGAATCATAATTTCTCTGGTGGAATGCATTCTTGGCACCCCATTTGCTGTGAAAGCTGGGTGGTCTCTGCAGAGTCGGGTGATTGCTATGCTGTGGTTACTAATAGAAAAGAATGCTGGCAAGGGTTGGGACAAGACATCACAAGCAGGCTTTCTCCAGGTTCCACTTATTCTGTTTCTGCCTGTATTGGAGTGTCGGGGTCTCTTCAAGGCTCTGCTGATGTCTTGGCAACTCTGAGGCTAGAACACCAAGATTGTGCAACTACATATAAGCGCATTGGAATGTAAGGTTTCTGACATTATAAGTACCTATATCTTCTCCAATCACCAAAGCAGTGAAGAAATTAACCAAACTGATCTGCTGCAGAACTTCTGTATCAAAAGAGAGGTGGGACAAGGTGGAGGGCTCATTTTCATTGTCAAGTGTGCCAAACCGAGTTGTCTTTTACCTTGAAGGGCCTTCTCCTGGAATAGACTTACTTATAAAATCAGTGGTGATAACTTGTCTAAGCGCAAATGGAAAAGAGGTAATGACGCAATTTCAAGGGGAAAAAAAATTACCTCTCATTATTAGCTTTGGAAATGAAGAAGATGGGGACATTTTAAGCTGTGACAGTTGTCTGAATAATTTCTTTTTATGTTCTGCAAAAGAGAGTGGACAGGGGATGCATAGCTGCTGCTGATGAGAACATTATCCTCAATCCCGTATTTGATGATAAATTGAACAATTGGGCTGGGAGAGGTTGCAAGATCGTCCTAGAGGACTCTATGGCTGATGGGAAGATAGTACCACAGTCTGGGAGGTACTTTGCATCTGCAACAGGGCGTACCCAGACCTGGAATGGGATTCAGCAAGAAGTGACTGGAAGGCTGCAAAGAAAACTTGCTTATGAGGTCACTGTACTAGTTCGTATATTTGGTAACAATGTAAGCAACACTGGCATACAGCTCACACTGTGGACCCAAATGCCAGATCTCCGTGAGCAGTACTTAGGCATAGCCAAGTAAGTTTAAACTCCCGTCACCTAAAGAACCTTCATATGATTATAGCAAGAGATACAGAGGACATAGAGAAAATGAAAATGCTAAGCCAAGCTTCTCTGATCGTAGAGTTTCCAGATGGAAGGACATGGTTAATTATTTCTTGTTATCACCTTCAATTTTTGGGTTATTAGAAAGAGGTTTTATTCACTTTACTGTAGTTGCTGGTATCCTGTATCAAATGATTTTCATCTATGCCCCTAAATCTCTTTTTAATTTCTCTCAAGAGTGCAAGCAACAGACAAGGATTGGACCCAGATGCAGGGGAAGTTTCTCTTGAATGGTTCCCCGTCAAAAATTATCATCTCCATAGCAGGTCCCCCTGCAGGTACTGATATTCTTGTGGACAGCTTAACAGTTAAGCATGCGGCAAAAGCTGCTCCTTCTCCTCCACCAATTATCAAGGTTTGTAGTTTTTAATGTTTCCAGCTGATATATCTTCTCCATATCATTAATGTTTGAAGCTTCTTTTTGACATTCTGAAAATTGCTTTTCTAGAAATGAAACCTATATGTTAAGCACCTGACTTCTGCTCTTCTTATTGCAGAATCCTGCATTTGGAATAAATATACTGGAGAACAGTGACCTAAAAAATGGGACTAATGGGTGGTTTTCCCTTGGTAACTGCACTTTGAGCATTCGAACTGGTTCGCCACATATTCTTCCCCCATTGGCAAGAGAATCGCTTGAGCCTCATGAACCTTTGAGTGGCCGTTACATCCTTGTGACAAATCGCACTCAGACTTGGATGGGCCCTGCTCAGAAGATCACTAATAAGCTCAAACTCTTTTTGACATATCAAGTTTCTTCTTGGGTCCGGATAGGTTCTGGTGCAAGTGCTCCTCAAAATATTAAAGTTGCACTTAATGTGGACGACCAATGGGTCAATGGTGGGCAAGTCGAGGCTAATGATGACAGATGGTATGAACTTAGCGGTTCATTCAGAATCAAAAAGCAACCCTCGAAGGTCATGGTCTACATCCAGGGTCCTGCTTCATGCGTCGACTTGATGGTTGCAGGGTTTCAAATTTTCCCTGTTGATCGACATGCAAGGTTTAAGCATTTGAAAAAGCAGACTGATAAGGTAAGTTCCAGGAATAACTTTAGTGCAAGATTGGTGGTATAATGGTTAATTGATGGGTGCCGTGGCTTATCTGAATTAATGAGATTTACAATGCTGACTTTAACCGACATAGATTCCTCTTTTGACAAAAAGAGGGTCTCCTTTTTACCACACACCTGTTTTTTCTGAGTGGGGTCTATAAATAGTTGATAAAGAGTTATATGCCTGCATTCTCTCTTTTCAGCCCTAGAAAGATGATAGCTCCTAGAGTTTTGCTGCTTAGTATATCTCAGAACTTGTTTTTCTAAATCTTGACAGTGATCACCTATATGTAAGATAGGATTCACATCCAATTCGGGGGATAAGTTTTGTTAAATTGAGTACCTGCTCCTGATAAGGAAATGGTAGAATATGCTAATATTATACTTGGATTGAGTTACTTGGATATCTGACCGAGTTTGCTACGATTTTAACATGTTACTTATTCATCAAGCAAAAACGTTTCCCTTAGCTTCTAATTCTCATGTTTTCCTCTCATTACCTCACAGCTCCGTAAGCGTGATGTTGTCCTGAAGTTTTCAGGTGTTGATTCAAGCAGTTTGCTTGGTGCTACCGTGATCATCAAACAGACAAAAGGTAGTTTTCCTTTTGGCTCCTGCATAAGCAGAACGAACATAGACAATGAAGATTATGTTGATTTCTTCATGAAGAACTTCAACTGGGCTGTTTTTGAGAATGAATTGAAGTGGAACTGCACGGAGCCACAACAGGGAAAATTTAACTACCGGGATGCCAATGAGTTGCTTGATTTGTGTAAGAGCCACGGTATTGAAACCAGAGGCCACTGTATCTTTTGGGAAGTGGAGAGCACAGTTCAATTGTGGGTCCGATCCCTCAACAACAATGACTTGATGAGCGCTGTTCAAAACCGTTTAAAGGGGCTCCTTTCTCGCTACAAGGGCAGGTTCAATCACTATGATGTGAACAACGAGATGCTGCATGGATCATTCTTTCGAGATAGATTAGGAAATGATATCAGAGCGAATATGTTTAAGACTGCACACCAACTAGATCCATCAGCCACACTATTTGTGAATGATTATCATGTGGAAAATGGGATCGATCCCAAATCATCCCCAGAGAGCTACATAGAACAGATCCTTGATCTACAGGAGCAAGGCGCACCGGTTGGCGGAATCGGGATTCAAGGGCATATAGATAGTCCAGTGGGACCAATCATTAGTTCAGCTCTGGATAAGCTGGGCATCCTCGGCCTTCCAATCTGGTTCACCGAGCTTGATGTGTCCTCTGCTAACGAGCACGAAAGAGCTGATGATCTCGAAGTCATGCTCCGAGAAGCATTTGCTCATGCTGCAGTGGATGGGATAGTGCTGTGGGGATTCTGGGAGCTCTTAATGTTCCGAAGCAACGCGCACCTGGTCAATGCGGAGGGGGACGTCAATGAAGCTGGCAAGAGATACCTCGCTCTTAGGAAAGAGTGGTCGTCTCATGCTCACGGACATGTCGATGAGCAAGGCCAATTCGCGTTTAGAGGCTTTCACGGGACATACGACGTCGAGATCGTCACCGCTTCTAAACGGACTACAAAGAGCATTGTCGTTGATAAGGGCGAGTCTCCACTCGTCGTGTCTATAAGTCTTTCGAGTCGCATGTGAGTGTTGCAACTGAATATTGTCGCTGATCATGTTCTTTCCGACATTCTTAGCCAAATTGCACGATGCAAGGCGGTGCATGACTGTACATAGCATAGTTTGCAAAGGGATCGATTCATATCTTCAATGTAATTTCAAAACCAAAAGATAAGATATGATTGCTGCCTCCTGAGAATCTGACCGACCCTTCGAATGAGTTGTAAATTTTCGTTCCTATTCAAATTTTGTTTTTTTCCTATTTCCCCAGAAAAATAAGATTTTCTAACGTTACCCTTTTTACTTATGCTATTTTCCTCTTTATTTTATTCCTTCGTCAATCTAATGGAAGACAATTTGACTCAAAAAAGAAAATCTAATGGAAGACAAATATTTTCGCTTTTTTTTTTCCCAACTTGTATTTTGAAGATAGAATTGTACCCGTATTCTCATACTATGATTTATTTTTTTGATAAACCTTTGCAATATTGTGCCATATATATGGAAAATTCCTCCCATTTTTCCTTTAACATATTTATTATCTAAAAATTAAAGTGTAGGATAACAAAAACTAAAACTTCAATTTTATTATAAAATGATGTGACTACCATTTTATAATGCTAATCCTGTTTAATATGTATTTCCCTAACATGTGTATCGAATATGGGCCACCACTTGCTGGTATAAGCTTTGGAGGCTGTAGAACTAAATGGCAGAGATTGATGCTATTTCATCTGTATCATCAAGTGATCATGTTATGCTCTTTTGTTTGGGACTTCCTAGGTAGAGACTTTTGGGTTTGAACTGAAACATTCCGTTTGTAGGGACATTCAAGTAGAGGCTTCGAGTTTCGTTACTTGAACTGTTATCGCCTCACTTGGGACATCTCAGGGAAGTTCCAGTTTGCAGTTTTATGGGTGTTTTGTTTTCTCTCTTGTTTACCGTCACGTATTTCAAGACGGTGGCACCGTCTTCATCCCTTGTTTCCGGCCGACTTGAGACTGCCATCCTCTCCACATGCACGTTTGCTTTCGAGTTCCATGTTTAGAAAAGTACCAGTCTTTTCATCGAACCAACGTAGGCAGACTGCGAGGGAAGTCCCGAATTCTCCGGCTGGCTTATGTTCGCTCTCCAGGGTGCAGGCAGCTCGTTTGTCCTGCCCGGTTTCGCCATCAGCATGTGGGGTTTTGATTTTGATAATTAGAATGGGGCGATTCACGCTCGCAAACGTTCCCGGCGGAGCTATCCGGATGGGCTTTCAGGACCATTGGGCCTGTCTTTTATCTGTTGAATTTTGGCCTTCTGTTTTCCTTTTCGTTGTCACTTGGCAGTGGTCCATGGACATAAACAAAACATCGTCTAGGCAACTATTGACATATTATCTGTTTATCATTTCAGTTGCATCCCTTTGCTAAAGGGATGGCTTCTTCGCCGCATTGCACAACTACATATCGTCATTCTGATGACCCACCCACGCAACTAAAACAGGAACGGGTTATATATTCTGTCAGCAAGATGACTCCATGGGACTTTTTGAAGCTTTGGATGCTTTGCCTTTCAGATTTCTAAATCCTTCTTTCTGTACAAGATGGTGGGCAATGGACTGCTTTTCTGGGTCCACCACCACTTGTGGATTGGTCTCTTGGAAATTAGGAAAGGGGCTTTGCTTGATTGGGCTATGGGGTCTGCACAGCTGCACATGTTTATTGACTCGGGTTTTAATTCGAGCTTTTATTGATCACCCAACCGCGGAAATGAATTGCCGACTCAAGGTTGCCTTTCACCAGATCGATGGCAAGGTTGTAGCTGGAGATGACGATAGAGATGTCCAATTTATTGCAGAAATACCATGCCAGTCTGGCAGCACGTCTTGCAAGTCTCTCTGGTGCTAACTGCCGGTGCTGGTGCTGGCGTCTCTTT
The DNA here is from genome assembly GCA_014182365.1 of Eucalyptus tenuipes. Taxonomy (NCBI): domain Eukaryota; kingdom Viridiplantae; phylum Streptophyta; class Magnoliopsida; order Myrtales; family Myrtaceae; genus Eucalyptus; species Eucalyptus tenuipes. Next base: position 2,558,914 of record CM024542.1, read on the forward strand.
CGTCAGCCACGACTCCAGCCGAGCAAAGTCATGAGCGACCTACGAATTATCGCACACCGGAATGCTAAGTTAGCATACTCAAATCACCTTGATGGGAAGTTTGACTGGTCGAAAATTAGATTTCACCTAATTCGTCGAGATGAAATAACAATTATACTTCCATTCCAAACGATGACTACGAAAAAAGATGGTCGGGGACCTCGACAACAAGATTAGAATAAGGGAGCCTTCTTGCATCCCAAAAGGAATGATGAACCTTCATTTCCAATACAAGCATCCAAAGCGCACTTAGGCTACAAACCAAATCTGCAAGACAAAGCAAAACGAGGCCGAGAATTTATGGAGCGTCAGCCTTACCTCAGAAGCGATTCTGGGATGTTCTTGATAGTGCTCTGCTAGCCCCACCGCAAAGGAATGCTAGCCTTTCGACATAATCTCCAACAAGGTAAACAAGAATGCCAAGTTTTCCCCTATGTCTTAATGGAAGCTTCTGAAATCGGTACTTGCGATTGATATTGATGGAATTTCCTGTGTCTTGATTAAGCCCAGATCTAAAGGAAGGGTTTTTCGAGGATCTTGTCTCTGGTCTTTTCTTGGGGCTTTCAAATAAATGGTTATGGATAGGGTGGTCCCGCTCTTTTCTTATGCTTCACTTGATCATCTTGTTGCAGAGCCTATAAAATGAGGAGGGTTTGTGCCTGCTTCCTCACAAGTCCTGCCAAAACCCCTCCCAAGCACGGGACCCAGCGGGTACTTCCTCTCCCTATTATTCTCTTGAAGATCTGGTATCGTTAGTGGTGTCGGCTCTGAGCCCATTTCAGTTTTTAATTTTCCTTTATTAAAGGACATTGTCGTTCTTTGTTCTTTATTTCTGATTCCTGTGAGTTTGTACGGTATCCAAACAGACTGCTGGTAACCAAAAGAGTGAAAGCGCTAGCAACAACTCAGAGGTAAGTACCTCCTTCCTCCTTTTGTTCAGCCTCAGCATTTTAGCTTGTGATCTCATAATGGAAATTACTGTTTCTGTTTAGCCTGTTTGTGGGTTTGTGGTGGTGGTTGTCCTTGATCTCGCTTCACGGGTATATATGCATTTCAAATGGCTTTCATGTAGATTTGGTTGGATGTCCAGATCTATTCATAAACAAACAATGTGCTCTCATAGATCACTTCATGAGCATGTCAATCGTCAAACTCAAACTTATTGCCAGTCTATAGTATGCTGAGAAGCTGCATAGAGTTGTTGCATTATTGGCCTGGACCCTGATATTGAATATCAATGTTAGTAGGACGACAGAATGATCCCTGCTATCTCATGTTTTTTTCAAATTTTGCGCAATGGGTTTTATGTTCAAGGAATGTGGACAATGAGGTTCAGGTGGCATATACACCAAGCATGGCCTACATTATGGCTGGAATAGCAGAATTGCTTACTTGATCAGTCATTTATTGAAGTGTTCCCTTTTCCTCCTATTGGGGAAAACCAGCATGGCATGTTGATATTTTGAAACTGCAGCTAAAGCTTTAGAATTATGGAATTCTGAAATCAGTTACTCTTGGTAAAATCTGAACCAGGTCATGGCCAACTCTAGCGGTAGTCAGGGGACAAATATTATACAGAATCATAATTTCTCTGGAGGATTGCATTCTTGGCATCCCAATTGCTGTGAAAGCTGGGTGGTCTCTGCAGAATCGGGTGATTGCTATGCTATGGTTACAAATAGAAAAGAATGCTGGCAAGGATTGGAACAAGACATCACAAGCAGGGTTACTCCAGGTTCCACTTATTCTGTTTCTGCCTGCGTTGGAGTGTCAGGGTCTCTTCAGGGCTCTGCTGATGTCTTGGCAACTCTGAAGCTAGAACACCAAGATTCTGCAACTACATATAAGCGCATTGGAATGTAAGGTTTCTTACATTATAAGTACCTATATCTTCTCAAATCACCAAAGCTGTGAACAATTTAACCGAACTGATCTACTGCAGAACTTCTGTATCAAAAGAGAGATGGGACAAGGTGGAGGGCTCATTTTCGTTGTCTAGTATGCCGAACCGAGTTGTCTTTTACCTTGAAGGGCCTTCTTCTGGAATCGACTTGCTTATAAAATCAGTGGTGATAACTTGTCAAAGTGCAAATGGAAAAGAGGTAATTAGGCATTCTAAGGAGAAATTATAAAAAAATGTGACTTAAGTTATTAACAGTTGTTGAATAATTTCCTTTTATGTGCTGCGAAAGAGAGTGGACAGGGAACACATAGCTGCTGGTGATGAAAATATCATCCTCAATCCCATATTTGATGATGGATTGAACAATTGGGCTGGGAGAGGTTGCAAGATTGTCTTACACGACTCTATGGCTGATGGGAAGATAGTTCCACAGTCTGGGAAGTACTTTGCATCTGCAACAGAGCGTACCCAGACTTGGAACGGGATTCAGCAAGAAGTTACTGGAAGGCTACAAAGAAAACTTGCTTATGAGGTTACTGCATTGGTTCGTATATTTGGTAACAATGTCAGCAGCACTGACGTCCGGATCACGCTGTGGACCCAAACGCCAGATCTTCGTGAGCAGTACATAGGCGTAGCCAAGTAAGTTTGAATTCCCCTCACCTAAATAAGCTTCATATGGTTATAGCAAGTGATACCAATGACAGAAATATGGAATGGTAGGCCAAGCTTCTCTCATCCTTGAGTATCCAAAAGGACAGACATGGTCAATTATTTCTTGTGATCACCTTCCATTTATGGTTCATGAGAAAGAAATTATATTTTCTCTCCTCTGGCTGCTAGTATCCTGTGTTTAATGATTTTAATCTATGCCCCTTAATTGCTTCAACTTTTTTATCTCTCTCAAGCGTGCAAGCAACAGACAAGGACTGGACACCAATGCAGGGGAAGTTTCTCTTGAATGGTTCCCCGTCAAAAGTTATCATCTACATTGAAGGTCCACCTGCCGGTACTGATATTCTTGTGAACAGCTTAACAGTAAAGCATGCGGCAAAAGCTGCTCCTTCTCCTCCACCAGTTATTCAGGTTTGTAGCTACTGAATATTCCGATTGATATATCTTCTTTATTTCATTAATGTTTGAAGATTCTCTTAGACATTCTGAAAATTGCTTCTCTACAAACAAAACCTGTATATTTAAGCACCCATCCGCCACTCTTCATTTTGCAGAATCCAGCTTTTGGAATAAATATAATAGAGAACAGTGACCTGGATAATGGGACTAATGGATGGTTCCCCCTTGGTAACTGCACTTTGAGTGTTCGAGCTGGTTCACCGCACATTCTTCCCTCCTCGGCAAGAGATTCGCTTGGGCCTCATGAGCCTTTGAGTGGCAGTTACATCCTTGTGACAAATCGCACACAGACTTGGATGGGCCCTGCTCAGATGATCACTGATAAGCTCAAACTCTTTTTGACATATCAAGTTTCTGCTTGGGTACGGATAGGTTCTGGTGCGAGTGGTCCTCAAAATATTAACGTTGCACTTGGTGTGGACAACCAATGGGTCAACGGTGGGCAAGTCGAGGCTAATGATGACAGATGGCATGAACTTAGTGGTTCATTCAGAATCGAAAAGCAACCGTCAAAGGTCATGGTCTACATCCAGGGTCCTGCTTCAGGTGTTGACTTGATGGTTGCAGGGGTTCAAATATTCCCTGTTGATCGACAAGCAAGGTTTAACCATCTGAAACATCTGACTGATAAGGTAACTTCCAGGACTAACTTTAGTGCAAGATTTGTGGTATAATGATCAATCAATGGGTGTCCTGGCTTTACTGGATTGATGACAATTTCCAATCATAGTTTTCTCTTTTGACAAAGTGACAGTGTACTTTTGCAATGCGCTTGCAGTGTCTGAGTTGTGTCAATAACTTGCTGATGGGAGTTATAAACTTTCATTCTTGCTTTTCGCCCTAGAAAGATGATGGCTCTTACAGTTTCACTGCTTAGAATATCTTGGAACTTGTTATTCCTAATCTTGCCATTGATTGCCTATATATAAGTTAAACATTGCACTTGCAATTCAGGGAATAAATATTGTTCAAAATTGAATACTCGCTCCTTGATAAGTATAGCAGAGTAAGCTCATATTTTATGTGAATTGGGTTGCTTGGATATCTGACCGAGTTTACTACTCCCTTAAACATGTTTACTTGTATATCAGGCAAAGTCATTTGCCTTGGTTTCTAATTTTCATGTTTTCCTTTCACTGCTGCAGCTCCGTAAGCGTGATGTTGTCCTGAAGTTTTCTGGTGCGGATTCAAGCAGCTTGGTTGGTGCCACCGTGATTGTCAAACAGACACAAAATAGTTTTCCGTTTGGCTCGTGCATAAGCAGAACAAACATAGATAACGAAGATTTTGTCGATTTCTTCGTAAAGAACTTCAATTGGGCTGTTTTTGGGAATGAATTGAAGTGGTACTGGACGGAGCCACAACAGGGAAATTTTAACTACCGGGATGCTGATGAGATGCTTGACTTGTGTAAGAGCCATGGCATAGAAACCAGAGGCCACTGTATCTTTTGGGAAGTGGAGAGCACGGTTCAATCATGGGTCCGATCCCTCAACAACAATGACTTGATGAGCGCTGTTCAAAACCGTTTAAACGGGCTTCTTTCTCGCTACAAGGGCAAGTTCAGTCACTATGATGTGAACAACGAGATGCTACACGGATCATTCTATCAAGGTAGATTAGGAAAAGATATCCGAGCAAATATGTTTAAGACTGCAAACCAATTAGATCCATCTGCCACACTATTTGTGAATGATTATCATGTGGAAGATGGGTGCGATACCAAGTCATGCCCTGAGGGCTACGTAGAACACATTCTTGGTCTCCAGGAACAAGGCGCACCAGTCGGCGGAATCGGGATTCAAGGGCATATAGATAGTCCAGTGGGACCAATCATTAATTCAGCTTTGGATAAGCTGGGCATTCTCGGCCTTCCCAATCTGGTTCACTGAGCTTGATGTGTCCTCTGTTAACGAGTACGTAAGAGCTGATGATCTGGAGGTCATGCTCCGAGAAGCATTTGCACATGCTGCAGTAGATGGGATAATGCTGTGGGGATTCTGGGAGCTGTTCATGAGCCGAGACAACGCGCACCTGGTCAATGCGGAGGGGGATGTCAATGAAGCCGGCAAGAGATACCTCGCTCTCAGGAAAGAGTGGTCGTCTCATGCTCACGGACATGTCGACCAACAAGGCGAGTACACGTTCAGAGGATTCCACGGGACGTACGACGTCCTGATCGTCACCTCTTCTAAACGGACTACAAAGAGCATTGTCGTTGATAAGGGCGAGTCCCCACTCGTCGTGCCTATAAGTCTTTGAGTCACACGTCGTGAGTGTTGCCACTGAATATGGTTACTTGTAAATTCTCGATCGTATTGCGTGATGGAATAAGGGGGGGCACATGACTGTACATAGCATGGTGTGCAAAGTGGATTGATTGATGTCTATATTGTAATTTTAAAGCCAAAAAAATAAGATATGATTGCTGCTTGCTAAGAGTCTGATTGAACCTTTTGGATGAGTTGGATTAATATGGGGATGATTCCTAGAAGTCATATCGAAGGGACATTAAAATTCTTTAAAACCGTTGAAGGGTTGTATGAAGAGAAAAAAGACACGAGGTCATGCCCCGTTTGGCCGTGTGTCATTTGTGGTTAGTCTATTCAGTACTACTTACTGCTTTATATAGGAAGCTTGTGAGATAAGAACGGACTTTAGTTCATTTTGGATTTTAATATCATATCACACATTAAGATAAAGTTTAAAAATCGTTTTTCATTATCCCGAATAATTAATATAATAAAGGAGTGTCATCAAAACAAGGTTTAATTTTTGATAAAAGAATCGATCTATTTACCCAGTTTAACTTAATTTTGTTTGTAAATGTTTTACTGTAATTAAGTCAAACTATAGATTAATCATAATATCTCATTATTGCCATGGAAGGTAAATAGTCATTACCATAGACATACTTTGATGCTATCATTAAGTGATTCGAAAAGGTTAAAATATATTTCTTTGATAGATAAAATTAAAATTCCCTGGGAGATATTGACACTTCCAATCTATCAGGACTGCATGATATGAGAGAAGATGTGCTTCATAATATAAAATTTCAACAAAAATAAAACGGTTTTATTGAAATAAAAATTTTGCTAGTACGGGCATTATATACTCTCTTTTTTTCGCGGCATCTCATGGACAGTTTCTAGTGGACTTAAAGACACTGTGGACTTGGATCTGTTTCCTGTGATCATCTTTTTGTGATAAAATCTTTTATAACTAAAAGAAAACACTTTGCTTTTTCATCTCTTTTCGAAATTATCTCTATCTAATGCAATAACAACATAAAGAATAGTCTTGAAGTAGGTTTTAATCTCCTAAGAAGCCATGAGAAACACCCGAGCTTGACATGGGCCATTACTACCGAACAAAACCTTGTGGGTTCCTCTTGTGTTGTCGTCCTTGAGTTGAGCCCATTCCACCCTTGCTGGGCCAAGTAGGAGGGGGCTTCCAAATGAAGATCACCTGACAAGTCATATGAGAAATTCTTACATGGGCCGTATCATACGACCACGCCCATTAGATCATGTGGGATCCGTGCCAAACTTAACGTTGGAGATGGATGTCCGTGGTGAGTTGGGATTGGACAAGCATTTTGCTTCATCAATCTACTTTTCTTAGGCTTCATTTACAGTGGATCAGGAAACGGGAGTGAATTTGGATAATTCATTTCTATAGCAAAGGCACCAATAGACGAAGGTCAAATCTAGATTACTCTCTCTCTTTCTTTTTTCTTTCTTTTTCTCTTTTTTCTTCTTTTCCTAGGGAATGATTTGGAGGTTAACGGCAGAGACGCAATTAATTATTTTAGGTGCGCAGTAACCCGTGCAAGCGTGAGATTAAGTTGGCGCTAACAGCTCAATTCAAAGATCGATGGGCCCCTAGCAGATTTGTTTAAGATTCTACGATTAAATCGGACAATAACTTCGACATCGATTAAAAAGAAAGGGACAACCCGACTCGTCCTCGTAATCACGACACATATGGTAAAATAATTAGAACACAAAAGACATCCACATACCACCATCAGATCAGATATCAATATCACAATCAACTTAAGCATTGACTTCTGGCACCCAACTAAAGATGGCAATTCTTTCAACAATCGATGGGGATCGGTTCCTCTCTCTCCCTCTCTCTCTCTCTCTCTCTCTCACCGTTGCATCCTTAATTCAACCTTCTTAAGCGGTGAACAATAATGCACACAGAAAAAAGATCTCAATCCTCGAGATTTTGCACATTTGCAAACAAGAGGGGAGGGGATGGCCCCCACTTGAGTTGGAGATTAGTAGTCTTATTAAACGTTACTATATATATATATTTTAGTTCCCCATACGGAGCATATTGATGAGGCGCAATCATTAATGACCTCGAAAGAAAGAAAGAAATTATAAAATAATGTAATAGAATATGATATAAATAAAAAAAATAATGGGGGAAAGAAAAGAAAGGGAAAGAAAGGGGGTGGGGGAAAAAACAACACCCTTCCTCCAATCCCTTTACCAAGTGTGCCCCGCTATCACATCATTTGATAGACTCCCACCACCATCTGAGCGTCTAATTACTATGATGATGAGACCCTTTGTAGACCCGAATCCATCAAAAACAGTCCCATCCTTGTCTCATTTTTACACGGCTCTGCCGGCCCCGCCCCCCACATGGCTGTATAGTGACCTTTGCCGGACACAACATCCACCCCTCTATTCGTTGAATTTCATGTGCCTTATACGATCTACCATCGATCTTTATTTCCTCTCTTTTCCTTTTTCTTTTGGGGAGGGAGGGAGGGGACTTTGGCATAGTCATCTGCTCAATCGATTAATTTAATCCCGACGCGTAAATCACATGGGGGAGCTTCGTGTTCATTCGGCCAAGAGTGTCCTCTTCCCCTTTTTCTTTTTACTTGTACGTTTGAATTCCCTTAGTTTTGGTCAGCTAGCTGAAAGTACTCTTTGGCTGATTAGAGAGGTGCCCCTTTACTTTACTTAACCTAGTAATTTCCTTGATCGACATGAAATGTTGTTTTGCGCGTACGAGGAATAGGAATAGCTAAGGCGGTGAGATTGACATAGCCCCTCCTTGCCAGCCCCAGCACCGATGAAAATATGAGCAAAAAGAAGTTACCTGTGCAATATAGGAGAATATATATGTTATCATGGATACGGTTTCACCTTCATGCTTATTGAAGTTTAATCTGTTGATTCGTGTATGAGGTATTCATATCGCTTGCATGGGTTTATAATCAAGAATTGCTGTTGGCCGAAAGAAAAAGCGAGCAAGAATCGCTCCTCGCAGTAGCTTATTAAGGTGAGGCACAAGGACAGCGAAACCAACACCTACGTTAGGTAAAGCGCACATTGCTGTCAAGTTTGAGAGGGTTTGAGAGCTGGGACTGAGAGCAAAGAGTTGCCTGTATGGACTGAGCAAACGACACGATGGCTAGGGTTTTAGGAGGGGGAAGGGGACTGGATTTAGACCCATGACACTGGGGAATTTGGGAGCGAAAAGTTTGACCTGAAACAGAAGTGTAGACTACCAGTAAAAGGACAAACGAAAGAAGAGGACTGTAGCTGATCTCATCACCTCATTTCATGTAAACTAATCTATCTTCGCCGTTTGATCATTGGTAAACTTACTTAACAGTAGTCTCTCCATTTCCCATGGATTACAGAGGAGAATGACCTCTCTCATTACTGCACATTTCTGCTATAATGACCTCTTTCAATGCATAAATGAGAATGAACAAACAACACAGAAATTGCATCGGGGGTAGAGATAGAGAGAGAGAGGAAGAGGCGGGGGGATGTGCTGGGTGTCGAGGGAATGGGGGTCAATCAAATTGGAGTGAACATGTTTGACAAGATGGAGGGTTGGGGGGTGACGGTGATGGGGACCCCCTCTGAGCGTATCAAAAAGCAAAGATAGAGCGCAGAGAGAGAGAGACAGAGAGAGAGAGAGAGAGAGAGAGGGAGTGAATGTGTGGGGGATGTGTCCCTCTGGTGGTGCATTGGGAAACAGCTCGCGCGCTGTTTTCGCGAGTCCCTCGTCCGAAAACCACATCCCTGAGATGGCCCATCCTTTTTCTCTGCATCGGAGACCCACAAACTCTCTCTCTCTCTCTCTCTCTCTCTCTCTCTGTAATTGTGCTTATGTGTCTGTGAGATGAATTATAAACAAATAAAATAATGAATTTAGGACACACTACACGAGTTGTGATCAGGTTCAACTGGAGACTGACTGACTCTGTGCACGAGCACCATCCCACGCTAGTCTTGTTATCTGAATGACTTGTTACTTCAGGTTCAGTCGCAGTTGCAGTTGCGCTGCAGTGCCACTCTCTCTCTCTTTCTCTCTCTCTCTCTGTAAATCACTTCTACTGTTACTTAGTACGTCAAGCTGTCTTTCACCCACTGCCTCTCTTTCTCTCTGACCATGGAAATTGTTTGACTGGTTGTGGGGCCTCCACCCTCCTCTAATCTGGATTGCTGAACTGCTAATGTATGATGATTTTTTATTTCCCGGTGGAATCGGTTGGAGTATAGTGCGCACGTACACGTGTATATACCATGGGGACAGGGAAAACCAAGAGAAAGAGGATTAGGTAAATAAAAAATTAAAAATTAACGCCCTTGTCTCAGGAGAGAGATATATCTATTACAGAACATCAAAGAAGGGTTTCCTCAACTTTGCACAGAAGAAAAAAAAGAGAAGGGAAAAGAGTGCATTTGAGCTTTGTTTCATCGACCCCACTTTCCCAACTTTTTATAAAATTTTGCTGATTGTCATTGCATGAATCATAATTGATTTCCCATGGTTTATTGTTTTAAAATGTGCCGAATACATAGAGTACCCGCAACTTGGACATGGATAATTGTCCGAATAATTGCTACATATGATAATCCATAATGTTATTTTCTATTAGTTATTTCTTTTCCTATCTTAGATGCTTTTTTTTTTTTTTTGGTTTATTTGATTACAAGATATTATAGGAAATAATACGTAGTGTATTATGCAAGCTCGAAGCACATGACCATGATAATTAACATACAAAAACAATACACTCACTTTTCAACAATTTGTATATGCAAAGGATACATAGTACATCGTGAGTACCAAATGAATATGAGTCAATTGCTTAAGATTACTTGTGTTCATCGAATTCGAATATTTGAACACGAAATAGACCTCGCGTCTCTTATGACCACTTTAGAATCTATCCTATCTAGCTGATTTTGTAAGCTTCATAATTTCCGCGGGTTCTTCCATCATGCTAAAAGTATATATAGTTACAAAAACACGAAAGAGCGAAACGAACAAAGAATATTTGAACTTCACATTTGGACAAGAATATGTATCTAGTGGCCTTTCCTTTTAGGACAGGCAAGTCCTTACCCCCTAGTCCTTCGTAAGGAACACTAATGTCGATAGAATATAATCCATGTTAGAGGAATGCATTGTGGCACAAATTTTGCTACATGAATTACATTTCTTCATTACTTTCCCCTCAGGGTTGCTGTTCACTTTTCAAGATCCACTTTTCCAACAATGTGAGCGTCTAGGACTCTGCTGGAGTTCTCACGTGTCAGGCATGCATGGGAACGTGCTTAAGCGGGTCAAATTAAATTTGAACAGCCGAATGGATTAGTTAGTAAAATATCAGGGTCTCAGCCCAATTACCACTCCAAAAAGAAGAGCTTTGATCAAGATTCTCTTGGTCGTGGCCGTGGACATCGCTATAATTGCCTGCATTATGCTGATGGACGTTACAGAGCTCTTGGAAGAAACAAAAAGATTCCGTCTCTTTTAATCTTTCTTTACTATTGTTGTTGTGCTTTTTTACTTGCATTAGCTTTTAAGCTTTCGTTCTAAAGAAATCGTAATTTTTTGCATGGCCAATCCCGCGGAGACTTTAGGATTTGCCATGCAAATATAATATTGAAACGGTACACCACTTTATTGAATGCTTTTAAGTATACAGTTGAGCAAGTCCGTGAAAGCAATGAATTAAGTGATTTTTTAGTATAATATATCAATTATTGCAAGCACACGCTTTGCACGTGCAAAGAAAAGTAGTAGGCTGGGGTTTACATCAACATAAGAAAAGGATAATCATCTATTAAAGTAAATGATGAATACTAATCCTGCCCATTTTCACACTTCAAGAGGAAATAAGACTATTTCCGACCATTTCCGACCATTTCTTTTCTTATGTAGGAAAAATCATGGAAAGTCTCAAAAAAGGGTAGTCCCAAAAAAAAAAAAACGCGAGATATGGGGAGTTTCGGTTGTTCTATTCTTGTTTACTTGAGTAATTCTTTAATATATTCAAAATTGCACAATGGAATGTCAAGCCTAAGTCCTTTTTTTGATTGGTTCACTTTGATGATCGGGAGAGAGTCCACCACGATCTTTGCAGAAATTGATGTCCAAATAATTCTCATAATTCTTTGAACTCACGGAAAATTCATGCACGCAACTAAGGATGCAAAAGAACCGGGACTCGCCCGAAACCGGACCGGAACCGCCCAAAACCGGTGGTTCTTCAGGGAACTGGTCCGGTTCCCGGTTCCATGGGTGGATCCGCCCACCCGGACCGGACCGATTATATTAAAATAAATATGAATTTTTAATATTAAAAATTACGTCCCGAGCAACTTATGTCTAAAACAACAGGATGGTCAAATGCGAACATGAAAGACAATTCTAGCAAAAGATAACAACACATAATTGTACGCTTCTACACCATCTAGTGAACTTTCCAAAGCACATTCCATGTAATCACATGTGACTCAACCATGTATAGGATGGCCAGGACTAGAACACTCGAGATTCATTCCGGATGTATTTATCGGTGCCTAAAAGAACGGGATAATGAATCCTGCGCACTCCTCAACTATATCACACTAGCCTAAGACCAGATTATGATCTTGATTCTATCACCCCAGACACTGAACCAAAAAGAAATTCATTCAATCGCCTTAGGAGGCCGTAACGGGAAGAAACCCGAATTGTGACCACAAAAGACGAACGGAATAGTACCCGAAGCTGGAGAGAGAATGAAGCCAAAAACAATGTGGGGAAATGGACCCAAAAAACGAATCGCAAGAGCAAGAGCAAGAGACGGCATACCCATTAGAGCAGTGCAAAAACGGAGGCGACCCAGAAGGGAGGGAGGAGTCGAGGGGCAGGGGAACACCGGTGAGCTTCGCCGTCACGATGACGGAGAGAGGAGGGGAACTGGTGGGTACCGGTCCGGTTCCCAGTTTCATGGTTCGGCCCTCCGATGTTGATATTATTATTATTGTGAGATCGATTCCATGGATCCATCCGCCGATCTGGTTCCCGGGTGAATTCATGCAACTAACAGGTGAAATTCTGATTCCAATTTTTCGGAATCGGTCCTTAGCAGACGATTCCCGATTCTAGGTCGGGAATCGCCCGCCCGGATCATGCACACCCCTACACGCAACGAATCTTGCAATACAATCAGGAATTCAATGTGTGGCAGACGGAGAACCTAAAGTCGAGCTACGCGGGAAGTTTTCTTTTGTAGGGCACGACAGGATTGCATTTTCGCAATAATTGCTGATTTGTAGTACACCCGTCGTGATTTCAAGAGCGCCAACGCCGGCTTGTAGTGGAAATGCGTAGGATATTTTGGACGGTAATTGTTTTTTGGCCAACATGATTGGATGGTAATCTAGAGCCGTCTTACTTTTCAAATGAAGATAAACGGGGTTGGACCGACGTGTCGGAAGTTGCTTGGATTAAGAACTATTCGAAGCAGCCTTGCGGACGATTGCACAGTAGCCGATGAGGTGACGTGCAACTTTATTGTGTTGAACTTTGGGCTTTCCTGCTAGGTTTAATATGTTCATCTTCCTAAGTTCCCCCCTCTGTCAAATCATCTCCTGGAGCCTTCAATTGAATCAAAGCTACACCGTAGGCTCCTAATCTTCGGTCAATACTTAGTGCTTAACACTGTTTAGGAGGCTTAAATAATCCACATTTCCCTTTCTAAAAGGAATCCTTTGTTGACTCAATGACTAGCCTCATTACTCTCTCTCTCTCTCTCTCTCTCTCTCTCTCTCATATCAAAACCCTTCCGGTTTCTTCCCAAATCCCCCACAAGCAGACAGATAAGAGGAATAAATCTTTACGTTACCTAATAAAGCATTTTGGACACTTGCGTTACCTCTTTCTTAATATGCTAAGCAGCTGGAGGGAGGATTAAGCTAATGATCTTATTGGTCTTGGAACCAGCCTTTTGTGGAATACATCATCCCAAGCAGTTCCGAAATGTTGGTGATTTGCGATTCTTACACCAATTATTATTTCCTAGGATTCCTGTAATTAGCTTTTTGATTCGTTGCCTAAACGATAATTAAAGATAAAATCTTTGATACCTTCTGTTTTGACCATTTCCCAGGAGCCAAAGTTGCACTATTTGAGTTTCTTATGTTATATTCATTGGGAGGCCCCCCTAACAATTGTAGAAAGCGATGACTAATTAGTACTCTAATGCTACATTATTACATATTTAGAAACACAAAGGTTGACGTGCGTTGGTATCTAACAATAACCTACTTTTTAAAATACCTTTTGATATTATGCTGATGCATTTCATTTATTAATCAAGTTTATGAACTAATAATGTTTATATATGTAGTACTACTCTATATAATGTGCTCATTTAGTTTCAATCAAGAATTTGCCACCATTTCAAAACTCCTAGTTTGATGCATTGTAGTTAACCCATTGTAGTTAACCCTGCATGACACGGACAAATACATGCATTTATAGGCATTAGCATGTGTGAGCATGAGTTCCAACCATGGAGTTAATAGCAAACAGGAATTTACTCAACAAATCAAATGAAACTCAAGTGTGATTCTAGGGAACAGATCTAGGAAACTAAATATATGTTCCATTTAAGTACGCAACCTGGGTGAGTAGAGACGCCCATGAACACAAGCAAGAACATAAGCTTTGGAAAGAACAAAACAAAAACACAAAAACATATGTTACAGTTGGAGGACCGTTATGTTCGTAGAGGACATTTCATATGACTTGAAATCACGAGCCTTCTTTCCTCCCTCCATTTGTTGGTGACATGACAGGAACAGCTCATTCATAGAATGATGATGTGATTGGCAAAAGACAATTGCCAAATCACTATGTTCTGACGTGCGAACCCCACAAACAAAAATTAGGTTAAATTAAAGAGAAAGTAATATAGTCTAATCACGAGGAAAAAAACAGCTGTTTCCTTCACACCATGTATTATCGGTAGTTGTGACAGCCACGGGCATCAAAGGAAGTTGATGAATCACCTCATTGAACTGCCGTGGCAATATTGTTATTCGTAATTATATCTACTTACAGGATAATGAATAAAGTATAACAAAATCTACCTTTCTTGAATAGGGTCCATATAGACTAAGTCATTATGAGGTCAAACTGCCCAATTAAAAAAACTGGTGGTGCAGATCCACTTCAAGTTATGCTCGATAAACTTGTTTATTAAAGGTTATCAACATGTTGATAGGAAAATGACGCAAACAGAATTATAAAAGAAAAAAAAATCAATACTATATCATGTTTGAATCATGTGTTCTTGTCTTGTTAGAGATTATTATTATAATTTAAAGAATCGGATTTCGACTGCTGAACCATGACCACCAAACTTATGTAAGCCAATGAAACGGATGCTTTGAATATTGATGGCTTAGTGACTAGCCATGGAGTGGTGTTATGGTCCTGCTCAAGGATACATTTTAGAGTTTTGGTTCCTTTTTCTTGATTTTTTTTTTCATTAAGTTGGAGTCGTTCAAAGAGCAATAAACATCAGCAACAGACTTGTGAAAGTAAACACTGCATCCAGTGGCGGGTGAAATCAAGACTTAGGATTGGTGGAAGCTCTTTGTTTCCTCCAAGCAACTACTAGTTGATAAATGAGAAAATGACACAAACGGTTCACGAACTTTGATCATATGTATAGTATGGCCCTAGAATTTTTAATTTATTCAGTGTGGTAACTTTAACC
Organism: Eucalyptus tenuipes; assembly: GCA_014182365.1. Taxonomy (NCBI): domain Eukaryota; kingdom Viridiplantae; phylum Streptophyta; class Magnoliopsida; order Myrtales; family Myrtaceae; genus Eucalyptus; species Eucalyptus tenuipes. The sequence continues at coordinate 2,574,042 of CM024542.1, forward strand.
TAATATGTAATATCGTCCTTAGATTTTAAATTTGTTCAATGCGATTCATGAACTTTAGATACATGCTTAATTTAGTTATTAGATTATATGAAAATGTTCAATATTATAATTGAATTTAAATTAATTGAAGGATAATATTGAATAATTTCATATAATTTAAGAACTACATTGAAAATGTACAAAAAAATTATGGATCATATTAAACAAATTAAAAATTTATAGATCCCATTATACATTAAGCTAAAGTTTAGGGGCCACATTGTTCATTCAGCTAAAGTTCAAGGACTATTTGTGTCATTATTTCTTGATAAGTTGCTGCCGTAATGTTGCAAATTATTTCTCTTGTTTCTTTATATTCAATAATCATGTATTTTATAACAAATACATTCACATCAGCAAGTTAAAGGTATCTATAAACATCACATTAAAAAAAGAAATAAATTGAATAAAATAAAATTGAAAGTTTTGATTGCACAAAATATTAGAGAATTAAAATTCGATTCATCCCTATACAATTTAATTTAATAGCGCTTACATCATTTATGAGTACATGTCACAGGCAAAATTATTTTCACATATTATGAGAATAGATAACTTTCCACAAATAAATATTGGGGTAATGAGTTTTTATAATGGACTTTTATTACAAATGGAGAAGCATAAATTTTTGCTTTGTTTAGAGTCCTCTTTTTTTGGTGAGTTACGTTTGTAGGGTTTTTTATTTTATTTTATTATATTGATATAATGATGCAAGTAGTATTACTCAGACCGAGTATGTAAGCTTGAGGGCATCCCCAACGTTATAGATAGAATGTGATAATATGAAGATAGGAAGTCTCCGTATAATAGCTAACAAAATATTTTCCTAGGAAGGTCTAAAAATTTCGTAGAGTGAGGCTTTGCCTCTTACAATTTTATTTAACTTTGCCAAAAAAATGAGGATCTTAGTTGACTCATTTTGAAAATGTGTGTTGTTTTGCTCCATCCAAATGCAAAGTACAATCACTAAGAAAGATACTTTGGGGAGCCTTACTGCCAATTCATAGCCCTTAGTTGCTCTAATCATTCATTGAAGTCCATCATTCCATCCTTATAAAGAATGCTAGATATTATGTCGTGCAAGGATACTACACCATATACTACAAGTGCAATTGCATTTGAAGAACAAATGGGTTTCTATATTGATCATGTAGAAATTACACTGAACATCCATCGAAGGTATCCATTAGGATATGACCTCCATTGTCATTAGCCTATCTCTGTAGACAAGCCAATCAATAAAATTATGCTTGCTAATATCACTACTCCAAATTAGGTCATACGACTCCGAAGTTATTCTTACCTGTCTATGTTCCTTATATATCTCTTTGCAATAATTCCTTGAGCTAGAGATGATCAAAGTTAGAGTGGTTCTCAACTTAAGAAGACATCGCCAACTCTAAGCCATATTGTTCTTGATGTCAAGCTACATAATTGGAGTAGATATGCATTTTGTGCTGTGAACCCTCAAGATCCGTATCATGAATTGAAGTATCAATTGCATAAGTGATACAAAAATATTTGGATTCAATAAAGCACTTCAAGTTAGTCTTTATTGTGGCATATAAAATTTAAGTAGCAAATATCATAAAATAAAAAATTCCGATTAAGATCCTCAATTAAAAGAAAATACTGTAATTTTTTAAAAATCTTATTACTTCCAAACATATGCAGCATAATAATTATCATGTTTAAACTTAAAGACAAAGTTAAGGAGTCATCACATGTTCAACTTGAATTGTAGTTCACAAAATATAATTCACGCATTGTGACTACCAGAGTGCAATATATAAGTGGGTATTGATAGGTAAAATTATAATAAATATGAATTAATGTGATCGATAGGTACAAATCAAATTGGTAGATTTACTAGCGTATTAATATTTTTTTTTATGATATAGTATGTCATAAATAATACGATCTATATAGAGCTAGAATCAAATAGTAAAATACCATTCACGACATCTATAATTTCGAGTTCCCTTGGCAAGATACTAAATAGATTGTGGGTGAGTGCTCTTCAACACATTTGTCGAGCTATCAAACAAAGAAACGTTAAGATTTTTGGTGCACTATCTTTCCTCTCAATATATATAATCATTACGGTATTTTATAAAAAAAAACTATTTGATGTACTGAAAAAATCAATAAGAAAATACTAAATCATTAACTACACCAACTTTTTTTCAATCAATAATTTCAAATTCGATGTTGGATGGGCGTCCGAGGCACTCGTGAATGTGCCTGAAATGTTGACGTGTAAGAGAGGGAGAGAGGGAGAGAGGGAGAGAGGGAGTACATGGGGAAGAGGGGAAGACGAGGAAACCTTGAATGACAAGTGAGAGGGAGGGAAGAGAACGGATGGAGCTATGATGGGCGTAACGTAGAGACGCCGTGTGTCCGGAACGGACACGTCCAATCCCACATGAAACCCCAAAGACTCGAAAGACGAAGCGAGGTACAAAAGAAAAAAAGAGAGGAGAAAGACAATGGAAAAAAGGACTGCGCTCCACTCATCAATCATCCATGCATTAACACACACGCTCTCCCTCTCTCTTGCAGTCGTACAATGGCGGATGGCTCCCACCTGCTTTTGAGCGCGGGAGTCTCGGGGGATGATGGGTGGGGGTTGCTGTTCAGAGTGTAGGGCGAGCGGTGAGATGAGGTCCTCTCGCCGCCAGCTACCCCCCCCTCTCTCTCTCTCTCATTACTGTACATATTATATATATATATATATATATATGTTCAATAAACCTAAGTCTTACGGCACGATTATATTAAGTTTTCATTAGAGCAAAACACTATAAAATTCCTAACTATATAAAAAGCCGCTAAATGATTTCCCACTTGATTACGCATTCTTTCCGAATGTGTACTTCCCTCTAGCGCCTGTCGACCGCCTTCATGATTGGTGGACGACAAATTATAGCTATTGTCAATGTATAAAGTTAATTAGATACAAATGTAGATGATGATCACGGTTAGAATCCATGGTGCAGAAAACGTGCCCATCTGGCTATGATGTCGACGCGAACGACACATGCGTTATTCCTCCTGCAAGCCAAAGCTAGAAACGGGTCTGGGTCATGAGGGAACCGTAGACAGGTTTCAGAATTGGCCCTTTTCCTTTTCTTCTTGTCTTTTCACTGTTCAACGTTGAATCTTCGTACCGAACTCGAAAACACGACCCGACCGTCCACAATTCAGCCACGGCACCACCAAGCATATGACGTCGTCTTCATGTTTCAGTCCCTTTGAGTAGACGGAAACTAGCGGCCATTGGTTCAGTGGTTCCTATGTTGAAACAAGGGTGCGTATGTGATGTTTTCTTTTTCTTCCTTTTGCCTTTATTGGCTCGAAGCTATCCCTATTTGAGAAGCATGAATAGCGACAGCGTGCTTTTCTGAAATTCGAGGGAAGCAGCATGCGAGGAATCCGAACTTGGGATAAAACTTAAAAACTTCATTAACGATAGGCATGATAAAAGGAAGAGAAAAGTTAAAAGCTACGTAGATTGGCATGATCACAGTTATCATTATATGAATGTCACTTTAAGATTTACACATTCGATAGTAAAATGCATATTAACATCATCAAAATTTTAACAGTTATATTGTGGATCTACTAAGCATGTAATATTTGAATTACTTGCTAAGTCAATTATAATATAGCTATGAATCTAAAATATTATAGATTACTACAAAACTATGCATAGGGCGATCTTCATTGTAGACATTGCTAAATTAACTACTTCCAATGTTGGCAAACAAGTTTGATGTCGTTGGCATATCCTGTTTTCATTATTATCGCTACTCAAAGAATAGTTGGACTTGCATCATACCACACAATATGACCCTAGACTAAAGAACCGTAGCCCGTCTCCTACTCTTCTCTTGCCCTATGTTAACATGGCCCCTGCCCTACGATCGCCACCATTGCTCCCTGTCACCACCTCCTCCGGTGAAGCCGTAGCGGACCTTTATGTGCAATGGCTACAATTGCTGCCGTCAGTCTGTGTCTTCCGCCTTAATTCTCTCGTGTCTCTATCCAAAATTGCCATCGCATATATGCAAAGCTAGATTCTAGCTACAGCGAGGGTGCGGTAGTCGAGGAAGGCAGTGACAAAGCCGGTGGGGAGAGAGAGAGAGAGAGAGATCTAGATCGAAAGTAGGTGAGTGGACGATGGATTCCGGTGGTGTGCTAGGCTAGTGACGGTGGCGGGATTCAGGCGGGGCGCGGAGGGTGTGCTCTATGCAGGGGCGTAGGGGAGGGAGGGAGCGGGCGGAGGAGAGCCAAAATTTTCGGGAGATGTAAACAAATAGGCAAAAGTATTAACCCCCGCCCGAGACGTATACTTCTTGAGGCAGGTTTGGCCACGCCGATTCGAGTCAATCACTACAAAATATTTCACCATCTTGTCATGCCACGGATTAACGTTTTACGATTAAAAAACCGATGCTCTCGTTGATTGTCCCAGCTTGGTTTGTCATTCTTTATTGTTAATTGTCGATTGTATCAGCTAAGCTAGTGTGCTGAGGTGGAATACTCGCGATCTTAAATAAATCTTCAGGAGAGATAAGACTGACCATCAATCTATTGAACATTCTTAAACTAAGGTTGTGTGAGTACGGAGAAATTGACAGTATATTTATCATTCACATGAACTGGCAACTCAAGCGTCGGATTTGAAGAGATGACGCAACGTCCATGTGCGAATATGCTTATTTGTTTTCCTAATCAGCGTACAGTGTACATGACTTTGAATATGTCTAGCAATGGTACCGAAGAAAGTTGTTGTAGAAGAAATTTTCATTGCACAAATTATCCAGTATTGAATATTAATTAGGTCAACATTCAAAAAAAGGCACCTGGGTTAATTGTATTTTGTTTGTATTGTTGTTGTGACTCGTGAGTATTGTGTGGGGAAAGTAGAGATTTTGAATGACACGCGTTACCCCATAATGAAATATTACTCCATTATCAATATTCGTAATCTATTCTATAGTTTAATGCTTACTTTATAAACTTTAGCATTTACTTTAAGCAAAAAGTACTATTGACGCGTCATCATATGATTCCATAACTCATTCTGTGCTGATATTAGGAAATAAAATAAATTTTGCATTTCTATGAGAAGAATTATCTGATATTCATAATATAAGATAAAATGATGTGTGGCCGCCCAATATTAACCCCAGTAGTGCCCTTTCAAATTATCTAATTACATATAAAATCAATATCCAAAGTTAGTGCCCACCCCGAAATGACTAGAATAGTCATATTATCAATATAAAGAATTAAAGAAAAAAGATTACATGTTATTAATGAAAATCTTGTATTCCCAAAAAATAAAATAATAATGAAAATCTGCCATCTCCTAAAAGCAGTTTTCTAGAATAAATCTTCCACTTTCGTGTATGTTGACAAATAGCAGCTTCACCTCTGAAATCCTCGTACCTTTGTCATGCCAAAAAACATCCATATCCATTAAAATCAACAAGGGAGGCGCATGGCATGTGCACCAGAACCGTTACTGTTAAAAGATAAGGTTTCTTTTTTCTCTATCTTTTTCCTTCTTCCTTGCATTTTTTTTTTCTTAAATTTCCCTTTTTCATGTAATTCTCTTAAAAAGATGGTATAAGTATACTGAAAATTCCAAAACTTAGCATGAAAATGTAATTGACTCATAAAATTTTTAAAAACTATAATCAAGTCCTAAAATTTATCAAATAAGTATAATTGAGTCATTTCGTTAATTTCGTCCAACTTAGCTAAAGGAAAATACCAATGTAGCTTCTTTTTAGTATTTTCTCTCTCTTATATGGTGATGACATGACTAAAACATAAAACATAAGGATAAGATGACATTGTTATGGTCCAAATCTGATTTTTAATACAAATTTTATATAAATTAAATTATAAATAAGCTAAATTATATAATATATAAAAAAAGGAGATGTGAGAAAAGGGCAATGAGGGTGGGGCATGGCCAACTAGCGGCGTTGATCCCTTGTTTGTCTTGGCAACCCTCATTGCAGCCCTCCCCCAAATCGTGCGAGGGTTGCCAGCCATTGGCCAAGGTTTGGCGATCCTTACCGGCCCTTTCCAACGATGGTGGGGCCACTTGGTTTCTCACATCTCCTTCATAATTTAGCTTATTTTTAATTTAATTTAAATAAACTTTATATTATAAATAAGCTTTGGACCAATATGACATTGTTTTAGCTTCATCATCACCACATAGGAAATAAGGAATAACAAAAAAAATCCATTTCGATATTTTCCGTTAGTCAAGTTGAACGAAATTAATGAACTGATTTGATTATACCAATTTGATAAGTTCTAAGATTTAATTGCATTTTTTGCAAGTTTTATTATTCAATTATACCTTTATGACAAGTTTTAAAATTTTCAATACACTTATCCTAAAAAACATGCATTAAATGATTTGTTCATTTCCTGTGAGATGAAACGCGGTGTGGTGAGATACAACATGATACCATATCATGACTATATCTCAATATATAATAAGCAAATTTGAATGCCATGATAATTGTTTTATATGAATAATTATGATTTTCATGGAGTATGTCTATTAGTTATGAATGGCAATTTTTGACACCCAACAGCTCCATGATTCTAAGGGAAAAATTTGCTACTTTAAGTTCAATTAAAACCATGTCCACTCAGTCAACACGGTTTTGATCGACACGGTTTTGATCGATTTACATCCATATTTAATCTACAACAGTGCATCCATATTAAATCTTCAATGAGATGTCAAACAATTACATGGAGAAGCATATAAGGAAAACTCTTGAAATACGGTGCGACTTGTGTTTGTAAAGTGTAATCACAATGAGTTGCATTTTGTCGTTTTAAAATGTAAACACACGACGAACAAGTGCAATATGGAAGTGAACATTGCTCGAAAATTGTTAGAACCGAATTTAAGAGTTCTCTAGCTTCTCATTCTTGATTCATTTGAGAATGGATTATGAACAATAATGGAAACTATGTTCTCCCTGTCTATGTTTCTACGTGCCATCCTTCTCTCAATTCTCAAGTGAATTTATTCGAATATGACCATTTTTGCGTTCCTCCATTTCCAAATCCATCAAAAAGCGCCTCACGAATCGGGACATGTAAATCAACACACGGTGTGCTCCATGACTATTGCATTTATTTTATTTTCCAAATCTTGTCCTGATTCGATATAAATTCTAATTTTCACACCATTCTTAGTCATTGACATTGCCCGTCGAAGAATATTAGCAAGAAAGGAAAAAAAACAAAAAGAAAGAAGAAGAAGGATGGCCAGAAAATCCAGAGTCCCCTCATCTCTGGTTCTTGGTCATCCGATCTCTCAAGCCTTTACCTTTTACAATAATCAAACATTTCTTTTTATTTGTTTAATTTTTCGTCTTTCGTCCTCAACGGAGCACGTCTTGTCAAAGCCACTAAAAGAAAGAAAAAGAAAAACCGAGCCGATGCCCGTTCCGGTCGATTCAACCCTCTCTCTCTCTCTCTCTCTCTCTACCTTTCACATTTACCTCTCAGCCCCACCTTGATCGCCTCGTCTCTCTCTCTCTCTCTTCCTCCCTCCTCTGCAATTTGCACGGAGCCCTCCCGCTCTCGCTTCTTTAACATGCCCACCACCTCCTGGTGCAACTTCACCTCGAGGCCTCGGTGACCTACTGTGCGGGCGTGCTTCTCTTCTCGTAATAATTCTAATCCTAACATGGTGTGGTATGCGAGACAAAACCAGACCAGACCCTCCATGGCTCGTCTAGTCCCTTTCCTATCCGTTTCGTGACCCACCTGGACATCTCCAATTACTCTCTCTCACTTTCTCTCTCTCTAGGGTTTTCGAAGACAACTCCTCCCCCTCGAAGCTCGCTAGGGTTTTGGATCGTCGTCTCATCTCGGGTCGTGTTGGGAATGGAGGAATATGGCCAGATGAACGAGAACAGTAGCACTGGGTCGAGAGGGAACAACAACAGCTTCTTGTACGCATCGCCGGTTCTTGGGCCGAGCTCCTCCGGCAATAGCAATTACGGGAGGGGAAATAGCAGCGGAGGCCACTTCTATTCCCAGTCCGGCGATCACTGCTTCCAATCCGAAGCGCCGCCGCACCCGGTGGTGAAGACTGAAGCAACCACCTCTCACCACGGCCATGCTCAGAAGTTTCATCACTATTCTCTGGTGAGAGACCATCATGATCCATCAGCTTCTCATCATCACCACCACCAACACCACCAGCATCAGCAGCTACAAACAGTGAGCGAGAGCTCGCGAGAGGTCGATGCCATGAAGGCCAAGATCATCGCTCACCCTCAGTATTCCAACCTCTTGGAAGCTTACATGGACTGCCAAAAGGTTAATTTCACTTTCATCTAATTTAATCAAGCTCTTCTTTCTTTTATTGCCCATATTTTCCGGTCAGTTGTTATACCACTTCATATGATATGTAACACAGCATATCGGGTAATTGCGTGAAAACATTACCGCCTAATGTCTTCCTTTTCCAAATTCATTTCCGATGACCAGAATGTCCATCCTTGGCTTGATTTTCTGTTTATTTTGCATTGCTAGGTCGGAGCGCCGCCTGAAGTGGTGGCGAAGCTGTCGGTGGCGCGACAGGAGTTCGAGTCGCGGCAGCGGTCGTCGGTGGCTTCGGCGGACGGGTCGAAGGACCCGGAGCTGGATCAATTCATGGTCACTCTTGTTATAATCTTTTTCTCTCGTTTTCCAATTATAGCATGTTGTCATAGTAATTTCCGGCGATGATGAAAGAGGAAGCCATAAAAATTAAGAATAATAGTGACATGAAACTTTGATCAGGAAGCGTATTACGACATGCTGGTGAAGTACCGTGACGAGCTGACGCGGCCGTTGCAGGAGGCCATGGACTTCATGCGCAGGATCGAAACTCAGCTCAATTTGCTCAGCAACAATGGCCCAGTTCGCGTCTTCAACTCTGGTAAACTCTCTCTCTCTCTCTCTCTCTCTCTGGGTCTTCCTCTTCTCCTCCACCATCCATTTCCTCTTCTTGCTTTGTTTCTCCATAATTAAAAGGCTAAAGTCGAGGTCATTTCTATCACTTCTCCTCCACCATCCATTTCCTTTTCTTGCTTCATTTCTCCATAATTGAAAGGCTAAAATCTAGGTCATTTCTCGCTAGGTGTTTGGTACGCAGGGAGGAGGGGGGAGAGAGAGAGAGAGAGAGAAAGCGCAAGGCGCTACCTAGCTTTGTGGACTCTTGTGGAAAAATCCTACGAGCCCCTATCACGAGTCTATAATAATCAAGATTTAATTTTCATTAATTTCTCACGAGAAAAGCTACAAAGCTTAATTAATCCGAGGTTGGCGCGTTGGTGTGCGAGTTTAATTTTGGTTTAATTCGGTGTCGAGATCTTAAATTTTCCTCGCAAAGGTTCAGGTATTACTTCCTCGAGATGGATATGTTGTTGTCATCATTGTTTGTCGTCGCCATTTCCCGGAGCCGTGGCTTCGCTCTCTGCGACTGAGAACAAAAGGAAAAAAACATTGTTCTTTGTGTTCCAGTGAAACTTGGGAAATTTAAGAAAACTTTGGATGCTGTTCCTCTCAGTGCTGCACCAGCATCTGTACGGCATTGTTGTCAGACATCTTTAAAATATGTGTTTGTGTGTGTATAAATCGTAGAGTAATACATTATTATTCTGTCTCCTTTATTTGTTTATTTCTCTGGCCAATTTATCTACGCATTTAAGACAAGATTTCTGTATTTATCACACAGCAATATTTGTCGAACCGTGATTGCCAGTTTGTTGCTCCACATGACACAAATTGTTTTCAAGGGGCTCAGAGGCTAATGTTCAAGGGAATGACACGTGCATGCTCATTTCTCGATATATGAAAATAATGTAAATTGGTGCTTCGACTCTGTCCAGTTTTGTTATCATCTCACCTCATAAGAAAACTGGGTAAACAAGAGAAGGTCATTTTCCGCTCCCTTATTGTCTTCGGCAATCTACTATGACAAAAATGTGTCTGTTAGTTTATGGTAATAGCCATTTGAGTTTACCTGGCATTTGGGAGGGCTAGTAATGGGACCGTTGCCTAAGTGTATCTGCTTTTACTAGACAAGATTATTTTGAATTGTTTACGGTAATTTCTTTCTCAGTCTAGGAATCATTAAATGTGTAGTAGTGAGTACCAAAATAAGTGGGGCCATTGCGTCTTATCTAGTGTGCCAAGTAACTCTTGAGATACAAATTGGGTATAAAACATTGGCAAGTGAAGGTTCATTTGGTAAAGTGAAGACAATATATGATATATGATCAGTCACATAAGCTTTGTGTACCTATCTTCATAGAAACTGTGCATTTTCAGCATTGCTGAGGTTGTCCTGCATCGATTGGTAGGGGATGGTGGTCAATTTTCAAGTGTGAGATAATGCCTCATCATTTGAGTTAGCTTTTGAGGTGAGAGAGACCCAAAATTACCCAACTAGCATTACTCATCGTGTGCAAATGTAAGGTATAGGTAGATTGGTGACGGTCCCATATACTTTGATAGCGGAATCATAGATTACCACGACGAAGAAAGAGGGAAAGATGGTTGACTTCTTTATCCTTGAAGATGGTCACAAAGTTACTATATGTTGTCAAATCAGACTGTCGAGCCACATGCTCTTCTGCATCTGTATTCTCTCAGCCAATAAGTGGGAGCTGCTTTTAAAAATATATATTTGGTCCTCTCTTTTAGTTGCATTCTTGAACCGCAAATGCTAATTATTGGGCATGTTTAGCTAGTATCAAATAATTCGATGAGCTGTTATTGTCATTTTGTGAGCTAAACAGTCTACATTGTACTTATGTTTATGTGCATTGCTGGAGATGGATAATGTTTGCGGATAGATTGCCATTGGTATAGTTCGTGAAGAGCTGTTGCCCTCATCGACTAAGATATGCGCTGACATAGTTATCAAAATACTTCTTGTACTAGTCTTCTGATCTCTCCAGTCCGATTGTAATAATCTTCATCATCATTGTGGATAATTAGATTCACTCATAGAGAAAAGAAAGAAACCTCATACTACAAAGGATGCTACGTTTTTCTTTCTTGCTCACATTTCCTCCTTTCTTGTGGTTGAAAGTACCGTTAGAACACAATCTGAGATGTTTAGAATTGACTTGGGTGATTCATAATATTTCCTAAGAAAGATATCCATGATTCTGAAAGGAACATGATCTTTCCCCTCACTTATTTCTTTCCATAGGAAAAATTGCTAATAATAGCAAGGGTAGTTTTTGTGATTACTTCTTTCATGGTGATTCGAAATCTTGTGTTGCTTTTAAGGTACCTTGATTTGCATTCTTTCCTTTCCTCTCACTATTGTTGTGCCTCTGAAATAGCTGCATAGCTTCCTTCATTTAGAAAGAGGTGAAATACTTTGGTCATGAGGACACATTCATCACGCTAGATATACATTTTGTGGCCATTGCCACTATTAAAGCAAATTCACTTGGCTATGAGGATTTTATCTGTGTTATATTCACCTTTGATGAATGATTGTATTGAGTTAACGCAGGATGTATCTTCTGCCTTTATTAAAGTCCCTATAGTTTTGATTTTTCTGAACTTGATAATTTTTTTGTCGATCTTCAGCAAACTTCTTTTTACTACTCATCTTTCTTTATATTTACAATCCGTATTAAGTGAAGCAATTGCCTTTTTGTACCATGAAAATGTTACTATAAAGACCCTTGTCACCTCGGTGAGAATGGTTCGAGAGAGAGAAAATATGAATCTAAATCTTGGCCACAGCAAAGTGGTTCATGAAGGTGCATCTAACTCTTGGTTTATGGCAGACCTTTCAAAATGGGTCATAAATTTCTTAACCCATATGGGTTATAAAAAGGTTATAAATAGATTAGTTATATTGAGTAAATGAGTCATAAATGGGTTTTAAAACACATTATGAGTGTTAAATGAGTCACAAATGGATTATAAATGGGTTTACAACTTGCTTAGACTAACCCATTTTAATGACTCTCTTCAGTCTCTCACCTTCACTGAATATTTCGCTCACTCATTTTGCACTCTTACCTGAGTTTGTCTAAGGATTTTCGTAGATTAGGTTCAATATGAAAGTGTTTAAATGATATGGGTCGGGTCATGTACGGGTCATTGGATTTGTATTGTGTGGAAATGGGTCAAAAGTGGTTAAATGGGTCTATATGGATTGGACTATTTATTACCCAACCCAAACCCGACCAACTATTTAACAGATCTAGTTTACAACAATAATTGTTCAGCTAGGTGTGAGTCTTTTTTGGGAAAAAACTGGCACCTATTAATAGTTCAAGAATCAAATAGCAGCTACTGGGTGTTTAGCTGATGGTTAAGTTGATGATAACAAAAAAATGGCACGTTGGGTAAGACATTTTTCAAGCTTGTGTTTTGAGTTCAAATGCGTTTACTCACTATGCATATTCATCTTCTAATCTTTTTATAGAAATGAAACATCTCTTAGCGCTATTTCTTTGCATTCAATAAGTAGCTAATATTCTTTGTTGTTCAAATTGATCATGTCCAAAATCCTGCGTTTATAAATTGCCCATGTGCACCATCATATGGACTTACCATTAAGCTAGAGGATCACATTGTCCTCATTTAGGCTCCAGGAAATTGTTAATTATGTCGGAGTAGCTTTTGATGTACTTTTCTCATTTGGAAAAAAATCCCAGTTGCTTTTGTTTGACTGTAATGGGTTCAACATATAAAAATTAATGACAGATGAGAAGTGTGAAGGCGTTGGTTCATCGGAAGAGGATCAGGATAACAGTGGCGGTGAAACAGAATTACCTGAGATTGATCCGCGTGCTGAGGATAGAGAACTGAAGAACCATCTGTTAAGGAAGTATAGCGGGTATTTAAGTAGCTTGAAACAAGAACTCTCCAAGAAGAAGAAGAAAGGAAAACTACCTAAGGAAGCCCGGCAGAAGCTGCTTAGCTGGTGGGAGTTACACTACAAATGGCCATATCCATCGGTACATGCTCTTACTTGCTCGACATATTTCAAAATCTCTTGGCGATTTGTGCCATATAAATTTGTTGGTTTTCAAACTTTTTCATGCATTCACTGATCATGGTAAAGCTCCTATTCATAACCATACAGGAGACAGAAAAGGTGGCATTGGCTGAATCCACTGGTTTAGACCAGAAACAGATAAACAATTGGTTCATAAATCAAAGGAAACGCCATTGGAAACCTTCCGAAGATATGCAGTTCATGGTGATGGACGGTCTTCATCCGCAAGGTGCCGCTTTATACATGGATGGTCACTACATTGGTGATGGTCCCTACCGTTTGGGCCCGTAGGCTGTCAATCCATGCACCATAATCGGATATATAGGTTTGATGTTCTTGCAGGGTCCTCTGGTGGTTGCTTCGCCTTTACATTATGTGTCTTAGTGTATGAATTGTTAGTTGTGCCACCTGATCAAATCATGTTATAGAGTGTTGGGTAAAGTCTATGGCAACCCAATGCAAGAAATATTTTTGATGACTAAGGTCATTCTTAGGTCATATCTATGTATCCTCTCTATATGTCTTGGTTTTCCTTTGGCACTCAAGTAGTTGTGGTCCTGGTGTTTATATTGATTCAGTATGCAGTATGCTTTTACATAAATGTGCTTTGTTATATTCGATGAGTACATTTGAAGGTTCATCAATATCATTCAGTAATATAGGAAAGCCAATTCTGGGGACCTTGTTCTGTTGTTCTATGCCATAAAAATTCTTAAAAATGTGGTGTTCAAGTAATTGTCGAGAGGTTGTAGGCGAAAGAGGAAAATGGCGAGAAGCAAATGAAGTTTGAAATGCAAGTTCCAAAAGTAAGTCTCTTTTTCGAATTCTAAACTACGAATCTTTTTCTTTACTTCATTCTCTGTGCGGGAGCCAAATCATTGTCAAAAGGAAACTACTGGACATTATTTTCAAGTGTTTAAAAACACATATGTGGCTTATCTTTTTTTCTTAATTCAAAATTCACACCATGCAATCTGATAAATCATTCAGCCAGGACGAGGGTTGTCCATTTTAACATGGCTTCCTAGAAGAAATATGTGAGTTCGCGTTGTCGTTCGGTCCCCCTTGGTGATTTGGTCTCCTGGGAATGGAGGGTGCCCTATGAAGAAGGGAAGAGGTAACCTGGATTGTCTGCTTTTGGATCGTGTTCCTTGAAAATCTTTTTACGGATATTTATTGCTTTATGTTGTCATATGTATTTCACGAGAAATGTTTCAGTTTCAGGGCACTATTCTCCAACCTCACAATAATGCTTGCATTACGTTTTCTCGCATTGCAAAATTCCCTTTCCAGCTTTAATTTCCCTTTTTGCATTTTGCGACTCTCTAACAGTTGGAATAGTTGAGAAAAAAAAAAAAAAAAACAGGTGGAATAGACATTTCATGGCATTCCCGTTCCAACCTTTACTGACTCTCTAAAAGCAGGGACGGAGTGTACCCTACAAAAAAGGGAAGAGTCCCCAGGCAGACCCTCTCGATTGTGGAGTTTGAAAAAAGAAAAAATTATTTTCTGAGGGATAAAAACACCGTATTATAACTTTTGTACGATAATACCTTAAATGTCATAATTCTTTTGTTTGTTTTTATCATTTGAGTGCCAATTTCATCAATTCACCCTACATGGTTTCTTCGATTAATTTTTTATTCCGACCTGGCTATTTTTTTAAAAGAAACTCAAGTCAACAAGTTTGACCCGAGAAGAAGAGAGATTGAGGAAGCATGGCTCAACGATCTGAGGAGAAGAGAGAGAAATGGAGGATTTAACGTTGTTTGGCTCGTTGTACCCAACTTGCGATCTATACCGCGTTGGCTTTGCTTGTTTGGCTTAAAGAGGAGAAGCGAGCACGTGGTCTTGCGCCCGATCGGGAGAAGTGGAGAGACGTGCACCGATCTTGAGCCGCTTCAATAGAAGTATTCTTCACAGATAGATCGTGAGCCGCTTCTCTTTCACAGGTTTTTTTTTTCACTTCGCCCCAAATGGAGGAATCGGGGTTATGGTTTTAAAACACTTCTAATTTGGCCCTAAACTGAAAATTTGGGGTAAATACATGGGTCAAGACGTCGTTTTCCCATATTTTGCTAACTTGATTTAGCCAGGCGAGCCATGTTGGACGGTTTATAAGTTACTATTCCGTTGCATTTTTCGGTTATACAATTGGCCAATAACACTAAAGTGAGCGATTTTTGAAAAAAAAAATAGCATTTGAGTGATTGAAAAAAAAAAAGAATTACGGTACTCAAGTTAGCGTTATATAAAAGTTACGGTACTTATATTATTTTTATCCCTTTTTGTGGACACTGATAGTAAAAGTGGAAAGTTTCAATTTTCATGATAATGATTACCCATTTCACAAGAACACTTAAATTATTTGGTGTGTAAAATGGAAGGGAAATTTAAATTCTAGCTCTCATTCCCATTCTTGCATTTGGTGACTCCCTAAAAAACTGGAATGGGCATTCGATAATATTCCGCACAAAGTTAACTAGCAATATAAGTAACAGAAACGGACGATTTTACACACATAAAAATTGCAAATTAGATTTATAGAAGTTCGACTTGGGTACAACGACTCCTCTCTTTCAGCCGTAGTAACCCGAACAAGTAAAATTTCACTAACTCTGAAATTATGAATATCACCTTGTTACAAGTGGAGAACCGGTTGCACACAGATTTCGACTTTTTTCTATGGCTCCCCCGTTATAAATTAACTATTAGATGCCCCAACAGTCGTTCTCATATCTTGTATGCACAGCCTCTCTCCAAATTATAAATTACACTTCTAAGTGCTTACTAATAGTCCTCTGCACAATTTGTCGAATACCTAGTACAACCAATTTTCTTATGTATTCACAATTTGTCAATTTTGCTGTCTTTTTACAAACAACAGTCAAACGAGCATTACAAGTTTACAAAAATGACGAGCTCAAAAGCCTCTTTGTCATTGCCTTTATGGACTCTATGATTTCTGACCGAGTTTTCTCCAATTTATAGAGCTCCATATTTGAACATTGCACTTGAATCATGTAGCTTTTATATTTATATATTTCTTTTAAAAATCTTGAGACTTGAATGGCATACACAATTGCTATGTAGGGGGTTTAATAATTTAGAAAACCCAACGATCATCAAATCTATATGCAAAAAATATCTGACCTGCATGGCTGAGTATTTTGCAGAATAAAGACTTCAGTTCTACTCCCTATCTTTTGTAGTTTTCAGCCCTAATGAAATTTCACTCATATAGGGTTAGATCTTAACTCCCTCTCTTTTAGGGATATTTTCCAACTCTCAATGGCTAGAATGGAGCGCACTTATGAAGAAGGGAAGAGAGTAAGCTAGGTTGACAACTCTGGATTGCGTAGCTTGATAATTATTTTTTAACAGGTTTTGTGAAAGAATGCAAACGTGTAGTTACAGTGAATATATGTGCCCAAGGATTCGCCCAAATGGTGATGAACGAAGTGTCCAGAACTCGACATAAGAGCTCGATAAATGTCTCGGGAAAGCCCCAAGCAAGAGCAGGAACAAACAGACGCACCACTCGACTTTCCAAGAGTTTTATCTTTGTTTTTCCATGTGCTTTTCAATGCCTGCACTTAACATTTCTATGTAATTCCGTTTCGTTGTATTTCTAATTCCAAGCATTTCAATTTCAAGTAATTTTCGTTCCAATGCAACTTAGTTTTCGTTGCACTTAAATTCTCATAACTCGCACTCGACCTAACCTGATTCGTGCACTTTGAGCCCGAGTAAGGAACCGCGGAGCAATCTAGGTCGTTTTCCAAACGTCTGGAGTTCGGACTGCCTGGGGGCAGGCCCATTTTCTTCAAATCTCTTTTGGCATGCGGGTAGATCTATTTTCACAAACATAAGGAGAGTTTCAATTTCTAGGACACTAGTTACCCACTTTATAAGAACACTTTATGGTTGGTATGCAAGAGTTGAATGGAAATTTCCATTCTCATTCTTGCTTGAGGTTTTAAGTTGACCTACAAATTTTAAAAAAATGAGATATTTTTTTTTACTTTAAAAAAATTGACATACTTGATTAAACAAAAAAGAAGAAGTTAGGTACTTGATTGTAAAAATGGATAAAGGTTTAGGTTGTTGTGATGTCATTACCATTAATTCTGATGACCATACAAGCTCACATGAAAATATTATTCAATTTGCCAAAGTGCACAATATCTCTAAATAAATATATAAAAGAACCTTACTAGGACGAGGGTAAAGTTATTTCTAACAATAATGGTGCAGTTGGGACCAAAACAAAAATTCAAAGAATGGACAACTGAACGAATTTTAGAAAGAAATCACATTTGCATTTTTGTGTTCTCTTTTTGAAATGTTTATTTTCTGACCTTACTAGAAAATAGAGAAAATATGTCAGCTTTGAACGCATATTGTCCCAGCTCGACTGGCAATATGCTGTGAATTTAGGCTCTCCGCTTTAGGACATTTTCAGCTGGAATTCAATTAGATGTGGTAAACACCTGTACAATGTTATGGTGTTGAAAAATCTGTATTCTATGATTCTCTATGCTTGTTATGAGGAAAGGTTATACAACACTTATAATTATATCATGGCATACAATGTTTGATGTCTTGCATTTTGGACTTCTAGACAATGTTGGCAAAATTTTTTATATGTGCTAACATAATTGACCATCCTAGATTGAATGATGAGCTATCGACACTTGGTGTTTGATTGATCTAATAATTCTAAAATTGAGGACATCCAATCCTTGTAAAGTAAACGTATTATAAGTTGTTGGCTCAAAAATTAATTATATTTTTATTTTATTTTTTGAGAAACCCATTTAGTTTTAAAGTTTTTATACAATGTGCATATATTAAAATTCATTTCCCCTTAAAACCGGATAATCAAGTTACCTCGTTTCAAGGGAAAATTAAATGACGAAGATGACTCCGTTACTCCAATAAAAGTGATGAAGCTATCCCATACACAATTCCCTATGTGAAGTGTTAAGAATGACAAAATTTAAAATAAAACAAGAAAATGAATGACAAATTTTAAAATAGTGGATTTTTTTTTTCCAAAAATAGTGGATGTTCGAATAGACGATTTTTTACATTCACATCTGCATTGGCTACTTGTCTTAGGCCTAAATGTCCTCTCTAGGCTAGTTTAGTTTGGCAATGAGGAAATGGTTTTGGAAAAATACAAATATCTTTGGAATAAAAAGATTTTCCGAAATACTATAGTATTTGGCAAATTGTAACTTTAAAATGCATTGAAAAGTGATTTTGGTGTAAATATTGTTTAGTAAACCCTACATTTACGAAGGGTTTTTATTAATTTTAAAAAAATCAAATTGGATGAAGCTTCGCGTTCGACTAACCGTCGGCCAATCGACAACTTCGCCTAAGATTACGCGAACCCAAGCGATAGTGCATGAGGTTGTGTGACCCAAGCAGGGGTCGCTTGGGTCTCGCGGTAGTCGCTAGGGATGCACCACCCTTAGGTGGCAATGGCTAGCCTCCAATAGCTATTGTGGAAGAGAAAGATGAATAGTCAACCCAAAAGGGGTGAATCGTAAAAGTGAACTTGCATTTTAAAAATCTCAAAGCTCAAAGCAAGTCCTGCTTGCTTTGGCTTTCAGCCTTCTCAATGCTAACATAGTTTTTGAAAATACTTGCCAAATGCCTAATATTTTTTTCAAGAGGTTTTAATAGCTCAAAACCCCTAGGAAAGTTAAACCAAATGGAATTATTTGTACATTGCTATGCTATAGCCTCCATTTAGAACATGTTTTTTTCTATGTTGTAGATGAAGTATTCTGAGTAAGAATGTGGAGTCTAAGACATAGATACTATGGAAATACGAATTTGTCATCGTTAAAATTAAGGATTGAATATTCTAAATTAAGGGGGATAAACTTATATCTTTACGATACTCTCTTAAAAGTAATTTACGCACCTATTTAACCCGACTTTCCCCAAAAAGATTAACGTGAAAAGGGCATATGCTAAACATACCCAGCAAACCCTAATCCCCAAAGTTCCCTTCTCTCTCTCTCTGTGCCTTCGTGCTCCGCCGCAGCGTCGCCTCGAGGTACGAACCCCTCGCCACCATTTGGGAAAGCATGCATGATAAGTTTGGTCTATCCAACCAAGACTTGAAGATCAAACTTCAAACAAGATCACAGGCTATCACAGGCCCCCATGTAGGAATTTGACAGGGGGATGTCGAAAGCTTTTTTGGGTCCGCTGAATTAGCCCCAGCCCAAGAATGCTGGCCCTTGAAGAAGTGCAAAGCTCTTGATTGAAATATCAGCACTACATACTCCTAATCTCATTACAGAATTTGGCAAACAAAATAAATTTCTTGGAGACGTCAGTAGCACTATACCTACTTGCAAAGAGGGCACACATTGAAGGTTGATGCTGGAAGCCAAACGCAAAACGGTGGTGGTTTTAGCTTCAAACGTCTGAGCTCTTGAAGCTCCTTCTGCAGTCTTCAGTTCTCATTAGGATAATTGTCCAAAAGTCTTAAACATATTCTATGGGACTGCCAATTCAGTCTTAAACCTTCTATTCCTCTCAAGACGGCACTAAGCCCATTCTTTATCCATAGGTAGGGCACGAGGGTCTAGCATGTGCATAGCACAAGCAACCAATACACAAACACACTAAAACGGTCACGACTTGATAGAAAACCAATGGAGCCAACACATGCATGCACGGCATGCTCGGTACAGCTCACGGCTCACAAGAAACTCACGGTCATGCACATATACTACAGCTGTTAAAATGGATCACAAATCCATACGTCAACCCAAGTTTATTTACACGGATCATCATAAACGTCATATATGGTTTTTGCGAAGGGAAGCCCAAAATAGATGAGTGTTAGTGGATCAGTTAGTAGCATACTTTCAACCCAAATTAAATATGGAGTTGCTCATTCTTTTTTATTTTTTCCCGGTCAAAAAGCCGCCCATTCTTCCAAGATGACAATTTAAGGAGAAAAAAATTTCTAAATATGGATCTCAGGTCAGATATGGGTTTTGTATGATTTGGGCCGCTAAATTTGCATTATATATACACGAGTCAATTTAAGTTGGACTTTTCTTGATCTGATCCATTCGTTTGACGGGCCTAGCATAAGCCTAGCAAAACACCTACACATCCGTGGGGTTACATTTTATGCACACGCAATCGCTAGACATGCACATTCACTCGGCCACCCACCACTCGTATGCGCTCACGCTGGGCCATCTCACTGGACACTGCACCTACCTCACTCTCACGCGCTCCCACCCTACACTCGCTCATCACTCGCGCACGCATACACGAACACGTTCGCACATCCGTTCGCTGCTCCCGGCACGCACGTAACACCCCACAATGCACATACTCACAGCTCTTGAGGCAGCGGCCGGAGCTTGAATAGGCAGCGGTAGCTCAACGGCAGGGCGAGCTCAGAGGGGCGAGGCGCGGCAATGACGGCGAGCTGGCTGTGGCCACTAGCTAGAGGAACGATGAAGGGCAGCGATGATGGAGTGGTGAGAGGAGGCGGGCAGCGGGGCGAGCCGAGCGCGAGGAGGAGGAGGAAGGCCCGGCGACGGTGGCGTGAGGGAGCTGTGAAGCTGGTGAAAAATGGGACGAAGACGGTGATGGCAGCGAAGGAAAATGATGGTCCCCGCGCCGGCCCCCCCTTTCATCGGACGTGGACGGAAGATATAAGGTGCTGGTGGAGGAGCCCCCTCGTGAGAAAGCGACGATGAACTGATCTGTGTGCAGGCGTATGATCTCCAAAAGCTCCCATTCCCTGCTCACTCATTGCTTCACGCAACCTTTGCTCTTTCTCATCAATTTATCCCCATGAGGTCTTGTCTTTCTTTTCGTCTTAGCCCGTCCATGCCTCTTGCTTTGACCTGTTCCCACACGCATAGATATCTCTCTCGAATGCTTCTTTCTGCCGTTCTGGTGCCCACTCCTCTATGCTTTTCAGCCTGCTGTGCACCCCATGTTTCTTTGCTTCTTTTGTTTCAGCCTCTCTCGCCCCCACCCTGCCCATGTCTTGCACCGTATGCTCTGCCCGGTTTGCTTCATTGACCGTCGTCCATGCCTTCGTTTTTCTTAATCATTTTATTATCATTTTTATTCTATTTTCTGAAAAATAGATTAAAGGGGAATTAATCCCGTTTTAGATGCTGTACCGAATGCAAGAACTCGACATTTAATGAGACGAATTTTTGAACTCTTCTCCAAGAAAAAAACCGACACGCTAATAAGAAAAATACAAAATTATTCTTTCAAATCTTCTCCGAGTTATAGAATCATATCCTCACAGCCTCTTAACAAAGGTAAATAGGAGAAAGAATAAGGAAGGACAACAGTCGCAGCATCGGAAGTGGCTTGTGCTTTGTAGCTGTCCTCTGAAAGCGTATTTTTCCAGGCACCATGCGATCTCATCAACTCTTAATCCAATTAAAGCATCATAATGCCATCATATGCATAATCCATCTTAAACATTGTCCGCCGTACTTCTAATAAATTGAAACAATTATAATATCAAAATGCTCGGACTTAAAGTATGTTTTTTTCACTGAAAACTTCATAATTAAGAAAAATATTTTACATCGCATCATTTTCAAGAAAAATGTTTAATTTTTATTTATTTAGCAATTTATGAAAAGTGATTTCCTTCTTCTTTTTTTTTTTTTTTTTTTTTGGTAAGGAAGTGTTTCCTTCTTATTAGAAAGGAAAATTATTTTCTTCAAATTTAAACTTATTTTTAGTTTTTCATAGATTAATTAGTTTTTTATCATTCAAATAATGAAAGTCGATAAATAAATTTATGGAAATCATTTGACTTCAGACCTGAGTAGGTCCTTAAAAGGTTCAAGGAGGAAACAGGCAGGAGATTTGCCCTAGAGTGGGTGATCACGCGTTGTCCTCCGTATTCCCTTTCTGTCGAGAAGATAAAGAGAGATAGGGATTTTAGGGGCCTCACGGTAAGAAAGTTAGAGTCCACGTTGAGGTGTGCTTGCATGCATCGACTACCGTCGGGTAGGCTAGTATAGTAGTCACCCGCACTTGAGATGAGTGAGAGTGAGTGAATAAATTTCTGGAAATAATTAGTTTTTTATCATTCAAATAAGGAAATATCGATAAATAAATTTCTGGAAATAATTTGACTCGGTGAAAAGATGAGAAACTTGATATTCTGTGAAGGATGCATGCATACTTGTCAAAGTGAATATCCTAGGACCTCCATGACCAAGGTGAACTTGACTTTCTGATCAACGTCGCATCATTCCCCATCAGACATGTGTCACACGACTTTTCTAGGTTCGTGCGCATTGAACAGACGAGAGAGCATAAAGCAGCTGCCATTACGGAGTGGATCGATCCCATCAAGGATCGCTGTTGCTTCCTGAGTGATCATTCAAACATTGTCCTGTTTGTAACCTGATTAGATTTGGAATGGCCGTATTTTCTTTTGCTCCTTATTGGAGGACCTCCGATCAATCATTTCATTACCGACTTACAAATGTGGACATCACATTAAATTTGGTTAATCTTATCACAATTTGCTGCTGACGAATCCGAAGTATAGTCAGAGGAAGTGAAGGAATAGGGAGAATTACCAAAAAAGTCATAAACCTATCGTAATTGTGTTAATTCAGTCATAAACTTTTTTTGGGCCAATTTAGTCTTAAACATTTTACAATTGTGTCAATTCAGTCCATTCGGCCAAAATTGGCCGGCCGGCGCGCCGTGGACCGCCGGACGGGACAATGAGATAGCCGGCGAACGCTAATGTGGCAATTTTATTTATTTTTTTTCAAATTTTTTATTTATTTATTTTTATTCTTTTCCCTTCTTCTTCCTCTTGCCGGCAAGGTCGGCCTCGCCGGCCACCAGCGAGGATTGCCCCCGCAGGCCCTCACCTCGGCCGGTCTTAGGCCAGCCGAGAGGAAGAAGAAGGGAAAAAAAAATAAAAAAAATAAAAACAATTTAAAACAATTTAAAAAATTTAAAAATTGTCACATTAGCGTTCGTCGGCCACCACCCCCGGTGTCCACATCGGTGCCGGCCGGCCAATTTTGGCTGGATAGACTAAATTGGTACAATTGTAAAAGGTTTAGGACTAAATTGGCCAAAAAAAAAGTTTATGACTGAATTGACACAATTGCAATAGGTTTATGACTTTTTTGGTAATTCTCCCAAAGGAATATGTAGCCGATAGTTTATTGTCATAACTTTGCTTCCGTGTGATCATAATCTCTAACTCTAGTTTAAATTGCATTTGGATCATTCGTGTTGAATTGACACTTGAATATCAAAGCTAATTGTTTCGGTTAATTTTTTTTCCTACATATGTCGATTATGATAATTATGTTGTAATGCAATTTGGTCACGTAAAAAATATGAAGTAGGTTATGCGACAATGAATATTACATTAAAGTCTTAATCATTTAGTTCAAATTATTGCAAACAAGTTTTAAACATTATGTATCTAGTGTAGTATTGTCATTTCAGCAATTGCTCAACCAATTCTCCAAAGTTGTAATGTGGAACTCATTGGGAGATCAGTTTGGCGATTTTTAATATTATCTAAGGATATCCTGTGCTAAGTAGGCACCACATCAATAAAAAGCCCCAAAAAAAGGATAAACAAAAAAGCCAAAAAAATTCTAAAAAGACAGCGTTGGAGATAATAGAAAAGAGAAATAGAGCTCGCGATTTGGCAATGGAGGTGGCGGCACCATCACCCTCCTTGTCGACAAAGCCGGTGACCTTGCTCAGCCACAGAGCGAGGACTAGCAGGCCCTCACCAGCAAACGCAAGTAGTGGTGCTGCCCTTGCCGAAACCCACTCGGTCGATTTTCCAGCATCATCTTTAGTTGGAAATTTTAGCTTTTTTACATTTATTTTTGGCGCCAAATCAATGCTTTCTCTCCAAAAATGAGAAAGGACATGTGGCTTAATTGTACTTTTGACAAACAGGAAGAATTTTTGGTGTAATATTCCTGACGGGATTTGAGTTTCGTAAGACTCATTTGCGTTTAGCTTGACTTAGAAATGCTTGCCCATTGGCCTAAGTTCACTTTTAGCATCTAAAAATACGAAATATTCCCCTTTTCGGCCCTATATTTTTGTGCTTTTTCTACTCGATTTGTATAATTATCTATTCAAGCCTTTCTATTTTTACCGAATTTTCTAATCAAATCTCTTTAACACCAAGTCTGACAAAATCTAATTGATGTGACTATTGAACAATATTGTAGTGTGACGTGAATAAAATATTTTATATATAAACATTTACAAGATTATTGATATTGTCAAAATTTTATTCAATCACACTCAAACATTGTCTTCATTGGCAAATTATTTCACCCACATTCACGTGGGCACGCACTTATATGTATGCATGCACGCTGTCCTACTTTGGCTCCTACCAATGTCATGCCAACTAGATTTGACTGGTGTCTGAGAGATTGGATTAGAAAATTTGTCAAAATAGAAAGATTTGATTAGACAAATTAAAAGTATACAAATTTGATTAAAAAAAGCATGAATAGGGACAAAAAAATATAAAATCTTTACCGTAAAAACATAGATGTCATTATGGTATGGAGTGGAGCAAACGAGGATGACCATGAAGTTCGGAAGACTTATAGGATTGGGATTGAATGGAGAAGTTTGGGGATAAGGCTTCCAAATGTGCAACTATCTATCTACCGTGCGTTGTCCACATTATTATTGTGGCACCAAACATTGTCGTTTGGCTCAATGATGCTTACCGTCTCCCATCTGGAAAGATCATGTCGATTATAATATAGATTATCCCTAACTACACGTTAAGCATATCTACCTTCCTTCATCCATCAATAGCAAGTACTCGCGCTAAATATGAAGCACAAGCAAAGTGTGAAAAATGCAGCCACTGGAGAAGATGGTGGTCCTACTTGAATTAAAGTACTCATGGGCCACGGGGTCAACCTGCCCTAGTCTTGTTTGTCTGCTCTCACCCATTTAAAAGTACAGAGTGGCCAAATTTTATCTAAAGTAAGGTTAGTCCACAGGAGAAAAAGGAACGCGATCATATCGAAGTAGAGAAGCTATGTAATTTTGTTCTACCAAACCCATGTCCCCAATTATTGATTTGGATAATCGATCGAATTTTCAAACTGTTACGTAATATGGTTATAGAGGAAAGTTGCGTAAGCAATGAACCGCACAAGTCAACTATAAGCACTCAATCTGTGATAGATTTTACAGGGTCCCAGTGTTGAGGGTGGACAGGAGGAGAGGAATGAATTGAAGCGTGCAAATCAGTCACGGGGTTACATCAACAGAAAATAAATAAATAAAAAATATTCTAATCATTTATATAAATATTTAGATATAAATTATTATCGATAGTAAATACATATTTAATAAATTATTTTAAGTAATAGAAGCGATTATTTTTAGAAAAATATTTTTTAATAATTTATTTTCTGCAAATTAAACGGAGTCTTAACACTCAGCCGCGTGTTTTAAAATGATGTTGCTGTTATTTCAACGACTAATCTCTATAGAGATATAGGGTTTCAGCCAGCCCTCTCTATTTTCTTTTTAACTTATTAAAATCTACCATGTTATGACATTACCGCCTGAATCAACTATCTAAAGGTTACCTTTGTAAAGCACCACTTCTGTTTTGGCACTTTGAATTACGGAGACAGTGGAAATATATCCGTCGCTCGACGTACTTTTAGACATGGCACCGACGCGGCCGAAATATTTCATGAAGGCACAACATTGTATTATCAATTTACAACACTTTTAATATAATAACGACGGAATATCGCCACATAGAAAATCACTTTTGCGACGTTTTTACACGTAGTTATGACCTTACATTCTAAAGTCGTATAGTGAATTTTTGAAAAATATTTGGTTTTTCTTTTATATTTATTTTGCATAAGGTGTTTTACAATTTTTTTTTATTATTAATCACCAAGAACAAGATAATGCCATAGTGGCGCCATGTGAGCACCGTATCATTAAGTGAGAAAAAAAATTATCACATTCAAATGAGTACTATACGAATGTTAATAGCAACATATATTTGAAATAAATTCAAAAATGGGTGCATTTGATAATCTGACAAGATTGAGATAAATTTAATAACCAAGCTTATTAATTGTAGGGAGAACGGCAACAACCCGAACAATATTGGATTAACGTAACGGAATAAAATAATTTCTCATATTCTGTGAACTTAATAGAAACTGATGTAATAGAGCAAAATACATATCAAGTACGCAAACACAAGGCGATTTTTTTACGTGAAAAACCTCCTCTGTGTGAGGAGATCAAAACCACGGGACTGGAGTTCACCCAAAATCTTGATTGTCAATAAATCAGGTGAACAAAGTTATTCTCTAGTAAATACTAGAAGTATATAACAACAAAGATCTCAAGAACATCGTTCTTGGCAGTACGCATAAATTTCATAAGAAATTAAGGATAAATTTGATTAAAAAAACGTAAATTTTGATCAATCCACGAAAAACCTGATGTATGGAGTTTCAAACAAAAATCAAACCATTTAGATTCAAGAAGAGTGCGCCACAAACACGCCGACAAAATTTCAGCTTAATTGGACCACGAATCGAACTCCAATGCCAACTTGATGTAAATTAGATTGATTCCCAAACTTCAGATTTTCTACTTTCTTTTTTTCTCTTATTATTGCGTTTCTAGTGAGAAACTCTATTTCTCCATATGACTTATCATATGAGCTCAAGAACTTTTAGACTTACTATTAATTGGGTTTCCTTCAAATGAGAGTGACCCCAGCTAACAATAATTTGGGCAAACGTCGAAAGACTCTTGTCGAGAGTGCTGTAGATTCGCTAAAGTAGGAGTCGCATTACTCCGTTTGGGAAAAAGGAAAAGAAGAGGAAGAAGATGCAAGTTAGGTTTGGAAAACGAAGTAATTCTGATAATTTTACGAGATACAAGAATATTCTTTCATCCCTCCGATCCATTGTCCCCCCGAACAAAGCAACAATGTTGAAGAACTCGGGATCGTACCTTCGGGAAATGAACATTACGTCACGAAAATGTTTGGACCGTTTTTCGATTTCGTCTTGCAAATCCGTCGTTCTCTCTCATTGCTTTGAACTGATAGAGGAAAATTCCGTGAAGGCCTTTGTTGAGATAACCCTAATGTCTCACCAATTCAAATTGTCGAGGTGTGCGCAAGGGGTTAGACATTGGAGGAGCCAGAGCACCCGATGCTGGCCCATTGCCGTGCGCTGGCAATTCGGCATCGCACAAAATTACAAGCACCAAAATGGAAATAAATCTGCCCGCAGGGAAGCAAGGCTCATCGCCTGATTCGGCATTACGGTATCACGGATCACAAACACCAAAATGGAAATAAAATTTCCGGTGGGTGACAGCTGACAGGAGAGGGTAAGGATCGGTTGGAGCCATCCCCCGTTTGATAAAATGGCCAGTGAAGCATGTTCATTCCATAGTAGGATGATAGCATAAATGGTGCCTGAATTTTGGCCAGAACAACACCTCACACTTCCGTGGAGCTTATGATTAAGTTGAATATATACTAAAAGTCTAGGATCGCATTAAATAAATTGAAAGTTCAAGAACAATCTTGAGATGTCATAAAGAATAGGCATCTCTTGGATCAGATCTTGCGAAATCTCTAAAAGAAAATGATGATTGATTTGCGAGGAAAGTCATATCTCCCTCTCTCTCAATACAAAAGTTTTTGTAAAGTTTTCGGCCCTTTCCATTTGATATACAGGGACAATGGGCTCCATAGATACATTCATTATTTTAACATGCAGGTGACTGCACGTCCTATGCCCCCAATTGGTACAATATCTTTATCTTGCCCTATACCCGACAATAAGCTCTATTTGTTTTATATCCACGTGATCCCAAAATTCGATGAAATATTTTAAGGACTTACTTCTAAAAGAAGATGATGATTAATTTGCAAGTAAAGTCTTCAGTCCCGCTCCTTTTCTCCGAGTCCCAGTACAAAAGTTTCCGTGAAGTCTTTTAATTACTGGAGAAAACGGCTGAGGAGATTGATAACGTGCTCATACATCATAATCAAAAACGTGTATCAAAGTCAATCCTGTGGTTGGAACGTCTTATATCATCTCCACTTCCGCATCAAATCTATCCTGATGCATGGTGAAACAAGAAAAATGTAAATATAAAGTATATTAAAGAGCCAAGCTCATTGTTCACATTATGTAAACTTCGCTAAATTCCTTGTCTCCTAGTAAATTATTTAAGAAGGAAAAAATCTAGATCTAGGGTTTATTGCAGCGACAACCGTGTAGATTACAACAACCGGTGGTCCTCACCATGTAATCCCACCAAGAGAGAGAGGGAAGCATTACCCAACGAGGACAACCGCTGTGTTGTGGTCTCACGAAGACGGGAACCACCAAAGTAGAGAGAGAGAGAGAGAGTTTGAGGTGATCACTCGATGGTATATACTCATATGAGTTGTGTTTGAATCATTCCACATTGGAGGATCAGTGGGTTCTGAAGTAGTTAATATATTTTGTTTGACCCATAATTTATAGATTAAAACTTTTGAGTAAAAATAGGGTTTAATTGGATATGTTAATGGAGTGAAAGTTTTGGCTTTTTGTGTGCGACTAACAAACTGTCAAATGATATCAAAGTCAATAGTTGATTGGTTGCTGATTTCCGATGTGTATCCGTGTTTAGTGAATATCTTAAGGAAGAAATTTCGTGAGACCAAAGATAAATTATTGAGACATGTTGGTGTAGAATGATACTTGAATTAAGGACAAGCAAACCTTAACAGAGCTTACATATGAGAGAAAGATTATTGATATACACGTATAGACAAATGTTAGAATAGGTATACATTGGAGAATTGATGTGGTCCTGAGTTCAAATTTTGTGCTCCCCTCATTATATATTTCCACTCTTTACATGCTTTAGTCATAGATTGAACTCTCTAAGCTAAATGGACATTAAACTTGAAGAGATTCCAAGTTCAAATCTTTTAGGTTTTTTTTTGCGCTCTCCTCCTTATTATATATTTTCACGCGAGAAAGTATCTTACGATAACGTGCCTGATTTTTAAAAGGAAATCTTTTCTTTTTTTAATATACATGAAATGAAATTAATGAATTATGTAGATGGAAGCTCCATAATTGTCCTTCTCCGGCACTGCCTGCGAGATACAATGAACCTACTGAAGAAGCCCCCTAGCATTATTGGGCAACCTAATAAAAGAAGCTCTTTGGATGCTTTTTCCATCCAACGTGGAAACTCTACCAATCCACCCGAATTTGGATATGCGCTACCCCCTTTCCTACTCCTTCCAAAGCTCGAAAGGGATAAGCTTGTAAATTAATATCATCTCGACCATTAAATACACGGAGATCTCACCGTATTGATCCACGGCTGCAGGTAAATTAATATCATCTTGATCATTAATTATATGCATATTTAGATACGCATGCCTACCCTCTTTTGCTCCTTCCAAAACTTAGACCAGTAACCATGTAATTGTCTAACTACTATGTAGATCAATTGTATCACTTGCATAATCTACAGTTGCGACAAGGAATTTGGTCAGCGATGGTATATGGACCCTATGAGTTTTTCTTTCCAAAACCGGCGTTAACGATTCCAAATAGGGTTTTAAATTTTTCTTTTCTTGATAAATAAATAAAAAATAAAGATGTGATTTTTTTTAGACCAAAACCCTACCAAAACATAGGCACGCGTGATTTTCAAATCGACGATTTTTTATTGAAAAATGCTTAGTTGACCATCCTCCATCAAGTAACAGAGTGACGGTCAGCAAAGGACTGCTCATTTTGTGATGAGACCGGTCGACTTCTTCAATCCGTTTCATTAGGGGTGTGCAACCGGACCAGGTATACCTAGAAACCGGACCTGCACACTCAGAAAACAGGGTCGGGAATCGGTTCCCATTGAAACCGTGCCTGGGAACCGGTTCCCAAAATTTGGAACCGATTTAAACCGGTCCGGGAACCGGGTCCGATTGATTACCGACCCAGGAACCGATTCCCATACCAGTTTGGGAACCGGTTTGTAAGTATAGGTCAAAAACTCTATTTTTTCCCCTTATTTATATTCTTGCTCTTGCAATCACACAATGTTTTTCCTCTTAGCTCTCTCAAACACGCAAGGCACTCATCATTTGTTGTTTCTCTTCCTCACTTGCTTCCCTCCCTCATCGGCTCCCTCTCGCATCATCCGACAGACGGACACCAAATTCTTTTGTACCACATGGATTGGCTCGTCTAATTCTCCTTTGTAAGAGAATTTATGCTTGCATAAATTAGTAACTTCATGTAGTAGTTGTGGGAATAAGACTAATATTAGACCCATGTTTGTTGCTAATTCTTTGCCTTATGATTTTATTTATTATAATTAGTCATGTGGATCCTTCATTTTTTATTTAGTCAAAAAGTTCATGAATTTATTTATTACAAGTGCTTAATGTTTCGATACAAATTATGAGGATTACGTTATTTTCTCGCGTATTAATATAAAATTCAAAATCGTATAGGATATTGAGATATTGCAAAACAAGTTCTAATGGAAACAAGGTTGACCTTAGAACTGGACCAGAAAAATAGGGTGAGTTGGGTACATGGTCCAAAAAAGGGGAACCGGTTATAACAGGGTCGGGTACAGGATCCAGTTTTAGACCCTACCCACCCTGGACCTGCTCACCCTTACGCTTCATCTCACCCAATTTTTTTTTTTTTTTTCTTTTTATGTTTTTTATTGCAATCTTAAATTGAGAAATAAAATCCTAAGAGAGCCCACACAACTAATTTTCATGAATATGATGAAAAACTAAATTAGATACTAAAATATAAATATTACAAGTGAAAAATATTAAAAAAAGAAATCGCTAAATGTCATTATATAGATCTATTAAATTTAAAAGATGAAAAAAACACTCGAGACTAAGATTGATTTTGTAATGTTTTAGGCTCAATACATCTTCATCTACGAGATTTGTATCAATGGGGTAAATTTTCTTCTCTACTAATTCATTATTCTTATTTTGTTCTTTTCTTTTCTTTATTTGTTTTATGTGTAATCGATACTACCGATCTCAATTTTAGATTACCGGAGAGTTTTTCTAAAGCAATTTGATTTTGATGAAAGGACTGAGAAGCCAACAATGATTTTATTATTAATTGCAAAGCTAATGTCTCAAGTGTTTTTTTATATTTTAAATTTAATAAATCTATATAATGACATCAATGATTTCTTTTTAGTAGGTAATAATATTTTTTTATTTGTAATTTTTATATTATAGTATCATAATTTTTTTTTATTATACTGATGAAAATTGATTGTATGGACTCTCTTAGAATTTTACCTCTCAATTTAAGCTTACAATGACAAAAAAATTTTTGGGGAGCAGTCATTAATTGACCGTCGTGGAGGACGGTCAGCTAAGTCGGACTGTTTTTTATCAGTGCGCCGTATGTCAAATTCTTAAATATCCTCCTCCCCATTACCAACCAACGATAAAAATTCAATCTTTTTTCTCGGATGGACGTTGGAGGTTCCGTGCTCGACCGCCTCTAGTCGTATATCTTTGCGCTTTCCCTCCTCCCTTCGCTCCGGTGCTCCCCTGTTTTTCCTCTCTCAGTCCAGTTGACATCCGTCAGGCGTCTCGACATCGTACACTCCCCCCCGTGGCGCACTCCTGGTTAGAGAGGGGACCTCCCCGCTGCTCTTTTTCCACCATCGTCTCCATCACTTCAGGTCATTCGCTCGCTTTTTTCAACACGTCACCCGTCCGGCCGCGAGAATTATTGCTGATCGAACTTGGTTCTATTTTGGGTGGTGATGCTCTGACTATCCAGTTGGAGACTCGGAAAAAGCGAAGCGAAGCGAAGTCGCGGAACCATTCGTAGCAGGAGCGACCGCCGGCCAAAACCATGGTTTCGAGAAGCCTCGCCTGCCGCAGGATCGTGCCGTCCCTGGGAAACGGCTCTCGCTCTTCCCTATCGAAGGCTAGTGACTTGAACCTGAATCTTCTCTCTCTCTCTCTCTCTCTCTCTGTTTGTCGTTTTGATGGCTTTGGACCAGCACGATGCTCGTGTTCTTGCTATCCTTTCGTGGGCTTGGGGACCCTTTTGATCAATCGGGAGATCAGTCATGTCTATTCTGCAATTCTTTTTGACGGTGAGAATAGCCCAGTTGGTAAAAAAACGAATCTTGTCTGTTTTTAGTGTAAGAATCTTTAGGGAGGAAAGACCAAAAAAGATAACAAGGCCATTCTCGTCCAGTTGTCTGAAAAAGGGACGAGGCCTTGTGTGCTTACACAGCTTAAGAGCAAAAGCAACGACTCGTGTTGAACATAATTGGCTCCGCCGAGTAGGTTAAAGGAACTGTCCGTAACAGAGTTTTCTTTTTACTCTGTTCAAACGTGGTGAAGATCCCAGGAACGGAATTTTCTTTTTCTTTCTCTTTTGCATGCGAAGATTAGTAATCGCTTTCATTTCATGAATCTGACGAATCTATTTCCTCCAGTTCGGACGTTGCTGGGCTTACACATCTCATGCAGCGTCGTCTCTGCTGCAAGCATGCGAGCCATCTGTTTACAGGTAACTGAGAATGATCCAGTTTTTGTCGTCACGGCTAACAGAGCATGGTTCGGTTTTTGTCGTGACGTGACGGCTTGAGAACGCATGTTGAACCGAAAGATTTTGATGGCCGTTGCCGGGGTGCGGGAATAATATACTATGCCCGCCGACAATATTAAGTTAGTCGAGGGCCCGTTGATTAGTATTGTTTATTTGGGCGCTTGGTCTTCGATTTCGGAGTAAAAAAACCCACGTTCATGTGCACTTGGATCGGATCTCGTGACTCCTTCTGTGGGGGGTATATTCTCAAATCTCAGCATGTAGATCTAGGCTTTGGCTGTTGCGGATCGCCCGTTCGTGCTCGATTCGGGAAAGAAGACGGAGGGGAAATCGACATGTTTAGTTTGTGATCGAACTTCTTTAAGCAAATTGCTAATGGCTGATGTGGATAAGGAACTTGCGTCATCAGCTGCGTTTCCAACGTGTCATCAACACCTACCCCAACTTTTGGCATTCTCAGAGAATCCAAGAAAACTGCGAGAAAGAATATAATTTTGAGTAGGACCAAGACCGAACGTGTGAACCTGTGGACTCTCTAGAGATGAAACTAATAGAAAGACGATGGTTAGGAGCAACTTTCTTTTATCTTGATTTTCTTATGACTTGCGGTGACTCTGGATGGCAGCACACGCATGGAGGAGGATGAGTATGCGGACGTGGACTGGGACAACCTTGGGTTCGGCCTGATGCCGACGGATTACATGTACCAAATGAAGTGCGGACAAAACGGGACGTTTGAACAAGGGCACGTTAAGCCTTACGGGAACATTGAGCTTAGCCCGTCAGCAGGAGTCTTAAACTATGGACAGGTGAGTTTATGATCTGATCTCCGCTTCTGAGCTCTGATAGTTAGCCAAGCAGACGAATTTGTGACGTATACTGCATTATTTTAATGGAAAGAACAAAGAATAATGTCCCGAGCTTGAAATCATCCAAACAAGACCGTGCTTGGAATGAGGTTTTTCAGGATGAAGTGGCAGCATGGAAGGGAAAAAGTAGACTTCAGAACAATGTGACTGAAACTTGACTTAAAATGACACCATGCATATGAAGTTTATCTCTAAATCTAACAGTCTGCAAAACAAATCCAGGGGCTCTTTGAAGGACTGAAAGCATATAGGAAAGAAAACGGTAGCCTTCTGCTCTTCCGTCCTGATCAGAATGCGATCCGCATGAAGGTTGGCGCTGAGAGGATGTGTATGCCTGCGCCTTCTGTTGAGCAGTTCATGGACGCTGTAAGAGAGACCGCTCTCGCTAACAAGCGATGGGTAAAATTTTTTTGCTTCTCTCCTGCTGCCTCCTGCTGCTCAATTCACCAAATGGGTTAAATAAAAATTGTGGAATTTAGAATTTGTCTTGGGATCCCAGTTACTTACGGTGCAGTGGTTATTATTCAGGTTCCTCCTCCTGGAAAAGGGTCTCTTTACATAAGACCTTTGCTCATGGGAAGTGGTCCGATATTGGGTTTGGCACCAGCCCCCGAATTCACTTTTCTGATATACGCGTCGCCTGTCCGTAATTATTTTAAAGTGAGTCTCTCCTTTAAAGAAGCTTTTATGGATCAAAAGTTAGACCTGAGGCACTAAATGCTTGCGGTTTGGGTACAGGAGGGCACAGCGCCCCTGAGTTTGTACGTTGAGGACGAGTTTGATCGTGCATCTCGAGGTGGCACTGGGGGCATCAAGACTATAACCAATTATGCACCAGTGAGCATATGATTCTTGAGGTAGATTCGAAGTTCCTTTGCAACTGCATCGCGTTTTCTAATAGGGACCATTCCTATGCCGAATTTGCAGGTTTTGAAAGCATTAGGCAGAGCAAAAAGCAGAGGGTTTTCTGATGTCTTATATCTTGACTCAGTTGACAAGAAAAATTTGGAGGAGGTGTCTTCTTGCAACATTTTCGTCCTGAAGGTAACATAGAAAAAACGGTGTCCAAATTCAACCATTTGGTGTGACGTGTAAACGATATTATCCACCAAGTTTCCTGGATAAGTCATAACTCATGGCCTGGAAAAATTTCAGAACACGTGAAGTGAAAGTTTCTGTGGAATTGGGTAGATGAATTGGAAGCTTGAGTCGTTTGTTATTCCTTTTATTTCTATGAACTAACTCTTGGCAATCATCTCGTGCCTTTTTTTTTTTTCTCTCTTCCAGGGAAATGTCCTCTCAACTCCTACTACAAAAGGGACTATTCTCTCTGGAGTCACCAGAAAAAGCATCATAGAAATCTCTCGTGATCTAGGATACCAGGTAATTGTCTATAAACTCCGAAACAGAGGACCAGCAACATTTGGCCTTAAAATTGCAGCAACAAAATGCTAAATTTCACAGATCCTTATGGACTATCCGCATGGTTAGAATAATTACTGATTATGCGAATACATAGGAGCAATTCCCACTAAAATTCCCAGCCTGATCTGCAACAATACATCCCATTCCATAACCTCTGCATCACATGCCATCTTAAGCACATGGTTTAAAATGCCTGTGAATCATATTAGGTCGAGGAGCGTGCTATTCCGGTGGAAGAACTAATGGAGGCAGAGGAAGTTTTCTGCACCGGAACTGCGGTTGTAGTTGCACCCGTGGGCAGTATTACTTACAAAGACAAAAGGTTAAACCTTTTTCTCGCTCTGTCAGCTATATTCACTGTACTAGTACACCAAAGACAAGTCAGAACGGAGAATCAATCTATTGCAGTCTCTCGTGTCAATTTTGGCACAATTCTGACAACTCATTCATGGAAACCACAGGATCGAGTTCAGGACGGGAGCTCAAACTGCTTGCCGGAGATTATACGATATCCTTGTCGGCATCCAGATGGGTCAGATCAAGGATAAGTATGGCTGGGTCGTGGAAATCAATTGAGTGCTGCAGAACACCTTCTAAGAGATCAGGCATGGACGACAATGTACATAGCATTGTCTTCTTCACCCCGTCATCAAGAGACTGTGGACATGTGAATATTTAATTGTTTCGAATAATGCCGTCGTTCTGATCAATTTATTCTGCAGCGCTGGTCGAGCTTCACTGCTCGAGTTAAAATTTGTATATCTGAACTTCATCGCGAGGTCTGTCCTTGCATCATCTTCTTTGCAGTGAGGCAGCTACTCAAACCATGGAGTGCTTCCTTGTGCCTCTTTCTCTTTTTTAGATCTCTCAAGTCATGATCACGAACGAGCTGGCAACGCATATGGTCCGGACCATCGGACTATGCATAGTCAGGATTTGTAATATGTACTATCTCGTATACGATCCAAGGAGCAAAAGAATTGTCAGTCTCTAAATAATGATCAGCAGCCAACCTTTCGAAGCTGTTGCATATTCGTGCATTAATTTTTCCCGGTATATTCACGAAAACACATCATGCTCATAAATTAATATCACGAAAAATCTCAAACTAAGATACTTGTGATAATTTTATCCTAAAATGGTATACTTGTAATAAATTTATCTCAAATTAATTCTTTTGGTCACAAAAATTTCAAATTTATATATTTTTGACATTTATCCTCTATTAGTTTTTGTTAAATTTGATTAATACTATAAAAAATCATAAAGCAGTACACTTATGATAAACGGAGGGTAAAATACCAAATTGGTACATTCGGCAATTGTCATTTGTCATCTAATTTAGTAATTTGACGGTAAAATTTTAAAAAAATTAATGGAAAGTAAATTTGTTCTCATAATAATAAAAGTGAAATATATTAAAAAAATTTGCTGAAATTGTCGTATAAAAAAAAAAAGTTTTGATAACAAGTTGATCAGTTAATTCAATAAGAAATATAATTAGCACCCGGTTTAATTAGTGCCATCCAACCGAATCCAATTCTATTTTGTTTACTTATTCAATTTCAATGAGTGAATTCTCAAGTTCAACCAACTTATTTTCAAAATATCAAGATCAAATGAATAAAAATCTAGGTGTATCAGTAATTTAAAGTAAATTTATTATAAATATATCAGTTTATGATTTTTCTGTGATATTAACTTAAAATTAGGGAAAGAGATGATAACACAGAGAAGGCTTGTGTTTTTAAAATGTGAAGAAGAAATTATCAAAGAAAGCGTGGACCCTGGAAAGGCATACTCTCATTGGCCATTGCTCTCTCCTCTCTCTGCCACGTGGCAGATACATGACGTCATCTCTGTTCTGACTTCTCACCCTGAGAAACGATCCACCGCCATAGCCAAAACATCGTTCCGGACGAGCCATCATTTTCCATCACTCTTCTTCGTCATCTGACTGAAGCGGGGTGGCGCAGGGATCGAGCGGCGTAATCGGCGCGCAAAAGGGTCCCCAAAGAACATGTCTTTATCCGCCGCCGACGACCGTCGGAGATGAATTTCTTTCCGTGGGCTGAATCCAAATGGCGGCGGAGGGCGGCGGCATTCCGGGCAAGGACGAGCGGTGGCCGTCGTCGACGAGGAGCCGTCCTGGGGAGAAGCAGGAAAGTTTGAAGCTTTACGGCATATTCGTGTTCGGCTTGATTGGCTCCCTCGTCACCACTTTCGCGGTGAATCTCGTCATCTTCATGCGCGTGTTTGACGAATTGCCTGTGTTGGGAAGCCACTGGGATTGGTGGGCGCGTCGTGTCCCCTTAGGGCGCGAGGCGATGCTCTGTTAGAGAGTTTGTCGATAATTGTGGGGGTCTGGGCTGATGCGTGTTTCTGCAATTCTTTGTCAGTTTAAAAGGGCATTCACGTTGTCATTCTAGTTGCTCCGAGGTGATGATTTCCTCATTGTTTGTTGTAGGTTTTGCAGCTAAGGAGAAATGTCGATTGGTTCTATTCTCAGGTACAGAAAGATTGGATTGAATGAATCAACTTGACATAGGTCGTTTCCATTAACCGTGCGACTGGATTGTCAAACTTCGAGTTTCGATGGACCGGCTGAATCAGTTGAGAGTCGTGTGTAGTTTCTTTAGATGTGCTTCATGAAGTCGAAAGCTTTTAAAAGATTGATACGAAGTCCTTCTTTGTGTTCTTTGCAATGTCTTCCGTTGGAGCTGAATATGACCTTGTAATTTGCAATGCGAGAGATACCCAAGTCACAAGCGTCAGGAAGAAAAACATTCCGTTCAGCTTTTCAGGAGGAAGCATGGAGGAGGTACAATCAGCGACTTGAGGAGGCCTATGAAGAGGAAATGGAACGAGTGGTAAGTTTCTAATAGGAAGGTCCATGTTGTAGCCACTAAAGATATATGTGTAAAATTGGTGTCACTTCAGGGAGAAATTCACTATTGAAATGCCTTTACCCTTGTAAATATCAGCAAAGCATACACAGTGGTAGTCATTCTAGTCTGGCAAAGGAATGAAGCTTATCTATCTTGTTCTTTGATCTTGCCATAGCATCAGATTTTGGGACAGGTAGTGACACAGGTCAATAGAGATGTATATGCACAGTTTCTATTGCTTATTATGGGCTTGTGGGCTTGTGGACTTGTGGCTGAAAGTAAAATATGAAGGATTTTAGATTTGAACACCCTGGGAGCACTTGTTAAACTTCAGATAAATGAACTGTATCATTTTCAATCACTATTTTCGTCGCGTTATACACTATCTGTGCATTTAAATTGATGATTCTTTAGTAGATACGATTAGCGAGTGCCCTGAGAAGACCCAAATAGGAACCTCATAACCCTGCATTCAGATATTGGAGATTGAATTTAATCTTTGACTTTCACCACCCAAAGAGGAGATGTAAATTCTTCCCGTCCTTTATAGCTTCATACTTACGGGCAACTTAATACTTAGATAAGCCAGCTCTTCCTAGCTCTTTTGATTGCTACACTGCCTATACTCTTCCAAGGAATTAGTTAGTGAGAGCAGTATCCAGAATTTCAGATAATGCTGCTGAGTGGGTTGGTACTAGTGATTATTCTATGCCTAAGATCATATATATCCTTATCGAAGCTTTGACGTGATATGACTTTATTCTGGTCTAGGGGCTTCATTTATAGGGGACTTGGCTGGGTTCTTTGTTTTCTTTGTCATGCCAGTGTCAACCGATGACATTGCCTGTTGTCCTTCTGTAGGAGCGTATAAGGCGTATGCAAAGAATCTTTAACAGAGAGAGGTCCAAATATAGAAAGAGTTACGAGAGATGGAGTCGAAATGATCCTGGTGCATACAATTACCAATTCCAGCAGGACGATTGGTATTGGAAGGCTCACGCATCCTATGGAGATCATTGGACCAATTACAAGGAAACGTCAAGGGATAGATCAACTTACCCATTATCACACCATTATTCAGTTTTAGGTCTTGACAGGTAATGATAGTATGAGGAAACTGTTGTAGCTATCATCTTGAAATTGGGGAACAAAGGTTTTCAAACAGGTGCCTAACATGTAACTTGAATGATAAAGTGTGTTTATTTTTTTCTGGTACTCCTTCATCTTTTCTTATTCATTTTATTCAAGAAAAAAGAATTGACAAAGTTTAGAAATATTGCTGCCGTGATATATAAGCTTCTTCGAGGATTATCACCATATTCAGAAATGCTTGTACGACTGTTATGTTGGGTGTTGATCCATAGTCTAAAGCATGAGTATAAAGCTATGTATCTACTTTGAATGGGTTTTTAGACCTTGCAGCTGTCACTGACATCTACTGAGTCATTTTGGGAAGCAGCGCAGACTCTTATCAATTTACACTTCTCATCACTATGTTAGACTGACATATCTTCTGTATGATGATGTAATAACGAGAATTCTATATCTACTTTCAAAATATCCCCCTTTTTAGGTGTAATGGAGACTCATTATGTGGAGTTCCAGATATTGCATTTCCATTAACTTGATTTTCCCTGGAGTTAGTAACCTATAAAATGTTTGAGCTTGTCTTTAGCATTGACATTTATGTTTTCTGACTGGTCTTTCATGCAACAGGTCCCGAAGAACACCATACACTGAAGCAGAGATCAAGGTATGAAGCCAGATTTGTTTAAAGATGTCTTTACCGACTGTTTACACAGATTGTCAGATGCATGCATCCTCCAATACTGCCCCCAGAAAAAGTACTTCACTAACACATTTACTGGAAATATGTCACATGATTTTAGTTCGGGACGGGGCATGTATGTTGGGCATTTGCTTGAGTTCACTAATTTGAGCATGTACGCTCCTATGAGATTTCTGTTGCCTCTTCTTCTGTGCCTTCCGCACAGCGCATATAATTTGTACAGTATCTGAGCTTTATCATACTGCTTAGTGTATATTTCTTTTCTATGACTTGTCCATCTTGTATTGCTTCGTATGGTGAACAAGATTTGTGTCTTTCAATTGCTGCAGACAGCATTTAGGGCCAAGGCAAAGGAGTTCCACCCAGATCAGAACCAGAATAATAAAGGTGGGCTGCGTTTTTTTGTTGCATAAAAGACAGGAAATTTTCAGCTTGTGCAGGTTAAATGAATTGATTAGGTTCTCATTCTCTACATTTTTTCTCTCTTTGTTGTGTCTTTTATTTTACGGACAGAAGTTGCAGAGGCAAAGTTCAAAGAAGTCATGACGTCCTACGAAGCTATAAAACAAGAACGAAAAAACAAGATGTACTGAACCTCAAGTTCGCACAGCCATTGCATTTTGTGGACATGCATGGGTTTCGGGCCGGGGGTGTCTGGCTCTTGTAAAGAATAACATGGAAATGGTTAAAACAGTCAGGCCTCAAGATTGCTGTTCTCGAATATCTTTGTAATTATACATTCTATTGACGTGACGCTATCAACTATGTATCATTATGGAGAAATGCATTGAGTTTGGCTGAGTTTCGACTATTCAGAAATGCTTTGATGCGTGAGCTGATATCATCATTAGCCTCCAAAACACTGGTGATTCACGTCGTGAAATTTCTTGATATTAGCAGTTTGAGATATCGGAGTAAATAATTGCGGAATTAGGTCTAAAAGAGAGTCAAAAAGTTCTGAATTTGAATCCTCCTCATGGCCCGTGTAGGTTCCCTTCTTTTCCTTTTCCTGTAGTTTTTAATAATTCCTTGCCCACGGGCCTCGCATATTGGGACTACGCCAAGGTCTTCATCAATCAAAGTCCATGTCAGGAGTATCAACATCTAAATCTATATCCTGGCTGACACTCGGGCGCTCAATTCGATATGTTCATCGCACGGGATTGGGTGGAGATCACACTTCCTCAAAAACTGTCCTTACCTCTTGACACAGACAAACCGACAACAAAAACAATCATCTGATAAGATAGTCTCGTTCCGAGTCACAGAGCCACACATTCTAGAAAACATCCCACATGATAGTTTCTACATGGAGTTATGGACAAGATCTGAATACCCAAAACTTTCAGACACTGTTGAAACATTACCCTCCCAACGACCCCGAACAAGGGAAGGCAGATGCCACCACTAACTGTCCTTTGTGTTCATTGGAGCTTTTAGCTACTGCTTGAGCTTGGCTTATTATGGATCTCACTTCGCAGGTGGACCTCTGTAGTACGCAGGAACCATCGCAGGGAAGAACATTTGCCTTACCCCTTCAGCCTTGATGATGGGGAATATGATTCCCGATGCACCCTGCACAAAACTCAAACATTGTGATCATCCATGGTCAACGTGTTTCATAGATGATTGGCCTTAAGAGGACAATCCTGACCAAACTACGCTCACAGGTAAGTAGATAACGCACCGATATCAATCTAGCTCCGATCCACATGCGCTTAATTGAAGGAAAAGGCAGCATTAGTCGGCCAACGCCATAGATCGCCACTGCAAAGAAGTGGAGAACCAGACTCAATGGTCGAGGGTTCAAACCCGAAAGCAAAGAAACTGGTCCATTTGAGAAGACGCCTCCAAGGCTTAAGTAATCAAAGCAGGCTTGTCGCATCTCTTTCCTTGCTGGATCGGGTGAAGCACAGAAGACTTTGTATAGGGCTCCCGCCAATGTATTTATTGTGGATGCCACCGGCTGCAAATACCAGAAAACGAGAAAACGTGTGAGTGAAAACTAGCATTATTTTACAAGTGGACAAGGTTGACAATGTTTTGGAGAAGGGATGAGACTTACCTTGCGCAAGGTATAGAAGGACTCTAGATACTTGCACAAAGTGGGTGCATCGTTTAAGTCACGCAAAGGCCTGAGGAGATCACGGAGCACAACAATATCCGAGAGTGCCACAGTCATTCCTCCTCCAGTTAATGGATGGCGCATGTTGAATGCATCCCCCATTAATAAAGCTCCAGGAGTGGGATGGGGAGCAGCAGGCATGCTTCTATTAGGCATTGTCCTTATGTTTCCTTTATCAATAGCGGCAACAAAGGCTTCGTGAATTTCATGAGGAACCTGAATAGAAAAACCCACATACTCAGCTAAATGAAATAAACACCGTTCAATAAGAAACCAGAATGGATTTGTGGCATGATAGTATCTTACAAAGATGACATACAACAATAATGCATGGTTACATACCTGAGGAGCTACAACGGTCTTCAAGTAGTTAGCCATTTCACCGTTCGAGATATTTGGCACTTTTTGCCCGGGTACATCAACGAGACAACGGACCTCTGTGCTGCTGATTGGATAAAACAAGATAGGAGAGGGATCTGCCAGAATAACATGCCCATGGTTTGCATAAGGAAGTTGACATTTCTCCAAAATCAGGCCAACGAAGCATGACGGTACGTCAACCTGCGGGAAAAATAAAGTAGGATTTATGAGAGTAGATCTACATCTCGTGAAGAAACATGTGCACAGAAAAAAGTCCTACTTGGTACTCATGCAGTTCAATTTCAACTCAAGAAACATAAAAGCGTGAGGAACGAGTGAATTTTCTCAACCTTGGGTTTGCAAAGGGAGCGACGCAGGTTTGAGAAACATCCATCACAGACAACAGTCAGAGGTGCATAAGCCGCCAGCTCTTTCCCGTCCTTTGTCTTGTATTGCACGCCTTTAATGGTTCCCTTTTCTTCTATCAAAGAGGTTACCGTCCCTTGCTCCAGTTTTACACTGATGGAAAAATGAGGGGGGGAAAAAACAAAGAGTTTTATCATCAAAAGAAAAGTAACAAAAAGCTTACATAAGGAAGTCCACAGCATATCATTGGCGCAGAAGGTTACGATTTTCTGAAAACAGCTTCGTCCCAGTTCATTTACAGTTGAACAAATGAAAAAACGACAACAAAGGCAGATGGCATACGGCATGCTTAGTATATGTATATGTCAAACGCAGTACATAAAGAACAAAGCAAAGGACTTTTCTCCATGAACATCACCATAGAA
This sequence comes from Eucalyptus tenuipes, assembly GCA_014182365.1. Lineage (NCBI taxonomy): Eukaryota > Viridiplantae > Streptophyta > Magnoliopsida > Myrtales > Myrtaceae > Eucalyptus > Eucalyptus tenuipes. The sequence goes on from CM024542.1 coordinate 2,617,106, forward strand.
CTTTGCATGAGTTTACAAGCTTAAGGTAAATTTGTACAAACATTAACTCAGGTTCCAAGTTCAAACAGCTTATGCATTTCAGAAAGTCTATTTTCCAATGGAGAATACAATACTACACTTGGACAGTTCTCAAAAAGGCTAAGCGACAGAAACAGTGATATATATCCATATTGAACAAAAATTTTACTTGGAGAGAGTCGCAGCTTTTTCCCGCATTCTTTGTATAAAACGTCCATTGTGAAAGCTCCTCCCAGACACATCTGAGTGAAATTTCTCCAAGGGATAGGATAATTGAGTATTTTGTCCATCCTTGAAAAGAGCATAACCAAACACCCGCTGAGCATCAATTTCCTTCACACAATCTGAAGGTAACAAACATCAGTTAACATCTATCTTTAGCTGTAACTTAGACAAGGAGATTAAGAGAGATGCCAGCAACTATCAAAATGAAAATCCCAAATTTTGGATAAAGATCTATCAGGAAATCCCCCCAATGTGTGATTTCTTCATACCTTCGAGTCCCAACTCAATTAGCTTAAGATAGCCGCCAGGTTGCAGCAATTCCCCAACTATTCGATCAGGCTCTGTCAGGTCTCGTTCGATGACATGCACTCGGCGTCCATCCTGCAATCCAATTAAAAGATTAAATTCTTGTTTCAAAATTTGTAATCTTCCAGAAAACAAGGAAACCAATTCCAACAATTCGATTTAAAAAAACAGCAGAAAAAAATAGGTCAATCTTAATTATAACGGCCGATAGTTGTAAAAGCTAAAAGTTTTCCACAGGAAAGAAGATAGTGAAGGACCTCTCCAATGTTGCTCACTTGGTTGACAGATAATTAAGCTTGCAAATCATCTTAAATCGTCAATTGATGCACATACAACTTATGTTCATTGAATGCTGCCTGGTGCTGTGATCGACAATTATTCTTCAACATACCATGTAGTGGGAGGGCCCTCCTAGTGGTACCACTTTCCATTTATAGGTTTAAAAAGTATGGACGGTAGGTATGATAGCCCAAATAGATACAACTAACCCCACAACTAGCAGCCAAATCTACAGGCCCCACAGGTTAGGGAAAGCATGTGATTGGTGGCCATACCAATGTCACATCCAACAACGCAAGAGACAGAGGCCCAGGTTGGCAACTGGACTCCAGTCAGTATCTTAAGATCTCTAAAATAGAGGTTCGATCAAATACATCAAGGATTGGTCGAACAAATTGGTCATTTTCTTTATATGGCCCCTCAGATTATGTCTTCACATGATGGTAGTGCCCGGTTTTTTTCTGAAACTCTTTTTGAGCATTCAAATAAGACAGGGTTTCCGGAGACAACAAATCTGCAAGACATCTATGGATTCCCTCCAGCAAAACTAAAATCCATCCAAAACCTTACAAATACTGCAGTAATGAGATTTGTTTGATTGAACTACTGAAGACATGGTGGATGCCTGAAATCATTACAGCCCATCATATGGACAGGAGGCGCTGATAAAATGCTCACCAACTACTGGCCACTAAAATTCGCGAAACAAAGTCGGTTATGAACTATAGGGAACAAGAACCAGGTTCTCGGATACCAAACTTATGGAACCACTCAAATACCGATATCTTTACCAAATCTATAAAGCGGGAAAGGATAATTGATTGACTCACGATCAAATCGTTTGCGAAAACCAGATCTTTATCATTGTCCAGCTACATTATGAGACTGCTAATTCCTCCAAAACTCTGTTGGATTACAAAGCATGAAAACATTTCCACAAAATGGGATTTGGCAGGATGCATCTGCGTCCAAGTATATCAATTCCTGGCCAGAAACTCCCATCTCCAGAAGTCAAATTGTTTTTTTTTTTTTTTCAAATAAAACAAAATACCGAACGTGTTGCCTATAACGATTGGAATTCCAAACGAAAAACGCAAGAAAAAAACAAAATTCCTAAGGCTCCAAAAAAAAAAAAACAGGAAAAAATCACAGGAGCGCATCGAAACAGAGAACAGGGTTTCAGAACGCGAAACGAACCAAAAAAGGAAAAACGGGAAAAATGAAATCACCTTGCCAAGCGTATGAGCGAGGGCCGCACCGGCGACGCCCGCCCCGACGATGATGACGTCGGCCCCGCTGCCGTCCGCGTTCACGGATTCGGATCCGCATTGCTTGCCCGTCGTCACAATGCCGTCGGTCCCGACGACGCCGCACTCCCTCCCCTCCCCGCCTCCTCTCCTCCCTCCTCTCCTCGCCGCCAGACGGCACAGCGCAGCGAGACCCAGAAGAGACGCCAAGATCCAACCCACCACGGACTGATCCACCGCCATCTTCTCCGACCAGCGAGCGGACCGGGGACGCGGACGACCAAGAAACGACCGCAAAAAGCAAAGCAACCGCCACCCTACCCTCCGGAGAATCTCTCCCCGGAGAAAAACTCCCCTTCTCTCTCTCTCTCTCTCTCTCTCCCCCACTTTCTCTCTCTATCTGACGAGGGCGCTCCTGGCTTTCTGCTTGGCCTTTTGTACAATGATGCTGGGATGCTGTCTCGCCTCGCTGGCCGTTCCCTGGCTGGCGTTGCTCTCGTCGCGAGTTCCGGTTTCTCGACCCAAGAAAGAGAGGCTGATATATAGAGAGAGAGATTCTAGAGAGGACCGACACGTGGGGCCGTGTCGCGACGCGGCTCGAACGTGCGCCACCCCTCCGCCCGCTATCCTGCGCCGCCCGCTCCTCCTCCCTCCGCCTCCTCCGCCCACGCTAAGCGGCGCGATTGGTGCCCCACGAGGCGGCGGTCGGGTCTACTTCGTTACTTTCGCTTTCGAAACGTGCGACGTGGAAGTTCTTCTTTCTTAGAAGAAAGGAATTAGAAGCGAGAGTGGAAAGAGTGGTATGTTCGAATTAGTCATCTCATCTCATTGGAGGAATTAGTAAAATTGAATGAGTACTTTTGTTGGAAATACATTTACTCATGACGTGATGTGATTCGGAGTTGATTGATGTTGTATATCTGATATGATCCTTTGATTGATATTGTATATTCGGGAATCATCTTTTTTCTCATGTATTATAGGTATCCTATGTCTTCGGTATGAGAAGGCAATATCCACTTCTTATACTTTGTCTTCCTCATATTTCAAAAAAAAAAAAAAAAAAATACTTTGTCTTCCTCCACCAAGCTTTCCATCATCTCATAATGTTTTAACTGTGTTGTCTCGTTTCAGTCTAATTTAGCGGCCAGACAAAAGGACTGTGCAAGTCATGATGTAGCTCTAATGTTCTTTTCATATCATAGAGTCTAAAAGGTAATATAATTATAGGCGTTGGCTAGCATTTTAACTCATAATTTATCGAATAATATTTAGCCATTGACAAAACAACATCTATTTTAATTGCTATGTAGATACTCGATAGTCATTCCATATGCGTGCTACTCATGCATGGTCACGATTTTTTCCTTTTTATAACAATACTTTTGTTGCCTGTTACGGTGCATCATGACATCGTAAGTAATTTTGCGACGTGTTGTGCCTTTGCACAATGTTGTGGCGGGGTATCTTGCAATTGTACAATACAATTCGCGTCTCCTTCTTTTAAATAATGGCCCAGCAGCTACACTCGCAGGTTCAAGAAAATGATTTTATAATTTATATTCAGTAAAAAGGTAAAGTGAAAATAGATTTCTATTCTTAATTTTTTCATTAAAATAGCATTTTTGCTATTCCCGAAAAGAAAATATTCCCGATTAACAGAACTCAAAATTCAGAAAGCACGTTAATGCCTTTGTTATTTTTAATAAGAGTACTAATCTTTTCCTTAAACTTCTTAGATAATGTTTACTAAAAATTATCAACGAAATGTCACCAAAGTTGTGAAAGTGACATGCTCATTACTAGTACAGGACATAAAAATACATGATGTGACATAAACAAAATTAGATGTTCATACAACGTCAGTGAATTCCTCCGTTCTGATTGATGAATAGACGTCTGTGCTTGTGCTCCTTCGTCCATTTCCCATGGTTTTCTTGGTTTCTTCTTCTTCTTCTTCACTGTCTCCGCCGCATATTCCTAATCGATGGCGACTCTAAAAGCCGAGCGACATGGCCCCGGGCGGCAGCAATGAATTCCGGCCGGCGGTCACCGGACAGCTTCATCCTGGACGAGGGTGGAGGAGGATTCTCGCGATGTAGCCGTAGACATGTGAGGGCACGATGTATAGGTTTACCTTGACCTTACGATGGTCAATAGTCAATCCTCGCAAACGGCACACACCTCCAATTTTTTATACAGCGACGGCAGGACAGAGAAAACCTCTCTTTTCATCATTTTTTTATCTTTAACCTTCTTTTGTTTCTTTGGTTGATTTCGGATATACATTTCTTATTTTAACTTATTAGTATTTGCGTGTCTGACTCCTCCCAATTTCCTTTCTATATTTTTCTTCTCGAAAGATGGGGAATATGAGAGGTGATATTGTTGGAATTCCTACCTTAAGGTGGATCTCCAATCTATTTATTCTTCGTTGAACCTATTAAGGACCTACTCAATGCGCCTCCATTTTTTATAGAGTGAGAAAAGGATAAAGGAAAGGCCTCTCTTTTCATTTTTTTTTTTTTATCTTTAACCTTCTTTTGTTTCTTTGGTTGATTCCAGGTATGCTTTCCACCGAAAGTCAAGACTCCCCCGCAAGATGACGACATGTCTTCCTATTATGACCATTAAACCATACTGAATGTCAGGAACAATAAGATGTTCGAGGTGATACTTGCAGAGCAGGAAAGTGATTTTTTTTTTTTTGGTCGATCCTACTCTATTCCTATTTTAACTCTCACTCTCAAATTTTTACCCAGCTTTCTTATAAGGCGCGTGGGAGTCGAAACTCACACTTGAAACTAAATCGTCCCCACCCCAACTTCTTGAGAATGTAAGGATTCGAACCCCTCGAGAAGGATTCAGTGGTCACAAGCCTCCTATGAGGCAAACTCTAGCTACTGGCAACCTCGCTTGATGTTGTGCAACCTCATATGACCGTCACTTGGGTCGTGCAAATTCAATGGTGGCTGATGTCAGGCGAACCCAAGCGTCAACCTAAGGTCACACGACCTCAAGCGAGAATACCCAACACCAGACTGGCTGGGTCGCTCGAAGGCAACAATCGCCGAGATTAGGAGAACCTAGGCGTAACCTGTGGTCACGCGATCACCTCTAAATTTACCTAGCTAAGCTAGGCCTTTAGAGCCAAAGCGGTTATAAGAAAATGGTTCCCAAATGCATCCTAAAAAGCTTAGCCCAAAAGATCCGATTCCTACCCCAACCTTGAAAATCTAGAAAGAGGGATCCTCCGTCAGCTCATGTAGAGTGGCTGGATCTGCCCACTAAGGGCACTTTAATTCCTTAGAAAATACCAAACGAGAGTATAAAAAGATAAGATCTAATCTCTAAAGGACAAGATAAATCCTTCTTTTGTACATCTCTCGAGAAGGATTCTTTCTCCCCAATCTCTTTCGGTCATCTCTTCATCCTATTGGAAAAATATGGTTTCGAATCAATGAAACAATCAAGTCGGATTTTGAGGCATAATATCACTTTCTTTAATAATTTTTTTTTTGCCCCACAAAATTGTTAATGGTCACCGGCAAATATTCTCAAGGATACAACAAAATCTTAAAATGAGAATACTAGATAACAATTATAATATTTTTCCAAAGTCTCTCTAGAAAATAATTTGAAAAGATGATTGAAGTTTTGGAAGGAAGACTCGAAAAAATGATCTCAAATTTCTTTCATATGGAAAACCGACATATATATATGAAAAAAAGGTGTTTATTTGGAATAAGTTGAAAAATGAATAAATGCAACTCTTTGATAAATGTTACAAACTAAACAAGTATCATTTCCAAAAGTTGTCTTGAAAAGACATAAATATAAATTTTCGAAATAAAAAAATTAATAAAAATTTCGAATTTTCATAATTTCCAAAAATTCTCAATAAACAAAAACAACCTTTGAACTAATTAAAGTTGATAAGATAACCGTACGGAATAAAATAAAAATAAATAGTTAGTGCTAATTAAACCGTGCAAAGTGCTAGGTGCCCCTAATTATCGTGCATCCATACTGTCTAGCATACACCCAATATTTTCTTTAGATATATTAAAAAAAGCCTCACACTTATTAATTGGCCCATCTCCTCTCACTTTTCCTATGTGGGACAAGAAAACACACGCTTAATTTGTTTTATAAACAAACTTCCAACACATCCCTTGTCCACAGAGGTAAACTCAGAGGTCTCTTGAGATATCTTTTGGTGGTCATTACCAATTTTAATAGTTCAGTTTTTGGAACGTTTGAGCAAATCAGACCCAAAAGACTACCCATCAAAGGAGGGTTTCTCTCATTCATTCGTCACAAGGTTTAGTTTGTACTCATTGGCTATTAAAATTGGTATCCTCTATCCATTTCATTCTTTTGGCACGCACTCCTTAATTTTGACTTGGAAATTTCAAACCAGAAAATTCATTCCATTATACAGGGAAAGGAACTATATGAGGCCGGGCACAACACTTTATTAAAGCGATGTGGAAACTTTCATGATGACAATGGGGAGCAGTTCTCTCTCTCCTATGGGAAATCTATACCTGATATTTGTTGAATTGGCCAGATAATTGCTCGAGAAAGTTCTAAAAGTAGGCAGAGAATCAAGAACCGCGGTCATTTGGCTGAAGGACCACATGAACTTCCTTTCTTGCCACTCTGTTTTCTTTCTCGGTCCCTCTTTTCTGCTTTTCGCTTTTTCCACGGGTAGCCTACCAGCCTTGACCTTAGAGCTTGTACACTCCATATTCCACAACTCCATTAGGCATTAGTTTCTAATTTATACAGCAAACGCTGTGTGGGCCTCATATTCTAAAGTCTTTTTTTTCCCATAACATGAATATTCGATCTTTTGTCTCGATTAATCTACACAAATATAAACCTCTCTTTCATATAAATTGGGTAAAATTCCACCAATTGGGTGGTGTCTTGGTGGGGCTACACCAAAATGAGAGACTTCATGATTGAAAAATGGAATTCGCCACTTTACCCAAAAGTTATTATGGTACGAATTCCAGAATAGGGAGGTTGTCATGTAAAAAATTGTGTTCTACACAAGCCAAAGCAAGAGTACAATTTTGACTGGTGAGCAAATGATACATAGCCAATTTGTCTCGCCCATTGAAGCTAATCTTGGATGAATTCGTAATGCTTGATTAGTAGGATGTTTACTCGGAAGAAGAAGACTATTGCTAGTATAATGTGCTATAATAATCATCTTAGTTCGTGCACCAAATCGTGTTCCCCTTCTTCGAAACTAGTAGGATTCTAAAAATACTTCAAATGGCCGGTCCATTTTTCTTTTCTCTCATAGTCAAATCGTGGGCAAGGGATGTCCTCCTTGCTCTCTTTCTAATTAATGATGTGGGACTTGTACTTGGGACATGCTCGAACTTTTCTTTTTTAAATCACTTCAGACCCGATACATACATAAATAAAACTAGCTGAGCCGGTATGCTAGTTTATTATTTCTTGGATAGCTACAAACCAGGAGAGCATGATTAGAAAGGAAAACCGGATTATTACGTTTAATTGCCGGCTCTATTTTCATTCCCTGCGTATAATTCTTTGTTAATTAGGAGATAAAAACTTCAAAAATGCGAGAGATTGTCTAGTTGCTTATTAACAATAACAATGGTATTCATGAGTGTCCTTGTTAGAGAGGACTTTTTCAAGCACAATATTATTCAATATTCGCATACCCTTCTCATGTGTCATCTGGAGAATTTCTTTTTCTCTATTAAAGATTGGCCTTGACAAAATAGGAAGTTTGAAGAGACATGAGCCATGCTTTTTTTGGCCAAGCTTAATAAATGAATTTTTAGCGGTCCTTTTCAAACATTACACGTGGTCGGCCTTTCAGACATCAAACATATCGATTGATAGATGTCTGACCACTTTCGAATCAATTATAAACAGATCCACCTTCTGTCAATTTGAAACCACTTTCGAATCAATTATAGACAGATCCACCTTCTGTCAATTTGAAACCTCCCGGGCTCTCTCTTCAAAAAGAAAAGGTCTCGGAAGAAGAAATTGATAAACAATTTTCTCATGGCAAGTGGCTCATCTCGTGACCTCAAAAAGTGATAGTCTAGTGGTAAAAGAATCACATTCTTTATCATAAAACTACTGATTTGAATTATGTTACGAGCAACTTTTGGGCAACTTGTACCTTAGGTAATTGTTACCTCATGCGGAGAGACTTCTCGACTCCTAATACATTGGTAAGACTACTTAACATACTCAAATACTTACGGTCAAATCGAATAGCTGTGATTCAAATTGAATATTCCATAATAGATATGAGACCATTTTGACAATGCCCACAGAAATACTCATATCGGTTGCCTAAAACTCAAAAAATCTATACGTTCAAGGTGTTCTCCTAGAGGTTAGATCTTGTCTTACATGCTTGTTTGCAACATTCCTATAAACACCATTTTCTTTATAAGTTTACCATGCTCTAGTTGCGTAGGATTACCAAACTCATATGTTTTCTCCATGGTGAATCTATGAAACAAAAATTAAAAGTTTCATTATCTCTTTTATCGTTGCATAAGATTGAAGACAAGTTATTAAATCTTAGACCTATCAAAATAAATCATAAACCTATTTTTTCACCTATATATGACGAGTTAAGATGGTATATGGGTTAGTTATATTTAATACATGGGTTTAAATACAATGTGGATGCTAAATGGGTGTAAATAAATTTACAGCTTATTTAGACTTTAACGACCCACCTTCATGACTCTCTTCTCATTCTTTCTCACCTTCAGTCGATTTTGCATTTACTCACTCTACACTCTCATTTCAATTTCGGTATGAATTTTCGTAAATTGAATTAGAAGTGTTTTAGTAATATGGATTGGATTGATTGTAGGTCATTAAATTTGCAAGATCTATTTTGGGTCGAACGATATTCAACTCAACCTATTCATTTGGTGGGTCCACTAAACGTTGGAAGAGACCTAGGCAAAGGGCCTGTTTGGTTCAACTTTGGGGAAATGGCTTTGCATTTCCCAAGTATCTTTGACTGGATGGCATTTTGTGAATGCTAGTGTGTTTGGATACTAAAAAATGTGTATATTTTGCAAAGTAACTTTAGGTTGAAAAGAAAAAGAAAAAAAAAGAGAAAAAAAAAAGAAAAAAGGGAGGAGATCTGCTGGGTGGAGAGGGGAAAATCTAGGGGGGTGGCTCTACGGTGGTTCCTGGTGGTGGTGGGGAGGCGACCGGTGGTGGTGGGAGACGGCGGGTGGTGGCGGCGGCGGCGACGGCGGTTGGGGGGGTCGCGCGGCCTCCGGTGGCGTCGCGCCGAGGTCAAGCGACCCGGCGAACGTCGCCGGAGGCCGCCACCCACGTGACGGCGATGTGTGGGTCGCACGACCCCAAGCGGCGTTGCCTGAGGCCGCCCGACCCACGGGATAGTTGTGCGTGGGTTGCGTGACCCCAGGCGGCGTCGTTTAAGGCTACGACCCATGCGACAGCGATGCGTGGCGACGGCGGTGCGTAGTGACGGCGGTGCGTGGGTGACCAGATTCTGCCGGTTGAGCTCTGCTTAGCCCGTCGCGTGGGTCGTGCGACTTAGGCGACGCAGGCGACGGCGGTGCGTGGCGACGGCGGTGTGTGGCGACGGTGGTGCGTGGGTGGCCGGCTGAGCTCCGCCCGCTAAACTTCAAGTCCAACGAGGAAGATGAATAGTAATTTTTTAAGGGTAAAACAAGAAAACGAAATTATTAATAAGGGCAATGTTAGAAGAAAAAAAAATCATTAAACCCCTCTTTAAGATTCCCGCATGTTTTGAAGATTCTTAAATGTTAACGTTTGGCCAAAACACCTCCAAATCTTTGAACCAAACGCCTAAAATTTTTCCATGAACTTTTAGGGGCCGAAAATGGAATCTTTAACGCCGAACCAAACTTAGAAAATGGTGTTGCAAACGGGATGTTTTTTTTTTTTTTTTTTTTTTGAGTCCTAAAGGAGCTAACTGAAGGGCAGGACAGACCTCGGCGATGTCGTGGGGTGGGCCTGTTCTGCTGAAACGGTAATGGGCTTTTCGTTCCGACGTGACTTCAAAGCCACTTTCAAAAAGTCCGGAAATCCGGACGATAGCCGTTAGCTGCGGTTGCACCGTGCAGCGACAGCACTAGCGCGTGGCCCCACGCGCTCCTCTTCGACCGTTTCGTGGCGCATCCAGACGGCGGCGATCCTACGTGTCGCCCTCTGATTGGCCCCCACCTCTGAAAAATCGCTGTCCACGTCGACAACGCCCGGTCCTCTCTCTCTCTCTCTCTCTCTCTCTCTCTATCGATTTAAGAACAGCCTCGTCTCCTTTCTCTCTCTATCTCTCTCTCACGTCTCGGAGTAGAGGTGGAAATGACGTTCCTACCCTCCTCCGACCGGAAGCACCGGCGGAGCCCGAGGGCCCCCCTCCTGCCGCAGAAGCACGCCGCCGCCGCCGCCGCCGCAGCCGAGCAGGGGGAGGCGGGCTTCGACGGCGCGTCGTTCTCGGGCGCCGTGTTCAACCTGTCCACCACCATCGTCGGCGCCGGGATCATGGCCCTGCCGGCCACGCTGAAGCAGCTGGGCCTGATCCCGGGGCTGGCCATGATAGTGCTCGGGGCCGTGCTGACGAACACCTCGATCGACATGATCCTGAAGTTCAGCCGGGCCTCCAAGTCCCCCACCTACTCCGCCGCCGCCGCCGACGCGTTCGGCGGGGCCGGGCGGGCTCTGCTGCAGTCCTGCATCGTCGTCAACAACCTCGGGATGCTCGTCGTCTACATGCTCATCATAGGTAATGGGCATCGACCTTTCTGCCTGTTCTTAATTTGTTTGAAAGACTGAAACTTGATTAGGCTTAATCCCGGTCTTGAATTGTTGAGGGGTTTATTAGCTGATAACGTGTCGTTGAATGGTCCAAATTGAAGTGTTGAGCAAAGAGAGTTTTTCGGGTGTTTAATTCTGTTGCTAATTATGGATCCGGAGAATGAGGGAGTTCGAAAGTTGAGAACTTGGAATGTTTGGCAATGGCAGGCGACGTGTTATCGGGGACGTGGTCAAACTGGGTACACCACACAGGGGTGATGGAGGAATGGCTTGGTCAGCACTGGTGGACCTCACGCGCTTTCTTGCTGCTGTCCACCACCCTCTTCGTCTTCGCGCCTCTTATCTCTTTCAAACGAGTTGGTAAGTCCTGTGCTCCTGTCTTCTCATTTTGTTGATTGTAGCTTGAGCCAAAAGCGAAATGGCAGTTTATCTCCTTTGCTCCGAACTCGAAAAACCTGTGCCTCAATTTCAGTTCAGAGCCGTTGAATATGCACTGGTTTCGCAGTCATATATAGTTTGCTAATCTGATGACACTGTAAAGCTGAAATGCACATTCACAAGCTTGGCGAATTGCCACTATGTTGTTGCTTTTGATTTCGTTACTTGCTGGTCACCCACATTCTACAAAGCTCGTGATCATAATCTCGTGGCTCTTTTGTGAATAGATTCATTGAGATACACGTCGGCCTTGTCGGTCGGTCTGGCTGTGGTATTTGTTGCAATCACTGCTGGAGTAGCAATCATTAAGTTGGCGAATGGAAGCATAAAGATGCCACGCTTGATGCCCAAGCTCGTCGATCAGACATCGTTTTGGAAGCTGTTCACGACCTTTCCCATTTTGGTCACTGCTTATATTTGTCACCATAATGGTAAGCAGTCGAACTTCATCTCTTGTAATTAGTACCTGTACTTAAATGGATAAGTGAACATTGAGTGGCATAAAGCTTTATGGAAATTAATTGTTGATTCAGAAAGTGCTGTCATAATCAACTTGGATGTGGAGTGTGCATTGTTTAAGTAGAGGGATGCAACTGCATAGGAGAAGATTTTGGCACGCCATAGTGGCACATCTCCCACTCTCTTACCCATCCAGATTGTGCTTGCTGGAATAAGGAGAAAACTGGTTATACTGATTTGCTCTAGTAAAGCTAATTCTGAGGCTCAGTTGTTATTGGAGTCGCTTTTTTGGGGGGGTTAAAATTGGAATCGTTCAAAGATGAAAAGTTGGTTCATGAAGAGCAGATTTGTATAAATTGGATAGTCATGATGTGCAATTATAATGCAGTTTTTGTGAATGCTTAGAAAGATGCTGCATGCTAGAATTCTTTTGAGATCTATCTAACATTGTGAGTCAGCTAAAGTAGGGCAATTGCTATCCCATTTATGTCTGATGTTATTACCACTGTAGAATTCGCTTAGATACCCTGCATGAACGAGAGGAAACAATGAAGTTGATAGACAAACTCACCAGATGGTCATTACTCAAGCCATGCTGTATCTAGTCCATTTCACGAGTCCTTTTCTTTTCCCCATTGGCTTACAACAATTTGTTTGCACAATTGACATGTGCAGTGCACCCAATAGAGAATGAACTGAAAGACCCGACGCAGATGAAGTCGATAGTACGTTCATCACTGACACTATGCTCAGCTGTCTACGTCGCAACCAGCTTCTTTGGGTTTCTTCTCTTTGGGGATCAGACTCTGGATGATGTACTGGCAAATTTTGATGGGGATCTAGGAATTCCTTACAGCATGATACTCAATGATATAGTGAGAATTAGCTATGGAATCCACCTCATGCTTGTTTTCCCTATTGTGTTTTTCTCACTTCGGCTAAATCTGGACGGCCTCCTTTTTCCCTATGCGAAAATTCCCATCGCCTTCAACAACAGGAGATTTTATTCAGTGACAGCAGCGCTAATGGGTTTTATATTTCTGGGAGCAAACTTTGTACCCAGCATCTGGGATGCTTTCCAAATTACTGGCGCCACCGCAGCAACCTCTGTCGGGTTCATATTTCCATCTGCAATTGCTCTTAGGTATGCACTGTTACTCATGATGAATGCTGAGAGCCCTTCCTTCAAGAAGCCATGTTATCAGGATATGTCATCGATGAAGTGTGTAATCATAGATTCATTAGAGGCTCGCACGATGCTAGCATATAGGATAGCACGAATATCATGTGGAAAATTTTGATGGACTATTGCTATCCCTAGTTGGCCTCATCACCTTCATCCTCTGACTTTGTCTCATCTCTTTTTGAACACGACATTCATCCTCTGACTTAAACATCCTGCACCTGTTTTGCAGGGATACTCATGGGGTTGCAACAAAGAAAGACAAAGTTCTGTCATGGATCATGATCTTGCTGGCTGTATCATCGAGCATAGTGGCACTCTTGAGCGACGTTTATGGTTTCTTTAACAGTGACGAAGGAGTTGGAAGCTGACAAAAAACGAGGGGATTGATTTGACTTTTCTCAAGCAACACCAAACTTCAGTCTCAGACATTGAAATGAACTGATTAATTAACACGGACGGGAGGAGGAAGAGGATGCATCCAATTGTTTGATTCAGCTGCCCGAAGAGCTAATTCGCCCGTCCATAGTGCTTTCACATTCCCTTGCCATTTTGTGCATACAAAACAGTGACCTGTCTTGCCCGTTCTTAAGGCTGAAGAATGAGGATATACTACACAACACAAGTCCAGATTCAGACGTTAAAAGATGTATTTTTGGCATATCTTGCTACAGAGATTTGTTTTAGTGCAGAGTGAATTTAAAGAGACTGGATTGTAGCAACCGTGAACTATGATTATTGGAACTCGGGCCGAGATGGAAACTTGGGCTTGGATTGTGGTCCGAGAAAATTGCTTGTTGGCCCATATACTTTTGCAATTGGATCAAATTTCGATCAACTTCTTATATAATTAGACCGTCTCATTTGGGAAATTTGTTGAAAAATTTCTGAACTTATTACACTTTAATTAATTTAGTCTTAAATCTTCCAATTTTATCAATTGAGTATTAAAATTTTTGACAATTTGCCAAAGAATCTGTTCATTAGCCAGAAATCGATGACATGGACATCGATCATCCTACGTAGTATAGTCGGTTAACATTGATTTTTTTTCAAAAATATTTTAGCAGTCTTTTTCTTTTCTTTACTTTTTTTTAAAAAAAAAAACTTACGGTTGGCAAGGGTCACTGGCCCTAGACACCCTTCCCGGCATTGGGAGGGCGTCCCAACCCTAAGTTCAAAAAAAAAAAAAAAGTGAAGAAAAAGATAAAGAATAAAAAAAAATCAAAAAAAATTTATAATTAAAAAATTATCAACATCGGCATGAGTCATGCTATATGGGATGATTGGCATCAATTTCAGCAATTTTCAGTCAAAATAGATTCAATTAGCAAAACTTAAAAAAATTTTAGGGCTCAATTGGCAAAATTGAAAAATTTAACATTAAATTAACAAATGTATAATAGGTTTGAGACTTTTTTTTTCCCAAATTTCCAGTTTTTTACAATTTCACTCCTATCTCTCACACTTCATCCCGAAATTTTAGATTCCGATGTCTACCAAACTTGGATCCAATTGCAACCAAGGACAAACCCCTGAAGTTGAACCTAGCTCCACATGATTCACTATCTAAATACGATTTTCATACTAAAAAAATAATGCGGAAAGGGAAATCCCTTACGAACGAGATCCTATAATCACGTACTCAAGAACCATCTGGGGTGCTTCTTGAAGCGCTAATCATTGCAGTGAGAACGAGTTGACCACGAGGCGATTTTGATATTCGCGAGCGCAGGACCTGGAAAGAGGGGAGGGCGATGAACACCGACACCCGTCGAGATTAATGTAATTATCCTTTGGCTTACCAAAGAAGACGCCCCGAGTGTCTTGCTTTCGATGTTTGGTGGCGCGGAATCTTTGAACGTTCGTGGGAACGAGCTCCAGCGAATGGGACGAGCGAAACGTGGGGATTGATGACAATACCCTAAAAAAAGGTCGCGTGGAAGAGAGCCGTCTTCTTCTCCCAACCCAAAAGCACCCACCAGAGAAAAGCTAGAAGCTACCAACATGGGAGAGGACGGAGATGGTGGCCGGCATGGCATCAGGCCTCTGATACATGCACGTTCGCGCGGCTTGGTGCCTCTCACCAACCGAGAAATGACTCTTAAAGATGAATTTGGACACGGTCTAGATGATTCAAATGCATCTTGGTCTTCTTCAGCAGTGCCCATCTCTCTCTCTTTCTCTCTCTCTCTCTAGAAAGTTGTGCAGATTCAAAGGAGGGAAAAATAGATGGACCCGTTCCATAATTGATATGAAATGGACGAAGCATGTGATCACGTCCCACATTTTTCTTGATCCAGAAACATGATTAGCTGTGGTTGGTAAATGAGTTTAAAAATAACTAATCAACTTGTACTCGCATAAGCACTTTCAGAAATCAAAGCCCCATTCACGTACATTTCAGCATTTCCACGTAAGGGGCAATGGGAAGATCAAAATGTATTCCATGGGTGTCTATTCTATATTAAATTAAGGTTACATTTAGCGCTTAAGATAAAATTCATAATAAAATAAAATTTATCATATCCTACATTTGGTGCTTACGCAAAATAAGATAATTTGAATATAAGAGGGATATAGGCTGGATAAAATTATCCCATTGGAAAAGTAAAATAAAAGTGGATAAGATTTTTATAATTTAAAATAGAAAATTATTTTTCCCAAATAAAAAATTTCTTAAATTAACAAATTTAAAATTATATTTCGATATAAATAATATTTGATTTCTAATATAAGAAATTCAAAATAACAATTTATTTTTTAATTTAATATTATTTTTATTTATATATTTGAATTTAATTTTATTTTATAATATAAATTTAATAAAAATATATATTTATTACATATTTTAGTTGTTTTAGTATTTTAGGTCTTTTAGTATAGTTTTCTATTTAATAAAATTTTATCAAAGAACGATGGAAGGGAAAGAAAGAAATTAAGAAAGGAAAATAAAATAAAAATAAAGTAGACAAAAGTATTGCAAGAAAATTTTAGTGTCTCCGTTTGTAAAATTTGTGATTAATTTATATTGATATGTCATTTATACTAAATAATATATGATATAATGTGAATATATACTATTTTATTATTGCAATCATCAAACGGTTGATAAGAAATAGTAAAATTTCCTAGATTTCATATCTAATCCTATTATTTATATCCTGATTAGAAATCCAAACGACTAAACGTAACCTAAAAGATAACTACATTGACAATTTTTAAAAGTACAATTGACTCCTAAAATTTACACACACAAAATAATTAAATCATTCGTAAATCTATTTAGCTCGACTAATGAAAAATGCTCATGTGGTTTTTATTTATAATTTTCTCTATTTTATGTGATGATGATGTGGTTAAACAATGTTGTTTTGGTCCAAATTTGATTTTTTGATAGAAATATTATTTGAATTATATTAAGAAAATTAGCCAATTCTAGTATAAAAAAAAGAAAAGGAAAAAGCCAAGTCCAGCCCTCGCTGCCGCTATCCCACCATCGTGAGCCGCCCCACCACTAATGACCTTCGACTAAATCTAGGCAAGGGTTGTCGGCCATCCCCCATAATCGCCACCCTTCCCGACGATGGTAGGGCGATGATAGCAAGAGCTGCAAGCCCTCACATTTTTATTTAATTTAAAGATTTAGCTAATCTTTAATTTAATCTATCTAAAATTTAGATTAAAAAAGCATATTTAGATCAAAATGATATCATTTTAGCCTGATGCTTCATGTTTTAACTACGTTATCGCCACATAGGAAGGAAAAAAAAAACTACATCGGCATTTTTTGTTAGTCAATTTGGATGGAGTTTTTTTTTTAATCAAATAAAAATTTCATTCATTTATCATAATCAAACATGAGTGAAACATAGAAAGTTTCCAAGCCAAGCAAATCCCAAAGGGCTGCAAAATAAAACAAACCCAAAAAACAAAAGAGTACGGCTTGGAGTTATAAGCACGCTTTCATCCCAAAAGATGAGATTTGTTATGGTATCAAAAAATAATCGATGGCCAATCGTTGAAATCGTTAGTGATGGACAAACATTGAGATCTTTCCCTCCAAAAATTACAGCTTGCATTGTGTAACACCATCACCATACGGAGAAAAGAATAACAATAGCATATTGAACACCACGAGATATAGATTTAGATCGAGAGAGAAAAGCTCCCAAATTTAGATCTACACTTAAATTAGGAGAGGAGAGCTTTTACCAAATCTCGAAGAAGTCATAAAACCGTGTCTCGGGCATCATGCTAGCTGGAATGATGACAACATTCTCACAAAATTTACAACTGTAAGTAGATTTATTCATTACGAGTGAAAAAAAAAAAAAGCACCAACAACGAGCAAAAAGAAGGCGCCAAACAAAATGAAAAAAGTCTTCCAGATTAAATCGGGAGGAAAAAAAAAGGGAAATTAAGGTCTAGAAAGAAAATCATGGCAAAGCAAGCTATCAGCTTCAGAAACTGACGCTAATAGCCTACCGGAGAAGTTTCTTTGAGGGAGGATTGTTTGGGAGAGGGAGGGGTTGTTTTTTTGAAGATTTATAGAGTTAATCAAATGACTTAATTGCATTAATTTGATAAATTTTAAGATTTGTTTTCTTTGGTCTGTGATAAGTTTTAAAATTAGTTTGCACTTGTTGTAAATTTTTTAACTCAATTACACTTTGCAGTGCATTTATCTTAAAAAAAAAAGCATCCTCTCCACGTTCTTATCACCAAGTCAAAAGGCGCCCAAGAGAATATACCAGCTACGATAATTTTTAAACTTTTCAAGTGTCGGTAACGAACTTTTTTTTTTTTGCGGTAACGTACTTGATTAATGAAGACTATTGGGGTTAATTTGTGGTCAATGGGACCCATGTCTCTTAAAATAGACCTAAACCAATCTCTTCTTTATAGAAAATTGGAAAATTTGTTAGCGTGGGGGTCTACCGTGTCTCTTGGACAACCCGCTTTTTGGTCTTAATTAATCATATGATGGCATGAGACATTGTACACAAACACCTAGTTTTCTAAGTCGCAATCGAAACCCAAAGACAAGCGAAATGATCATGGCGAAGCTGTCATCCATATGCATCTTCTTCCGTCGTCCGTTTGAATGTTTTGTTGAGTGACGCCTTCTCTGAACTTTCTTCAACATCGACTCTGTTGACCTTCTTTTTTTTCTCCTTTTCTTTTTTTCATTTTCGCCAAGAAAAAAATATATATGAAGGACCATGTGATGTGAACGTATATGTCCTGTGACGAAGGCATAATGTGCAACCGAGACGTTTCCAGCTCTTACAAGCAACGGGCTAATTACTGGCAAAAAAGATTTAAGTATAAATCCAACAGCGTGGTTGTCCTAAAAGTCTTTTGAGTCATTTTTCATGGTGAGGCGTTATTTCTGCCATTGATTGGTTCCAAATATAAGAAGAAAAGTACAAAAAATGGTTCTAAATTTATTATATTGCTACAGAAAAAATCCTAAACCTATTTCATTTTTCATTGCCAAGACACCGGCCATAAGCCAAAGGAGGGAAAAAAAGGCAAAAAAAAAAAGAAAAAAAGAAAATTTAATAAAAAGTTAATAAATTATTAAAAAATTAAAAAATTGTCCACGGTCGACATTTATGTCAATAATTTTCGACCTAAGATGGCTAGATGGACTCAATTGGTACCGCTATGAAAATGGTTAAAACTAAATTGGTCTAATTAAAAATTTCTTACTGAATTGTACTAATATAATAGATTTAAAAAAAATTGGTACTTTTCCCCAAATATTAGTGTAAGAAGAAAGAACACCCAGCTAAATTTTCAATGCAAATTTTCCACTTCAACTTTTGATGACTAATTTAAAGAAAAAAAAAAATCTATTCGAAAAGCTTAACTATAATTGAGGACGCGAATATTCCAACACATTCTCCATCGAGTAAGTACAGGACCCAACAACAATCGTGCTTTCAATTCGGTTTCAATCGGTGAATGTGCTCTTTTGCTTGGTGCTCGACTCCAGCTACGATCGTTTACGAGAGTGAGAGTGATGGATGCGTCGAGTCGAATGCCATTCGATTTGATTCAGCCATTTTCGGGGCCAGCGATGTGAGCCGCGGCAGATTCTCCGTGGTCGTTTCGTTGAAAACACCAGCAATGGTCATGGATCAAAGACATACGAAAAGTCAGCCAGGAACTAACACACCACAAGAAAAAGGCGAATGGCGGAGGATGGGGAGATGGTGGAGCTGGTGAAGGGAAGGGCGGCGGCGGAGATTGCGCGCCAAATGTTCGAGGGCCACGACAGATGCGCGGCCGGCTGCGGTGGCCAGCCTGTCTTGACCTTGTCCTGCCGACGGCCTCTCCTCCACGCGTCCTCGCCGTGTTGCTCGTGCCTTTCTTTTCATTTCCGGGACTTAATATAATGGTACCGTCATTAAATAAGGATCTTTCGTATTTATTTAGTCGCGAATCTGCTTCATTGTGATTTCTTAGACCTTTTCAGTGTAGTGCGATCCACTGGACCAATCAATGTAGTCTACATCTCGCCTAATCTTTTTCCCCTTCTCCATCTTCATTGATACTCAAAACTCGATACGATTGCAATTATTAGATCATCGATCTCTAGTTTGATTGAAATTATCCGAAACAAAAATAGTGAAAAAAAAAAAGAAGGGTAATGCCTTTTGTCTTTGCTTCGTGAAATTTGGGATGTGTTTATTTAGCTAATTATGATTTTTGGAATTCGGTTTTCATATTTTCACTACGGGTTTGAAAATCATTGACAATAAAGATAAAGAAAAAAATGAGGGAAAACATTTTTTTTCCCCAAGCATCTAATAGAATACAACTCATTTTGTCCATGCAGACGCTTACACAAAGGACCATCGATCAAGATGTTCTTTTTGTCTATTGTTTTCATTCTTCGCTGCAGAATTTGAATCCTATTATTGCTTCATCTTTTTAGGGACCGATTTCAAAAATCAGCTTCAAATATTTCACGGACATAAGACGCTGAATTAAATCACTGTAATTTCTAAGCAACATGTCGAGATCTGTTGTAATTTACCTGTGCTTTTTGTTGATTTCATTTTTTATTCACTTTATTTTGGGTGTTTGGGTAGAATGTGATGGAGATTTGAGTTCGTAGCTTTCTAGAACATACAGTCAAATCAAGCACGAAAGTCGTTTGTCAAAATGTCAAAACTAGCTATTGCTGGCTTAAAAATTTTGCGGTCCATATATTTTCGTTGTCGTCTATTAACTTTTTTATAATTTTTTTTTTAGAGTTTCTCCATCTTTTTGATGAAGAAATTGAAAACTCATATGTCAAGTTGTCCAAGTCCATCATCTGATACTATATATGGGGCGGTACTACCTCAATGCATATGATTTAAATAATGAAAAGTCATTTTCATCTCATTTTCAAGTTAGTCACCGAATAAGAGAAAATTAATGATTTTGCTTGAAACCGATTTCAGTGTAAAACATTGTCCTTAGACATGGAATTTTTTGCAAAACAAACGCGTCCATAGTCATAATAGCAAACCATCGGTGCCATTGACGTCCTTCAAGCCAATTATCCTCCGTCAAGATTTCGTTAATGAACACCATTAAAAATCCACATGCATGGACAAAAGAAGACAAACAATATTGAGATGATATTCACGTAGCTTTGAAATAAAATTAATGTCTTTTGACTAAAAACCATATGATATAACTTTAATGAAGGGTAAATGTATCACATCGGTAGAAGTTTGGAGTTTTTAATATTACAAGAAAAAAATTGGCTTAAATATATCACAATGGATATAGTTCAAGGTTTCTGATGTCACAAATAAAATTTCAGAATAAACGCGTGATGGTGGATATAGTTTGGGATTTTTTGTGACTTTTTTTCCTTTAGTTATTTGCTAACCTAACGATTCCTAAGGCACCATGAAGTTCTATGTAGATTTATAATTTGTTGGATCCGTGTTATAATAATTCTTAGAATTGTTAGGTTCGTTTATGATTACTGGATGATCCAATGTAGTCTTTTAGCTCTACAAATAATGTTGACATGGACATGTGACTAACATTAGAAAGTCCTACAAAAAATTATAGAGTAATAGATATATCTTAATTAGTCCTGAGCTTATTTGCTCAAGTTTTTTTTTTAGTGAAGATAGGTCTAGTCAAAATGTTAAGGACTCGAACTTGAGCTTCTCTTAGTGGTCTCCCTATATGAACATATCAAGCTTTTACTACGCATCACAACATATGGCATTGGATTCGATAATTAATTGGTAGATCTTATCTGTTTCTATATGTGTTGAATATCTTAACAAGAAAACCTCATGATCAACGCAAATTTCATGTGGAAAACTGCCTTTGAGGTATTTTGGTGAGAATATACCATAAATAGTTGATTTGGGGACCATAGGTCAAAACAGGTTTTGGGCAATAAAAATGTGATCTTGAGTTAGCACTTAATGTCGATTGTCGTGCATAGTTTATCATAAGGACATAGAGATTCAAGTCAATAAAGGTCAACACAGAAGGATACCGACATCAGGGGCGACATACCTAATATTGCAATTCGGATGCAACAAGTAAATTGTCGAGATGCACATGCGATAGAAGTCCCACATTAAGATTTGGTATTGTGTGGAGCAGATAATACACTAATCTAAGGTTTTCGAGCAAAAGTAAGTCCAATGGAATAGGTTAAATGGGATCGGAATGGATAGAGCAAGCGTATGATCTAGCTATCGAATCGGATTCCATCGGTGATTCAGCGATTCTCCATTCTTATGTCCCTTTCTACTTTCTGACATACAAAACCAACGGACGAAAACCATAGAAAATCCAAGTAAAAAAGGAATCGCGCTCTTGGTTAACCTCGTGGCAGTGGGAATCAACGACTTCTCTCGATTTCACGCGTCGATTTCTCCAATTTTGAAACACAAGCCTCGGAAAAGGACAAAGCCCACCTTCGTCAACAACAGCAACCCTTCCAGCTCCACGCTCCCCCTGCTAGACATTTCACTCCCTCCAGTCTTTCCCTGCATAATACACTCGTTTAGGGATCTGGCAAATCACGTCAATTTTTTTTTATCAAATTGGTAGCTTAGCGATCTCGCGATGAAATTCAAGAGGTTTCCTTTTGACATTCATTGTGAAAACGATCAAATCCGCGAGAGGAGAGAGAGAGAGAGAGGGGGAGACAGAGGGATCGGAGGTGAGACATTGACATCGACAGACAACGTGCGTGCTTTCCTTCCTTCCTCGTTGGGACATTTCGTTTCCTTTAATAATTTTAAAAACTTCCGGAATCGAAATCAAAGACGTGTTGAGCTGTTACCACTTGGACTCTCTGTCTCTGTTCCTCTCCCTCTCTCTCTCTCTCTCTTCCCTGCCTCCCTCCCTCCCTTATTACGTTCCTCCAGTTCTCACACTTCCTCAGAGCTGTAATTGATTGAGCGATGAGTCCTTTGGCGCTCCGTTGCCTCCTCCTCGTTCACGGCTCATGAATACCCCCTCTGTGCACGTCCATCTTCTTCTTCTGTAATCCTCATTGGCATTAGCATTTTGATCTGATAAAGCCACTTGGTCGCAACACGTTCGGTGTTTCTTGGCTCGCCTTCCCTGAAGTGAATCTTCTACGAAAGCTGAAAGCTTGGCCTTTCCTGCGAAGTGGGTGTGCTTCAAGAATCGAGATTCAAGAAAATCGAGACTTAAAAATGGCACCTTCGCTCGATTCGTGGGCGAAACAGAGCGTTCACAAGGGCACCCCCGTCGTCGTCAAGATGGAGAACCTGAACTGGTCCATGGTCGAGCTGGAGAGCCCGTCGGACGAGGACATCTTCGTCGCCGGCGCCCCCGCCGCCGGCGAGGGGCGGCGCCGGAGCGGACGCGCAACAAGAACGCGAAGCAGCTCACGTGGGTCCTGCTCCTCAGGGCTCACAGGGCCGCCGGCTGCCTGGCCTCCATGGCCGCCGCCGCCCTCGGCCTCGCCTCTGCCGTCAAACGCCGCGTGGCCGCCGGCAGGACCGACAACGACGTCAGCGAGGCTTCTCGTCGCGGCGGGGGAGTGAGAGAGAGCCCCACTCTCAAGGCCAGGTTCTATACTTGCACGAAAGTGTTCCTCTGGCTGTCCATTGTCCTGTTAGGGTTTGAAGTGGCTGCTTACTTCAAGGGTTGGCACTATGGTGCGCACAATGTCGAGTTGCAACATCTGTTGGCAACTTCGTTCTCAGTTAAGGGTGTTTTCGATCGGTTGTATTCGAAGTGGGTTTCGATCCGGGTGGAATATCTTGCTCCTCCATTGCAGTTCTTGGCCAATGCTTGCATAGTGCTCTTCCTTATCCAGAGCGTGGACAGGCTTATCCTGTGTTTGGGTTGTTTCTGGATCAAATTCAAAAACATCAAGCCGATCCCAAAGGAGGATGCCTCAGTCGATGTCGAATCCGGCGAGAAGGGATACTTCCCTATGGTCCTAGTGCAACTCCCCATGTGCAATGAAAAGGAGGTAAAAATTGAAACCACCCCATTTCTTGTCATTTGTGTGTTTGAGTACATTGATTTCCAAATGAATCTGTCGTGGCATTAATCAAGAAATAGTGAGCTTGATCTGATGTGGAAATTCTTAATCTATCCATCAGGTGTATCAGCAGTCAATTGCGGCTGTCTGCAACTTGGACTGGCCAAAATCGAAGTTGCTGATTCAAGTCCTCGATGATTCTGATGATCCCACTGCACAGTCGCTGATTAAAGAGGAAGTGAACAAGTGGCAGCAAGAAGGTGCTCGCATCGTGTATCGGCATAGGGTAATTAGAGAAGGATACAAAGCTGGTAATCTCAAGTCAGCTATGAATTGCAGCTACGTCAAAGAGTATGAGTTTGTCAGCATCTTCGATGCCGATTTTCAGCCCGCCCCTGACTTCCTAAAGAGAACAGTTCCTCATTTTAAGGTACTTTTTAGTAATTTCATGTGGCAGATTTTTCTCATGTGTGTCGAGAACACATACGTTCAGAATTTTGCTGCTTACACGTACTAAAGGAAATGAAGATTCTGGGGTTGAGTTGTTCATCTGCAATTTTGCATTCCGATGATGTTAAAATTGCAATCTGGTGATAATGCAGGATAATGACGAGCTAGGCTTGGTTCAAGCGAGATGGTCATTTGTGAACAAGGATGAGAACCTCCTAACTAGGCTCCAGCACATTAATCTGGCTTTCCACTTTGAGGTGGAGCAGCAAGTGAATGGTGTCTTCTTAAATTTCTTCGGTTTCAATGGGACTGCTGGCGTGTGGAGGATTAAGGCTTTGGAGGATTCTGGGGGGTGGTTGGAGAGGACGACTGTCGAGGACATGGACATTGCAGTCCGGGCTCATCTTCATGGGTGGAAATTTATTTTTCTCAATGATGTTGAGGTACTTATCTGGTTAATGGGCAGAAATTGGGAACATTCTTAATATTATAGCTTTTATGACATCAAAATATGTATGTTTCCTCGACAAGCTGAGCCAGGATTTGTAGTGTTCATGGAAATTTCATGTTGTCTTGACCAGGCCCAATGCGAATTACCGGAGTCTTATGAAGCATACAGGAAGCAGCAACATAGATGGCATTCTGGGCCCATGCAGTTGTTTCGCCTCTGCTTGCCGGCCATAATCAAATCCAAGGTGCTTACTTACTTCAGCACAACAATTGCAAAATGCAAAAACCCACTTAAAAAGTTGCTGAGGACTAACTTGGTATTGTTCTTACGTGTTTCTTGGTAATTGCAGATCAGCATTTGGAAGAAATTCAATTTGATCTTCCTCTTTTTCCTTCTGAGGAAGCTGATATTGCCGTTTTATTCCTTCACTCTTTTCTGTATAATCCTTCCCATGACAATGTTCGTTCCTGAGGCTGAGCTCCCAGCATGGGTCGTCTGCTACATTCCAGCGACCATGTCTTTTCTCAACATACTACCAGCACCCAAATCCTTCCCCTTTATTGTCCCTTACCTTCTCTTTGAGAACACCATGTCTGTGACCAAGTTCAACGCAATGATCTCAGGGCTGTTCCAGCTTGGTAGTGCATATGAGTGGGTCGTTACCAAGAAATCAGGCCGTTCCTCAGAGGGCGATCTCTTGTCTTTGCTCGAGAAAGAGACGAAGCACAAAAGGGGCAATTCTGCTCCTGATCTCGAGGCCCTGAAGGAGGAAATCAGCAGACAAGAGAAGAAGGCAGCTCGGAAGAAGAAGCACAACCGAATATATACCAAAGAGCTTACATTGGCATTCCTCCTCCTCACGGCTTCAGCCAGAAGCCTCCTATCCGCTCAGGGTGTCCACTTTTACTTCCTGTTGTTCCAGGGGATATCATTCTTGCTGGTCGGTCTGGATTTAATCGGCGAGCAGGTGGAGTGAAGTGAAGAGGTAATGGTATTTAGGGTGTATAGCTAGTATATAAAGCACCGCAAATCTGGCGCTGAGAGAGTGGCTGCAAGTGGTAAACAGATAGAGTTCTATCTGCGCTAACAAGTCTCGAAGTTGCTGCCTGCTGCATTTGTTGTCTCTGCAACACTCTTCCCAATCCAGCCAGAACATTATAAGTTACCTTGATAGAAGAACAAAGTCACCATCAAAGAAAGTGAGGAGGCACAGAAGAAAACTGGCGATGCTCCTCAATAAGTATGATGTTCATACCACATGTTCTTTTTCTTTTTGCTCTTATGTTTCTTTTGAAAATTCTTTTGTTTAGATGCAATTTTTTCTTTGGTTGGAAGAAATGTAGATCCAAATGTCAATTTTTTCTTTGACAGAAATAAGCATTCGACATAAGATTCAATGTTCCTCTGTTTTTGGTTTGATCATTGGTATACGAGGACTTACGGCATGTTGATACGAGGATGATGATATTATAGTACAGCTTTGTTCTTTTCCTCTTTAATTCCACCAGTTTGAGATGCGCATGTGCAATAAGTGAGCTCAGAGTTTGAAAGATTCTGGAAGTTTCAATAGTTCAAAGGGAAAAGCCATTCGTTTTCCCACTTGTCCTTTTTGGCTTTGCTGGATTCAGCTGGAAAGAAACAGAAGAATAACTGCCAAGATCAGTGGGAACAGAGCATCATTTTGACAACTAATGACATCATGAAGTGATTGGACCAGGAAAAAAAAAAAGACACCGTGAAGTGAGGAAGGGAAAGGGTAGAAAATAGTAAAAAAACTGCGAATGCTCCTCAATTAAGTTAAATCACAATCTGTTAAGATTGATAAAAGAGGAAAAATATATCCTTAATGTAAATCCCTTGATCTAGTAATTTTTATCGATCTTTCTCAAATTGTTGTTTCTTCTTTTGTTGTGTTCAACTTGGAGGAGTTTACATATTCATTGCTTTTTTTACGATGATCATCTAAGATTTGATTGCTTTGACAAATTTATTGATCGGATTGTAATTTAAAAGAATATTAATAAAGGACATTCATTGACAGTGTCTCTCTAAAGTTCAATCCCTAATTACTCCTTTTTATATTCAATTCTTTAGTACAAGTTTTTTTTAGGGAATTCTTTGATGAAGTTTGTGAACAAAGATTACTGATAAGGTCTATACTCATTATAGAAAATCCTCTATAGAAATTGGCCCGAGCACATTAGCAAGCAGAAGAGAGGATATGAAGTTTGTATAAACACAAAGGGGAAATAACTTAAGGGGGTGGAATAAAACATCATTGTTTTGCTTAATACGGATAATATTATATTTTCATGATGACATGAGGTGTTTGCATTTTCAACAAATATCAAGTTTCACCAAATTATTCTCTTAAGGTTATTTCATCAACTCAAAAAGATATAGGCTGTCATGACCACATATATGGCGGAACTAGCATGAACCTTTTTTTTCTCTTTTCCTTTTTGGTTTAGCGGTGGGATATGATGGGTTATCATTGAACAAGTGACTTGATCTCTGAGTAGATCTTAATCCATTGCCTATTTGTTAGCCAAAAGGAAGTCTGAAAGCCAATACCTTTACATCATCACTAGATATGTAATATTTTATTGGAAGCCTATTCTGTTCTTTTTTGTATCACTACATGGTTCGTATCATATTCCCTTTGCTTTGTCAGGGCCACAGTGTCCATTCAAGAAGGCTTTTGAAATGTAATGGACTTGAAATCGTAGGCTGCAAGATGACGCAAGTACTTCCGAATCGGATTTCAGGTATCACAGGTCGAGTGCCTGCCGGATAACGACAAGGCAGGTAAAAAAACAGAGGTCAACTGTTCAATTGTGTCCGCTATAGGAGGCAAGCAACATGGGCACTGCCTCGCGTCTGGCATCTGCTAACCCCACCACAGATCTGGGCTGACAGATAATTGTGGTTTCGAGGTATCTGAGCCCATTCCTTGGTATGGCTTCTCCAGCGTCACTGTCTTCCTCATTGAGCACCAAATTTACACGGCATTCTCATCTTTCGAAGCTTATACTATTCCTCTTTAGCTCCAACACATATAGCTGAAGAAATCCTGTAAATTTATTACCAAAACAGAGACCTACCCTTTCAAATTTGCTGGCAAACTGCCTTCCTTGTGATATTTCATTGGGACATTGTGATATTTTATCGAGACAGAGATAGTGTTACTGTGATTGATTCCTCTCTTAAAGTGATTTGTAACAGTTCTTGGTTTTCGTGTCCTTGGAGCGTCCGACATAATAAAGATTGTGGATCCCTTCATGAGTTGATGAGAAGCAATGCCGATGAATATTATGGCGACCCGAAATAATTACTTTTTCCTTCAACAGAATGTTAGATGCAATAGCTAGAGTACATTGCAGATTTCGGAGTATCCACATGCTCAATGGACTTTTGTCTTTCACGATACACATTGTTTCTTGATTATCATAAGCAATCTTGAGGAGAAGCCTGCCTGCTTTTCTCCTCTCTCTGCATCTTAATTACCGCCTATTTCAAATTTCCAAATTTAACAACAGTTTCTTAATCCATATGCTGATGGAAGGGCCGTTAAAAGTTCAGATGCATAGCTGGTTAATCTACAAAATTCAGGATTGTGATCAGAAATATCAGAAACATATCCTTTTCCTTGATCAACTTAATAAAAAATCTTGCCTGCCTTCACAATGCCCTTTAGGAATCCAAACACCACCAAAGAAAATAAGCACATTGCAGATAGAGAATTCGTCAGTGCTGTCTAAATATACAAAAATATGTTAGCACTTCCGAGCATCCTCTTCGATTAAAAATCCGAAGAGTAAACCAGTTTGTTTCACCATCTATACAACTCTACATTTCTCTTTACTTAGGAAAAATCAACTCTATTTTCTCCTCCAAATCAGTCAGATACAGTTAGCCTAATTCACCAGGTTTCCAGTTTGAGTCGGTTGAACAAAGACCCTTCACTGAAAAATTCATCTCTCTGACTTTAAGTGCCCTGCCAAGTGCCAAACAGGAAAATTTTGTCAATGGTAAAGCAAAGCTAGTAGAGTTTGTGGTAGCATTATATGATCTTCTTCCGGTTACCATTTAGACCCAAACTGTCGACTCCTGAACTGGAATGGAAGTGTGATTGACACTGTGTTTGTAGCTCACTCTCACAAAAAGCCTGATGTAAAGAACATAGCAATTATTAATAGTCCTAGCGTAATTGAAAAACATGGGATGGAGATGGCTAGATAGGTGATCGATCCTTTTTAGAGACCTGTGTTAATGGAGGATAATGATGATTTGAGCTCGGGAGGCTTGGAAAAGCTTCTGGGAAAAATCCTTTCGTATAAGGAGAAGAACAGGCAATTCCACGCTCGGTATCCACAATAGTTGCAGAGCTGCCCGGTGAGCAGAATATCTTTGCGAGATGAAAACGTAAAACTTAGATTACCGACCATAAATGCCAAATATACTTAAGGCCCGAATTTCAGTCTTTCAGCATCATGTTGACTTACATCTCTGGACAGTATCCTCTCCAAGTTAATGCTCAGCTCTGGACTGACAGCAGCAAGTTTCATGGACAAGAACTGCGAAAGAGACTAACATCATCACTGGACATTTGATTCAATTTGGTCTGCTCAATAGTCAGATCTTAATACTTAGCATTAATGGGAGAATGAGACTGCATATTCAGATAGAAAAAACAATAGCCCCAATGAAAACCCGAAGTATACAACCACATGGCCTCATCTGATCGCAATATTTGGTGTAAAAAAAATTGACTTGATGTCAAGATCACACAAAAATTACTCTACAGAGAAACTCACCTTCCACTCAGATCTTTTACATTCATTTAATTCAAAGGATAATATCATCGAATAGCACTTTACACCATTCAATGGATTTGTTTTAAAAGGTGCATGGTGTTAAACTCATTCAGGACTTAAGACACAATACGTATACCGGAATAAGAAAACAGTTGGCGTACCTCAACCTGCTGTTGCAGCGACTGCACATAGTTAATAATCTCATCAAGCATTACCGCTTTTCCTGTGATCTGTGGCAAGTGAAACCCCCCCGGATGACTAACCATCTCGAGTAAGCAAAATAAGTACCTCAGAAAGTAGAGCGACTCGATTACCTTGTTGCATCCGGGGACGAGTTCTTGAAGCATTCTCATCCGCTCACTAATTTTCTCTCTTCTCACCTGAAAGCAGAATGACACTAGTAGGTTCAAGGCATTCAAAAAACGTAGCATTTCAGACATTTGGGCAACGAAAGGCTTACCCTCTCCGCAAGGCTGTGACTGTTTGTAGCTTGGCCTCTGCGCGCTCGCACATGAATATAGTTCTCCTTCGGGGCTTCAACATTGTCTCTCACTTGTTTACCAGTTTGTTTGCCCTGAGAATTAGGATGCAAAGTCTGCTCATTCTTCTGTTTCTTCTCGTCCCATTCCTTCGGGACATCTGAGTTCACCCTAGAAGGATCCTTTTTCACCGCCTGTCCCAGATGTAACAAACAAAGAGTAACTTGTTTGACCGAGTCATTTCCACATAACAGGACATCAACAAGGAAAAATCAAATGTTCACACTTTTTCACATTAACTACAGATGACAGACCTTACTATCATAAATGGTATCATGAGCCGGAGCATTTTTTCTTCTCTTGACACTCGGTGATGATCCCTCCCCATCCTCTTCGATCCGGCATTCCTGGGACAGTTTATTGTTAGCCGAGGCCCCTTCACTACCATCGTGATCATCCTCCCTTTGAGAGCCATAGTTAGGAGGACACCCAGAGTTAGCAATGTCAGGCAGCCCAAAGTAGCCGACCGCATCCAGGTAACTCCGGCTTTCTGAGCAGGGGAGCCGTTCAAATGAGACCCGCTCGGTCAATGCCGATAGATTGTGACCGAGCGGAGGAGGAAAGTCGCCACCACTTCTTTGATTTTCCATGATGCCGGGGTGTGAAGAAAAGGGGAAGCCGGAGGCCATTGAAGGATTTGCAAAATGGTAACTCTGAGTTAGGGACACGAGTGGATCCCAACCAGAGCTAACGAAAGGGTTGATTGCCATTCCTGAGACTTCCCCTGGGACTGAACTGGGAGTCACCCCTGAGTGTGGAAAATTCAAGAAATTATCACCCCCATGTCTGAACCCGACATCACCACCGTCACAGCCTTCCATCTTCAGAATTGAGACACAATAACTCAGGAACTGAAGCAGGTCTTTTCAACCAATTTCAATAAACCAGCAAAGGTTACCATAGGCTAGGACTCGAGGATATATAAGACACAGAGAAGATGAAGAAGAGTGAAAAGGCATAAAGTTGGTTTGACCAAAACCAGCTGTTGATATCTTGCAGGACTCAACAAGGAACACAATGGACTTTGTCAGCTTTATAGTACCGGAGTTTGGTAAAGCAAAAGAAGTCTCTTATATGCAGCATCCCACGAAGCACGTAGTGTGAAAAAAAAAGGACATATCCTATCAATCAGGCATAGAATCTACACAGAGTACCAGCTATTTTTCCCTCTTTTTCAAAAACTTCTCATTGAGCCTACTCTTATGCCAAAGAAGCAATGACAGAGAATGCTCCTGCCCTTAATAATTATAGACGAGAAAGTGAACCCCGTAAAAGCAGAAAGTAAAATTTGGAGGAGCAAGCAACACTAGTCCCAGAGACAGCTCTAGCCCAACCAAAAAAAGAAAGCAGATTCCCTTTTCTCTCAATTGAAAAATAATTAATACGTCCAACACTTCATTGGCCAGAGTCATTAAAGTAACGGGTATGAAATGTTTTTTACTACAGTACACCCAAACTGGGACAGAGCCACTTCAACTATTGGAGGTGGAAATTGGTGCTTGGGGCTTGGGAGGGAAAGGCTCATCGAAGGCAGTGACAAGCTGAAGTATCGAAGCGATACCAAAAACAACACCAACACTAGCAAAAAAGGGCAAGTTCTGCAGATACCCTTTTGAGATATTCCCAGATGGGTTCCTAAAAAGGCCCAAAAAGCATCCAATACTGCGAGGATTGTATCACGTAAGGACTGAAATTATTCAGTCTTTCCGCTCACGGACCTCCTAATAAGGAAGCGCATCTAGTGCCTTGATCTAAATCTCCAAGAAGAGACCCACATCACTAAAAATAACACAGCAAGAATCAAGTTCCAAACTTCTGTTGATCACCAACAGTGCTACAGCACCACAAAAGGTGAAGAGTGAGCAACCACTAGTGAAAGAAAAAGTGCTCGTAAGAGTTGAGATGATCTGCTACCTGCCCAGGCAAAGAGGTGACGTGTGAATTTAAAACACAGACTTTAACTACTGCTAACTGCTCCTGCAGGCCAAATTATTATTACCAGATCTTAATCACTTTTTTCAAACCAGTTGCTCAAGCTTTTCTTTTGCTTTATCTCAGACAGAACTACAGGATAGCTGGATAGGTGCTTCTCTTCAAGGCCAAGCCAAGCTAGCTTTGCTTGCTTGCTTGACATGCTTTTCCTTTTTTTTCTTTTTTACTGACACAATCTGCCAACTATTCCAACACATCTACCTTTGCTGTTACACACTCAATTCTTTTTTCTTTTTTTTTTTTTGGAAGTGCCAACTAACCTACTTCATTTTTCTGGTTTACAACACTCATTATGCACCTAAGCTCCATGATTCCCCATGTGCCCTATTGTTCCATCTATGGCACAAGGGTTTATGATGGCCCCCACCGGATCCTTCCTTCCATACCGATCAAGATGTGGATGTATACATGTCCTGATGATTTTAGAATTAGGACAAGCCTGGTGATATTTAAACTTTAATCTGTAAAAATATCCAATAGGGAGCTCCTCTCGAAGAATAAAGCTTGTGGGAGTGTGCAAAAGGTGGCAATGCCCGGTGGACCCTATCTAAGTATGACAGATTAGGTAGATCACAAAATCAAGAGGCGCATAAGATCCATCAGCATGCTAACAACATTGATCTTGATCTTATGAGTTTATTCAAGATATGCAAATTGATCCGGTTTACCCTCATCGAGATTTTGGCAAGATTTTCAGAACGACGTGTCATGATTTCATGAGCTAGACGGAAATGAGTTTACATGCAATTTTCTGTCCTTCTATATGATATTAAAATCCATTCAGATATCTGCATTACACATACAAGGTCTCTGATGAGAGGAGAATGCTGGACAAGTGTAAGGTGTGGACAGGATTAGAAAAAAAAAAAAGGACAATCACCTAATCTTATGCAGAATGCAGACTATGATGACCCCCCTTTTTTTAAAAAAAATTTATCCCAGCACAGTTGTTTAATGAATTAATTACAGTTACAGCTGCAATGGCTTTCCTTTCTTTTCGCAAAGAAATGGGTGGCTTTTGTCCGGGAGGAAGAGATGGAATAATGGAATCCACCATTTGAATGACCCTCTTGTCCCCGTACGATCTCCACCAGCTGTAGCACGTTCAACATCCCCATCCAGACCAACTAACCTGGTCAAAGCCAAATTGTCCTCAGTCGACGCGAAGCTCTCGGACAGGATTATGCAGGACAAGATGAGATCCTGCGACATCAACGGCATAATTAATTCGTGTGGAGACTCCCTCTCTCTCTCTCTCTCTGTGTAATCATTATCGACCATGGGGGTGCGGGGAGGTGTAGTGCAGTGTAATGCAAAACATGCCTCGAGAAGCGTTGAAGAAACACTTGCTCTCATTTGCTGGCGAAACCATAATTGTCATACCAGGTTGTAGTCCAATTTTTGGTTCGTCGATTCACTCGCAATTTCAACTTTTTCGTCTGACAGGTATTGAGTTGATGCTGCGGTTTCTAATATGCTGGAGACCCTCTTTGCTACATGCTGGAGTCTTGTTATTTTTCAACTCGTTTGGAGGGGTCGGCCATCTGTTGGTCGACCAAAAAAAGTCCGAATGAATCATGACTTTTTATCGAGTTTGATGATTAAACATGTTGAATTTAATGAAAAGAAAGGATTTTAGGAAATTACTTCTTTCGTTTGTTGAGCTATAATTGGAAACCCTCCAAATAATTTGGTGTAGGGCCTTGAATTTTCAAAGCTAGATAGTCAAGCGTGTACTCCCTAAGTTTTCAGAATCCTCCTCAATCTTAACTCCAAGCAACATAGCAAAATTGGTCAGTTTTGAAAGTTAAAATAGAGTCTTCACTAATTTTATCTAATGAGGGTGCAGACGGGTTGGACAAGCTACATCTCAAAGAATTTTTTACCCAAGCCAAACGGACGTGACTGGATAAAATAAAAATGTCATGGACTGAAATTACTTAGTTTTGTTTGCATTGGTAGAAGATTTTAACCCGACTTTTTTATTTTTGCAATTAGTTTTTCAAAGATGTTATATGTTATAAAATGTCAAGACTCAAATATACAATTAACAAACAACTAACGTAAATTTAGTTAACACTAACGTAAATTTAGTTAACTTAGCAAATTTCATCCAATGAATAAAACCCGGGCATTTTTAATTTAAAAGAACATAAATTTTTATGGCCCATTATAAGTTTGGTGGATAATTTATTATTTATTATAACTTTATGAGATTTATAGATAACAAATAACTAACCTATTTGCAAAATGATTAATTTTTAGCGTCTTTGAAAAAGTCGAAATTTCCTAAAATAAACTTGAGTTACACCACCAACAAAAATTGTATGTGTTCCCCTCGGATCAAAACCTCATTTATTTACTTTATATTGATTTTTTTGTTGAAACTTTATACTGATTCATGGGTCTAATACCCTAAAAAATCTCAAACAATAACTCCAGTTTCAATTTTATTCTTCTTTTTTTGTCTCATAATAAACCTCTCGACTTTTGGTCCCATTTCAATTCTATTATGAAATTTTTTTGTCTCATAAAAAAACACCAACTTTAAGTTTAATGTCAATTCTATCCTTAACTTCTTTTTTCATTAACCCCTAACAAAATCTCCCTTACTAATATGGCATTTACAAGTTATTGTTCTAGTGTTTTCCCAAATTTCTTATTCAAGAAAATATCTTTTAAAGATGAATTTCTACGTCAACCTAAATAACGTTTTATTGGATCTAAAATTTTGCTAAAAACTGGAGCAATTAGAGTTGGCTTTCTTGAATTACTCTTTCTCTTAAGAGAGATTTCCTTCCATCTCACTTGAGAATGTTCGATTTTATGATCATTCTTCAATCTCCCATGCTCAAGAATCTTCCATCTCTGACGGTATAAGAGCTTGCCTTGAGACACTCGCCTCAGGATGCTCAAACAGCTCATATTTGGGAGTTTTCCATCTCTCGGTTGTCAAGAAAAGTCTTTGACAAAGGGTTACTAGGGGCATATTTGAAATTCAAGTAAAAGTTGATGATTTTTTATGAGATAAATAAAAGTTTAAGATAGGATTTGGATTAGATCTGTAGTTGAAAATTTATCAAGGGACAAAAAAATAAGTTAAGGATGGAATTGAGACTGTAGCAAAAGTTTGGATTTTTCAGTATTAGGCCTTGATTTACGTGGTGTTCTTTCCTACATATAATTAAAAAAATATTGCTTAAACCTCTAAGTAAAGTATGTTCAACATATAGCCCCATCCATTAGAATTTGGGAAAATCATTCGATCAATCTTAAACTTATTGTACGGAAAATAATTTAATATTAAATTTTTCATTTTTGTCAATTTAATCTTAATATTTTACTCGAGATTTCAACATAATCATCCCATTCAATTTACCTTGTAAATCGCTGATGTGATGATCTGATCATCGCCGGCGATCCTACGCCACGTCAGTGATTTCCAATGAAATATGACCAGAAAGATTGCATTCGGATTTCGCATGAATTTTTTTTACTAAATTAATAAATTTGTTAATTTTATAACTCAATTGACATCTGTGTAATAGATTTATGAATAAAATTTTGACTTTGCCACCAGTTGAATCACTTTTAGAACTTTGAGGAATCAAGATAACAATAATGAATAACTAAATAAATAAATAACATTTTCAAATAAAAGTTTGAACCAGAGCCAATAGTATTGAATAATAATATATCGAAAGGAAAAATCATTGCTTCACATATTCTACGGGAAGAAAGAAAAAAAGGAGAAAAAAGAGAAGCTAGATCTTGAGAATGCCACTGGCTCTACATTAGACTATAACATTTCAGAACTGTAATCAATGTTAAGTGCTGCATAATAAAAGAAAAAAGAAGTGTCGAACATCGTACGGATGAATCCGGAACTCCATGAGGTTCCAATGAGGCCGAAGCAAAAGCGGGCAGCATGCGGAGGAGATGTCAATCATGATCTCGGCTCTTTGCTTGAGTTTCAAACTGCATAAAAGTCTGGGGAGCATGCACGTACCAGCTAAAAGCTTGTATGTGGAAACTCCAACTCATCATGCACGCCATACACTCGAACATAAGTGTGCTCAGCATCGGAGCAATCGTGCTCCGAGCCAATCGTATTCTCCAAGCATGAGCAACTTTTCCCGGTTTCGGATGAATGCGAGATGGGAGAAACGGGGCAAACTCGACAGCGTAGGATCAACACTTTCCGTTTTCCTCTCTCTAACTCTAGGGTTCGAACCGCCGTATTCTCGTGTTCTCTTGAGCCTATTGTCGGCGCTACCGACTCGTGAGTTTTCGATGATCACACGATTGTGTATGAGAATGGGGATTGCCAAGTCCATTCGGGATTAGTCGGATGTTCTTTACTTGAATAATCTCGCATACCCCATTGATATAAAAAGCAATTATCTCCCCTCCTTTCTGCATGTTATAAGACACATGTCCGGTAAAAAGGTGCTTCTTGCGAAGAAAAAAAAGAAGAATGACAATACAAGATAGGGTCATGAGCTTACAGCATTAGGCCTGATGGGCCCGATAACCCGATCCGAGGAAAGAAGAAAGGGTAAAAAGGCTTGAATCGGTCAAATCACAGGGGTCGACCCAACCCGCCCTTTAAAGTAATTCGGGCTTGGCCCAGATTACAGTGTGGATGCTGATGGCTGAAGAAGACTTCGGCTAAGGGGCTTGTTGAGAATGAGATCTCCACAGATTATGCTCCAAGAGTGCCATTTTGCTGACCTCTAGCGAACCCGGGAGCCAAGGAGATGCACTAATAAAATTCCCATTGCCATCCGGTCATTTTAGCTGACCAAAAAAATTGAAGATCAAGCTCCCAACAGAGCCAGTGATGGTAAATTAGTCCGACGCTGAGGAAAACTAATGCATTAACTCAAGTTTGATACTCATAGTCATACAATGCCCGCCCTACAGACAGCATCAACTCGTGTCGGGAGGTGTATCATAATGCATATCTTGATCCCATTTCTCAACATCTTTGCATAACATGCGAGTCTCGTCACCACAGGGTAAGACTTTGAGGCATTACAAAGTACGAGGTGTTCAAACTGCTTATACCCTCATCTTCTGTTATTCAGCTTCATGTGCTTTATTTTCAGATTGTTCAGAATTCTCATTAAAACTTACGATGGAGTTTGGACTTTTGTTCTCTCGAATTGTCATTCTCAGAGACATCCCTTGTGCTGGCTATACAGAATGAATTTACCACTTTCTTTTCTTGCTAGAGTACTTAGACGAGGCGATCATGTGCATGCGGTTCTTGTAGCGCATTTCATGGGCGTCCCAAATTCGTCGATCAATCTAAAGTCAAGGCGTCCATTTTGCTACAGATATCAGATTGACTAAGTGTGTGTTTCTTTCTTGGTCACGCTACTTGAACTTTTGTAACTGTCAAATACAGCTTTCGAAGGCTTTCCCCATCTTGGGGAAGCAAATTTTCCCAAGTGTTGAAAACAATGACAATGAAGACTAAGTCCATCCACCCCCACCAACTAACATCAACTTGTCTTAGCCATGCCCCGTTTGCTTTCCAGACATACTGATGCAGAACGAGTCTGAAAACATTGGCTAATTTTTATTGAGGCTGCAATAATCGCTCCTCTGTTCGCACCGACACCATTCCACCATCCACAGCGACGCCAGCGGATGTGATGCGTCCTTGTTCCTGTCTGTGCTTCATGTATTATCGACTCAGCATTCCGTTTGAGCAGCGGGCAGCCTTGAACTCAAGATAGGAACTTGAAATCACGCACTGAGCTCCGACTTTTCCACAGGCTGTGCAAAAGAAAAGATCCTTTCCTTGTCGTCCATATGGCTTGTTATGCTCATATCGATCGCCTGATGTGACTTGCCCTTTAACTTCTACTAACATTTTGTTTTGCCAATGTCCAACCTGTCAAATGACGAGGTGCGTAATCATATTTGTTGACTGCAACTCCATGGATTCGATGGAATTGACGTTAGTGGCATTGCTTTTCACTCTGTAAACAATGCACGGGATGTCCTTTTTCTTTTTGCACTGTTAGCTTTTCCATTAAGTGTGCAAAATCTTTTTGACCATCAATCTCCAAATTGTGGCCTTTTTCTTTGTTCTGATGTGTTGGGGTTGTTGATTGTGTTCCCCCTTTATATGATACTGCTTTTTCCTCAGTTCAAACAAGGTCTCGTTTGTTGTTTTCCCTCCTGACTTTTGACATTTGCCCTAAGAATTTCTTCTCCTGAGCAATGACAACATGCAGCATGTGGAAATTTCTTGTATAGTCTGTCCACTAATTACAGAATAGTCTGAACTAACTGTATCATCTCACGTAGAGACCGCGTAGTTTGATGTGATGTAATTGATATACATAAAATTGTCAAATGACGTTGGTTAGAATGAAAACGATTCAGATGAACACATTAGGCAATAATTTCTTGCTTTTCCACGAGATTTTTCCAAATTTCTGAAGAGTCAAGATTCATAATTGAGTACAGACGTGGATGATAGCTGCGCACGGGCAAGGGTTGTTTCAATTGTCCGTACTGGACATTTCATTTCACTAGTCTCTCTCTAATTGCAATTGGAACAGTTAAAAAGACACAAGGAACACGATACATTTGCAACTGTCGGAGACAAAGTCCTAACCAATTATGACCACCAAATCCTAAAACAAGCTTAACCAGAATCTCCGTGTCCAGAATTCTGCAGTAGGAGTAAATGTAATTATGTTGTTGAAGTTCAGATTGAGAAATAGAGTGTGAGATTGCATGGTCAAAGTAAAAAGCCTTTTTGGGCATATGGGGGAACATTCCTAGTGATTTTGTACTTAGCAGGACCTCAATCCAAAAGCTCATCAATCATGCAATCGCCATTAATCATTAGCTCTGTGACTCTCTGTCTAGCCACTTCCCTCCAATTTGCAACATCTCAATAATCCCAAGATAAGCTTTTAACTTTCATGCTTTCAAAAAGTTTCCTTTCACCAAGCTTCACAGGCTTTGGCTTTTCCATTCTCAGTTTCGCTACTTGACCGACTGATATTCCAAAAGGACCAGCTAGATTTCACTCAGTGCTGTGAAAACTGGCGACCGAGAACCGGAGATTGGAGCCGAAATGAGCCGGGTTGAGTGCAACCAAGAACTTATGCAACCTGGAGGAGCATTAGTAAACTCAGGAACTGATACAGGCTTTCCAAGCAGCATGTTCGAGCACGTTCTATCAGGGGCACCATCTTGCGAGTTGCCTAGACCAGTGACAGTAGAGGATGGATCTGCGAAACTAGCACGTCCTCTATTCCCCTCATCGGAAATGTGTTGCAGCGCCATTGACAACGATGAAATTTGGTCACTCCTGGCAATTGATTTCTGATCTAGCGATTTAGCAACATCATCCGGTTGTCCCTGAGGAGACTCGTGTAGAACAATCTTCCAGCCTAAGCCATTCCCGTCGATGCTCTCAGGCGCTTCACCACTAGTGAGATAGCCCATGTCATATCTTGGTGCAGCTTCTTTATTTCGCCTCACGAGCTCTCCCGCAAGAAGGGTATTGCTGGTCATGATCTTCTCAACATCGTACCTCGACACATCGAAATTGGTGACCGCATTCACACCCCGAAACTTGATGGCTGCTATGTCGTATGCCTCAGCTGCTTCCTCTTGCGTGGCTGATTTAATGGAAAAGTTAGGACTTAAAATCAAATTATGCCCTCAAAAATGGTGCTTTTAGAATACAATGATGATGTTTGGCAAGAGAACTGGGAAAATGGGAAAATAGTATTATCGACATAATCGAGCCCAAAAGATGTAACTTTGAGAACTTACTGAATGTCCCAAGATAAAGATCCTTGTTTCCAGTAACTCTGCCGATTCGAGCTTGCCATCTTCCATGCTGGTGGTGTCTGTAGGTACCAAATAGCCGAACGGAATGTTTGTAAGAAAAAAAAAAAAAAAAAATAGGACGAAAGAGCCAAACTAATTCTTGAGCAGATAGTAGAACAAGGAAAACCTTGTCACTCCTCGGTAAATTGAAGCTCCCCTTGAGAATCCACTGCTTCTCCTGCATCATGGATGCAACTGGTCAATGTCGGTCACAAATAGCCAATCTGAATAAGCAAATGCCGGGAGAGAGACAATGGACAAAAAGAGTTACCTCCTTAGGTGGGCAATGTACTCAAGGCGGCTCATTGTCTTCATCTCCTCGAGTTCTTTCCGATAATTTTCCAACTGCAATGTTCCACAAAAAGACTATGGCATCGTGCTGTGGAAGCTGAAAAAATTTACATAATTTGGCAAAGTGGGACAGGGCATTCTCATACCGAGAAATTTATGTGGGTAGAAGGTCCCCAGTATTTGAGGGCGGCGAGATCATATGCTCTTGCGGCTTTCTCTTCCGTATCATAACCCCCTGAAAAAACCAATTAGGAAGTGATGCACAATTGCTGAAGAAACAAAGATTTTTCCATCAAATGTGTGAAATGTAAATCTGGTCTCAGTTTTTAGAGAAAAGGTGTTACCTAAGTAAACTGAAGTGCGACATTAATTGCAGTTGCATTCCCAGGGAGCATACAAACAAAGAGCACCAAGTCAAGCTCATGAATATCAGGGGGACCACGAATTTCAGTCAAAAGAGAAAAATCCAAACACACACATGCTTATACAATGATTCAGCTTTATGGAAAGAGAGGAAAAGACTAACCTTGCCTTCCTTTCCTAGACTGTCCCTCCTTCTTGCAGCTGTTGTCCCAAAGATGAGCTTCATATCTACCGGTCCACCTATGCCTGGCGAAGTAGGGAAATCGCACTTGTAAACCACAAACTAAGAACTGGGAAAATGGACCGACGAGCCGAAAGATGGTTCAGTAAATGAACAACAAATGCATCATTTACTCTTCACAATATTTCCTCCCGCAAGAAAGCGCAGATTGCATCAATAATGATGAAGGGTTCATCTTGCACTAACGACTATTGTTCACTTAACTTCGCTACGAGTAGCAAAAACAAGAACACAAAACGCCCTGACCTTGTAACTCCTCTGTACTGAGATGTCCTCTGGCCAAATGTGTCAATGGATTTCCTAGGCACAGGCAGCTTTCTGTCCACTTCTAGTGCTCTCTTCCTGGTTTCTATGGCCAAGGACTCGGTGTTGATGGCTGGTGAGAATTGCCTTGGAGCTGTTAGTGCAACACAACCGGACTGAATCTGTGAATAGAAACCACCAGATTCTTTTCCATGCACACTCACACTCCCAGAGACTGTACAATCATCAACACTGACAATGTTTCCCAAGCGAGACATGCCATTTGTTTCTTCCTCCATCGATGCTCTGTACACTAGCTCAGAGTATCCCAACTGGGCTTCCCCATCTTGTCTTCCGCTGTAGTGAACTCCAAGAAAGTCCTCCAGCTTTGGTGCTGAACTTGGCATCATCCCTGAAGACCAGAAAAGATTACCATAAAAGGCCAAGCATTTGCCGAGGACAATAAAACTAAAACTATGAGCCAATCTTGGAGCAGAAGCAGAATCACATTTGGTTGTTGATAAAGAAAAAGAAAAAGCACCTTGCGTCTGTGACCTAGTGAGATCTTCCATGAGACAAAGAGAGCCATCTGACTTGACCGGCATTACACACAAGGGAGAGTGAAAGAAGCCAGCATTACTAACTTCTCCAACCTCATAGGAGAGGCTGAGAGGAACAGAACCAGAGTCAGTAGTGACAGAAGGAAACTGGGTTTGGTGACAATATGGGTGATGATGATGGGGTTGATATGAAGGAACGTCCATTCTCAGGAAGGAGGATTTAATACGGGACACCTTCTATGAGGCTGGTTTTAGAAGTATCTATATCTGCCAGAATATTCAATCATTGTGGAGCT
Organism: Eucalyptus tenuipes; assembly: GCA_014182365.1. Lineage (NCBI taxonomy): Eukaryota > Viridiplantae > Streptophyta > Magnoliopsida > Myrtales > Myrtaceae > Eucalyptus > Eucalyptus tenuipes. The sequence continues at coordinate 2,658,718 of CM024542.1, forward strand.
GAATAGAACTAACTAATCATTTCAAAATCTCCTGCTTCCCTCTCTCCCTTCCCGAAGCTTGGTTTTTTTGTGGAACTTCTTACTCTTCAGCTAAGCAAAGCACCCAGAAGCTCTCTCTCTCTCTCTCTCTCTCTCTCTCTCTCTCTCTCTCTCTCTCTCTCGAAAAGGAACAAAACTGGTCCCTTAGGAGACCAGCAAGCAATGCTCGGGAGATGGAGAGAGTGCGTTATATTTAATCACCGAATGTAACTTTCATAGGGATCTGTGAACATATTTATAGAAAGAATAAGGGAGACATTTGGAATGGGTTCCAGCCAAAGCTCTTTCAAGTTCCATTTTCACTAAAAATTTGGAGGGTAGTGTGTTCCGGGTTTCTAATGGTTGGCTGTCTCCTTGGTGTCCTTATATTACAAGAAAAACAAAATTGTTTCTTCGCCGTCGATCCTCTTTATTTTGTGTGCCGATGGGCATGTTCGAAATAATTGTTAAGCATATTCATTACGGCGATCATGTTACCGAATGTTCTTTGGATACTTATTTCGCATACTACATTATAAGAGAATTCTCCGTACCATATCGCGTCGCTCTCATTCACAGTCTCTCTTCAACACACACATTTAATGACAACAGTGAACAGTAAGAAAAAAGGGGTGTCGAGTGGGTGGATTACGCCAGTGGAGACAAGGAGGACACAAGTATAAATGGCAGATTTGCTTTTATTCACAACGACAGATTCTGAGAGACAGGAACTACCCATTTGGCATCTCTCTTGTCAATTTCCGCAGCTCTGCCTCTGGCTGGGCCATTCGAGCAATTCTTGCATTCTCCCTAAGCATGTGACTCCATCGTCAAATCCATACAAAGCTCATATGATCCAAGGGCTGAGATCGAGTGGACTCACATGCAGTGCATAAAAATTTTTCAAGCCACTCTCTAGCATGCTAATTGCTACATCACCTGAAGACCTCTGAGCCCTCCTCATGGATACATCGAGTCTAATCCCTAAACCCCTTCAATTTACTTGCGAAGTTCCAATTATTTCAGTAAACCTCTCGGGTTGGTTGAGGTGTAGGGGTTTCCAACTTAAGAACGGGAAGTTGTCCATTCAAATCCCACCAATTACGTGCAAACTATTCTAAGTAGGACTATCGACATAGACCAACGCCTAAACCTCACTTGTGTGGGAACTTGGTTGGTCTCCACATCCATGCACCACGGAAAAAGGAAAAAAAAGAAAGTTATTGTTATAGTTGATAGAGCCGAAGCCGACACAATTTTAGATCGCATGATGGAAGCATGACACTTACAATTAGCTACGCAACCTAATTGATGCTATAGCAATAGATTATCTTAGCAAGACAACTAATATACTGCTTTAATTTCCTCCATTAATACTCTTCCTTTACTGCAATTTTTGGTTTATTCTCGTTAGGAGTTTTGGACCTTTTCTTGGATGTTGCTGACGAAAGGTTTCAGGAGAAAAATCCATGAACGCGAGTGCATGGAGTTCTGCATGAAAACGTTTGAATGGGGAGACAGATTTTCCAACACGAAATGATGAAATGGGGGTAATTTTGCATGATTTTTGAAATATGGGAGGGAAAGAGGGGGAAGTACGAAAAGTTAAAAATTAAAAATTAAAAAAAATAAAATAAAAGATGCGCGTTGCACGTAATTGATTATATCGCAATGATGATCGAATCCATTACAAACAGTGAACTGGCCAGGCCACTTGGAAAACTTTTTTTCGCCTCTTTTGAAAGCACTCGTCACGTCTCAAGTTAATCATCCTTTTCCACGAGATCCATTTTCGCTAGTGCACAAGCAAAAAATGGTGGGGTTGCCAAAAGAGGACAATTTTTGGGGCTCTCAATATTTTCTCCTCTCTTTATAGCTGTTGGAGGACAGCAGATAATGCTTTTCCTGCATCCTTCAGGTGGCTACGGGAGATTGTAATGGAGTTATAAACTACGTCCTCCATTTGTGTAGCGTGGAAGCAACATTGCTGATGAGAGATCCATCCCTTCGGTTGGCTGTGAGACTGAGCGATGAGGCAATGATGCTATGGAGGAAGCAGATCCAAGGAGAAGATGAGCAATAAATAAGCAGATGGGAAGAAGCCATGGGACGCTTTTTTCTGACAAGCCCTGCTCTTTTTCCTACAGGATCTCGGCGACGACCAATCTCCATGACTATGGTCGCCATTAACTTCTTCTACCTTCCCCAGTTGCCCCACGCAGGGACGAGCAGAACCCTGATGACAGAGTTTCCTCGGCCATTTATTCAAACCTCCTTGCTAGACTGAAGAAGCAATCAAAGCCCGGCGCACTGGTTCAATTCGAAAGAGGGTACAAACTTTCAAAATTGTTGAAGTAGGGTCACATGCAACTCCGCTTACACGCATCTAGGCAATGCGAGACTAGGACAGAGACTCAATATCTAAGATTAACTTGTTAGCTTGAAAGATAGAGGTGAAAATACGTACAAAAGAGTAGCAAGTTGACTTGGTAGTATACCTCAATACTCAGTCTTTAGGATTAAGAAACTTGGGTCATATGCAACTCCACCTATGCGTACTAGATGTGGAAAACTCCGACTGACATATCTTCAAAACATAAGGTCATAAAAAACTTAAGATCGATTATTCATTGTAGATCTTGAAACGACAAATTAGATTTGAAATAGTGACCATTGAGGAAAAGAAAGATTATAGTCAATTTTTCCGTTTTAATCAACATTTATATTCGTGACCCGATTGCTTTACAGTGAGCTTAATAATGTTCATGCAATAAATGCGTCTACATGCTTTGAACAATTAAAATAAACTCGTTCATTACTGGATTACGAGTTGACCCACCTAACCTATCCAAAAAGCACACAAAACAAATTTGACTGGCAAGAACCGGAGCTAACTAAGCCCAGCACTTCTTCAATCTCCATGAAAATTAGCTTCATTCCGTTCCCGCTCTGTCTCTCTCATTTTTCAGAACAGCAAACAAAGATGGCATTTACATATCAGGCCAAGAACTCTGGAAGTGATTGATGAAACAATTATTCCTTACCGCTACTTTCTCAGAGATTCCATTCAGCCCTTAAATGGAGTTCCAACAAGTTTTGGAAGCTCGCTTTTGTACATATGAGTAAATCACATATCAATCTTCAAAATTGGGTCATCAGCTTAGAAAGCAGCGAGTCTATCCTCTTTGCAATGCTTACAGATTTACATTTAAAAATAGGCATAGATACAGAAGCTGCAACGTGCACAAAGGAGATAACCCATCTCCATCACCACCTTCGTACTAATGATGTAAGCAGCTGCATCATATAGTATGTACCATGTCAAATTAACCATCTCAATATATAACTAAATACAGTTCCGATTGTTCAACTATAAGGCAAAGGAAAATTTGTCACTTGTTCTCAACACAAAAGCTCTTTATAGAAGAAAATGCCACCACAAACAGAGCATTTTATGGTCATAAATTTGAGATCTCCAAGTTTGTAGAAGATAGACCATTAAAGGTTTCAACTTTCAACACCAACAAAGACACCGTTACGATATCAACCACGATTAATTAACAAGGCTTTGAATGTGCTGATCAGAGTTCAAAGAGGAGGTTCGTACCTCAAACAGTTCAAATGGGCTTCCACGTCTATAGACATCGCTCTTCTTGCTCTCCTCATTGGGGAGAACACTACATAACAGTGTCCTCCAGCCAATAAGCAAAACAGCAGTGCTTCCCATTGTAACTAAGATAAAATTGTAAGGAGGGATGTGGCTTGATAACACAGCCCTTATAGCTATTCCAAGCTGCCAACAGAGTCAAAGGGGGCATTCATTATGCCACAAAATTGTAAATGTCAAGTTTTACTATGCACATTTAACAGAACTTTCGCACTTCATGCTACCCATCAACATTCATCGTCAAGAGAGGAAAATGAGAACCACGCAAGTTGCAATTTGGTCTTGCAGAAAATATAAAAAACAAATCGAGAACAGAGGAGAAAAACAGCTCCTATATCTGTACTGAGATTATATCACCGTGCATCTCTATGACAGGCATATATCACTTCAATAACTTTCGGGCAGAGCAGACATTTGTACTTCTCGTGATAAGATGGTAAAGAGGATGCACTCATCAGAACCCAAAGATTAACCACGATCACAAAAATCATGAAGGAAAAGATTAGCAGCAAGTTAATCATTTTAATGTGAAGTGCAATGGAAATGGTTATGAATAGAAAAGGAAAGTACAAGTTAATCAGCAACTAAGAGTTTGAACTTACTGGAATTCCAAAAGCCCACGATTTGGAAGTAGAGAGCACTGCCTTGGACAGACCATTCTCACCACGACCATCCCCAGCATAGCCCCCAAGGAAGTAAGCACCCAAAAACCAGCCTGCTAAAACAAATAATCAGGTTCTTGAGGTAATTATTTCTGCAAAAGCAGTGGCAATTATTATAAATTATTTACACCACGCTTTCCCAACATGCAGCACATTGCCTCAGCTAAAAAGAATGAGAGCCTCTAAAACATTCTTGAAGATACATTTGTATGCTTCCTGCATTATTAGAAAGAATTATTACGATTGACAACAATGGAGCTGTAGAAATAAGTGTGAACAAAATAATTTTCCTTCCTGTTATTTGGAAGGGTAGGAAGTGAAGGTAAAATACGTTAAAATATTGGTTTTGCTTTATATGGGAAGAAGAATAATGATGAAAGGAAAGAAAACAAATTCAGAAAACATGACACCTTTTCACTTTGAGCTGCAGTGAGAATAAAAGTTAAATCCAAATGCAAAAATCTCATCATTCTATCACCATGGATGAAAACTTTGATTTGCATCAGCAATGGACAGAATAAAAAATGCTTATTTGGTATTGATTTACATGTATTAGAACAGAACGAGCTGTATAGTTAATGATTCTTATTAGGTGATTACTACATACATTTCAAGGAAAACAAAATCATTTATATATATGGTACATTTAAGATTACTTTGGCTTACTTTAGGGTGGTTATTTTCAAGTTTCTATTATTGAATTTGATACAACAATCATCCACTCTGCTATAAAAGGTTTACAAGAAAAGGGAAAATGTCTCATTGTCCGTCTCATTTCAAAACAATGGAAAAACCAATTTCTTGATACCTTCAACCCCTTCACTTTCTCTAACGATACCCTTCGCCTCCTCCTTCTATACCTCCATTCTCTTCACCTCTTACATCTTTGAAACAACTGGTCGTGTAATTTTCCAATCACTCAACTTTTCTCCCTAATTCAGGAGCGATCTGCATATGTAAGCCCAAGGCAAAAAAAATAAAAAAATTGACACCTAGTTCCACAAGTCAATTTCCATTATTCTCCCAAAAAAGAGAAATACCAAGCACTCGTCCATTTACTTTCTTCACTATTCCGCAACCCAACACTTCCACACATTCCAACATTATGTTAAGTTCCCCAAGCGCATCAGAAACAGATTCATGCTTGTGCAGGATCGAATGTTTCCCAATTTTCTCCTACGATAAACATGAAAAATTGGAGCATTGCTGAAAAAAACCTGAACTTGCGACTGAATGGAGAACGTTTACACATACCGGCGATAAAAGGGTCAGCGGTACGCAGAGTCTCGAGGTCGAAAACCGGGAACCCATGACTGAATCTACCAATTGCAGCGAACAGAAGCAAAGCTACGACATCCCCACCAGCCAGCAACGCGACCCGCCTGAAACAAAACGACCACACAAAGCACGCCCAAATCAAACTCTCCAAACCCACCACAAACGAGGCGCACGAACAAAACAGACGAGCAACTTCGACAGCAGACAAAAAAGGGAAATTCACGACGGACCCCCATTTCTTCAAACGGGAGGCGGAGCTCGGCTTCTCGAATTGGATGACGCCCTCGAGGGGAACGCTCTCCTGGCCCACGAAGACGGTGCCGCCGCCGTCGAAAGGGGGAGAAGAAGCGGGACGGCGGGGGCCGTGGGGGCGGCGGGGGCGGCGGCGTCGAGGGCGTCGTCGGCTTTGGCGAGGGCGAGCCTGGAGGGGGCGGCCGGGAGGGGCGGGCTCGGGAGGAGAAGTCGGGCCTGCGGCGGGAGAAGAGGGGAGGGCGAGCGGCGGCGAAGGCGATGGAGGGAGCGGAGGAGGAGGGAGAGGAAGCGGAGGAGGAGGAGCAGCAGCAGCAGGTGCTCTTGGAGGAGAGAGCCCCGGCGGCCGGAGCTTGGCTCAGCAGCAGCATCGCCGCCGGTGTCTCTGGCTTTGCTCTGTTTTTTTTTTTTTTGTGGCGGGCGGCCTCTGCTTTTCGCCTTCCTCCTCTTACCCCTTTCGCCTTCAGAGGAACGGATACCGATCCACGACCAGAATCGGCTGTCGTCGTTTCCAAGGGGAATACCTTGAATTTTTTTCCTTTTCGATTTCGAATTAAAATTAATATTTTTTTTTGATAACCTAGGAAGCCCGTACGCCGCAGGCGCTGGAGAAAACTCTGGGGCCTCACGGAAGGACCCACTACCCCCGTGAAACGGGTAAAACGCCAAGCGTCTCCGCAGCGAGTCAAACCCTCACCCTCCGAGAAAGGATCAGTGGGTCCCCCCACAATGGGGAAGACTTTGCCAGTAGAGTCACCGTGGCCGGTGGTAATTAAAATTAGGATTGATATCACAAAAGGCCCTAAATCTGTATATTTGTATAAATTAATAAAAATCCTAAATTGATACTCTTTTAACAAATTTACCCTCCGTTAGTTTCGTTCACTAGTTCCGATGAAATTAATGAGTTAGATATGACACATGATAGGTAACAAGTGTACCAATTTGGGGATTTATCTTTAGTTTGTCACAGGCCTATTAGTTTTGTGATCTTTCGTTGTTATAAATATATTAATTTGGAATTTTTTATGATAAAAAAATTAATTTTGAGTAAATTTCTCACGGATATATCAATTTATGTTTTTCTGTGATATTAACCCTTAAAATTAACACGAATTTCGTATTTGCACTTGTTTTTCTTGCATGATCCTTGAATTTATAAGGGCGCGAATGAGAATTATCTGATGGGCTTGTGGCATGGGTTGTTCCACGTCACCTGTTAAGCTTTTGTGCATGCTGGGCCTTTTGGGACTTTTGGGGGCCACAATGTGGACAACCAAAACTCACGTGCTGGGCTCTGCTACCAAACACCAACAATGTTTTTAGCTTTAGCCGGATTTGCCTTGCCGGGCCTTGTTTTTAAAGGGGCAAATTATCTTCCCCAAAGTCCGCCATTTTCACGAGTTTGAAGCATGGTAGCCTTCTTCACATTCAAGCGTTAGCTAGTGGGGGCTTGCGGTCACGAGGTTGCCCGTCCCGAATCTCGACTCTAGGACTGTTGCTCGGGCCAAGGTCCCGTGGTAGTAGCCATAGGCAAAATCGAATATTCAGTAACTAGTTCGGGACTCTCGAGTCTCCAGCTAGTATTCTGAAAAAGAGTCACGATAGTTAGTCGTCCATCTCTATTCTTTTCTATCGTATGGAAAAAGTAGCTCATGAATTTTCACATAAGATGGATATTTTCTTTTTAAAGCGACGATGAATTTGGGCAATATGGAAGTTTGAACAGAGGAATAGTTTCTCCAATGTCGGACACTTTATTTTTTTGTGCACACGAGAGATTCCATATCTAGTTTTCTAGTGCTTTTAGGCAGAATTGGGGGTGGTGGGAGCCATTTGTAGTGGAATCCATCTTTTGTACTTGATCGATCATATCGTCGCGAAAGTTCACGTGCCCTATTACATGTTGAAGTCAAATTCTTTGTGTTGTTCCTAATACGTTAACTTCTAGCTCTTTTGAAAGTATTGTTTATATTCATCACCATATGACTTTTCCTCTCTTAATTACACCAGTCCGGTCGAGGTCCGGGTCCAATATGTATGCTTCTTCTTTGATACGTATGGTTCTAACTTCCCTTCTTCGAGTTACTATAGCCAAGGATTATGCCATCATTTAACCTTATAAAATTAATGTAAAGAAACCAGTCTACATATGCTTTGGGACATTGACAACTTTAAAGATTCTCGGTCGTCGTCGACGATTGGATCAGGAGGACAAAACCCCCAAATGCAGAGCTGGAAGCAAAAGGGCTAGAGACTCAATCCCAAGATCCCCTCACATGCCGGGGTTGCAGCTCAATGCTAGAAGTAGAAATTATATCCCGCGGGATTTATAAATAAATCGACCGATGTCATTATTTCACTAATATAATGACCCCGAGTCCTATGCGTGCGAATATTCGAGAAATGCGCCGGTGTTACTTAATGTGTTTTTCTCTCAGGAATATGTGAACGCAAGGATCCACACATTAATCATTTCTATAATCAATCCTTTCCCTCGTTGTTTAGCTCGCTGCATGTGACCCGACGCTTTGAATAATGCCATCTTGAACGAGCTCCTACTATACGCATTATCTTAAGCAAAAATCCGAAAGGAATATGAAATACAGGCTCTCCTTCACGTAAAATCATGTGGGAGGATTACTTAATCAATAGGAATTTATCTTGGAGAAGCTAAATCTTTATGTGGGGCATCGAGCGGAATCGCCAAAACACCCCCCAAAGAGGAGATTAAACTAGGAAAAGGCGGTGGCGAAATCGACTTTTCGGGCGCCCTACGTTGATTAAAAAATCAGATGGAGCGTTGGCCATTGGCTGGAGGGGGGGCGACCGATGACCACAACAAGGGAAGCATCTCTAGGTGTTATGGAATTGATTCGTCTCTTTGTCTCTCTTTCTTTCTCTCTCTCTCTCTCTCTTGGGTTTAGCAAATCTCGAACGACTAATCTTTGTCATCTTCTCGTTGCCAAAAACACTAACCACATAATACCCAGAGCTCGTGGTAAGTCTCGATAAAAGCTTGTGTGGTGTCTAGGGTTTTTGTTTTTTTATATTATATTGAATCTTTGGCGTGGGGTTTTGAACCGGTGCCAATGGATGTCATGAGTGGGGAACCCAAACTCCAACGAGTTTTTAAAGTCTTTTTCACTTTTGTGGTTCTCCTCCCCTGTTGGTATCGAAATCTTCACGCAAAAGATTGACCTATAAGCGACGCATACAGGTTCCTTGGTGTTCGATCCGAATGCCCTTTTCTCATGCGCTACGTGGTAAAAGTTCTTGCTGCCCGCGAGAGTTACCACTTAAAATTTAACATTGACAAAGTTTTTTTTATCTCCTTCTCATGTTGTGCGGGTCTGTGTGTGTGTGTGTATATATATATATATTCGCTTTTCAAGGATGAAGATTTTCTTGTCTTGTACACCGAACGTTCTTCTTTTCCATGACCCTATTTTATGTATGGCTTCCCATTAATTTTTTCATCAATAGTTGGAGTTGCTTTAGGTTTGTCATTAGTATCGTTGTGGTAAAGACCCGGTTGTTAATGAGCTTGAGTTTTGGAGAACAGCCAAAAATGCGATGGCAATGTCACAATTTGAAACTCCGAATTTTATCCGGTCTATTGAAAACAGATTTCCATTCGACTAAGCACAAATGAACTTTCATCGAAGTCCCGAAACTGGGTTTTAGGATGTAATGGTCTAGTATATGAGCCAGCTTTTATGCGCTAAACTATGTTCATTTTCTAGACACGATAAAGGGGCTGACTATCCAAACCGAGATTAGAAGACTTGTGAGTAATTAGTTTCTAATGGTCTATCTTAAGGAGTCATATGGAGCAAGCATGGAAAGAATCGAAGACCTTACAGGTTTCAAGAAGCATGAACCTCAAGTTCTCGAGGTTGTCGAAGCGCCACGAATCTCGAGCCCTTTTTTTTTCACTACGAAAAGATTGGCTTTATCATCTCGAGGAAAGGTGTTGGTCAAAGTTCCCATTCATGTTTCTTCTCTTCTATTTTTTTATAATTTTTCCTTTTTGTATTTTCTCCCGAAAAATAAAATATATCTCGTTATAGAGGCTTGAGAAGCAACGAAAAATTTAATGCTTCCGTTTGGAGGAAATTAAAGGCACTGCGTTGACCTCCACATGCTTCAGTGTGCAGAGTACGAAATTACCGAAGGAAAAATGGCCATGGAAGTTCTGAACAACCTTGCACAGCGCGTCTATTGACCATATCCTCCGAATCATCTCATCTGAAACATATACCTGATTGAGGTAGAGAAAGAAATAGAAGAGAATCGATATGACTTTTGCAGAGAGATGTTCTTTGAATTAATAAATGACACAAAGCTCAAAACGACACTAACATACTGAAGGGACTTATTATAATCGGATAATGTTTCGACGGTTAAATTCAATCCCGCACTCAATCGGAAATTGTTTGTTTCCATCTCTCTGCTGCTCGTTTTCATTTCTTTTTCTCATTTCAGGCTTCTTTAAAACTTCTTTCCTTAAGACAATTCTCAAAACCCTACTCAATAATACAAGTGACTTTGAGAAATTTGTTAAGTAACCAAACGTGAGAAAGATTTTTTTATTTTTAAGAAATTACACGTGTAATAGTAATAGAGTCGAGATTTTGTACTTGAATAAGGTATCTTTATAAATTTTCTAACCTTTTTGAATCGCAAATACATTTCGATGATAGTTTTGAAAGCAACTCCCTCACATTATCCGATAATAAATATGGATAACGATAGATGAGGGTGGTTGTCCATGTTATAGCAAGGGCTTCAGAATTGAATCCCTCCTCTCTCTCTCTCTCTCTTCGAAGCATCTTGAATATAGTTTCTCCTAAAACGATTTTCAGCGGAAATAAAGAGGTCATCCCTTTGGAGCAAACAAAAAAAGGGTTGTCCAAACCCTAGAAAAAGCTAAAAACCCGCTAGGGTATGGCCGGGTGCGAGTAGAGGGGGACGCAGACAAAAACAAATACCAAGGCGATGTGGTGTGGATGACATGAAACTTTGAGAATCGATGCAAGACAAGCCCTATAGAACCTTGGAGCGTGTCTAGATTTCCTCCCCAACTTGACTCCCTCTCTCTCAAAGACATCGAGAAAGGACAGGCATCGCTGTTGCATGGCCATTTTCAATGTTATTCCTCTTTATTTCAACCAAGCAAAAATTAAAAAAAAAAAAAAGGGGAAAGAAAAGGAGTGATAAGACATGCCTTTGGGATTACACATTCTTTGGACTTGCAGGCTCTAGGGGCGAAAAATAAAAGTAGGTCTTTTCTTGTTTGGTTTGCAGCGTTCGTGTTCGCGCCTCGATATTCCCGCAACGAATGCTTTTGTTTATTCCTAAACGGGGGCATTTGCAGCCCACTAGTGCATCAACAGATCTTAACTAGAACTTCACCTTTTTCTTCATTTTTGCTTAAGACCCAGTTCCATTTCCATTTCTTAATGTACGTCGTACCTAAATATAATATTACCAAACCCTCCGTTTCCCGATGCTTGTGTCTTCCGTTTCTCGAAAAGTCGCGTTGCGTCTTCCTCCCTCAAACTCACCAAACGCAGAGGGAGGGAGATGGAGAGAGAGTACGCAATCATGTCCTCATCCATGGTCTAAATAATTGATTTTTACAACGGGGCACTCCATGTATTTAGCTTAGCTGTAATCGGGGGACAGGTGATCTTTATGTCAGCAGCTCTTTCCAATTAGTCAAATCGCCCGTAAAGTTTCGCACGAGAGAGAGAGGAGTTCAAAAGGGAAGGGACAAGGGCAAAAGCAAAGCCGGCACGTGAGCGTCACGACCAGCACACTTTGGAATATCTATGATAGGTGTGCGTGCGCCTCAGCCTCCTCCCCTCTCATTATTATGCCTGGCTAGGCTTTTCAGGAGGTACATGTTCTTTAAATTCCTATAACCAATGTCCGGTCGAGCGACATTTTGAATTTTCCTTAGAAACTATATTTATATGAGATTATATGGACCGTGTTTCTTAAGTTAATCTGGAGAATGGATGTCAACAAAAACCTATTTACTAACACTCGGGTTTTTTTTTTTTCCTTTTTCCGGCCACAACGCTGCAACCACTATGTGTTTTATTTATGTTATTGTGACATATAATATCTTTGAATTTTCTGTTCATGTTTCTTTGTTATCTTAACTGCGTCATCGATGGATCATCGTTGGTCAAAATTAGGGTTCTCGTAGCCCACCCTTTTGGTCTAAGGAGTATATTATGCTTGTGTCTCTGTCTATAATATCCCATTATTTGCTCCTTGGGTCTTTCTCCCTCTAGGGCCTATGCGTGTGTCCATACATAGGTCGCAGCAACTATTAAATGAAGCGCGTGCATTAGATTATTGGGTTGGTGGCTGTTGGCTCCATAAGATGTCGTATTTATTTCTAAGGAAGCTAAAAGGCGCTTCCTGTTTGGTCAACAATGGGTGCGTGAATGTAGCCATTGTAGGTGAACATAGATCATTGACGGTATACCTAATGGTATATACCTAAATTGATATCAATATAATAAGTTTAAGACCGATTAAATAATTTTCCTTATAACTTCTACTTTCAAATTTTCTTTCAATATTTTGAAATGAAATGTTATGAAAACAAAATTATACAAATGATCTCTGAATTTTAGCCTAATATGCAATTTGATTCTTGAAGTTCTAATTTGTTTAATATAATTCCTGAACTAAACTTTAAACTAATGCGGTTCATGAATTTTCAATTTATTCAATATAATCTATGAACTCTTAATATATATTCCATTTAGTTATTGTACTACATGGAAATATTCACTGTGGTTCTTGCTCTTTAATTAATGGAATGACTGCATTAAATATTTTCATATAATTTGTGGACTGCATTGAATATGTGCCAAAAGTTCAAAAACTATATGGAATATTATGTTAAAGTTCAGAGATCACGTTGAATAAATTGAAAAATTCATTAACCATTTATGTCATTATCTATAAAAAAAAAAAAATATGTGCTTTTACATGTTAATATTTGTGTGATATTTTAAAAAAATTTAGGTTTTTTGTGTCCAATGAATCAACATGCAGAAACTACAAGATCATGAAAAAGTTAAAAATCGGAAGTATGTATAACCCCAGGAAATCCTACAGACTGAAAATGCTAGTAGGAAACATTCAAGTAATTTAGACATGGCAAACTCTAAAATGACGTGGTACACATCTAAGATAGCGTGTCATTAATTAATTATTTCCATAAATAATTTACTCAAGTACCGTAATTACGATTTTTAGTTAATATTTAGTTTTATAAATCAACATCCTCTTCAATATGCCAAATCAATATAGAAAAAGGGGCTATACCCTACTAACCTTTTCAATACTGAGCTTTAGTGAATTTTACAATCAATTTTTGTAAATTCTGGATACGTTTCTCAAGTGCACTAAACTTTCATTTCTTTAAAATTGATGCACTTTGATCGGAATTTGCCCATTACTGGCCAAATGCTACCATGGCACCATATCATCCTCGTGGCAATGGCAAGCCTTTGAAAAAAAAAATTACTCAGATGACCATTACGTGAACGTTTCACTCGAGAATCGGTTGAATTCTAAAGTGTATCAATTGGGGAAAAAAATAAAAAATTTAGCACGTCAAATAGTGGAAAATAAAGCTTGGTGATTTAAGTGCAAAACGCACCAAATTTCTATTAACGCTCGTGGATTTTACAAGTGGATTTTCATCTGAGCTCATACAGAATAGATAGATCTTACATTTTCTAGTACCATATATCCAAATTGTGTCTATGGTCAGTTCTATAATTAATAGCCACTGCGTTTTTCAAACCGTATATGGGGAAATGGTACGGTACAACTGTACAATACGGTACCAGTATACCAATTAATGGTCGACTGTCGTATGAAATGGTTTGCAAAAAGTCAAACTAGTCGGCAGGTCAGGTACGCATAGGTTGTTGTGCCTAAGTAAAAATTCCTGTGTATGAAACAATTAGGCTTGTTTGGTAACATTTTTGAAAACAATTGACTTATTTTCGAGAGTAAAAAAAAAAATTCGTTTGGTAAATTTTTTTTCCTAAGAACAAAAATCAATTTTTTTTATTCTCAGAAATAGAATTGAAATAGAATCAATAAATAGAAAAAAGTTATTTTTTATTCCCAAAAACAATTTCTATAATCAGTTCCAATTTTTTTCTCCTCTTCTCTTCTTTTCTTCCCTTTTCTTCTTCTTCCTTTTGGCTGGCGACGCCGAGCCTTGCACAACCGGCGTGAGCCTTAGCCTCGCTGGCTGGCACGAGACTCAACCTCACCAGGCCAGAGCGAGGTCGGCTTTGCCCAAATCTAACGAGGCTGAGGCTTGCCTCTAGCAACCTCGCCGACCGATCGCCGGCCACAACGATGGCCAGTGACTAGCTACAAAGAAGGAGGAAGAAGAAGAGAAATAGAAAAGGGAAAAGGAAAAAGAGAAAAAGAGAAAAATTAATAAAATATAATAAAAGTATTAAAAAATTAAAAGAAACTAAAATTCAATATTCTTACCAAACGCATTTCTATCATGAAAATATAAATTTTGGACAGTCACGTTCTTTTGCTTATAAATTATTTCCGATAATAAAATCAGAAAAAATCATATATGATAACAAATTTATCTTGGGAATAGAATTATTACCAAACGTACTATAAGTGAACTGTTTTTTGGTTTTGTTTTGGCAAGAGCTACCTAACACCATTCATGGGATGGATTCATAAAATCCAATCTCTTGAGGGGAGGATACTTGTATCAATTCGATTCTTTGTGTTGTGATGCAACCAAAATCGTCGATTTTAACGGTTTTCATTACTCACTTGGGCTGCAGGTGAAGCCTCAAGATCGACGAGAATAATGATTGACCTGTTTCATAAGAACTCCGGTACAAACAAATTTCACCCGTTTGGACGCCATCTTTCACTACTGTCGGTATACTCGCTCTTTACTAACTATCACTATATGGGTGCGTTTGGTTCAGCATTTCGAAGGGGCTTTCAGCCCTGAAAGCCCCTTGAGGAAATGCTGGACTGTTTGGTTTGACTTTAAAGCTGGTTTTCAGCTTTCAACTTGCCTTCAAAATGCTGAAATTATTTTTTCTCTTCCAAAATTATCCTCATTAATTATTCATATTTTCGATTTTGCCCCTATTTATTTTTTTATTTTTAATTGAAAAATGAGGCAGCCCTTCTCTGGTGGCCGCTAGCGAGCCAGATCTGGCTTGTCGACGACCGTCGGGCGACCTCCGACGAGGGTCGCGCGACCCAGCTGAGGGCCGCCGGAGGTCGCCCGTCCTCGGGTGACCCTCGGCGAGGGTCGCTCGACCCAGGGGCCGCGCGACCTAGGCAACCGCCGCCCGGGTCTTGCGGCGCGGGCGCCCTCGCCCGGTCGCGCGACGGCGGGCTGGAGTCGCACGACCCTCACGAGACCCAGGCGAGTGCGCTGCGGCCGCGAGACCCCGGCGACGATCGCCCGGGTCGCCCTAGGTCGCGACCTCCACCGATGGCCGCCGGCGCGCGGATCCGCTCACCGGCGGTCGTAGCCCTTCGCCCGATCCGGTAAAGGGTTTAGTTCAATTTAAATATATATATATATATATATATATATATATATATATATATTATACCCTTCAAAGCCCATTGCGAAAGTTTTCTTTACCAAACGCACATTCAACTTAAAGTCCATTTGCAAAAAAATTTTACCAAACACAATTGCATTTCCCCAAGTAGCTTTGGACTTTCAGCATTTGTATTGGACTCAAAGCCCCTTGCAAATGCTGAACCAAACACAGCCTATGTCTCTATGTTTTCCTACTATGGAGGAGGCAGACTTCACGCTTAGTCTAAATAGTGACAAGCCATTCACATCGAGTTTTAAGATTGTGAAGAATTTCTTGGCAATTGCCCAATTGTGATAAGTCCCGACATGCCCGAACCAAGAAGTTTCAGTTTCCTAACAGCGCAAATTAACATCCTAGAGTACCGAGATATTTTATAATTCTAGATGTTTATGCAAATGCTTCTCATTCATGTGGTGGTTGGCCAAACATGACTTTCACCTTCCACATTGAACTAACATACAATAGTTTCCTCCCCATCTTATCTAACAAGAATAATCAGAGAATGTCTCTTTTTGGCCAGTAAGAATGGTAAATGGACTGCTGTTCGCTTTGGTCAAATGAAGATAGGGATTGGTTTAATGAAGTTGCAAGTACAATATTATTTTCAAAATTTACATTTGTACTCGAGTCCGATATTTTCATTATGGGAGATGGCCAAGAGGAGTGGGCTACCAATCAACTATTAACTCTGATACCATTCGCTAGGAACATGTGGTAGAAGTTCGATATATTCACCTAGGAAGATTCTCTCGAGTTCGATCTAGTCAACATATTTAATCTGACCTACCTTGATAGTATAGCTAAAGCCAATGAATTATGGCCAACTACGATAGAGGATTTATGACCTTAGGGATATAATGAAACTGATTATGAACATCTGTAAATAGACTTGCTTTATCCTTATACAGCAGGAAGGGGTTACCCATGAATCGCCATTTGCACATTTTGTTCGTATGTTCTAAGGAGAATCTTTGAAGTATTGTCGTTTTTTTTTCATCGATCTCCACAAAAAGGATCATCACAGGAGTCTTTATTTGAACACTTGATTCTTCGACATGCGACTTTTTTCTAATATAACTTACATGTGTATTTCAACAAAATTTGTGTAAATTAGTCATGTATTAAAACTCACAAGTAGCATTAGTCCTATCCCGTCACCCACTTTCACGTAATAGAGTTATGGCTAATTAGGATAAATGAATTACTCCATCACATTATTACAAATTTTCAGACGTGAAACTTCTTCTAACATGACTCATATATACATCTCAATGATATTTGTATAGATGAATCGTATATTAAAATTTACAGGTAGCATTAGTATGATCTTTAAACATAGGACCAGTGTCCATAAAACTAAGGTAATTAATTGAATTTCTCTGACCTTACTTTGTTATTTTATTTTTATTTTTATTTTCCTGGCCAGAGACCTTACTTTACTCTTCTCAAGGGACATGTCTGATGTTTGGAGTTTTTCTCATGTTAGTTAGATTCTCATTTTATTTCTTTTGTCTCACTCAAGTACAGGACCACTAACAGTGACGCCAACTTTACATTTTGCGTGTTCATCTTTTTCATTATATTCCTCACTTTCAATAATGTTAATAATAACATCACCAGCTATTACTCAAGTGCTATGCTATTGGTTCGATCATGTCACTAAATTTTTGCTCGATGTGCAAATTTATCCTCGAATTTCGATTCGTTCAAGTTCTGTGACTTTTTAAAGTGTTCAATGTTGTACTCAAATCGATTTGTGGCTAAATTAATATTTTTTATTCTAATCAATCATTAAGCTTGTTTGTTCCCACGTGGATAATCCGTGTTACTTTTACATAGACACTCCCGATAACTCAATCATCTTCATCAATTCAAGTTCAAAGCCGCCGAATCCACTTAAGCTCGTAAAAAGAGAGAAAGATTAAGAAAAATCACATTAGAATTGTCGCTAATGACAAGCGTGGTGTGCGGGTCGGATCTAAGTTAGACCCATGAAAAGTACGAGAAGGACGATATTTCCGGCACGTTCAACTAAAGTTCCCACAAATCAAATTGAAAAGCTCGGGACCAAATTTGGCCCTCTAAAAGTTCAGCGATCTAATTGTACGTCCTCGAAAAGTTCAAGAATTTCATTAATTGAATCGATAGTTTAGATAAAGGCTTTATGGTTGCATCGCATCTCACATGGTGCCAAGTCATAGGTGTGGGAGAAAGAAAGATGGTCCTTAAAGAGCCACTGGTCCCTTCCGTGTAGGACGCCAAACCTTGGAATTCTGCATTTTGTCTCTTTCGTTTCGTCCCGATCGCATCGAAATCATGTATGGCGAGCCGATCGTCATCGCCAGCACGCGCGCCGCTGGCAAAATTGGCGGATCATACCTCGTCCTACAAATTATTCGAAGCACTCGAAATTCTCTCTCTCTCTCTTTTTCACCTTCTTTTTATGTAATTTTCTCTTTCCCTTACTTGGTTTTTCCTTTAATCATGCAATTCATATCCACCCGTTCCCAAACGCAGCTCTACCAATATAATTGACCAATTCTCAAATGAAGAAAATCATTCGGTCGGTTCCGAACTTATTTTGTAAATGTCAATTCAGTTATAAACTTTTCATTTTTACCAATATAGTCCCGAATATCTATATGCAATTCCAATGTAATTTTTCCACCTAATTGTATTGTCGACATGGCAATCCACAAGTCAGGAATTAGTTGTACTTCACTAAAAAAAGTTCGGTCAAAAAGCAAAACGCATAACAAAATTTATATTTGAGTTTCGGTTCCGCGCCGATGGCCTCGCCCGAACATTTCGTGTTGGCAATTTTACCTTCGGATCATTCGTAAAAAGCCAGGAGGGGGAGGACAGCGGTGGTGGTGGGGGTGGCCGTGGTGGGGCGAGGTCAGCCGCACGATGATGGCCGGACGCGCGCGCGCGCGCGCTTGCGCTCTCGGCTTCGGAGCGGGGACGAGAGAGGCGGGCCCGGGCGGGGCCCCGATCGGACCCGAAAAGTCGTGGGCGATTTGAGTTGTGCTGAAAGGGATGGGGGGGGGGGCCACCGCAACCCCTGTCGGCAATGAGGAGGCGAGCCCGATCTCGCTCTCTCCAGCCCCAACACGGCCCCACCACCCCTCTCTTTTCATTTATTTTTATTATTATTTATTTTGGTTGTTTGTGAGTTCGTCTTTTCGGGTTTATGATCAGGACGCGTACGATCGAAGGGCCAAAGCATGGTGGTGGTGCCCTCCCTACGGCCTGTCGCGCTGTCGTCTTGCGGACCACTCCAGTTGCGCTGGGACAAAATTTTTGTGTTCCTAGATAGGAAGGAAGCGCCCGCCACCCGATATTTTTTTTCCGTTCGATTCTGCCTCGCATCTTCTTCCTCCTTTTTTTTTTTTTTTTTTTTTTTTTTCATGCTTGGCATTTAGGGTTTGCTTGGGTTTTTTCATTTGATATATGCTAAAAAGCATGGTGCGACGCGATTGGCTCGGTAATCTCGTTGCGAACGAGCTTTTGACCGACCACCTACGCTCTTGGGCAATTGTTGCCTTGTGTGGAGAGAGTAGCGAGTTGTCGAAAATGGGGATGGGTTAGGAGAGAGAGATTTTGCTCGTCCTGGAGTTTAAGATCTTTGGAGTGTGTTGAGTAAGATCACTCTAGCCACAAATTTTGCGGTGCAATGTGGGACTATTATGGTGACGTCGAAACGAGTCGTTGAACCTCTCAAAATTATGCCGAGTGAGATAACTTTAAGATACAAGCGCATATGTCCAACTATTTGCAGGCTTATGGAAAACTTTGTTGTAAGGCATGTGAATCAAAATATGTATCTGCATCGTGGTAAATTAAAATATAACTTTGTAAATCGATATTGTTTATTATTATCCAGATGTACTAATACAATATTCGGTTGTTTGAACTTACGAAACAATTTGCAAGTCTCATGAATCAATTAAATTTATGCTTCTAATCTATGTAGCAACTTTAATTTGGAGTAGTTCGCACATGATTTATAGAATATATAGAATATGAACGAGTGCCTTTCGGCTCTTGAGTTGTGGCTTTAACAGGCCAACTAAGGGGGGTATAAATTCAAATTTTTCATACATAATTACTCACAACATTGCTACATTTAGTTATAAGGAAATGGACTAATGTGCGATGGCCAGTGTATATACGAATTGCAGGCACGTGCAACGGAATATGCCAACTAAAAATACTCATGCTAAAATTAGAAGAATTTAAAGTTTTAAAAAAAGATAAAGAGTTCCATCTGATTTTTAAACCACGAAAGGCCATATGTTTTCAGAAGAGTTAGACGTGACTTATACCCCATCAAATTACCCCATCATAGACTATATGCTAAAATTTTAATTGCATGTACTAAACTTAAAATTGCGATACTATCCTAAAACTATTTAAATAATAATTTATACTTGCCGTTAGCCAGAACTTGAAGATGTTGACCAGATGTTGACGTGACTTACCCTATCAAGTGGAGAAAGTCCTGACTGGCCCATTGATAAGACTTTACATATAACAACATAAATCTTTCTCATACATAATTAAGTGAATGTTCCCCCCTTAATTATATTCCAATCACTTCACAGCCGAATAATTTAGATTTGGACTTTTAATTGAAATGTACAATAAATTGTTAGAAATTTTCAAAGGCATTCTTTCGTCGTTGAGGTTTTAAGAGGATTTTTTATTGTGTCTTAATTTATGATCGACTCCAAGAAATCGGTATTTAATATCCTCAATTTATTGATTTACGTTTCGAACCATAAATTTGTTACATAAAATTGCACAAGTTGTAGAAATGATTCAATGTTTGTTACGTCAAATTAAATTGATTATTTGCTTATATATATACATATATGTCTGTGTACATACATATTTCTTGAAAAAGCACTGCTTTCTGATAATTTCACAACATCAGTTGACCATCGCAATTAGGTGACAAAAGGAGCGACGGTGGAGGTGGCTCCCCCGTGTCGTACCCACCGTTGACACGTCAACATCAAGGGCAACCCACCTATCCTACCTTGTCCCCTATTTTCTATCACCTATATTCACAATCGATTTTTTTTATTTTAAATATGTGCTACAGCTTTGGAAACTTCCCCCCCAAAAAAAAAAAAAAAACAAAGAAGAGAAAAGAGTTACTTATTTAAATTGTTTAAAACAAATTTAAGGTAAACTTACAAAAATATCTCGTTAAAGAAAAGTGAAATCATGAAGGCAATGGGACTGAAAACAAATCATAAAAATCATTCCAAACAAATTTAGATATTCCAAAACCTTTTAGTTCATTACCAAAGGAACAACTCATTATCTGGATTTCGCATGCATTCGATCCAAAAAAAGAATTTCACATGCTTACTAAAATTGCATTGAACGTGATGGTTGCAAATCAACGTCTTTCACAAAAAATAAGGGAAAAAAGAAGAAGTGATATTGCACTGGGCTGTCCCAATAAATGCCTCTCTTGTTAGACAGAGTTAACGTGCAATATTTCGATTCACCAAATATCAATTGGACATGACTCAAAAGAGTAAAAAGGGGAAATTTCCGAAATACATTGTTCATATAATTGGGTTAATAGATGTCGGGAGCATTCACTAAAAAAAACCATTTTTCGTATATATTGTATTATATCCAAACATAAATAGAACTATATATATAAATATATACCCGTTATTTTTCGATCCCATCGTTTCTTTTGTCACACTAGGAGGGGAAGGGGTGGGGGAATCCAAGATGATATGATGGAGACGGAGGAGATATGCGTGGAGAGAGGAGAGAGAGGGGAGAGCCCTTTGCCTTTTCGAAAGCTTTGGGTTTTGTCTGTTTTCCCTTTGCTTCTTTTATTGCAGTAGTCCCTTCTCCCCCTCGAGTTGTCCTCTCCGAGCCTACAGCTAGCAAGTAGAGCAAGTAGCAAATAGCAAATGCGCTTCCCTCTCCTCCTCCTCCTCCTCACCCCCCACGCGCCACCCCCTTTTTCTAGCAAAGCCAGGACCCATCAAACCTCTGGCGACAAAGTCCTGCCGTCTTTGGTTTGGTTGGAACATTCAAGTTCTTGAGCACTTCTTATCAATACTGCATTTATCTCAAATTAACTTTTGTATCACAAAAACACTAGAATCAATGCTCGTGTGACATTTATCCCCAATTAGTGCACGGTGTCGCATTCAGCCAGACTAATTTTTGCATCAGAAAAAATATCATAGATTTGGCATGGATTTATGTTTGCTTAAGAGAAGCCAAACCATTCTCCATATGGCCTCACCCCACAAGAGCTCCTTTGGGGATGAGAACTTTAGTCAGCATCAGAGCCCAACGCGGAAGGGAGTTCCACATCTCCACTCCGTATATAATCTCCAAGAGTGCCCTCGCCTCACAAGAGCTCTCTTGGAGTTCTCGCGATCTTTTGTGACTCGAAAATTAAAGTGAGATAAATGTGGTATCGTTTTTAACAATTATGAAGTGTGTGTGTATATATCATGTTATCAAAGTTAGAATTTTCCCCAATTTATTTCATGCGGAAGGGAATATTGAAGTACCTCGTATCACTTATTTATGAGATTTATATGTTTTTTTATATTTAAGCAATCTCCTTGTAGCTATATACTTAAACTTTTGATAAGATATTCTAATAAATATAAAACCTCGTGCTCGAGAAAACCTTAACAAATGTAAAAGTGTTATTGATTTTCTTTTGAAAAATTAGAGTTCCCTTGCCAGTTTTCTGTCTTCCCAAGCAGGAATAGAAATCGGTCCTTCTTCTTTTTTCTTTTGACAAAAACCCATTTTAAAAAGAACTTTACAATATAAAAAAACCTCACTAATCTCGCGAACAAGATAAGAGATCAGGTAAAAGTCAAATGAAATTATCATTCGGCATTCCGTTTTCTCTCATTTATATGCAAATTTTGTATGCATTTACTTTACAAGTTTTTTTGAGAAGTTTCAATGATTCATTGCTCATACTAGTGATATTTCAACATTTGAAAAAGAGGAGAAAATATGTTTTAAGTCCAAGAGGAAAAAGTTCGGAATGGGAAGAAAAGAAGAGAAAACTATCGATGGGCAAAAGGACATTAATCTTTTGCAAAATACTTTTTACATATCATGATTACATCATTTTCTTATATTTGAAATTAAAAAAAGGATTATGGTTTTAATTCTGTATATATATATTCCTCCTACCGATTTCTTCGAGAAATTAGAGCTCCCTCGCCAATTTTCTTTCTTCCCGACCATGAATAGAAAATTTTTTTTCTTTTATTTCTTTCCGAGGGAAACCCATTCTAAATAGAACTCCTAAAATATAAAATAGCAGGTGGCTTAATCATTTGCTATTTTTGTATTTTACTCCATGAATATATGTTCTATTTTGACGTTTATCCTGCAAAATACTGCCCTACATAGTAAATAGTCGAATGCAACATGTATAAAGCTAGAAGTTGCAGACCAGCACGCTGCAAAAACTGACATTCCTCCATTGATCCTATACTTTTCTAACTGCTGATAATATTGTTTCTCAATTTACCTGCTATGTTAGAAACAACAATCTAATTGCCATCTAATATTGATAATTTAAAAAAAAAAAAAACAGTGAAGATTTCTAGAGGTGGGGGTGGATTGAGATTATAGTGATTTTTTTAGATAAAAAAGAAATCACGGTAGAATTTAAATTTGGCCCAAAAGTGAGGGTTTTTTTAAGGCAATTTAAGCCTAGAAATAGCTTAGTGTGAATTATAATTCATAGCTTAACAGCTCAGAGGGAGACTGCAGTATACCATCTGTCACTAATACTAGCTCGTGACTTTCTAAGAGAGACATGTCGAGACAATCTTCATTTTCCTTTTCTATCCTATCTTGAGTTAGTCATGTTTGTTTAGGGTTTAGAAAATTCATTTTACTAACTTTAAGCATATATATTTTTCAAAGTAAATAATTTTTCGTTAATTAATCATTTTCGGCAAACCAAATACATGAAGGTCTAGAGAAGTAATTCGCAAAAAATTGTTTTATTTAAACAGACACGCCCTAAAGCTAACCATGGAGTGAAATTATATATATATAACTCATCGAGAGAAGAAAAATGCATGATATCGATTCCTGTAGATGGCCTGGAATTGCTGACTTGGTCTCAAATGTTCGGCTTCAGTCATCCTCCCATAGGCAGATTCAAACCTGCAAAAGAATTTTGGAATAGCAGTCTATCCAACTTATCATTCTACATAACCCAAGGAAACGAAAAGAGACTAGGGTGAGCAATTATTTGTCAAACATGGAGTCCAAAAGATCGGTGAGAATATTAACCCTCCAATGTTGATCGAGTGATTACGCACTTGATTTGAATTCGGAATATATTGTATTTGAATCACATCACTCATTTACGTTAATCTGTGAGAGGAAAAACTACTCAGTTGTTTCTAAACCTATCGTACGGATGTCAATTCAGTTTTAAATTCTTAAATTTTGCAAGATTCTAATATAGTCATGCCGATCAATTTTTATTTCGAAACATCGATATGGTGGTTTTGTCATCACCGGCCGTTTTATGCGGCACATTGTTAGGCCGTGAATTTCAGTGAAAATTAACTAAAATAACTACATCGAAATTTGACACAAATGCTCGTGATTAAATTAATAAGATTGAAAAGTTTAAGATTAAATTGATATCTGTATAATATGTTTAAGACTGATCGAATAATTTTTCCAATCCTTAGGGTTACGTTTGCCAGCTTAGTGCGGTCTTATTAATGTACACGTGGATAATACGATTTGTATGTGACCGACGGGATTCATAAAGCCAATATCCCACGTTTTTCGAAAAAAGGAAAAAAGAGCAATGGCAATAAATAATTGAAGAGGAGTATTAATATGGTAGGTTCGCGCTCAACTTGTTTTGCAGCTTTTCAAAATCGACAAGGACACCTCGAGCATGCCCCTCATCACATTCACGTGTAGTTTTTGCCCCCAGGTTATGCCCCCAAAACCTTCCCATTCTCCTTTTCCCCTTCTTCCCCCCCGCCAAGCAAAGTAAGATTTTATCGTCAATCATGCCAAATTAGATGATTAAAGCTGGTTGCTTGATCGTGACCATACGCTTGCAGCTTGTGTTGTATCGAGTCACTAAAACGACACTGATCGTTACTTGATCATTACTCGATGATGCTCAATTCTCGGAGTTTTACACAAATTTCGAAATAAGTTAGCCTCTAGTCCTCACAATATGCATTTGCGATGGATTTGTATTCAGCTTTTGCATGAGATCCCGACGCCATCAGTTGGTTTCACTTCTCCAGGCGATAATACTTTCTCCAATAAATACATATGACATCGCAACTTGTACTTGGACAAGATGCTCAATTCGAGTTACAATATATTGTTAAACTTAAATCACTATGATGATGATGGAAAAATTCTTCGACTAGTACTATATTTTGAAGAGCTTATCACTCTTAGTACTCCTAACATTCCTTCTCTGGATTGTCCAAAAATTAAGTAGAGTGTATGCATAAAAAGCGATGCATCCCATCATTCCGATATCCTCTAAAATATCTATTTTATACTTAAAGAGGTACCGGATTTTATTTTTCGCTACTTTAGTTCCTAAGAAACATTACAATTTTCCTTGGCCTTTCAATTTGAAATTCCTAATTAATTTTTCATTCAATTTGGAAAATCAACCCAATCCGATTTCCATCCATCAATACATTATCGACATAGGTTAACGTCATGCTAAATGAATTCCTCTCGTTAAGATAAATAGGGAATAATCAACAATTGATTCCTTAGATCCTAATTTAGACATTTTGTCTCAAATAATTTTTAAAACCGCTCTCTCAATGCTTACTTTAAGCTATATAATGATTTGTTTAGTTTGGTCTTTTGTCGTTTGAATTGAAGTCTCTATGGTAATTCTATATAGGTTTTTCTTGAAACAATCATGGAAAAAAGCGTCATAGACATCCAATTGACACTGCTCCCATTGCATAATTGCAATTATCGCAAGACAATTGGTACAATTAAATTTCTGTCATCAGTGCAAAAGTCTCATTGGAGTCTATACCCACTTTTCAGGCATATTCTTTAGCTATGTAATTGGAACTATCTAAAAGACACTCGCTACAAGTAAATTTTGGCCACTGGTGCAAAAGTCTCATTGTAGTCTCTATGGTAATTCTATGTAGGTTTTTCTTCAAATCATCGTGGAGAAAGGCGTCATAGACATCCAATTGACACTGCTCCTACTATGCAATTGTAACTATCACAAGACACTTGGTATAATTAAATTTTGATCACTAATGCGGAAGTCTCATTGTAGTCTATACCCTCTTTTGAGGCAGATTCTTTAGCTACTAAACGAGCTCTACATTTTTCACACTTCCATTGCTCTCAGACTTTGTTTTATAGATCCACTTACGTCCGATTGGATGTACATTTTGTGGACTCACATCTATTTTACATGATGAGAAAATCCACTTTATAAGCAAATCTTAGGTCTTTGAAGTACCCTCATTGACTTCATAAATCAAGAATAACCCGAGCCTAAACTCGGGCGGTCGATCCAAGTATGAAATTGAATGCACTCGAGACTGTGGGGAGTCAAACATGTGCTGTGCCCCCAATTTCCACACAAAAGTCGTACCCCTAGCGTCGGAGACCAGGTTTTCTCTTTGGAAAATTAGCCCCGTTCCTCATAAATCGGAGGACCGCTGCTGCGGAATAAATTAACAGGACTTGTCTAAACACAACGGCTAAATCACTGTTTCTATCTTAATGGCGCCTGCACGAACCATCACGACACGAAGCATCGATCTTAAAGACCGCAAAAGAAAGCGACGCCCAAGTTGTCGTCCCATTTTTTGTTCCTGTATGACGCTGTTAGAGAGACGTTCATCAATTCGTCATGTCTCTCGAGAGAACCTTAAGTTTTACCTTTTGAATCTTCTTTGCTGGTTTCGTTAGATACGTGAGCATGCAGGCACCACCATTGCATGGCCCATGCGATGCTTTCCAGACAAGTTTGGAATTTTTCTGTAGGCGCATATGCAATAGTGGAGTGTCGATGACGTCTACGATCTCCAAATTTGAATTAAAGTTTGATCCTTAGATACGCCCATAAGCGAATTTCCTGCGTGTGCGTATACGATATTCATAGATTTATTCTAAGAAAGCTTTCATGCTCTTATGTAGTCTACTCTATACCATTTTCAATGTCCTCTTGATATGATTATTCATATTGCAATTAGAGGGCTCAAAAGATTTATAAATGTCTATTGAATAATCGTTATAGGGTAATGAAGCCGGACCAATGAGAAATCGATCTTTGTTTTCTTTCTTGATCTATTGGAATGTGGCGGAATCAAAATCTAAATTCGAAAGAACCCCAAGTGCTTGATCAATGTTTTCATCGAAGCCGATGGCCTAAAAATGAGTAAGCATGAATAAGATCCCAGATCCCACTGATTGCAATAGCTTTAATTACCCATCGTACTTTTTTCGTGGTTCATTTCGACTTTAGCTTTATTTCAAATTGCCTCGGTTCTTTTTCAACAAGGCGTGATGTTAGGAGGCGTTATGCTACTATTTTAAGTCGGAAGTAAATTAAAATATGTACAACCCGGTCCTTGAAATCCAGTCAATGATTCCTTAGGAAGAGCTAAAGATGTGACAAGGCCAGGGCTTACGAAAAAAAGAAACCGTAAGACTTTGGACTGTCGCACACGTGCCTTAAATTAATTTCTTAAGCTAGGGGAATCTTTGAGCAATGACTAAGATCCACATCCACAGTCCAACTAGGGAAAATAAAATGCAACTTGAACGTGGGGGCTAAAGTTGCCCCTTGCGCACAAGGAGAAAGTATCTAATACAAGATTTTCGCTCGAATACCTCTAGAGTCATCGACTCGATCCATCTTCTGAGATCCCAAAACATATTGACATGATGCATACCGTCTTCCTCATCTCAATTTTGATGGTACATCAAGATTTGATAAATCTAAATAAAATGCGACAATTCAAATTAAAAACATCTCCTTTGATACTACCGATAAAGGGATACGTATTTGTGTATGTAACTACAAAAGAAAAAAATTCATAAATGTAGAGAAATTGTGATGTGGGTTATTTGAAGAAGCGTATTCAAATTGTATTACGGTGGGAATACTCGATTTAAATACGAAATTGATGTGAGAGAGAGAGAGAGTCTACGTAGGGCACATGAGGGGGGATAATAAAATAAGTGAGACCGTCACGTGTCAACGCATCTACAAACCTATGTTCATGCAGCCCACCACTCCTGCGCATCCTTAATTAAAGACGAGAGAGAGAGAGAGAGAGAGAGAGAGTATGGAAGACCCTCATTGTCTAGCGGACTTTGCAAGGCAAGCCATCCAAGCCTACCCCCCAATCTACCTCATTCTTATTCTCACTCTCCCCAATTCAATGCTACTTTTGCAAATTTCATACACACCACACACAAAATTATCAATTATTGTGTATATATGAGCGAGCTTTTCGGATCTTTTGAGTAATCGACTTACGTTTTTCATTCGCCGCGTGCAAATTCACATCGATACCCTTTTCGTATAAAGTGTCTCGCAACATATATCGGGTTGATAATTCTATTTATTTATTTCCAAATTATCATCAATTCCCTCGGAGGAAAATGTTGTGGAAACTCCCGGACATGGAAGCCCCTCTCCACCTCAGCTAGGGGGGCAGGACATTTGCAGGACTGTAATAAACCATTATTTAACTAATTAACCCATGTTTAATTAAGGGTTCAAGCCACAAAAGAGGAGACCTTTTTAGCTCAAGTAACACCCAGAGGAGGAGGGAGCTTTCTCAGCACTGATTAAGCAAATTCCTTAACGTGTTATTACATCATTGAAGTTGGGTTTTCCCCTTCCTACTTGAAAAAGGTTATTGTTATCCGGTCTCTCTCTCTCTCTTCTTCTCTTTTATTTTTTTGCTATTTCCAAGATATGCAAAGACTAGAGTGTTTTTAGTACTTGCCTTGTCCAGCATCTCTCCCTCTCCCTCCCTCTCTCTCTCTCTCTCCAATTATTTTATCTTCCTCAAGACATCAGCTTCCCAAACGATGGTTTTTACTTTCAGCTTATATAGCTTCACAAATATCACCCATTCTCCAAGCATAAATCAACGAGTCCCGTTCTAATGCGTATCTCTCCACCTGCTGCTGCTTCTACAGATGACCCAATCCTTCGTTTCTTGAGTCTGATGGTTTTCTTGTAGCTGTCTCTCTCTTCCCTTCTTTTCCCCCTCTCTCTCTCTCTTCTTTCGTTTTTATTTTTTTTGGCTGGTTGGCCCTTGGTTCTATGGACTTTGGGACGGTGAGCCTGGATGGGTTGGTGGGTACAGATCCTGGTGGTGGCTTGCCTCCTCACGCCTCAGATCCTGGGGCGAAGCACAAGCTGTACGGATCTGGGCTGTTCAAGCAAGAGCGGTCATCAGCCGCGTCGTCGGCTGAGGATGAATGGAGGAGCTCCAAGCTGGTCAAGACCGACGATTACTCAGCTCCCAAGGCAATGCTGCCGCCCCAGAGGAGCCCCACCGCTTCGCTGAGATCTAATAACTCGACCGGCCTCTTCCCTTCTGATGGTCAGCAGATGCTCAGTTTCTCTTCCCCCAAATCAGACGCCCTCCCGAACTCCCACGCTCCTGCATTGCTGTCCTACTATAACTACGCACAGCCCCTGTGCAGTAACTATGCAGGTATAGACATTTGTTGGCACCGATAGCGTCTTCCATCAAGCTGCTAAATAAAAATCTTGCCTTCACACTGTTCACCGCCTACGAGCGAGGCATTTTAAAGAGAAGGGTGGAAGTGTTAATCTTTGATTTTCTTCAGGGTAGTAAACTGGTGATGTGGATTTTGGTTGGAACGTGTAAAGCTTTGATTTTTTTCTTTCCCCTTTGTTTTTATGAAAATGGGTCAATCTCTCTCTTTGCATTATCTTATGGGTAGGACTTGGGGTGGATCGCATTTTTCTTGGGTTCCAAGAACATGGAGGTCACTGGCCATTTTCTGTCAAGTCTAAAGCTGCATTAGGAGGACTTTTCATGAACATCTCTACCTATCTGGTCTCTGGTCTGCGTCTTGTCAAGAAAAAAGCTGAGATGATTTTTTTTTTTTTTTGCGCTCCTTTGTATTCTTTTTTCTTGCTGTCAAGTATGGGGAGGGTCTTGTCTCCTCTTCAAGGGAGTGCAGTGGGCACAAAAGAAGAAAAGCCCATAACAAGCCAGAGATTTCTTGGGTTGGGATCTTTTTCAGTTTCTCCTAATTTACCACTGGTTCTTTTATGGGTCTCGTTATCTCTACTTGCCCTCCTTCAGCTCTGACCGTTCTATGTCTCTTTAAATACCAGCAGACAAGCTGTTGTTTTGTTTCGCTAGGGGCTGCTTCACTCGACAGTCTTCAATTTTTTCCTTCTCTTTTTGCTGACTTGAAATATTCTGGCTTCTCTGTTGTTTGATTTGATTCTTTAGGTGTTGAGCTACGTGAGCTTAATCTTCCCTTTTCTATGCTCTTTTTCAGGCTTCAACTCTGCTGCAAGTTTGAATGGGACAAGCATGCAAGGGGTCTTGGCAGGTGCAAGAGGTCCATTCACTCCATCTCAGTGGATGGAGCTGGAACATCAGGCCTTGATCTACAAGTACATCACTTCAAGTATCCCTATACCCTCCAACCTCCTCATCCCCATCAGGAAAGCATTTGATTCTGCTGGTTTCTCCTGCTACCCTGGTGGGCTCCTGAGATCCAATTCCTGTAAGTTTCCTCTGTTCCTTCCAGTGAGGGCAAAAAACAAAAAAAAGATGAAGCTTTTTCTATTGGGTGTACAGTAACTGTTTATGTTTTTGCTCCTTTCTGTGACATGGGGTCCAAATGCTTCAGATATTTCTAGCATCATTATTTCTAGCATCACTGTGGACTCCATTTTATGGTTTGCGAGCCTCGGGCCGATACTTACGCCTTTGGTTTCCACTGTCTCCTGCTTAGTGGTTGTCTGTTGCGGTTTTTTGAGCTGCGTGCGGAAATCAATTGTGCTCTTAAATGATTAACCTCTATAATTCAAAGAAACTGCTTGTTAATTAAAGTTCCCGGTGTTGTTGTAGTGGGATGGGGTTCTTTCCATCTGGGGTTCTCCAACACCAGTGATCCTGAGCCAGGACGGTGCCGGAGGACTGATGGGAAGAAATGGCGGTGCTCAAGAGACGCAGTTGCGGATCAAAAATACTGTGAGCGACACATGAACAGAGGCCGCCATCGTTCAAGAAAGCCTGTGGAAGGCCAAACCGGCCATCCCGTCTCCGGGGCCACCAACACCACTTCCTCTACCAAACAGCTGCCTGCCGCGCCTTCCGCGTCAGCTCCGACTGTGGTGCCCAGCGGCGGTGCATTGAACAGCCTCAACATTGCTCATCAACAGGTTAAGAACTTGCAACATGGCGTTCTTAATCTAAATGGAGATGCTTCAATGAGGAGGTATAGTACATTATTTTCTTACCTGAGAGTTGAACAAAGATAAGTTTCTACTGGCAAACCACATTCTTTTATTTTGAGCCCTAGCGATAGCAATCTATGTTCTTTACTTCATCTAAAATTAGACTCATTAGAGGAAAGATGGGATATCACTATCTGTTTTATGAACCTGTTTTCTTTGTATGTGGAAGACTTATTGGTTGAAACCCCTTTCAAAGGTTATCTGGACTCAGGAGATCAGTTATAAATCCTAAATGATATGCAATCCGCTTATTAGTACTTTGTTCTTCATACTAATCGAATTTATCCCCTTTTTGGGCAGGTACTTTACTGACAAAGGTAGTGCAGGTGAGAAAATGCAGAACCCTCCGAGCCTGTCTATGTTGTCACCGACTTATGACTCTAATTCAAAGGGAAATCCATTCATGATAATGAAGGAGCAATATGGAGTCGGCAACTCTGACTCCTACCTGAATGCTTCAGTGAAAAACTCTTCCTTGTTAGACTCCCGAAACTATGGCTCTTCCCGAGACCTTGGCAATCAAGATAGTGAGTCGCACCATTCTGTTCGCCAGTTCATGGATGATTGGCCTGTAAACCCAGCAGATCGCTCTGCCATGTCGTGGCCTGAAATTGATATGCAGTCGGACAGGACTCACCTATCAATCTCTATCCCGATGTCCACTTCAGACTTGATTTCTGCCACTTCCTCTCCCAACCATGAGAAGGCCATGCCCTCTCCCCTCAGATTGTCCCATAAATCAGACCCGGTTCAGATGAATCTAGGAGTAGGCAGTTTCTTCAGTGAACCCACGCACAAGCAATCAAATTCCTTACCCATCTCCTGGGAGACTTCCATGGGTGGACCCCTGGGCGAGGTATTGCATCACAGAAGCAATAGCGCCTCCGAAGGCAAGAATGCCTCGGTGCTCAACCTCATGAAAGATGGTTGGGACGGTAGTCCTCTGCTCGGATCATCTCCAACTGGGGTGTTACAGAAGACAACGTTCCGGTCACTTTCCAACAGCAGTGCAGGCAGCAGCCCTCGGGCGGAGAATGCCAAAACCCATGAAGGGATGGCCCTGTGCAACGACCTCCTGGGCTCGACCCTCATGAACTCGTCCTCGTTACCCGCCATGTAAACGGATTCAATTTGCCAGGAGGGGCAATGACGAGGCAAATGCGTGAGTATTCAGCCTGCTGTGTACTACCTAAATGTCAAAATATTTGTTCGTTTTTCTCTTGACTGTGATAATTTGTCGCTTTTATATTCGTTATGGTCTCTACTCATCGGCCCATAGGTTGTATCACAGTAGTCTGTTAAATTTTGCAGTACAAACTAAGTACCTGCACCGCTTGAGTCACATGTTTTTTATCAGACACAAAAGACTTTTGCTTGTATGGAGAGGGGATATGTATTGTTGGTTGGAGGGTGGCAAATGGTATTTGGTGAATCACAGGGACCTTGCAGGCGGAGTTACACTCAGTGACAGGTCCCCCCAGTGATTAAGGCACAATGGCAGGGCTCGATGTATGCAAAAAAGCTCGTGACTCCACGGCAAAACTTATGGGTCTTTTCTCATGATTGCTAAGTATTTTGTTACTCAATGCATTGACAGCAATGGACCCTGTGCCATTGAATGAGCAGCCTGTGGTCCGACTCGAGTTATAGAAGAAAAACGCGACTGTGGTTGGGAAGGTCCCGGAAGTTTGTAGCATCAATTGAGTTATTTCCATAGCAGCTGTAGTTTGGGGAGGCCAGCCTCTGCATCTTTGTGTGCATAGGGTACTTTTGTGGGAAAGTGACGACTAGCGCTTTCGGTCTCCAAAAAATTGGTAATACTAAAATTTTTTTGGTACTTGAAGTCGGAACATATACGTAATTGGAGTATCTGAGCATTCCATTTGAGGATTCCATGTGGGGTTTCGATTCTAAGTCATTGAATACTTTGTGCAAATGGCAAAAGAAAATATTTTCTAGATAATTATTATTCGAGAAAATGTATTCTGTTTTTCAGGTTAAAGAATTCATTTTTCTGACTTTAAGTGTGCATTTTCTTTAATCGTAGATAATTTCTCAGTGATTGATCATGGTCAATAAATTAAACGTGTGAAGATTGAAAATCAAGAAAACTACTTCGGAGGAAAATTTTCCTTTTCAAACACATCCCACGCTACATTGCAAAGGTCATTAAGGCTGTACTTGCCCGATTTAAAGGATTTAAAGGATTTTCTGCGAATTAATTTTTTAGACTTTCATACGTTTGATTTGTTAAAAATGATTGATCAATGGAAAAATGTTAACAATTAAAGAAATTATTAAGAAAATGAATTCCCTAATCTAAGAATGAGAACATTTTATTTGCATTATGATTTTTCGAAAAGCATTTTTCTTTAAAATGAAATTTTCTCCGGAACAAATACACCCCAAGTCTTAATCACAATACCATTTAAGTTTAGTTTGTTCGATGTTCATAATAATGGAACATCTGATGTTAGATAGAAGGAAGGTTTGATCAACTAGGGGTGTGTAATTGGATCGGGCATATATTCGGGAACTGGACTGGCCCCACTCGGAAAACATGATCGGGAACCAATTCAAGTTGAAATGAGGTCTGGGAATCAGTTCCCAAAATTTGGAATCGGTTTAAACCGGTCCGAGAATCGGTTTCAAGTGAATACTCACTCGGAAATCGGATCAATTAGAATGGTTTAGGAATCGATTTTGTTAGTCCAACCCTAAAAGTCCAAAACCCTATTTTCTTCTCCCGATTTCTCATCTCTCGCAGACTCACATGGCGTTTTTCCCTTCTTTGTTCCTTAGTTCCTCTTCCTCACTCCCTTCCATCCATCGTTCGCTCACGGTCGCACCGTTCATCGCCGGCTCCATCTCGCTCTGTTTTGTCCATTGCCGACTCCCTCATTTGTCTCGTGAATTTCCTCGGTTTTTCTAGACTTTTCTTCGGATTGAAGCTGGATTCTTCTCCTTTTCTCTTGGGTTGCTTTCCGGAGCTAGATTTCTCGTGGAGATGGGCATGTCCGCCGGGCTCTCGCCCCTTCGGCTTTCACATTGAACAGCGGCGGAGGTGACTTGCGCCCAGGCCTTCTTGGCACGCGCGTCGGGGGAAGACGGGCGGCGATCTGCTGCTCTTAGGCTTAGCAAACCTTGTTGTGCATGCCACGTTGTCCAGGAGCCTTCGCACGCACAAGACGGCTTGGACTTCCTCCACGTAATCCTCTGTGCCAGCCTTCGCATGTGTAAGATGGTCTGGGCTTAGCGAAATGTTTGCGTTTATTGTTCATATGGGCCTTGTCGTTGATGTTGCTGCTTTCGTTGTTGATGAGGCTGGATTTGGAATTAATTGTTTGGGGTTAATCGCTTCTTCAACGGCAGAACACACACATACCCATCTCTTCGCTCCCGAAACCAAAGTGAGCAGAAGCAGAAGAGGAAGAACCACCAAAACACTCCTCAATACTCATTGTAAGGCTGCAAACTCAAAATGAGCACAGTTTTCTTGCTCATTAATGTAAAATTTGAAGTCGTAAAATAGGTTCAGTGAAAACAAGGTTTTCAGAAAAAATAGGGTGATTCCAAAATAGGGTTCAGCGCAAACAAGATTGGCCATATAGTCCAAAAAAAAAGGAACTAGTTATAATAGGATTGGGTATAGAGCCAAGGTTTGGAACCTACCCATTCTAGACCTGACTACCCCTAGATCAGCTCCTGCTTTGGTGGCCATGCCTTGGACATCAACGTTTGCCGGGTTTCTCAGGTTATGCTTGGGGGGGCAGTTCTATCTAAAACAGGGACTAGTAGCATTTGAGTCACCCATTTCTTGATAAGAAAACCTCATCAGGTAAGGGGCAGGGAGCCAATCAGGTTTATTGCAGGACATGCTCCATAACATGAATTTCGTCACTTGGCGGCAGAGAGTGACTTGTACGTTTTGAAGATTAAAAATTTGTGTTCGAAAAAAAATTACTCTAACCATCAAGCACCAAAAGGTTACGGCCCCCACCAGCACCCTCCGCTTAGGCCGTCGTTTAGAAGAAGCATATCAGTATGGCGCGACACCATATGGCCCATGCATCCTTTTATCTTTTTCTCCTTTGCCAGCATAAGGGTGGAGATCGGTGACAGGTGTAACTACCTATCTATATACGGAATGTTGGGTTTGAATTGTAATTATTCAGTCTATCCTTAGGTTTACAAGCCCGTCTCGATACAACTCCACCGGCATACCAGAAGTCAGAAGTCAGGTTACATAAGATAGCCAATGTCCAAAGCATAAACAAGCCAAAAGTTTGCTTATGACATGCTCAAATTTGTGATCTAATGGAAGACGGTGTGACTTGTTCCCACCGGGCTGCCACGCTCGTAGGTGGTCCAATCATCTTTGCTGCCAAAGGAAGTAGCAGTCAGACTAGTTGCTAGTTCTCCACAGGGCAGAACAAATTTGGCTTCCTGTCCCTGCACACCGAGTGGTTCGTCATAAGCAGACACAGGAACTGCAATTCTGCTTCTAGCAGAAAATATATGCAGGTGTTTGTGGTACTCACTCTGCTACATGTGTAACGGGAATTGCCTGTTTGGCCAAACTTTGCGGCCAATGGCTAATCATTGGGGTACGTGGGGAGAAATTTTTCAGTTTCGATATCCAGAGATAGCTTTTTGTCGAACCCGAGTTTCTTAGGGTGCACTTGGAAGGGTAAACGAATTTGGACAAGTTCTTGGGTACTGCAAAACCCGAGAATCGGTTATAAGGAACAAATCTCAACCGTTTACGGAAATTTTTTAAGGGTTTGGGGTGCGTGGAACTACAATTTTAGGACAGTGAGCGGAGCCCCAAAGGATCTCTGCTGCGATGGTGGCTTTCTTTGTAATTGGCATCCATTTATTCATTCAAGGGCTTAAGGGCATGGTTTGATTCGTATTACTTAGCGGACGAGATCCATGGGATAAATACTGACAAATTCATGTTCGACCTGTGTTTCTGCTACGTAATATGCACCATCCTCCTCCGATGTAGCATCGCACCGATTTAACATATTCGCACTTTTTGCGAGAATCCTCATCGACTTGTCCATCCACAACTTAATTCCTTTAACTAAGCAGAGCATGCTCTGCTTCTTCTTAACCCATCTGATGTTCTCAGCTCCCCTAAAACATCGAACGATATCCCAACGCATCATGTTCATAGACCCAGAAAATAGGCTTTTGTCGTACGGTTACTGTCAAACGTTTGCTAACATCTCCTTAGACTTGATTTCTTCCCCTCTGTTTTACCATCGATTTCACCATTGGGTTTAAGATTTCCCAGCCACGGTTGTCCCTAAAATGGCCTTGAGCACCCTCACTCATTCAGAGCTGTTTTAAGCACCTTTCGCTGTTATTGAATGTTGTGCACATACAATTGGACCTACCGTCTGAACAATTTGACATTAGAGAATGTACAGCACACCTCCTCCTCCAGCCACCATGAGTAGCTTGTCATCCTTGACAAAGAAGCTATTCTCAATTGATCCATCCATCCTCTTTTATTAAAAAAAAAAGGATAAAAATAATTTCCTTCGCGGCCTTGACATTTCATAATAATGCCAACAAGATTTCATATTCATACTGCAGACCAACAGGAGAGGCACATGCGCATGCACATTCTAAGGTTTCTGGTAACAGCTTAAGCAGTACGTTATAAATTATTTGACTTTCAAATGCACATGGAGAATGATCTATCCCATGGTGGTGTACAACCCAAGGATCACCAAGAAAGAAATGATGCGATCTCCAAAAACTTCAAAATGCAAAACCCTTTTTTATCATGCTTGACTTGCAAAATCAGAACCATGCCAACTTCAGAGAGCACAATAGTAACCAAAACCGAGGATCAAGATTAACAATTAACATAAAACCCTTAGCTTGTGTAATGGCTAAGGCCACAACATTACTCCAGTAGACTGCGGAAATCCAACCGAATATGGAGGCGTGCGTAACCCTAATGCATTGACGAACTCAACCGCGTTAGGGCTTTAAACACCACCAATCTCAATCTTAGGAGTCAAAGCAAGCACAAAGCAATTACTGCAGAACTGCCATGTGAAAAAGCATAGTTTAACTCCTCACAGAACATCACAACAGCGAACCAAAGTGCGTATAGGTTTTCAAACGGTCCAAAGTTCCAACATACAAACACATTTTTCTCTTATTTCAAGAGGGATTTCAATATGTTCTTCCTAAAACCTGCAACGAACGACCTAGAAATTGCAACCCTTTTACATAAAATGCATCTATAGACTATCGAGTGCCCCGGTATAATGAAAAACCCTTGTAAAAGATCCGAACTTTCTCAGTCCGCCAACAGTAAAAAGACGAAATTTTGATGAGAGGTGCTCATATTCTATGGGTGTAAAGTGTCTGTCAAGCCATGGCGATGGCATTCAGAACGAGGAATTTTTATAATCATCGCACCAAAAACAAGTTTCCCAAGTTCACACATCTCGTCCGCGATCAAGAAAACAATCACGCAAAAGCTATCCATCAGACGCAAACATGAAATTGCAGAGACGGAATCGATCAAACGAAATGAGCACTGAACGAATCGCGCGACTATAAGAATCGAAACCGAAGGAGACACGGATCTACGAAGTCACGAACGACACGGCAAGAAGAGAAGCGGAAAGATGAGCCAGCGAGAAGCGCCGCTCGCTGCGATTGTGAGGAGGGCAAGGCAGGGATGCGGGGGGGATAAATACAGAGATTTGCACGAAACCCTAGCGGCGCCATTGGAATTTGCCCTCGGCAATCGGGAACATGAATCGGGCTTTCCATTGCATCAGGCCCACCCATTCTTGATGGGCTTGTGCAATGAACAAGGGTCATTTTAGTTCAACTTCAGACGGCCTACGGCCCACCAGTTTTGATTATATATATTTTTTGGTCGAAAGTAAACGTTTTATTTATATCTCAAGATGATACATGAGATGTTCAAAATAAAATAAATCCTAATCAGTAAAGTAGAATAACAAAACACGAACGACTGTGATAAGCACACTTTCATTAAAATAGAACGTCGATTATCAAGTCTTGCATTGTCACCGATGATGAGCATACTTCGTAACCCCCTTCTCTAATAGCTATGGTTTTCCCGATGGGTGGTGCTTACATAAATTCAGTCTCTTCAACGCCTTCACAGGGTAGAGACACGAAAAAGAAGTTGAACAAGCTCTTAGATCTAAATTTTGATCGAGAGAGGTTGGATGAGCGCAAAAAACACCATTAAAGAACTACTAGATTTAGATCTAGATCGGAGATGAAATTTCCAAAACTCATATTGGTCTTATTCATTTCTAAGGTAATAGGAACTCATCGAATTACTCCTTGATTCTTTCGGACTTTTTAATTTGGAGAATCTGAAGTAGTGGGTTGATCCTTAATAATGAAAGCAAAAATATGCTTGGCGAGCAAAGAAGAGCATCGGCAATGAGAAAAAGAAAAAAAAAAAAA
Source organism: Eucalyptus tenuipes (assembly GCA_014182365.1). Lineage (NCBI taxonomy): Eukaryota > Viridiplantae > Streptophyta > Magnoliopsida > Myrtales > Myrtaceae > Eucalyptus > Eucalyptus tenuipes. The sequence continues at coordinate 2,697,274 of CM024542.1, forward strand.
AAAAAAAAACAAAGAAGAGGATGAAAACGGTGAAAAACTCCCATATCAGATTGAGAGAGATAATCACAACTTGAGTTTGAGAAGATGAAATCTTTATTGACTGACAGTGATTTCTCAGTCATATGAGAAAAGGAGAATAGGAGAGGGGAGGGTGAGGAGAGAAAGTGGCTAGGTTTCTTGAAAAATGAATATTGATATTGTGTTTGTTTAGCGAAAATAAATGATTTAAAAAATATTTTTGTAAAAATGATCGCGTGCAACAATTTATGTTTGAATATTTTTGTGGACGATGAAAATATTTTTCATTCTTTCATTTCTGTAACGTAGACGATGGATATATTTTTCATATAGTCTACTTTGTAAGAGATAAAAGTGATTATTTTAAAGAAAATGTTTTTCAAATGATTTATTTTTTGTGAAGTAAACGAAGCCCATATATATAAAGTTTTAGCAATGAATCCAACAATTAATTGGACGTTGCAAAAGTAATCACGAATGGGCGTAAGGCTAATGTCTTATATACTAGAGCTATTCTATTAAGTAGATATGGCAATTGACATGATAGGTTTTAATAACGCGTTTATTTAATGATCTATTTACCATTTATGATGTCCGTTCAATCGGCGGATGTCGGTAAACATAACATATTTCCTTTATCTACAATGGTTGCGATGAAGGATTGACGAGGAAATGCGTCACGCTCTTACTCTCGAAAGATGCGTGAAATTTGGAACTTGGGGAGGAACTAATGAACATGAGGAGTTCTTGAATGACTCTTCTCAACAATCAAATCTGAAAACCTTCTCGCTTTCGCCTGCCTCCGGAAAAGGGGAATATTTCATTACAATGGAAGCAGAAGTGACATGAATTCAATAGTTTAAGCTTATATCTCCAGAAAGGAGCCATGTAGTTTCCGCTGCTGCTCACTGGGGCTTCGTTCATCGACTTTCCCCTCATCAAGTCGTCATATCGTTGGCCGGTAATTATTCCAAAAAAATTACTAGAATTGCTACTTTTTATATATATATATATATATATATAATATAAAATTTTAATAGAAAAGCAAAATCAATATTTCACGACCAATGGTGTCGTATCATGGCATACTTCACTTTTTTGAACCGGGCTTGAAAATATCCTTCTTGGTATATCTAGATGATAGGTAGGAGCATGAACCCCCACTAGTCAAAGAACTTATGCTATATCGTGAGTAGTGACTTACAAGATGGTCTTCTATGGAGGTATGTGGACGAAGAGGGTCGTGATGTGCATCCGTAGAGATTAAGGAAGCATATGTCCGACGCGGCTTTGTAGGTACCTTGTCTCAGCTGAGCATGAAGTTGAACAAATTCAAATCTTCTACCCTAGCCGGAAGGTTTCCTGGAACGGGCTGGAGACGACTTTTCCGTCGCCGTCTAGGGCTTATCTTACTGACCGATGGACAAGCATTCGATGTCCTATAAATGGTTGATTATTCCAAAACATATCCTAAGGTCGATCGACCTAAACCTGTGCTCTAGCTCATGCCACGTCGTTTTCTCAAGACTACTGACCTTTAGCTTTGCCGGCTAACAAAGATTATTAATCGTCTACGTAGAACAATCGGCGAATTAGCTCGTTTTGTCGATAGAGCTGAATTAAATTATTCAATGGTCTTAATCAGCCGTCAAGCTTGTCCGGGACCGTGGATTTGGAAAAGCCTGCATGATCTGCTTGGAGACCGTTTGCGAACCCTAATTTTCTCTTCTCGAAGTCGTCGCTGGAGTAAAGACCACGTTTGGACCGTGTTGTCATACGATCGCATGGTCTGCACGTAACCGGAGAAAATCATTCTCTGGGAAGAGGAACCAAAAAGGAATTAGATCACGCAACGGAGTAGTAAATGCGAGCCGTTCATTTATGACGCAAGCAAGATTTTTCTACCTTTCCCTTTCGTCTTTCAGACGAAATTTGAGGGTTAGGTTTTTTCTCGGAAGGTGGCTGGTTTCGGTGTTAATGGCGTCGACCCCAGCCCAATGGATGTCGATTGATACTTTTCAGCTTTTAATCATGGGTACAGAAATGCGTAAATTGACGCCATTTTCTGCCTAAATTCCTGTAGAAGAGATTCACCTTTTAGAGATGGACAGGGGCACTAGGAAACTACTTGTCTAATATACGTCGCGTTAGAGATAATGATCTCAGCCAAGCCAATCCAAGAGGAAGAGGACGAGATCCACGTATCTCTACTTTGTTTATTATAAGGCTTCTGAATTTGTCAAGCATACTACGCAAAGAAGGGTTTTTAGTCTTTGGAATACTTAATACTCATGTTACGCGAAAACTCGGTGTCCATAAAAATCGATGTTTTCCATTTATTACCTATCGAAAGATCAAAAGTATATACTCTCGATCGCCTCAGCTGGACGATTGCGTAAAATGCTTTCCTTCAGCGCGGTTTTATGCAATGTCATGTTCATAAATGACAACGAGTGGAGTGGGTGCTCTCTGGTAAGGAAAAGGTTGGATCCTTTCATTTGGAACCAAGCTTCAAGCACTTGCCCCAGTCGCGATGATATTGTTAATCGAAGGTCCCTCGCACGAGATTCCATGCGGCCGTGATGTACATGATTATTAGGTCCTGGCCTAGTCAAGGAAAAAATTACCAAATATGTCATAAATTTATTATACGTACGTCAATTCAGTCCTAAACATTTTAGTTTTGATCATTTTAGTCATAAATATTTTCACAATTTGTCAATTTATTATTCCGGACAAATTTTGCAATTACGTTATTTTTTTTGAATTTTTGATTATTTTATAATTTTCACTTTTAGAAAAATTGCATTGTCCATGCACTTAAGACAGCTGATGTTTATGTCAACCGTTTCTATCTAAAATTAGTCAAAATGACTAAATTGACAAATTGTCAAGATGTTTATGACTAAAATAGTCAAAATTAAAATATTTAGAACCAAATTGATATACATATAATAGGTTTAGGAATTTTTTTTGTCATTTTCCCCCAAATCAAGGTCACAATCCTATCTTGAGTATGTGTGCCGAAGTTGTAGGATTGGCATCGATGTGTGCTCGAGCTGCAAGACTAGCATCGATGGATCTTCCTTCAATTTAGTCATCATGCTATGCTAGCTATCTATTGATGATTTTCACGAAGGCCAACAATGGAGGCTTTGCATAGAGCCTTGTGTCACAATTCGTAATTCTTCCGTACTTGTGACACTTGTGAGTAGAGCTTGGGGTTATCTAGTGAAGAGCAAGTGATGTTGAGGGGATGGATACAACTGATCTATGAGAATGACGTTGGAATGGTTAGTATTAGAAGTTTTAGGATAGAAAAATTATATCACTTAAGAGCTCTAAAAGCGAGTTGGCCTCTCGTGCATAAATTTTTTGCGAATTGATGCCGCTCTTCTGATGAGGCTACAGTAGGTCGAAACCAATTATTGAACCTAAGGTGATTTGTTGTTTCGCTCAATAGACTAGATGCTTGAGTTAAGTTGGGCATGGTACGATTTCGTATAAGGAAAATATTCGTTATATTACTCTCTAGAACAATTATTGAATAACGGCTGACTTGGTGAATTTCGCTCACTAGGCGTTGCATGGGTTGTTCTACAGCCAAGGAATTGTTGACCCATGACACTTGCATGTGAGTTGCTCATGAGTTTTTCTATGGTACTAACTAGGATTGATCAGTTCCCGGTCCGGTCCGATTCCAAGGTGAAATTGGGAACCCGATCGGGAAGATCGATTTCTTGATTGTAGGACCAGGAACCAAACCGACTAGTCCTAGAATGGGGAATCGGACCGATCGACCGGTCCGGTCCGATCCGGTGGAACTGGTAAATTTGTTGTTTGAGCCAAAAATAAAATGAAAAAAGGAGAAATTGGGAGGAATTGGGAATTGTTTCTTAAAAAAAATAAAAATATATATTATATATGTATAAAATTAACTGGTCCAATCTAGTTAGTCTAGTTCCCACCTTGGAACCTAGAATCGGATCGACCAGCCACCAGTTCCAAAAGTGGGAACTGAGAACTGAATTGCCCTATTTGGGAATCGCCTAGAACCGCCTGGTCCAATCTGGTTTAGGTGGTTCCTGTTACATACCCCTAGTACTAACAAGTTTTTCCAAAGTAGTTTTGACTAAAAAAGTCCTATTGAGTTTTCCGCTTATTTAAATATATTGACCGATAGTCATTAAAGATTTTTTCTTTTTCAAAAGTTTCAAGATTTATTTGCACGACTTAAAATTTCTAGGACTACATTCATACCCCATTAAAGAAAATTCTCTCTCTTCTCTCCCTTTTCCCATCATCTTCTTCAACCTTTAGTCATGGGGGAGAGTTTGTGCTAGTCTCACCCTTTCCTCTCTCTTTCGTTGATTTTGTTTGCATTTTATAGCTCTTTTCTTGTTTCTTCTTCTTTCCAGATTTAGATATTGGGCTCTATTCTTCCAGTTTAGTTTTCGATTTGAGAGTTTGAACTCTCTAAATCTAATTCTAGATTTGTGTGATATCTTCTCCCGATAGAGTTTAATAAATATGCTTTTGGGGATCTAGTGCCCCTCTGTTCTATTTGTGTACAGGTTTTCTGCATCCAACCTCAATGATAATTAAAGAAGTTTTGACGTGTGGTTGAAATATGTGTTTGTTTAACCTATTCTGATTGTCTTCATACGACGATGGCTTAGAGGAAGCCGAACTTAGATGCCCACCGCCAACTAGCAACGTCATAATTACTGGAGAACAAATTTTTGGCGTGTGCTCATCACTGATAAAGACACAAGATCTAGTGATCAACCATCAATTTTGTTTGACAGATCCATTCTTGTGGAGTAAGTTTATGTATAACTTTGTTTGTGCTCCGTTAATCCTCCTTGTTTTTTGAACTTGACTTTGTTTTTAGTATTCATGCTCTGTTTCACTTTGCTTTGTTATAAAGACTATGTACTTATGTATTCTTTTGAGTAATGAAAATGATTTTCTTTCGACAAAAAAAAATTCTAGGACTCCATGGCATTTCTTAATTACAAAATTTAGCGGTTGAGGTGAACTTGTAAAAGCAAAACGAACGAAAATGAAGAAATAAAAGGGGGGGCCGGATGTCATCGATTCAATGCGCATCAGTATCTAAACCTAAACTCAGTCAACCATTTCCCCCTTGCCATCTAGCTATTGGCCACCTTATTCTTCGTTGCCCACTTCTGTGACGTAGACATCCCGCGGAGGACTTGGTCTCGCAACCACCCACCCCTCTTGTCCTTTTCTCTCCAACTTTCGTCCTGCCATCAAGCACCCACGTCTTCCGTGTTATATCTGCTTGACGATTTGGCATTCCTGCCGCTAATCACTAGGCTAAGCATCTAACCCTCACGCGCAATCTCGCCACATATAAATAAATAAATAAAAACCTCCCTAATCACCATCACTCAGTCCCCCCAAACGTTTGGTACTTTCATTGATCAAGCGATGCGAAGAACGGAGGGAAGCATGAGTGACCCCAGAGGGAACGTGCCCTTCGCTTGGGAGAACAGGCCCGGCGTCTCCAAGGCGATCGCAAGAAGCGACTGTGAAGAACTGCTGTCACCGCCACCATCGATCAAAGATAGAAGGCGATTCCCGACCAAGTTGCCGCCGCCCCCGTGTCCGAGGATGGACGGTTTGAGGGTCTCGGTGGCGCGGGAGATGCAGATTCCGCTCCCGCCATGCGCCTTTCAGCCTCCACGGAGGAGTAGCTTGAAGAAGGGCACAAAGAAGCGAGACGACGACGACGACGACCCGTTCCTTGCGGCTTATAGGGAGTGCACCAAGAGTACTAAGGTAGGACATCGTCACAAGTCGTCCAAGCACGATGATGGACGTCTAGGGTTTGGGCTGAGGAAGTACGTGCTTGCTAATTTCTCTTGTAAGCGGTCGTGCAGCGTGAGGGATGACAATCTGATCAGAGTTTCTCATTTTGAGTGAGGGAGATGATGACATGCTTCGAGATCTGAAGGCCTCTTGATTGGCAGTTTTCTCACTCTAAATTTAGAGAGGTTGGATACATAGCATCATGCTTTAAGACACCTAACGACAGTACATAGTATTATCTATCTTTCTATCTAATTTTGTTGGTCCCAATTAGGACACATCTGACATCTTTCAGTAAATTTATCTCTGGCCGTCTATGTCCAAAGTAGAAATTCCCTTGGGTCCGGATATTTTACAAGAAGTTCCCCAATCATGATGAAATGTGTTCTTGTTTCTAATTTTTTAGAATATAATTAATCTAGTTGTTTCACTTTCACCCATTTCTCCTCCTTGGAGCAGTGTTATGAAAACTGGATAAGACCGGCCGGTCGAACCAATATCGTTCCATCGTCATTCCTTTTCCTTTAGATTTAAGCTTAGTTTAACCTGATTAACGAATCGATCGAGTGGTGTGCTTCTGATGAACTTTTAATCATAACAGTCAATTGTGTGGTGAACTCTTAAATTACATCAAGTGCTTTGAAAGCCGCGGGAAAATCTTGAGCTGAGAACTTGGGTTTTCATCTGCAAAATCAATAGAGATTTTTCTGTGAGAAATTGTGAGTGGTGGAAAATATCAAGAGTATTTTGAGTCACTCAAATATGATTGTTATCTATATCGTATCATCTGAACAATAATAGAATCTTCTACTGCTTTTCCTATAGACTAGGACATGCCGATCATTGAACAATATCAAATAAGTAATCAATTTATTTTCTTATTTATAATTATTTTCGTTGTCTTATTTATTGTAAAAGTAATGTTTGACAAAAAGATTAAAAAAAAATTCTAAAGAAATATTCCCATCATAACTTCTACTTAATATGATAACTCCAACCACCTCACAGTGGCGGAAAACAACTATAAGGGGTTAGAGTTACTAGTTAATCATTCGAACCTCAACTAAGGGATAATTGTCCAAAAAAATCCCAAATTTATTATACGGTGACCAATTTAGTTGTTAACATTTCAATTCGGCTAATTTAGACTTAACCTTTTGACGATTTGTCCATACAATCATTTCGGTCAACTTTGATTTGAAATCATTAATTTGGTGATTTAGTTAGCATTAATTGTCTTATGTGAGACCGGCGTTTCCGTGAATAATTTTTTTAAGTTTCTAAAATCTTTTTGAATTTTTTCTTTTTTCGTTTTTCCCTATTTTCCTCTGCCAATCATCAGGCCTTGGTGATGGCCAACAGAGGTTGCTAGCCATTAGTGAGGGTAGGCCTTGCTCGCCTTTGAGGAGGGTGTCGCAGACCTCATTGGCTGTTGCTAAGACCTTAGCAATTGGCGGAGAGAAATAATTAAAAAGAAAAATGAAAAGAAAAAAATCAATTTTTTTTTAAATTGCAAAAATTGTTCACATTAGCACTGGCCTCCTTAATCGACCATGGGACTGAGGATAGTTGGCATCCACGTTAGCGATTTCTGACTAAAATTAGCCAAAATGACTACATTAAAAAATCGTCAAAAAAATTAAAATTAAATTGGCTATCGTACAATAGATTTATGATTTTTTTGGACAATTATCTTCATTTATTGGCGATGTGAAAATGGCCATCTCATTCATTGGGAAAATTGTACCAAACTTTTCTTTTGCCAATGACTTTACTAAATTGACGTAGTGAAAACAAGAATAAAATAAAAATCTGGAACAACACTAAATTAGCAAGAACGAGCAGAACTTCACAAATTCGCAGAGTCTCCCATGATCAATAGCGCTTGGTATTGCTCATATTCAATGTCAAAAAATGATTGACGAGTGATTTTCGGTTCAGAAGCAAACTAGGCCTCTAATACATCTTCTTCAAAATTATTTGGACCCGGACCCTTTACCAGAAAACTAGCCTAAGTAGTGGTGCCCGTGGTGAGAAAATTGTTAAAAAAGTACTAAACCTCTTTTATAATTTGTCAATTGAGTTTATCCGATCAATTTTGGCCGAAAAATTATTGATGTGGACACTGGCCATTATATATGGCATAGTTGATGTTAACATAAACAATTTTTTAATAATAATTTAATATTTTTCAATTTGTTTATTAATTTGTAAATATTTTTTTATTCTTGTTTCTTTTTGGGTTCAAAGGGCTAGTGGGACTGCTGGCCACTAGCTGAATTGACCAAGGGCCAAGCACCCCCGTTGGGCCTTGGGGGAGGGTTTCAAAGCCCTTGTCGGCTGTGGGTGAGGGGTTACAGCCCTTAACGAGGGCGTCATAGCCCTCGCTTGCCCTCATTGTGGCTAACATGGGCCTAAGCAAAGGCCACCACGCTCTCACCTCACCAAATCTAATAAGGGTAGGGGAAGGTTGCTACGCCCTTACTCTGGCCGACGAGGGCAATGATGCTTGCCCCCAGCCAACGAGGGCTTCATGGCCCTCACCTAGGGGCCGACAGGGGTTGTCAACCCTTAGGCACATGCCTTTTGAACAAAGGAAGAATCAAAAAGAAAATAAAAAAATATTGAGATTTGTCCATGTCTACGTAAATTGTGTCATTTCAGGTCCTTATCTCATTTATTTGAAGTAAGATCCACTTGAAAATTTTATTTGAAAAAATGGTTGCACTTAAGTCTTTTTTTTAAAACATATTTCATTTCATGTCATTATTTGGAATTTTCCATTATATTTGAAACTTGTAGATACTAATAGAATAAAATAAGCCCAAACTTCTAATGTAGGATAGAAAACTAATGTAAAACTCTTAGATAGGGTAGAAAAGAAAAATAAGACAAAGGACTAAAATTAATTTTCATTCATCTTTCATATTTATTTAATTTTTAGCTGAAATTTAGAAAAACAATTAAATAAAAAAGGTGACCCGGTAAAGGGCCCGGCCTCTGCATGTTTTTTCCTTGGGCGGGCGTGGGCACTTGCCCAGGCCCGCAAATTTGGGTTTAGGCAGGGTCTCTAAAGATTCAGGCCCAAGTAGGCCCGATTTGAGCCCAACAAATGAGCAAGTCTAGGCCCAATAACATCTCCATGGAAAATCTACTCAAAGTTTTGTCGCTAAAACTTTCTCCGTAATGGTACGCGTTTACCATCTTTGTAGATTCCAAACTTTGTAAGTTGGGTTGTGTTCTTTCTGTAAAAGACGCAATGCACGATATCGACTCGATCGAGCGCAATGCCAAATTCAGATCAGCCAGCCATCAATTGCTCCAAAGCAAGATCATTACCGATTAGCAAAAGAGTTTTTTATGTAGATATTGAGAAGTTGTGTGAAGTAAACTTGCGCATCTGTCTATTCGCTCGATGTTGAGTTGAGCAGCTACGATATGATTCGGAAAAAGCATTCTAGAATGATTAGGAAAAAGGACCCGACATTGGATCCTCTTGGGTCCAAGCCAAGATTAGGCCATGAAACGATGATAAAAACAAAAGTGAAAAAAAGATAAATTTAGACAACAACCCACGACATTTAACATCATGATTTACGCGACAGCCGAAATGACAGCACGATTCCTTCTCATGAGCAGGAAAAAAAGCTTTCTTAGATTTAATTAAAGTGACTTTAACGCTGGTTCTTTTTTTTTTCTTTTTGTTGTTGGTTGGTCGGAACTTTAACGCAGGCTTACTTTCTCCGCCAATTGCTGCCCTTTTTGGAATAAGCCATCATGTCGCAAGGCACAGTGTAAAAGAGCCATCATTGCCCCTTCCCCCGCGTGAGCTTTAGAGAAATTTGGAGTTCATGCATCATCAAATGGCCAAAGCCAGTGCCAGATCTCTCTCCTCTATCTATCTTCCCAGTATGCGCTGTCAAGTTATCATTAATCGCTAAACATTATTGAATTGGCAGCTTAAAAATAGTTGATTTGGTCCAAAAGCATTTTGTTTTGTTTTTTTTTTTCCCTCCATAGGAGGAGACAATAATGGCCGATTTTGCAGGGCTGAATGCCAGTTCAATTGACAGCAACTAGATCTAATGTCTCGCAAACGTTGGATTGCATGACAGTGTCCAGTAACGACTCAACGATTACTAATCTCTCAAATATTATTTTGTTCTTCATGCTTGGAAAATATAAACTTCGGAAAATGGTCGATCATTTCGAATACTCGGGAAGCTACCTGGTATGGAGGAAAGATTGTGGTGAATGGGGAGTTACCGGTCGAGTTGGCTGATACGAAACCTTGTTGTGGCTGCTAGTCTGCTAATTGAGAATCGGAACGGTGCTGGGTTTCGCGATTTAAATCTCACGCAGGCGGGTTTCGAATTCACCTTTGAGAAAATTCCCCTACCACCAGCATAGATCAAGATCAAAAGGCAAAAGGAATTGAGAAAGCTGAGGATACATTCAACACCCAAAATCAAATTACAATTTACCGATATCCCATTTGATGTTTAAACAGCCAGAAGCGAACACTGATCTTCGTTCGCCACTGATCTGGATCCACCCCGAAAGTTGTTAAGCACAAACAACCACCACCACCACCACCACCACCCTTTCACAACCTCTCTCGAATAACCGATGATGACTAGAAGATGATTATTTAGGTTTCCTGGTCACAAACAATACTAGCTTCTTCGGCACCCGCTAGTCCTCGAGAAACGACGACGACGACCCGTTCTTCATCTTCCCCTTCCCGCCGGCGGCCACGGCGGCGGCGGCGTTCCGCCTCCTCCGCCGCGCGGAGGCGGACCCGGCGTCCCGCCGGAGGTTCCCGTCGTTGTGGATGAGGGGCACGTCGTTCCCGTCGTCCGTGTCCTCCACGGTCGCGATGCGGATGCAGGAGCACCGCTCCAGGGACGTGAAGAAGGCGGAGGCGACCCCGTTGAAGAGCCACATGGCCACGCCGTCGACCCTCCCGCAGCCCGGCGACCCTGCCTGGCTGCGGACCCTCGGCACGTCGTCGGAGCCCGACCGGCAGCTGAAGAAGCTGGTGCAGTTGGTGGAGGTCGCGGCGGCCATATTCGAGGAGGGGTTCGGAGAGGTTGATGGATATTTTCAAGCAAGTTTCGGGGAGTTTGACAGATCCTTCGAACACTCGATATTTTTGAGAGAGACAGAGAGAGGGACGGGGGGCGGGGGAGAGAGAGAGATAGAGAGAGGTGGTGCTATATTTTTAGGGTTAGCCGGTCACCATCGTCGCTCCATACACTTCAATAATGGCCGTAACATAGTGATGTTTTTTTTTCTAATATAATGCGTCGTAAGGCACTTTACGAGATTTGATACTGCGTAAAGCAGCATGCGAGCGAAGTCAAAGAAAAAAAAATTGAGCATTATGCGGACCGGATAACCACATGACTCCATTATTCGATCCTCGGTTTTTTTTTTTTTAAATTATGCAGGCATAGCATTTGGGCTGCGTACGTTCGATGCTACAATTCTTTTTTTTTTTTTTTTTTTGGTCCTAATGATCGTATCCTGTGCATGTCATTTTTGAGAATATCCTTATTCGTCTTTTAATTTGGAGAATACAGCGGAATTAAATGTTCAAACCATTTTAATTTTCTATTATCTTCTACATCCTTTCCTACTCAAGTGTATTACCGATGCATCGCTGGGAATTGGGAGACATGGTAAAAGAAATTTATCGGGAAAAAATCTTCACATATACCACATTAAATTGGATGTGATTTTTTTCAAACATGCGGCAGCCCGAGGTGGGCCGACCGGTCCGGGTCCGCCCAGTGACTAGGTCCCACTGAGGGCTATAATAGTTCATGATAATTAAGGACAAAGCTTACCGACCCCCAAAAAAAAAAAGGACGAGGTTTTTTTTTTTTTCCTTTAAATTCGGGATAAACTGATAATTGTTGATGTGGAAGGGCCATCTTAAGAGCGGTAAAACTACCTAGTCGCGTTGGTTAACCATTCGCTTTTGAAGGCAACGGTAAGAAATAAGAAACCACTTATCGATCATCGATGGGTGGGAACTGATTGACTTTATTCTTAAACTGGTGAAGCGTCAGCAGCCATTCTCCGGCGATGGTAGTCGCTCGTGGAGCTCGAGACCTTGAGCTTCCGACATCCGTCCCCGGCGAGCTTGGAAGGTTCCTTCGATCCCGGGTTGTTGCAGCAACTCTCTGCGGCCTTCGCCGATGTTGCAATGTCGCGCATGAAATGCCCTCTAAAGCAATCCTCGCTTCGAACCATCTTCCGGGTCAGCTTCGCCATTACAGCTGATACAAAGTCTGTCATTCGACGAAAGCTAGATCCACCACGAAGACTTTGGGCTTTGCAGAAGGTGTCCCGGCTTTTTGGCTGTTCACACCGTCGACTCTTGCTCTTAACCCCACCACAAGTCACAGTTGCGCATACGCATTGATAGAGCCCAAGAGACGTGTCACGGTTCGTGATTCTTCTGCACTCGAGACACTTGTAAGTTGTAAGTGAAGAATGAGTGGTGCAGAGGGGATAAATACAACTGATCTGTGGAAATGAGGTCAGGACGATTAATGCTAAGAATTCTATAATAGAAAAATTATATTACTTATGAGCTCTAAAAATGGGACTGACCTCTCATATATAAAATGATTGAGGAATTGATGTCGCTCTCCTAATGAATAGTCATGGCAGGCCGAAATCAGTTGTTGACCCTAAATTGATTTGCTATCTCGCTTGATGAACTAGATGTTCTAGCTAAACTGAGTGTGGTATAATTTTGTACGAGAAAGTTATTTGGCATATTATCCTCTGGAACAACTATGGTGAACTCTATTCGCCTGGCCTAGCAAACTCTGCACACCAAGCACCACACGGGTTGTTCTGCAACCAAGGAATTGCCAGGCCGTGACGTTTGCCCAGGCCTGTCCTTTACCCTTCGTAAATCAGATTTTTCCTCAATGATTTAATACAATTTACACACATGCAAATGCATACGTGCGCACCTACCTTGTGGAACCAGCTCATTCAGCATTTTCGCTAGGATAGATATCAGGTGAAGCTTCCCGGTTAATCTCCCGCCAGATAATTAACCATGGAATTCTAAGATAATCGGCACTCAGCAGTCAAAGCAACCGTGATTTTCGGGTCAATTAGTGGCTTCAGAGGAAGCCTAATACACAATTGCAAAGCCACTCCCGAAAAGGGGCATTGACTGTTATTGCCTGGTTCTGCCACACAAACTTTTTAAACTCCAACTACCAGTTTTTGTGGAGACACATCCCTTCCTTAGTCAACAAAAACAACACAAAGAAATCCAATTCTTGAGTGGTGTACGTAGTTTCTCTGTCACCGGCAAAGTTAAGACTGTTTTCACTCCGAACGCTAGTGATAGAATATTCACCCTCCATAGCATCACCTGTGTATTTGGCGCAGACCTGCTGTAGGGACAGTTCAAAGTTGATATAAACTCACCTATTTTTTATTTAAATAAGTCCATTGAGCTTTCAGCAGCAACAATATCAAACAATCAAATCAGGAGCCATTAATTGAAATTCTACATCTATGCGACGCTTCAATGCCAGAACAATAAGAAGGAATATATACATTAAAATTGTACAGCATCTACCTGATTTGCACAGATGCAATCAGCAGAAGAAAGACCACAAATTTGCCAAAGAATAGAACACAGCCATTCCAGTTCGATATCAAAACATTCTTCCATTTTTTTCAGGAGGATACAGAACAGTGTGAATGCCTCATGTTTTTGGGGTGTATACAGAATAATGCGAGGTCCTACTACTTGATGCTTCTAGGACATCTTGATACAGGTAAGAACCATCAATCTAAGCAGGTACAAGAACTCTAGTACCACCGTAAACGTGCAAATACAAAGCGATACATACAGTAACAATGGCATATGACTTTGTTCCGAAGAATCTAATGACCTGGAGTCCCCGGTCAACAAACTTCTCGCGAACTATATCAACGCCATATCTAACACCATCTAACAGCCTCCATAACAGAAAGGCCAGGACAGACCTTATTGTTTCAAGAGTCACTCTACCTGTCACATCAAGCACAAACTTCCTATTACTGGGCACAGCCAATGTGGACGAAGCTTTGGAGAACCATTCATTACTTTGAATTCCATTAGGGGAAATTCTCTCCGCCTGGAGCTTTGAAATAACTTCTTTATCAAAGACCTTATCGGCTGTCATGTTAGGCCATTCTCTTTGTTGACCAACGGAAGCACCAGATGGTGAAGACGAGTTTGTGCTTGTCAATACTTGATGGGATGTTTTTACCAATGTTTCAACGGCACCGTTACAAACTGTAACCAGAATATCCCTCACTTTATCCTGATAACTCGGGTTTGTCAACCCAGAGAAGAGCTCATTATACATGTTGATATGCATCGTCTTGTCAAGATACACCTCCACTGCCGTGCTAACAAACTTTTGGATGCAATTAGCCATGAGCTCCTTGCACTTGTCATTGCAGACGACATTCACCCATCTTGATTCATTCGACGAACCATCTCCATCTTCACTACAAGCCGTAGAGCTAGCTGCATAAAACCCCATAACCAAGTTCCTAGCAAAACTTCCGATAACGACCGAAGCAAAACCAGACCCCGCGGTCGAGAATAACCTATCCATAACCCTGTCAGTAAAATCCGGATTCCCTTCCGAACCCTCTCCATTTCCCGAGTTGCCCTTATACCCCCGCAACATCCCAACAGTCAAGGCCTCCGTGACCTTACTCACGCCCTCGCAGAACTCGTCCGATTTGGCAATCTTGGCAATTTGCCTCAAGCTATTGGGCATCTGGTCGGAATCGGACTGCAGGAACTGCCTCAGGTCCCTCGAGACAACACCAACAGTATCCGCCGACTCCGAGACCATCTCGGCCATCGAGACTACCGCGCCCAACAGCTTCATCACTCTCTTCCTCTTCCTAGCCACCGAGGGCATCTGATACACCCTATACGCACCATAGCCAGACACCCCACATAACGCCACCAGAATCAACAGCTTCCTCCTCCTGGGAGACAAATTCAAGCACCTCTTGACAAACTCCAGATCCATGAATCAAAAAGCCCGGACCTTGGAGCCAACCCAAAGCCAGCGCCAGGCTCCCCAACACAAAAATGGGGAAAATTTCAACCGCTACCTCGCGGCTTCGGCGTTGCAAACGAAAGGGTACCGAGGGAATCGGGCAAAGGAAGCGAATCACAAAGAATTATCAAGTCGGGCTCGGAGGATCGGAACAAACCCGGGAATCTTTTGAAATTTCTTTCAATTGCACCCCTGACGAAGCTCATGCAAAATGGGCATCTACCCACGAATTCTTGACCCCACCTGAGCCTCCTCAAGAAGGAACCGAAGCAACAGGAAGAGCGTGCTAAATCGAAAGACGAACCTGTGGAGCTGGAGACGACATCATGGACGGAAGTTGCAGGCGGGCGGGAGAGAGAGAGAGAGAGAGGGAGACGGAGACGGCAATGGAGTTTCCGCGAGCTGACCGAGAAAAAGAAATTGGGTGCGTATTGTAATTGGTGAAATTTTCTGTGGAAATAATTAAAAAAGAAAATATATATTGGAGTGGTGGGAGCTGATTGGCTAGAGGCCTGCGTGGACCTCGATTTCCCAGAAATTTCGGGATTTTATTTTTCCTTTTGTTTTAATAAAAAAAAGACTGCTCCGCTTGGAAGTCCTCTCGTCCTATATGGTTGGCGACGGTTATTTTGGGCCTGATGGGCCTCGGCCCATACGAGAGAAGAACTTCTCCCCCTCCGAAATTCGGGCTTGAGATATAACGACTAATTTTACACAATCAGTTTGTAAGAATAAAGGAAAATTCCAAATAGTGGCCCGAAATACCTTTATTTACTTAAATAAGGGACTGACTTTCTGATTGGTCAAGAGTATTTTAGTCATTTACCTTTTTTGAATTCTTTTCTTTTTTTTTTTCTTTTTTTGTTTTCCTTTTTCTGGTTATTCTTTCTTCTTCATCAGTGGTTGGTCGGCCACTGGCGATATTGGAAAGAGTTGACCAAGAGTCGCCCTTGCCAGTGCCGGCGAGGCGACCCGTCCCTTAGGGAGGCCACCCGCATGGCCATCAGTGAGGTTGGCCCTCACCAGATGTGGGCGAGGGTTGCCTCGCCAGCAGTTGGTGAGGGACGGCCTCGCATTGGATGAGGCCATCCTTGTCGGGCCCTCATCAGCCCCAAGCGAGGGTTGTACGCCCTCACTAGCCCATATTGGGCCCTCGTCGGAAAGGCAAAAAAAAAAAAAAAAAAGTGAAAAGATTAAAAAATAATTTAAAATTATAATTGTAATTGTAATTGGACAAAAATGCCCTTGATTGGTGGGAATATAAATTGACCGGCAACCGGCGAGGTCATGTCTTTAACTCAAATAGCCATAGCCACTTCAAGCCCTTGTTTGAAATAGGGTCCATTTTGAACCCTTATTTGAGAAAACGATAGTACTTCAAATCCTTATTTGAAATTTTCCCTAAGAATAATGATGAGCGATAATTTTAGGATCAAAGTCGACTTGTTTTGTGTTTTCATTTGTGTTTTCACGCATTATTTTTTTTTTTTCAGATCAATTTAATATGTTAATGCCATAGAAAGAAACTCAATCAAGAATGCGTTTCCTTGTTACATCTAGAGCACAAGATCTTTTTGCACCATGAAGCACAATCACTTTTTGATGGAATCCGAGACTTATTCTTGCACATGGGTTTGTTTGTACCACGAAAAAATCAACGATTTTAAAAGAATTTTTTTTCTCAAAAAACTTTTCTGTATCTTTTTGAGAAAGTAGTTATTATTAACAATTTATGTCTCAAAATCTTAGTTGAAAATGAAGATTTTTTTATTAATTTGTTTTTGTAAGCAATACAATCGATCTTTTAATTTTCTGCAAAATAAATGCGTCATAAGATACTTAATTGATTTGCTCCAGCATGGCGCATGTACACTGGAGGAGCAATGTAAATTTATATCTTCTTCTATTGTCGAAATTCATGGGGAATTTTAAGATCGTAATATTATTCAAATGGAAAGGTCCTCTACTTTATTTTACAATTCAGCAGTACCTTTGTGAAGTCAGCTCATGCCTCCGTAGGAAGTGCTGCTTCTCATCTCCCCACATTGGTCTTGCGTGAGCTTTTGTCCATGGCCATGTGGAATCGGCTTTTGATTGTAGCAACCATTTTCGTTTAACATACTGCTCTTCCAAAGCTGTAACCTTTGGCGTCACTTCTATCCCAGTGATATAACAAGGGTGTAGCTAGACACGTTATAATGGTGCATTTCGCAATTCACACTCGAAGAGGAGAAAAGGTAAAAATGACATTTTACATCATGGGAAGGACAAAATGCACATTCCAAACATGATGCCTCAGCACCATCAGTTCCCTTGCTATTCTATGATACAACTTTTTAGTTTATCATTCTCAGCACTATTCATTCTGTCGGGTCGCCGATTGCATTTGCGTCCAATGATTGGAGACAAAGTGGCCAGTAGAAGTGGCAAAAGACAAAACAGAAAAGGGCATCTCTTCCCACACGTAGATGAAACAATGAGGCCTCTCTTTTCCAAAGAAATGAAGGCGAGAGCAGGATAAACCAATCGCACATGGGCAGATTCTTAAAAACCTGCTTGTGCTCAAGTCATGTGCCCACATGCAAACAAGCCGCGCAACTCGAAGCAATGGGAAGAATTGGATGCTTTGCTAGAGTTATATGAATCGCAACATTATCAAACTGGAGCAAGTCACTTAGATTGTCTATGAACCATGATCCTCAGCAAAGACCACAGAATTAATCCCACGAAACAAACGAATTTAAATTCTTTTCATTCCTTGTAATGATCCATTATGTTACAATAGCAATCACATGAAGCAAACGAATCTTCCAAATCCAATGCACATTGTTGCTCAAACCAACTATGCGAGACAAGTAGAACCTTCTGCCTACAAGTTTTAGGAGGATCAGGTTCCAAAGTCCTCTGCAAATTGTTTCAGTTTAATAATCCAAAAAAAAAAATAAAAAATCAGGAAGTGTGTGATCTTCAATTGAATGATGTTCTTTCAAGTAGAAAAAGCAATTCCGAAGACAATGTCCTGTACAGCTTCTCACCCCGATGCAAATAAGCTCGATAGAGTGATCAAAGGAAGAACAGACTTTCCATCAGCTCCAATTGCAGACTTGACCCAGTGAAGAATTATAGTCCATAAGCATGAAAGCATGGCCATTTGTTCAGGCGAAACCACCCATTAAATTCACCACGAAAAGATTTAGTCCTTCAGACACCTTTTAAGTCGCTAGATCCAAAATAGCATGAACACAAGGTGAGATGGAAGTGACGACGGTAGAGACTGATGCAGAAACCATGTTTAAGCATACTTCCAATGCTCGAATGATGGATTGTTCACTCAAATCAGTATTCCAAAATTATAACCCAGTCATTTCTATTAACCCTTGGTCATGAAACTGGCTTGGACTTAATGGGCATACAGACATCCTCATTGTCCTCAAGATCACTAAATGAAATATCCTCTTCCATTCCCATGGTAATAACACCTGCACTGTAGCCAAGGAGATCTGAATCTTCCTCCTCTGGCCAATCATCATCATCACCATCATCAAAATCTTGAACAGGCATTTTAGTGGATCCACTTAACGGTAAATCCTTGTCCTTACTCTGCACTGCATTTTCTTCAGCTACAGATTCACAAGTGACATGTGTCCCCGAACTTGTGCTAGGACACTTTTCAGTGTCACTAAATCTTGATGCGGAGGATTTTGATGGTTCAAAATCATTAGTCCTATATGCCATGCCTGCAGAATGCATGTAACCAGGTGAACCGGGAAGGAGATCTTCCTGCAGCATGTCTGAGCTTTCTTTCGTATGGTAAATCCATCTTCCATACCAGTCATTTTCTGTGTTTGTCTGCTTCTGTAATTCCTGCATCCACATTTTCCTTGCCTCCACAACCTGCAAGCGACAGGTTGCACCAACAGAAAAGGAACTACTTTCATAGACAGGCCAGATAATCCAGATAACATTCGGGTGATACTAACAGAGACATCATCCTAAATAATACTTCAAAGTGAAATTAACCATTATAGCAGTCAATTAAAGAAAAGGTAACAACATCAATTAAAAATTTACGTTGATGCAATTATACAGCTGATTATACAAACCAAAAGGTGAAATGACAGTTAGTCAAACTTCAAAAGTGATTCAACAAAGGGAGAAAAATGATCCCAAAAAGTCACAGACAAATATTCCCTGAATTATAACTTTGGAAGATAATGTGGAAACCACTGGGTTACATAAACAGACCGCCATTGATTGTCATAATTCCATGAGAATTGAAAAGACGAAGTAGGTGATATGATAATATTTCACTATACCTTTCTCATAGCATATCTAAGACCATGAATCATCTTATACCCATCATCAAACCATTTGACATATCAGATGTTATAAGAAAACTAGAACCTCCATTAATTCAAGGTATTGTAAGGAAGTGATCATAAGATCGTAAGAGACAATAAGATTAATGATAAACATTGTATAAAATTTCAGAAAATTTGGAGTCTAAAACATTATTTCAATTATAAGGACATGTAGAAAAAACTCAGCTTTTTTATTAATAATGACATGAGAAATAAATGCGGCTAACCTGGGGTGTGGACAAGATTTCTGCATCATGTTTGTCCAGTCTTGAATGCAGAAGAACGAAGTAGACTTTCCAAAAATAACTTTCAGTCATATGACATGGGCAAAATTCAATCCTCAGAGCACGCAATCGAGGAGCTAATTGTTCAATAGCCAAAGTATGCTCTCGCTGGGCAACTGACATCTCAAAATCTACACAGGAGATTAAGGTTTTACCAAATCGTCTGTTGTGGGATGAAGATGAAATTGATGTATTATAAATACATGTAAATGCAGAAATATACTTTTAACTCAGCAGAGAACCCAAGATTATGAGTTTCAACCTCATCTTCAGTGCTTCTAAGAACAACATCCAGTTGTCAAACTGAGGTATTTGGCAGATAAGAACCTTATATTTAAATCAAGTATATGTGATTCAGCAATATTAACAGTACACAACACTATCAACTCCACTACAAGTGAAAATAGAGGGTATATCCATAAAAGAGAAACGTTCAGTCTATTGCAATTTATACCAACTCCCGAATGTGATTCCATAAGCAAAAATAAAGGAAAATCTTAGCTTCATTGCACAGTGGCCCATAGCTATGAAGGTCCTCATTTGTGACACTCTTAGGTTATGTCTACTAAATGCAGTAACTTGGATTGCCTGCCATGTCTGATTTATCAAGCAGAGCTGAGAAACCATTTAAGCAAATGAGAATAAGGTAGGCTCCAAATCTATACCTTGGCGAAGACCTATCTTAATAAAAGGAAAAAAGGAAAAACCTCTGGGATCACCATTGATAAGGACAGACTAGATGTAAACGAAAGCTTACAAAGCGGGTAGGCAGGACCTATCTTTATCATTTAGGTCGCTTACTAGACAGTCTCTAATCTAGTAAGAAACCTAAACAAAAGCTTACAAAGTGGGTAGGCAGGACAGGAGTGCTCCTTATGGAGCTATTTCTTTAAAATCTCAATGAATATTGGTCTAACCAAAGAAAGTACTCTTGCTTTCTACCCAACAAAGTAAGAACTTGAGGCAAAAAATCGGGGTGAGTATTTCTGGCTCTGGATCTGAATCAGTGTGTGCCTTGTCTAATGATGGTGCAAGGAGACAATAAGAAAGCGCCAGACTTCTTTCTTCACCAATCTGCTCTTGCATACCAGGTCAGGCTATGCTCATATCTTCTTTCCATATAAGAATGATATAGAAGAAAGACGGTCAGGTGGCTCATTGGCCTTACATTCCATTCAAATCCAATTTGCGAGCACCTCAAAGTCTTTTGTAATAATGTCATGGAGGGACACCACAGAAAACCGCAGTGATCAGCCCAGTTTTGTTATAAGCACAAGAGAAGTGTTCCAAGCTATCATTACTTGCGACAGCCAATCATTTCCCAAAAAACTAGGCGCAACTCCACCAAAGCACAATAACTTAAGAGTTGATCGATTCATTTGGACCATCAGACAACTGCCCTTGAAGTCGGAAAAAGCATCGAGATTCCTGCTCAGATCACACACAATTCAGCCGTATTGCATAAAACTTCAACATTTCCACTCGGCTTATCTGGTGATTACTATACACAATCGAGAACCGTCCTACCCAACCTTCCACATATATACTTTCCCAGCTGAAAATTTAGGCGACGAAGGACCTAGCATTGACTTATGTCTCCATCAATCACAATGGGAAGAATCGTTACACGTGCAATGATAAAGAAATTACGGAACGTAAACACGCAATCAATTAGAAAAATTCACGATCGACGTACCATCTAAATCGTCTTCGGAATCGAGAGGAAAATCGAGCCAAGTTTCGGGATGCATCGAGATGTTCCTCGCGAACGCCAAGACCTCGTCCGTAACCCCTACCGCATCACCACAAGCAGTCTCCTCTTCCCCTAGATCCTCCTCCTCCTCGCCAATTTCACTCCCCGACTCGATCCCCTCCAGCTTCGGGTCCGTCTCCGCCGCGTCGCTCCTCGATCCGGACGCCGCGTCGCTCGTTCGCTCTCCCCGACCGCCGTCGCCGCCGCGATCGGCCCGATCGGGGTCCTCCAGCCCGCTCCACTCGTCGGCCGGCGGGTTCGACGGCGGGGAGGGCGTGTTGGGCTGGGACGGAGGCGGGGCGAGGAAATTGGCGACCCCCAGAGCTGGCGCGTGAACGTCTGCGTGAGCTCGGTGAGGTCTTCCTTGACGCCACGCGGCGGCGACGGCGGCGCCCCTCCGCGGGCGGCTCGATCCCGGCTCCGCCGGCGATCGGCTGGCTCTGATCTCGCGGGGAGAAATGGCCGTTGGGCCCGGCGGCTGGGGCAGTCGGCGCGGCGTCGTTGCTCGCCGCTCCATCCTCCTCCCCCTCCTCTCCTTCTCCTTCCTCGTCGTCTTCTTCTTCTTCTTCTTCTTCTCGTCGTCGGCTTCGTCGTCGTCGCGCGCCGTCGAGCCGGAGAGAGTCGGCGAGGGAGCGAGCCAGCCACGCCATTTTTACTATTCCGTTATTTTCCTTTTCGAGATTTTGGATTCGGATTCGTAGAGAGAGAGAGAGAGAGTGTGTCCGAGAGAGGGGAGAGATCGCAGTTTGAAAGGCGTTCGGAGGGGTTGGGGGGAATCGGGTGTTGGCAGAACCACGTGAGCTTGCAGAATTTTGCTTATGATGCGTTGCCACGTGGGAGGAAGGAGCTGGGCATAGCAATGGGTGTCGGAGTTTATTGTATTAAAATTGTTGCCTCGAGAAAATGGATTTTTACAATTAACGAAACTGTTTTTGTTTTTCCTTTTTCTGGGGAAAATCGAAACGTATGATGAGATAATAATTTCAACGATGCGATTAGATCCGGTGGTCCACCGGATCCACCTAAAGTAGCATGTAGTAGCATACACGCTGACAGACTCATCTTACTAGATTAAGACCGTAAATCTATCAATTCAGAGGTCACATTCTTGTAAACCTAATTTGCAAAGTTTGGAAACTCTTACGTTCTTCTCAAAGTGAATCCAATGAGAGAACATGTAGTGGATCCAATCATTGTACCTGAATTAAGCCGTAGAGGGGAAGACGCATCTGTATGTAGGAGTTCTTTGAGATTAAATCATGGGAAAAAAACCATTAAAAATCCCAAATTTATCCCAAATTTTACCCAAAGTGATAAATTTATCCCAAACTTTTTTTAATAAGATGAAAAACCTCAAAGTTTGCCAACCGTGACAACTTACCCCAAACTTTTTTTCGTGACACAAAAAACCATGAATTTTTGTTCATGTGACACATTTACCCTAAATTATAAGGCATTTTGGTCTTTTTAGTTTTTAAAATTTTCTTTTCTTTTTCTCTTCTTCTTCTCTTTTTCCTCTGCCGACCATGGCGGAGGGAAGCCGGTGTCTAGCGAGGGCTACCCTCGCCGATTGGGTGCCCGTCGCCCTCACCGGCGTCAGGCGAGGGCCTCCCTTGCCAGATCTGGCGAGGGCACCCCTCACCCGGAGCAGGCGAGGGCAGCCCTCGTCGGCATCGGGCGAGGGCCTCCCTCGCCGGACGCCGACTTCCCTCCGCCATGGCAGGCTGAGGGAAGAGAGAAGAAGAAGAAGAAAAAAAAAAGACGTAAATGCCTTTGATAGGGGTAAATGTGTCACGATTTGAAAGTTGGAGATTTTTCATGTCACAAAAAAAAAAGTTTAGGGTAAATTTGTCATTTTTAGCAAAGTTTAGGATTTTTGGTGGTCTTTTCCCTAAATAATTTCCTAACTCAAAATGTTGAGGAATGTGCAAACAATTTTACAAAACATCTGCATGTGATTCAAACAACAGGCCAAATTGTGAAATTGGTTCTTGGCCCACTGTTATTGATTCGCAAAAAAAAAATGGCCAATTGGGCCGCGAAGGCTTATCATTCAAATTCCTTCATTCTTTATGGATGAACCGCCCCCAATTTTTATAGGATTTTTTACGTTTGAATGTCCTCGTCAATTTTTTTGTTTAGGGACTCTTGAGGTTCAATAATATTGAGAAGTGTTTTGAAAAAAAAAAAAAATCTGGGATGGGTAATTTTGGGGAGGCACGAGGAGCACAATTGCCATTAGATGGAGTGTTTGGGTAGGCCTGAGATGGTCAATGTTGTGTGACTAGCTATGTCCAATCAAATGGTATGAGTTTAATAGCGTCATGTTTGCACGATGATGTACAGTCTTAGTCATCCTAAATTATTATTATTATTATTATTATTATTATTATTATTATTTCATTTTTAATTATTTCATTGAATACCGCAATTTTAAACTTAACTGTTTTATTATTTTTTGAGTTTATCTGCGAACAAATTAAAACTAACTTAAGAAACAAGGCCCCAGCATGGATCGCGTATCCTCCGTTCCTGGCCGTGCAGATGGGACAAAGCGGTGGAGTGCATATAGGACAAGAAATTGTAGCTTCTCCTTTTTTATGTTCATATTTATATTATTATAATTTCATTTTGGTTTTTTTACACTTTAACTTCCACCTTTAATCTCTAAACTTTCACTTTAAAAAAAAAAAAAAAAGGTGTTTGAACTTTTTATTTAACCAATCATATCCCTGGATTTGCATAGTTTTTCTAATCTCTCCACTTTCCGATCCGAAAAAGGAAGTTGATGCATCTTGGGATCCGACCAAATTCTAATGTAAAGATATATTTCTTGCCATTGTAGCCTATCAGCTACGGCGCTAGATTAAAAAAAAAATTAAGATTGAAGAATGTAGCAAACTTTGAGTAATGAGATTTCTTAATATAAATACTACACATATTTTCAAGGTCAAAACTCTTGCCTACTCCAATCGTTAAGTCAGCTACAATTTATCAAATTGGACGGCCAAGAGCTTTGATTTCAAAAGTTATGAAAGAGTCACAAATTGGATTACCCAAATACGAAAATTTGAGAAGCTGATTGGAAAAAAATGTACATGTTTAAAAATCAAAAAGGAAATTTTACTTTTTATAATTTTTTTCAATCACAAGACCTTCTATTGCCAATAATGTCCCAAAAAAAAAAATACTTGGTCATAACCATCAAAAAGCCTGCTTAGGCTCGCTGGTGAGGAAACCTTGGCCTTAAGTTATGTCTTATGTCGAGAGTGAATCGGCAAGGATAACCTTTAGGGCATGAATTCTAACCACCACTAATTTGAATGGAATTTCTATAATGTCAAAATCCACACGTCATAGATGGTTTTCCTACTTATTTATACTATTTCCTTTTTTTAAAAGTCCATATGAGGCGATTTTTTTCGTGGATATAATTTTCCAATTTTTTTTTACTTATCTAGCAAAAAAATAGAATAATAATACAAAAATGCAATACCCATGTCGGCGGCCCAAGCTCCTTTCCTCATTAGGCTAGATTGGGCGCTTAACCAAGCCCACGAGTTCGGGCTTGGGGTAGTCCACGCGACCTGCTTGGGAGTTACTTAAGCTCGATTTGAAAAGTCTTAATCGGGACTTTGAAATGTAAGTTCGAGCTTCAAAGTTCATAATTTAGATCAAAATTTACTTTCAATAGTCGGATTGAGTTCTTTGTTTGAAGTGTACGAGGGTCAGGAACCGAGAATAAAGTGAAGTACGAGAATATCAGGAGAAATTACCCAATCAATCCTAAACTTATTATACAAAAAATAATTCAATGTCAAACTTTTCGCTTTTATTAATTTAGTCTTAAACTTCTACATGAAATTCCAATAAAATTATTCCGATCAATTTTCGTCGAAAATTGCTGACGTGGTAATGGCGACCATCCTACGTGGCGTACCCATAATTATTGATTTCCATAGCGTTGACATTTATTACGTCATAACTCTCATAATGAAGTGCTCGTGCGCATCCCAGGATACTTTTCTGGTTATGAAGTGAATTGATTAATAAAGAGATCTGATTTTTGAGTCCAAAAGTTAGGTCCCTTTTAGGACCACCCTCGCCACCAATCCGGAGACGTGCCACGTCACATCTGTCCAAAGCGACAGCAGGTGATCGCAATCCTTTGTTGGGATGAAGATGAGGGTCGCTAAAACCTCAAAATCTGCTTACAGGATCAAAATAGACATCCAACAACGACTTTGGGGTCCGCCGCCCAGGTGATTTTCAAATTTGTTTTTTTTCCCTTGGGCCATTCCGCACGTACAAAAGCAATTTATTGCAAAACAAATGATGGGTTTGATAAAGTTGAATTTGGTGGATGGAGGTTGGCGACTGACCTCGAATATTCGGAGAGAGGGCGATGAGGATCCACCTCCTTCTCCTCGGCTATTCGTTCATTTATTCGTTCTATCCTCACTTTTATATCCATACATCAATTTGCATCATCGTTTCTGAAAACCTACATTTTCCAATGATCGAGCTTTTTGAGAGCTCAGGCACGAAAGGGAGGGGGAGGATCATGGCGGTTGGAGCGGCGCTGGCCGGTGGTGGGCGATGCTGAACAGGGTGGCTGATCTTGGGTTTAAACCATGGACATTGGATTGATTAGGTGGTTTTTTTGGCGGTTTTTTTCCATTTGAAAGAGGGGTAAATAAGTCTATTAAGTTTTTTGAATTTTCTTAGGAGGTGCAAATCGCAGGTATTGAATAGTGATGATGCATCCGACCCCCAAAAAAAAAAAAAGAAAAAAAAAGATGACGACGCATATTGATATGGTTGAAAAGTACTTGGGGAAAATACAAATAAAATGATAAATCCATTGTATTAGTACCTATTTTGTTTTAAACCTTTTGAATTTAGTCATAAATCTTTTGCGTTTATGTCAAATAAAGTATAGTCGGTCAATTTTTACATAAAATCGTTAACATGAACCTTGATCATTTTCTATGGCACAACCGGCACTAACATGAATAAATTTTATAATTTTTATTTTTATTCCTTTCATTGTGTTAGGGTTGTAGCCCTCGTCGGACACTGCCTTCGCTAGATTTGGTGAGGGCTTGGTAGTCCTCACATGTGGCTAGCAATGGCTTAGGGGAAGGCTGCAACTCTCGCTAGCCATAATGAAAAACAAAAAAAAAAAAAAAGGAAAAATAATTAAAAACCATGAAAAAATTCAAAAAAATATTTAAAAATTTGTAAAGATGACATAAATGGTCCTTGAACTTTAGCTAAATGTATAATTTGATCCATGAACTTTTAATTTGTTCAATGTAGTCTTGAACTTTAAACAATATGCAATATGATTCTTGAACTTTTAATTTATTCAATGTAGTCCTTAAACTTTTTGTATATGTTCAATATAGTTTTTAAACTGTATGAAAATGTTTAATGTGATCATTAGTCTTGAATTAATTGAATGATTACATTTTATATTTTCATACATTTCATAAATTGTATTGAACATGTACCAAAAGTTTAAAGATTATATTGAATAAATTAAAAGTTCATGGACCACGTTATACATTGAGTTAAAGTTCAAGGATCACATTAAACAAATTAAAAAT
Organism: Eucalyptus tenuipes; assembly: GCA_014182365.1. Taxonomy (NCBI): domain Eukaryota; kingdom Viridiplantae; phylum Streptophyta; class Magnoliopsida; order Myrtales; family Myrtaceae; genus Eucalyptus; species Eucalyptus tenuipes. Next base: position 2,724,250 of record CM024542.1, read on the forward strand.
TCAAGGATTAAATTGTATATTGGGTCAAAGTTCATGAATTATTTATGCCATTAGCTCTATTTAAAAGTTGTATACAAGAAGGGCGGCATCCATATTAGCAATTTTTGACAAAAATTGGTCGGATAAATTCAATTAGCACAAATGTAAAATATTTAGTATTGAATTGGTCAAATTGAAAAGTCTATTACCGAATTGATATCAATGTAATTGATTTATGGTGTTTTTTGTTAACTCGAGTCATTTTTGTGAAATTGTTCTTTTTTCTTTTTGTTGTTTTTCTTTCCCTAACAGACAACCGTCTGTGCAGTTGAAGTCTATTTTTAAAAAAATCACTGTAGTTTGCCTTTTAAAGGAGTGAGGGTGATTTAGTTGGTCAGGTTCCGATTTTTCATGCCCCGTCAAAATGTGAATACCAAACCAGTCACCACGTCTATGGCGTGTTAATGAATCCTGAACCCATCCCGCGGTTCAAAATTGGACAAGGACCTGCTAGGGTTCGGACTGGTTAAAACCCAATCGCATTCAACTTGTTCTTATCCTTTTCTCCACATCATGTCCAACTACTCAGTATTCATTCCTAGTCGAAATGGACACAAGATGGCGGACAAAATTCGCAATCACATCATTCCAATTCATGTAATTGAATCCATTCGAAGGTTTCCTTTTGCTCTCCCTCATTTGATTGAACGAAAGTCAATCTTGCAATTAGACTCATTGAAATGGGCCATTGACTTATTTCTTAACCCGTGTGAGTGATAAATGGGTCATAAATTGATTAGTTATATTAACTAAATAGCTCACAAATAAATTTATGACTTATTTAGACTCGATTAGTCTCTATTACTCTCTATTCATTCTTTACGCCCTCACTTAATCTCCCGCTTGTTTGCTCTACACTTTTATCTCGGTCTGGGCATGATTTTTCGTAAATTGAGTTAAATATGAAAGCATTTTAACAATATGAATCGAGTCAAATCATGAAATTGAATTTATTTAAGTCGACTCATTTTTTATCCGATTCAAATTTGATCTGTCCCATTCGTTTGAGCTTGTAGTTCAAAGTAGTGAATGAGCAAAGCCAAGAAAAGTTAGACCCCAAAAAAAAAAAAAAGCCAAGAAAAGACACAGGATAGAGCTCAAACTCAAAGGTGGGAGGTTCCCCACTAGGTGGAAAGTTCTCCACGCCATCTCTCAAGTTGGTCAAGCCGAATGCCACTGGCCTGTCAGCATTTAAATTGGACTTAACAGTAGTCCTCCGATCTGGAGTCTCGCGAGAACGCAACAAATCGCCGTTCGTGTCAAATCAAAATGACAAAGCTTCTCGCCAACGACGACGACGGCGACGACAGCAGAGTCGCCACGTTGGAATTCTCAATCCGTAACCCCACGCATTCACGATCGCATTGAATCTCCACGGTGCGTCCCCGTCCCCGTCCCTCTTCCCCTCGCTCAATAATGCGATCCTGCCACGCCCTCGCCCATCCGCTCTGTTCCGAACGCGACGGCTGTTTCCCCATCAACCTTCCTATTCGATTCGATGGATTGACAGGGAAAAATAATAAAGTGCATCCGTGAGTGTTGTGGATCGAGGAGCGCCTGTAGCGAATAGCCGGTTCTAACAAAGAGTTCTGAGCTACCGGCTCGTTGGCTTCGCTTGAGGTTTTCTAAATGATAATCATTCTTTTTTTCCCTATTTTTCTATCTTTTAGTTCCCAAGAATAGGTTTACAATATAAAAACGCAATTTCATTTTTTAATTTCTGAAATAAATTTTTATTCATAATTGGGTTTAAATCAAAAATCAAAAGCTAAAATTTTTAACTTTTTTATTTTTGAAGTAAAAGTAAGAATTGAAAATTATTTTCATCATTTATTCTCATTACCGCTTGCTGCCAACTCGCCGTTGGATGTCGGACAATGGATGCCAGAAGTCAGTCGTCGAATGATCATTGTCGATAGGGAAAAATTTTGTGATGGCAGAAATTTTGTATGTTTATCAAATATATATTTTTGCTTAGAAACTCGTCCAAACAATATAAATGAAAAAAAAATCAATTGAATAAAATGATTATCATTCGTGTCCTAAACAAGTTAAGATTTAGGCATGTACGGCTGCATTCACCTTTTTTAGAGAAGTTGCAACATGCGCATGCTATTACACCATCCGTCATCCTTCCGTCCTTCCATAAAGAAGCCTTTGATGTTTAATTTCGAAGTTCAATGAATCTAAAATAGTAAGCTGCACATCTAAAAAGAATCTATGTTGATAAGCTTTATTAAGTTCAGTGAATCATAAAAAAAAAAAATCTAAAAAATCGGTGTTGAGTAGCTCCATTAAGTTCGGTGAGTAGCACATATCTGAAGAATCTATGCTGAGTAGCCTTGATGTTACCGGAGAGTTGACAATCTTTATCTACGCGTCATGCTCATGTCCATCAGTTTTTTTAGTTATGGAACATCCTAATGTTTGGTGCAGACAAGATAAACGATAGTTTTTAGGACAGATTTATTAATTCACGCACGCAACTTGACTTCTTTTCTTGGCTTGCTTCGATGATGGGTGTTAAGGAAAGGATCTCATCCCGCCCCTCCCCGTGTGAATTCGATGCCCGGTACGATCAGCATCTTGTTCCCCCATTTTGAACGTGGACAGAAACTTTTTGATAAATCAAGCCAAGTCCGACGAACGAGTCAGCTGAGCAACGTCATCAAGATGCGAACGGGGGCACACCAGGCCAGTCAAAGGTTGAAAATTCAACGGTCAACGAAACGCAGTCCTTCGCTTGCTTCTTACTCTCAGTTGGCAAGCAAAGCAACCAGCCTGCCTCCCTTATATATTCACTCTCCCCGCCCGTGGTTTCTCCAAGAATATCTGCTCTCCGAAGTCCAAACCCATCGTCGTCTCCCGTCATCGCTCGGTAGTTTCAGTCCTGCAACCTCATCGCTTCGCTCGTCCTCACCGCCCGGAACCTTGAATTCGAGTCCTTTTACCCTCTGTTTCCAGCGCTTCACCGTCGTTTCTCCCCTCCAATTCTGATCCTGAAAGCTCCAATCTTTCTCGCCGGAACTCTGTCGTGCACGAGGAGCGCGACCATGAAGACCAAGACGCACGGCCATAGCCGGTTCGTGAAGATCATGATGGTCCCTCTCAGAGCCCTGTCCAAGGCCCGCGACCTTTACGTCCGGGGCTTGAACTACGCGGACAGCGTCGGTGGCGGGTACGGCAACGTCGGGTGCCCGGCCGGGCAGTTCTCCGCCATGCCCCGGAGCTTCAGCGTGAGCTCGTCGAGGTCGTCCGGCGGGGCCGACGATCTCGGGGAGCTGATACGCGCTGCCTCCGCGAGGGGCTTCGGGAACAAAATCGACGTGGGCGCGATCCTGCGGCGGCAGCAACAGCAGCAGCAGCAGCGGCAGCGTCACTTGAAGCAGCGGTCGTCGTCGGACTGGGGTCCGAAGGTGTTGCCGAAGAGTAGCAGCGTCGCGATGGGGCGGATCGACGAGGAGGAACCTTGCGAGTTCGGGGTCGACGACGACGTGAAGAAGGTCGATTTGCCGTTTCCGAGAAGCAGAAGCTACACCGTCGGAAACAGAAATCACGCTCAATGAGGAGATGCTGCATCGTAATTCATCAAGAACCATGATCATGGGAAGAACCGGAAAAACGGAACGAAAAAAGATGACTTTGTTGTTTGATCTTGATCTGCACAACTATTCGGAAGTGGGTTTTTGAGAGGCAGTGTGTTCGATTTAAATTGACGCTTCTCATGTGGTGTCCGTGTACAAAGGTCCCTACTTTTCTGTTTAATCTTAAGAAAAACTTGTGTATGTTTGCTGCAAACTTCTGGTAATGCAACTCTGCAATTATCTGGGTCAGGTTAAAATTTCCCTACTGCTTTGATTTTAGCATGAATTCATCTCAATTAGAATGGATTCGGATTGCACAGTGCCTTTCTCATGATTCGCACTGCTTTTTGGACGGTGCCCAAAGAAGCATCTGTTAAAACTTCAAGATCATTTCTCAAGAAAAGGCTCAAATAGAGTTTTTCTGACTAATGCTCAGAATTCAGGTGCTCTTCACATCCGGTCATCTGGCTTTGTATATTCGTGCGTATTCGCTGCAAGCTCGTCTGGCGAATTCAGGAGCGAAACCGGTCAGAGAACCTGCGGATCCGCACGAACTTTAGTAGGATGGTTGGTATGTGCGCGTGACGTTTATCTTTATCGCTTTCTTCTATCTGTTTCTGGATTGTCACATCTCTCTTTTTCTTAGTACTCCAAAATTTAATGCCCAAAACCAATTTAGTCAATGCTTAACAGCGACCTTGCTAGCAAATTGATTCTATCGCTCTCAGAATTAGATGCCAGGACATTACTCTCGATAAAATAAGCATAAAGTATTACAGAAAATACAATAGAAGCAGACAACTGATCTGAGAATTAACTGTACCGTGTGTCATCTTATACATGCTCAACATCTGAGGATGTTCCCCGAGGTGGTGACAGAAAGACGCAAGACATTCTTCCTTTTTATTTCCCAGTAAACGAAAGGGGAGAGATGATTTGTATGATCCACAGATCATACAGAAAGATGGTCCAACAAAATTTCAGTGCCCTCTTCGGATCAGACCATGTTTCGCCTCTGCGAAATCTGCAACAACAGTTCTCTTTTTCTTCTCCCTTGTGCTTTGGTAACAACAGAAGTTGTACCACAGCGTAATTACGTAAGCTGCCTTCAAACCAAAACAAGGAAGACTACGTGCACTGAAATAGAAAGTTCATCTCGGCCCATGAAAACATGTAGAGCTCTCATGATTTCTTCTGTGAAATTAATTGATTTCGCAAACGTCAGGTTGAACTCTTCGAGAGGCCTTTTGCTGCTTTCCTGAGCTGTCTCACCCTCGCATCCTGAGAGGGTTCCAAGGAATCATGGTGCTTTCCCTGAGAGAGTTGAAAACAGAGCAATAATCAAGCCCAAGTGACATACAGTTTCAACAGTTCACTTTTACGCCAGCAATATCAATAACTTCAAAATAGTAGAATCGACTCGAACGTCGATTAACATAGCCGCTAGTGTGCAGTTTAGGCGCGCAAAAAGCTTCAATTCGTCGAGTTACCGAGTGCAAACAGTACGCGATCAACCTGGTTTTTTACTAGCCGCTCACATGATCCATGAGCATGAGTTTCGGGCGAGTATCCTCCAAATCAAAGACGAAAAAAAAAAGGGGAGCAGACCCACAGATCAAGAATCGGGAGCGGCAACAATGGAAAACCGGGCATTACCTTCCCGCGGCCCACGGAGTAACCATCTGAAGAATCCCAAACATGGTTGGCCGACACTCGATTTTGTGAGGGGTTTGTTAAGCTCCTCTGCGGAAACAACATAGGCAAAAAACTCAATAACCAGATGATTTTAGACCGTCGAGCAAAGATCAGCAACTCAACGGCGAAGCATAGCAAGAAAGTTTGACTTCTTGTCGTTTGCATGAGTTCAGTAAAGCGATCTCTAAAACTTTAAGACGAATCTATGTTTCACTCCCGCTTTGGTCAAACTTGCCTTGGTGGAGTTCACGTGTGGGGAAGTCGCCGTGTCCTCGGAACACGAATGGCGATGCCTCGCGACACTCTCTGGCTTCTTCGATCTCTTCTTGCCACAACCTGAGGAAGAGGAAAAGGAAGGCTCGTTCTCATAATAACACGGAGGTCCTGAGGATGCGTCGGAGACCATAGACAAACTCTCCCCTCCTCCTCCTTCCTCTTCCTCTACCCTTCGACTTTCTAGGATTCTGCTGCCGCCACCGCCACAATCATTCTCGGGAGAGAAAGACGACCCGTACAAGTAGAGAGTCCAGCCAGACTCGCACCCACTACTACTAGTCATCTTTCTTGTGCTCCCTCTCCGTCTCTCTCGCTCGCTTGTTCCGTTCGCTGTTCTTCTCTCTTGTGGAAACAGGGAAGGCTAGGTCAAGCTCGAATAAATAACGATCCAATCTGCGCAATCCATACAGTGTCGTTGCCAGTTGGCTGTCCTCCCGCATCCTCGTCCACGAGCGTGTGCGATTGAGAGCGAACTAAATCTGAGGCCTCATTATTCTTTTTCTTTGATGTGGTACGAAAGTCCTCGTCCTTTCTGAGGAGTCTAGTTAGCATGTTTTCTAGCAATTATTAATCATTCTATGGAATATTATTTTTTGTCAAAATAGTTTCCATAAGAATGTGGAAGGCAATCCTTTCTCTATTATAAAGTATAATTCTTTTTGTGGGATTGACGTAAGGGAGGTCGCGTTTTCGATGACGTAGTATAGGGAAAAGGGATTCGAGAATTTGGTTATATGTGTCGAGATAATGATATCTTAAGCTTGACACCAATTTCAATTATAACGTGACTTCTCAGTTTATCTCTAGAAGAGAGGGAGAAGTGATGGGAGTGCGGTGCAAGCAATGGCCGATGATGATGGGCATTGAGAGCGCATACTAGGTTGGCACGAGAATGAGATAAGGCAAGATGTGACGGAAGAGGTGTCGGTGGTGGTAGAGGTGGAGGCGAAGCCAAAAGTGGAGGCGAGAGGAGCAAGATTTAGGATTTTAGGAATAAGGGATAAAGACATAAATAGTCCTTGAACTTTGATCTTACGTGCAATATAGTCTCTTAATTCTTAATTTGTTCGATATAGTTCCTAAAATTTAACTCAATGTGTAATATGATCCATGAACTTTCAATTTGTTCAATGTGGTTCGAAACTTTTGGTATATATTCAATTTAGTCGCTAACTCTATGAAAATATTTAATATAATTCTTGAACTTTGATTAATGAAATGACAATGTCGAACATTTCTATATAGTTCATGAACTAAATATAATATGTACCAAAAGTCCATGGATAATATTGACCATATTGCGCATTGAGTTAAAGTTCATGGACTATATTGAACAAATTAAAGGTTCAAAGATCATGATGCACATTGGATAAAAGTTCAAGAATTATTTGCATCGTTTTCCCTTTTCCTAAAGTGTGGAGCATTTATTTAATTTGAATTATGATACATCTTTTTTTCCCTATAAATCTAACTGTTATTCTTTATTTTCAAGATTGCATATCAACTTAACTCCTGCCAGGGAATATGAGTGAACTGAGGAAATGGTCATTGTTAGTCCATTCATTGTAGAATTGCTAAAAGAGTACTTATGAATAATTATTAGTAAGGGCATCATTTCCTTTCTTCGCGCTTGAATTATATGAAGTAAGTTCCTATTTGATTCCCAAAATTTTCGGATAAGGAAACCCTATTCTTATGGTAATTTCATGATAGTTCCCGGATTCACTTCATCCTCCAACTCATTCCAATGCAATTATTGTTTGAATCCTTCGTATTAAACTATTATTACCACAATGACATCACAAAGGAGACAACTTACGATATGCATGTGCAAGGGGCTTCACTAAACCTCAGAGTGTCTGATACTTCCAGGATGTGACATCCGTCATATCAAACAGGAAGAAAAATGTTATCCATTAAGGCCTTTAAAATTCGTGCATGTACGGCACTTTGTATAAGATGCGATAAAATGCACAACGACTACAATCAATCATGCACCAAAGATCGGTCTAGTCCCATTTTGGATGAATTGGACTTCCCTTTTTTTATTTGTAACGCAAAGCTTTTTGAAGCAATCGAGTGATGACGACAAACGTTGCGAATTTCATGGAATTACTGTGATTTGAGATAGGGCCTCGAAAGGGCACTTGGACCTCTCTCTTGGCTGACCCAAGTCGCCATTGCAGACAGACAGAGTAAGTACCTGTGTTGTCGCGTAGCCCGAAAAGTCCGATGTCGGTCGAATCGGTCGGTTCTCTCGGTCTTGTCACGGCGTGTCCCTTCCCTCCCTCGCTTGGATGCTTGCTGGCTTTTCTGCTGTTAAATTCTAAGCTATCGGACTCCCGAAACAGTGTGCAGATGTAGATGAGGACGACCCCAGAAATGGCGATGCCCTGATGACAGCCCATAAAGGCGAAACCGGGGGCTCCTCGTTTGTGTGATCTCAATTCATCACTCTGTCACGTCATTAAAAGAGGAGCATCTAGGTAGATAGATATAAGTCCAGTTTGGTTCGACTTTCAGAATGAGTTTTGGGACTTTAAAGTCCCTTGATCAAATGTAAATGAGTTTGGTTCGATTTTTGAGATTTTGGCGAGATGCGGTCTCCAAACGACTCTAAGGCGCCTTAGTCAAAGGATCCAAAGGTTATTTGGGAACTTGCATTTTCGGAATGCAAGTTCCGGTTACTATTCATCTTCTCCAAAACCATCGCACGGAGAAGCCAATCGGAGGCCAATGACTATCGGCCAAGGGTTGCGCATGCCGACGACCGCCGCCTGAGGGTCGCCCGATGACGTACCTCAAGCGACCGTCGCCTAGGGTCGCCCAACCATAGCGACCGTCCGGGAGCCAGATTTGGCCATCTGGCCGCCAAATCTGGCAGTCTAGTGGCCGGACTTCAAAAAAAAATTACAAATATTTTTTTGTTTTTTTAATTTAATAAAAGTCTTTTACAAATGCAAATTTTACCAAACGGTATTTTGGCTAAAATTATTTCTCAATACACTTTATCATTATAATTCATCAAACGCTATTTGCATTTTGGAAAACCCCCTTCATCCAAAGGTATTTGCATTTTTGCAAATGCATTCCCCAAAAGCCGAACCAAACGGGCCCATAATCGGCCTTCCTACTGCTTCGAAAAGTTTGGATCCAGTACTATTCGGGAGCGATTTCTTGATTAATTCGAATGGATTTGGATCCGGAATGAATTTCGACTCTAAGACAATTTTTCATTCTGTTGAGTAAAAATCGTTTTTTGGCTTCACATTTTACCTATTCGTTAGGACATCGCCAACATAGGAAGCTGCCGCCTCGGCCTTGCTATTGCCTTCCGCATTTGTCAACTGGCAAATGCTGGCTGTTATTGTCATTGTGTCAACTTCATTGTAAAAGTTAAAGAATTTTAAATCCAATTGTATTCCGTAACGATTTCTTGACTTACTCAATGAATTCCGATTGTGAACAAAATTCGCCTCTAAGCCAATTTTCATTATGTCAAGTTTTTTGGCTTCAAATTTTACCTATTTGTCAAGACACCACTAGCATTGCAAGTTGCCGCCACCACCTTGCTATCACCTTCCCCATTTGTCGACTAGCAACTGTTGGTACAGTCATCTTCATTGGGTTGGCTTCACCGTAAAAGTTTGAAAAGTTTGAATCTGGTTGTATTCGGTAATGATTTCTTGATTAACTCAATGAATTCAGATCCTGAACAAAATTCGCTTCTAAGCCAATTTTCATTTTGCTAAGTTTTTTGGCTATTTTACCTATTTGTCAATACACCACCAGCATTGGAAGTGGCCGCTGCCGCCTTTCTATCGCCTTCCCCATTTGTCGACTGGCAACTGCTGGGCACTGTTACCTTATTGGGTCGGCACCAACCGATCTCCATCCATCCATTATTCGACCTATTTTTGTTAAAGATATGTCAACTTCATTAGACTATTGTCTCACTGAAAAAAGTGAAAGAAGTTTCTAGTTAGAGATATAAGAAAAACATCTTTAGGTTACCTGAAAGAGGCATCGAGCATTAAAGACCTTAGGAGGTCCAGACACTTCACTCTTAACATATCTTCCAATAATTTCTGTAGCATGGGCTGTTGCGTGCAGTTCAGAGCACTGTGGTGGTTGTCCATTTGGTCCCCTACGTATGCATTGGCAAGGGTCGAATGCTGCTCTTTCCTTAGGTGCTTTGGTTTTCCTCAACAGTCCTCAACGTTCCAGCAAAGCTTCACTGTCTCTCTCCGACTACTCGACTGACTGTTCTTACAGAAACGCTTCTCTTGAAAGTGAACCCATGATTTTCCGATGGGTTAAGTACTATAGGTGGGTGAAAAAGATCTGGTAGTTGACTCATAGCGTCTACAATTCGGAACAATCTTCGTAGCCATCTCCACCATCCCATGACTAGAGCATAGCTCAGTGCATGTGCATGAGGCGTTCTGCGTGTATTTATATGGTAATTAGTGGGGCTGAAGCAAACCCACCAACAATCCTTTCAAAACACACCTTATCCGATACATCTGTAGATTGGCATAGCTCAGTGCATGTGCATGAGGCGTTCTGCGTGTATTTATATGGTAATTAGTGGGGCTGAAGCAAACCCAACACTAACAATATACGAGGCTTTCAAAACACACCTTATCCGTGGATACATCTGTATCGCATTGGCATAGGTCGCACAAACGATAGCGTAGAACAGCAAAAAAAAAAGTTGTTTCTTGTTTCTGAAGCTCTCTCCACTCTTTTCTCTTCTTCTTCTTCTTCTTCTTCTTTTCTTCTTCTTTTTCTTTGACATGGCGGTGGATTTTAGCTTCCGGACTGGCGGAAGGGTAAAAATAAAAATATTAAAAAATTAAAAAAAAAAAAAAGAACACAAATTTACCAAACATTTTACGTTTTTTTTATTTCTTAATAACTGGGTAAATTCCAAAAAGGCCACTCTTTGTCTTCGCTCTGAAATGATCTGAAAAGCATCAGGTGCATGAATGGCCGTACTCCTTCCAGATGCACGACAGGCGCTCCTATCCTAACCGGGAATTTTTTTTCCCTTTTCTGGTAAAACAGCGAACCGTCCAGTGCGTCCGTCAGGATTGGACGCAGACACATCCCGGAATATCGACCCCATGCCAAGGGACTGATGTGCTAGGGAGTGAGGCTGAGAACTTCAGGATTGCGGCAGGTGAGCTAATTGATGGTTTCTCATTCCACGTTCCGGATCTACCTTGGCAGCTACCTCAATAATGCAGTCTGTCTGGACCGCCAAAACGCAAGCATGTGTGGACCCAGTCATGGCACTCGCGCATGGTCGTGTGTGTTCTCCTCCCGCTCAGCTGACCGCCCATAACGGGGGACGGAAGGTCCGCCAGCTTCCGAATTGCTCGGTCGTTTTCAAGAGAGCCCTTTTGGTCCTACCGTCACAGCCAATCTCACGTGAAGTGGACGGAGAAATTGTTAGAAGTGCCTAACATCCCTTATCTATGAAAGTTTCCAAGTGCTTTTTCCACATTGCATACCACAGTAAGTTTCGGTTCCTTTGTTTATTTCGCTTGTATGGCCACATGTTCGCCAATCTCGATCTATGCATGAAAGAATATTATATATTAGGTTGGCTATCCTGTCGCGAGAAGGAAATATCTAAACTCATCTCGAAGTTCCATTTGTTTTTTTTTGTCGTATCATGGAGTTTCGATGCTAATAATTTGCACCAATTAACAACAAATTTGCACCGCTACATTTGAATAAGCACATAATTTGTATCTCAAGAATCTAACACTAATAATATGGAATCACGAATAGGATAAGCTAATGACATTAGGTGACTGGTGGGGCACTCTAGCTTGGGTAAATTGTGATAAGGCCATACTACAACCCACCAATTCAGGATCCATCTCGAGAGTCTAACATTAATAATATGGAATCACGAATAGGATAAAGCTAATGACATTAGGTGACTGGTGGGGCACTCTAGCTTGGGTAAATTGTGACAAGGCCATACTACAGCCCACCAATTCAAGATCCTAACTCTAAAGTTGCACTCGACAGCCTGGATTTGAGCCAGATTGATTAATGCAATATCATATATGGTGATTAATGATGCGATTAAATCCGAATATGTTTGGATAAAATGTTTAATAAGAAATTCGCAACTACGGGATGGGATGACACCGTATTAACATTGTGGCTTTTCCTTAGAGCCATCATCAATGCCCGCGACAGTGCATTGCGTGACGATGGTTGCTTGAGATTCCCTGCTCCTCTCTTTCTCACATCTTGTCATCCTACATCTGTGCGAGACCACCCCGACTGCCACCATCCTTAAGGTGGCCTGCTTGTGGCGGTCGCACTCATTAGGTGACATCGCCGTGTGGCGCCTCAATCACCGTTGGCTGCCGCCATCGATGACCATGCCTCAACTTCTTCATTTTTCTGTTGCCCTCCATCCCCTCCTTTCATGTGTCATTTTCCCAAAAAAGTAGACATAGAGAACAGACTTCACAGAGGGTGAACAATGGCTCTATGGTTGGCATGGCCATCAACAATTTTCACCTAAAAAAATGTCTCATCGTAACGCACTTTCATATTTAATCCAATATAAAAAAAAAAACCATATCCAAACTGAGGTAAGAACAGAGCAAGTGAGGGCAAGATCGAGTTAATACGAAAGAAAGTGAAAGTAGAGTCATAGAAGAGAGTTGAGTTCGAATAAGTCATGAGTTCATTTAATATCTAAATTATTTGAAATTTTGCTATTCTAAACTCATTAACTAAATATACTAACTCATATGACAAATCAATTAATAAAATATGGGTTCAAAAATGGATCTATAGCCCCGTTTTGAAAGGTTTAGAATGATGGAATATGCCGTGAAGTCTCTCGGTTCTTTCATCTATTAATTCGTAAATTTTCTAAAAGTAATTTACTTATCCAAAAAGAATTCGAGAAAGGAAAATGCTCACGTCAATTCAGGTAGGCAATAATTGGGAAAAGCAAGAACACGATCCGGGATGCGAGGCTGAATATCCGGAGCCGATACCCCTCCCCCGGAGATGTCCGGCCATTCTCTCTGCACTTGAACGAAGACAGGCCGCTTTTTACTTTTTCCTTTTCAAATCTCCCGTTCTTGAAAAATCCAGTTCGAACGACCATCGACATTTTCATTGGTTTGGGACAGTTTACTCGTGTCGGCTTGAGTCCACGCGGATCGAATTCATCATGAACAGTCGATCATGTGGCGTTCACTGATTACGTGGGCTTTGCACGTGCATCCGACGATTGGAATGTATTCGAGTCATTGAAATCCGGTCTTGGCTGCCTGGCCGTGGCCCCTTACGACATCGGTCCCGATTTCGCGTTATTACGAAGAGGTACAAATGGAGGCTTGATGCTCGCATGTGTGGGGTTACCGTCAAAATAATTTCAACTATTGTGAGATGCGACTGGGACCGGTTACTTGAGCGATCATTATATATATAACTGATTTAGGCTATGTTTGGCAACTTGCCAAATTGTCAAATAGTAACAATTTCTATTTTTTTGTTTTCGAGAGTAAATTTGAAACAGAAATTCATTTGGTAAAATTTTATTCTCATGAATAAATTTCTATTTTTTTTATTTCCGAAAGTAAATTTAGAACAGAATCGAGAAGTAAAAGAAAGTTGATTTTTTATTCTTGAAAACAATTACAGAATCAAGCCAGCTCATTTTTTTTCTAATTTTTCTTCTTATTATTTTCCCCCTCTCTTCTTCTTGAACCGCCACCGCTGCCGTCCACCGTTGCCAGTCGCCAGCAACCAATCTAGTGAGCTCATTGGAGGCCATGTGGGCCTCGTCGGTGGCTAGGCAAGGCTTGGCCGAGCCTCGCCCGGCTGCCGGCGAGGCTCAGCTAGCGACACTTCGGTGAGGCTCAGCTAGCGACGCTCAGACGAGGTTGCCGAAGGCTAGGTGGGCCTTGCCAATGGCCCAGCAAGGCTCGGCCAAGCCTCGCCCAATTGCCAACGAGGCACAGCCTCGTCGAGGGCCGGTGATGCTCCAGCGAGGTTGCCGACCCTCATCTGGCCAGTCGCCGGTCATCCTAAGGCCGATGACCGACAACCCTTGAAGAAGAAGAAGAGAAAGAAAAAAAAAAAAGAAAAAAATTATTAAAAAAAAAAAAAGAAAATGATTTGGATTAGAAATTTTTAGAATGGTATAAACACAATTTTATTCCGGGAATACAATTTTTGAATAGTTACTAAATGGCTTAAAATGCGTAAAAATTGTTTCCAGGAATATAATTAAAAAAATCATTTCTGATCAGAAATTGTTTCTGCGAGTAGAAGTGGTTACCAAACGCGTCCTTAGAAGCTCAAACTTCATTGGAAAAGTTTTCACTGTTTAGTCAGTTAATTCTCTTAAAATCAATTCACCTGGTCCATCTCAAAGTACGAAACCAAGCCCATGATCGGACCGTACCTTAGGAACATGGTTTGGGCCTCAACTGAACTTTAAATTTGACTTCAGGTTGTGGCTTTATGAGTGCAATCCCAATCCTGCATTATACTATTCATGGAGTCGTCATGAGTACCATTACATCATTAGTTAACCCTTTAACCGCAAATTGAAAAGGGCTTTATATCTTCTTTTTTTTTACAACGAAATTACATGTTATATAAATGAGAAAATATGGGGGGTGCATGACAACCTCTGATTTCTATTCCATAAACAATTTTTCTATTCCAGACTTGTTTTTAGAATAGAAATCCGTTTGATAAAATTATTTTATTTTCTATTTCTGAAATAGATTTTGGTTCAAAAAATAGATTTGGAATAGAAATTAGAAGTAAGAATTTTCTAATTTTCTATTTCTGGAATAGAAATGAAAAATAAAAATTCTTTTCATCGTTCGTCGCCGCCGACCATCATCCGCCTGACGCCGCCCGCCGGTCGCGCCGCCGGCGCGGCCGGTCGCAGGTCGCCACTACCACCGGCCGCCACCGGTCGCCAGCCGCCACCGCAGTCCATCGCCACTAGTTCTCTATCGATCGAAAGGAAGAAATTTTTTGTCGTTATCAAACGAATTTCTATTTTTGGAATATAATTTTTATATTGTTATCAAACGGTTATTTTTGCTTAGAAATTCATTTAGAAATAGAAATAGACAAATCTATTTCTCTTCCAGAAATCAATTTCTGGCAAGAATGGTTATCATTCGTGCCCTATAATTCTACCTCACTTTTCGTTATCTTATTACTGACGTATCTCTATTTTTTGAAAATGCCAGTTTGTTATCTAAATCAAACGGCCAAATTGCCCTCCTTCCACACGGAATCATCAAATCACAAATCTTGTGCCCAAATTTCCAAACCCAAACCTCCTCCATGCATCATTGCCCGTCGCCGCAGGCCATCGTCTTGTCACTTCCGATTAGCAGTGAGAAACTGGGCTAGCGCCAGCAAATTTAAAATCTTACTCGACAGGTTTTGAAAAGAACCGATCTAGTTCTCCATTTTAAAAGCTAGAACCGGCCTTTAACCATTCAGTTTCTGGTTCATATATCAAAGCTATCAATTTGACCCGATTTAGAACGAATGTCTTATACACCGTACTTTAAAAAAAATAAAAATAGTGAGATTTAACACTAGGAAGAACATAATCACGACTCTAGCTTGAAGTAGACACACAAGATCACTCAACTAACAAGACTTTGCTTGGGTTAAAAAATAATACATAATATAAATTATGAGATTTTAACAAAACAAACATGTTTCTTGAGTACAACCAAGAACAGGCCGGTTCCAAGTACTACTAGATTGGTCCCTCCTTCCAATTTTTTGGAATTGAAATCTGTGAGGAAAGGCCGCAGTTGGCAACCGGTCAAACAATAAAATTTTCTATTGTTTTATTCTCAAGAGTTGATTTGGAACAAAATTTCGTTTGGTAAAATTTTTATTTCTGAGAACAAATTTCTATTTTTTTATTCTTGAAAGTAGATATGGAATATAATCGAGAAGTAAAAAAAAAATGATTCTTTGTTCCTGGGAACAATTCTAGAATCAAGCCAACCTATTTTTTTTTTTTCTCTTTTCTCTTCTTTCTTCTTGTTCTTCTTCCCTCTCCCTTATTCTTCAACTGCTGCATCTGCCGCCGATCACCGGAGACCAGTTGGGCGAGGCTTGGCCTCGCTAGTGGCCAAGCTTGGCCTGATATGGCGAGGCCACTCACCCAGCCAAGGCTCGGCCGACGAGGCGCGGCCTCGCTGAGGGCTGGCGACTAGCAAATCTTGAAGAAGAAGAAGAGAAAGAAACAAAGAAAAAGAAAAAGAAAAGAGTAATAAAATTATTAAAAATTTAAAATAAAATGATTTGGATTATAATATTTCATAACGGTACTAAATAGAATTTTATTATGAGAATAAACATTTTGAATAGTTACCAAACAGCTTAAAATGTTTAAAAATTATTCTGAAGTAGAATAAAAAAAAAATCATTTATGATCGAAATTGTTCCCGGCGCGCATGACAAAATTTTTGAAATAGAAATCAATTTCTATTCCATTGACAAGTTTATGAGCAAAAAACGCGTTTGATAACGATTCAAAATTTCTATTTTTGAAATAAAAATTCGTTTGATAATAGAATGAAATTTCTATTTCTAGGAGCAGAACAACAAGCGTCCGGTGGCTAGAGTCCGACGTTCGGTGATTAGCATTCGCTATCCGGTGAGTGGCAATGGGCGGCTGAAGTTCGGAGTCGGCAACTAGCAACCGGCGTCCAACATCGGGAGCTCGACGTCGACGCTCGACATCGACGTTCGACATCCGGAGTCGCGGCCGGAGGCCGGCGGCGGGTGGCGGCGACCAACATTCGGCAGCCGATGTCAAGCGGGGGACGGTTGGCGGTGGACATCCGATGGTTGGTGGTGAGCCTTCCGCATCCAATGATTGGCAATGAGCGGCCAACGGCGGGTGGACATTTGGCATTTGGCGACCGGCGGTTGGCGACAGGCGATCGGAGTTTGGTGGCCAGCGGCCGACATCCGGTGGCCGGCGGCCAGCGGCCGGCATCCCACGAGCGGCAAGTGGGCGATGGACAATGACAAGAGTGAACAATGAGGAAAATTTTGATTTCTCATTTTTGTTCCGAAATAGAAAAGCTAAAAATAACTTTTAATTTATGCTCCAAATCTATTTATGAAATAGATTTTTGTTCCATAAATAGAAAAATGAAATTGCGTTACCAAACGTATTTCACTTCCAAACATGTTCCGGGGAATAAAAAAATAGAGAAATAGAGAAACAAAAATGTTGTCGTGCGCACCTTAAACGCGCCATAAATTTCAAATTTTGGTCTTCAAATTGACGCACCTTGAAATTGAAAACCAATTTTTTTAGAATTCAAACAAATCGGTTTGTTTGAGTTTTTGAATTTCAGTAAAGAGAGTTTGGAAAATTTTGCATAAACTAAGTTTCGAGACTCATTCACAGATAAATTGAAACCGTGCAAACAAATTTTGAATGAATTCTTTACATAAGACAAAGACAATTTAGTGTACTTGAAAAACAACCGTATTAATGTATTAAAAGATTTGAGTGAATTAAAATTTACGAGGAACCCGCATCATTTCCATGGAAATTTCATTTCTCCGTTCATAAAAGACGAGTCCAAATGATAATCTCTCCGCTTACTTACGATCCGCATGATCTTAACGTCACACCGTGACCGTGCCGTCCTAGCCGCAGTATAATTAATGTTCCAAAGTAAAACCGATCAAAACCAAAGAGACAGAGAGCTGAAGAATTGTAATATACAAATTCGCGAGGTAGATTCGGTGCTAAAACGTAATCGCCTATGAAATCAATTTTGGGTGGATCACTAAGAAAATGTCGTTTGGACTCCTTCTCGCCCCAGCCTGCATGGATCGTTCCGAGCCAAAACGCCATTTGGTTCTCTCCGTCTTCTTCTCCCTCTCGCCACCTCGTCCTTGTCGTTCTTCATATACTCTTCCTCCTTCGCGTAACCTCGGCCAGCAGAGTCCCTCTCTCTCTCCATCTCCGTCCATGGCGTCTCAAGAAGACGAAGCCGCCATAGCGAAGCTCGAGTCGGCATGCAAGGACCTGAAGGCCCTCCTCCAGAGATCGGCGGACCTGGACCGGAACATGGAGAAGATGGACAGGCGGTTCGACCTCATCGACCAGTCCCTCTCCCTGGCGTCCCGGCGCGTCGCCCCCTTGCAGTCCGTGGCTATGGCCAACAAGGCCCTCGACACCCGGATCAACCGCGCCGTCGCCCAGGCCCTCTCCCTCCTCCACAGCTTCCGCCTCTTCGAGTCCCTCCAGGCCGACATCGTCGACCTCTCCGCCAGGCTCTCGGGCGAGGTGGGGCCGTCCCCGAACCGGCTCAGGAGGCTCCTTGAGCACGTCGACTGCGTCGACCGGCTCAATGCCGCTGTGAGCTCCATCAACGAGGAGGGCGAGCCGGCCATCCAGAAGCTCCAGGAGGTGGTGGAGTTCCTGAGCCGGACCAAGGCGACCGATAACTTCAGGACGCACCGGCTGAGGGACACGCTTGTGACACGGCCGACGGACGAGCATGACAAAGACCGTCCATGCTCGGCCGTGTCACGCACCCGGGCGTAGGCTGGAACGCCACGATCGATGCTGTCCCGTCAAGTCACCCGACCGATCCGTATCGATCCATGATCGATCCCGATCGACCACGATCGATCCCAATCGATGCGATGTATCCTTGATCGACCTGCGGTCGGCCGAGCGGCCCGATCAAGGCGGTTGGCACGACATAATCCGTGCCTTGATCCGCCCATGCACGATGCGGGGCGTGATCCGTGCACGACCGGCAAGCCCTCGGATCAAATACTCGATCGCCCCGAACAAATCCGGGCTTGATTCACTGCTCCCCGACAGACGACCATGACCCGCCCATGCGTGCCCGATCCGGCCGTGCGTCCACGAGCCGCCCGGACACACTCGACTTGTACGAGCTTCGGTTGATGATTCCCCATGCGACCACCTACGGACGATTGTAATGATGATCGAATTCAAACACAGGCCGTTGGATCGGAGGGACGATCCACGGTCGAGAATCGATCCGGATTTGTATAAAAGGGGTCCCTCCCCCTCATTTGAGCTCAACTCACTCAAAGAAAATATACACGCCCTTTGTGCTTCCGACCCTTTGTGTTGTGCGTGTGTGAGCGAGAAGGCTTACTTAGGATCACCGATCCTAAGGCCGCGCGGTGTTTGATCGACCGAAATTGATCGACCCGTGACAAGTGGTATCAGAGCAATTGTTCCTTTTGCGATGGCCGATCATCAGGCTGATGTCCCGATCGTGTTGGGTGATGACCGTGACGATCGTGGGCGTCCAGTTGAGAAGGCCCCCCGGTCGAAGAAAAGCCGTGCTGTCTCGTGCTCGAGGGAACCGAAGGGGAATCTGGAAAACCGGTTGACGGTCCTAGAAGAGACCGTCATGGATGTCCAAGCCATGATGGACGATCTACACCCCGAGCCGTGGACGGAGCGGAAGTCGGTAGGGAGGAGTTCTTGGCCGAAGTGCAAGAACTCCAAGCCGGCATGGGAGAGCTCCGGGTCGAGGTGAAGGGGACCCTCATGCACGAGCACCCAACGAGATGAGAGACGTGGGAGGCCGCGATGACAGCCATGCGCGCGGAAATGGCCGAGCTGAAACGCAAGGTCGCGGAGCTTGAATCAGGCACGCGTGAGCGGGTGATCACCGTGCATCCGTGCCGATCTACCCAAACCGAAGGAGTTCAAGGGCTCCGGGTGGCGAAGGACGTGGACAATTTCTGTGGTACATGGAACGATACTTCCGGACCATGGGAACGACCGATGACTCGATTCGGGTAAACACCGCAGCCATGTATTTAGCGGATGATGCGCGCTTTGGTGGAGACGTCGGTCGGACGATAGGAATGGCAATCCTATCACGACTTGGGCTCGGTTTGTCGAAGAATTTCGACGAACCTACTATCCCGCTTATGCGGAGGAAGAAGCCCGCGAGAACTCAAGCGCTGGAGCGAAAAGGCGGAGTTCGCGACTATGTGAAGCGCTTCTCGGAGTTCTGCTCCAAATTCCGTCCATGGCCGAGACGGAGGCATTCCACCGGTTCATAAGCGGACTCAAACCTTGGGTCAAGCAAGAGCTGAAGCGGTGCAATGCAACGGACCTCACAACGGCTACTTCCGTGGCCGAGTCCCTTGTGGAGTATCGACCGGCATCCTCGACCAAGCCCGATCCTCGGCCGAGGGAAAAGGCTGCGGTGGGGGAGATCGGAGTCGATACCGGCGTCAAGCGGAGGACGACCACCATCGGGTCCTACTAGGAATCAACCCGAATCAAGCCGTGGTGGAAACTATCACAAAGCTCGCACATACAAGTGCTTCTTTTGTGAAGGTCCCCACATGGCTCGGGATTGCCCAAAAAGGGGAAAGCTAGCAGCCTTGTGCAAGGAGGACAAGCCGCGAGAGGAGGCGCGGCTAGGATCGTTGCGGATCCTCGGAGCAATCAAGGCCAAGAAGGCCAAGGACCCTAAAGGGATGATGTTCGTAGATGTGAAGATCGGTAGTACCACGATGAGTGCACTCGTGGACACTGGGGCGTCCGATCTGTTTATATCCAAAGAGGCTGCGAAGAAATTGAATCTTCCGGTCGAGACGAATGATCTTTGGTTGGCTTAAAACGGTGAACTCTAGAGAAGTCCCGACCCGCGGCATGGCCAGGACGTGGAGTTTCATCTTGGTCCATGGACCAGCCGAGAGGATATTGAGGTAATCCCCTTAGATGACTATGATTTCATACTCGGTTTGGGATTCCTTGATCGGATCAATGCGGGTGTCATGCCCTTTGCGGATTGTATTTGTATCTTCGACAAGCGGTGCCAATGTATGGTCCCGATTTACCGCGAATCGGGACGCGATAGGAAAATGCTATCGGCCATGCAAAATGACCAAGGGATTACGGAAGGGTGAGGTGACCTTCTTGGCGGCGTTGAAGGAGGAAGGCACGGAAGAGAAGGAGATACCGGAAGAGGCGGCCCGAGTCCTCGACGCCTTCCAAGATGTGATGCCGCCCGAGCCGCCCAAGAAGCCGCCTCCCGAAGGGAAGTCGATCATCGGATCGAGTTGGTGCCCGGACCCCCGGCCATGGCTCCCTG
Organism: Eucalyptus tenuipes; assembly: GCA_014182365.1. Taxonomy (NCBI): domain Eukaryota; kingdom Viridiplantae; phylum Streptophyta; class Magnoliopsida; order Myrtales; family Myrtaceae; genus Eucalyptus; species Eucalyptus tenuipes. The sequence continues at coordinate 2,745,017 of CM024542.1, forward strand.
TCGCATGGCCCCGCCCGAGTTGGAAGAATTAAGGAAACTCTCAAGGAGCTACTCGATGCTGGCTATGTTCGGCCGGACCGTCTAAGGCCCGTTCGGTGCCCGGTCTTGTTCCAAAAGAAACATGACGGATCTCTCCGCATGTGTATCGACTATCGGGCGTTGAATAAGTTGACCGTCAAGAACAAGTACCCGATTCCTCTCATAGCCGACTTGTTCGATCGGCTCGGAGAAGCCCGTTGGTTCTCCAAGTTGGATCTTCGATCGGGATACTATCGGGTGCGGATTGCGGAAGGGGATGAGCCTAAGACGGCATGCGTGACCCGCTATGGATCATATGAGTTCCTCGTCATGCCTTTTGGCTTGACCAACGCGCCGGCCACGTTTTGCACCCTCATGAACAAGGTACTACATCCGTTCCTTGATCGGTTCGTTGTAGTTTACCTTGATGATATCGTTATATATAGCCGAACGCTTGAAGAACACGTTGATCATTTGAGTCGAGTTTTCGGACCCTTCGGAAAACGACTTGTATGTGAACGGGAAAAATGTGCATTTGCACAAAAAGAGATTCCCTTCCTTGGGCACATCGTTGGGGGGCGGACGAGTGCGTATGGACACGGCCAAGATCCGTGCCATTGTCGATTGGGAACCACCGACCAAGGTGACCGAGTTGAGATCCTTTCTCGGGCTGGCCAACTATTACCGGCGATTCATTCGGGGATACTCACGCCTTACCGTGCCACTCACGGATATGCTGAAGAAGGAGAAACCGTGGGAGTGGACGGGTCGGTGTCAAGAGGCGTTTGATCGGTTGAAACGGACCATGACCGAAGAACGGTGCTTGTCTTGCCCGACTACACCAAACCATACGAGGTGGAAACCGATGCTTCCGATTTTGCTATTGGGGGTGTCTTGATGCGGGGAAGGGCATCCGGTGGCCTTCGAGTCCCGAAAGTTGAATGATACCGAACGAGCCGACGGTATACGGTCCAAGAGAAAGAGATGACCGCGGTGGTGCATTGCCTTCGCACTTGGAGGCATTATCTCTTGGGATCACGGTTCGTTGTGAGGACCGACAACGTGGCCACGAGCTACTTCCAAACACGAGAAGAAGCTCAGCCCGAAGCAAGCTCGGTGGCAAGACTTCTTGGCCGAGTTTGATTATGTGCTTCGGAATATAAGCCCGGAAAATCCAATTCCGTGGCCGATGCCCCTAAAGCGGAAGCTGGAATTGGCCAATGCCATAAGCCGACCGGACTGTCCGTGGATAGAACGGATCAAGGAGGGGAAGCATGACCAAACGGCCCAAGCCCTCCTTCGATACGCTCAAGAGGGCAAGACAAGGCGGTTTTGGCTTGAGGATGATCTCCTCTACACCCAAAGGACGGCGACTCTACGTGCCGCTCCATGGGAAGCTTCGAAAGGAGGTGATGCGTGAGTGCCACGACTCCAAATGGGCGGGACATCCGGGAATCCACCGCACCATGGCGCTCGTTGAGGATCAATATTATTGGCCGCACATGCGGGACGATGTGGAAGCTTATGTACGAACATGTCTTGTGTGCCAACAAGACAAGATAGAGCAACGGGCCCCCGCGGACTCCTAGAGCCGTTGCCTATCCCGGAATGTCCATGGGAGAGTGTCTCGATGGACTTCATCGTGAACTTGCCTAAGTCCGAAGGGTGTCGGACTCTCATGGTCGTGGTGGACCGATTTTCCAAGTATGCGACGTTCGTGCCGGCCACCAAGGATTGCCCCGAGAGGAAGCGGCCAAGTTATTCCTCAAACACGTCGTCAAGTATTGGGCGTTCCACGCACGATCGTGAGTGATCGCGATCCTCGATTCACCGGCGGTTTTGGACGGAGCTCTTCAAGTTCTTGGGGACGAACCTCAATTTCTCCACCGGCATGCATCCCCAAACCGATGGACGAGACGGAGCGGGTGAATGCATTGCTAGAAATCTATCTTCGGCATTATGTGAGCAACACACAAGTAAATTGGGCTAGATTGATCGATGTTGCTCGGTTCTCCTACAACTTGCGGCGGAGCGAATCCACAAAACCGAGCCCGTTCGAGATCGTGACCGGGCAACAACCGTTCACTCCGGCGCGATCGCCTCGGGATATCGAGGTAGCAGCCCGTCCGCGTGCAAGCTGGCCAAAGAATGGGGTGAACACGCAGACTTGGCGCGGGCGTGCTTGGATCGTGCCTCAAAACGCACCAAGAAGTGGGCTGATCGAAAGCGACGGCATGTAGAATTCCAGGTGGGAGATTTGGTGCTGGCCAAATTGCACCTCGTCCTTCGATATCGGGACGTACACAAAGGACTTATCCGTCGCTACGAAGGCCCCTTTCGAGTGTTGCGCCGCTGGCCTGAGCTCCATCAACGAGGAGGGCGAGCCGGCCATCCAGAAGCTCGGGATGTTGAATGCAGGAGGTGGTGGAGTTCCTGATGGAAGGGCCGGACCAAGGCGACCGATAACTTCAGGACGCACCGGCTGAGGGACACGCTTGTCACGCTCAAGGCGCTGTACGAGACGGAGGTCGACGCGATGCGGTTCGAAGGGTTGCTCGACGAGGCCTTGCTCCAGTTGCAGGACGAGTATGAAGGGCTGTTGCAGCAGCTGAAGCACTCAAGAATGTTGGGGAGGCGCAGGAGGGCGGCGACGGCAAGGTTGAGGGGTCGGAGCTGGGGTCGGAGCAGGAGGTGGAGGCTGAAGCACGAGAATGTTGGGGAGGCGCAGGAGGGCGGCGACGGCAAGGTGAGGATGGGGTCGGATGGAGGTCGGAGACGTTGGCGGCGAATGACTGCCTGGACATTTGCATCGATATCTTCGTCAAGGTAAGAAGTGACACACGAATGCCTAGCGAACTCTTTGCGAACTTCGTATATGACGAAGCAATGAGCTGCATCCACATCTTCAGCGAATCATCTCGTTTTCGTTTCCTTCTTTTACTAATCTTACATTTTATGCTGATTCCACATTTATTCGATGACACGAAGCGTATCACATAGGTCATTGCGTAAGAAATTGTAACGAAGTCGTACAATTTATGTTGGCTCTCTCTTAATAGACATTACGATTGGGTCTTGATTGCACTAGTTGCTCTATTAAGCCTCGATAACATAATTGTATTGATCATCATAATCTATAATTCAACTTTGCTTCGCAATGTGATGTTTGGCAGGTGAGATATAGGAGAGCAGCGAAGGCACTGATGAGCCTGAACCCGGAGTACCTTAGGACGTACACGCCGGAAGAGATCGACGAGATGGAGTGGGAGAGCTTGGAGACGGCCATTACAATGTGGATCCGGCACTTCGAGCTCGCGCTCAAGACCGTCCTCGTCTCCGAGAAGAGGCTGTGCAACCAGGTCCTGGCCAACCTCGTGGACGGCCTCGTCTGGGCCGAGTGCTTCGTCAAGATCTCCGACAAGATCATGGCCGTCTTCTTCCGCTTCGGCGAGGGCGTCGCCCGCAGCAAGAAGGAGCCCCATAAGCTCTTCAAGCTCCTCGACATGTTCGACTCCCTCGAGAAACTCAAGGCTGAGTTCATCCAAGTAAGGATTGAGTACACTCATTCTGTTCGGAACTTTGCTATGAACTGTAGTTTTCATACGGTGATTGATTCTGTCAATTCATTTTTTGTCCAGATCTTTGAAGGCGAGTCTGGATCCGACATCTGCACCCGGTTCAGAGAACTCGAGAAGCTGCTCGTCGCCGCCTCGAGCAAGGTGTTCTGGGAGTTCGGCCTCCAGATCGAGGGCAACTCCGACGGCCTCCCTCCGCCGCAGGACGGTTCGGTGCCGAAGCTCGTGAGGTACGCCATCAACCACCTCAAGTACCTCGTCGCCGAGACCTACAGCGGCCCCATGGCGAAGGTGCTGCAGACGGAGCAGGTGTGGAAGGCGGGCGTCCTGTCGAAGCCAGAGTCGGAGGAGGACCTGCTCCGCGACGCAGTCTCCAACGTCGTGGAGGCGCTGCAGCGGAACGTGGAGTCCAAGCGGGGGCGGTACAAGGACAAGATACTCCCACACGTGCTCGCCATGAACACATACTGGTACATCTACATGAGGACGAGGAACACGGAGCTCGGGAGGCTCCTCGGCGAGCAGTACATGAGGAAGCAGTACAAGGTGGTGGCCGAGGAGTCGGCCTACCTGTATCAGAAGCAAGCGTGGGGATCCCTGGTGCGCCTCCTGGAGGCCAAGGCCGACGACCCGAGCAGCAAGGCCAGGGCGAGCGCGAGGATGGAGGCGTTCCTGAAGGGCTTGGAGGAGGCGTCGCAGAAGCACCGGAGCACGTACGCCATCCCGGACGCCGACCTGAGGGAGCAGATCAAGGAGGCCACGGTGAAGCTGGTGGTGCCTGCGTACGCCGAGTTCGTGAGCGCGTGCGGCTCCGCCTTGAAGGAGGGCTCGTACGCGAGCGCCGAGTCGATCCAGGAGCTGCTGAGTCAGGCGTTCGACGGAGGCGACAGAGAAGGTGACGAGAAGAAGACGAGGCGTCGGGGGGGCTCGAGGGGTGGCGGGAGCGGCGGCGGCGCTGTTGATGGGGACGGGAGGGACTTTCGACGGTCCAGATCAGATGTTAGTGATCTGTTGATCTAGTCGGACTCAGCTGCTAAACGAGGAAAGAGGACGAAATGAAGGTATTACCCTCTGTTGTAGCAGGTAAAAATGTGATTTTTCCTCATTAATTTGTTGATAAATTGGAGGCAATATTCGCCTTTTGTGTGTGTGTGTGTGTTTGTCAAAATTAGAACTTTAGAGGCAAAAAAAAGGTTCAAAGAGAGTTTGTATTGATACAACCGTATATGTCTCTACTACTTATCATCACATTCTCACAAAAGCAATGAAAGCATCCAAATATACCCCATTCACTTTTTAATGCGTACCTTATAATTTATTTAATCCTAAAGTCGACACTTTCAACGGTTTTTTTTTTACACCCAACCAAATGCTATTATGGAAACACATTTTCAATTTAGATCAACCATAGCAAAAGACATCCAAAAATTTCACAAGATTAGAAGGAGAAGACAGTATTGACAATCAATAGGGTAATTCAAAATCATCAAGAATCAAAGAGCATCGAATTGAATATTTTTAGAAAAAATTCGGTACGAATATATTATTTGAGCTTGGCTTAGTTAAGATGGCTTATATTTTAATTAATAATTCATAATTTTATGATACGTAAAATGAAGTGATCGGTAAAAAAAAAGTTAATAGTATTACTCATGTATTCTTATGACATAATGGAAGAAGGATTTATACAATTCGAGGATCAAATTGCCCCAAAAGAAGAAGAAGAAGAAGAAGAACGGGGAAAGACATTGCCTATTCGAGTTTCCGCTGTCCCAGACAGAGTTGCGATGCGTGGACACGACACGACAAGCTTGTGGGCATCGTTTCGGTACGATGCTGCCGACTGTTCCACACGCCACGCGACGGCGTTAACCTTGACGTGTCGTCCGCGAACCGGTGAATCGTGCCGAAAAAGGATCGTCCGGGAATCTACCGAGCAGTCGTAATCAGCCCAACCAGTGCCACCGCGGTATTTCTCTCTCCCGATTTTCCCGAGAAAGTTCGCAGCTTTTCTCCAGAAAATCCTCGGCAGCTCTCCGTCGAATCACGCGAAATCTCCACCGCCCACGACTACCCTCCCCACCAGAGCTTTTCGCGAGAGATGGAACCCGACTTCGTCCCGACGACGTCGTTCGCGGACTTCCCGGAGGACGTCCAGCTCTGCATCCTCTCGTTCCTGACGCCGCCCGAGATCGCCAACTTCTCCTGCACCTCGAAGCGCTTCGTCGCGCTCTGCAGGAGCGACGCCAAGCTCTGGCACGCCCTGTGCGACCGGCGGTGGGGATCCAAGACCCAAATCCGGAAATGGGGCGACGGCAACGTGCGCTACCGCCTCCTCTACAAGACCCTCAGCCAGTGGGAGAGCCTCATCGGCTTCTGGCGGCGCAGCGGCCAGAGATCCACCTCCGCCGTGGCCGTCGCGGCCGCCGCGCCGCCGCCGCCGCCGCTTGTCGTCTTCGATTGGGGCCCCTCGTTCGTCGCCGGTTCCAGGGTCTCCCCCTCCCAGGACGGCACCTACGGCGTGGTGAAGTCGCCGTTTTTGTGGATGTCGCTCTCCCCCAGCGGGGAACCCGTGAATTTCGTCGACCCGGATGGTAAAGGTGGCGAATTCGGCGCTAATTATTCCGTCGATTCGATCGGGAAGACCGATTTGATTCCGGTGGATGTGAATTTCATGGGGTGTACGCATTTGGTGGTGGAGGAGAACATGGGGATCGGGGACAATTCGCACAGGAATGGGTTTCGGAGGAGCTCGAGCTCGGCGAACTTGTGTAGCGATGAGGAGGAGCCCAGTGGCGGCGAGAATGGGACTTTCGGGAGCTTACCGGATCGGTATATGTCGGAGATGTATCAGCACTTTGCGAACCGGACGAGCCCCAGCGGGAGCGGCGCATCGAGAAGGCAGAGGAAGAGGGAGAAGGAGAGGCAGGGGAAGAGAAGATGGGAGCCCGAGCATTTCGTGAAAATAGTAGATTGCTCGCCCACTCCTTCTCGGCCTTTGCAGGGGCTATGGAAGGTGATTCGAGCTATTCTTTCTGATCTTAATCTTCTTACCTGGATCAGTGCATCTGCATTTATCAGTTAAATTAGTTGTCTTACGTGGAGAGGTTGGAGCTGCTTTCTTTGTTCTGATCATCGCATTGAAATTGTGAGTTCATTTACTAGTTTAGAATGGGCAATTTGGTGATAGGCTCAAGATGATTCGGATTTCAGTTTTAAGAAAGGTTGGATCTTTTGTGCTAAATGCTGAGTTTATATGCTTTTTGGCTGTTTGGTATTTTCAGTACACTTGATTAGTCTTCCCCTGGTATATCCAAGCAATTCGTGCTTTGGGCTGAGTGCACTGCATTATTTGTGGAAGAGGTCAGAATGGATTAAAAAAGTTTTAACTCCTAATCAGCCCATTGCGATGATGCAAATACTACATATTTGCTCTTATGCCAATCAACAACTGTAGTTATATGTTGATGCTGCCTGATTATTATAGTTCTCAAAATGGCTGTTGTTGTTCAGTGAGTGTAATGCTTATTAGAAGTTTAACTTGAACTGGGTATTAAGACATTACGATTTGAAAACAGCTTATGCCAATTATTTTTCGAGAGATGCCTTGTGGTGACACTTCACTACTTATGCCAGGAAAGATGGGTAGGGATTGGTTGATGAGTATTTGGATTATGAAATCAAATCATGAGGGAAGGTCCATTGCCAATGCCTTGTGATTGTAAATTCTGTTACATGAATTTTTTCGTCTGTTCACTCCTCTGGTGAATTAGTTTACATATAAATAATGATGTAACTGGGTGCCTCATTATGGCTATTAACTTTTGCCCAATTGAAATTATTTAGGCTTTCATTGATAAATGTGGATTGACTGTGCTTTTCAGAAAGTCAGGACATTGTGCGCTTGGGAATTTAGTGTTCTCCTTTCAGTTCCAACACACTCAAAAGAACAAGAATGAACTATGACATCGTGTGCTGTAAATTTATTATTTATGTGGGGGATTGGCTTAAATATGTTTGAGCTCTCCTTGATATCTGAAGCTCTTTCTTGCCCGTTGTCGCAGGGAATTGGTGACTGCATGAAACTGGAATTCTATCTTGTAACTTATGATGAAATTGGGGGAATTGCCTGCCGAAGGGTGGGGGAACCACCAGACCGTTTTTCTGGTTGTGCCCCAGTTTTTTGGACATCGAAAGCAACGTTTATTGAGCCACCTTTTTCTCAAGAGGAGGCAATCATGTACGACAGTCGCGTGCACCTCCACCCCATTCATGAAGAAAATTTTATGTTCAGGGAGGTTCCAATTGAAAATGAGCCGGTCGCTCGCATCCTGTACATAAATTCAAGTTATGACTTGCTAATTCCTGATTTGGCTGGGACTACAACAACTGACAGGCGTAACGAGGGAAGGATCTGGCAGTATAGAGACGGTACATTTGGCTTCGGGTTTCTTCGGGACAATTTTATAATAGACCTGAAGCACATAGCCCTGAATGGTTGTCTTCTTCACTAGGTTAAGCTTTGTGATAATTGATTTGGTCTTCTGAATTCATTCTGTACATATTAGAATCTTAGGAAAGAAGAGCCATATATCCAGTATGGCACTGGTGTCATGTTCTTTTGCTTTAGACCTTCGGCTCCACCTTGTAGGCCGCTTTGTAACATAGTGTATCGTTGAAATGATGGCATCTGTTCCAAAGTTCTATTGAATTCTGGCGATTCTTCTTATGACCCATTTCTCTTACCTCAATTTCCTCTTCCCAACCCCCCTCGTATGCCTGCCCAACTGCTTTACTATTCAGGCTGTAGGATCTGTCAGGGGAGTTTACAATAAGCTGGTAAAGTTTATCTCGCTAAAAAACTGTTACCATGGATGATGTAAGTAGATATACCCTTTTTCCTGCAAGCTAATCCAACTTCCCCAAATAATATTGGGGACTCTGGCTTCCTTGACCAAAGGGAAGGTAGGCCTTTGCTGTTCTGCTCTTTCGATTCGATGTGTTAAAAACTAGATTGAAGTAGCTTGTTTATCATGGTGCTCGTGTAGAATGGATGGTTGCAGTTGCAGATTCTTTGCTAGAGATCATTGCAGAAATTTCTCATGGAACTCAATATATTTTCGGCAGTAGGGGCATACATATGCAAGAGTCATCTGAGATCTGATTATGCAACTGTAAGTGTAAGCTGGCATGGTCTAGCGAGTGTCCGGTGGTAAAAAAGGAAGCCGAAATTACAAGAAACAGTGACCAACACATTTTGAGTTGAACAAAATGAATAGATGAAAGCCCTTCAGACCACAGAAACTACAGTCTCGACCGGTAAGGAAGGAGAATGCAAGAGGGAGAAAATAACATAGTATAGCAGATGCTGCTTATTATGTCTCACACAGCAATTTCTCTAGCTGCAACCTTCTCGTTTCCTGCATGGTCTCCCTCAAGCTGGCTGAGGTTGCCCTTCTCTCTGATGAGTTGTGCGTGGTGATGTTTGCAAAAGAGTTTGCCCTCATGTGCGATGTAGTTCGATGGGCTTATTGTGCAACCGCCATGGGTGCATTTGAAGCAGCTTTTGTGGTACGGAGTTCCATTCACACTCACCTGTATCAAGAGTTTGTTGCGGCAATTTTAGAAGATTTCCAATTTTTGTAATCATTCAAAGTCCTTATTCTGCCTATTACTTGTTTTGTGTTGACTATAGTACTGAGAATGAGAATGGTTGAGTTGGTACCTTCTCAGTCGGATATACAGTATTCTTGCAACCAAAACATTTCTCTCTTGTTCCAGCAAACATGCCCGAGACTTTAGCTGCAGCGGGTTTCTGTTTGAGCAGCTTTAGATTAAGACTCATGATGCTCTTGAGGAATTATTGGACAAGAAATGAGAGGAACACTTGGTCATGGAAAATTACCTCGCCGCCCAAAGGTCTTTCTGGTTTGACAATTTTCGGGATACCTGAGAGAACAAAAATTCACTTGAGAGAGATCTAAATTGATGTTGGATGGGAGAGGAACTCAGATAAATTCTGACCTTCAAAGCTTTTCTCAAGGCTGCCAGTTCTCTTGAAAATTTGATCGAAGTGTGGCCTGCAGTAGAGAACTCCTTCAAAGGAATTGTAGTTCGAAAGCTGCAAGGTCGGATCTAGTTTTTAGAATTGTACGAAGTACATCAAGCTACTTGTGAAAATGCAAGAAGTTCATGTTGGAAGTTGTAGCAGATAGCCACAGTGCCAGTTTGGAGAAACCAAGATTCAGATTTGTTGTGTTTTCGGCAGTGGGATATATTTGATTTGAAGCTCGACGGTAATTGATTAGGTTAACATGGATCGAGTTGGTTCAAAATACATTCAGGGTTGACTAAAATGTTCTGCTTGGCAGAGGCAAACGACTTTCAAATTCCAGATCTTTCAATTATTAACTAACAAGATCAGACCAATGCTTGACCGTCTCAGCATTGCAGGAGAAACTAAGCATCCCTGTTCATTGTAATGCAGATTCAGTGGGATAATTCAGCAAATGTCTTGTTTCTGCACCAACATGATCCAACCGACACCAAGAGCAGCACCAGAACAGACGAATGAACGTGACCCGATGGATCGGACCTCGTATCAGCACGACTCCCGAAACAGAGTGGCAACACGATCTTACCTTGAGGGTGCCCTTGCAGTGGTGACATCGGAAGCAGGCCTTGTGGTAAATGCGGTTGTCGGCGGTCAACTTGTCGACGAGATACACCGTCTTGTCGCACGCCATGCACTTCTGGGTCGTCCCCGCGAAAGCCATGACCCCTCGATTGCTCTCGCCCCAACACTGCAGGAGTGAGCCTCTCTTGTGTCTGTGTGTGCCTCAAAATCAGTTGTGTGGAAGTAGAAAGCAAATGAGGGTGCGGACGATAAGGCAAAAGAGAGGCAAAAAGAAAAGGGAAAGACGGAGGAGAGCCGGTTTGTGGTGAATGGGGGGACCAGGAATTTTGATTTTTTGAAGCGACCAGCGGAAAGCAATCATTTATGTTTGAATTTTGAAGCACCCGCCTGCCATCTGGGTCCTTCCAAGTCATGATTAAAAGTGGTTTACATTAGGCTTTAATCGGTGGGAACTCAATCCCAAGTATAATCTGCAAAGTCATGTGCACCACCATCATCATGGGCCCGTTTCTGACCATATTCCAACGAGCTCTTAGCTAATGAACGGCTGTCCTGGCCAGTGAAGATGTTTATTAACACCGGATCACTTAATATAAGCACGATGCGAGCCGCTTGGCACCTCACGGAGCGCATCACGCGAACGTGTACAGTGGTTTTTGTGGCAGGATCTTATTCCACGTCTCTGGCCTGCGCATCTGTCCTAGCATATATGGATTGCGCATACCACGTTACGGAATCTTTAGTGCTTTGCATGTCGTCCGAAGAGTCGCACATCGAACAGCGTCATGGACAAGATGATGATGCGCTTGGACTAGTCGACAGTTCGGTCATGGGTCTGTCTTGACAGATGGTGATGACTTTTTGACCATGCAAAGGGGGAAGAAACATGAGGTGCTGAGTGGGGGCATGAGTGAGAGGAGATGCACATTGCTTTCCCTCTTGTTGCCGGATCTGCAACCTTGCTTGAAATTTGAACGAGATGAGGACAAAAAGAACCCGTGGCGTTTTCATCGGAGCGGTTGAGGGATTTGACGTTGGGCGGCCATTGTCATGGTCCCATGACAAGCTGTAGTTGTACATCAGATTTTTATCAAATTAAATGAATTGTCGGTTGATCATTGGCCGAAAAATTGCACTATACAAAGTTCACCAAACGACCTCTAAAAAAATAGATTTTTTTAATGAAAAAGGGTTAAAACCTGAATACAAAAATTTAACGTCTAAATCTATCATTCTATTTTATCATCTAATAAGACTTAGAGAAACTCTTTAGAAGATAATGGAAAAAAACTGGTATCCAGGTCCTTATCAATTGATTTATGCCTCAGCCGTACTGACAATATGATGATCATTTGTTATATACCGAGCCCGCCCAGGCCCGTTCTGTCCCAAAGGGAGAATTGGTGGGCTTGGGTGACAGCCTTACACTGAAAGGCCCGGCCCACCGTGCTTTGGTCTAGTCCCAGTCCCACCTATGTATTTCAACCTGCATGTCAAGTCAATCTCTCTCTCTCTCTCTCTCTCTCTCTCTCTCTTATTATTCACAGCTGTCTCCACTGACTTCTTGTGTGGAAATTCTAAATAAGAAATTCATCGAATGAAGGCCTGATTGAGGGACTGAAGGAAGGACTTTCAGTTCATCGATTTACTTTCTAACCAAAAGTTTTTAGATGTACTTTTTCTATAGATCAGTAACTTATTTAATCCACTTTCTTTTACTATCTTTTTTGGCATGCCGATTAAGGATCGACTACCTTTGTATCTTTCAATTTCTTGTTTTTCAACAAAATTGGAGAGACCAAAAGAGAGGCAAAATATATAAAGAGCGAGTGGATTGTGGACTTTTTGTTTCTTTGAGTTTTTAATTGTTAATAAAGGAAAACAATCTTGACCGATTTGAAGTCAATTATGCCTTTGAAGTTTGAACCAACATGTTCAATTCGATTCCTATGTAGAATTGGCAATGTTGGAAATTAGACCGAATTTGTTCTATTTCTATTCTTTTTTTAATTCATGAACCCATCTAGTTCTCCTTAAAATTTGCTCAGAATCAAATTCATTAAACCGATTTTAACTTATTTTCGAGTTCGAACCTGGACCATTGCTCAATCCTATAAAGCTGGTGCATGCATGGCATATGGCTTGACTCATATTAGGTCTAAAAAGCCATACTCAAGCCTTCCATGAATTTTTTTTTTTTTTTTTTGCCGAAAGCCTTCCATGACATGAACAACACAAAGAGTCCTTAACATCTCCTAAATAAATGAATAAATAAAATGTTAGGCCTTTAAGGAGGAGAACATATCTTTATGTGACGCTTACACGATCAATACAGTGTGATTGATCAATTACATTTCCTGTTGATATGCATCTCTTTCCAGTTTATATTTTGATTAACTTTTGTTCCATCTCGTGTTATTACCGCTCCATAAAGTAATTTTTGAGCTTGATTCTCGTACGTCCACCTGAAAAGATTTGGCGATCAGATCGCACGTTGCAAATTGGGCCTGTTCCCTTAGACAGGCCAAGTGGGCCCCATTGGCCCACCAAACTAATGAGTCATGACCACAATTGAGCCATATATGTGTTACGTACCATCGATCCTATTTTAGGGATAACAAGAAGCCAAACCCGACACTGGACCACAAGCGTGAATAGGAACTTGGTCACGTAATCTACGTATCTAATAAGAGATGCTCCGTATCTAGATCCCAGTAGCTTAACGACACATACCTAATCCAAATAAAATGGTTGGATTTTATGTTTGATTGCTGAAGGCGATCCTAATTGTGACATAGGACTGCTCAATCTACATAGCTTACATAGCATCATATAATTAAAGAAAAAGACGTAACAAGATATGTGTGCTAAGACCCAACAATCCAAATACGTGATGGATTTATACTCGGTACATATGTTGTGTTAAATAAACATGATGTACCATCTACAATCTTGGGTTTGAAAAGTTGATTAAAATGACTTGCTTCACAAACATCTAATATAGCATGCACAATTTCATTATTTTCTAAACAGATTTCCTTACCTGGATTTGCTATAATGATGTGCAATTCAAAATAATTTAACAGGAATTATATTCATCTGGGTGAATATAATATAATATAATCTTATTTTCATACAAAAATGATGGATGACATGTTGCTAGGGATATGCAAAATAGATTGCGTGAACCTAAAACACCTATATCGGATCGAACTAGGTTTGGTTTGATTTAAAGATCGATTTGGTTTCAAATTCCTAAAAGTAAAAGCAGTATTTGGGCGGTCCAATTCTGTTCAAAATGAGTCCCTAACCAATCGATTAAAATAATCAGCTTTTTATTATTATTATTTTCATAATATATATCATCAAACAGTGGAAAAAATAAAAGTGACCGGTTTCAGTGAACTAGAAAGGAACCGATCACTCTTACACGTGGCTACATTTTCACGATTTGGTGGACGTCCTGAAGTTTTATCGAGAGTTCGGCGAGCCATGGGCCAATCGTTCGCGCAGGCGTGGCAATCTTACATGCATGCTTCCAAGCGTGACGAAGACACGCCAATCGCCAGTAAAATCCGTCGGCTTTTCTGGAAAAAAATAGAACACAGGACAGAAGAAAACAAACGAAAGAGTAATGCCAAAACCAGAAGGAATTAGACAGAAACCGGGGCTTATCATCTGGGAGGGCACTTCAGACCAGGTCACACACGTGTACGTACGTATATACGTGTTTCGTCGAAGCTTTGCTGAGTTCGGCCTGATGTCATTCCGGGCCGGAGACGTTGACTTGTTCTAGAGAATGAGAGAGAGGGAGAGAGAGATGGTCGAGAAAGTCGAACGCGGTGATTCCTTGCGGGTCTCATGGCGATTCCCGTCCTCGGGCGGGGCTTGGTGGTCACATGATTCATCGTGTGTCTTCGGGGGCAAAACACGTTTTCGATGAGAAAAACTAGGGTTAACTGTTCGACTCGCCCAGTCGCCCGTGACCAATCAAAGTCAAAACACGATTCGTCGTGTCCGCTGTTGTTCTTCACATTTTGAGGGTAGTTTCGTGTGGAAAACGAAAGCACGCGGAACCAGTCGTTTCAATTAATATCAGAGTGGGTAAGCATTTATTATCGTGGATGAACGTGCAGCCGTCCAAGAAAGGACGAGGAGGAGGAGGAGAAAAAGCGAGGACAGGGTCCAATTTTGTGAATGTTGGAGTAGGAGGGCCGTCACTTCTCTCTAGTACAGGAGCTATCCTACACGCTTGAGTTCGGCTCTGCTCTCGACTCGACTCGTGTATTTTGTGCGCGAAGCTCAACCTGAGCTTGATCAAGTATCAATTCTCCTACTTACGCGTCACTTGATTAGAAAATCGAGACACTAGGTCGACTTGAGTATGATCAACTTATAAATGAAACTCAAGCTCAAGCTCAATAAGCGTAAATGTCATGTACTTTTTAAGTCTTTTATGTCAATTTCGTATCGTTATTGAATGTTTTTTAGAAAATATAGAAAGTCTAGATATGCTTGTTAGGCTCGTGGGCCTAACCAACTAAGTATTAACAAGCTTGAGCTTGACTTGACAAGATACCCGAGTAGCTCCAACTCAAGCTCAATTGAAAATATGCTAGTTGAACTAGAGTAGAGGAAAATTGTCCCAAACATCACAAACATATTATATGACAGCTAATTTAGCCATAAACTTTATAATTTGACCAATATAATCCTAAAATTTTTGACAATTTTTCAATTTATTACATCCAGCCAATTTATGTCGAAAGTTACTAACGTGATAGTCTTTTTTGGCACTAGCCATCCTAAGTTGCAAGATAGGTAACTGACATAGATGATCTTTTCTTTCTTCTTTCTTTATTTTTCCCTATTTTTCTATTCATATTCTTCTCTGTCGGTGGCCCTCGTCAGCCACAACTGACCGTGGCTCAGTTAGGGCGTAATGCTCAAATCTAGGCAAGGGTGTCACTCACCTAGATTTGAGTGAAGGCCATGGCACCTCACTTGGATTTGGACAAGGGTGTCCATTACTAAGGCCTCGATGACCTCGCCTACCAGAACTCAAGAAGATGGAGGAAGAAAAGATCAAAAAATTGAAAAAAAATTCTCAAAATGATGTTGTTTTAAGCCTCGTCAAACATGTCAATGATTTCCGATTAAATTGGCTAAAAGAACTATATCAAAAAATCGAAAAAATTTCTGAAAACAATGTTGTTTTAAGCCTCGTTGAACGTGTCAACGATTTTTGGTTAAATTGGCTAAAAGAACTATATTGAAAAATCGTTAAACTGAATTGATTACCGTACGATAAATTTAGAACTTTTTAGATAATTCTCCCTCTCAAGTAGTCATCTAGACAAGCCCGAGTTATTCAAGAGTAGCTTGACTTAGTTTCACTCGTATGTACATATAATCTCACTAGAACTATATATCGTTAAAATCTTTAGGACTATTTAGCCAAATTCGATTGGAAATTTTTAGATTAAATTGACCGTTTTAAAATATGTTTATAACTTATTAGACCATTCTTTCTCTAGAGTAGTCATCCAGATAAGCCTGAGTTATTCAAAAGTGGCATGACTCAGTTTCACCCCTATGTATGTGTAACCTCACTAGAGGTGTGCACAAGAACCTACGGATCTTGCGGACCCTAAGAAAATCGACATAGTCCAATAGGTTTCAAGGTGGTTGCGAAAGCTCGTATCTCAGGTTCAATGTTCCAAAATTTTGAAACCGGCAAATAAAGGGCACGCTCTAAAGTTTGATGTCATGCCACCCCATAATTTATGTAGTTGTAGAATGGTATACAAAACCATGTATGCTATTTCTCAACTTATTTATTCGTGACACTCTTTTTTCTATGTGAACGTTTTGTTTAATTGATACAAATCACCCCAGGTCTACCCTCTCCCTTTTTCAGACAAGTTTGTCTCTTGTCTGCGAATGATATGTTTTAGATCATGCCCTCAATAAAATGTGAAGGATTTTCACGTAAACTCATATATTGAAATAATTAATTGGTAAAAGCTGACGCATATCATTTTTTTTTTTCACTTTCTAACGTTAGTATTATTTTTCGATAAAAAGTTAGTATTATTTCATGATTATATTACTATTATATAATTTTTTTTGTAATCTATGTATGTTTGGTTAAATGTTCAATGTGTCAATAACTTTACAAACTTTTTGTCAATTTTTTTTTAAAGTACAAAATAGTATAGGATACCTTGAAACCTATAGATATAATTCAAGTACAAAAATTTTGGTTAGAGTGAACTTTTGTCTAGTTGAGCTTGGTGATTTGGTGCTGTAATTAGAAATCCTCCCCCGACTACTTCGTCCAACAGCCCCTTTGTTCAATTCTGACTATACCATGTCAATCATAATTAGCAGGCCATAATATTTTATTCATCAAAAATCCCTTTGACATCTGAATTTCCGTGATTCCCAAGCATTCAGTCCTCTTTTCGAAATTTGTGGCACTGCTAATTCCAAGATTAGAGACAAGGCCTGGCCTTCACAGATCCGATGCTGGTCTTTTACATATAACGCATATAAAATATCCAAGCCAGGCTTATACAGATGTTCGTATCTTCGACAATCATTGAATTTTTAATCGATCTCGAAGCTTTCGATCACCGAGTACGTCATTCCCGTGCAGGAAAAGAAACGTTAGAATTAACCGGCGGCGGATGTATCGGGGTCGCTAAGTCAACTACCCCGCGAGATTAAGGGCGCCAATGAATTGCGTCGACCAAGATACCTTTCCTTCCATGTGCATTCGGCTTCGAGAAGATGATACGAGCTTCATGTGAGGTGAAGTCAAAAGAGCACAAGATTCTATATCGCTTGCTGAACTCAGCTACCGTGATGTACTGTGAAATTTTTCTCCGTAACTTGGATTACATATGATGTGTGGACAAGATAATGAAACTTTTTTTTTTCTTGATTTTCCACCAAGGTTTCATTCCCGAAAGTAGTTTCTAACATGGACTTCAGAAAAGAACTCAAAAATATCGACATTTTGAAGTCTCAAGAAAAAAACAAAACTTTATAGGACAACTAAGGATGCATTTGGTAATATATTTATTATCGGGGGAGAAATATACTATCAGTGCTATAAGTTATATACGGCGCTCACTTTGGTGCCAAAAGTTTCCGTTGGATCACTTAAGTGCCAAATTGGAGGAAAAACGATCACTTTGGTGTTACCGGTGAGATTCCGGCCAAAATGATTACGTGGCTTTTATATTTTAAAAAAAATCGACATGGCTTGAGAAATGATGTTGTTTTCTATCCTCCTTAAGAAAACAACGTCGTTTTGCCGTCCTAAGTGGATGGCCTCACAAAACGACGCTGCACAACTCATTTAGGGATTTTTTTTTATTTGGAGATTGAAATTAGGGTTCCGATCCTCGTCGCCCGCCGAACTAGCTCGCTTGGCCGCCGTCGCTTGGCGACGTCGGGTTCGCAGCTTAAGCGAGATCACGGCCTTCAACTTGGTCGCCAAGTGGCCGTCGTCGAGGTTGGGGTCGGGGTCGGGGTCGGAGCTGCGGCCACCAAGTGTGAGGGCTGTCGAGGACGGCGATCGGCCCATCACCGGCGGAGACGGAGGCGAGAGATGTGGGTGGTTGAAGGGGGAGGAGGAGGGAAAACCATCGTAATTTTTAAAACAACACAGGGAGGTGAAAGAGCGCAAGGTAGGCGAGCAGGCCGAGCTCCTTGAGGAGGTACCTGGCGATGTCGCCGTGGTTGAGGTCAACGCCAGCAACGGTGCGGACGCCGGGGTCGTCGGGGGCAGGGGAGTAGAAGACGTTGGAGTAGCTGCAGACGGGGCCGACCCAGTTGGCGGTGAAGTTGTTGGAGTCGGAGAGGATGACCCGCTTTAGGGCCTAGAGGGTGACATAGGCTTTGCGGAGGTGCGCGTTCTCAAAGGAGGCGGAGGGGTCGACGGCGACTTGCTCGCCGAACTTGTCAAGATAGTAGAGGAGGTGGCGGTGCTTGGTGGCGCCATGGGCGGTAGCGGAGAGGACGGCAAGGGAGGAGAAGAGGACGAAGAGGGCGGCGATGGCCGAGATTATTTGACAAATTTAGGATCTAGGGTTTTGAATTGGGAGAGAGACACTAAACAACGTCGTTTGGTGGTTTACATACGATCGTACTTCTCCTAAGGAGCCACATCAAAGACAAAAATTAATAAAAACTCACCACGTCGATTTTCAGCCAACCAGATTGACATTGGCACCGAAATGATCGTTTTTCAAAATTTTTGGCAGCACTTAAGTGATCCGACGAAACTTTTGGCACCAGAATGAACACCGTACACAATTTATGGCATTGATAGTGTACTTCTCCCTATTATCGGGGACAAAAAAGTATATATATTTTTTGTACTTAAGGTTTCTATATTAAATCTATTTTTGGATTACTATTCTATATTAAGAAATTTTAAAATTAATTAATATTATCAAAGGAATTTTTATTATTTTTTAAAATAAAATTATTCATCCTAAAGCGGCGGCAAATGCAATTTGATGGACATGGGATCAGATAATATGGTGAAATTACAGTGATGTGATGTGTAAAGAAATGATATAAATCTTTTTTTTTTTTTTTTGAGTTCTTGAAGCCCCCACCCCCACTCCCCACGAGATAAATGTTATGGAATCGACAACCTTTTTCCTCACTGCATTTCTACGAATAATTCCAGGGCTTTTTCCCTTTCTAGAGATCCTATTTCATTACGCTTTTTATATCGTCGTTTTCCAATTTTTTTCTTTTCAAAGGTCATGATGAACAAGCAACTACCGAGAACGCAGTGAATTCAATCCCGAAATCATTCGTGTGGCTCGTTTTTTTCCCCCCTCGACGGGGGCTCTAACTTAATGCACCAACAAGTCTCGGTTACCTTCTCTCCAAGAAAGTCAAACAAGACATGGTCATCGTTAAGAAGCTTCTTCTACCCTGAATTTTATATTCGTGAATTCGTCAAACCTTGTAGCTTGACCGCGTTGGTCGATCTTGTCTTCCAAGCCGCTCTCTCTCTACTTAAATGGCTCTTCTTTGAAGAGATCAAGCCAAAACACCAAAACCCTCAGAAAACATAGCCAAGCAGACCTCCCTACTTTCTCAGATGTTGACCCCTTTCATCTGCGGCGCTTCCGCTTTCCATCCGGAGGAAGACGACCAGCTGGACGGCGCGAGCCCTTGCTCGACGCCGAGGCGATCCTCGAGGAGGAGCGGCCACCACAACACCAAGGAGAACAAGAACCCGTACTCGGCTCGCGGGCTCGACAAGTTCGAGGCCCTCCTGTCCGACCTCCAGGAGAAGCGGCAGAAGATTTACACCCAGAAGGGCTCCGGCGACATCTCCCTCGTCCGGTTCGCCTTCACGAGCACCAACGACTGCGTGCCGATTGTGGTCAAGAAGGATAAGGCTAACAAGCCTCGAGATCACAGGAGCAAGACCAATGATCCTCGCGCTACCGGGGACCAGGCGGCGAGAAATTCGGACGCCCATCAGGATAAAAACTTACCCGTCGAAACTTCGAGCGAGGTTAAGGAAGCGAGTGAGACGAAGGCGGATGGTTCGGGTAAGAAGGCGAAGAGCAAGAGCCTTGAGTGGGGATTCATGAGAATGAAGAATTGGAGGCGGCCTTCGTATTACATGCCCGTGGCTATCGTCTTGATTCTGCTGTTCTTGGCCGTCTTCGGGCGGTCGGTCGCGATCCTGTGCACCTCGATCGGCTGGTACGTATTGCCCACGCTCCACGCCAGGAGCTCGAGCAGTTCGCAGAAGCCGGCGACGACCAAGAAGAAGGAACTCGGCCGAAGATTGAGCGAAAACAAGATGGTGATCGACAATAACAGAAGGTCTTCCTCTCCTCCTAATAACAGAAGCGGCAATAATTCCGGCCCGGACAAGTCGCCCGACCGCCACGGCCACCGGAAAAGCTGGTGAAAGCCTGGTCCGAATACGCTAAATTCCCAGTCCCCCCCTGCACATTCTTTCTGTTCTTTTTCAGGTGTACAAATACCTTTTTGACTTCGCTGATGCATAAACCTTTTTTCTTTACGCTCTCAGCTTCATCTTAACATGTAGGTCGGTTTTTGATCCGCGATCTCGAACAGTTCGTTCTCCGTTGTAATCTTGATAATCCAAGTGTAAATTACGAGTATGTAGGCGATGTATTAGGTCACGGG
Source organism: Eucalyptus tenuipes (assembly GCA_014182365.1). Lineage (NCBI taxonomy): Eukaryota > Viridiplantae > Streptophyta > Magnoliopsida > Myrtales > Myrtaceae > Eucalyptus > Eucalyptus tenuipes. The sequence continues at coordinate 2,765,450 of CM024542.1, forward strand.
ACGCACCCCATGTCATGTAAGAACTGTAATGGCATGGTGGTTTTGGTTAAGAGTCCAGTGAGAAGCTTGCTGATCATCAATGAATAATGGGATTTGCTACCTTCTTCATTTCGTGCTTCGTACGTTCTTGTCCGAAACAGAAACCGATCAGAATACGTATGCTGATTGAGAATCAAGATTTGGTATTGGCTGACTGACGGGAAGAGGAGGTGATGAGGAAAGGTAATGTTCGTTGAACTAACTGACCAGACAACTGCATACCAGATTCTCGAACTGCAAGAGCTGGTGTTCTTGCTGTACCTGGGGACTTAACCGTTCTAACTACATGAGCAGAACTAGAAGTGTCCAGGTGCCTCCGTCGGTAAGCGCGATGTGTATATTCCTCGCGCTACGTTCAGTTCAGATCACCCCGTTTTGCGCATTCTCTCGAGTCGATTCTAGGAGGAGTATGGGCTTTTGTGATTCAGTAATTACCCGATCAAGATTGCTTGGAGGCTCAAAAAGTCTCAAATGCTCCGAAAAACAAAAATGACAAGAAAAATTAGGTTAAGGCTACGGCATTTCTATTAATGAATTGGCACGGGAGATCAAGATTTTTGGTGACAGAAGAATCACAAAATGATTCTAATGCCTAGTTAATTAACTTATCTAATTGGACTACATTTCATTTGGAACTTTCCATTATATCTTTTTGAGAAGGTGGAAATAGACTATCGGTTTTTTCTGGACGTTTCCTTAAGGACCTCATTATTGTTATGAAATATTTGATGGAGTCGTAACTATTTTGTGCTTTTCCAACTCAATAGTCCGGCACTAATGAATCTGTCACCATCAATGTGATTAATGGAGTTCTGAAATGCGAATATGTATAATTTGGCATGTCTATCCATCTTAGCTCTTCGGCAGGAGGAAAACGATTTCATGGGGCCATGGCTCAAGAGAGGGTGGGACGTTTTGTCAAATCCCAAATGGGACCGTTGCTTCGATAGTCTAATTAATAAAGGAAAACTAGAGCACACCATTTGTAATTTCGTCAAGAAAAAGACCAGAGTACGGCTGCATAGAATTTAGGCAATTTACCTAATTCGTTATTATTAATTAGGGGCATCTAGAATGTGTATATATAAAAAAATATATATATATATATATATGTACGTATGAAACGGATGAATTTAGGAAGATGTGCATTTTATTCCTTGATTCCCTTTTCTAGAAGTCCGATGACTTCCGGACCAATCGTCATTAAGATTTGCCGATAGAAAATGTAAAGTAATGGCAATGATTCTAGATGGGCTTATTGTCTGTAGCTTGTTTAATTAGCATGTCAAAATGGAAAGCAACTTCTTTTATTTTTTAATGTGAAAATACCAAATTAAAAATAACAATTCTACAAGATTATACATGTATTAATCATGCCAATATTTTAATTTTGATGGATATGCATTGCGGGCATTATTTCTACATGTTGTATTCATCTCTTGTTATCATCCTATCGATACATTGAATTTGCGTCACATGTTCATTAATCATCCCACTCGAAAAAGCAAGACCAAACAGAGAATGGGGGCCGCGTCCCCACCACCACCAGCTCCGCCTTACGCCATCTGTCATTGGTGGCCTTTGCCCCTCGACGACTTCGCCGGCGTCGCTTCATCGACCCTCTAGCAGAGACCAACCCCACCAATTCTATTCTCTCCTCAGCTCGTCTCTCCCTCTGTTAATGCCCATTCCGTCGTCCCCCAACACTTGTCACATGCCTTATTGGTAAGTGTCACGGGATCTTGTACATTGCAATTGGATCTGTTGCTGCCTGCGAGGGCGAGGCGCATGGTACAAAAGCTGAGAATTGAGATTTAGGCTTGGGAATCGCTCGAGCCAGATCCAAATTTTGCTGGGCTTTTCAAAGCCGACGACCGTATGAAAGTACCGAAGAGGGGAGGAGGGCGAAATAAAGAGGGAGAGAGGAGGGATAGCCATTTGACGGCACACACTTGGAGGCCGAGGCGACGTCACGGGAGGAGGCAGGGGCGGCGGCGGCGGCTCATTAAGACAAGATTTGGGTTAGAGCCACCCAAGAGATCGAATTTTATGCAGGCCCAATAAGAAGTACAGGAGCCCAGTTCAAATCTCCCAACACTCCCCCGTCATTGGGCCGGTAAATCTCGGCCCATAAAAAGGGCAAAAAGACAAAACTTGGAATTCACGAATCAGCTATCTCCTTCACCGCCGCCGTCGTCGTCGTCGTCGGCGTCGTCTTCTTCTTCTTCTTCTTCTTCCTGGGCCCTGAATCTCCTTCTTCCTTCTCAAGTTCTGAACTCGTTCGCAGCTTTGGAGAAGAGAGAGAGAGAGAGAGAGAGAGGGACGAAGAAGATGCTCGAAGAATGTGGAGGGAGATCGAGAAGAGAGAATCGGGCGGAATCCGCCCACGTTCCTTCGCGAGCCGGGTCAAATCCAGCCGCGTCGCTTCCCTCCACCTCTCCAACCACAAGGACATCGTCTCCCCCCACAAAGGCTCCGTCAACTCTCTCCAGGTCGGTGTTCCTCCCCCTCCTCCTTGCCGATTGCGGATTGTGCCTTTTCGCCGCGCGTTCTTGTGGTCGATTCGAGCTAGGTTGCGATTGAAAGTGCTCGTCGCGGAGCAGTTTTTTCTGTATTTTATAGCTTTTGTCGCGTTGAACTGGAGAAATGACAAGGAAGGGAAAATGTGAAGTTAGAATGTGATGTGATGCTGATGACTATGGAGCAGCTGCTCCGCCCCCCTCTCGGGTTCGAAACCGAAGGGCGTAACTGTTCGCTGCGTTTCTCGTCTCCGACATTGGCTGTGCCCGGCTAATGATGTTGCAATGTTACGTTGGTCTTGGCAAGATATTGGTTTGGTAGAAATTATGAGGAGCTTCAATTGTGAATGCAGGTTGATTTGACGGAGGGCCGCTATCTGTTGTCTGGCGCGTCGGATGCGTCGGCTGCGGTTTATGATGTCCAACAACCGCAGAAGCTGGAGGGAGGTGGGCTGATCGCGAAGCACAGACCCCTCTTTGTCATCGATAAGCAGCACGAGCACCGGCATAAGTATGCAATTTCCTCGGCCATATGGTATCCCATTGACACAGGGCTTTTTGTCACCGGCTCGTATGATCACTATATAAAAGTCTGGGATACAAATTCCACGCAGGCAAAGGCTCTTTCTGTTCTTCTTCCAGATGCTTCTTGGGGCTTTTCATTTTGCTTTTGTTGTTCCTATTATGTGTCCTGAAATTCTCTGTATCTTACACAGGTGGTGATGAATTTCAAAATGCCTGGGAAGGTTTATAGTACTTCCATGTCCTCATTGGCAACGTCTCACATGCTAATTGCTGCTGGAACTGAAGATGTTCAAGTCCGACTGTGTGATATTGCCTCAGGTGCATTTGCTCACACATTGTCTGGTCATCGAGGTAAACCAGTTGTTTTAATCATTTTCTTCGATCAGTTGAACTAGATCTTGTTCCATTCAGGACCCCTTCCATTTGATAATCTTCATGTATTAGAGTCAGTTTCTTCTTGTCTTTTGTCTTGTTGCCAATGATCGGTTTATCTGCCCTGAGTATGTGGGGTTAAAGAGATACAGCATACAGAAGCTACCCTCCATTAGTTACTACTCTTAGTTTACCCTCTTGAAGATATGTTATGGTAGACACAAATCTATTGCTGTTTCTAAAGAACCCTCACCTTTTCTATAAAGAGCTAGGGTAATTGTCTCTCACTGAAACTTGGTTGGTCTAGGATCATCTAAGGAGCACACCATTCAGAACCTTCTATAAGCAAGATTTTCCATCAAGATAAGACAAGGTGATGGCTCCACAGCAAATCTTGCATCACAGTTTCTGAGTGGTTGTTCAAGCTTAAATAAAGGTTTTCCTATGTTTTTACCATTTCACAGTCTCTCTTTTGCTGTTTCTGTTAAATATATTACATATTCCATTTATGCTTCCTTTTGATAGGTTAAATAGCAGCCAATTGCTTGCATGGACAATCTTCTGGATGTCCATCCTCCATGCTTTGGTGAACCATCTTTAGTAAAACAATCTTATATCCCTCCAATCTTTTTGGCTAATGAAACAAGCACTTGTATATAACAGGTGAATGAATGTTTTGGCTGAAAGGGGAAAAAAAGTAGTATGCGAAAGAATTTGATGCTGCACTATAGCTACGGTACCTAGTGCATATAACTTATCCTTTTCATGGTAGCAGATGGAGTAATGACAGTCCAGTGGTCTAATTCTAGCGAGTATGTCCTGGTAACTGGAGGGTGCGATGGTGCAATACGCTTTTGGGATATCAGACGTGCAGGATGCTTTCGTGTCTTAGATCAATCTCACTCTCAACTTGGAAGGCGGCCACCTCTTTTGGAGCGCTCTGCAATGACAAAGGTGTTTGTGTCTTGCGTGGTGACTTGCATCTGCATTTTGGTGTGCCTTCCAATAAAGCGTGAAGATCACCTTTTTCTTGTTTTGGTTAATTGACTTTGTGTTAGCATCTAATTTCAGATTTTTATGACTATTCTTCAAATAGAATTGTCTGGAGTGGAGTCCATGCTCAATACTTGTCCTCCTAACTATCTAATATGAATTGTTACTAATTTAGTACATCAAATAGTGGTGGTTTCAAATGAAAATGTTAATGAACATCTAACTTGATGGGGGGCCTGAAGAAATGTCCTCAGTGAGAAATCCCTATTTTTTTTTTTTCCCAATGTGGGGAAGGAGATTTTTTTATTTGTGAGAACTACTTTTCAGTATATTGTCTAAATCTTCTTTGGAAGAACTGCTTTTGAAGTTAGTCGTTTTTAAATTAGTTGGCATGAAGGCTGCCCTCTGGATAAATTATTTTTCCTTATTCAGGAAACAGAGAAGGTTTAGCATAGTGAATAGGTTGTTCATTCACAATAATCATTGAGCATCCAATTAGTTGGACTGAAAATTGTGTTTCTGAATATTATTTGAGTATTAATCTCAAGCTAGCGGGTTTTTGATAAATTTTATATCTGGTTTTCTTCTTTTGATATTTTCTTTTGTGACTACCTTGCTGGGACATTTGGACAATGACATTCTTGCACAGGGTTCAACTTCTAGATCATTGTCAGGAGGCCAAAATATGTCAAAAGCGGCAGCACTGTCAAGGAAATCTTCCCATGGAAATGGTACCAAGCATCCAGGTTCAAATAGAATTTCTGTGAAGGGACCCATTAAACACAGGTTACATCCAGGGATGTTGTCTGGTCAGGATCGTGCTACTGCTCATTATGGTGCTGTCACTGGGTTAAAAGTATCAGAAGATGGCATGTACCTCTTTAGTGCAGGTTCAGCTCTGTCCCATCCCAAATAGAACTTCATCTAGCAACTAGCGTTAACTTACACGGATTTTAAAGGACTGGATAACAAGTTGTTTGGTTGGCTAATAATCTCACAATGTTATGGTTTTTAGAAAAATATGCCTTTATTCTATGGTTGGTCAAACATTTTGCCATAATTATGTTTTTCATTGGCGCAAACTGGAAAGATGTTCCACTTTTAAAAACTTTGTCAGAATCAGTTGGTGATCTCTTTGGTATTCGTTGGTCTCAAGTTTCATGAGTTCTCAGAACTAGCATTATAATTAGTCATAGAACTTTCTCCTTCACGAGTCTGCTTAATAACAACATTTAGTGCTGAAGTTCAAACTTTTCAGCACTTCATGTCATTAATTGCAATCGACAACCACTAACTACGCATATCTTAATTGATTGGTTGAAGTCAAAAATCACTTTATGTGATAAGTGAAAATGACTTACTTCATTGGTTAAGTGATATGATGGAAAGTAAAATCTTACCAATTATATTGTCAAAACATGCCAATAATGTTCACCAATCCATGTTTAATAAGAAAACGGTAAATTTTGTTAGTTAACTTTCAAATGGTATTGGATAACTTATCTTTATTTTCGATACTTAAAGACTTCAGTGCTTAATCTGTACTCAAATTTTGCATCACTTATTTTTCAGTTTATCAAAAGAGCCAGCTAGACATTTGTGATTGCACCTTACCTATCAATATTCATCTCCCTCTCTCTCTCAGGTTCTGATTCGAGATTACGACTATGGGACATTGAATCAGGGTGCAACACACTTGTAAACTTTGAAACAGTGCGCCTGCAGACAAACAAGCCCATAAGGCTGTCGATGTGCGAGGATTCTGCACTTGTTTTTGTCCCGTGCATGACAGTGGTGAAAGTATATGATACCTTCCTTCTTTTTCCCTATGATTTACTTGGAGAATTAATGGGACAATTAAATTAAGCTTCCAATTGCATTGGATAGGCATTTAATTTCTGGTCAGGGAAGACAGTCTTCACGTTTCGGGGCCACTATGAGTATGTGAACTGCTGCTGTTATAATGCACAGGATCAGGTAAAAATGGTCAATCTCTGCATTGTTTGTCAGTTGTACCCTATTGGACTTGTTACTCCATTTTATGTATGATAACGTTATCTAGAAGCTGGAATATCACATAAACGTGTCTTCTTGTTCTCCCATGAAATCGGCATCTCATCTGCCTCTGTGAATTATGCGTTTGGTGCACATTTCCTACCATTTTATTCCTGTATCATGAAGTTCTACGGATATTTTTACAGAATCTTCAATTTTTTTTCCTTAAGGGGTGTTTCATAAAGTATATTACACATTCTGGTTGTTGACATAGACAATAATGCGCACAGGAATTATACACCGGCGGCAACGATAGACAGATACTTGTATGGTCACCATTCATCTCTTATGAAGCGGTACGACCTTATTACTGAAGTGTTGAGTTCATAAGTTTGATGGAGCTGTCGCTCTGTTATTCACTTGAATCATACGTGCAGGACGAAGGAGCTACAGGGAATGAGGACTCATGGAGCGATTGACGTGCATGTCTCCTCTACCTACATTTGTATAGACCAGTTCTATGCAATAAAAGTATTGAGTCATGACTGTATATTTATTGTAATCTGTGTACAGCCAGGTTTAATCTGGCTTTCATTCATTGCAGCCCATTCTCTCTATTCCGAGGAAGGACAATAAACTTGTCGAAAGTGGAAATATTTGTTAGTCTCTCGACGATCTTGTTTCATTAGACAAATACAGGCCGACATCGTCCGAGGGACTTCCTCGAGTAAATGCTGCATGATGCCGCTCTGTTTCTGTAACTCAGTTTTCTCCACTGACTTGCCCTTTTTGCTCCTGGTCGAGAAAATCAACTCGAGGTCTGTTAAATCGACAATGCATTAACAGGTGAACCGTCCAGGAAATGAATTCCTACTCCTTTTCGGCTTAGGGTTTTGAAGCTGGCCTAGAAAGTGCCCCAAATGGCAAGTTATGCATGTATGACTGTTGCCTCTTATGGTTGTGGTGGTTGTGACTAGATACTAGGGTGTGGTAAGAAAAGCGATTCGGCAGATGCGTTTGGACCATTCTGGCGATTGACGACTCATCGAAATCTCTCAGTTGAAACGGTTTTGCTCTATCCTAAGGAAAGATGTGGCCGGACGGCAGAATCTCTTTCGAATCCGCCACAGTCCACAACCATGCCGTAAGGAAAACGCCCATCGTTTTCCCAAAGTCAAAAGGTCAAAAAGTCAATGACACCTCTCTCCTTCCCCCCCCCCTCTCTCTCTCCCCGAGAGAGGGTTATTAGAACTGAAAACGCTTCATCGTTCCCTGTTCTGGCAGAGATATATGATGGAGGAAAGGGCCACGACCATGCACGGGAGGCGAGCAGCACCGCCGCCGCCGACCCGGATCGTCGAAATGGATCCCAGGATCTGGAGCCTGCTGCCCCGGGAGCTGCTCGAGCACGTCCTCTCCTGCCTCCCCCTCAGGGCCTTCCTCCCGCTCCGCTCCACCTGCAAGCACTTCAACTCCCTCCTCTTCGCTCCTTCCTTCGTCTCCAGACACTCCTCCTCCTCTTCCACGTCTCTCTCCTCCTTCCTCCTCCTCTCCCACCCCAACTGCCCCCAGCACTACCCGCTCTACGACTCCGCCGCCGGCGCGTGGCACTCCTCCGCCCTCTCCCCCTCCCTCCTCCTCCCCACCTCCAAGAACTTCCTCCCTCATCTCCGCCTCCAACGGCCTCCTCTGCTTCTCCCTCCCCGACTCCTCCTCCTTCCTCATATGCAACCTCCTGACCAGGTCCCGGCGGGAGATCAAGTTCCCGTCCTTCCCCTTCGTCTTCGAGCTCCTCACCTTCGTCTCCACCCCGAACCTCGGCTACCGGATCCTCATCCTCGCCTCCGGCTCCTCCCGGTTCGAAGCGTTCCTGTACGACTCCAGATTCCACTCCTGGCGGAAAGTCAACGGGTTTGACCGGATCCTGGGCGGCACCCACCACCAGGAGGGCGTGTACTTCGACGGGCGCCTCTACTTCGCCACGGCGGAGCCGTTCTCGATCGTCCGCTTCGACCCGGAGGCCGGGACGACGGAGCGCTGCGGGCCCGAGCTGCTGCCGCCGCCGCCCCACCAGCTGACCTTCGCGAGGCTGGTGAGCGACGGCGGCGAGAGGCTGTACCTGGTGGGGGGGATCGGGGCGAACGGGATATCGAGGGGCATGAAGCTGTGGGCGCTGCGCGGCGGCGGAGGAGGAGGATTATCGGGGAGGTGGGAGGAGGTGGAGAGCCTGCCGGAGCTGATGTGCCGGAAGTTCATGTCGGTGTGCTACCACAACTACGAGCACGTGTACTGCTTCTGGCACCAGGGGATGGTGTGCATCTGCTGCTACACCTGGCCGGAGATTCTGTACTACAGGGCTTCGAGGCGGACGTGGCACTGGCTGCCCAAGTGCCCGTCGCTCCCGGAGAAGTGGAGCTGCGGCTTTAAGTGGTACTCCTTTCTTCCAGAGATATCCGCCATGGCTTGAGGCTTCTAGGCTCGAGCTTGTTCTATAGAAACCTCGTATCACATTACAATTAGCCTGCTGTCCCGTCTGTTGAAATAAATTAAAGTCGCAGTTTTTGCGCTAGTATTGCACATACCAGAATCACGACGCTCTGTTCTATAAAATCTCGATTCATTTCGTGCTGCAGATCATTCATTGATGGTAGAATTGGGTTAGTCTTAGTAGGGAGAATTGCCGTGCTTTTCTCAGTCGGGCGGTTCGCCTTGCACACCGCCGTCTCGACTCGAGGGAGCTCGGGGCCAATGCTAATCAGTTCAGTCACGTTTTTGCCTGTTTGGTTATCATTTTGGGGCGAATTCATGAGAGAGGATTGGAGTAGGACGAGGTTTGATGGAGAGCACATAACCATCCTCGATTTGGCCGACCGAACCGTCCAAAATGTTTCGGAGCGGCGGTCTTGAGTGTCCTACTGGACGAGTGACTAGCTACGCCTCGTGTACTTTTCCCGTCTGCTGCGGGCAAAATTCCAAGTCTGGCGAGCCTCTAGAATCTCGACTCGTTCAAAGTTTGCAACTCGTCCATTCAATCGTTCCTCTCATCTAAATTTGGTCATTTCGGTCGCTGTTTTTTCCTCCGATCTCTTGACAAGAGATGATTGCTATATATCAAACTTTTCAAACAACTGAAATTATAATAGGACAAAGCTGGCAGAGGATTGTTAGGTTATTGGGCTCATTTTGATGTATGTACTTACTCTAATCATCCATAGTTTTGACTTGATGATTGATTCGCGTTATCATTTCATGACAATTTAATCAAACCTCTCTCTCTCTCTCTCTCTTTTCTTTTTTTTCCTGCTAAGCATGGTTAATAAACCTGTCTAGAATACTTCATAGCATGGCCATCATTATTTATTGTTACTAACAACAATGTCCATAGTGATCCTTGAAAGTGGAGCAGAAAGTTGCGAATTCCTTATCTTTACTTTGAGGTATGTTGGATATAATTTATTTAAATAATAATTTCAGAATATTTGTCGAACAATCCAATTACGAACGTTTACAATTTCTTATATATGATTTTCTTCTCATGTGAAAAAGAGAAAATTGTTGTCGTGCAATTCACAGGAGAATAGAAATGCTTGAGGAACTTGAAAAAATGGAAGCAAGTAATTTCCTTGAGAGAAACTTTCATTGTTTGGATGTTCAAAGTGAGAGAGAAATGACGGGAAACAAGGCAGGCCCGCTTTTGAATCTCTCTTCAGCAATGCAAGGACATAGAGGGGAATTTTACCTTGTCAAAGTTTTTTTTCCCAAAATTTAGAGAAATGAGGAGGTGTCATTTTCTCAAAAAAAAGTTTTGAAATGAACTTTGTCTTAAATAAAAATCTGAAATGGCTAAGTAATCTTAAATAAGGGTTTGAACTTGGTCAAATCTTTGTCGGTGGTATTTATCTGGCAACTAAGACAAGGACAATGCAATTAGGTAAAAGATGGATAAATTCCCCAATTTGAATCAAGATTTGGTTCTTCCTTTAATTTTCTTCTTCTTCCATTGCTCGAGTAAAATGCTATCGCTCATTCCTCGCGAACCATCTCTTGAGAACAGATTACTCACTCTCGACCGCCTCGCCCTCTCTCCCTCTCTCCCTCTCTCCAGCAAAGGCGCTCTCTCTCTCTTCCCTCCCTCCCCTCATCAACTGTAAGTCGGTTTTAGTTTAAATAAAACCATTTTGCCTCAGTCTTAAAGGCATTGACCTGAAAACTTTGGGGTAAATATTTGAAATCATTTGACATTGGACTACTCGGTCTGCCTCTACTTTTGAATTTGTCCGTCAGAGAGAGAAGTCACCCATGTATCCAAATATTGTAATTTCTGCTTTAGGAGAAGCGAAATGATCAGAATTTTTTTAGCTGAAATCAAGAGTCGATTCCGTGCCAGTGTTCTGCAGGAGCTTGTCGTGTGGAATCGAGCAAACCGAACAACCTAAGTGTAAGCTGTAATTTCTCCTATTATTAGGGATACTATTGGTATAAGAGAAGAAGAAATGACAGTGTAAAATGGTTTTTCTTCCTCTGGGTGTTTCAGAAATTCTGCAGCGAACTGCTAGGACAGAGCTACTCTGTCTTGACACTGTCCAACGATCCGGGCCCTGGATACGACATTGTGCATCCTGTGTGAAGTTGGACTCGTGGCCTTTTGCTGTACTTCCGTTGTTTCGCTGATTTTAGGATTCACTCGCAGATTGTATCATACATTCAATGCTTTGGTGCTCGCTATGCAGCCGATGATCCGCTGGAGATGCTATTATCATATAGCTATAGAATTTATGGCCTGGAATGCTGTGTCCTATACCAACATGTGCAGTGAGAATACCTTGCTAGAATGGGGGGCTTTAGAAGAGACAGGACCAGAAATGAGCCTGTTTGAGAAACGGGTAGCACTACCTTAATTGAGGATAAGACGAGAGAAGTTCGTTCTGGTCATTTGAACATGTGAAAAAGACGACATTGTAGAAGCTCTGGCGAGAAGGTGTTGGTGTCATGATGGGAGATGTAGGTGAAAAATTTGGTGGGAAATATCTAACAGAATGTGGATGGGCGCTTTTGACAAAGACGTCATTGAAGATTTGATGTTGAATGGAATGTAATGTCATGAATCGAACCTTGTAGAGGGCTGCAACTGGTCGGAGAAAGGAGAACATTTCATTTTCCCAAACCAAATTATCTTTTGGCTAATCACTAACTTCATTTTCTTTCACATCATTTCTCTTTAAGAATGAGGAAATTAAAATATATTTTTCTTTCCTCCAGTTTCCTCACAACTTCTATTAGCAAATGGAGCGCAAAAATCTTTAGCATACCTACTAAGGGAGTGAAAAAAGAACCACCCAAATTGAAACTTGAACTTAACCGAACCAACCGTAACAAAATTGGATCTTTCTGGTTTGGATTTCCTTTTTTTTATTGATCTAATAGGAAGTAAAACAAACGGGTGTATGGCGATTTGATTTGGTTTTGGATTATAAACAAAAACTGACTAGAACACATTATGAAACCTATTTTGAAACCGAAAACAATAGTAGTATATAGTGTTTATTGAACAATTTCGCAAACAAAGAAAACGAAATCCGATAGCCAAACTCAAATCGTTTTTTATTCAAGTTTCGTGCACGTCGATTTACCACAACAATATGTATACCCCTTTCATGTTCGGGTTAGAGCGGAGGACGTGAACCGAACCAACTCGTTAGCCCTCCTAACACCAACAGTGGTTGGAGCTGATGTTTGCTTAGATTATTTTCTCGTTGAGATGACTTGTGATTGGCTCACGAGCCTTGATGTTTGATATTGACAGCATCTTCATTTTTTATTCAGATTTTGTGCACGTCGATTTACCGCAACAATATGTATACCCCTTTCATGTTCAGGTTAGAGCGGGGGACGTAAACCGAACCAGCTCGATAGCCCTCCTAACACCGACAGTGGTTGGAGCTGATGTTTCCTTAGATTATTTTCTCGTTGAGATGACTTGTGATTGGCTCACGAGCCTCGATGTTTGATATTGACAGCATCTTCAATTCGATGCTAGTGAAGAAAAACTCTATGCTCCCATGATAGAAAACGAAGGTGACTGGCTGATGAATACGTCGTAAATCGAATGATGACAACGGTTTAACCCGTCTGTTTCTCCCCCATAATAAGTCCAATCGTACGGCTTACGATTAGTTATCTTGACTAATCTTAGTGACATTTCTTTCCACTCTCCTCTCTCTTCCTTTCGTATTTACCTAAATGACCCGTCAATCATGAAATTAGAAATCGGGGACTTCGGGTGTGGGTTGAAAAATTCATGGAAAAACCCTCCCTCCCTCTCTTTTTTTTCAAAAATATTTTTTTGGGTGACCATTTAAACGATTTATTGTACGAAAAGACATCTTTTTTTTTTTAATTATGAATTATCGACTAAGTCAATGATGGGAATCAAAACGATAATATCTTTTAGCGCATCAGAAGTCGCTTGACCCCACACCCACCTAAGTCTGGCTTTTTTCTAGCCACTACCTTAACGACGCTAATTAAAATATATTGCGAAAATTAGTGTGAACGGGAAATTGGTGAATATCTCGGAAGGCTGCTTGATTCGACTTTAATGTCAAATGAGAGCCCCCACCCCTCTCTACTTTCTCTGCCTTCTTTCAAGAGACTAGATTTTTAATTTTTGTGAAACATGATGAGGACGTTTAACAGATTTCCATGCGTTGTTGAACTTTGGCAATCCGATAGACATTAGCGAAAGGTTCCGGTGCCATGAATTACGTGATTTAATCGCGAATTCCGGTGTTGCCGCATCGCAAGCTTGAGCTGGCCGGTGTACTACTTCCCTCGAGCGAGCACTAGGGCCATCGGCTAGCACCGTGACATCAAAGCAAGTGGACGGACGAGGCGATACGCATGCCCCTGACAAAAACACTAGGGGCGAAAGTCCGAATGTCTCGTACCATCGAATAAGCATCATTGTGATTTGGTACGGATTGCAACCGGTGGGGCAATTGCAATTGCAAAGCCTGGGGAGTCCACCACACCGCACATGTTTTTGGATCTGTTGGAGATATCTCCAACATTCGATGTTTTAAAAACCTCCGTACGCTTCACCTGTCTGTTTGGGTTTTCCTACTTCAGTTCGGATGCTTCGCTGTAGTTTTACTCTGTCTGGCTGCCAATATAACTTTGATGTATGGAAATTTTTTGTGTGATGACTATTTTGCATTTGCTTAATTTCTAAATTAATTTCCATTTGAGTGAAAGCACAAAGAACCTTTGCATTTGCTTTATTTTAAGGTGTTTATTTAACATTTCATGGTCATAGGTATCTCTTCGGCTACAAACACTTCACAGCCACTTTTAATATGGTCTTCTACCCAAGTTCTAAAGTGTTGCATTTTCTAATATATCTTCGAAATGCATAAACCACAATGCCACACGGCAACACAATCATAACGGACGCCACACAATTATAATCGAAACTGCAATCATACCAAATGAATCCGTGATTTGGACCTGCCATAGGTCTTAGAGGCAAAAATAACTTTCTCCAAGCACTGCCAAAAGAATGAGCTCTTCAATTTTGACTGCCTTTGTTGCCCCAAGATACACGTTCTCTTCCTTTTCGATTGAAACAGAGGATGAGATTCTCTACACTACAAAGTATATCTTTTCGATCTCTCGGTGAATCTGAATCTTTAATGCTATTTTACATGGATTGATACTTCGAATAATTGAGATTCTGAATAAGGAGTACAAGTGGAGTAGATGATATCCATTTACATATAGAAGTACATATTTTGGAAGAGTCCGTTAGTGAGAAGAGTCCGATTGTGTGGAGTTGCTTGGATTTGCTGCATCATGTTGCTTTGTCTAATACCACGCGTGTGAAATCTTCGGTCGCCATTAATTTATTTGTAGGTTTCAAATGTTATTCCAGGCTTAATTTCATGATCCCCAAAGTTAAGTGGGGGCTAATGATATATAGCCTCTCTATTTAGGAAAAAGTTACGGGCATAAGATCCACACGATCTCGCGATACACGTGAGTTGGACACACATGCATTGAGATTATCCGATTCGTCTCGATTTAGGATGTGGTAGATCAATTGAGATTAAATTTTCATGTGAGGATGAGATGATGTTATTCACTCAAGGAGCTCTCGAACTCAATCTGCAATCGATATTCCTTCGATCAGATTGGAAAAGAAACCTACCGCAGTGTACATGGAAGGGTCGAGGGTGTTCTCGATCAAGACTTGCATTCCTACCTAAAAATAGAACTTCAATTATGGGGAAACAAGGTAAGCATCAATGTTCCCTACAAAAGCAAAGGTTCTTCCGGGGACGGGGGACAAGGGACTTTCGTAACCCTAAAGATCCGTGAGCATCTTAATCCAATTTCAATCGTCGATTCAATGATTGAGATAAGTCGAGACGTCGAATGGAGCACATCCACCGACTAGACCCAACAATAGTCCGTCCCATCATGCATGAATATCGTTATCGTACTATCCTTATCTAACAAGCCAAGCGATTGAATTAAGAGAGGAAAAGATGCGAAATACATGCCGAGGCACGAATTTAAACATATCGAAAGTCATGTCCTATTCGATTGCTCTCTCTCTCTCTCTCTCTCTCTCTACATTTCCGTGCATCGCCTCGTGCCGCGCCAGCGGGATGATAAAGAGGGCGGCGGGCAAATGGCATCGATGACATGGATGTGGATGGGGATGGATCGACGAGGAGCGAAGCGAAGGGAGCGGACGCAAGAGAAGGGACCGGAAAAAAGGCGATCGCGGCATGCTCGCACCGGATGGACTCTCCCATTAATCAAGCACAACCCACCCATGTGCATGTGCAAGCGCAACCCCCCACCGTCCACGTGGCGCGACAACTAATCCCACGCTGTACTGCCTCGCACTACTTTTGTCGTTGGTTACGACTTACGATCTGGTGGCGGATTTAGTTGGATCAGACCGGGTCTGCCCAATTGATTAGCATTAATAGATCTCGTTAATCTTTCCCCCTGGCCGTCGGGCATCATGCACTCCGCCATCAAATCGAGATGTCATCTCTCATTTAAACATGTTTAGTGCGAAACTATTTGAAGACAGATGGACATTGGATTAGATAATACTCGAAAAAAAATTTAATCGACAAAATCTGTTGAATAAGAAGAGTTTGTGACTTTTGATGTTTCTTATTTTTCTTGTGTTATATGTGATTTGACATTTGTGAGGTCCAAACGCTTGGCTGTACACTCACGATGTCAAGTATCCCAATAAACGCATGTTGATGGAAGGCCGAACCCCCAAAAAGAGGCACAAATCAAGGCTAGTGGGGGCAAAGATATCCCCACCTTTCAAACAATTCAAAAGAAGCTGCAAATGCTTCTTTGTCATTGGCAAAATTACTCATCATTAGACTTTTCGTTCATGCAAGCTCCATGGCACTTTGACATGGCTAACTGCATAGATTTTGTACAATGGAAATGTTGGCTAAGTGAAATGGCATTGTATTTTACAACTTAGTAAACGATTTCGTTATTCGATCTTTCGAATCAATAATTCGTCTATGTCAATGGGAAAAAAATCAGAGAAGAAATGAATGTTCCAAATTGAGAGAGGGCGAAGATTCTCAAATTAAGTTTGTTTTTGCCAAATTTAAAGTTAGAGCCCCAAATTGACAATTTCGAGGGCATTTATTGGTTTGTATAGATAAACTCAACGGTTTGTGTTGAAATTCGTGCACCTTTTCATTATTTATTTTTACCGTTGGAACCGTGATGATGCTTTTGCTATGCGGATATGATGAATCAAATTGATGTAATTGATATTTCGAATTAGGGCAGTCGATAAAATCTAGTTAAAGAAAGATATTAAAGTTAACGAAAAGGGGGGGGCCTTCTCAACTCCCAAAGGAGAAGCCCCATCGAACAGAGAGAACCTTCTCCGCACGCGTTTAAAGGAAGCTTTCGCACGTGCGGACTCGCCTTTGGAATTGGTAGGGTCCATCTCCGGCCAGCACGTGTCGGCTCGTCTTCCCATGTCCCTCTTCCAGGTGTTAACTACCCACCCTCTCCTCCTCCATCCATCCCTCTCTCTCTATCTCTAATTTCTCTCTCTCTCTCTCTCTCTCTCTAAAACCCCTCCAAAGCTTAGGCTCCGAATCCATCGCTCCGAAACGGCCCGAACAGCCTCCATGACCCGGGTTGACCCGCCCGACTCCTCGATTGATGCGTCCGGCGCACCGGAGCCTGCCGCCATGGGGACCGAGAATCCGGTGACCTTCGCCTACGTCGGGAGGAGCTTCGCCGCCCGCGGCGCCGGCGCTGCCGACCTCGAGTCCTCCTCCTCCTCCGCCTTCAGCGACTGCAACAGCGACAGATCCGGCGAGTTCCCCACCACCTCCTCCCAGAGTCGCCGCCTCCTCGTCGCCTGCGCCTCCGACGACTCCGAGGACTTCATCCGCCAGCTCGTCCACGACCTCGACTCCTGCTGCCTCGACGAGCAGAAGCAGGCCGCCCTCGAGATCAGGCTCCTCGCCAAGAACAAGCCCGAGAACCGCGTCCGCATCGCCCGGGCCGGCGCGATCAAGCCCCTCGTCGCTCTCATCTCGTCCTCCGATCCTCAGGTGACTACGAGAGATCATTTTGTGGATCGGTCGTTCGTCGTCCCGGACCGCGGCGGAGCAAAATTTTTGAAATTTCGTCGAATTGGTATACAGTGGGATGTGACCCTAATTAACTGTTGCATAAAAACGCTTTCTTGACTGCTCAGGTGCAAGAGTACGGGGTCACGGCGATTCTCAACCTCTCGCTCTGCGACGAGAACAAGGAGCTGATAGCGGCGTCCGGTGCGATAAAGCCGTTGGTGAGGGCCCTGAGGACGGGGACGGCGACGGCGAAGGAGAACGCCGCGTGCGCGCTGCTCCGCCTCTCGCAGATCGAGGAGAACAAGGTGGCGATCGGGCGGTCGGGGGCGATCCCGCTGCTGGTGAGCCTCCTGGAGAGCGGGGGTCGCGGGGGAAGAAGGACGCCTCGACCGCGCTCTACTCGCTCTGCTCCGCCAAGGAGAACAAGGTGAGGGCGGTGCAGGCCGGGGCGATGCGGCCGCTGGTGGAGCTGATGGCGGACCTGGGGTCGAGCATGGTGGACAAGGCGGCGTTCGTGGTGAGCGCGCTGGTGGGGGCGGCGGAGGCGAGGGCGGCGCTGGTGGCGGAGGGGGATACCGGTGCTGGTGGAGCTGGTGGAGGTGGGGACGCAGAGGCAGAAGGAGATCGCCGTGGTGGTGCTGCTGCAGCTCTGCGAGGAGAGCGTCGCCTACCGGACGCTGGTGGCTCGGGAAGGGGCGATCCCGCCGCTCGTGGCCCTGTCGCAGTCCGGCACCAATCGCGGAAAGCAAAAGGTAAGACGCCCCAGTTGACTCTTCTGCGCTTGTCGGGCGCGGGCGCCGAGCTCCGCCGCCGCGGGTCGGCGAGCCCGCGGCGACTGACTGACGTGGCGGTCATGTCCCGAGGAAAACATAATTTGTTTTCTCGTGTTTTTTGAGTGATTTGCCACGTCAGTCGTCGCCCGTTGTCTACCCTTTTCTTTTACCTTTTTTAGTAGTTTCTGTTTATTTCCCCACTTTCTCGACGCTGTCCGGTCACGAATATTCGTTGCCGACCGGAGAGGGTGGAGCAGGGAGCACCACCGACCGCCGACGGCGGCGTAGGTTTCGGTCCCATCATTTTTCTTCCGGGAAAAATTAATTAAAAAAGAATCCTAGTTTTTGTCGTCCGTCTCTGTTGTCCTTGGCTTGGACATGATGGGCTGCCCGATAATGCAAGGCACTAAAAAGATTCGAACGACGAAATCGTGTCGCTCTGATCAAAGATATTATTGGCCGCACGACAGAGGATGTCAGGGCCAAAACTATCTTCTAAGTTCCTTCGGGGAGCAAAGTATATTCGTTTTCCATCCCACCCCGCGACCTGTGCTCCGGTCGATAGATTATAAAACCAATTTCGTCGATTATATTTCGTAGATTTCAAATTTTTTGGGGTTAAATTAAGGGCGTGATTATTGGGTGCTGATGGTTGCGGAAATGTGGACAGGCGGAGACACTGATAGAGCTTCTACGGCAACCGAGATCCGGCGACGCCGCTGCCAGGACATCATAGGTGTCAGCTTGAGAAGGTGGTGGTGTCCCCCTCCGGCCCACCCCTCCACCAACCGCCACATGCTTCCCCTGTGTTTTCCCCTGTATCTAGTCCCCTTCCCCAGCGGAGAAAAAAGAAAATATCATATGTAAAATCCTTCCCCCCTCCCACAGAAAAAGAAAAAGAACTGTAAATACGAGTGAATTTTCTCCTCTTTTTGTTTCTATTTGATTTGGGGAATCAAAACGACACTGTTTTGTTGTTTCTCTCATCCTTCTTTTTTTTTTTTTTTTTTTTGGACGGAATGAATGAGTGGATTTCTGATGTGTGACCGGATTTGAATTGTTCTCTAGGGCTGTGTGCTCGACGATGTCACTGTTTTGGATTTTGAAAAAGAGAGAGATGGTGGTGCCTTGATCTTGTAGTTCTTACGTGTGCGTGGAATTTGGGGGCCTTGTGCAAGAGGACAAGAAAGGGTTTGCGAAAAGGAAATGCCACGGGCCACACCTTTCTTTTTAAAGAGAAAGCACAAAAAAAAAAAGAAGAAAAAGAGATGAGATATTTTATATTTATAAAAGAAATAAAAAAAGAAGCAGAAGATTAAATAAAGTGGAGAGAAAAAAAAAAAATATGCGTTGGTGTTGGGCTCTTCTCTAATTCGCCCGTCGCTGTCTCCTTATCTCTCTCTTCCATCGCTCTCAATCCCACCGCGAGCGAAGGCGTGCGGGGATGACTGGAAGCTGAAGCGGCAGGCGAGTTTTCTAAGGCCTCTCGTCCCACCATGTTGGACCACGTGGCCTGTTCCTATTGGTCCGATGCCTCGTTCGTTCGTACGGCCTTTTGCCAATCCATGTGTCGTCATCGCGGGGATGGCCATTGGATGACGGCCGCTTTATGTGCAATTGATTGCTTCGGCTTTTTCCGTTGCTTTTTTTTTTTTTTTCCTCGTCCCATAACAAAGAAGGAACTTTATTGACATAATGCGATTATCGACTCCTAAAATCGCTGCCACTAAATTAGGTTTAGTCCGAAAGATTGACCGTGCATTATTTACTATTCCATTTTCGGCCGTGCAAAATTCTTCAACCTACCGTTCCTAAACTTTTACTTTTCATCCTCCGAAATATCATGAATACCAACAAACCAACTATTCTTTATGTATACGCGTGATCTTTCTTTATATATATAAATTTAAACTTTTATGTTTGACTTTTTAATATATAGTCTTCCTCCATCGACAGTTAGGTAATTCTTTAGCATGATCGTCTAGATTTCCAACTCTCATGTCGAATCCGAGAATATCTCAAGAGACAATGTCCTAAATATGACTTGTAACACTAGAAATTGCTTGGTGGGTAGTCCTCGTAAAGCATAAAATATGCATGCTTCATTTTACCTTATGTGACCTTTAAGATCTTATGGGACTCATAGTTCACATAATTCAACTCCATCTTATTATTTCGTTTGGTTGCCTTTAATTATATGCCGATTGGTAGCAAAAGCATATTCATGATCTGGTTAAATTCAATTCTATTTTAAAGATGACCAACTCCGAGGTGAATTGTCGCCAGATTTAGTAACATTAGAGCATTGCAGTCTCCGAAGAACATTACTTTGCTATGAATGATAGATATTCTTAAATGACCTAATTGGTATTTCAAAGCTCAAGATATCTTTAAAGGCCGATAGCACTCAAAATCTTGTCCGATTTCCAAGCCTATCTCAACATCCCACTAATATACAATACAATCATCTACAATCTTTAACACTAAAACGCACTACCATTCCAAGACTTAATTATGTATTCATCATCTTATGAACTTGACGACATCTATAGGGTCTTTAATTATTGTTATTTTTTCCACTCGGAAATAGAGAACGCTCCGATTCCTTCGAACAATCTACGCTGCCTTCTAGACTCCCAACCGTAAGAAGCGGAAAGCCTTGACCCAGTCGACGTGGAGTCACCGTGGGGGCCGCACGACCCAAACTGACCCAAACTCTACCGAACCCCTCGAAATTTAAAATAAAAGGAACATAAAACTAGATAGATAAAAAGAAAAAGTCAGAACCTCCTCCATACGTAGCGAGAGCAGGCTCGAAAGGGAGGCAGGTCAACGCGCAAAACCACTCTCTTGAGCCATGGTGGTTGTAGTTGTAGTCGTAATTGACAAAGCTACAAAGAGGCTGACTTAGCCTTTGCTTCATCGTTTCGTCCATTCCACCCTTTCGACGACACCCCCGAGTTGTCCCTCTCTCCTGCCCTCGTTCGATCCATCCATTCCTGTAAAGTCAAAAACCGAGACCGCGTCGGAATTCGAGACTGCCCTCTTTGGCCGCGTGTAAGAAAATGAAGCGATTCCGTGATTCCCTCTCTCGATCGAGACAGAGCATTGTGATTTTAACACATCGAACCGGTCGTGCGCCGCCGAGGGATTGCTCAGTTTCGGATACGTCTCGGATCCCCACGCTATGCTGGATATGGATGGATCGTTCAAACCGGCAGTCGAGTCTCAGCATATCCTTAACGTAGCATGGAGCGTCATAGAGTTGCGCAGGCGGTATCTCAGCGTTGCTCGGGTGAGGATATACGGATATGTCTCTAATCCAACGTCACCTAGATATGAATTGCTGCACTCCCGCATAAGCATTGCGCTTCCTAAAACGATACATTTTAGAGCCGTGCAGGCACGGGCAAACGGTCATTAGAGCAGACAATGTTCGACCTTTTCTAGAGGGGGAAAAAGTTTTATGAATTCTCTATGTTAAGGTACATGTCTAAAGGCGCTGGGGAAGAAAGAGTCTTATGAGGGATGATTACTATGTTATGAAGCAATCGGCTTATCCTTTTTATTGATTAAGTCAATGACTTTAGTTTTGAAGCACAAGAAATTCGAACTAGATTTGGTGATAGTATCGGAAGCTTAAAAATCTTGTCCAAGGTAAAGTTTTGATCTCACCCTGCAACGACATTTCGTAAGTTACTCGAAGTAAAGGTGGATCCGATAGGCTGGAGCTATTAGGATTTGACACTCAAATACAACGAAAGAGAGAAAAAGTGTAAAAGAGGAATTGAGATACAAGTTTTATCCTAATTTACCCTTAAACTAAGACTATGTCCATTAGAGGATCATACTGTAATTAGCATCCTGCACCTCTCTATTATAAACCTCAATTATATACTCAATAGTTATCCTCGTACCATCTTGTTAATGAGAAGTATGAATTACCTCCAACAGAAGTCGTATAGTTTCAAGTAACTTTCATACCATTAATTTCCTCCAGTGTCGTGCTTTCCCTAGCAAGGATTTTCCCCTTGATTGAGCGAGACTTGTATCGTTATATTCGAAGAGATGCTCGTGCTGGTCGCTTCTTTCTTGTTTAACCTACCAATCTAAAGTAAGGTCATACGTCTCATTCGATCCTCTCGCCTATTCCCCAATACTCATGTTCATACCAAATGTAAACGTAGATACTCGATCATTAAGGTCGGCATACTCAAGTGAAGGTAATGTAGACAGAGCACGACGCAGCCTCCTCAAACCTCGTTACAAAGCGGCTACGACGGAATAGGAATCACGTGTTAATTAAATGCTAAGCAACCGACCAGACACGTTTCCTTGGAGTAATCATTTCACTTTTCCTAAGTTTCTACCTGCTAGTTTTGTAGGGAAAATATAATGAAATGAGGGTTTGGCGAGACATCGAGTGCGTCCGCAATGCCGCCGCTCGTTTATCACGAGGCGATCGGGAAGGCGCCGACGGGGATACTTTTGATCGGTAGGTCCGATCAATTATTTATTCATATGTCACCATGTTACACTAACAGATAGTTCTTAAATTTATATATATGTTTACATCGATTTTTGTTTTTTTATGATTGAATTTGAAGAGAAACTATTGCAAGTTGCTTTTAAAAAGTCTCGATTTTATTTTGGAAATTATGATGAAATTAAAGTGTGTGGCATGATATTTGTCTTGAAATTGTGAAGTTACTTCTTGATATAACGGAGAATATTTCGCTTGAGGAAAAAATAGCAAACGATAATGATAAAGAGCATAATTAAATATCATATTGAATGTTCTTTCATCGAATAAAAGCTCAAATCGTTTATAGTACCAACTTTCTTAAAATATAAAGATGCTCCATCGTCTTCTCATACTCCTACATCTTAGGATGGATCTGCGCGATACCCAGTTGAAGTTATTCACCTTTTCATTGCTATGTAAAGTGCGACACTCGCAGAAATAAAATAAAATAAATGTCAGAGAATGAAAATTTATGTATTGTCTTTATGAATTGGAAATATTAGTAATTAGAGAAAAGAGTTTTCGAATAGCAACAAAAAAATTCAAGATGAAAGGGTTTTTACTCACTCTCCAAGAATTGTATAACAATTTAGAGAAATGAAAATATTATTTCTGTATATTATTACAGATAACATTTAAAGTCTACATTGTACATTTTGTTCCGTTACAGCGACAAGTATGTATACTTCATGGATATTTCATTAGCATCGATTACGCCTATGGACAAAAATTCTACACGTTGTGTGATAGCGACGAGTATGCATACTTCATGATATTTCATTACCAACTATTTTTCCCATAAATATTGACAATCAGCTAAGCTTTAAAGGTAAGCACTTAAAATAAGAAAAGCAAAGTAACTTATACAAAATAACATTGTGGAAGTTTATATCAAACTCATGTACCTCTCCTAATATTTGTCCCATATATAAAGATCTATTGAAACAATTGGCAAAATCTGGTGGATAGATATGGAGCCACTAACTCTGTATATTTTATGCACATATTGAAGTAGTAATTTTTTTTTAAAAAAAGGCTTATGACTGAGGGAATAGTTATCAATTTAGTATAATGAAAAATAAATAAAATTGGGTACAAAGAAAAGAAAAATCGTGTGATAATGTTAGAAGAAAGTAGTTGGTAGAATATCATTCAAATTGGAGAAGAGAGTTGATAAAATGATGAGAAGGTATAGTTATGAAGTGAAACCCCCATGCATACTTTTGGTGGGGCTTAAAGATAAGGACCAAAGGGCGTTTGAACGGTTCTCTTTTCCATGACATGTCACTTCATCGTGATAGAAAAGAAAAAGAAAAAGAGAAAGAGAAAGAGAGAGAAACAAAAGTCTTCGTTTAAAGCTAATTCTAACTAGTGCAAGCTTCGTTATTTTGCATACGTCGTGTGATAGTAGGTGTGAACAAAATTGCAATTACCGGTGGTTTTTCCTTTAATTAGATAATTAAAAAAATCATGAGATTTCTATCCTATATATTATAGGCATCTCTGCTTTTGAAATTTACAATCTAGACCTTGAGTTGTCCACTTTTTTTTTTTTTTTCTTAAATTGGTCGTACTCTTAAATTCCAGAGCTCCTCTAGGAGCTCGGCGGGCTTCTAATGGACTCCTTGAGGAGCTCCTAGTTTTATGTCAACTTTCATCGCACAACATTTATTTATAGAAATTGTTATTTTTCTTTACAAATTGCTCTTCTTAAAAAAAAAAAAAATTCACAAACCTTAACATGCTTTTTTTTTTTTTTTCTCGTCCACCCTCTCCCTCTTGCTCTGTCACCCATCGACACCACCTCCTGACCCGACCCTCCTCCCCCTTCGGCATCCCTGATCGTCGCCGACCTTGGACTTGAGGCCGATGACAACCGCTGCCTTAGACCTAACCTAGAGCACATCGAGGCCCGGTCTCCAATGGCCACTGCCATGGGAGACCCGAGAGCTCTCGCATTGCCACTGTGAGCCCATCATGGTTGAGTTTATGGCTCGCTCAAGCTTGATTTCCATGGTCACTAGCCGCGAGCTCCTTTGGAGAGAGGGGAGAGACGGTGGGTCATCTGGGCAAGGGGCTCAATGGCGAGAGGCACTCGAGGCAGCGTCAAGGGGATAGGGTTTAGGCGTTTATGTGTCTCTTCATTTTTAATGAGATGCAAATTTAGATTCTTTAAAACAATGATAATATATGAGATGTAAGCATAAATTTGAAAATGTTTTTTCAATTATCCCTATTGTTATCTAATGCCGACAAACGATTAAATCCACAAAGTTATCATTTCCCATAGGACTAGACCACCGTCTGACTGAACCATAATAATATGCAAAAACTATACCAAAAGCATAGTGGAAAAACAATATATAGATTTTTTCCATTAATTAAAATGGTGTTGAAGTTCATTTTCGGTTGCATACTTAATAAAGTAGGGATTTTATTAGTAAGTGTCCCCAATATACTAGATAAGATTCTAAAGATAAAAAGGGCAAAACTTTCAACGCACCTTAGAGATTATCAACTGCTAAAGATATTTTCTCTTTTTTAGCATTGTTAAATGAATACCAAATTTTCAAAACATGATTAATATCTCTTATCAAGTGCACCACGACTACTTTTTCATATTGTCCAATAAAGAAAAAGCAAATGGAGATCTTCTCATTGACGTCACGGGCGACGTGATACTACTATGAGTACAAATAATGAGTCCACCACTAAGAATCCAAATCAATACCATGGAAAAGTGGGAGGGCCTGTTTGTTTGCAGTTAAATAAAAGCATATCTTATTTTATTAGTTCACCAAAAGTTAAGATATTATTTATATATGAAAAATATTTGTTGAAAAATCATTAATATGTATGATAGCCAATTTTCAGTCATAATTTTTTATTTTGACCAATTTAACTCTAAAAATGATTTGTCAATGTAGTTATTATGAGAAAACTTGACTGAAATTGCTTGCTTGGACATTGACTGTTCTATAAGACATGGCCAATGTTAACATTGATTTTTGTGATTTTTTTTTTTTTTTCTTTTTTAATTTCCCTCCGGTGGTTCGAAGCCTCGGTGATAGTCAGTGAGGGCATTTTGGCCCTCCCCGAATAGGAGCAGTCTTGAGAGGGATCAGGTTTGGCTGTTGAAGGAGGATTTCGTCACTCTTCGCCATTGCGAGCTTCGTTTCCGCATAAATGGCGGCTGATTCGTGGACTCCGACAGCGACAGCCTTCGACTCCAATTTTTCCCATTCGATCACCACAAGAATTGTATCCAAGCAATGGCAATCACTCCTCGCGAACGCACCTGCGAACCTCTCATGGCCTTCAAGCTTGGTCGACACCATTCCCAAAACCCTAACCATGAGCTCGTGCTCACTCACTCTCCTCTCTAATTCATGTCCGTTCATTACACGCATCATTAGCAGCTCACTTAAGAAACCTACAATCGAAACTGCCTTTCCGCAACACCCTCATCTCACCCATAGCCGGTGAGGGTGTCGCAACCTAAGAAGACCGACACCGACATGCGACATGCGACACGACACGACACGCCGACACATCAAAAATAAAAATTCCGACACGTCGACACGTTATATATTAAATATATATTTTTATATATACATAATAAATTATCATTTTTATGATTATTTCAATGAAATTAATTTGAATCAAATTCACAAATAAATAAATAATTAAAAAATCCTAGAATGAATATACACTAAAAACATTAATAGGTCATTTATTAATATCATTCATTATTTCAATTTGACAAATTCAACTCTATTTCAATAATTCATAAAACTTGGAGAAAAAACAAGCGATCCATATTCTAGACTCGCATGTTAGATGTGTTGGAAGAGGAGAAAAAAAACTTAAAGGGTGAATTGTGTATCATGGGAAGTGAGAGTCAAACAAGAAGATAAGACTAGGTTTTTATTTTTTCTCTATTTATTATTTTTATTATTATGTTTTATTTTTTCACATATATATTTTGATCTCTCATTTATTGAATTTTTAAAATTGACCTCGATGTCGGAATCACGTGTTGGAAACTCGTATATTAGAATTTAAACTCGAGTGTCAGAAAGTGTCGAGAAAGTTGACCAAGTGTCGAATTTTCTAATATGCATTGACCAAGTGTCGAAGAATGTCCGAGAATGTCAGACACGTGTCGAAGTGTCGACACGAAGACTCTTAGAAAGTGTCGGTGCTTCATAGGTCACAACTTTTGCTGAATTTGCAATGCCCCCAACTTGTGGCTGATGACCTCCACTGGCTATCGCCAATATCCATAGAGGGAATAGGGAAGAGAAAAGAAGAAGGGAACAAAAGAGAAGCAATAAAAAAAAGGAAAAAATTCAAAAAAATATTTTAAAAAATTAAAAATATTATCCAAATTAGTGCTGGTCGTATCAATGTTGCTTAGGATGATTAGCATCTACGTCAATCATTTCCAAATAAATTTAGTTGGATTGACTAAATTAACAAATCGTTAAAAAAATTAAGATTAAATTAATTAAAATTGAAAAGTTTAAAACTGAATTGATAAGTTAGAATTTTTTAGACAATTCTTTCGAAAAAAATTATTGCTTTGCACGATATTAGTCATGTAGAAGATTAATCAATACGTATGAGCGGTTTAAGAACTTTCTCATGTCTAGAACTGACTTATGTAAAATAAAATTCATGATCAATAGAAGTCAAGGTTATAATTTTAAGTCGGGAACAACCCATCAGAATATAGAAAAGACGAGGGAGTTGAGCACTGAACTCCTTGTTTCTCGTAAGGAGTTATACTATACATGCATAATTTTTGGAAATTCAGTTTATTCAGCCTATCTTAGATGCATGTCCTGTCTACATCCCCGTTTGTTTTGCAAAAATAATTAATTTAGAATATATATTCCTAAAAATGATTGTTGGTATCACTAGAAATAATTAAGCAAAAGTAACGTCTTCATTATTGGCAACAATTTATGTCTAAATATTTTTGTGAATAATAAAAATATTTTTTGTGCATTTGTTTTTGTAAATTGTGCAAATAATTTCATTTAAGAAACTATTGTCCAAATCATTTGTTTTCCACTAAAAAAATATAGCTTAAATTGAAAAATGAATTTATTCTTCTCTTACGAGTGGCATTCCGAGTACACCTTGCATCAAAGCCAGCTAGTAGTAATAGCCCCTTTCAGTCAATATACACATGTTTTGGATTTGGGCCATAACGGGCTATAAAGTCAGGTAAGGCTTTCCTAAATTGGCAAAACAAAGTTTCAACCTTACTTTGGGCCACAAAATTCCAACTATTTCATCACCGGCGATTCAAACCGAACCAAAATCAATCCCACTTTGCAATCAAATTGGTATATTTGGAAGATTATGGAATGATTTGTGAAATGGAATAGCATTGTGGTCATTCAATTAGTATGATTTTATCTTATTTTGTTGAATATTCCCAGAGGCAAGCATAGATACATGACTACCTAGAAACCCACGAAATACCATAAAATCTCATAATCCGATTAAGTCTAAGCCTTTATTCCCTATAAGTGATCCTAATTTTACAGCAGTTTCCATAGTCAGTGAAATTTGAATATAGAACTTCTAGTTCCTGAGTTGTTTATTGTTTGATCTGCCTTCTTCTCAAACTGACCCAAAGCGATGAGATGAAATATTCTAATCTTCGTTTCTTCCTAGGTAATGTCTATCTTTCTATGAAAAACAGCTAATGCGTTCCAAGTCCTGCACTTCGGACTTCTAAGGTGATGTTTCCACCGTCAAATCGCTTTTTACTCAAACTAGCAATGGGTTTAATCATGATATTTTTTATCTCATCATCATGTAGATGAAATCTCATATGATGAATTTGGATATGACGGTTTCAATGTATCCGTAAGAATCCGTCGAAGTAGAATCCTAGAAACCTCGACTCGTAGTATCCTTCTAAAATAATAGATTTTTACCTACTATGTTGAAAATAACTTCCTTTTTGGAAATGCAATTTTTTATTTGTCGGGCACAGAAATTTCACCTGCTAGCTGTTACATATTGTTACTACTTTCTTTAAAAGACATTATATTATACTTTGCCAGTGGATGACCAGGGTTGCTTAGCCATCGCCACTGCAAATAGACAGGGTCGCGAATCGCGATCGTTCTTGCTAGGGCAATTCCTACCGCTGTTGAGGGCCGTGCAACCCTTGTCAACCACTGGGGAGGATATGCTATCATGTCTTCTCTCACTCTCTCTCTTGCGCGCGCACGACTTGGTAAATATTCAATGACTCTAGTCAGCAGCGTCTAGAAGGAGCATGAGCAATCACCAGGCTTTCATCAATATTTTATCGTTTTTTTTTCTTGACCCTGATAATCGACTTGACCCACGTTCGAAATAATTGAATTGAAAGAAACTAAATTATTCAATCATCCGAATCTGACTTGATTAAAAACGAAAGAAATCGAATGCTAAGTACACCCGATTCCAACGTGTTCAAACCATTAAAAATTTTGAACTTTTATATGCGTCATCTAGATTTCCTGGGGAGATGAACAAATCAGAGGTAAGCGAAAATTATCCCAAACATCACCCAATCAGTAAACCCAAAAAAAGATATATTTAAGTTTCTAGCGTTAGAAAAAGGGTCCAAGAAAATCTAGTGGTGGGATCGGGTAGAGGATTTCGTATGATACTCGTTTGGTCCACGGAATGAGCACAGAAGTTGCATAGCAATAGCAATAGCAATAGCAATAGCATAGGGATCTTATCAAATATAGCAATAGCATAGGGATCTTATCAAATGAGTCGACTTCTCTCGGCGGATAAGAGCTGCTTTCCACATGATAGGTAACCCCGCACCTTCAACAATCTACATGCTACCCAATACTCAAACATATACTAGTATACGTACGTATGTCTGCATATGTGTGTAATGGACATGTTTTTGCCAATTTGGCGCCTTCAAATTAAAAACTTATGAAAATTACATGTGCAGACGCATTGTAGAATGTTTGCTGACGTCACGAAATCTGCTGCTAAAATATCGACATTGATTTATTTATAGGAGCACAATTTTTTGTTCTCCTGCCCCAATTAGGGAGTGCCTATTTGATTAAGAGAAAACGCACTAAATTAATGGTACAAAAACTATGGCTTTGAATTGCCATACGAATGTATAACAGCATCTGAGAAACGCAAAGGCGATACGCTCCGGCCATGAATTGTCTCTCTCCCGAAAGCTCGTTCTGCTCCGGCTTTCCCTTTGCCTCTGCGTCTGCCATTAACGGGCCAAAGGAGGAGTTCTCAACGAAAATTTGCTGTTGCCCTTGTATGCAATCAAGCAAATCATTTGAGCTGATTCGGTTTCGTGAAGACGTTGCCACGGCAAATCATCTCACAACAGTAAAACACGGAACTTCCGAGGTAGGAAGTTAATGGAAAACTACGACATCTGGAAAGGGAGATGGGACAAGATAAGTCAAAAGGCGAAAGCGCCGAGCAGTACAAGTAGTCTCCCGTAATTTAGTCCGAACATACATGATGCCGCAGCTCAGACATGGCAGGCGGAAGCAGCACAGAGCAAAGCCATGAGGAGAATCTTAGCCAATCGATTTCTCTAGCATCAGTCTGAATACAATGAAATGCTCCAAATCCATCTCCCTCCACCTCTGCAACGCATCCACCACCAACGCATGTGGGTTTTAGACAAAAGTGATCTAAAATAAGGCCCCTTCAAGATCTTAGTAAAAGCTATTCAATGACATTTGAAGATTGGCAGCGTTTCGAGTGTTATAATTTTATTTAATATGTTCCGATATTTAGTTAAAAGTACCTACATTAGATTCCATTGAAGATTTATTATCCAAATCTAGTTGCTGATAACTATGGAGATTGTCCATACCTACTGAGATTAGTCTTAATGGAAGACTATATCTATTAGGATTTGTATGGGTATATAAATAGATCATCAAAACCAGACCCTCTCATTATCCTCATTATTTTGATTCTCTAATAATCGGAGAATACATCATCAACGTCAAGAGGGCAATTGGCTAGAAGTGCCTATTTACGATCACTCAAGCTTTGTGTATTTGTCCTTGATATTATCAATGACTGGAGGTTAGTACATAATTTACACGTTTCTGCAATTGATCCCAATTATCGAGATCATGGTTTTTCGCAAATTTTCTAATAGTTGGTATAAGAGTGTGTTTATATTTTTGCCATTGACTGATTTATATATGATTTTGTCATTGGTTGCCTTAATTTACTATTTTGCCCTTGTTGCGCTAATTTACTATTTTGTCCTTACATACAATTTAGTGAATGTTTTATGCATGAAATTAAATGTCTATTAAATGTCTAGTGATCTGTATATATTTAATTAATTGAAAATTAGGCATAGAATCTTGATTATATTAAATTATATACATTAGAAGCCTTTGGATCACATATAGTCAAAGCATTAATTGTGATTGTCATATTAATATTATGAATTTTATCCCACGGGAATTTTCATTATATTAATGTGATTAATTAGGATGAAGTATTATTTTATCTTTCTTAATTTACCCGCAGGGATTGAGGAATGGAATATAATTTGATAGTTTCATTGTTAAGTAATTATGAATCTATTTAAATTGAAAACTTAGCCTACAAGTAGTTTTTGATGTTATATGATTCTTATTTTATAAAGGTTTGAAGTGAATCTCCGAACGAAAGGATAGTAGCTGCTTTCTTCGTTATTCATTTGTTATCTTCTTCTTTAGGACTTGTCCGAAGTTGCTCAATCCTATGCCCTTAGGCAAGTCATTAAAAGGTAGCCTATGTTTTATATTGGTAAAACATAATTTAAGTTTATTTGCCTCAAATATATGATACATAAGTTTCTTTGATTATAATGCAGTTTTACCACCTACAATTAGTTCTGGTATAATTGTTCTTGAGTTAAACAGTGATAACCATAAACAATGGAGGGAATTAATTCCTCTTCAATTGAAGTGCATGGATATTAATTATACTATACAGTCGGACGAAGCACCTATTCCTACTAAGACTAGCACTCATGCTAAAGTTACTCTTTATGCATAATGGGAGTGGTCCAACCGTCTCAGTGTGATGTAAATCAAGACAAAACTTTCTATTAGTATTCATGATTCAGTCATTCAACATAACAATGCCAAAGAATTGCTCGAGGCTATTGATGAGCAATTTGAATCTTCAAAGAAAGCACATGCCATAACCTTGATTATGAAGTTCTCATCGTTGAAGTTAGGTACGTGTGAGCATATTATGAAGATGATGTACATTGCAGCTCAGCTAAAAAATCTTGAGGTTGGAATATCATAATTTTTTCTTGTATACTATATTCAGAATACTCTCCCACAAGAGTATGCCACTTTCAAGGTCTCTTACAACTCACATAATGCTAAATGGTCAATCAATGAACTTATGACCGTGTGTGTTCAAGAGGAAGGGAGGCTGCTCATGGAAAGGGGAGAAAGTGCTCATATGGCAATATAATATAAGTATAAAGGGCAAAGCATGCAAAAGACAAAAGGTAAAATACCTCCTCAAGCTGGCATTAAGATAGAATCCAAGTGATTCTTTTGTAAATAAAATGGACACATGAAGAAGGATTGAGCTAAATTTAAGGCCTAGCTAAAAAAGAAAGGTAACCAACTTTCATGTGTTTGTTATGAATCTAATAATGTTAATATAGGTCACAACACTTGATGGATTGATTTTGGGTCTATAATTTGCATTTCGAATTCCTTGTAGGGTTTTCAGAACTAGTGGAAATTAGTGAGAAGTAAACAAAGCATCTATTCAGGAAACAAGATACGTTCGCGTTAAAAAGCTATTGGAACATATAGATTAGTTCTTAATAGTAGTTTTATTTCTAATTTAAAAAAAAACTTTTATATTCCTAGTTTCTCTAAGGAATCTAATTTCAGTTTCAAGACTTGTACCATTGGGATACTCCTTTGAATTTTCAGGTTTAACATTCAGTTTATCATATAAATCTAAAATTATTGGGGAGTTGTATTTTGTCTGACGGTCTCTTTCGAATTAATTTACAAGACAATGTCGTTTATAATGTGATGCACGTTCATGATAACACTGACACAAAGAGATTTGTTGTGAGTGATGATTTTTCTATATTGTGGCATCGTAGATTGAGACATATCTCCATAGATAGAATTAAGCGATTAGTAAATGATGGAGTACTTAATACTCTAGATTTTACTGATTATGATACTTGTGTAGACTGCATAAAGAGAAAGCAAACCAACAAATCAAAGAAATGTATGGACTCAAATAGTCAGAGATATTTCATTTCTGTCATCGATAATTATTCATGATTCATGTATCTCTACTTATTTCACAAAAAAGCATGAAGCGCTAGATGCCTTTATGGTATTTAAAACTGAAATAGATAAACAATACATTAAGCAAATTAAGATTGTGAAATCAGATAGAAGTGGTGAATACTATAGTAAATATGCTAAAGATGGACAAACACCTGGTCCATTTGGGAAGTTTTTTGAAAAGTATGGGATTATTGGTCAATACACTATGCCTAGTCTTCCATACCGGAATGGTGTAGTAGAAAGAAGAGATCGAACTTTATTGGATATGGTGCGGAGTATGCTTAGTAGCTTTAAACTTCTTAAGTCTCTGTGAATTGCGGCTCTCAAAATGGTAGTGTACATATTAAATCGAGTTTCGACTAAGGTCGTTCTTAAGTTATTCAAAGGTTGGAAACCGAGTTTGTAATATGTACGCATATGGGGATGCTCGTTCGAAGTGAGAGTCTACAATGCACAGAAAAATAAATATTAGACCCAAGGACTATAAGTGGATATTTCGTTGTATATGTCGAAAAGTCCAAGAGATACATGTTTATTGTCCATGTCACACCACTAGGTTTGTAAAATCGAGAAACGCTAAATTACTTGAGAATGACTTGATCAGTGGGAGAGATCAATTCGGAGACTTTGTTTTTGAAGAAAATCATTTAGATACTCAACCTTCCATTTCGGGTACTAAATTAGTTGTTGTTTACAACGCTCCTTCAGTTCAATCGGTCATTAAACAACTAATCATTGAAATTTCACAACTTACTGATATTGATCTGGTAGGCCTAACTATTTAGTAATTACCAGAAACTATTGAGCATTTAGTTGAACAACAGACTCCTCAAGAGAATGTTGATGCAACATTAATAAGGTTTACTGAAATAAAGAAATAAGCAATTCCTAATGATAATGTTGTGTATTTACAAGAATTTGACTATAATGATGGTGCTGAGAGTGATCCAAGTCATGAGTTGTGATAAATCCAATTTATAGTACAATGTCATGAAGGAAAAGATAAGTTCAATGACATCTAACAAGGTCTGGGATTTAGTAGAGTTACCCAATGGGGCGAGGACCATTCCTTGTAAAAGGGTTTTTAAAATTAAAAAAGACTCATTAGGCAACATTAGAGATACAAAGCTAAACTCATTGTTAAGGGAGCCACTCAAAAGGAGGGAATTGACTACATGGAGACATTTTCTTTAGTATCTAAAAAAAATTCTTTTCATATTATTTTGGCATTGGTTGCTCATTTTGATATGGAATTACATCAAATGGATGTGAAAACGGCGTTTTTCAATGGAAAACTAGAAGAAGTGGTTTACATGAAACAACCAGAATGATTCTTTTCTAATGTTGGTGAGCATTAGATTTACAAGTTTAAGAAGTCTCTGTATAGCTTGAAACAAACATCCAGCCAATGATACTTGATATTTCATGAGGTCATCTCTTCTTTCGATTTTGTAGGAAATGTCATAGATCAATGTATGTACCAGAAGGTTAGTAGGAGCAAGATTGTTTTCTTGTCCTATACGTGGATGATATTTTGCTTGCAACAAATGATAAGAGGTTGCTACATGAGGTGAAACAATTCCTCTATAAGAGTTTTGACATTAAGGATATGAGTGAGACATTTTATATCATTGGCGTTAAGATCTACAGGGATAGATCTCGAGATATACTAAGATTATCTCAAGAAACCTATATTAATAAAGTCTTAGAGAAATTTCAGATGAAAAATTGTTCACCAAGTATAGCACTCATTATGAAAAGCGATAGGTTTAATTTGAATTAGTGCCCAAAGAACGATTTTAAAAGGAAAAAATGAAAAACATTTCATATGCTTTTGCTGTCGGAAGCTTGATATATACTTAGGTTTGCACTCGACCTAACATTACTTTTGTTGTGAGAATGTTGGGAAGATACTAGAGCAATCCTGGTATAAACCATTTGAGAGTTGCAAAGAAGGTGATGAGGTATCTTCAAGATACAAAATGACACATACTTATGTATAGATGGACTAAAAACTTGGGGGTAGTTGGTTACTCGGATACAAACTTCGTTGGCTGCGTTGATTCTCGTAAATCTACATCGAGATATATTTTTATGTTTGCTGGCAGAGCTGTATCTTGGAAGAGTGTGAAATAGACCTTGATTGCTACTTTCACTATAGAGGTTAAGTTTGTTTCCTATTTTGAGACTACCTCACGTGGTTTGTGGTTAAAAAGTTTCATATCGGGGCTTAAAGTTGTGAATTCTATTGCTGGGCCATTGATAATATTTTGTGATAATTCAGCTATAGATTTGATGGCTAAGAACCACAAAAGTGGGAGTCAAAGTAAGTACATCGACATCAAGTATTTAGCCATCAAGGAACGTATTAAAGGGAAGAAATTGATCATAGAATACGTAAGCATTGAATTGATGATAGCTAGAGGTGTTAAAATGGGTACACAACCCATTTATGGACCCATGTTTGCTTAAATGGGTCGTTAATGGGTCAGACCTTATTTCCCAAGGCACCCATGATGGGTTTAAAAAATAAAATTACTAAAATATATGGGTCTTAAATGGGTCTACTCTGTACTTATTTAAGACTCATTTACCAACCCATTAAAGATAACCCATGATCTAGTCTACCCTACTAGAGGTGGTAAAATTATAATTATTTTTTTATTTTTCTTTTTTCTTTTCTTTTTTCTTTTTTCTTTCTTCTTCCTTCGGTGGCTGGCACGGCGATGGTCGGCGACCGGCTAGGCGAGCCTCGAGCTCGCCGGATTTGGTGAGGCGGAGGCCTCGCCGACGCCCGGTGAGACTCGAACTCGCCGACGTTGGGCGAGGCTCGAGCCTTGCCGATCCGGCGAGGGGCGAGCTCGAGCTCACCCGATGCCGGCGAGCCTCAAGCTCGCCGGATCTAGCAAGGCGAAGGCCTTGCCGACGTCCCGGCGAGGCGGAGGCCTCGCCGACGTCCGCGAGGCTCGAGCCTCGCCAATCTAGCAAAATTCGAGCTCACCGGCGTCGAGCGAGGCTCGAGGCTCAAGCTTGCTCGAGGCTCGCCCGTGGTCGACCGCCGGCCGTCGTCTTGGCGGGCGGCCGGCCAAAGAAGAAGAATAACGAAAAGAAAAAAAAGAAAAATTATATTTAAAACATAAAAATAAAAATAATTAAAATTCGATTTTTTAAAATAATTATTTTAAAAATTATAAAAATTGTCCATTAAATTTGTGTTGTATAAAACTATTTTAGCAATACATTTTAAAAATATATATAATATATATAAGAGATAAGTTTTCTTAAGTTTAGTTAAATGGGTCGGGTCGGGTTGGGTATGGGTCAAAATTTTTGTATTGCAATAAACGGGTCATAAACGAGTTAAATGGGTTGGACCATTTATGACCCGACCTACCCATTTAACGGGTCTAATGATACCTTATCATTTAACTAAAAACATGCCACCAATGAGTTATAAGAATCATGTAGTTATAATGGGCATTGGTCGAACCATGTAAAATTTTCTTTATATGGAATAAAATATGAAACTTTTATTCATTTGCAATGTTTTTCTCAATACAATTGTATACAATAAGCTATTATGAGAAAAACAATCATGTTTGACCTAGAATAAACATAAGGTTTATTCATTATGTTATGTTATCACATATGGGTTGGTGAGACATATTATGATACATGGAAGATAAAAGGACTTATTGTCATGATTCACGTGTTTTATTTTCAACATGAAGTTTTGAGGATTTGATTAAATATTTCGTTCAATGAAATGTTGGAATCAAGTGGAAGAATGCTATAATTTTATTTAATATGATCCCACATTTAGTTAAAATTATTTGCATTAGATTTCATTTAGGATTTATTATCCAAATCTAGTTGCTGATAACTATGGAGATTGTCCATACCTATTAGGATTAGTCTTGATGGAAGACTATATCTTTTTTAATTTGTACGGACATATAAATAGGTCATCTAAGCCAACCCTCTCATTTTTCTCATTATTTTGATAATTTGATAATCGAAGAACACACTATCAACGTTGAAAGGGCAATTGGTTAGAAGTGCCTAGTTACGATCACTCAAGCTTTGCGTATCTGTTCTCAATATCATCAATGGCTGGATGTTAGTACAAAATTTACATGTTTTCACAATTGATCCCAATTATCAGGATCATGGTTTTCCACCAATTTTTTAACATCGACAATCAGCATTACGATATTCACTGAGGTGAGACCTAAGATAACGCGACAGTTTCTTCCACTCCTTCCCCATCTTACCCCCTAATTATCACTCATATACTTTCAACGTCTATTAATCAACACCAATAATGAAGAAAATCTCAAATAAGGATTGAAGTATGGCCGACCCGTAATGAACAAACAAGAACATAAAATGACCAACACCTGAACTGATCGCTGCTTAAATTTTCGCCATTGATGACAATGCATTTTGGTAAAAGTACGCCAGTTTCGTTTTGTTATATTTTTTTCTTTCCTTTCTTCGAGGCTCCATCTTTTCCCCGTCGATGCTGGGTTCTGGATTGGCTGTAATTCGGGTTCAGTTGCAGCCCTGGCTGTGTCTATTTCGTCTTCTTCTTCTTCGCTATCAGCTCTTCTTCATCAACTGCTCCTTGCTCAGCTGCGTTCGATGCTCTCTGCTTCATCCTTTTGTGCTGCTTCTGGCTGAGAGGCCAAATCTGCTTTTTTGTAGATTTTGTGCATAATCATATCAAATCTGAAATTGTATGTTAGATTTTTATGGAGTTGTGCGGCTTTTTGCAGGACTTTC
The DNA here is from genome assembly GCA_014182365.1 of Eucalyptus tenuipes. Taxonomy (NCBI): domain Eukaryota; kingdom Viridiplantae; phylum Streptophyta; class Magnoliopsida; order Myrtales; family Myrtaceae; genus Eucalyptus; species Eucalyptus tenuipes. Next base: position 2,802,986 of record CM024542.1, read on the forward strand.
TCTGGTGTCAAGTGTTTTAGGGGTTTTCACAAAAAGCAATTTTCCAATCTTTTGATATCCCTTTGTATCTTAGACCGATTGCTCACCTTTTGCCTTTTCAATACATCCCTTTTTCTCTCTTGAAAATAAAGGTATAGAAGGCTATCGGTGGCATGGAGAGAATCAAGTCCCCCTCCAAATACACCCGTAGAAGCATCAAGGCTAGTTCTCGAGATCCTGAGGAAACGGCAAATCTGCACTTCTGCAGCCATCGACTGCTATCGAACTTGTTCACATTAGGCTGCTGATCGAGATATACGGAGATGACTCAAGGTTTTTCTCAAATCAAATATTCAGCTACATGAATGTTCTGTTGTTTGTGCAACTTGTGTTGCTTATAATGCTCTTGTTTTCCTCAGGCAATGTACAGAGATATGAAGTTGAGTGCGATGCAGCATTTAGTTGCAACTTAGGAGAAAGTGTGCAAAAGGTATCACGTGTACAAAAATAAGAATCCTTTGATACTTTCTTGTCAGAGGTCTAATTTTGCTCTTCATATTATGTGTTAGGCATTTAGTAATGGTTCTTCCTCATTTTCTTTGGTGCTAGTAGAAAGAGGAGTCCATGTGCTGACTTATTTGGTTTATTTGTGAGTTATCAGATCTTGGATTTTGAGACAGTTTAACGGATTATATCTAATTCCGCTGAGCGTGTGACTCGCCTACTCTCTGTTCAGATATTTTTGTGTCAAAATGTCTTTCGTGGGAGTCGATGGAGTTGTCTCAACATTCTTCTTATGATATTAGTTTGTTTCTTGAACAAGTTTCATGTAATGGCGTACTGGAATCATTAAAAGATGTTTTCGAGTTTGACAGGAAATACATTGTGCACCATGCATCTAATATGATTATGCTATCTCTTTTATGGATATAAATTGTAACGACCCAGTCCAATGAGGGTAGGGAGTTGTCGCTGAGGTTAGAGAGCTTGGACAAAGAGCGGCTCCTTGTTGGCTTCTTGTATAGCGAATGGAGCATAAATGAATTGAAGTATACACTAAATAGGGGGAGAACAATTCTGAGATATTTATGTAAAAATTGGAATCAATTCACAAATGCACTTTTTTTTTTATGTAACGGCAATGTTTAGCTTTATAACTTCAAAGTTAAGTATGCTCCTAGTGGGAGCAATTGCAAGATGAGTGACTTTTTGAGAATGCACCTATCCTACACGCTAAAAGACAAAATCGTGAAGCTAAATATGGGATAGGCTTAAGGGTGCGTTTGGTGATCATTTTATTCTTGAGAATAATTTCTTGCTATCGTTGTCGCTGGGCAAGGGTTTATTTCACCCAGCTGCCATGAGGTCGGCCTCATCAGGCAACGGCGAGGCCGACCTTATAGCAACTGGGTGAGGCCGATTTGAGCTAGTCCTCGGTGAGGCCAAGTCTCGCCGTGGCTGGGCGAGGTTTCGACAAGGCTTCAACGAGGTTGCTGGACCTCGTCTGACTGGTCGCTAGCCAAAGGGGAAGAAGAAGAGGAAGAGAAAAAGAAAGAAAAGAAAAAGAAGAAAAGAGAAAAAAAAAAAAACAAATGGTTTAGTCTTGGTTCTGAGTTGTTCTTAGGAACAAGAAACAATTTTTGTTTTTTTGTATTTTGTGTTTTTGATTCTATTCCGACTCTATTCCCAAAAACAAATTTGTTCTCGGAATAAAAATGTTACTAAACGAATTATTGTTCTTATTATTTTTTTTTATTTCAAGGAACAAAAGAATAAATTCATGTACTATTTGGCGCATTATCAAATGGGCCCTAAGCAAACAATACCTCCCTACGTTAACCTAGGGTGTCACAATGTAATATCAAAGCATGACCTCTTCCAGTAGGTGTGTGGTTCTAGTGGTGGGCCTGTAATGACCTGGTCCGATAATGGTGGGACATGGTTGCTTGGGTCAAAGGGCCTAGTTAAGGAGTAGCTCTCGGTAGACTTCTAAAATAGCGAAAGCGGTATAAATGAATTAAACCTTGTACCAAACGAGGGAAGAATGATTTCGATGATTTCGAGATGTGTGTATATGAGTGTAAAAGCTAGAATTTAACTCATAGATGCGTCTTTTGATGTAATGACAATTATTAGCTTTGGAACTCTAAATTAAGTGTGCTCAAGTAGTGGCACTCTCAAAATGGTTGACCTCCTAGGACAATACCCACCCATACGCTAAAAAACAAGATTGTGAGGCTCAATATAGAGCGAGCCAAAGCGAACAATACCTTAGTGAAGGTTTGGACAAGAAGTGGCTCTTGGCAAGTTTTTAGGGTAAGGAAAGGGATAGAAATAAATCAAAATGTACATCGTATATGGGAAAAGGGATTTTGAGATATACATATGAAAATTGGAATTAATTCACGAAAGTGCCTTTTGACATAACGATAATGTTAAGTATACTCCATGTGGGAGTACTCCCATTATGGGTGACCTCCTGGATGTTCACCTGTACACTAAAGGATGAAATCGTGAGGATTAATGTAGGATGAGGCAAAGCGGATAATACCTCTAATGGGTTAATCCAAAGATATCACATATATTGAATGCTTAGACTTGAGTCACCAATGGTATCGATACTCAATTATGGTTGTGATTGTTTAATTAGTTGTCATAAATCTTGTGAATGCAATGGAAATAGATACGGACACATGCACGTGATGCAGGTGATATTCGCATGTAAAGATCAAAGAAATGGAACAAATTTGTGGGTAACTGGCTTCTTTGTTATTGTTTAAGGCATCTTTCCAGAGTCTCTTTTTTTTTCCCTCACTCCTCTCTACTATGTATATGAGTGTGATACTCACAAGGATCAAACCCCGGACCTGATACTTTCAAATCCCATCCCCAATTCCTTTACCAACAGGGCCACATACCTATTGGCAAATGAAATAGGAGCATCTTCTGTAGGATCTTGATCACCAACGTAAAGTGCATACTGGTCGGAATTATTTGTGATGAAGCTTGGAGTAGTCGCAAGGAATGGGCGGGGTGCGAACTTATGGCAATACACTACAAACTGAAGCTAAAGCCTGATATTTTGATCTATGTTTAGCTATTCATCACAGATGGAGGACTATCATAGTGACCGTAATTCGTTGTAGCCATGCAAGCAATTGACACTTCCATCTCCTATTACTGATTATGCTGAAACTCAACTCCATCTTTCCATATATAAGATGTTTGGTGGTTTGTTTTAATAGAAGATGGTGATGAAAGTTTCTAAAAGATATGGCATGACTGCTGATGGTTCAGCGATGTTTTGATTCATCACAAAAATGAAAACCTGAAAATGCGAACCAAGCCTAATCGACTTGTATTTTCTGTTTGGGTTGCAACATACGCATATCCAAATGTTTCGATTCAGTTTTATTAGCATAACAAGAACCGGAATGGAACCAAACCGAAATGTTAGCATATCTAAATTTATACATGTTACTTTTTTTCGCTAGGGGAAGGATTAAATTACAGGGAGCATGCACACTGGGGCTGGGTTTTTCTTTTGGGGGGGTTGGCGGCGGGACACCCCCCTCACCCTCAGGCTGACACCTCTGATGTCCCGGCAGCGGCATCGCCAGGTCTCGATTGCCGTAGAAGCTCCATCACTCTTTTCGCCTGTCTCCACAATCAGCATGCAATTAAAGCAAAATCGATCTACGAAGATTCAACAAAATCATTTTATAAAACCAACAGATGATCTATGTCCCCCTCCAAAAAAGAAAAAAAAAAAAAACAATGGAGCGTAGGTCGTGGGATGAAAACGAACACACTTGCACCCACGAATTGACTTTCAATCGAAAAGACTGTTTTAGGCCTGACGTCCCCTATCCTGTAGCCAATAATATTAAAAGAGAGCGATTTCGGATTTCCCTCTAAACCTATCCGTTATGAAAATTTTTTTTATTTTTAAAAATCTGGAATTTACACTGCACAGCCTGAAACTTATTGCAGAGGTAATTCCAAGTTATACTAAGGTTCCACCTATTGCAATAAAATCATTACTTTAAATGACCACTACTCGTTATTACAATCCAATAACGATAACTTATATTTAAACACACAAAAAAATATAAAACATTAATAAAATAAAAATCTCAGCCATAAAATGAAATTTTAAACTAGTGATTCTAAATTATTCACTCATTATCGACGATATGAAATATTATAAATCAATAAAAACACAAAAACTTATTTAAAATTCTAGGATCCACTTATCTATAACCTGCAACTTACCCATTGAAATAGGTTCAAACTTCTACCTTTTCGATTTTAGATTTTATCCGGAAACAATGCACCTCCTAAATAATATCTTGCACCCCAAAAAAAAAAGGATTTTATTTTCCTCAAAATATGACTGCCACGTCACTCACCATGGGCTGGCAGCCCGTGGCGGAGCTCACCACGCGCGCAGAAGAGTCAAATTGGGTGTCTTACCTTTTGCTCACCGCGATCGGCGCCGGATTGCGCGAGGGCCATGAGCGGTGGAATCGCCCCTGCCAGGCCCACTTTCGTCCGGTACTCGACGCTGTCCTCGCAGAGCTGCAACAGCACCCCCACCGCGAACTCCTTCTGCCTCTGCGTCCCCTTATCCACCAGCTCCACCAGCACCGGTAATTCCCCCACCTCCACCAGCGCCGCCCTCGCCTCCGCCGCCCCCACCAGCCTGCTCACCACATTCGCCGCCCTCTCTACCGCCAGGTCCACCATCTGCTCCACCAGCGGCCTCATCGCCCCCGCCTGCACCGCCCTGACCTTGTTCTCATTCTCGGAGCAAAGCAAGTAGAGCGCCGTGGACGCGTCCTCCTTCCCCTGCGACCCCCCGTTCTTCAGGAGGCTCACTAGTGGCGGGATTGCCCCTGAGCGCCCGATCTTTACCTTATTCTTCGTGATCTTCGAGAGTTCGAGCAGCGTGCACGCTGCGTTCTCCTTCACCGTTGGCGTCCCCATGTCCAGGGCCCTCACCAGCGGCTCTATCGCATCGGAAGCCACTATCAGCTCCTTGTTCTCGTCGCAGAGCGAGAGGTTGTGAATCGCCGTGACGCTGTCCTCTTGCGCCTGAGCAGACAAGAAAAGTATTTTTATGCAACATTTAATTACTCGGTTATATCCGACTGATACCAATTCGATGAAATTTAAAAATTATGCTCCGCTGCGGTCAGCGACAACGAATAATTGACCCACGAAAGACTTTCTGGTAGTTACCTGAGGATCGGGGGACAAGATGAGAGCAATGAGAGGCTTGATCGCGTCAGCTCGGGCAATGCGGACACGGACGCGGTTCTCGGGATCGTTCTTGGTGAGGTGCCTGATCTTGCTGGCGGCCTGCTTCTGCTTGTCGAGGCAGCGGGAATTGAGGTCGTGGACGAGCTGGCGGATGCCGTTGTCAGAGGGGCTGGCGATGAGGAGGTGGCTGCTTTTACTCCGACTGTGCTCACTAGCATCTTGCATGATCCCATCCTGAACTTTCCTTTCAGAGAGAAGTAAAGGACTACCATCACTAACAGGGACAGATTTACTCTCACCAGTTACTGTATTCATTTGTATCGAGGGAAGACCCGGCATTAAGAAGTCCATCACCGTTTCTGGTCACCTGAACTCCAACTTTGTTCTCCTCCGCATAATCAATCATATGCATGCGTATCTTGGGAACGACAGATACAAAATACAGAATGAAACCCACGAAGAGAGTTACATCGTTGGCAAGCTCTGGACAGCCATTTTTGACCATACTAACAAATGTAGCGGCACAAATAGCGAACCAGGATACGTAGATCTCTACCCTTTCCTTAGGAAAACCCATAAAAGTAGCTATAAAATTGGTACCTAATGTCGAGAACTCGTCTGCAGTACCTTTGACTCCTCTGTGACTAGCATCTTGCATGATCCTATCCTGAGCTTCCCTGTCAGAGAGAATTAAAGGACTACCATCGCTAACACGGGCGGATTTACTACCTCCAGTTAAACTGGATTCATTTGTATCGAGGGAACATCCGGTTGTTGGAAGATATGCACCAATCTGGAAGATACGCTCGGATTCTCGACAAATTTGTCTGTACATAAATTAGCTAGGAATCTTAGATTGAGATTAGATTTTGATTTCCAAATATTTCTTTGCCTTTATTATTTCATCTCTCGTATTATAATTACGAAGCATTGTACATCGAGGATACAATTGAATACACAAATTCACGATCTCTTCGCTTCTTCATCTTCTTTCATGGTATCGAGCCTCCAGCCGCCGATTCAACTTCGATTCCCGCTCTTGATCATCTAATCTAGGGGAACTCGACCGCAAACGATAGATTTGCCTTTCTGGAAAATAGGGATTATTTTACCAAAGGAGAAGATTTTTCTTACCGACCATGGCCAGCTCTCCTTCGCAGGCTAGCTTCTCTGCTGACAATCAAACAACGGCAGAAATCTCATCACAAACTTGCGCGACGACCCAACCTCTTCAACCTCAGCCCGTGCAATGGCGGCCAACTCAAGCTCAGATTAATCTGGGGCAACCCATTGCGGGTCAACCAATCCAATGGGTACCTTACCCATGGTACATTGGGTCGAGCCCTATTCCATCATTGCCTGGTAACATGGGCCACCGCCACGTCCAACCCGAAGGGAGCCTACCATCCATGATCGGGCAAGCCCAACCAACGGGTTGGAGCGGACGAGTGGGTCGAGCGGGTCAGGAGACCCGGGCAATGGAACGAATCCTTACCCGGGGACTTACAATGCGGGTTTTTTTGCCATTTCCCATCGGAGCAATCACCGGACGACCGGAGCCCGGAGACCCCCTGTATGTCTCAACAGCCGATGGCCCAGAATTGCGGCTAATCAACCTGCAATTAACCGGGCCAGAGAACTATTCCAAGTGGTCCCGAGATCTCAGACGAGCACTGGTGACAAAAGACAAGGATGGGTTCCTAGATGGAACCGTCCCGATTCCGACCGACAACCGACTGGCGCGACACTGGAAGAAATGCAACCAGCTCGTCCACTCATGGATCGGGAATTGCATCTCCCCAGACGTCGCGGCCGGTCTGCCGCCGACGGAGGATTCCAAAAATATGTGGGAGAATATCAAGCAAATGTACAAAGAAATTAGATCGGGCAAGAATTTTTTCTTTAATGCAGAACTCAAATGAGTTAAAACAAGGAAACATGACGATTTCCGCATGCTACAACAAATTATCGTCTCGTGGAATGACCTCGAAGCTGCAAGAGAAGCTCGAGGGACCGAGGAGACGCCGCACGCACCGGCCGATGAAAGAACGAGAAAAGGTGACCCGATTTTTACTTATCTTGAATGACTCTTACCCGACGTTCGATCGCGATATTGGCCATGGAACCGGTGCCGCCTCTCGGACGGATCTTTCAATTGGCCGTCCAAGAAGAAAGCCGAGGCTCGCTTCATCGAACCGGCGAAAGGAGGAGAGAGCTTCGCTCGGCCGCGGCGAGCGGCGAAATTGGGACCCAAACCCTAGCACACGAAAAGGGGGCGAGCTAGGGTTACGGGCTTTCGGATCCGAGGATTCCCGCATCCTTAAAAGAGGAGGAACGAGCGGCTCGATTTGCCGCGCGGATCGGACGGCCCGAAAGGGTCTATCTATTCGTCCGGATCCAACGGACGAGATGAGGGGACTTGGAAGACATCCGACGGTGGCGGCATTTCCCTCGCATCGACGGTGGGAGTTATTTCTCGGGATCCGACGGTGGAGGAATTTTCTCGGCATCTGCAAAAAATTTCAACCCAAAAAAGGGTAAATTATATTGTGATTTTTGCAGAAGGCCACACCACACAGTGGAAAATTGCTGGAAACTGCACGGTAAACCCGGAGAAAAGGGCCAAAAAAATTTCTGCAGCTTATCGGGTTGGTGTTTCTAATGCCGATCGGTCTATCACAAATGACCAATACCAAGAATCGATGCGGGCGATACGAAATTAGACACCTCAAATAAAGGAGGAAATTTCTCAGGTATTTCTCGTTGCCTAATTAATATTATTTCCAGAAAATCCTGGATAATTGATTCTGGGGCAAGTGATCATATTGTTTGTGAGAGGGCATTATTTTCAGATATTCATGAGGATTTGGAATTCCCTATTTCTGTTCAATTACCAAATGGAAATATTACTCATGTCAAAATCACTGGAACAGTCAAACTCAGCCCACAAATCACACTTCAAAATATTCTTTACCTTCCAGAATTTCGATTCAATCTTATTTCTGTGTCCAAAGTCTGCAGAGAAAATTCCTGTCGTGTATTATTTGGTTTTGACACTTGCTTCTTTCAGGCCTTTTCGACTGGCAAATTTCTGAAGGGTTATTTCTATGGAAGAATTCTCCAAGTAATTTTGATTTGTCTTTATTTCCTTCAAATAAAATGTCATTGTGTAACATGACTACCAATGATAAAGACTATCTTTTACATTCACCATTGGGTCATAATGCTTCCATTCCTTACTCTAAGTGTCAGATATGTCCCCTTGCAAAACAATCACGCATTCCTTTTGCTCTTAGTAACAATCGTGCCATGCACATTTTTTCTTTAATTCACATGGATGTATGGGGTCCTTATCATACCCAACATCATGATGGGTCCCGATATTTCTTGACGATTGTGGACGATTATTCTCGTGCCACCTGGGTTTTTCTGATGCAGTCCAAAGGACAAGTTTTCTCACACTTGAAAACTTTCATTGCTCTATCCAAGAATCAATTTGGGAGATCTATTCAACGAGTTAGGACAGACAATGGAAAGGAGTTTTTCAACGACTGCAATTTACTCTTATCATCTCATGGGATTCTTCATGAGAGTACTTGCGTTTATACTCCACAACAGAATGGAGTAGTGGAGCGTAAGCATCGCCACCTTTTGGAAGTTGCACGTGCATTAAAGTTTCAGGCGGCTATTCCAGAAAATTATTGGGGCGAATGCATAATTACTGCGACATATCTCATCAACCGTATGCCAACTCGGGTACTCAATGGAAAAACTCCATTTGAATTACTCTTCAAGAAGAAACCGGAATTGGGTCATTTAAGGATATTCAGTTGCCAATGCTTTGCTACTGTCCTGGGTCCTCGAGACAAAATGGGCCCTCGAGCACGACGTTGCATATTCATGGGTTATCCGAATTTACAGAAGGGATATTGTGTCCTGGATCAATCAACGCTGGAATTCTTCATCAGCAGAGATGTAACTTTTCACGAAGATGTTTTTCCTTTCAAGGAAGGGGATTCTTCAAGGGAGGCATCAAACACTTCTGGTAAGTCATTATCTATGGAAGAATCTCCACATACTGAATACTTTGTGACAGGAACTCAAGCACCAATTGCTCCAATGGCTCCTGAGATCTCTACACCAGAAATTGCTGAAAATTCCAATGATGAAGTTCAAGGAAATTTCTCAATGATAGAAGAATCCTCCAATGAAATTGGCAATACGAAATATCCTCAACTCGGCTCAAGTGAATCCTCCTCGACGATCCGGTCGGTCTACACGACCGCCAGCTTGGAGACAAGACTATGTTTGTGCCTCCCTCAACTCACCAGGTATTCACTACCCAATATCATCTTATGTTTCGTTCCATAGACTTTCACCGGAACATAGATGTTGTGTGAGTCGAATATCAGAGGATATCGAGCCATCTACTTATGAAGAAGCAAACTAAAGACCCAAGATGGCAAGAAGCCATGGGGGCTGAATTGCGAGCACTAACCGTAAATGAGACCTGGGATTTGGTCAATCTACCACCAAATAGGAAACCCATCGGATGCAAATGGGTTTACAAGATTAAATACCGCGCTGATGGATCCATTGAACGTTACAAAGCTCGGTTTGTGACCAAAGGATTTACTCAACGGGAAGGGTTTGACTATCATGAGACCTTTTCCCCTGTTGCCAAGGACGTAACCGTAAGATCATTCTTATTTGTTGTAGCTATTAATGATTGGCCATTACATCAAATGGACGTGCATAACGCTTTTCTGCATGGAGATCTAGAAGAGGAAATCTACATGGATATTCCTCAAGGATTACGGAGACAGGGGGAGAATAGAGTATGTCGTCTCCGTAAATCTCTTTATGGTCTCAAGCAAGCTTCCAGGCAATGGTATGCCAAATTTGCCGATGCTCTCATTTCTACAGGTTTCAAGCAGTCAAGATATGATTACGCCTTATTCACATGGAATCAAGGTACGTCATTTATTTATCTGATGATATATGTTGACGATATCCTCATTATGGGAAATGATAGAACTGCGATAGAGAGATTCAAGAAGTATCTGCACTTTACTTTTCACATTAAAGACTTGGGAGCACCCAAATACTTCCTTGGGATAGAAATTGCTAGATCTAATCGTGGGATTTCTCTTAGTCAACGGAAATTTGTGCTGGAGATTATATCGAGGCGGGCTTGTCGGGATGCAAACCATCAGTCATTCCAATTGAGCAAAATGTGAAATTGACCACCAAGGATTATGATGCTGGGACATCTAAGAATCATGATCCCATCCTCAATGATCCTTCAGGTTATCAGAAACTCGTTGGGAAGCTTATATACTTGACTATGACCAGACCCGACATATCATATGCAGTACAGACTCTCAGTCAATTCATGCATAGTCCAAAGTTGTCTCACTTAAATGCTGCTTTGAAGGTCGTGAAATATTTGAAAAAGTGTCCAGACTAGGGATTCTTTTATCCGAGAGATTACAACATGGAAATGTTGGCATACCGTGATGCAGATTATGCGACTGTCCTATGAGTCGACGATCCATTACAGGTTTTTTGTATTAAACTTGGAAATTCCCTTCTTTCATGGAAAACCAAGAAGCAAAGGCTACCGTATCATTGTCTTCAGCCGAAGCAGAGTATCGAGCTATGGCAAAGACTACCTATGAGATCATATGGATATGGGGACTACTCGGGGATCTTGGGATAAAATTGAAGGGTCCGACTAAGTTGTTCTGTGACAACGATGCCGCACTCAAACTTGCAGCGAATCCTATAGTACATGAAAGAACGAAGCATATAGAAGTGGATTGTCATTTCACTCGAGACAAGATTCAAGAAGGGGTAATCGAGACCAGAGGAATTGGAACGGCAGAGCAACCAGGCGATATCTTCACCAAACCTCTATGTCAAAGACAGCATGCATATCTGCTAAGCAAGCTGGGTGTCTTGGATATCTACCAGCCACCAGCTTGAGGGGAAGTGTTGGAAGATATGCACCAATCTAGAAGATACGCTCGGATTCTTGACAAATTTGTCTGTACATAAATTAGCTAGGAATCTTAGATTGAGATTCGATTTTGATTTCCAAATATTTCTTTGCCTTTATTATTTCATCTCTGTATTATAATTACAGAAGCATTGTACATCAGAGGATACAATTGAATACACAAATTCACAGATCTCTTCAGTCTTCTTCATCTTCTTTCACCGGTATTAAGAAGTCCATCACCATTACTGGTCGCGTGAACTCCGATTTCATTCTTCTCCGCATTCCGATCAGACATATGCGTGAGTATCTTGGGAGCGACAAATACTAAAATCAGAGATACAGCCACCAAGAAAATTAGATCGCTGGCAATCATTGGAAAGCCTTTTCCAACCATTGCAACAAGTGCAGTGGCATAAACAGCGAACCAGGATACGTAGATCTCTACCCTTTCCTTGAGTGAACTCGTAAAAGTAGAAGTACCATTGGTTACTGATATCGAGAGCTTGTGTGCAGTACCTTCGACTCCCCTTTGACTTCTTATTCTTTTCACATCGTGGCCCTCGACAATAAATCCTGATTCATTTGCTGCACAATTTTGAAATCCTGCAGCCTTGACATCTTCAGGTACTTTGAAATCACTCGGTCCTGCAGTCGTTCCGGCCATAAGGAAAGAATGAAACGAGACGAAACAGACTTTGATTCGATCAAAGGGATTGCTTGGTCTTCTAAGCCTGCAATTCCAACTTCTGTGGACTTTAATAGACGCAGCAGTAAACGGAGGTCTCCTGGGATCTGCGAAATGGAAATTTTAGCAAGAAACAATATAGGTTCTGCGAGAGGAGTGCGACGCCATCGACGACGATGATGCTGGTGGAGGAGAGAGTGAAGAGAGGAGGAAACGACGGTGGGTTTTAAGCAGCATTCGACGCGTCTTTTGACCTTTTAGCCCAAAGAGAACGTTCTTCGTAGTAGATATTCTCTTTCCTCTCTTTAAATAAACGATTAGTTGGAGGCAGCTGGAGGACATTAGGAACCCCAAAATAATTAGAAAAATTATATTGCTCCTTAGGACGTGAAACTTTTGGATACTACGTAATCTATGCTTGAACCGCTGCCAACCAATAAAAGATTTGAATTTGCAAGATCTCTCGCTCTGTTAGATGACTACATAAATTTATGCACTGTGAATCTGTGATTCCGTAGAAAATAAATAATTTCAAAAATATTTTCTTAAAAATGATAACTTGTATCATTTATAAAAAAATGAATAAATAAACGAAAGATATTTTTCTTTGTCCTCGAAAATTTTTAAATATAAGTCATTGATGATAATAAATTCACTTTCCATTGATAAATAATTTCAAGTAATCGATTTATAAAAATATTTTATAATTCATTCATTTTTCACAAAACATGCACAGCTTTAATATTTAAATATTCTAACAAAATCAAAAAGGTTTTAAGTGAATTCAAACTCTTCAATGAGAATTACATAAAATTATACTGATCAAAAGGATTTTAAATGTACTAATCATTTTCTCATAAAATTTGGCAATCGGCCAAGCTTTAAAAGTAAGCACTTAGAATAAGAAAAGCAAAATAACTAATACAAAATAACGTTGTGCACACTTATATCGATCTCACGTACCTCTCCAAATATTTGTCGCATATATACAAATTTATTAGAACAATTGGCTAAATCAGTTGGATTGAAAGGAAGCCAATAACTCTATATATTTTATGCACATATCAAAGTAGCAAAAAATTAAAAAAAAAAAATTGTGATTAATGGAACAGTTTTCAATTTAGTAGAACCGAGATAAATAAAATTGGGTATAAAGAAAAGATAAATCGTGTGATAATGTTATAAGAAAGTAGTTGGTAGAATATCATCCAAAATAGAGTAGAAATAATAAAATAATGAGGTAAAGTTGTGAAAACCCCATGTATTCTTTTGGTGGGCATAAAATATAAGGACCCAAAGGGCGTTTTTCATTTTATTTTATTTTTTCCTTTGGCCAAAAGGGCGTTTGAACGGTTCTCTTTTCTATGACATGTCACTTTTTTTTTTGTCAGTTATGACATGTCACTTCATTGTGATGAAAAAGAAAAAGAGAAAGAAAAGTCTTCGTTGAAAGCTAAGGTCCTGTTTGGTAATCATTATAAGAATCGATTCGATTTTTTTTTCTTAAATTTTGGGAACAGAATCGCGTTTGGTAAAATTTTTATTCCCGGAAACAAATTTCTATTTTTTTTGTTCCCGGAAGTAGATTTGGAACAAAATCAAAAATAAAAAAAAAAGTTGATTTTTGTTCCTAACAAATCTAAGAATCAAAACCAACTCTTTTTCTTCTATTTTCTTCTTCTTCATTGACCGCCATCCCGTGGTTGTTGTTCGCCGCCGTTTGCTGCCGCCGCCGGTGAGGTCCTGGCGAGCTCGCCGAAGGCAAGCCTAGCCACCGGTGAGGTCGAGCCTTGTCGGTGGCCAAACGGGCCTCGCCTAGCCCCGGCGAGGCTAGGCGAGCCTCGCCGGTGGCCAGGCGGGCCTCGCACAGCCCTACCGGTGGCCAAACAGGCCTCGCCCAGCCCCTGCGAGCCCGGCCTGGCCACCAACGAGGCTCGGCCGATGAGGGCTGGCCTCGCCGTGAGGTTGCCAGCCACAAGAAGAAGAAGAAGAAGAATAGGAGAAAAAGGTAAAAAAAGAAAAGTAAAAAAAGGAAAAAAAGTAAAAAAATATTTAAAAACTAAAAGAAATTGATTTGGAACATAATCAATGGGCACGGTACGAAACACAATTCTATTCCGAATCGAAATTTTGGACGCTTACCAAATGGATTAAAATGCTTAGAAATTATTCCCTGAACGAGAATAAAAAAAAATTAATTTTTGATCGAAATCATTCTAGAACAAAATTACTAAACGCGCCCCTAAGAGTCTCGTTTACTAACTATCTCAACAAAGTGTCGGATTCTCGATTTCGGTTCCCAAAAGTAGTTTTGGAACAGAATCGTGTTTGGTAAAAATTTTGTTCCTAGGAACAAATTTCTATTTTTTTTATTCTCGGAAATAGATTTGGAACAGAATCATAAATAAATAAAAAGTTGATTCTTGTTTCCAAGAACAAATCTAAGAATCGAGCCCATATTCTTTTCTTCTTCCATTTTCTTCTTCTTCATCTACCGCCACCGCTGCGGTTGCCGTCCGCCGCCATTCGCCGCCCGCCGTCGTTGGTCATTGACAACCGGTCCAACGAGCTCGCCGGAGGCTCGCCGGCCAAGGCAAGGTCCGACGAGCTCGCCGGTGGCCAGGCGGGCCTCGCCCAGCCCCGACGAGGCTGTCGAGCCTCGCCTAGCTACCGGCGAGGCTCAAACGACGAGGGCCGGCCTCACCAAGGGTCGGTGATGCTCCCCCACTTGAAGAAGAAGAATATGAGAGAAAAGAAAAAAAAAGAAAAAGGAAAAAAAGTAATAAAATTATTTAAAAATTAAAATAAAATGATTTGGAGTAGAAATTTTGAGTACGGTACCAAACGTATTTCTATTCCAAAATCAGAAATTTTGGACGCTTACCAAACAGTTTAAAATGCTTAGAAATTGTTCCTAGGAATAGAATAAAAAAGAATCATTTCGATCGAAATTGTTTCCGAGACTAGAATCGTTACCAAACGCGCCTTAATTCTAACTATTGCAAGCTTAGCTATTTTGGACGCGTCGTGTGAAAGTGGGTAGAAGCAAAATTGCAATTACTCGTGATTTCTCTTTTGGTTCTCACTATAGAGATAATTACCAAAAAGAAAAAAAGAAAATATCACCACGTTCCCATCCAATATATAACACCATCCCCACTTTTGAATTTTATAATTTAAATTCTGATTACTAGTATTCTACTTTCATATAAACTTACATCAGCACGGCCTCACTTGTTGTATAAATCGTCATTTTCTTTTACAAACTACCTTTCTCCTAAAGAAAAGTCTACAAACCTTAACGCACGTTTCGCTCTCGGTCTCTCTCTTGCCCGTCGCCAGTTGGCCTCCACCACCACCTCACCCAGCCCCCCGATGTCCCTAATCGTCGCCAACCTCCAATTTGAGGCCGGCAACGATCGCTGCCTTGGACCCAATAGACAGCAAATCGAGGCCTGGTCTCTGCCACGGGAGACTTGAGAGCGCTGTGGCAAAGCTTGCATTGTCACTGCGAACCCGTCGTGGTTGTTCATGGCTCACACAAGCTCGATTTCTTTGGTCACGGGCCGCTAGCTCCTCCAGAGAGAGGGGAGAGATGGTGATTCATCTGGGCAAAAGGTTCGAGGGCGTGAGGCACCAGAGGCAACGTCAGATTTAGGGGTAAATGTATCTTTTCGTATTTATCGAAATGCAAATTTTAGTTTTTTTGAAAATAATGATGATATTATTGAATGGTAATAAACGATCAGATCCATAAAGTTATTAATTCCCATAGGAGATAGGGCTAGAGCACCATCTTACTAAACCATAATAGTACACAAAAACCATACCAAAAGTACACTTGAAAAAGAGTATATGGTTTTTGCCATTAATTAAAATGGTGTTGAAGTTCGTGCTCGGCCGCATGCTTTATAAAGTAGGGATTTTATTAGTAAGTTTCCCAGTATACTAGACAAGAATCTAAACATAAAAAGGGCAAAACTTTCAACGCACGTTAGAGATTATCGATTTTTAAAGATATATTCTCTTTTTAGCAATTTTAAATCAATACCCAATTTTCAAAACATGATTAATATTTCTTATCAAGTGCGACTACTTAATATTGTCCAATAAAGGAATAAGCAAATGGATCTTCTCATTGACGTCACGGGCGACCTGATACTATTATGAGTACAAATAATGAGTCCACCGTTAAGAATCCCAGATTGATTCCATGGAAAAGTGGAAGGGCCTGTTTGTTTGCACTTAAATAGAAGCCAATCTTTCCTTATTTTTTCACGAAAATTTAAGAAGGGTGCCCTCCCCTCATTTGTATCCATCCAACTATTTCAATAATACAAAATTCCTTTATTTCTAGAGTTTCTCTCTCTAGGAACTTTCTCTCTTTACGATTCGGGTAAAGCGAGCGAGTGTGCAATCGATCGAGCAAGACTTGGCTTAGGCGAGCGAGCAAGGCTTGGCTTCTGAGTCGCCGCACGGTCACGATCCCAATCGATCGGCCCGTGACAATTGACTCAATGATACCTATCAACACTACCTCCCTTGCGCACCTATAATGGTGTTCAATTATTAGAAACCGAATTTCCAAAAAATTAGTTGATAGACAGTATTCAGATAAAGATCCTATTTCCTTTTTACCTTAAACCTTGGCACAGATTTAAGATGCCACCCCCCAGAAAGATCTATTGAGAAATAAAGAGCAAAAAAATGATTTTTGTTTTTTAACAGTTTGGGGAATGGAAACCGAAGTTCCTTTTGGTTCTCCAAGAAAACAACGTTCATTTTTTAAACCCTTTTTTAAAGAACTTAGAAAAAAAATTATAAAATTACCAAAGAATCCTTTTTTAATTATACAGGTTTTAAAAGAAAGAATATTTTTTTTAAACCTTTCAAAAGAAAGAAAAAAAATCGGTCATGAAAACCATTCTATTTTTAAAATGAATAATAAAAGAACTTTCAAAAAGAAACCCAATTCAATTATTTGGATTAAGAAAAATAGATGAATTGAGTGAAACTAAAAAGAAAAAAATGGGGTAATCAGTAATGAGATGATTAATGAATCGTTCATTCAAATTCGAACACCTTTCCCCACAAATAAGGCGTGTCTGATTATGGGCTTGGAGATAGCTAATTGTTCTGCTTCTCCAACCCGATCTCCAAGCCCGAATTGGCCCAATATCAGACCCTATTTGGCCCAGTAAATTGGGCCTGGGTCTTTAATTCGGGTCGTGCGAACCCGCTCGCCGAGCATCTCTATCCCAAATGCGCCGTTGCGAGAAGAAGAAACCGCCAAACGGCAAACGCAAAAATCCTAAGCCTACGTTTGATCGTCCTGGATTTAATAAGGATAGGGACATCAATAGGATGCGATATGAAATCTCGGATTTTTTTTATTTCCCCGTCCATTATTTGGTAAATCGTAGTATTAAAGTCGGATATGCTCACATCATATCACGTATTTTTTTTTTATATAAACGGCATATCATTATAAATGAACTTAAATGTTCATAAACGGACATAGTGAAAATCTCTCGTAATACTATTCCTTAATTAATTAATTAATTTATTCCTCTTTTTATATTATTTTCATTATTATTTCTTTTTTCCCATTTCATCATTCTTTAATAAAATTTTATCAAATAGTAAATTATATTAACATACCTAAAATACAAAAATACCTAAAATATATAATAAATATAAATATTTAATTTATAGATTGAATGTTTATCATAAAATAGAATTAAAGTTGAATATATAAATTAAAATATAACATTTTTTATTTTTATTTTCTTAAATTAGAATTCAAATATTTTTATATTGAAATATAATTTTAATTTTGTTAATCAATAAGTTTATTATTCAAAAAAAAATTTCCTTTTATGAGCATTAAAAATCTTATCCAATTTTATCTCACCTTGGTAATTTTACCTGTCTATATCCCATTCGACTTTATCCTGGAGCACCAAACGTTTTATCTATCATAAATTTTATACCGACTGCCAAAAGGCAGCCTAAAAACCTCTGGACGCGAGCGCCGTCCGCCCCTGCTCAGCTCCACGCGCCGCCAGTTCCGGCCGTGTCTCGCCGCCCGCCGGACCACCATTGATCGCTAGCCGGAAGTCAATTGAGAAGCCTCTCTACCCGATTGGTTTGAGCAAGTTCTTGGATTTCGGGCCACCTCCGAATCCGAGCTAGGCGAAGGAGCATGGCGGAGGAGAAGGAAGAGGTGAAGACGTTCAAGGAGCTGGGCATATGCGAGCAGCTGCTGGAGGCTTGCGAGACTTTGGGATGGAAAAACCCGACGAAGATCCAAGTGGAAGCCATGCCTCATGCCCTCGAAGGTGCCTCTTCTTCCTCAATATTCAATTTTCGGGATCTTTTTCGATAGGCGAGTTGTGTCGTGTCGATGGGTCGGTCGCTTCCAGGCTAGAATACGAGAGAGAATGTAAGATTATCGAATCGGTTCAATCTTTGTTCCGCGCGAGCGATGACCTTGATACTTATGTAGAATTCTGATTAATTTTCCTTAAAAGGACCGAACTTTGTTTAGATTTTTTATGCTACGTGAAAGCTGGAATGATGATATCGAGTGGATTGTGCACTTAAAAGGCTGTTGATTTGTGTATTTTTGGTAGATTGTAGCTAGTTCAGAGCATGAAATCTTCGAACATGCCGTTATACGTGAGACAGCTTTGGAATGAATGAAAGCAGATGCATTGTAAAATGTTTGTCTTGGCTTGGTTTAATGGCTCCTTATTGACGGGTTTCTATTGCGTTTTCTGGCTATCAGTGTTAACCAGACTTAAGTTACTCTGGTGATATATAGATGCTATACGTGAATTGATTTGCCTTTGCTTCTCTGTCTTTTGTTCCATAGGAAAAGATATGATCGGTCTTGCGCAGACGGGGTCCGGCAAAACCGGGGCGTTTGCTCTTCCTATACTGCAAGCTCTATTGGACTCTCCGCGAGCCTTCTTTGCTTGTGTGCTCTCTCCTACGAGGTTGGAGTTACTTCACTTTATTTGGCGACAAGCTGATACTGTGGCTCGCCACATGTCTTACTGTAATTAGTGGATAATGTGCCATTATATTTTCTAGGGAACTAGCAATCCAGATTGCTGAACAATTTGAAGCTTTAGGATCTGGCATCGGAGTCAGATGTGCTGTGGTAAGCTTTTGGCTAAGTAATAACATTTCAAGCATACTGTGGTGTTTGTAATTAAGATCCCCATTCCTGTTTATTTGGAAAAGTTGCCTTGCTGCTGGTACAAACCTTTTGATAGCGGAATTGACGGGCCCTTTCACATGTACTTGCTCTGCATTTTTTGTCTGATTCATATCGGTGAACTTTCACTTGTTGCAATTAATCGGTTTGTCAGTGTGTGCATGGGCTGCCCAAATCTGCATCTTTTGGTATTTGTGAAAAAATTATATTCTTTTAGAAAATAAAAGTCTCCTTTTAAAAGTGTAATGTGAATAACAGAACATAATAGTGAACCAATTTGCATCTAGTGTGTTTTATCCCCTCATTTGAAATATGTCTTGGTTTCAGCATCTGTGAGCTCCTCTGTCAGAAGTAGATTGAAGTAGAGTCAGTTGGTGATTGAACTTTGCCTATCTTCAAGCAATTATTCTAGTAGTTTTCTTTTTGTTCTTTTGTCTTGGGGGATGTGTTCGGCAGCTGTTTGATGAAAGTTCCAGACTGCAATTCTGCATTTGCACATGACTGAGAAGAATATTTTCTTGATGCTGCTTCCTTTTGCAGCTTGTTGGTGGAGTTGACATGGTGCAACAGGCGATTGCCCTCGCAAAGCAGCCTCATGTTGTTGTAAGTACCGCTGATTAAAACGTCATCTCTCAAGTATCTGTTTCAGTAGACTGCTTGATTTGTGTTTCATATTTGGGGATACTTAACTGAACTAGTGGACATAAACTGTCTCAGATTGGCTCTTCCCTTCTTTCCAGTATATATCAACCATTTGCTGTTATTTGCATGTTAATTGAGCTTAACTTTAAAAGCTGAAATTCTAAGCTCATCCTAAGATTCAGTAGACAGTTTCAAAATCTTGCTTGATGCCTTTCGGCATATTATTAAATGTTGAGGTATCGTACTTAGGTGTTTGTATGGTAATCTCTTCTAAGATGCATCATCTATAACAACTTGCTTAGTGAGTGCTATATTCCATCAATAATTGCCTTTTATCTCCCTTCTTAGTTTCTTGTGTAGTCACTGAACTGACATGCTATGCAGTAAATTTATCAAGATACATCTATTAAGTCTTCTGTTGATACTCATTTATCTTTTTATATCTTGTCTTGGACAGGTGGGAACGCCAGGACGTCTTCTTGATCATTTGTCCAACACCAAAGGCTTTTCTCTTCGCATGTTGAAATATCTGGTAGGCAATTTATACAGTGTGGGCCATGCAAAAAAGTTTATGATGTAGGCTATAACATTCTGTATGTTTGATGCTTGCAGGAAAATGTTCCATCAATTTATTCATACTAAGTCAAAGATTAAAAAATTCTGCCTGAGCTTTTCTCTGGTTCAAAATTTGGACTAGGTTATATTTCACGCTTCTAAGAAGTCATACAACATTGTGCCTAGTGCACTGTTGCGGAGAGATTGGATGTGATCATTGGAGAGAACTTATTAAAAGCGGTATGTTGGTAGAAATTATAAGTCTAAAGGTTTGAGGTGACCATGGTATGTATGGATTGCTTAAGAGGCAAATTGCATTTAATATTTAGGGTGTACCTAGACCTTTACACAAACTTCTAATCAGAAATCCTTGAGGAGGCGAGTTTTGAGTTCTTATTCTAACTTGACAAGCACTTTACAGTCCCTGGTGATTTGGAGTCATTCTAGACTGCAACATGATTACTACTTGTAATGCTGATGCTGATGGTGATGCAACATCTGCTCTTCAAACAGGTATTAGATGAGGCTGACAGGTTGCTAAATGAGGATTTTGAGAAGTCCATCGATGAAATTCTGAATGCTATACCACGTGAAAAGAGGACATATCTATTTTCTGCCACTATGACAAAAAAGGTATTCAAAGATGTCGTGAAGTACATATAGCTTGGCAATTCCGTGGTACCATTTAGTAGGGATATTTGTTTTATCATTAAAAGAAGTAGTTGAAATAACATTTCCATGGCGTGAATCTTTCCAAGCTCCTTAGATTTTTGTTGAAGGAACTTTGGGCATTGAGTTTCTTTTAAAACACCCTCAGTAGGAAATTTACCTTTTTCTTTGCTCTGAGACAGATTTGACCTTTTCTTTTTCTTTTCTGTTTTATCATATACTTATCTTGGTTCGAGTGACAGTAATGGGGACTTAAGTAGGTCATAGAGTTAGGCAAAATACAGTGATCGTTACTTTCAAAGTTCTTTAATACTGTTGGCGTGTTGTGTTTCTCAACCAAGCTGTCGCAACTTCTACTTAGTATGATTAAAATTTGCTGATGTGATGGTTGGATATCTGTTTGGTGCCTATTCAAAAGAGAGTTTCAGTTCTTTTAGTCTAGAAGATAACAGCTTAATGGACCTGCTTGGAGTATCATCTTATGTATGCATTTAATTTTCAGGTTAAGAAGCTACAGAGGGCCTGTTTGAGGAACCCTGTGAAGGTATCGTTAGCAATTCCAATATCATTAAAATCTGTATAATTATCATTTAGATTCTATTATTGCAGTATTCTAATCCTGAACTTGTGCGATTCTCTTTTTTACTTTCAGATTGAAGCTGCATCTAAATATTCCACTGTTGATACAATGAAGCAGCAGTATTGCTTTGTTCCTGCCAAGTACAAGGTATTGTCCTTTCAACTGTGGGCCTATTTGCGTGAGATGTTTACTGAGCCTGCCTGCCACCCTTTCTACTGCTTGTCTACACAATGAAGCTAGCCTTGATGGTGCATCCAATATCTGCATGTGTTATATTGTGAGAATGTGCCAAACATCATAAGAAACGTGGATGAATTCTTCAAGAAAGATTCACTACTTGTATATTATGAGGGGCATGACATAGGAAAGAATGTGATTCATGTGGCCAACCCACTTACTGGGAAAAGGCTTTGTTCATTTTTGTCATGGTTGTAGTTGCAGTTATGTTGGGGCATTGAGGAAACTTTAGAAAAATAAAGATCTGGCTCTAATTTTATTATGTGGAGTAACATTCTAGGTTAATTGTATTTATCACTTCAAGACATTGTTGGTTTTTTATATCAAAACTGTTGAAGTAGGTTTTCTCTGTTCTGATGATTTGATTCCTCTTAGTCAAACATTTTGTTTGCTATTGTACAGGATTGCTATCTTGTTTATATTCTCACCGTGATGAGTGAAAGTACGACAATGGTTTTCACTCGAACATGTGATTCAACTCAAGTTTTGTCCTTAATTCTTCGAAATCTCGGACTAAGGGCAATTCCAATCAGTGGTCAAATGAACCAGGCATAATCTCTCTCTCTCTCTCTCTCTCTCTCTCTCTCTCTCTCAGCACATTTTTATCAGCTCATAGCAAACCACATTTGGAAGGTATGTGCTGATCTTTGGTCATCCAATTTTTCATGGCAGTCCAAGAGGCTTGGAGCTTTGAATAAGTTTAAAGCACGAGAATGCAATATTTTGATCTGCACTGATGTTGCAAGTAGAGGACTCGATATTCCGGCGGTGGACATGGTTATAAATTATGACATCCCATCATCTTCTAAGGTAAGGCTTTGCACTACTTTTGGTGGTTTTAGATGTTTAGTTTTTGTAGACCTACTTGGCCCATTCTTTTTCGTGCCACCTTGACAAGATGGACAAATTTTCTTCTCTGGGTATTGCTTTTCATAGCCACAAATACTAAACCCAGTTAGAAAAGCAAAGTTATAATAAAGTATACTAATGTAGCATAAATCCGAGCATCTGCAGCTTTGGCAGCTAATACCCAGAGGTCCGATCTAGGCTTGATTAGCTAGCTGGCTTTCCAGGACACCGTCTTTAACTGTAAATAGCATGATACCCTGGCCCCGGGGACGAAACTCGCATAACTTGTTTATGTCTAGCTTTGTGGACCTGGGATATTTTGTTTTGGCATTGGCTGATGGGGTAAAGTGGATCACGGTTGCATTCTCTCAATTATCTGTGCTTTTTTTATTCAACTTTTTATGGTAGGATTATATACATCGAGTGGGAAGAACTGCTCGAGCAGGACGATCTGGTGTTGCTATCTCACTGGTGAACCAGTACGAGTTGGAGTGGTATTTACAAATAGAAAAGCTGAGTGGTGAGGAAGATATACTTTTATGTCTAGAAAAGCTTTGCAGTTTTATGGCTTTTCATTAGACTAATCGAAAATGTACATCAGGTAAAAAGTTACCTGAATTCCCTGCTCAAGAGGAGGAAGTATTGCTATTGTTGGAACGTGTTACCGAGGCCAAAAGAATATCACAGATGGTATCGCTTCATCCCTATATATCTTTGTGTGCGTGCGCATGCGTGTGGTTGCTAGGACATATATTCAACTGAAATGCACATCAATGCTTTAGTGAAGTATTCATGTCCAATTAAAACCAGGGTTAAGCTGAGTAAGACACAATACAAAACTAAACCTTAGGAAACATGTTGATGGGCTTGATTGTCAACGGGGGAAACTTTCTTGGGCCACCCTAGGAGCCTATTGCCATAGTAATTGCCCCAGCTGCGGTAAAATGGGGGGAGGAGGATATTGTTGTGATCTGATGGCGTGAGCAGATGCTCCAAGAGGCCTAGACCCTCAATGTCATAAAAAAGAAAGTCATTTCTGTTCATATGCAATGAGTGGGCAGCTTTTCTGTATTGTGGTAAAACCATATCCGAAATTACATAGTGATGATTAGCATTTTTAAGTATACAGCAGTGGTTTGGGCAATTTTTGGTCAATACCTTCCTTTAGCAGAGTTAAATATCAAGTGAAGCCTCCATGGCGTGTCCTTTTAGATAGAGATGATGCTGAGTTTAGAGTTCTTGGACTTTGCAGAATATGAAAGAAAGCGGTGGCAGGAAGAGAAGAAAGGCAGGAGGAGATGAAGGTGAGGAAGAAATTGAAAAATACCTGGGTAACAAGAATGGGAAGAAGTCCAAGAAGTCGAAGAGATGATGAGATCTGACTGCTCAAGCAAGAGTTTTCAATGTCGATCCAGTGGCAATATAAATTTATCGGATGAGGCATCATTCATCAACACAATGGACTGGGTTCATGGTTTTTATTTTCAAAGAAAAAAATCATCCCTGGTTTTTCTCCGATAAATGTTTGTATGTCACTGTAAATTTCAGGAAATGTTCCATTCTAAATGAGAAGATATTGTGATAATGCTCAGAACTTTAGTCTCCTTCAGTTCGTTTGTTATTTTGTTTTCATTTGCTTGGGTGTGGATGTTCGGATGTTTGATTATGCACCCGGAGTATGAGAGCCAACTCCATCTCAACGACCAATTAGTGCAGGTTGTATTAGTGTTGCTTAAGACGATTAGCATTTATGTTAGTGATTTTCAAATTAAATTGGCCAAAATGACTAAATTGACAAATTATTAAAAAGTTTAAGATTAAATTAATCAAAATTGAAAAGTTTATGACTAAATTTACTACCGTACAATGGGTTTACGATTTTCTTAATAAATTTCTTGAAAATAATATGACTACTTTGCTTGATATTAGTCATGTAGAAGATTAATTAATGCATATGAGCAGTTTAAGAACTTTCTCGTGTCTAGAACTGACTAATATAAAATAAGATTCATGACCAATAGAAAGCGTGGTTATTATTTTAAGTCGGGAACGACCCATCAGAAAATAGAAAAGACGAGGGAGATGAGCACTAAAATCCTTGTTTTTCATAAAGGGTTATATTGTAGATGCATAATTTTTGGAAATTTAGTTTATTGGGCCGATCTTATGTGCCTATCCTGTATACATCTCCATTTGTTTCAATGAAAATAAATGATTTGAAAAATATATTCCCAAAAGTAATTTCTTATATCACTTGAAATAATTAGTCAATGAAAAACGTTTTCATTATCGATAATAAATTAGGTTTAAACATTTTTGTTGATAGTAAAAATATTATTTGCTCATTCATTTTTGTTAAAAATACAATCGATTAATTTTAAGAAATTTTTTTAAGCTCTATTTGTTTAGCAAAAAATCAAAAATTTGAAAAATACTTTCATGAAAATGATTACTTGGGTCACTTGAAATAATTAGTTAATAAATAAAATTTTAATAATAATAATTTATATCTAAATTTTGATAATAATAATTTATATCTAAACATTTTCATTGATTACGAAAATAAATGAACAAATAATATTTTTAAAATTATTTATTTTTCGTGAAATGAATGGACTTAAGTTAAAAAATAATTGATTCTTCTCTTAAAAAATAGCAGTCCGAATACACATTGCGTCACATGTGTCAAAGCCAGCTGGTAATAAAAGCCCCTTTACAGTCTATATACACTAGTTTTGGATTTGGGCCAGAACGGGCTATAAAGCCCAGTAAGGCGTTCCTAAGTTGGCAAAACAAAGTTTCAACCTTATTTTCGGCCACAAAATTCCAACTATTTCGACTGCAATCAAATCGGTATATTAGGAAGAACTATGGATCAATTTGTGATATGGCATAGCTTTGTGGTTATTTGAATGGATTAGTGTGATTTTATCTTATTATGTCGAATGTCAGAGGCAAGTGCAAATGCCAGACTACCTAGAAACATATGGAATACACTAAAACCTTATGATCCGATAAGTGATCCTAATTTAGAGCTGTTTGCGTAGCTGGTGAAATTTGAACAAAAAAATTCTAGTTCTTGAGTTGTTTATTATTTGATCTGCCTTCTTCTCAAATTGAACCAAAAGTGATGAATTGAAATATTCTGATCTTTAGGTAATGCCTATCTTTCTATGAAAAAACAACGAATGCCTTCCAAGTCCTGCACCAAGTCCTGCACTTCGGACTTCTAAGGAGCTGGCTCAACGATCAAATGACTTAATTTGAACATTTTGTGCGTCCATACTTGAATCTTAACGTCTTTTACTCAAATTAGCAAGAAAATAACAAAGAAGTTAATCATAACGCTTTCCATCTTGTCGTCATGTAAATGGAATTTCATTTGATGAATTTGGATATGATGGTATTTGCAAGGATTGGGCCAAAGCAAAAGTTCTAAGTACTTGACCTGAATTAAACCGGGATGATTAAATTAGCAAATTATAAAAATGCTTTGAACTAAATTGGTACAATTAAAATATTTAAAGCTAAATCAGTATAATTGAAAATTTTAAGACTTAATTTTCTGCCTATAATAGGTTTAGGACTTTTTGAACAATTTCTCCATAAAATATATAGGAACGGTTTAACGAACTCTTTTGTGTCTGGAACTTGTCTAATGAAAAATGAGCTTCTTGACCACTAGAAGCCATGCGAGCACTAAAGTCCTATTTTTTCATATGGAGTTATACTATATATGCACAATTTTTGAAAATTCAGTTTATACGGCCTATAGTATATGCACATCTTGTATACATCTAAATTAAAAATAATAATAATTTGTTCTGCTTCTAAACATTAGGAAGTCCAATTTTGTTGCTGGGTGGAGACCTTATACATATATATACACACATACACAAAGAATATATAAACTCCGTAAACAAGTAATGCTGAATACTTTAACATTTAAAATAGCATTCTAAATACACATGCATCAAAGACTGCTAGTATAAGCCCCCTATCGTGTCCACGCAAGATTTGGATGTGGGCCAAAACGGGCTTTGAAGTCAAGTAAGGCTTTCCTAAGTTGGCAGAGCCTCACCCACAATTCGAACCAAAGCAAACTCATTCCCACTTTGCAATCGGAATTGGCATATATTAGAAAAATCTACGGATTGATTTGTGAAATGGAGTAGCTTTGGTTATTCGAATGGCTTACTTTGAGTTGATTTTTATTTTCTCGAAAATCCAGAGGCGAACAAATGTGCTCAACTTACCTGGATGCCCGTAAAGTACCTCACAAAGACATGATATTGCACTTCGCAATTGGATGACTGGAGTATCCTCTGAAAAATCTACTTGGAAATCAATACCACTCAACCCTAGTTGACACGGGATCAGTTAATAATTGTGAATGAGATTTTTTTTTCATATATTTTCTCATCTTTAGGACTTATTAAAGATACTATTCTATTTTGATTTTAGAATTTCTTAATTTAGGTTAAGATTGTCTTATTATGATTTCATAGTTATTTTGTTCCTGGTTTTTATCTTTAGGGTTTTCTTTAGTTATAGATATTGCTTTACTTCTCATATAGTGAAGCCTTCATCGTTATTTTACAAAATACATCGAGAGATTTTTCTTAGAATATCGCATGTGGGCAATTTTTGCGCATGCGTGCGCGCGTGTTTGCGGATTGTTATTCACACCCATCATCATTATTTTATCATTTGTCTACTCTTAACAATTTGATAATCGACTCGACCCATATTCAGAATAAATTGAATAGGAAAGAAACCGAGTCATTTATTCATCTGGATCCGACCCGAATCAAAACCAAAGAAACTCAAACCCGAAACGTACTCGGCTTTGGCGTATTAGAACAATCAAAGAAATTGAACTTCTAGGACGCACGCCCTTAAGATCTAGGGGTGTGCATGGTCCGGGCGGGCGGTTCCCGACCTAGAACCGGAACCGCCCGCTAAGGACCGGTTTCGAAAAATGGAACCGGGATCCACCCGTTTGTTGCATGGATCCACCCGGGAACCCGACCGCCGGTCCGGTCCGGTTCCGGGTGGATCCATGGAACCGATCTTGACGCGAAACAATTTTGGTTTTCAACATAGAATGACTACGTGACATCAAAGCAAGCCAAAGAAAGAAAAACTAAATTTAAGTACGTGGAACAAACTCATCAAGTAGAGTAAATTAGACAAGTTTACACTTTACAACGACGCAACAATCGCAACAAGATTCTTTACAAAAAAAAAACAATCGCAACAAAATTCGCCTAAAACTTCACGACGTATAAAGCTCGTAAATCCCAAATTTTGAGCTCTAAAATTCCAAGTTCCAATCGCCTAAAAAGTCATAGAAAGAACCGAAGAAGTCGAAGACGAGAGGAGAGAAGCCACGCTCGATTAGAGTTTGTTTTGTTTTAGTAATATTTTAATATTAAAAATTAATCGGTCCGGTCCGGGTGGGCGGGCGGGCGGATCCGCCCGCGGAACCGGGAACCGGACCGGTTCCCTCAAGAACCGCCGGTTCCGGGCGGTTCCGGTCCGGTTCCGGCGGTCCGGGCGGTTCAGGGTATTTTGCACACCCCTAAGAGGTAAGCGAAAGTTAACCTAGATATAATTGATCGATGAACTGAAAAAAAATATATATAGGTATGTATGTGTGTGTGTCTATATATATATAGACAAAAGAAAGATATTTAGGTTTCTAGGGTTGTAGAAAGGGTCCGAGAATATCCTGTGGTTGGATCGCGTAAAGGATTTCGTATGATACTCCTATGGTCCACCGAATTAGCACGTAAGGGGAATAGCAATGGCATAGGAATCTTGTCAAATGAGCTGTCTTTCCTCGGCGGATAACGCCCCTTTCATAGGGTGTGGGTGGCGAGCTCCGCCTCTCGTCCTGTCCGCGCTCGGAGAGCCACGGCGCATGACGTGGCAGGCATGTTTTGAGGAAAGTAGGATTCTTGTCTCTTTTTTGAGCGTGTGAGAGAGAGAACTGACGTTTGCCACGTCAGCCGTTGCGCCGAACCTGCTCTTATCTAAGTTATCTTCACCCTTTCGTAATTTTCGTTTATTTCCAATTTCGTCGATAATTTGCAGCTAAGTAGAATTCAAAGTGATGAACGGGCGGAAAAAGAACTGGGGTTTTTTCTTTGTCAAAATTCAAGTTGACGTAGGTTTCGTCCTATTATTTTCTTTTGGAAATTAAAATATTATGGGCTGCAGGACAGAGGATGTCAGGGTACAACAGTTTTTTTTTTTTTTTAACTGAAAGTTAGTTCGTACTTCGTAGGCGCACGTATATATATATATTTTTTTTTGGTAAAATAGGCGCAAGTATATTTGTTTTCATCTCACGACCTATATGCCCGATTGCCGCCACCGCCGCCGTCGTCGTTTTTAATTTTTTTTTCCTTTTCGGGGCAGATCATCTTTTGCTTCATAAAACGACTTCATTGACTTTTGTAGATTAATTTTGGTAAATTAGGCTTTAATTGGGTCCTGATCGTGTTGATAGTTTGCGGAAATGTGGACAGGCGGAGACGGCTTCTGGGCAACCGAGATCCGGGGAGGCCGCTGCCAGAACATTAGAGGCATTGGTCTGAGGTCGGTGCCCCCCACCGATCGCCACATGTTCACTGTATCTAATCCTTCCTCAACGAAAAACAAATAACATGTTTATATAAGCAACGTGAATTGTTCAGTTCAATTTAGATTTTCGTGATATTCGAACTGAACTGAAACATTTGGGTATGTGTATGTTGTGACGGTTTGGGTCGATTTGGATTTTTGGATTATTTTTATTTTTTAAATTTTTTTGTGGTGAATCCAAGTAAGATCTCTTTCAAGAATCTGATAATGCATCTTCAATCACCAATTTTGCTGAACCATCAGCAATCATACTATATTTTTAGGAACTTTCGTCACCATCACGTCTTTCGGTATATAATTACAAATACTCATTGACAGTCTAGTAGTACATTTTGTTGTGTTATAACGACAAGTACGTTTACTTCATGGATATTTCATTAGCACCCATTTTT
This sequence comes from Eucalyptus tenuipes, assembly GCA_014182365.1. Lineage (NCBI taxonomy): Eukaryota > Viridiplantae > Streptophyta > Magnoliopsida > Myrtales > Myrtaceae > Eucalyptus > Eucalyptus tenuipes. The sequence goes on from CM024542.1 coordinate 2,832,719, forward strand.
CCTACGGCCAAAAAGTCTACATAATGCATTTCGATGTGTTACAGCGGCGAGTATGCATATTTCATGATATATCATTACCACCAACTTTTACCATAAAATTCAGCAATTAGCTAAGCTTTAAATGTAAGAACTTATAAACAGAAAAGCAAAATAACTTATACAAAATAACATTGTGGACGTTTATATCAATTTCATGTACCTCTTGAAATAGTTGTCCCACATATAGAGATTTATTTAAACAATTGGCCAAATCAGGTGGATTGATAGGAAGCCAGTAGCGCTATATATTTTATGAACATATTGAAGCAGTAAAAACTATATAAAAAAAAAAGGTTTATGATTAATAGAATGGTTATCGATTTAGTAAAATGAAAAATAAATAAAATTGGGTACAAAGAAAAGTAAATTGCGTGATTATGTTATAAGAAAGTAGTCGGTAGATTATCATTCAAATTGGAGAAGAGAAATAATGAAATAATGAGAAGGCAAAGTTATGAAGTGAAACCCCCATGCATTCTTTTGGTGGGGCTAAAACATAATGACCAAAGGACGCTTTTTTTTTTTTTTGTCATAGACGAAAGGGCGTTTGAACCGTTCTCTTTTCCATGACATGTAACTTCATCGTGATACGTCGTGTGATAGTAGGTGGGAACAAAATTGCAATTATTGGTGATTTCTCTTTTGGTTCTCACTATAGAGATAATTAAAAAAAAATCACCAGATTTCCATCCAGTATGTAATAACTATCTTTACTTTTGAAACTTACAATTTAGATTTTGAGTTTTCCATTTATTTTTTCAGTTGTATTCCTGAACTCCAAAGCTCAGCTCGGCGTTTTCAAATGGACCACCTGAGATGCTCCTAGTAGAGGTGTCAATGGGTCGGGTCGGGTCGGGTTTTGTTGTTACCCGACCCGACCCGAAACACAATGGTCACACACTGTGACCCGACCCGAACCGACCCGAAACACATTAGACCATCTAATGTGTTTCGGGTTGGTTCGGGTCGGGTTGCTTGGTTTCCTTTTTTTTTTTTTTTTTTTTCTTCTTCTGGGGTTGGTTAAATCCTTTTAAAAGTAAGCCATCACTGTACCATATCTGATTCCTACATGTAAAATGTAAGAGTACATAGAGAACAATCTATAATTTTTCGTATTCACTAGATCACTGGAATGAATAGGAAAAGAATGGTAACAAAAGGAATGCATCATCTATCTAGACTTCTTATCAGATATGATGGAAACTCAGTACGCCCAGATGAGGATGCCAATAAACGGCATAGGTACTCACAAAAAGAGCAAAGCAATTTATGTTGCTCAGACCAATCTAACCATGGAGTGCGGACAATCCTCCATAATATTTTGAGACACGGAAATGTGAAAACTGAAATGATTTTCTTTCACCAAAATGCTCATTTCTCCTCATAATCACAGGAGCTTTGCTTGCTAGATTGCATCTCAATTAGCTGCTGTTGTTCCTCCTCAATCTCTTCGGCTTCTACTTGTTTCTCAGGCTTAGGTTTGCTTGTAGATTGCTGATACATGATCCCTCCAATCATGCAAATCAAAAGCCCCACTGTTCCTAGCAGTTTGGAATGCTTGTCCCAAATAATTCGCTGTTGGTTTGCACCTGACAAAAGAGAATCAACAAATCTAAAGACAAGCAACATCCGGTAATGTATAAATCTGAGGCAAACATGTATGACACACCATGAGGGACTCGTACACCCAACAAGAGACAGCCAAACGATCATCGAAATACTAACACACCGGGCTACTACGGTTCAGGAATTTAATCGAGCAACTGGTAGGCATCAAAGTCATGAGACCATATCCAACAACGATGCAGCGATTTGCAACCAAACATATCACAACATCATTAAAAAAAGGCTCAACTCACTCACCCACCCACCAAATTTCTAATGGGAAACACTAACCCAAGTTTATCCTTCGAAACACGCACAAAAATTCTAATGAACGGGAATTGTGTACAGCAGCGCAAGCTGAAATCCACAATTTCCTTCGTTTCTTTCTCTTCTGAACTTCAGCAAACACATAAAAAGCACAAATCCACACATTCCATCTCAATGACCAACAGCGGCACAAACGAAACCCCCAAAAACCCCTACATCCTCAAACCCCAGATGTGTGCGCCTGGAGCTCACAACGAGCACAAACCCGAATCTCACTCGCAACGAGCACGAACCCGAATCTCACTGGCAACTACAGCTCACCTCAACAACGACGATGGCGAATCAGAGACCGACGATCGGGCGCAGGGCTCGGGAGGATTTCCAGGTCAGCCCCAAGAGCGAACCCAGATAGGCGGGAGAGAGATTAAGCTCCTTCCAGTTCCTCCCAAGTCCCAACAGATGTGCCTACGCCCAGACAAACGGAGGGCGGAGGCGCGTCGATCGGAGGGCGACAGCAGTCGTCGGAGAAGAAGCCGAAGGGGAGGGGTTTTCACTTTTCCCCGACGTGTTTGACTCTGTGTTTGGTTGGCTTGTTTGGAAAAGGGGTGTTAACATGTTTCGGGTCGAACAATGTTCCAACCCTGACCCGACCTGAAACATATTTCGTTGTTTGTTTTATATTTGTTTTTCGAACATAATCAAGATCCGAAACATGTATTGTACTTGTTTCGTGTTTGGGTCGTGTTCGAGTCGGGTCGGGTTTTTTTGACACCCCTAGCTCCTAGTTTCGTATCAATTCACATCGCAGAACCTCACTTATTTGTAGAAATTGCCATTTTCCTTTACAAATACCTTAGCACGCATTTTTCTCTCCTCCACTGTCTCTCTCTTGCTCATCAACCGTCGGTGCCACCTCTTCACTCGGCCCCCCGCCGTCCTTGATTGTCACCGTCCTTGGACTCGAAGCCCATGACGACCTCTGCCTTAGACCCAATCTAGAGCATATCAAGGCCTGGTCTCCAATGGCCACTGCCAGGGGAGACTCGAGAGCTCTCGCATTGTCACTACAAGTCCATCATGGTGGAGTTTGTGGCTCACTCAAGCTTGATTCCCATGGTCACAAGCCGTGAGCTCCTCTCGACAGAGGGAAGAGATGGTGGGTCATCTAGGCAAGGGGCTTGACGGTGAGAGGCATTAGAGGCAGCGTCAGGTTTCTGGTAAATGTATCTTTTCGTTTTTAATGACATGCAAATTGAAGATTTTTGAAAACGATGATGATATTTAAAAAGTAAGCATAAATTTGAAAATGTTTGTTTTTTCAGTAATCCCTATTGTTATTGAATGGTAACAAACGATTAAATACACATAGTGATTGTTTCTCATAGGACTAGATTATCATCTGACTGAACCATAATAATGCTACTCAAAAACTATACCAAAAGCACAGTTGAAAAAAGAGTTCATGTATTTTTCCGTTAATTAAAATGGTGTTAAAGTTCATGCTCGATCGCATACTTTATAAAGTAGGGATTTTATTAGTAAGTGTCCCCAATATACTAGATAAGAATCTAAAGTAAACAAGAGCAAAACTTTCAATGCAGGCTATAGATCATCGACTATTAGAGATATATTCTCCTTTTAACAATGTCAAATGAATCTTTTCAAAACATGATTCATATTTCTTATCAAGTGCATTAGGACTACTTTTTGATATTGTCCAATGAAGGAATAAGCAAATGGAGATCTTCTCATTGACGTCACGGGCAACGTGATACGACTATGAGTACAAATAATGAGTCCACCATTAAGAATCCAAATCAATACCATGGAAAAGTGGGAGGGCCCGTTTGTTTGCAGTTAAATAGAAGCAACTCCTTTTCATTTGTTCACCAAAGTTTAAAATATTATTTAATTTTAAAAAATAATTGTTCAAAAAATCACAAATCTAATGCATGGTGGCCGATTTAGTTTCACATTTTTTATTTGGCCATATTAATCTTAAATTTTTTAACAATTTATCAATATAGTTATTCCCATCAAATTTGGTCAGAAATAGCTAACGTAGGCGTCGATCATCCTACATAGCATAGTTAGCACTAATGTGGATGATTTTTTGTGATTTTTTTTTAATTTTATGAATATTTTCTTTTCTTTCTTTTCCTTTTCTTTGATCTCCCTCCGCCGGTCTGAGGCCTCAGCAACGGCCATCCGAGGTCAATCGTCCAATTTTCCCCATTTGACCAGAATCAAATCCAAGCGATAACGATCGCTCTTCGTGATTGTGCTTGCGAACGTCTTATGGTCTTCGAGTCAGCTCGGCAACATTCCCAAAACCCTAACCACGAGCTCGAGGTCACTCCCTCTCCTCTCTGATTCATCCCGGTCGAAGTCAAGCATCCTTAGCAATGCTCTAGGGAAACTTCAATCCGTGCAAGGAAATCGGAATTCTCCTCCAACTAGCTTGCGAAGCGCAGGATCCTGGGTAGCGATCCCGTGCCTTTACTAGCATAACCTTTGCGACGCCCTTGTCTCACCCAAACTGGCGAGGGTGTCATCAACCTCGTTGGATCTACAATGCCATCGCCTGTGGCCAGTGGAGGAAAATGGGAAAAAGCTAAGAATTTTTTTTAAAAAAAAAAAGGAAAGGAAAAAGGAAAATATGAAAAAATTCAAAAAAAAAATTCAAAAAATTGTAAAATCATCTACGTCAACGCCATGACCGATAGAAGTAATAATTATTATTTTAAGTTGGGAACAACCCACCAAAAAATAGAAAAGACGAGAGTGAGTTAAGTGCTAAAATCCTTGTTTCTCGAAAGGAGTTATACTATATATGCACGACTTTTGGAAGATTAGTTTATTCAGCCTAATCTTATGTGCACATCTTGTATACATAATCGTTTGTTTTGCAGAAAAAGGAAGATTTAAAACATCTCTCCTTAAAAATGATCGTTTTGATTACTTCAAATAATTAGTCGATAAATAACGTCTTTCATTATAAATAACAATTTATGTGTAGACATTTTCGTGAACAATGAATTTTTGTCCATTCATTTTTATAATTAATATAAGCGATTAATTTTAAAAAAGTATTGTTCAAATCATTTATTTTTTACTAAACAAATCAAGCCTAAATTAAAAATAATTTATTCTTCTTTTATGAATAACATTCCGTATACATATAGCATCACATGTATCAAAGCCAGCTGGTGATGAAAGCCCCTCTATCGTCTACCCACACAGATTTGGGATTTGGGCCAAAACGGACTGTAAAGTCAAGTAAGGCTTTCCCAAGTTGGCAAAACAAAGTTTCAGCCCTTTTTTCGGCCACAAAATCCCAACTATTTCGTCACCCGCGATTTGAACCGAATCGAAGTCAATTCGACTTTGCAATCAAACTGGTATATTAAGAAGATCTATGGATTGATTTGTGAAATGGAATAGTTTTGTGATTATTTGAATGGCTTAGTTTGATTTTAACTTATTTTATTGAATACCCAAAGGCAATCACAGATACTTGACTACCTAGAAACCCATGGATCACTCTACAAATCTAATAATCTCGTTAAGTCTAAGCTTTCAACCCTTGTAAGTAATCATAACATAGAGCAGTTTGTGCAATCAATGAAATTTGAATATAGAACTTCTAGTTCCTGAGTTGTTTATTAATCAATTTGCCTTCTCTCAAATTGAACCAAAAGCGATAAAAAAGAAACAGTCTAATCTTTAGGTAACGCCTATCTTTCTATGAAAATCAACTAATGGCGTTCCGAGTCCTGCACGTCGGACTTCCAAGGAGTCGCTCAACGATCAAATCGCTCGATTTGAATATTGGCACGCGTCCTATTTGAATCATAACGTCCTTTACTCAAAATAACAAAGAATTTAATCATAATGTTTTCTATCTTGTCATCATATAGATGGAGTTTCATATGATGAATTTGGACAAGATGTTTTATATGTATCCGCAAGGATTGGTCAAAGCGGAAATTTTGAATACTTTGACCTGAACTACGCTGGAAGGATTAAATGGGCAAATCATCAAAAGGTTCGAGATTAAATTAATAAATTATCAAAAGGTTTATGACTAAATTGACACAATTAAAAAAATTAGGACTAAATTGGCCACCGTATGATAGGTTTAAGACTTTTTAGACAATTTCTCCATAAAATACATATGAACGATTTAATGAACTATTGTCTAATGAAAAATAAGATTCATGACCAATTGAAGCCGTGTGAGCACTAGAGCCCTAGTTTTCATATGGAGTTATAGTATATATGCACGATTTTTGGAAATTTAGTTTATACGGCCCATCTTATATGCACATCCTATATACATCCAAATTGAAAAATAGTTTATTTTGCGTTGAAATGTTAAGAAGTCCAATTTTGTAGTTGGGTGGAGACCATATATGTATATATATACACACGTAAAGAGTGTATAATAAGTATTGCGGGATACTTTTTAATATTAAAAATAGCATTGTCAACACACATGTATTACGAGGCCCTCTATAGTCTATACAAAAATTTTGGATGTGGGCCAAAACGGGCTTTGAAGTCAAGTAAGGCCTTTTTAAGTTGGCAGAATCTCACCCACAATTCGAACCAAAGCAAACTCATTCCAACTTTGCAATTGGAATTTGCATATGTTAGAAAGATCCATGGATTGATTTGTGAAATGGAACAGCTTTGGTCATTCGAATGGCTTACTTTGATTTGATTTTTATTTTCTCGAAAATCCAGAGGTGAACACATGTGCTCGACCACTTGGATGCCCATAAAGTACCTCACAGAGACATGATATTGTTTTTCGCAAGTGGATGATGGGAGTATCCTCTGAAAAATCTACTTGGAAATCGATACCACTCAACCCTAATTGACACAGGATTAGTCAATAATTGTGAATGAGATTTTTCTTATATATATTTTCTCATCTTTAGGATTTTATTAAATATATTATTGTATTTTGATTTAAAATTTGTGAATTTAGGTTAAGATCGTCTTATTAGGATTTCATATTTATTTTATTCGTGATTTTTATGTTTAGGGTTTTCTTTAGTTATAAATATTGCTTTAGTTCTTATGCAGTGAAGCCTTCGTCATTATTTTACAAAACACTTTGAGAGATTTTTTTTTAGAATTGCTTGTGAGTAAATTTTGCGCATGCGTGCGCGCGTGTTTGTGAATTGTTATTCACACCCATCATCATTATTTTATCATTTGTCTATTCTTAACAATTTGATAATTGACTCGCCCTCTATTTGGAATAAATTGAATTAGAAAAAACACAGAGTTATTTATTCATCCGGATCCAACCCGAATAAAAACCAAAGAAATTGAACCCGAAGCATACTCGGCTCCAGCGTGTTCAAACAATCAAAGAAATCAAACTTCTAGGATGCACGCCTGTAAGATTGCTCGGGAACGTGAACCGATCGAGGTAAGCGAAAGCTAGCCTACATATAATTGATTGGTGAACCGAAAGAAAAAGCAAAAGAAAGATATATTTAAGCATATAGGGTTGTAGGGAATAGGGGTGTGCATGGTCCCGGGTGGGCGGTTCCCGACCTAGAACCGAACCGCCGCTAAGGACCGGTTCCGAAAAATTGGAACCGGGATCCACCAGTTTGTTGCATTGGATCCACCCGGGAACCGGACCGCCGGTCCGGTCCGGTTCCCGGGTGGATCCATGGAACCGATCTTGACGCGAAACAATTTTGGTTTTCAACATAAAATGGTCGGGTCTATGAGTTGGGAAGGAGGGGAGGAGGTCTATGGTCGGGTTTTCAACATAGAACGGTTACGAAACAATTTTCCGCGGCTGTGGCGGGTGGCGGCCGACGCGAGGGGGCAAATAGTAGCGGCGGAGGAGCAGCGGCGACGGCGTCGATGCTCGGGGAGGAATCGAAATGGCGATAGGATTAGGAAGAACCGAGGAAGAGACAAAGAGAGAGAGAACCGAAGATGAAGGGAGTGAGGAGATGAGATCTAATCTAGGATTTCTTTTAGTAATTTTTTTTTTTTTTTAATATTAAAAAGGTTCCTGGTCCGGTCCCGGTGGGCGGATCCGTCCATGGAACGGAACCTGGGCCGTACACCACCGGTTCCGAAAAATTGGGCAACCGGAACCGGACGGCCTCAAGAACCGCCGGTTCCGAGCGGTTCCGGTCCGGTTCCGGCGGTCCGGCGGTTCCCTATTTTGCACACCCCTAGTAGGAAGGTCCAAGAATATCCTGTGGTGGGATCGCGTACAGGATTTCGTATCATACTTACAAAATGAGCCGTCTTTTCTCGGCGGACAACGCGCGATTCGTACGTGCGGTTTGGTCGGTTTGACTGTGGGCAAAGCTCTCGACTGAGTTTTTGAAACTTTGGTCCTGTGAAAGCATCATGCAGACTAGGGTTGACGTGCAAATCACGTGCGAGTCATACGTGAACTTATCCACTCTGCTCCCGCGGGCCCCCTTGACCAATCACAACCTCTCTCTCTCTTTCACTCCTAAGCTACTAATTAACGCGTTTATCCACGTTGTTCGATTTCCTTACGGAATCCGAACAGAACAAGAGAGAGATGTCTTATTCGAGTTTTGGCTTTTTATGGCCTAATTTCTAATGCGGAAAAAAAATAATATAAAAAGACTAGTCAAAGCTCTACTCCCCGTCTTTGAGTTTTATGGGGAGTGATGTTGCAAAATGGAGTTTCCCTTCCGTGAATTTTCATACATATATATATTTGCAAATCGTGGTTGAAAGTAAAATGGCCGGAGAGTGCATGACAATTATTCTTATATAAGGAGAATGATCAATCTTTCTACGATTCTGCGTCATACGCATCGCTATAGAAGGACAAATCTTGAGAAAGAGTTTATTATTATGTATTTATATAATAGATAGATCATGGTACCAAAAGAGATCTAGGCCATCGAAGCTAAGCAACTTACATTAGGGGAGTCATCTTTCCTACCCTTTTTCCCGCTTAAAACAATTTTTCCTTGCTTTGATAATGCTGACAAAAGAGGAAGGTGAATGGACAGTGATGCGAGAATAAATTGGTGGGTGTGCTCACGCCTGTCAAGCAACCACGAAATGTAAGTTTAAAATAACCGAAAAGATCAAACTTAGATTTTCAAAATACTAGCATCTTATAAACAATGTCTGGGTTTGACTCCTATCTCTTGTCGTTTACTTGGTTAAGGAATAAAAATCAAGCTTGAGAATCCATATTTTCGTGAGTGGTAAAGTTCCTTGAAGTAAAGTGTGTGTTTATGTAAATTCTCTCCATATCTCTTTAAAACACTTCTTCTTCTCCAGTTTAGTAGGATCCTCTAAAAAATGCAGCTCAAATAAATTAGAAGTGTTGCCATCGTGACAACTTTGAGTCTCTATATTCTGAACTAAATTTTTAGGTAGTCTACGGCTAAAAGACAATCCCTTGAAAGCTTGAACAGAGGTTTGCCTCGTGTGAGATAGCATACCTGCTGCGATTGACCTAGTTTTCCCCATTTCTAAGCATAGATCATTATCTTGAATTAATAAAAATGTTTGTCCTAAGTTTAGACTCATAAGTGTTGTAATATTAACGCGGAAACTACAAGACCTTGTAAATTAAGTCAATACAAAAATATTAGAAAAATAAACGATGAATAATAGGACAAAAGAGATTTTTTAATATCGATATATATATCCATGATGAGAGCCAACAACAAATAATCCTAAATTTAGATATAAACTCACGGCACAAAACACTAGTGTTCAAGCCAACGCAAGACGCTCTATGTACACCCAAAACAAGAACTCGTCTTATTGTTCTTTCTTTTCGTACAGCTTCTTTCTCATGCGATGCTTAACAAAAAAATAACATTTTCTTGTTAGGTGATGTGCATGTGCGCGTGGGCGTGTCTGTGTGAGAGTCCTCCTCCCTCATCGGTGGTCAATCATTAAATTTTTGAAGAATTATGACCAAGTATCATTGTTCTCTATCTTGACAATTACTTGAGTTATTAAAAACATTTGATTGTTGGTATCTCTCCCTACAGTAGCCAACAACTCCTCATTGCATAAACCTTTGAAAAAACATCCATCTAATTTTACAACTCTTTTACAACCAGCCAAAAAGCCTCATTTGCATGCATCTAAACAAATATAAGATCTATCAAACCTAGGCCCACAATTAGGCAGTAACCTCTCTACAACCCCTACATATGCCATATTAAATGAGTTTTGAAGCATGAATTCGCAAGCATAATCCTGTACCCACGCATATTCTTTTTTGTACTGATCCATCAATATTTTCATCACCTTCAACTTAGCTCCCTTGCACTAATTCATCGACACATTAACCCCCCAACTGCTCCTTCATTAATAGCTTATTCTAAGCACTCTTGATCTTGGGCATTGCTTTGACAATATTAAAGAAGCGTTTTAACAACCACACATTTGTTACCCTTTTATTGTCAAATATAATTGGACAAGTATGTTTTTTCTGGAAAGACCTTATTTGGAATGACTCATTCTTACTTAATGTGCCATAGAGTTTCTATGGACAATTGAGTTGTGAGCACTTAGCTCAATGGTTTTTTTTTTTTAAATTGTTTGGCATCATGAAATTTCATCCCTACAGACAAAAAAGGTTCATTAGCTATCGAATTGTAGCAATGGTACTTTCCTTATGCGCATGAGTTCTTCATCATTATTGCTAAGCTCATTCTCCGAACTAGTAGTTTCATCGCCATAATTGTCTTCATCTTCTCATTCATTACCTCCAGATGAAGCTTCATTCCTACTTACTAGCTTGGACTCATGCCTTTCTCTTAAAGCTACAATTTTTTTTTTGGACAAATTTCTTTTACTTTTGTCTTGACTGTGTGTGTTCATCATCATCATCATCTTCGTCAATTGAGAAATTTAAGTTACCAAAGCCTCATCTTCTGATTCACTAGATAGAGCAACATCTCATTCTAATCCAATTAAGTCTTCATCATCCACATCTTTACTCGAGATTTCAGGACATCTCCCTATTTGCTCATCTTTGTTAATATGACTTGTCTCCCTCTCCTCCGTCACTTGCCTCTCATGTTGCTTTCCATCTAACGTAGACTCATCCTCAACCTAATTACTTGCTTAAATATGATCTCCCACTTCTCCTCTTTTAGTGGTCTCCTCATCCTCATCATTACCATAGTATTTAATATAGACCTTAGCTTTGTCAATATGAAGATAATGGTAAGTAATATCCTTAATACCATTATCGTCACTACAAATCTCAAACCATCATTCAATTTCTTACCAAAAACACAATAATGCAATTTTTGCATTGTGAATCATAAAAAATACACCAAATACCTCATGAAATCATTATATGATGACTTCTCAACATTGACATAGAATGTACATTCATTTACACCGACATATTCCCAATCCTCACCATGGCAAATAATCCATATCAATGTAGCACCCAAAGAAGGAAAAAAAGTCATAGTTTTAGCAGAATCATCAACAACTTCACATGCAGATCCTCACAAGCACATTTAATTGATTAAAGAATTCACTGAACCCTTGTTGTTTTGTCAAAAGAACAAAAGGAAGCCAATTTATTCAATTCGGTTCCCTCAAGCACCCAAATTGATAAAACAAAATGAGGTTCTCACTGCCCATTTTTCAATTCAATCCCATTCAATCCCTACAAAAGCACTCCAACTAATTAAACAAAGTGAGGTCCCCACCATTGTCTCATGATTCATACTCTAGTACTAAAAAACCATGTTTTCCTCCAAGCCGAGCCCTTATTTTCCCCTCCGCACCTTATTTTTCAATTCGGTCCCATTCGATCCCCTCAAAAGCAGTCCAACTAATTAAACAAAAGTGAGCCATTTTCTCTTCGAACCAAGCCTTCATTTTGCCCTTCGCACCCTCATTCACCTGTTGGAACCCTAAATTTTCCACCTAATTGACCCATAAAAAGAATATGACAAACCTGAGTGAGTAAGAGTTAAGGACAGGGCCAGCAAACGATGATAGCCGAGCGGTGTTAGGCAATTGAGCAAGCTATGTTGGGTGTTGGGCGAGCAGCATACTTCGTATGTGAGAAGAGCATATCGATGCTCTAATTTTAGTCCCCCTTCAACGATGCAGTTTTGGCCAGAGGAGCTATGCAGTGTCGTTTTTGAAAGGCAATTCACGTATGATTGCGAAACAGCGTCATTTCTTAAGGAGGACAGAAAATGATGTGGTTTATGCCATTCTACGTGGACTACGTTTTAAAATTTTTGTTACGTCAACTTATTTTTTATTAATATAAAAGTCACGTAATCAATTTGGCCAGAATCTCTCGCTAACGGCACCAAAGTGATTATTTTTTCTTCGACTTGGCATTTAAGTGAGTCGGTAGAAATGTTTAACACTAAAGTGAGTACCGCACACAAGTTTTGACGCTTCTAGTGTACCTACCCCCCGTATCTTAGGTCTCGTCTTGGTGAGCATTGTAATGGGAGTCATTGAATTGAATAGCTTTGTCTGAACCCCACGTGATGGTGGTGGATGCTATCCGCTCGTTGCAAAGATGGAGGAAGATGGATTTGTAGTATTTCATCGTAATCGGACTAAATCACGGGAGACCACTTGTACTGATCAGACGCTTTCCCCTCTTGACTTATCTCGTTCCATCTTTCTTTCTCGATGTTAATCGTTCTCCATTTACATATATAAATGTGATTTCTTGTCACTCACAATGGCTTCCTACCTCACCGTCCAACTCAAAAAAAAAAAAAAAAGCATTGGCTTCCTACATCGAGAAGTTTCGTGTTTTACCTTCTGTTATGAGATGGTTCGCTGAGGCGGTGTCTTTATGAAATCGAATCAGGTAAATAATTTGCTTGATTACATACGAGGGCAAGACCAAATTTTTGCTGAGAACTCCTCTTTGGTCTGTCAATAGCAGGCGCAAACTGGATGCAAATGGAAGGCCAGAGCAGAGCTTTCGGGAGAGAAAGATCAAGTCATTGCCGAAGCACATCGCGTCTGCTTTCCTCAGTTGCGGGTTATACGTTCATACGGCAATTCAAAGCCATACCTTTTTTCGGTTGATTTAGTGCATTTTCTCTTAGTTCGTTGTAACTAGGGAAGCGAGCATTGTAACAGATGGAGAGCTATCATTGTGACCATAATTCGTTGTAACTATGCAAGCAACAAGCAATTCATCTCCTATTATTGGTAGTGCTGAAACTCAACTCCATCTTTTCGTACATTTGGTTTCTAGTGGTTTGTTTTGGTAGGTGATGGTGATGAAAATTCCTAAAATTATAGTATGATTGCCGATGGTTGGGCGAAATTGGTGATTGACGATGCATTATCAAATTGGTGAAAGAAATCCTATTTTGATTAACCACAAAAAATAAAATAAATAAAAATCCAAAAATCCAAACTGCTCGAAACTGTTGCAACATGTGCATACCCATACCCAAATGTTTCGATTCGGTTCAGGTATCATGAAAACCTAAATTGAACTGAACAGTTAAGACTCCTAATTTATACGTGTAATTTTTTTTTCATTGAGGAAGGATTCAATACAGCGAACATGTGGCGGTTGATTGGAGGGCATCGACCTCAGACTAAATCTTCTAATGTTTTGGCAGCCGCATCGCCGGATCTTGGTTGCCGTAAAAGCCGTATCAGTGTCTCGGGCTGTCCACATTTGCTCAACCATTCAACACAATCAGGACCCATTTAAAGCCTAATTTACCAAAATAAAACTACGAAAATTCCACGAAGAAGTTTGAAAAACAGAAGATGATCTACCCAAGGAAAAAAATAAATAATAACAACAACAACAGTGATGACGATGACGACAACAATCAAGCATAGGCTGCGGGATGAAAACGAAGATACTTTCCACCCACGAACTGACTTTCAGTAAAAAAGAGAAAAAGAAAAGAGCTGTTCTAGCCCGGAAATCCTCTGTCCTTGAGCCCGTAATATCTTGCGATTTCGTCACCGAATCTTTAGTACCTTGAATTATCGGTTTGATCATGTCTAAGCTAAGGACAACAAGAATGGACATAAAACTTATATTTTAATTTCCAAAAGAAAAGTGGGGAGGAACCCACCGAAAAAGGGTCGGCCAAGGAGAATCCTTTTATGTTGAGGAAACGAAACTGACGACCACCCAACAACCTCTCTCTCTCTCCCTCCCTCCCCCTTAATCCAACGTTTTTCAAAGGAAAAAGCTTGGCTGACACATTTCCATCTTTTACCCAATATTCCTTCTTCTTCTTCTTCTTCTTCTTTTTAATTTAGTTTTATGTTTTCTTATGCCTCCAGACGCGGGCATAACCTGCCTCAAGAGCAATGCAGGGCTATTCCCTTGGGTCGACATGAGGTACCTGTTGAGTTCGAACACATTCGAAGCGGAAATGAAGCTATGGAAGAAGATCGTGCACAACGTCAAGCGAAAAAGCTCGCCGGGTCGTTGTGCCACTATAGCGAGCCGGGATGATTCCGAGTGTTCTTCACGAACATGATCGAAGAAACCCTCAAGATCGCCATTCGGCATAATAAGGCATTCGTCGAATCTTCCTCCAGAGGCCGTGATGAGACCATTAGTGGTCAAAGGTGCGACGAGGCCATTGTCGCGAGGAAGATACATTGTTATCATTGTCCGTATTAAACTATATACTTTAAAGCTTAAGAAATTTTTACTTAGAATTTTAGTTAACACGACGTAATTTTCTCATATATCCGTTATAAGCTTGATAGTAGTTTGCTAAACTAATGCACATGAACTTTCTTGTAGGAGAAAACAACTCTTGATCACTTGACGCGCATTGACTCTTGTGAATTTAGATCGCATGGTATGATGTAATTATGTAGAATTATTTGTCAATAATTATGTAGAATTATTTGGAAATTTATGTCATAGCATCTACTAGGGGTGAATATTGTCCAGGTGGGCGGTTCCCAACCTAAAACCGGGAACCACCTACTAAGAACCGATTCCGAAAAATTGGAACCGGGAACCGCCCTCTAGTTGCATGGATCCACTCGGGAACCGGACCGCCGGTCTGGTCCGATTCTCGGGTGGATCCATAGAACCAGTCCAAGCTTCGCGATAAAAATGGCATAAGTCGAAAGGGATAAATGTTTGCTTGCACTATAATTTATCGTTCATGGCCCTTTTGCTTGCTTAAATAGTCTTGCAAAACCGTTTTACTGGAAAGGACCGAAAGGACTGTGTCAGGCGGTGTTATGTAGAGCCGAATGCTGCGAGAGGATTGTGTAGTGGCCGATTCCACCCAAGTAGGAAGCTTTTGCAATGTTGGTTATGTCTTACCGTTAAAATTGACATGTTATGTTTGCTCAATCGTTGGAAGATGGAAATGCCTAAAAGTTTCTTCAATATGTTCAACAGCTATATGATCAAAGTTAAAGATTTGTTCACGGTATGTTATGGTTGTACAGAGAGTAATGAAGACACGGCCTTGGAATTTCTTTTCTTTGCACACGTATTGCCAGTCCTCTAGCCTCCAGCTATCTCTTTATCTACCTCGCTATCCTAGGGTACTCACATGCGCTTAGATACATGTTGGCATGTGTAGATGGACTCCGGTTCTATGGATCCATTGAACAATTTCCCTATCTAGAGTAATTTCGATTTTTTCAATATTAAAAATTATTATATTATTATAATATAACCGGTCCGATCCGGGTTGGCGGGTGGGTGGATCCACCCATGGAACCGGGAACCGGACTGATTCCCTTAAGAACCACCGGTTCCGGGCGGTTCCGGTCCGATTCTGGGCGGTCCGGACGGGTCCCAATTCTTTTGCACACCTTTAGCGTCTACCAAT
Organism: Eucalyptus tenuipes; assembly: GCA_014182365.1. Lineage (NCBI taxonomy): Eukaryota > Viridiplantae > Streptophyta > Magnoliopsida > Myrtales > Myrtaceae > Eucalyptus > Eucalyptus tenuipes. The sequence continues at coordinate 2,848,477 of CM024542.1, forward strand.
TGAATTAACGTATACAATTTTCCAGGATGATGGTACAAGGAATTTCATTGAATTTTACACAATTGATAATTCATATGAGATGAGTCAACGTAGCTATTCTCGAAATTTGATATGCAATCAAGAAAGAATAGTAAATATTACTTGTCTTAATTTTAGGTCACCACAGAGTTATTTTAGAGCAATTTGATTTTGGCGAAAGGACTAAGAAGCTAATTCATCACACAATGCTTTTGTTACTAGTTGCAAAACCAATGTTTCAAGTGTGTATCTTTTAAATTTAATAGATTCATATAATGATATTAATGATTTTTTTAGTAAGTAATAATATTTTTTACTACCCACCAGGTGGGTAGGCTGCGTTGGTAGGATGGCTTGTTCCTCAACGAGAGGTTGCAAGTTCGAACTCCCGTGATAATACTTTAAGTGGGGGGTTATGGTGGTGGGGTCCTGTGTTAGTCTCCCTCGAAGTATAGTTGTTGATACTTGGGCGTCAGCTTTACGGAGCAATGAAGCCGATCCTCGATTATCAAAAAAATAAATAATAATAATAATATTTTTTACTTGGTATCTAATTTAATTTTTCTTTTTTCATATTCTGGAAAATTGATTGCATGGGTCCCTTACAATTTTATCCATCAATTTAAGATTTAAATAAGAAAAAAGAAAATAAAAAGAAAAAAGAAAAAATGGGTAAAACATGGAAACCGGTTGAAAAAGCAAAACGATTTCCATCCAAGATGTGCGGTCATTAGCTGCCCTTCCCTCGGTGAGAGTCAGCCAAGCCGCGCTCTTTTTTAAAAAATGCGGCCCTGTCCCCCTCTTTCCTTCTCCTTCTCTTCCTCTCTCTTTTCTCTCTTTGGGGACCCCATCTCAGCGAAGTCTTCCATCTCCCACTCCGTCAACCGTCCAAATTCCACCAATGTCAAGTCGTCCCCCAAGGTCAAGTCGTTTATCGATCTCACCGATCTTCGTGTTGGGTCCGAGACCCTTGAGGTTGCAGGGTGCCCGTGTCCGGAGGAGAGAGAGGGTCAGAGTGTCTACGGAGGAGAGAGGGCAACGGCGCGTTGAACTGCTGCTTCTCACCCACCTTCGTCCTCCTCGTCAATCGAAGTCCAGAGAAGATGGAATTGAAGGCTTAGAAGACCAGAGTCGTTTCGGTTCGTTCTTTCCTCATTTTTTGTATCTTCCCACAGTCAGCTTTGGTCTCCTGCTCGATTCACTGATCAGATCATAGCTTTTAAGAACATTTCCCCACATCCGCTCTGGTAGTACGCTAGAAACCTCAGGATCTACTCGCATTCGCCGATCCTCCAAGCTTTGGTTTCGCGCTTGAGATTAGGTCGGGTTAGGGCTTCTTCCGAGTGTGTAGAAGTTGCTGATTTTCAGCTGAGTAGGAGTGAGGAGGGGGGGTAGGAAACATGGATGACCATTTGAAGGAGAATTTTGGAGAGGTGAAAGCGAAGGACTCGTCTGAAGAGGCACTCCAGCGGGGGAGAAGAATGCCCTGGTTGAGGAAGAATTGGGAACGGGGGTTGGGATTCATGCCCAATCTGTCCAACCGATCAGAAGCGCATGCTATTTATCGCACGACTGCAGGACCGAGTGATTACGGAGTACCTGAAGATGTCAACGCTGCAGATGAGTTGGAGTCCATTGGTGAGGGCCAAGATGAGGAAAAACTAAGAGGTCATGGGGGAGTTGAAGGTATTGCAGACGAGCTCCCGACATCTGCGGAGAGCTCATCCTGTGGAATCTGGTTCTTTGATTCGGAAGCTCTCCAAGGCATGATGTACTTGGCTCTGAGGAGTAGATATGCAGTTTGTGCCTGTGTCTCTCTAATTGTTGCTATGATGATCGAACGCTGGTCAAAGTGTGCCCTCGATGGACTTGCAATTGGGGCTAGCATTCTGCTTCTTGTATTTTTTTGTGCCAAGAGTGTTTATAAGCAATCTTTGCAGTCTAAGGATTTGCATGCACAGCAGGAAAACATTGCAGTTCCGGTAACCAGAAACGGTTTTAGACAAGAACTATCTATACATGATCTTCGTCCAGGCGACATTGTCCCTCTTAACATTGGGGATCAAGTGCCAGCTGATGGACTTTTTATTACCGGGGGTTCCCTCTTGAAAAATGAATCTAGTTTAACTGGAGACGGTGAACCCGTTCATGCTAGTATTCCTTTTCTTCTCCCAGGAACGGAAGTTCAGTACTGGATCACGCAAGATGCTTGTGACGCCTGTTCGAATGACAGGGCCTGCGCCTCTGACGACCTCATCCGCCAGCTCGTCCGCGACCTCAATTCTTGCTGCCTCGACAAGCAGAAGCAGGCTGCCCAAAAGATCAGGTTCCTCGCCAAGAACAAGCCAGAGAACCGTGTCCGCATTGCCCAGGCCGGCGCGATCAAGCCTCTCATCACTCTCATCTCATCCTCCGATCCTCAGGTAACTACGAGAAAGAATTTTGTGGATCGGTTTTTCGTTGTCGCTGATTGGCGAAGCATAATTTTTGAAATCCCATCGAATTGGTAACAGTTGGATATAACTGTAATTAACTTTTGCATAAGATACCTGTCTGCTCAGGCGCAAGAGTACGGAGTCACTGCGATTCTCAACCTCTCGCTCTGCGATGAGAACAAGGAGTTGATCGTAGCGTCCGAGTCGATAGAGTCGCTGGTGAAGGCCCTGGGGACGGGGACGCCAACGGCAAAGGAGAACGCGGCGTGCGCGTTGCACCACCTCTCGAAGATCGAGGAGAAGAAGGTGGCGATCGGGCAGTTGGGGGCAATTCCGCTACTAGTGAGCCTCCTGGAGAGCGGGAGGTTGCAGGGGAAGAAGGACGCGTCGGCCGCGCTCTACTCACTATGCTTCGCGGAGGAGAACAAGCTCAGGGCAGTGCAGGCGGGGGCGATGAGGCCGCTGGTGGAGCTGATGGCGGACCTGGGGTCGAGCATGGTGGACAAGGCGGCGGGCGTGGTGATCACGCTTATTGGGGCGGCAGAGGCGAAGGCTACGCTGGTGGCGGAGGGGGGAATGCCGGTGCTGGTGAAGATAGTGGGAGATGGGACGCAGAGGCAGAAGCGGTTGGCGGTGGAGGTGCTGTTGCGGCTCTGCAAGGACAGCGTCGCGTACCAGACGATGGTGGTGCAGGCGGGGGCAATGAGGCTGCTGGTGGGGCTGATGTCGGACCTGGGGTCAAGCATGGTGGACAAGGCGGCGGCCATGGTGAGCATGCTGGTGGGGGCGGCGGAGGCGAGGCCTGCGCTGGTGGAGGAGGGGGGGATACCGGTGCTGGTGAAGATGGCAGAGGTGGGGACGCAGTCACAAAAGGAGATCGCAGTGGTGGTGCTGTTCCAGCTCTGCAAGGAAAGCGTTGCGTGCCGGACGACGGTGGTCCAAGCAGGGGCGATGAGGCCGCTGGTGGAGCTGATGGCGGACCTGGGTTCGAGCATTATGGACAAGGCGGTGGACGTGGTGAGAACGCTGGTGGAGGCGGTGGGGGCGTCAGAGGCGAGGGCTGCGGTGGAGAGGGAGATACCGATGCTGGTGGAGATGGTGGAGAAGGGGACGCAGAGGCAGAAGGAGATCGCGGTGGAGGTGCTGTTCCAGCTCTGCAAGGAAAGCGTTGCATGCCGGACGACGGTGGTGCAAGCGGGGGCGATGAGGCCGCTGGTGGAGCTGATGGCGGACCTGGGTTCGAGCATTGTGGACAAGGCGGCGGACGTGGTGAGAACGCTGGTGGAGGCGGTGGGGGCGGCAGAGGCGAGGGCTGCGGTGGAGAGGGAGATACCGATGCTGGTGGAGATGGTGGAGAAGGGGACGCAGAGGCAGAAGGAGATCGCGGTGGAGGTGCTGTTCCAGCTCTGCAAGGACAGCGTTGCTTGCCCGAGGAGGGTGGTGCAAGCGGGGGCGATGAGGCCGCTGGTGGAGCTGATGGCGGACCTGGGTTCGAGCATTGTGGACAAGGCGGCGGACGTGGTGAGCACGCTGGTGCAGGCGGTGGGGGCGGCAGAGGCGAGGGCAGCGCTGGCGATGGAGCGGGGCATACGGGTACTGGTGAACATGGTGGGGTTGGGGACGCAGAGACAGAAGCGGATCGCGATGGAGGTGCTGTTGCTGCTCTGCGAGGACAGCTTCGCGTACCGGACGATGGTGGTGCAGGAGGGGGCGATGAGGCTGCTGGTGGAGCTGATGGCGGACCCGAGGTCGAGCATGGTGGACAAGGCGGCGGGCGTGGTGAGCACGCTGATAAGCGTGGCGGAGGCGAGGGATGCGCTGGCGGAGGAGGGGGGGATACCGGTGCTGGTGAAGATAGTGAAGGAGGGGACGCAGACGCAGAAGGAGATGGCGGTGGAGGTGCTGTTGCAGCTCTGCGAGAAAAGCGTCGCGTACCGGTCGATGGTGGTGCAGGAGGAGGCGATTCGGCCGCTCGCTGCCATGTCGAAGTCCGGCACCAATCGGGGAAAGCAAAAGGTAAGACACACACGATTGACTCTTGACTCTTGACTCTGTGCGTGTTGGGTCACGGGTGTGGGCCCACGGCGGATGACGTGGCAGGCATGTTTTGAGGAAAATAGGATTTGTTTCTTGTTGAACTGAGGTTTGCCACGTCAGCCGTTGCGCGGAACCTGCTCTCATCTTTACCTTTTCGTAATTTTCGTTTATTTCCAATTTCGTCGATAATTTGCGGCTAAGTAGAATTAAAAGTGATGAACGAGCGGAAAAAGGACTGTGGTTTTTTCCTTTTCAATATTCACGTTGACGTTGGTTTCGTCCTATTATTTTTCTTTTGGAAATTAAAATATTATGGGCTGCAGGACAGAGGATGTCAGGGCTAAAACAGTTTTTTCTTTTTAACTGGAAGTCAGCTCGTGGGTGCAAGTGTATACTCGTTTTCATCCCACAACCTTGTCCGATTGTCGTCGTCGTCATCGTCATCGTCATTGTTTTTTTTTTTTGGGGGTAGATCATCTTCTGCTTTATAAAACGACTTCGTCGATCTGTCGTAGTTTAATTTTGGTAAATTAGGCTTTAATTGGATCCTGATTGTGTTGAATGGTTGCGGAAATGTGGACAGGCGAATAAACTGAGGCTGCTTCTGCGGTGACCGAGATCTGGTAACGCGGCTGCCACAACTCAGAGGTATTAGTCTGAGGTCGATGCTCCCCGCCGATCGCCACATGTTCACTATATCTAATCCTTCCTTAACGAAAAACAAATTACATGTTTATATAAGGAGTGTTAACTGTTCAATTCAATTTAGATTTTTGTGTGATACTTGAATTGAACTGAAACATTTCGGTATGTGTATGTGTATATGTGTATGTTGTGACGGTCTGAGTCAATTTGGATTTTCGGATTTTTTTTTTTTTTTTTGGTGGTGAATCAAAGTAGGATCTCTTTCACCAATTTGATAATGCATCTTCAATCACCAATTTCGCCGAACCATTGGCCATCATACTATATTTTTAGGAACTTTCCTCACCATCACCTATCTCGGTATATTATTACAAATAACCATTGAAATTACTATGGTACATTTCATTGTGTTATAGCGACAAGTACGTATACTTCATGGATATTTCATTAGCACCCATTTTTCCTATGGCCAAAAAGTCTACATGATGCATTTCAATGTGTTATAGCGGCGAGTATGCATATTTTAGGATATATCATTACCACCTACTTTTTCCATAAAATTCGGCTATAAGCTAAGCTTTAAATGTAAGAACTTAAAACAGAAAAGCAAAATAACATAAAAAATAACATTGTGGACGTTTATATCGATCTCATGTACCTCTTGAAATATTTGTCCCACATATAGAGATTTATTGAAACAATTGGCCAAATTAGGTGGATTGATATGAAACCAGTAACGCTATATATTTTATGAACATATTGAAGCAGTAAAAACGAAAAAAAAAAAGTTTATGATTAATAGAATGGTTATCGATTTAGTAAAATGAAAAATAAATAAAATTGGGTACAAAGAAAAGATAAATTGTGTGATTATGTTATAAGAAAGTAGTCGGTAGAATATCATTCAAATTGGAGAAGAGAAATAATGAAATAATGAGAAGGCAAAGTTATGAAGTGAAACCCCCATGCATTCTTTTGGTGGGGCTAAAACATAATGACCAAAGGGCGCTTTTTTTTTTTTTGGTAATAGACGAAAGGGCGTTCTAACCGTTCTCTTTTCCGTGACATGTCACTTCATCGTGATACATCATGTGGTAGTTGGTGGGAACAAAATTGCAATTATTGGTGATTTCTCTTTTGGTTCTCACTATAGAGATAATTAAAAAAAAAAATCACCAGATTTTCATCCAATATGTAATACCTATCTTTACTTTTGAAACTTACAATTTAGATTTTGAGTTTTCCATTTATTTTTTCAGTTGTATTTCTAAACTCCAGAGCTCAGCTCCACGTTTTCAAATGGACCACCTGAGATGCTCCTAGTTTCGTATCAATTCACATCGTACAACCTCACTTATTTCTAGAAATTACCATTTTCCTTTACAAATTGCCCTTTCTCTTAAAAAAAAAAAGTTCAAAAACCTTAGCACGCATTTTTCTCTCCTCCACTGTCTCTCTCTTGCTCATCACCCGTCGGTGCCGCCTCCTCACTGGGCCCCCTACCGTCCTTGATTGTCGCCGTCCTTGGACTCGGAGCCAATGACGACCGTTGCCTTAGACCCAATATAGAGCATGTCGAGGCCTGGTCTCCAATGGCCACTGCCAGGAGAGACTCGAGAGCTCTCGCATTGTCACTGCAAGTCCATCATGGTTGAGTTGTGGCTCACCCAAGCTTGATTCCCATGTTCACGAGCCGTGAGCTCCTCTTGACAGAGGGAAGAGATGGTGGGTCATCTAGGCAAGGGGCTTGATGGCGAGAGGCATTAGAGGCGGCGTCTGGTTTCTAATAAATGTATCTTTTCATTTTAATAGGATTAATATCTGAAAAATCTCAAAATATACACGTGTGATAAATTTACCGCAAATTAATTTTTTGACCATGAAAAATCTCAAATCAGTACACCTATAATAAATTTACCCCAATTGCCATAAAAAAATCATAAATTGGTATACTTGTGATAAATTTATCCCAAAATAATTTATTCAATGGCCAAAAACCCTAAATTGATATATTTGTGATAAATATACCATCCGTTAAATTGAATTAATACCACAAAAAATCACAAAAATTATATAACTGTGACAAAATCAGGCTTCGGGAGAAGCAAAACGAAGAGTAAAATCACAAATTGATATACCAGTAACTATCACGTATAATTCAACTTAGTAATTTGACAGTAAATTTAACGGAAACTAATACGGAGTAAACTTATCACAAGTATACTAGTTTAGGGTAAATTTGTCAAAATTATACCAGTTTAGGATTTTTGGTGATTAAAAAATTAATTTGGGATAAATTTGTTATAGGTGTATCGGTTTGAAGTTTTTCAGGATATTAACCTTTTTTAATAAGATGCAAATTGAAGATTTATGAAAACGATGATGATATTCGAGAAGCAAGCATAAATCTAATCCCTATTTGTTATTGAATGGTAACAAACAATTAAATCCACAGCCTTAATGTTTCCCATAGGACTAAACCAATATCTGACTGAACCATAATAATACGCAAAAACTATACCAAAAGCACAGTTAAAAAGGAGTTCATTTATTTTTCCATTGATTAAAATGGTTTTGAAGTTCATGCTTGGTCTCACACTTTATAAAGTAGGGATTTTATTAATAAGTGTCCCCAATATACTAGATAAGAATCTAAAGTAAAAAAGAGCAAAACTTTCAACGCATGCTATAGATCGTCGACTATTAGAGATATATTCTCCTTTTAGCAATGTCAAATGAATACCCAATTTTCAAAACATGATTAATATTTCTTATCAAGTGCATCAGGACTACTTCTTAATATTGTCCAATAAAGGAATAAGCAAATGATCTTCTCGTTGACATCACAGGCGACGTGATACTACTATGAGTACAAATAACGAGTCCACCATTAAGAATCCAAATCAGTACCATGGAAAAGTTGGAGGGCCTGTTTGTTGCAGTTAAATAGAAGCAAATCTTTTTCATTTGTTCACCAAAGTTTAAAATATCATTTAATATTAAGAAATAATGGTTCACATAATCATAAATCTAATGAGAGGTGGCAAATTCAGTTTCAACATTTTTAATTTGGTCAATTTAATCTTAAATTTTTTAACAATTTGTTAATGTAGTCCTTTCAGTTAGATTTGGTTGAAAATAGTTAACGTAGGCATTGGCTGTCCTACATAATATAGCCAGCACTAATGTGGATATTTTTTGTTATTTTTTAAATTTTTATGAATTTTTTTCTTTCCTTTTGTTTCCTTTCCTTTCCTTTTTCCCCCCCCTTTTTTTTTTTAATCTCCCTCCGCCAGTCCGAGGCCTCAGCAATGGCTATCCGAGGTTAACCGTCCAATATTCCCCATTCGACCACCACAAGAATCAAACTCACGCTGTAACGATCACTCTTCGTGATTGTGCTTGCGCACCTCTCATGGTCTTTGAGCTAGCTTGATGACATTCCCAAAATCCTAACCACAAGCTCGAGTTCACTCACTCTCCTCGAATTCAAGCATCCTCTGCAAAGCTCTTGGGAAACTTCGATCTGTGCAAGGAAATTGCAGTTCTCCTCCAACTTGCTTGTGAAGCGCAGGATCCTTGGTAGCGATCCTGCGCATTCACCGGCATCACCTTTGCAACGCCCTTGTCTCACCCAAACTGGCGAGGGCATCATCACCCTCGTCGGATCTACAACGCGGTCGCCTGTGGCCGGTGGAGGAAAATGAGAAAAATTAAAAAAAAAAAAATGAAAAAAAATATTCGAAAAAAATATTCGAAAAAAATATTTTAAAAAATTGCAAAATCGTCCATGTCAACACCAATTACATCACATAAAACGACTGGTATTTATGTTAGTAATTTCTAACCAAATTTAATTAGAATTAAATTAGCAAATTATCAAGAGCTTTAAAATTAAATTGGTTAAATTGAAAATTTAGAACTAAACTGGCCATCGTATAATAGGATTATGATGTTTTTTGATAATTTTCTTGAAAGTAATATGATTGCTTCGCATAATAATAGCCATGCAGAAGATTAATCAACACGTATGTTAATGAACTTTCTTGTGTCTAGAATTGGCTAATGAAAAATCAGAGTCATGACCAATAGAAGCCATGGTTATTATTTTAAGTCGGTAACAACCCATCAGAAAATAGAAAAGCCGAGAGAGAGTTGAGCGCTAAAATCCTTGTTTCTCGTAAGGAGTTATAGTAAGCGTGCAAGACTTTTGGAAATTTAGTTTATTAAGCCTAATCTTATGTGCACCTCTTGTACACCTATTCGTTTGTTTCGCTGAAAAGAAGATTTGAAAAAACATTTTCTTTTAAATGATGGTTTGGATTACTTGAAATAAATAAAAATTTATGTCTAGATACTTTTGCAAATAATCAATTTTTGTCCATTTATTTTTATAATAATGTAAGCGATTAATTTTAGAAAATTATATTCCAAATCATTTATTTTCTACTACACAAAGAATGAAAAATAACTTGTTCTTCTCTTACAAATAGCATTCCGAATACATATTGTATTGCCTGTATTAACCAGTTGGTAATAAAAGCCCCTCCATAGTCTGTATACACAGGTTTTGGATTTGGGCCAAAACGGACTATAAAGTCAAGTAAGGCTTTCCCAAGTAGGCAAAGGAAAGTTTTAGCCCTATTTTCGGCCACAAAATCTCAACTATTTTGTCACCCGCGATTCGAACTAAACCAAATTCAATTCGACTTTGCAATCAAATGTCTATTGGAAAGATCTATGGATTGATTTGTGAAATGGAATGGTTTTGTGGTTATTCAAATGGTTTAGTTTGATTTCATCTTATTTTATCGAATACCTAGAGGCAAGCGCAAATGCTTGACTACCTAGAAACCCATGGCTCACTCCAAAAATCTCATGATCCAGTTAAGTCTAAGCCTTCAACCCGTATAAGTGGTCCTAACTTAGAGCAGTTTGCGCAATCAATGGAATTTGAATGTAGAACTTCTAGTTCGTGAGTTGTTTATTATTCAATCTGCCTTCTTTCAAATTGAACCAAAAGCAATAGAAATGAAACATTCTAATCTTTAGGTAATGCCTATCTTTCTATCAAAAACAACTAATGACGTTCCAAGTCCTGCACTTCGGACTTCTAAGGAGCTGGTTCAATGATCAAATCGCTTGATTTGAATATTGGTACGCGTCCCATTTGAATCATGACGTCTTTTGCTCAAAATAACAAAGAATTTAATCATAACGTTTTCTATCTAGTCATCATGTAGATGGAATTTCATATGATGAATTTGGACCTGACGTTTTAAATGTATCCGCAAGGATTTGTCAGAGTGGAAGTTTTGAATACTTGACCCGAATTAAGCTGGTAGGATTAAATGGGCAACTCATCAAAAGGTTCGGGACTAATTGACAAATCATTAAAATAGCGCATGTATATATTATACACTCACAGAGAATGTGTAAACTTTGTAAACAGTTAATGCGTGATACTTTTTAATATTAAAAATAGCATTGTAGACACACAAGTCCAATCCATTTGGACCCCTTAAAGGTTCTAAGCAAGGAGCATGTATATTCCAAAAATGCATAATTTCCCCTCCAAAAATTGCTTCTCCAATTGGGGAACACATTAGGTATTTACCTAAATCAGTAGGTCCTTGAGCGGATCCCACGTTAGCCCCAAGACGTTGGTCTCTAATTAGGAAAGTAAATGCCTGAGCTTAAGAAGCTTCTGGCCCAATAGCCTGTGAAATTCACTAGGATAAACGGTATTATTGAACTAGACAAAGCAACGAGCAATGAAACAAAAAATAGATAAAGCAGCTAAAGTATAAAGACAAGTAAGCCTCCCCCAACCATATAAGTGCTCAACAAGCCCATGCAAAAGGTTTGATTAAGATATGCTAAATTCCGCCAAGTATACAAATGGAACCTAATCATACAGAGGATACAAGCATGATCCGAAATGATTGGGTGTAAAGTGTCTATAGGTGGCTTTTTAAGTCCGCCATCAAATCACAACGCTCAATCCCGGATAGGCAGTGGAAACTGCCAAGCTAGAGTATGGTAGGGGTAGAGGGAATTTTCGGTGGAGCGGTGAAATGCATAGAGATCAGAAAGAACACCAACGGCAGAAGCACTTTGTTGAGCCAACATTGACATTGAGAGGCAAAAGTTGGGGAAGCCAATGGGATTAGATACCCTAATAGTCCTAGCTATAAATGATGGATACTAAGTGCTGTGCGTACCAACCCTTGCAATGTTGTAGCTAACATGTTAAGTATCCTGTATGGGGAGTACATTCTCAAGAATGAAGGTCAAAGGAATTGACAGGGATCCGCACAAGTGGTGGAGCATGTGATTTAATTCGATGCAAAGCAAAGAACTTTATCAGGGCTTGACATGCTGCAAATCCTCTTGAAAGAGAGGTGACAACTAGTATAATGCCCTCTGTAGTCTATACACAAGTTTTGGATGTGGGCCAAAACGGGCTTTGAAGTCAAGTAAGGCTTTGTCTCACCCCACAATTCGAACCAAAGCAAACTCGTTGCTCCTTTGCAATCGGAATTGGCATATATTAGAAAGATCTAAGGATTGGTTTGTGAAATGGAACAGTTTTGGTTATTCGAATGGCTTACTTTGATTTGATTTTTATTTTCTCGAAAATCCAGAGGCGAACACATATGCTTGACTACCTAAATGCCCATAAAGTACCCCACAAAGACATGATATTGTACCACGCAAGTGGATAACGAAAGTATCCTCTGAAAAATTTGCTTGAAAATCGTTACCACTCAACCCAAGTTGACAGGGGATCGGTTTCTTTAGTTATCGATATTGATTTACTTCTCACGTAGTGAAGCCTTCATCATTCTTTTACAAAATACATCAAGAGATTTTTCTTTAGAATATCGCCTGTAAGCAAATTTTTGCGCATGTGTGCGCACGTGTTTGCGGATTGGATTATTCACACCCATCATCATTACTTTTATTATTTGCTTATTCTTAACAATTGGATAATCGACTCGTTATTCGGAATAAATTGAATCGGAGAGAAAATCAAACCCTAAGCGTAGTCGGCTCCCGCATGTTCGAACTATCAAAGAAATCGGACTTATGGGGTACGCACCTTTAAGATTGCTTGGGTCGTGGACTGATCCGGGTAAGCGGAGGCTGACCTAGATAAAATTGATTGGCGAACCCGAAAAAAACAAACACAAGAGAAAGATGTTTAGGTTTCTAGCGTTGTAGGAAAGGTCCAAGAAGATCCTGTGGTGGGATCGCGTAAAGGATTTCGTATCATACTCGTACGGTCCACCGAATTAGCACATGAGTGTAATTGCAATTGTATAGGAATCTTGAAAATTGAGTTGTCATTTCTCGGCGGACGACGCACGATCCATCCGTACGGTTTGGTCGGTTTGAAATTTTGGTCCTGTGAAATATCATGCAGTCAGGGTGGGCAAGTCACGTACGAGTCATACGTGAACTATTCCGAGAAAATATTGGGTGCAGTTGGATAGCCACCTCGCCAATAAGCAATGCATTAGCATTAGTCCACTCGCGGGCCCATCTCTAAAAGAAGTTGCAAGTCTCCTCTCTCTTCCTCGTTTCTCTTTTTTGGTTTATTCCCTTCGACCAATGGCCGACGGTTGGCCACAGGGAGAGTCGTGAAGAAGAGGGAGAAACCAAGGGAAAGAGAGGGACTTGCGGTGCTGTGATTGTCATCCCAACTGCACCCAAATTTTTCTCCGACGACTACGCTCCCGCGGGCCTTCTCAATCAATCACAATCTCTCTCTCTCTCTCTCTCTCTCTCTCTCTCTCTCTCTGAGTCCTAATCAACAAGTTAACGCGTTTATCCCCGTTGTTCGATTTGCTTCTCCGAGTTTTGACCTTTTACAGTCTCTTTTTACTACTATAAAATTTAAAAAATAATACAAAAAGACTAGTCAAAGCTCTACTCCTCGTCTTAGCTTTATGGGGAGCGATGTTGCAAATGGAGTTTTCTTTCGGTGAATTTTCATACATATAATGATATATATATATATATATATATATATATATTTGCAAATTATGGTTGAAAGTAAAGTGGGTGGAGAGTGCATGACAATTATTTTTACAAGCAGAATGAATTCTGCAATTTACATGTCGCTAGTGAAGTACAAATCTCAAGAAAGAGTTCACTATTATTATGTATTTACATAATAGATAGATCATGGTACCAAAATAAATCTTGGCCGTCGAAGCTAAGCAAACTTACAGTAGGGCCGGCATCTTTCCTACTCTTTTTCCTGGTTAAAACCACCTTTCCTTACTTTAATAATGCTGAAAAGTAGGAAGGTGAATGATCAGTAAGGGGAGAATAAATTGGTGGGGGTGCTCATGCTTGTCAAGCAACTACGAAATGTAATTTAAAAAAAAAACCGAAAAGACAAAACTTAGATTTTCGAAATACTTACACCTTATAAACAATGTGTGGGTCTAACTCCCATCTCTTATCGTTTACTTTGTTAGGAATAAAATCAAGGTCAAGTATCCGTATTTTCATAAGTAACGTGACGATTCTTTTATATATCTTGAATTAATAAAAACGTTTGTCCTAAGTTTAGGCTCATAAGTAATCCACAAAGCAAAGCCCTATTAAAAACATCTATCGGCATGTATATGACCGGTAGAGGACAATTATTACAGCTTTAACGATTATCACAGTTTTACGTAATTTTAACTGGAGTTTGAATTCATTTAAATCTTTTTAATTTTATCAAAATATTTAAACATTAAATTACATTTACAGTTTAAGTTGGCAGGAGTCCAATCAAGGATCTGTTCCAAAGTTTCGCATCTTGCAAAGCAATATAAATCTTTGATTTTCCGGGGCAACTTTGAATTTCTAAATGTCCTAGAAGGAGCTTGAGAAAACTACACAGCTATAAAGGACCTTTTTTTCGTTCCAGGAGGTCGACGACGCGTCGAGGTGTTGCTTCCGACCCACCTTCGTATACCTCCCCTATATAGTCGTTCCTCCCACTGGCATCATCGTCGTCAATGGCGTCGCACTTCCTTTGCAGACGCATTATAGTTGCTTGCTAGATTGTGCACTTCGCGTCCCATGAGACCTCCACTTATTGCTTCGTCTATCAAAGTCCAGCGAAGATGGATTGAAGGCTTAGAAGACCAAGGGAATCGTTCCGTTTCGTTCTTTTCCTTATTTTTTTTAATCTTCCAGTCAGCTTTGGTCTCCTTCTCGATTCACCGATCAGATCGAAGCTTTTAAGAACATTTCCCCACATCCGATCTGGTAGTACGGTAGGAACCTCAGGTTCTAGTCGTTTTTGCCGATCCTCCAAGCTTTGGTTTCGCGCTTGATATTAGGTCGGGTGAGGGCCTCTCCTGTATACATAGAAGTTGCTAATTTTTAGCCGTGTAGGAGTGAGGAGGGGGGGTAGGAAACATCGACAACCATTTGAAGGAGAATTTCGGAGAGGTGAAGGCAAAGAACTCGTCGGAGGAGGCACTCCAGCGGGGGAGAAGAAATTGGAAACCGAGGTTGTCCAAGCGATCAGAAGCCTGTGCTATTCATCGCACGACTGCAGGACTGAGTGATTACAAAGTACCTGAAGATGTCAAGGCTGCAGATGAATCGGAGTGCATTGTTGGGGGCCCTCTCTCGAATATTGAGGAGAACAAGGTGGCGATCGGGCAGTCGGGGGCGATCCCGCCACTAGTGAGCCTCCTAGAGAGCGGGGGTTTGCAGGGGAAGAATGACGCGTCGTTCGCGCTCTACTCGCAATGCTTCGCGAAGGAGAACAAGGTCAGGGCGGTGCAGGCGGGGGTGATGAGGCCGTGGTGGAGCTAATGTCGGAGCTGGGGTCAAGCATGGTGGACAAGGCGGCGGTCGTGGTGAGCACGTTAGTTGGGGCAACGGAGGCGAGGGCTGCGCTGGTGGAGGAGAGGGGGGGGGATACCGGTGGTGGTGGGTGGCCATGGCAGAGGAGGGGACGCAGAGGCAGAAGGAGATTGCGGTGGTGGTGCTGTTGCAGCTTTGCGAGGACAGCATCGCGCACCGGACGATGGTGGCTAACGAAGGTGTGATTCCACCGCTCGGTGGCCCTGTCTTAGTCCGGCACCAACCGTTGGGTGTGGGTGGCGAGCTTCGCCTTGGGTCGGCGATCCAACGCGAATGATGTGGCAGGCATGTTTTCAAGAAAATAGCATGGGTTCATTCCAATCCCAAATGGTAGTAATTTACTCTAAATTAATTTTTTGATCATGAAAAAGCTCAAATTTGTATATTTATGACAAATTTATCATTTTTGATAAGTTTTATGATTAAATTGCTAAGTTTGATTACGCATGACAGTTGACTAATGTATCAATTTAAAATTTTACTCTTTATTTGTTACAGTTATATAATTTTTGTGGTATTGATCTAACTTAACAAATAGTATATTTATCATAAATGTACTAATATAGATTTTTGGCAGTCGAACAAATTAGTTTGGATTAAGTTTATCGTACTTGTGATCAAAAAATTGATTTTTGATAAAGTTATTATAAGTGTACCGGATTCCTCGTTGTATTAATTCAGATGGGATTTATTCCTTTTTGAGTGAGAGAGAGAACCCAGTTTTGCCAGGTCAGTCGGCGTGGAATCTGCTCTTTTCTTTTACCTTTTCGTAATTTTCGTTTATTTCCAATTTCGTCGACAATTTGCAGTTAAGTAGAATTTTTTTTTCTTTTTTGGTCGGTCAGCTAAGTAGAATTAAAAGTGATGAACGAGCGGAAAATGAACTGTGGTTTTTTATTTTTGAAAATTCACGTTGACGTAAGTTTCGTCCTATTATTTTCTTTTGGAAATTAAAATATTATGGGCTGCGGACAGGGGATGTCAGGGCTAAAACAGTTTTATTTTTTTACTAAAAGTCAAGTTCGTGGGTGCAAGTATATTCCTTTTTCATCCCACGACCAGTGCCCGAATGTCGTCGTCGTCGTCGTCGTTTTTATTTTTATTTTTTCCCTTTTCGGGGTAGATCATCTTCTGCTTTATAAAACGATTTCGTTGGTTTTTCGTAGATTAATTTTGGTAAATTAGGCTTTAATCGAGTCCTGATCGCGTTGAAAGGGTGCGGAAATGTGCACAGGCGGAGACAATGAGACGGCTTCTGGGCAATTGCGATCCAGCGACGCCGCTGCCAGAACATCAGAGGCATTAGTCTGAGGTCGATGCCCCCAACCGACTGCCACATGTTCGTTGTATCTAATCCTTTCCCAACAAGAAACAAGTTACATATAAATTAAGAGTGTCAATTGTTTTTTTTTTTATACCTAGGAACCGGCGTACAACCGGCAGAACTTGGAGTGGCGCTGGCACCGGACCCACCACAGCGACGCCGCACTTAAGTCCACTAATGAATGCGCCAGTATGCTAACCATGGGGTTTGAACTCTCGCCCTACCATGAAGAGGGTCTGAGCGCATACCAACGCAGCCACCGAATGGAGTGGTTTAAAAGTATCAATTGTTCGGTTCAATAGGTTTTCATAAAACTTGAACTGAATCGAAACATTTGGATATGGGTATGTATATGTTGTAACGGTTTGGGTTAGTTTGGAATTTTGGATTTTAATTTTTTAAATTTTTTTATGGTTAATCAAAATAAGATTTCTTTCACCGATTTGATGATGCATCTTCAAGCACCAATTTTGCCGAACCATTGGCAATCATACTATAATTTTAGGAACTTTCATCACCATAGTCTATCAAAACAAACCACTAAACACCAAATGTATGAAAAGATGGAGTTGAGTTTCAACACAATGAGTAACAGGAGATGAACTGCTTTTTGCTTGCATAGTTACAACGAGTTACGGTCACTATGATAGGTCTCCATCTGTTATGATGCTTGCTTCCCTAGTTACAAGATTAATCTTTTAAACTATATTAATATTGATTTTTACATTTGATTTCCATAAATTTACTTTAATTTTCTTTTAGCACATTCTGTGTACTCTTTTCATAATAGGGGAAAAAAGCAACTCTTTTCGTGGATTTAAGAACCTAAATCTCAATCAGCATTCTAATGTAAAAGTTGTTCAAAATAATAATAGTACAACACAAGGTTCATGTTTGAGCAAACAACAAACAACTTCAAAAAGAGCAAACAACAACATCCAAAGACCTAGAGACTTGGAAACTATCACCATTGTCTAATTCGCAATGAATGCGAATGTCATCAAGACATAGAGGATGAAAATTAGCCAAGGCATGTCACCAAATAGAACATAGATCAGTAGCCCACACCTGACACATTTTAGAGCAACAGCAATGACGATGAACGCAAGTCGGAACCTTGAGTCCATATTTTGCCCTTCCATCCTGATGAATTTGAGCACTGTGTAGATCTGCATAACTTTTGCACGAGTAGTGTTGGCCGGAACATCCGTGTACGGGAGGGCTTCAGTCAGGTGCCCCTCCAGCGAATCAAGAGCTCGGATAATTGCAGCAATTTGACGAGTAACCTCTGCTCCACCTCTTGGAATTAAAATCAACAAGCTGCGTGTTAGGCGACAATTTTTTTGCAAAAGCTCAAGTTTTTGTGCTCTTTCTGCATAGCATAAGACGATAGTCCATCCAAAAGCTATTAAGAACTCCCAATTTAAGTTCAAAAGGAAACTTAATGCACGGTATGATGCCAAGCATCTAGAGCAAATCATAGTTAACAAGACTACGCACTGCAGGATTTTAAACTGTGTATGTACTGCTGGAGTAACCCATCTATTGGGAAAAAAATAGCATCAGAGTACCTGGGGATACCTCCCTAACAACCACTCTAACAGCACTTATCCATAAAACAAAACCACAAAGACGCCCAAAACTACTTGGTACGCCCCATGCTTACCGGGTAGAAACAAAGTAACGCTAATTGCAGGTCTTAGCTTTTAGGAAAAGCTAGCGAGATTTCCAATTAGTAAATTGTTCTTAATACGAGTTTCTCTTGTATATGGACTATACGGACCTCCACTGTGGACTCCATGGAGGTTTATATGGACCTCCACGGAGTCCGTGGAGGACCTCTGTGGTGTCCCTGGAGGTCCAAGACCTCGTCGAGGTCTTGTAGGTGTCCTTGGATGTCCAATCCATGGTGTCCACCGCCAAGACCTGGACCTCCACGGGTTTTGTCCTTATAAACCTCCAGGGAGGACCTCCGTGGAGATTTATATGGACAAGCCTCCGCGGTGGACTTCGTGGAGGACCGCTGTGATGTCCATGGAGGTCTTGCACACCGTGGAGGTACGGTGACCGTGGACAAGACCTCGACGGTGGCCGTGGATGTCTTGTCCATATAAACCTCCATGGTGGACTCGTCGAAGCTGCTCCAGGTCGAAGGCCCATGGAGGTTTATATGGACAAGACCTGGAGCGGCTTCGACCTCCACGACCTCCACGCTCCAGTCCAGAAGGTGAAGGTCGAAGGCCAAGAAGACCCGGAGCAGCTTCGACGAGTCCACCGTGGAGGTTTATATGGATAAGACCTGGAGCGGCTTCGACCTCCACGACCTACATACTTCAATCCAGAAGGTGGAGGTCGAAGGCCAAGAAGACCTGGAGCAGCTTCGTTGAGTCCACAGTGTCCAAGAAGCCAGTCTAGGTTTTCTTGGTCGTGGAGGTCCAAGAAGCCGGTCTAGGTTTTCTTGGCCGTGGAGGTCCAAGAAGCCGGTCGAAGGCCAAGAGGATCTGGAGCAGCTTCGACGAGTCGTGGAGGTCGTGGAGGTCGAAGCCGCTCCAGGTCTTGTCCATATATAAACCTCCACGGTGGACTCGCGGAAGCTTCTCCAGGTTTGGCTTGCAAGAAGACCATATCTAAACCTGGTGCAGCAAGAAGGACACAATAGACCTTGCAACCTTGTCTTAAGCTAGAGCAGCAAGAAGGACGCAAGAAGACCTTGTCCAAACATGGAGCAGCTTTGGCGAGTCCACCGTGGAGGTTTATATGGACAAGACCTGGAGCGGCTTCGACCTCCCCGAACTCCACGCTTCTATGCAGAAGGTGGAGGTCGAAGGCCAAGAAGACCTGGAACAGCTTCGATGAGTCCACCGTGGAGGTTTATATGGACAAGAACTGGAGCGGCTTCGACCTGTGCGACCTCCACGCTTCAGTCCAATTTCCAGACGGAGGGAGGTCGTCCATGGAGCATGGATCGCTCCATGGGGCTCCTCCACCATGGAGCTCCCTGGAGATCCTCCTCACGCTCAATGGAGGACGATACTCCTCATGCTGGCAATTTTCCAACTTCCAGACGGAGGCCGGGCTAGCAGTAGTTAATACATGATTGAGGATGCGGAAGCTTACCTCCGACCACCGCCGTTAGTTGGACCGCTGGTCGCCATTAACCTTGGACTTTGCCTCGTCTTTTCTTTTGTGATAATGAAAAGGGCGGTGGGAGAAGAAGAGGTCGCGACCTTGAGTTTTGAAGGAACAGGTTCGGAAAGCGGAAGAAGAGGCTTGAAGCCAGAGCTACGAAAGGAACAGGTTCGGAGGGAGTGATGATGACACTGATTACGTAGGAAAATAGGCGTGGCGGGTTTCGTTTTCAGATCCTCCGGGTCCCTATTTCCCATTGTCTGCGACGGCTTCGTGATTTCCTTCGTTTAATAAATTTTTTTTCCCAACAACGATGTTGCTTAATCGTCTTTGATATAGATTCAACCCACGAACGCCTTAGAGTGTGATTAACCACAAAAAAACCCTTTCACAAATGACTACAGAGTATAAATTATTGTTACTTTTTGTACGTATTGCAAAAAAGTTCAAATTTATATCAAGGCAAATACCACAAACAAAACCCTTAAAATATGCCTATCGCGGCACAAATATCCCAAAGTGATGCTATCATGAATCAATTATATTATAAATGTCAAAAGCCCATGTATGAAAATAACTATTTAAACTATACATTTTATGAATGTCCTAATTCCAAAAAAAGTACCAACTTTTGGTCAAATGATAATTTTAGCCCCAACCTTTTTTTATCTAAAAAAAATCATCAACTTTCACTTAAATTGTCAAATCTAGCCTCCCTCAACTTAGAACCATTGATTGTCCTTAATAATAAATCCATGTGCACTTGCTAACTGGATGTAAAGTGCTATTCATTATCTTCTGATTTGAGCCATAGATTGAAAAGTAACAGTGAAGTTAAGATGCCCAAATTGAATTTCTTTGACCAAACTTCGCCGTTTTATCATAATCTACACCGCCCATCGAGAGACACCATGAACCTTTTTTCTTGAAACAAGATTGACTTCATACATAGAGTTAATGATGTGGCCAGAGTTGAGATAAGGGTTTAACTTTGTAGTTTTTTACGAGACAAAAAAAAAATGGGTCAGAATTATCACTCGACCTAAATTTGGTGCTTTTTTTTTTAAGGATTAGTTCTTTTATGAATATATTATAATTAATACTTGAAATTTGTCATTATTTCGTGCTGTCCAGTGTCCAATGATAAATCAGAAAGCTAATAGACTCACTTCAGTAAACATCAAATGATATGATCTTATCTTTGGGCCCAAAAAATGGTAGTTAAAGCGTTATATCAATTAATGAAAATATCTATTGAAATATTTTTACACGACATGGTGTGAGTCTGCTTCTTTCATTTACCAAAAACTGAGCTGAGCATTCTACGGTTGACTTAGATCAGAAAGATTGGATTATTATAGTGCTCAAGAGGGATAGATTCAACTAACCCAAAAGCTTTTGATCAAATAGCATAAATAAGTTAACAAACATCAACATGACCAAAAAAAAAAAGGCTCTCCTTAAAAAATATATAAATAGAAAAACGACCAGCTATAATTATCGCATCGGCCAAAAAATAAATTACGGAAACATGCATATGCATTCCACCCCGTCTGATTTCATATTCATCGCCTAATTCCTTCGCGTGTTTCATTTTACCATATCAAAACCCAAGCACGTGCGCCAACGAAAACATGGAGTTCAACCTCAGCGGCAACGCCTTGAGGACCGTCGCTTACTCCATCACTCACCTCTCCCGTGTCGGGAACGACCTCGCTAGTCAAGCTTCTCCTTCCCCGTTTCTTCTTCTTCTTCTTCGCTCTCTCTCACCCACAGCTCCGGTCAAAAAGTTCGCGGGTCGCGACTAAAATCCATGTCGATCTCATTCCTCAGCTTCATCCATCGAGTGAAATAGCTAATAAGTTGCTTATTCGAGCCCTGATGGGTGATGCTTAGTTTAGATGCTATGCTCTACTAAGTATTGGCTCGTTTCGGTCGATACAGTGTCCGATTGTGAAATTTGAGTCCTTCAACCGGTTGCCGAGTGGATGAAACTTTTGGCAGTGGATTTGAGGCAGAAAATCATTAACCTATGTTGATTAGAACTTGACGTGGGTACATCTGAAGTCATTGAAAGAATCTAATACTGTTGATAGGGTGATTCAAAGTCTATTTTCTTTGATGCTATTGTATGGAATTTTGCAACACTCAATAAGTGAAAGCACAATTACATTCGCTGGCATAACTCTAATATGAACATACTTTTCCATGACTTCCTTTTGCTTCATCGCATTTAACTGCCAAATAACAAAATCCAAGTTCTAAGCTTGTGTGAGGCATTTCGCACTATTTGTGCTGATTTGAAACTTGAATAGAAATATTATTGATCCGTGTACAAGTATAACCTTCTTTCTTGTAGATATCTAATTAAGATTCTAATATTCTTATTAAACCTCCAGCTTTCCTTTCACGCATTCAATTCGTCAAGATCTACCTATCATTTGATTACCTTCAATCCAAACCTCTTTGATGCGTTTATAGTATATGGCGCACAAGTTCAGCGCTCTTCTGAAGGTTTAGTGTCATTGCTTATCTTTCTGGTATATCTGGTAGTTTATAGTTGTAAGTGACTTATTAAATAATATGTTTAGGGGATCTGTTCTATCCTTAGAACACCTATTACGAACATTGATTATTTGAGTGTGCAATGAGCAGACGCACATCCAAAATTCGAAGGACTATACAGCTCTTCAACAGGAAAGACCTCTCAGCTGTTTGCATAGTGCTCTAAGTTCATTATGTCAGAAATGGTGTTTTGATGGTTAAGATTTCAAACTTGTGGGCATAGATGTAAGAGTTAGAGGATTCCTTTTTCTTCCTAAAAATAATACGCTCCAATTTTATTTAAACATCAGTAGCAATGAAGTCTTGAAAATATCCATTGTGGAAAAGGATTGCAAACTACGGTGATAAGCATCATTGCGTCATATGTGCCATGGAGCTGAGCTTCTCCATTTTCTCATCATACAAAAGCAGCGGGAACTCTGTCCAACGGATTTTGCAGTGCATCAATATGATTTATAAAGCCAACGGATTCAGAATAAAGAGACAGCAGGAAGTTTATGTCAAATTAGATTCCGATGTTTACCACCTATACTTCTTCTCTTGTTGGCCACTTACCATTTTAAGTCCTTAACTCAATCATCTCAACTACATACCATTCAGTATGTTTTCTAGCTGCAGTACAATCGGAGGCTGGCGCCTATCAAACCTGCATGAATTTGATAAGAAGCTGCACCATGCAGAGATAGTTGTTTATCTCACTGTACCAACCGTGAGTCTTTGTTAATGCGTACATGTGGAGGTTTAGGCCAAGTTCTTGTCATATGTATGCAGGCATTAAGAAAACATACTGGGTAGCTTGAATTGTTGACCCGACGTACAACTTCTTTCTCTAGATAGAAAAAGATGCCCCAGCAATTATTCTAGGGAGGCCTTGTCATCTGAACTTGCTTGCAAATTTTCGGACATCCTTCACAAGATGCTCCAGCAACTGAACTCAGCTCCACACCTTCTTATGTTGCAAGTGAATTTGGTGGGAAAACCATTGATTTTTGAAGCTACAATGATCCTACCAAAGTTAGACGCCAGCTGTACTCTTTTCGACTGAATATGGAGAAGAATATCATGATTCAGATTTTGGTTGCAGAGAACAACTCTTTGCTACACTTAGCTGTGGATACATCATGCGGAAGAGTTTGCGCAGTATGCTCATAGCAGCAACCCAGTAGACGTGACTTTTGCTGTCAAAGAGTTAAAAGGTATGTGATCTTTGTCGTCATTGATTATATCAAATATCAAGACATTTGGGTCATAAAGTTGTAGGGTGAATGGCAAGGAAAAAGGTTTAGCCCTAGTTTGTTGAAGCAGGTATCTGAAAGAAAGATATGTTTACACCTTTCAATTCAGGGGCTTCTGCGCGGGCCAACCCGAAATGGCATTTTCCTATGCGGTTCCAACTGATGGCATCGCTTCTCTTTTGCTTTAGCTTAAGTGACCGATTGATGATTATATTGTGTCAATTGCATTCCGAGTAGATCTCCGAATGGTGTCTCGATGATTTCATGCTCGCAAATTCTAAGTTTTGTGTTCAGGGTTACTTTAGCTGACGTGATTGAGTGATTATATTACAATGTAGTCTCTCCCCACCAGGCGCCAAATCAAACATACAATCGTTTTCCAGAGACAGACAATCGTGCCTGGTGCGGTCAGAATCCCAGGTTGTTGCTGCTGTGGAGGAGAGGTCCTCGGAGGATATCAGGGAAAACAGAGAGTTTGGTGGCCAATCTGACTCTAGGCAGCAGCGACTGAACCAATTTAATCCCTTGAAGCAACTCAACTCCCAGTCCGCAAGAGCACAGATACTTCTAATCAGGTCGCATACATTTCTGGCTACACTCGCACATCTTTTTTACATGTGAATGTTGACTCGCCTTCTTCAAGAGTACTGTATTTGTTCTTATCTAGTAGCTAGAGAAGTATGGTTCATGAAAGTCCGCAGTGATTTGTTGCATACGTTTTCTAGTCACCTTTTAGTAATTACGATAGAGTTCCCATTTGCTTCTGAAATTCAGATCTTTGTCAATTTTATGCTCTCTTGTTGTTTTTACTTCCCTTTTCTGCCATGATACCTTGTTGGTTCTCAAAGTCCGTCAGAAGAAATACTCTTTTAACTGTCAGTTGATAATATTGGTCTAGTCTTTTGTTGTTTTTACCTTGTTGGTTCTCAAAGTCCGTCAGAAGAAATATTGTTTTAACTGTCAGTTGATAGTATTGGTCTAGTCTTATGAAGATAGTGGGATCAAGCTTGCATCTCTTTACCATAAGTACATGCGGCCTGCGCGAGTCTGTTTCCTCTTCTTCTTCTTTTTTTTTTTTGGCCTTTATCCTTGGCTTGGGGAGGTTCATTGAAGCCTGGGGTATTGTGCTATGAGGTTCCACTTGCATATGGAAGAACAATGTTGCACTGTCAAATATCAGATCATGCCTTCGTTAAATGCTCCTATTAATGCTTTACCTATCTATCAAATTTTGCTTCTGATAGGGGTGATCGGTTCCGGGGTGAGTTAGATGGAACCTAACTTGTTATAATCAATTTTCAGTTTTTGGACCCTAGAACCTACCTTATTTGTCTAGAATCGGTTCTAAAACCTACCCAGGCTTTTCTTGTTCAGTGCCAGAGTTAACCCATGAACCTGTTTTTTTTTTTTTTTTTTTACTGGAAAATCATATGAGGTTATAAGTAACAAAATAATTCAAAGTAAAATATGAATAACATAAATCCCTATCCGCCATAAATAATAATGATGAATGCCTAATCATGTACAATTATAAATAATAAAAAGTTCAAACACGTAACGTAAAACATAAATTATAAAACTCAATTCCCCATTCATCCATAAAAATTTAGGGGAAGGGGATAGACTGGTGAGGAGTTATGAGAAAGGACAGAGGACGGAGGAGTGCTAATGTTAGAATTTAGAGGAAAAAGAAATTATAATTTTTATTTTTAGCTTATAAAATTGATTCCAATATAGGGGGATCCGATTCGGTTTTCAAGTAGGTATTCATTTGGAACCTATTCCCAGACTGATTTTAACCGATTCCAAAAATTTGGAACCTGTTCCTAAATTGGTTCCAAAGGGAACCAATTCTGTGATCTGTTTTTTGAGCGGTCTCGTTTGGTTCCAGTTAAAATTGATCCGGTTGCACACCACTAGTTTCTAGCTATGTCATGTCTCATTTGGCTTCACTTATTTTGGTCGGTTGAGCAGGGAGGTCCTTGTTGGAATTGTCTCAGTGCTGCTGATACTCAACCGTGTTTCCTCTATTTTTATTTTACAATCAAGTTCATTTAGTTATGCAGTTAGTGCTTTTACTATTTTCTAGGAAGTTAATAGCACGTTTGTGTGCAATTATGTGTTGCACGTATGTGAGCAGTTTCTGCTTTGTATTTAGTTGTGGTACTCGACAGTTTTTCTTTTGAACAAGATGTATGAAGTTCTATGCTCTGTTTTTTTTCATCCTTTCTCTCCCTCAAACAACAGAGATGTTTTCTGTTTTGATTGTTGTTTCATGAGTTATAACATTGGTATCAGAGCCTTTGTGGGATCTTAAGGGACTGTGAAGTGAGGGTAAGTGAGTGAAGATTGCTTCCAATCTACAAAGAAAAAGCTGATGGAGGCAGGATCGAGTGGATTCTCTGCAATGTCTGCTCCAATCTTTACTGGAGAAAATTATCAAGCTTGGGCTATCAAGATGACAGCATTCTTGGAGGGTCATGATCTATGGGAGGCTGTGGAGAATGATTATGAGGTTGCTCCACTTCCAAATAATCCGACCTTAAATCAGATAAAGTACCATAAAAAGAGAATCACAAGGAAGGCTAAGGCAAAGTCTTGCATGTATGCTACTGTTTCATCCACTATCTTCACAAGGATCATGAGATGTGATTCTGCAAAGGCAATATGGGATTTATTGAAGGATGAATACGAGGGAGATGAGAAGATAAGAGGCATGAAGGTGCTGAATCTCTTGAGGGAGTTTGAGAGACAGCATATGAAAGATTCAGAGTCAGTGAAGGAGTACTCTAATAGGCTGGTTGAGATAACTGAAAAAATCAGAGTTTTAGGGACTGACTTGAAGGATGAAAGGCTTGTTCAGAAGATTTTGGTGTCTCTTCCAGAGAAGTTCAAAGTCACCATAGCTTCTCTGGAAAATACAAGAGACTTAGCTAATATAAAGCTTGCAAAATTGTTAAATGCTCTGTAGGCACAGGAGCACAGAAGACTGATGAGAAGAGAAGAGCATGTGGAAGGTGCACTGCAAGCTAGAGTGAAGTCCAATGATGGAGGCAAAGGGAAGAAATGGATTCATTTCAGAGGAAATGCTGGTGATTCCAAGTTTGTAGCAAAAGAAGGAAATTCTGGTGAGTCTAGCAAATGGAAGAAGAACAAAAACCTTGTCAATACTGTGGTGGAACTAATCATCAGTTTTTTAGATGTTGGAGAAAACCTGATGCTAGGTGCAGAAAATGTCACAAGTTAGGTCACATGGAAGCTATCTGCAAAGAGAAAAATTACCAGCAAGCAGGAGAAGCATAGGTAGCAGTGAATGAAATTGAGGAAGAGCACTTGTTTGTAGCTTCTTTTTCTGAATCTTCTGTTGAGAATGATGCATGGCTGGTGGATAGTGGTTGTACCAATCACATGACTGGCAATTTGAAGCTGTTTAGGAGTCTAAACAAGTCAATCAGGTCCAGAGTCAGAATTGGCAATGGACAGTATATCGAAGTGCAAGGGAAAGGTATAGTTGCTATTGAAGGAAATCAAGAGGTGAAGCTGATCAGTGATGTTCTTTTTGTGCCAAACATTGACCAGAATCTATTAAGTATTGGTCAATTAGTTGAGAAGGGCTATAAAGTGAAGTTCAAAGGGAAGGAATGTCTTATTAATAATGCAGATAGCAAAGAAGTGCTACGAATCCCAATGAGGGACAAGAGTTTCATGTTCAAGCCACAAGAGATGCAACAAATGGCTTTAAAGTGCAAAGAAGAAAATGCGAAGCTATGGCATAAAAGGCTTGGGCATGTTCACAGGAAGAGCATGTCATTTATGCAGAGGAATAGCTTGGCAGATGACTTGCCAAGTTTGGAGGAAGAATTTCCACAGTGCAGAACTTGTCTTCTTGGCAAGCAAGCCAGATTTCCTTTCAAAAGAGGAGGCTGGAGAGCATGTGAAAAGCTGCAATTAGTTCACACAGATCTATGTGGACCTATGTCTGAGTCTTCTCTCAATGGTAGCAGGTATTTCATTACCTTCATTGATGATATGACTAGGATGAGTTGGATTTATTTTTTGCGAGCCAAGTCTGAAGTTGCTGATGTGTTTGTGAAGTTTAAAGCCTTAGTTGAGAATCAGAGTGGGAAGAAAATTAAAATGCTCAAGTCTAATAATGGTTCTGAGTATATTGCTCACAAGTTTAAGCTGAATTGTGAGCAAGCAGGAATTGTGCAGCAGTTCACTGCTCCCTATTCACCTCAACGGAATGGGGTCAGTGAGAGGAAAAACAGAAGCATTATGGAGATGGCTAAATGTATGATGCAGGAGAAGAAGTTACCTAAGAAGTTTTGGGCTGAGGCAGCTAATACTGCAATGTTTCTATTGAATAGATTGCCCACAAAGGCCTTAAAGAAGTCAACACCTTTTGAAGTCTAGCATGGTGTTAGACCTTCTGTGAAGAATTTGAAGGTTTTTGGGTGTTTATGTTACACTCATGTTCCTGAAGTCAAGAGGGACAAACTGGATAAGAAAGCAGAGCTTGGAATCTTTATTGGGTATAGTCTTCAATCAAAGGCTTACATGATTTTCCATCCCATGACAAGGAAGGTGACTGTGAGCAGAGATGTTATTTTTCTAGAGGAAGATGAGTGGAATTGGATGGAAGGAAAGAATGCAGAACAGCAGCAGTTTGAAAAACAACCTGCAACAGATGTAGAGGTTGATGAAGTTATAGATGGATTGGAAGACAATATGGATGATTTACCAGTGAGAGGCACAAGGTCACTTGCTGAAATCTATGAAAGAAGCAATGTGGCAGTGCTCGAACCATCTAACTTTGTGGAAGCTAAGGAGGATCAAAGGTGGATTGCAGCAATGCAGGAGGAGATTGCAATGATCCAGAAAAACCACACATGGGAGCTTGTTGACAGACCATCTGATAAGAATGTGATTGGGTTAAGTGGGTATTTAGAACAAAACTTAATCCTGATGGTTCTGTCAATAAATACAAAGCTAGACTGGTTGTGAAAGGCTATGCACAAATATGGGGAGTAGACTATTCTGAAACATTTGCTCCTGTTGCACGACTTGATACAATAAGGCTACTATTAGCTATTGCAGCAGAGAAGGGGTGGCCTATATTTCAGTCAGATGTCAAGTCTGCATTCCTGAATGGAGAGCTTGAGGAGGAGATTTTTGTTGAACAACCTGAAGGCTTCAGTATCAAAGGGCAAGAAGAGAGTGTGTACAGGTTGAGGAAAGCTCTACATGGACTGAAGCAGGCTCCAAGAGCTTGGTATGGGAAGATAGATCGATATTTGCAGGATTTTGGCTTTGTAAAAAGCTTAAGTGAGTTCACTCTTTATGTCAAGAAGGTGAATCACGGTGTTGTAATTCTGTCACTTTATGTAGATGATCTATTAGTGACAGGGAATGTTATGGAATTGATAGAGAAGGTGAAGCAAGATCTATTTGCAGGTTTTGAGATGTCAGACTTGGGAAAGATGGCTTATTTTTTTAGGTTTGGAAGTCAAACAAGCTTCATATGAGATCTTCATCTGTCAGAAAAAATACATGAAGGAAATTCTAAAGAAGTTTCAAATGGAAGATTGTCGAAGTGTAAGCACTCCTATGGCTGCTAAAGAGAAGCTGCAGAATAATGATGGAACAAATGCAATAGATGCTTCTATGTATAGAAGTCTAATTGGGTGTCTCATGTATCTTACAGCAACCAAACCAGATATTCTATTTGCTGTGAGTGTTTTATCTAGGTTTATGAGTAGTCTTAGTCAGTTACATTTGGTTGCAGCAAAAAGGGTCTTGAGATATCTTAAAGGAACATTGTTCTTTGGTGTGAAGTTTAAGAAAGGTTAGAAGTTTAATTTGCAAGGATTTTCTGATAGTGACTGGGCTGGTTCAGTAGATGACATGAAGAGTACATCTAGATATTGTTTCAGTCTTGGTTCTGCTTGTTTCTCCTGGTGTTCTAAAAAGCAAGAGATTGTAGCTCAGTCTATTGCAGAGGCTGAGTTTATAGCAGCTACTGCAGC
Organism: Eucalyptus tenuipes; assembly: GCA_014182365.1. Taxonomy (NCBI): domain Eukaryota; kingdom Viridiplantae; phylum Streptophyta; class Magnoliopsida; order Myrtales; family Myrtaceae; genus Eucalyptus; species Eucalyptus tenuipes. The sequence goes on from CM024542.1 coordinate 2,877,779, forward strand.
TGCAAATCAAGCTTTGTGGCTGAAGAAGATAATGAAGGATTTGTGGTTGAATTCCAGTGATTGTATCGAAGTCAATGTGGACAATCAGGCTGCTCTAGCAATATCACAAAATCCAGTTTTCCATGGCAAAACCAAGCATTTCAAAGTCAAACTTTTCGTTTTGCGTGAGGTGCAACAAAGTGGTGAAGTTAAGTTGGTCTATTGCAAATCTGAAAATCAGCTTGCAGATATGTTCACAAAGCCACTTCAGGCTGGAAGATTTGAACTGTTAAGAGAGAAAATAGGAGTTTGCAGCAGCAACTGATCCAAGGAGGAGTTTGTTGGAATTGTCTCAGTGCTGCTGATACTCAGTCGTGTTTCCTCTGTTTTTATTTTGCAGTCAAGTTCATTTAGTTATGCAGTTAGTGTTTTTACTATTTCCTAGGAAGTTAATAGCACGTTTGTGTGCAGTTATGTGTTGCACGTATGTGAGCAGTTTCTGCTTTGTATTTAGTTGTGGTACTCGACAGTTTTTCTTTTGAACAAGACGTATGAAGTTCTATGCTCTGTTTTTTTTCATCCTTTCTCTCCCTCGAACAATAGAGATGTTTTCTGTTTTGATTGTTGTTTCATGAGTTATAACAGTCCTGTTCCTGCTCTTGTTAAAGCTGAAGTGCCTTGGTCAGCCAGAAGTGGTAATCTGTCGGAAAAAGATTGGGCGCTGAAGATCGCAAAGGGTTATTTCATGTCTTACAATGTTTATCTAATGAATTTGTTCTTTGCATTCTGTTTGATATATGCACGGTACAGATTTATTTTTGCTGAAGTGTCGGTTTTGGTTGCTAATTTTTGGCCTGGTTGCCTTCTCAACGTGCTTTAAACTCCTCATCCCCGAGGATTATAGAAAAGCTGAAAAGATAGATTTCGAAGTCTTCTCTTAAATATACTTATGGATAGTTAATATTGTTGTCTGTCAAAAATTTTGGTCGGCGGATTTTCCAGTTCCATTTTCAAGTTAACTCTTCAGTGATTTGATCATCAGATTTTTTGCTCATCATGACTCACAATTGGGCGTTGTTTTGCGACTTATCTGCATTTCTTGATCTTTAGAGTGACCATCCCATATTAGCTTATTGGGTTCATGAGCAGGCGAATTCATACCTTGGCTTCTCAGTATTTTTGCTTCTGTATCATAATGTTTAAGTCCTCTGTGCCCATCTATTGGTACACGTACACCAAGATAATATCAATGAGAATTGCTGTTCTTTTTCATATACTGCGTACAGCAACTTAATATTCTCTTCCAAGCATCATCTTTTCAGACTTTCCTTGTGCAAGAATTTATTTTATTGCTAATGTGAATATTTTTATGCATCGACCTCATACTTGCAGGCTTGTGGTGGTGTCCACAATTATTGTGATCTATATGCGATGGATTATTAGCGGAGAAGAGATCGAGGATTATGGTTCCCATTTGTTATCTTCCCTAGCCACGTTCCATCTTTTCCATGATTGTGTGCGTGATCTAACTAATTCCATGCATCGACTTTTTGCTTGTGTTTCCCGACACGCCACCTTATGAGGTCCTCCTTTGCATTTCCAATGGAGATTAGTCGATGCCATTGAATTGGTTATGTTAGACTTGTATCACAGTTATGACTCTTACAATGGATAATACATTTCAGGATTCTGAACAAGCTGACTCCTGAGAAATTTGATGTACACAGCGGGCATTTTGAAGGTTTCTGCATTTTCTTATCTCCAGTTTTCGTAAGTATGTCTATTTATTGTGACAACTTAAGTTTTTCTGGCAATACAGGGAGGAGTACAGCTTATTTACGCAAAAGCAGTGCTGGATCCCACGTTCTGCCCCATGTATGTTCGTCTGTGCTCCCATCTCCATGTAAAGCTGCCCCCCGTTTTCCCTCTGATGAACCAGGCAGGGGGTATATCACCTTCAGGCAAGTACTTATGAACACCTGCCAGAAGGTATTTGAAGGTGCTGACAATCTAAGGGAAGAGGTAAGACAACTGACTGCCCCTGAGCAAGAGCTTGAGCGAAGAGAAAAGGAGAGCAGGGTCAAACTTCGAACCGTGGGAAACATCAGATTGATTGGAGAGCTTCGGAAGCAAAAGTCGGTCACTGAAGGGATCATTCACAGCATTCTTCGGGTTCGATAGAAAGCATTACATATCCCGTTCTTTTCAACTTTTATGACTGTATTGAGGTTACTCATTCTCTGCTCTGTGAACCAGTAGGTTCTAGGAGCTGCTTGTCCTGCCGAGGAGAATGTTGAGGTTATTTGCCGGTTGCTCAACACCATCGGTAAGCAGCTTGATGAGCACCCAGGATCGCAGCGTAGAAACAATTTATATCGCAACCTGTTGGAAGAATTGACAACCAACACTCAGCTGGCTCCAACGTTGAGGTTCATGGTGAAAGATGTTCTCGATTTGCGTAACAATAACTGGATTCCTAGGCAGGAAGAGGTGACATTTTTAGATGGTAATTGTTGTTATCTGTTGCATGTCTTTTTTTTGCTCTTTAGTTGCCTAGATTTTCTCCCATCCCTCCTTCCTTCAAAGAGTTCAACCTGGGAAGCTCACTCTGGGGTGCTTTGACTAAGGATTTGTATGGTAACCTATGGATGTTAAAAAGGAATGTTACTGACGCGAAGGTTACTAAATTTGCATTTGATTAAAGGGAAACTGCGACGCGTGAGGGAAATTATTGGCTCGTAGGTTGAACTATTTTACGGATTTTAAAGGATATTATTTATACTGTATAAGTTAGATTATTTTAATCTCAATTGGATAAGTTTTATATACCTAAATAAAACATAACTTCCATTCATTCTTGTTAAGTGTATTATTTTGAATTTGATATACAGTATCATTGAAATCACAAATTATAGCATTGAAGATTCTTTTCCTCTATTCTTAATTCGATAAGTATCACCGAGTTCAATAAGAAACGCCATCTGAACTATATCACGTAAATAACATATTACATCATTGTAGCATAAAGAAACTAAGTTCAAAATAAATTAGATTACTAAAATATATTTGGGGAAAAGTACCAAAAAAGTCCTAAACCTATTGCATTGGTACCAATTCAGTCCTAAACTTTTCAATTGGACCAATTTAGTCCTAAACCTTTTTAATATTAGTACCAATTCAGTCCATGCGGCCAATTTTGGCCAGCCGGCGCTGACGTGGACGTCGGCCGGTGGTCGGACGCTGACATGGCAATTTTTATGATTTTTTAATAATTTTTTCGAATTTTTTATGATTTTTTATTAATTTTTTTTCCTTTTTCCTTTTCTTTTCCTGCAGTGGCCGGCAAGCCTCCGGTGGCTCTCCGGCCACTGGGCGAGGGCCGCGAAGTCCTCGCCTGCAGCCAGCGAGGGTCGCGGCCCTCGCCCAGCCTCTCCTAGGGCCGCCGGCGAGGCCATGGCGACCATCGCCGAGGCGAAGGCGAGGGCCGCGAAGCCTTGGCCAGCCACGGGGGAGGCCGCCTTCGCCCGGATCTGGCGGCCATCACCGAGGCGGAGGCGAGGGCCAAGAAGCCCGCGGGCGAGGGCCACGACCCTCGCCTCCGCCCGGCGATGGCCACCATGGCCTTACTGCGGCGGCGAGGCGGCTTTGCCGGATCCGAGGCGAGGCGGCTTGCCGGATCTGGCGCGCGCCGGCCTCGCCCGGCCTTGCCGCGGGCAAAGGCGGCCTCGCCTGCGGCTGGTGAGGCCATGGCGGTCATCGCCCAGGCGGAGGTGAGGGTCGCAAAGCCCGCAAGTGAGGCCAAGCAAGGGCCGCGACCCTCGCGGCGGCTGGCGAGGGCTTCGCGGCCCTCACCTCCGCCCTGGTGATGGCCGCCATGGCCTCATCGGGGGCCCTGGCAAAGGCCGGGCGAGGGCCACGATACTCGTCGACGGCAGGCGAGGGCTTCGCGGCCACCGCTAGAAAAGAAAAGAAAAAAATTAATAAAAAATAAAAAATTCGAAAAAATTATTAAAAAAATCATAAAATTGCCACGTCATCGGCGTTGGCCAAAATTGGCTGGATGGACTGAATTAGTACCAATATTAAAAGGTTTATGACTAAATTGGTCCAATTGAAAAGTTTAGGACTAAATTGGTACCAATGCAATAGGTTTAGGATTTTTTTGGTACTTTTCCCAATATATTTGCAATACTACTATTTATCTAATTTTTGAAGTTTAAACTCAATTAAATCTGTACATAATGAATAAATAAAAAGATCTTGCTTATTTATCGAATATAGGACGAGCAACACGTGTGTCTCGCCTATTTTTTTCAAATATTAAATTGAATAAACTTGTACATTCATTATAATTTATTGATGTTTGAATCGCAGTATATGGATAAAATATATTTCAATTTAAATTCCTTTCACGGTAATTGTAGACAATAAAATGAGTTGAAGAATAAGATTGATGGAATTATCAAAACAATTGTTACTTTATGATTTAGCAAAAATAAAAGTGGATTTTTTTTTTTTTGCTTTCCTGCCAAAATATAAAAGAGTGCATAAATTTAAAAAGATTATGAAAAGGTCACGTAAATATACGTTTCAATAGTTATACATATGAAGATGTGAAGTGTTTTGGAATTTGAAAAAGGTCGAAGTACATGAAACATAATATTCGGATTAAACAAAAGTAAAAGGTCAAAACTAGTCTTAACATATGAAAACGTTGTAAAAATTAAGAGTGCGGTGAACACACTCGGATTACTACCCTTTTGAGTTTACTATATTTTTTCCTTTTCCGGCTTGATTAAACCTCTTGAGGTCTTCGGATATTTTGAACTCTTGAAAACCACACTAAACCTTCTCTCGATGCACTAAATTTCTAAATCAACAAAATTATGGTCCTTAATTTTCATCATTCCCAAAAACTAAATAAAAAAGAAGAAGGGGAGAGCACGCATGAGTGTTATGAATATTTGTATAAGACGACAGAAATTCCCTATGGAAACTCAATATGATTGCTTCACATGATATTTGTCACGCAAAAGATTAATAATACATGTGAAACGGTTTATGAAACTTTATCATGCCTAGAACTTATTACTGAAAAATATAATTCTTGCCCAGTAGAAGCCATGTGACCACTAAAGTCCTTTTTCATATTGAGTTATGCCATATATGCACAATTTGTGAAAAGTCGATTTATACTGCCTCTCTCATATGCATATCGTGTGTACATCTAAGTTCAAAAATAATTTATTCTACTTTTAAATGTTAGGAAGTTTAACCTTGCAGCTGGGTGGAGACCCTACACAGACACACATATATAGAGAGTGTATAAATTACCGTTAATAAGTAATGCAGGATACTTCAATATTAAAAAACGATAGCACCCTAGATGCTCATGAATCAAAGATAACTAATATAAACCCCTCTATAGTCTCTACACACAGGTTATGGATATGGGTTTAGACCAAAAAAAAAAAGTTATGGATATGGGCCAAAACGGGCTTTGGAGTCAAATAAGGCTTTCCTAAGTTCGCAGAACCTCACCCACAATTCGAACCAAAGCAAACTCGTTCCAACTTTGCAATCAGAATTGGCATATATTAAAAAGATCTATGTATTGATTTGTGAAATGGAGCAGCTTTGGTTATTCGAATGGCTCACTTTGATTTGATTTTTATTCGAAAATCCAAAGGCGAACACAGATGCTCGAGTATCTGGATGCCTAAAAAGTACCTTTCAAAGACATAATAGTGTTCTTCGCTTATGGATGTGTAGAGTATCCTCTGAAAAAACTTGCTTCAAAATGGATACTGCTTAACCCGAGTTGACACGGGATAGGCCAATAGTTGTGACTTGTGAATGAGATTTATATATATATGCTTTCTCGTCTTTATAATTTTCAAGATTTTGAAAGATATCATTTTATGTGATTTGGAATTTATTGATTTAGGTAGTCTTGTTGGGAAATCCTAGTTATTTTGTTCCTAGTTTTTATCTTTAGGGTTTTCTTTAGTTATAAATATTGCTTTACTACTCATGTTGTGAAGCCTCCATCATTATTTAAAGAAATACATTGAAAGATTTTTCAATAAACCTGTATTCGAAATAAATCAAACCAAAAGAAACCTAGTTATTCATCATCCTCATCCGACCCGAATCGAAACCAAAGAAAATCGAACCGTAAGTGCACTCGGCTCCAGCATGTTCAAACAATTGAAATAAATCAAACTTCTATTATATGCGCCCTCAAAATCATCTGGGAATGTGGCCCAGTCGAGATAAGCAAAAAGTTGACTTAAAACACCATCGACCCGATGAATCAAGGGAAAAAAAGAAAAGAAAAGAGAGATATTTTAGTTTCTAGGGTTATAGAAAGGGTCCAATAAAATCTAGTGGTGGGATCGCGTAGAAGATTTCGTATGATACTCATATGGTCCACCGAATGAGCACATAAGGAGCACAGCAATAGTATAAGGGATCTTATCACATGAGCTGTCTTTTCATGGCAGATAAGAGCTGCTTTCCACATGATAGGTACCTGCACCTACATCAATCTTACGTGCCATTGTATGTTCTACCCAATACTCGAACATATACTCGTATAAATAATTCAAATCAATACGACGAAAATGGACATTTGGAGAATACGCAGATGGGTTAGAAAATGTTGGCCGACGTCACGGCCTCCGCGGTTAATGACATCCAATTTTTTTTTTCCTATTAATTTGTAGAAGTCCGATTTTTCTTTAAAATGCAATGAATCATGGGGTGAAATTAAATGGACGGCTAGAAATATCTCGGGCCCGAGAGAATCTCCGAGCGCTAAAAGAAGCCCGTCAACTTGGTGGGCTCAACCCTTCTTTTGTATCCCGACAATGAAGACAAAAATAACACGCGGATTCTATATCTCCAAACCAAAGTTTATAATAGGCCCAAAAAAGGAAAAAAGAACGAGAGAGAGAGGGAGAGAGAATGAAAAATCATATCCATTCAGGAGCTCGTAACCCCTCCAGAGCAAAAAAATCTCATTTCAAAAATAAGATTTTCTTTTCTTTCCTCGAAAATGAAAAGAAGAAGAAGAAGAAGAAAAATTAGAGGGAGCTTCGAAGTGATATAATACTTTATAGTAGAAAAGAAAAAGGAAGGAAAAAAGGGAAAAGGGCGAGAGAAGGGAACAAAAAGGGGTCGCCTCATCACGTGACGGCCACGTGCGTAGACTTATCCTTTCGCTAAGATCAGCGTCCACAAGTTATTCGCCAGGTGTCGGTGTCTCACACCCTCCCTTATTTCTTTTATATATCTCCGTAGGCCCCACGAAAATGGCATTTAATAAGTCAAGGAAAAGAGAAAAAAAGGAAAGAAAAAGTTAATAGTGGGGGGTGGTCGTCGTCGCCGTCGTCGGGTCACCGGAGGGCGCGCCGGAGGACCTGGGCCAGCAGCCCCGGCGCGGAGAGGTGCGGCAGGTGGCCCTCGATGTTGAGCATCTCCACCGTGTTCCGCCCGCCGAGGTGGTTCTTGAGGTACGCCGCCACGGACGCCGGCACCGAGACGTCCTTCGCGGTCTGGACGATGCAGCAGGGGACGCGGACGAGGCCCAGCACCCCGCGCAGGTCGCTGTTGAACACGGTGCGCGACACGAACAGCGAGATGTCGGGCCTCATGTTGAAGAGCGTGCGGCTGAACTCCCGCACCGCCGCCGGCACGTCCGCCCCGACCGCCAGCGGCGCGAAGCCGTTCACCCACGCCTCGTAGTTCGCCTCCATCGCCGAGAACACCTTCTCGATCTCCCCCAGCTCGAACCCTCCGTGGTAGTCCTTGTCATTCAAGAACCTACCGGAATCCAGAAACACGCTATCAGGTCCGAAAAGTTCGGACGACGCGAAAAGGACAAAAAGGACATTCGAGAGGGTGGTCCTGGTGCCTTACCTCGGGGAGGCCCCGATGAGGATGAGTTTGGTGAAGAGCTCGGGGCGGCGGATGGAGGCGAGGATGCCGATCATAGCGGAGAAGGAGTGGCCGACGTAGGCGCAGCGGTCGACGGAGAGGGCGTCCAGGATGTTGAGGAGGTCGTCGACGTAGGCGTCGAGGGAGGTGTAGCGGCGGAAGTCGAAGTAGTCCGGGTTGACGCTGCCGGCGCACACGAGGTCGTAGAGGATGACGCGGTAGTGCGGGGTGAAGAAGGGGAGGATGCGCTGCCACGCCGACTGGTCGGTGCCGAACCCGTGGGCCAGCACCAGGAACCGCTCGCCGGAGCCGACCACCCGCACGTTCAGCGCCTCCAGGAGGATGTTGCCCATGACGAACGGCCGAAAACGGACAAAACAAGGAAAAAAAAAAGGGGGTTTTCGAAATTTCCACACCACCCCCTCTTTACTACCCTTCTTTCCCCTTTTATTAAAGTAGCTGAGAAAATAAAGAATGGGGGAGTGCTTTGAGATTTGCCTGGCGGGCGTAGTTAGGCATTGTCTGGCTCTGTGCGGGTTTTGTTAGGTGGTATTTATAGTGCTCGACGTATGTAAATGCGCCTGTCTCTCTCGCTCCTGCTGGTGGGAGCGGCGGTTTTTACTTCTCGTATTTTCCAAAATTTTCTCTCTCCCCTTTTCCCTTTCGGTGCTGCCGGTAAACGCTGTCGCGACAGGTGTCCCGTTTCGAGGGGCGCTCGACGGGCGAAATTTCTGATTCCAATCTTGATCCCCGGGCTTAACCCCGCTCCGGCTTGACTTGTGCTTGTCAAATTGGGGTGGTGGGGTTGGCGTGGAAACCTTGTGTGGACGTGTGAATTCCTAGGGCTTTTTTACTCGTCATGCGCCACGAGGTATTGCTGTCGTCGAAACACGTGACGCTATTCTCGTGCACTCGAACGCGATCGTACTCGCCACTTCCACCATCCAATGGGCGACTGCCTTCGACATCTCGGCCCTATCACGTTACGCCACCGCTCTGCCTCGGTCCAGAGCCAGGGCATCTATCTACAATGACACTGTCGATCCCTTCCAGCGCACCGTATACACGGATGGAAATGGGAGATCGAGTCATTCCGAAATGAGCCCATGTACCAGCCTTTTGCTTCTTGATGATAGTGATGCGAATGCGCCTGTACGGATCTTGTCCCGAATTTGCTCTTTTGCCTTCTATATCTTTGGGACTTCGAGGGAAAGTCTCAAGAAAGCAAAAGCACTCGTTAAGCTTCCACTGTCTTGGCTAACAAGTACGAGCGTGAAATTTAAAAGACACAAAAGTGGGATAATAATGGGACGAACGCACATAATCTCAAGCAAAAGCAAAGCATCCAATAAGATTTCCCTTTTGCTTTCGACATTAACTAAGCTCGTGACTAGGATCGGCATTCGCAGGGCGCTTTTTCGGATCTCTCTGATTAGTTTATAATTGAAGGCAGGCATTATCTCCATTAACAGAGGATTACGACATGGGCAACTTTTTCGGCGGGCGGAAATGATTAAATCTTTGGAATGCACTGTTGTTCCATGTTGATCACGCAAGTTAATGGAGCGAACAAATGTGCGACGTTTTCTTTCGAGAAAAAAGGGGGCTCCAGGGAACACGACCCACCATTCAAAAACATGCACGTAAACATAGGGTTAGGATTGGCTTTCCTTTCGTTTCATGGGTCTTTTCTTTATTGCCAAGCAATTCTAGATGCTGCAAATGCTGTTCCTTTTTGGCACGTCGTTGGCAAGATCTGTTGGATGACTATTTGCCATTCAAAGGGAACACTGCCTAGGTAGAAGTCCGAAATTGGCTTGGATGATTCGGTTTTGGGTCTCGATTTCAATACCAGTCGGTTTGCTCTTCCAGCTATTATAATGAGGATTCTACCCTAAAACGGCCCACTGAAACATGTTTTGGAGTAGCATGGCTTGTCCTTATGTTGCTTCCGACCTTGAAACTAAGTTCTAAAAGACTTTTTGAAGAAGAGTCGATTACCCGATTTTAATGAGAATTTATTATTGTTTAATATTATTGTGCGCAGGCCAATTAGGTTTGCGAACTAGTATTTACCAAATTCCCATACTTGACTTAAATTGTTTGCAACGCAAGTTCACAAAGAGCAAAATGTAAAGACTCATCATTAGACCCGGAGGCTCAGGGCAATACCTCAATTAGGTTTCTCTTCATCCATGGTCTCTCCTCTCACCCCTAAAACGCAACGAAAAACCTTGCCTGCAACGATCTAACATTTGGAGCGATTCACCACTTATAAGTTGGTGAATAGATAGCCACAAGAGAAAGGTTGGCTGTTCTCGAAACGAAAGCCACACTATGCATGTATCCATAAGTCGTTGACACAAGTTTAAGAACTTATGCTAGACACTATCTTATCCAAGAGCAGCCCCTTTTGTCAGATGCGATGAATTGCGGACCGCATTTAGAACAGTAATTTCGTATTTCCATCAATTCGCACTAGAAATATAAAGGAGCATATAATACCAAGAAAAGTCGTACAGCATGAGAAGTATATGTTGCAGATGGGAGGGGTAGTAGGGTCGGGGTGGGTATCGGATGCAGAATGGAAGTAGCCCTCAAATCCCCGAAAGGAAAAGGAGGAAATATACTTGCGCACTGCATCTTATTTCCAGACTTCGCACTGGTCCATCTTTCTCTATTTGCCGCATCCAAGTTAGCTCATTGGCTGGACAATTGACCATCCTCGCTGAACGTGGAACATCTTCCTATACGTCCTTCTCTCCCCCCCCCCCCAAAAAAAAAAAAAAAAGTCTCTCTCTCCATCGCCACTCTTTGCCTCTCTGCGTTGTCTCGCACTGCATTTTCTGGCGTCGCCACTAGGAGAAACTCATGCTGAAAAGCTCTTGCCAAAAAGTACGACTTGATTACAACGCATGCCAGAAAGCTCTCCTAAACGATGTTTTGATGTTCGAAAGTTGGATTTTTTTGCTTGAGTACCATGTTAAGCAAACGCATGACCAATTGGTTATTTTGAATACGTGACCAAGCTCGGAGAATGGCTATGGCGTTGATACAAACACATGTTCGAGGTGCTGCTAATAAGAGAGGGACCGTGTAAGTAAACAGAGAGAGAACAACCCGGGTGGGACCTATCCAGGACCAGAGAAAGTGATGCATGCGAGAAGCACACCAGACAAAGTGGGGCATCAGAAACAGCACCAATCCAATTCATCGTTTCAGTTGGGGGAAGAAATACAACCATGCACGCTAATAGAGCTCTAGGGTTTCTCTTTTTTCCCTTGGCATCGATGCATATTATAAGATAAGGTCATGCGAGGGACGCAAATTTCAGAAAGTTTCAGATAAGTTGGCAGAGATTGGGCCCCTCCTCTCGACACCAGCATATTGTGAAAACAACGACTTGAGAGAGAGGGAGGGAGAGGGTTTATATGGTGGGAGGGAGGTACAGCCCAAGGAGTGGAGGCAAGTTCCAATGAAGTCAAAATTGGCATGATGAGTCACGAGGCTTATCTTATCCACTTACTTTTCCTTCTTTTCCTTTGCTTTCTGGCTATGGCATCTTCTTTACACAGGTTCGAACTCGTCCCGGTATAGGTGGCGAGCGAACAATTTGTTTATAGTATTTACAAGCACGTATGTGCGACCTTGGGGAAGAAATTTCACCCCGGTCGTCTAGAAGAAGCTTGCTCAATGGCTACGAGAGCATGATTGCTTTTGTCTTCTGGAAGTGTCTAGTGCAAGCACAATGATGCGCATTCGCAAATACTTAGATTAGCTGAAAACCCTAGGCAGAGTTGACAATGCATGCGCATTGGAAAATAAGGGAATTGAACAAATTAAGCAGAGATTCCCATGGTCTATAACAAAGTTAACGTGTCCTTATGCTTCTACTTATATACATTCTAAATATGTGTGTATATATATTTCGTGACATAATTAGATGTATTATTGTATTCAATCATGTTTATGCTTAGTCAGAAGACTGTTCATCTCATCCACGAGAAAATTACCAAAAAAGTCCTAAACCTATTGCAATTGTGCAATTCATTCCTAATTTTTTTTTTGCCAATTTAGTCCTAAACCTTTTATAATTGTGCCAATTCAGTCCATCTGGCCAAAATTGGCTGGCCGATGCTGACGTGGATGATGGTCTTCCAATGAACGCTGATGTGGCAATTTTTAATTTTTTTTCGAATTTTTAAATTTTTTTAAAATTTTTAAATTCTTTTTTTTTTTGCCCCACCTTCTCCTTCCTCTAGCCGGCCAGCGCCGGCTATAGGCGAGGGCCGGTGAGGTCAGCCTCGCCGACCACTAGAGAGGCTCTCTCCCGCCGGCCACTGGCGAAGGTGAGCCTCGCCCAACAACGATGAGACCGCCGTTGCCACATCTGGCGAGGCCGAGCCTCGCCAGCCACCAGTGAGGTCGACCCTCGCCAGTCGCCGGCGAGGCTGCCGTCACCAGATTTGGCGAGGCTTGGCCTCACCCATCCATGGCAAGGTCAAGCCTCATCGTCCCTAGGAGAGGAGCCTCGCCGACCAATGGCGAGGTCGACCCTTGCCTTGGCTGGGCGAGGCCTCGCCAGATGTGGCGACCGCGGCCTCGCCGTCGTTGGGCGAGGCTCGCCTTCGCTAGTGGCCGGCGAGGCTAACCTGGCCGGCCCTTGCCTCCGGTCGGCCGAGGAAAGAGAAGATGGGGAAAAAAAAAGAATTAAAAATATCTAAAAATATATATTTAAAAATTCGAAAAAAAAATTAAAAAATTGCCATGTCGGCGTTCGCCGAACAGCCGACTGGCCAATTTTGGCTGGATGGACTGAATTGGCACAATTATAAAATGTTTAGGACTAAATTAGCTAAAAAAAAAGTTTAAGACTGAATTGGCACAATTGCAATAAGTTTAAAATTTTTTTTTTGTAATTCTCCCTCTCATCCACATATTCCATGAATAGCCTTAGACATGAACTGGTTCGACGAAAACAAGCTAGAAAACATGCGTTATCCATTTCATTTCAATTTCGTAAAAATGAAATGGATAGTGGATTGTAGAAGGATTTGTCACATCATATTTCCATATACAAGTATGCATCAAGTACCATCATCTATTGCTGACAACTTGCTTCCACTGGAGATAATTCTTGGAAAAAGATCTGGACCAAACTAGGAAAATTCCAGTCTAAAATATTCTAACTTGTCTTTTTCTGAAAAATAAGGCATGTCATTTTCAGTTAATTGCCCGCCATGACAATAATTTGTGAATTACTTGTGATCCATACATATTGCGTCACTTTGCTATAAGCAAGGTCTAGTCCATATGGTTTGTGCATGGTCCAGGTAAATTATAATATGATTGATTTGATATGACATCATATCCTTATCTACTTAGGTGGCCATTGATGTGAAATATATTCCACAATGAAAGTGAACACTCGGTCGCACAACCTCATTTCTATCAAATTAAGTTCTTAAAAGTTGGTCTAAAAACAACCAGAAAATAAAAATAAAAAAATCAAGGAGGGGACACGTTCATATAGTTTGGAGAAGGAATCTCGATGTTTCATGATTTCATCATTACCTTGGAGAGATATGGATGCGAGGGATTATCAATCCAATCATTCTCTCTCCAAAGATGGTTTCCATTATGTCTTAAAAAAACCTTTACTTTCCACCCTTTTCTTGCCATGTTTTCCTCCTTTTTCATGCCCAGGGCATAGTTAAATTAATATTCCATTTCGTGTTCGAGTGTATGCCCATTCATCATATTAGGTAATTTCCAAAACAATTGATTAGCCGCTTTATAAAAACAGTAAACGCGTTGAATATATAATATTTACTTTCTAAGTGACACTATTTCTACTTTTGCTAAAACAAACCCTTTTTTATGCTAAGTGAGATTACGAATCCATAGCAAGATTTGGTTCATTATTTAATAATTAACATTATCCCTTTCGAATCCATAAAATTACTCTCATCGTCTCTTTTCTTGACATAACATATCTGTGCTAAATTTGCAAAAAACAATTAATCAACTTATCTACGATGTCCATTTGAATAAGTTAAAATAAAAGATGTCTTTATTCTAGGCAAAACCATGTTTGCAGTTGAAAAACAATTTCATTAATTTGTTAAAAAATAATGTTGTTCATTTAAGCAGTTAAAAAATTGTTCATTCTCTCGCCTAGGGTTGTGACCTCCGCCAACCCCTTTGGCGATGGGGACAGCGGTGGCGGCGGTGGCAGCAATGGCAGTAACGATGACAGCAGCGACGGCAGCGGCGACACCCCACCGACGAGGCTTTGCCCTTCTTCTTCTTTTTTTCAATTTTGTTTTCAAATAAGATTTGACGAAGAAAATAATTAAAAAAATGTCACGTCATCATTTTTTGTAAAATAAATTAATAGTATTATTAGAAGAACTTTATTGCACTTTTTGAAAGCTTTAGTATTTAATTGCACTTTCGTGACAAGTTTTAGGAATTATAGTATACTTATCTCTTCAAATGACTTTAATGGAAGTCCAAAATCTAGTTACATCTTCTTCTTGCTCAAACTTATACCTATTCATAAAAAAGTTTCGAAGGTATGGTTCGCGAGCTATATTTTAAGAAAATAATATGGTTGAGCGGCAAACAAAATTATTCTTGATTTTTCCTTTCCTTTTCATTATCTTTATTGTAGAAGATTAGAAGGAACAAACGAATTGGAATCTTGAATCTCGCTTTTACTATTTTGGAGGAAAATAACAACTCACTGATCATTGATTTGCCTAAAGAAAGGTGTTATTGATTATTAAAACATGCTCAACAAACTTGAATGCCGACGTGATCAGTCAGTATAAAAATGGTGTGAAACTAGCGGCATCTTTAATTAATCTTCAGCTTCTAGTTCAAAGTATTTTTGAGGGTTAAAGCTAAAGCTATATAGTTGCAATATTTGAGTACTCTTTATGCACCTAGAGTCACCGCCTTGCTATAGCTAAGGTTTCAGTATATTAATCTGCTTTAGATTATGTTAATGGTTTTTTTAAGGAGCAACTGATGATTATTTTTGTCGAATTTTCATTTATCACTTTATTGTAGTGCTCATAGCATCCATGCGATGCAAAGGAAGGAAAAGAAGGTTGTTGGAGTTTCTCTTAGGTAATCAATCTTTCTCATCGATAAATGATGTTTTGGCGTGAATAATTTCATCGGAGAGTTGTTGATTCCTTTCAAGTTTTCAATTGTTTTGACCACACTGCCATCGTCGTTTGAGTTTATCACTTCATCGATAATAACCAAAGGTTGGTCATCTTTTGGCGCGTGCAATGCCTAAAAGGCATGAAGCTATATATGAAAGCACTTTCATGCACGTGGGATTAACAATCATGCGAAACGGATAATGATGGTACTCCATAATTTTACAAGAGTTAGAAGTTGAATTTAGGCAGATAATAATGCTGCAACGACAGCCGATCCCACGTCACGCTTATAAGAGTGCCCGACGTATACATGTCCCGGTGTATGTATATACGTGCATGTGTATAATAATCTCTTTTTGCGACATGATGCGATTGAATCCTTACTTAACAATATGTCTGTTATTGCAATTGAGATATTAAATGACACTAAGTGTAGAAAGCAAAAGGCATGCCATCCCAACATACATTTAGGGATTGTATGTCACTGAAAATGCTGATAGTTTGTTTGTAAACTAAAGGGATATGTTCAGCAGAAGTCCTAAAACTTACAAAAAGTGCAATCAAGTCCTAAAACTTGTCAGTTGGTTCAATTGAGTCCTAAAGTTAACACGGTTAGCCTTTTTCCGTTAAAAATGCTGACGTGGCGCCGACGTCATATTTGAAATGAATTTTTATTTTTCAAATGGCTTTTTTAAATTATTTTTATTCAAAATCTTTAAAAATTAGATTAAAAACTAAAAAGGAAAATCTAAATTTATTTAAAAAAACAAAAAACTGTTAAAAAAAAAAAGGCCACCGGTGGACTTCCGCCGCCACCCATCGCCGAAGGGGCCGGCGACGGTCGCCGGCCCCGGCGGGGTGGCCGGCCCTCGCCCGGCCAAGGCGAGGCCTCGCCGGCCCTAGCGAGGGCCGGCGACCGTCGCCCGCCCTAGGCGAGGCCTCGTCGGCCCTCGCTCGGGGCCGGCGAGGCTCGCCAGATCTGGGCACGCCGGCCCTAGCGGCGGGCCGGCGGCCATCACCCGCCCTGGGCGAGTCTTCGCCGGCCCTCACGGGGGCCGGCTACTATCGCCCGCCCTCACGGGGCCGGCGACCGTCGCCTGCGTCGGCCCTCGCCGGCCCCAAGCGAGGGCCGACGAGGCCTCGCCCAGGGCGGGCGACGATCGCCGGCCCTCACCTGGGGCCGGGCGAGGGCCGGCCACCCCCGCCCAGGGCCGACGACCGTCGCCCGGCCCCTCCGGCGATGGGCGGCGGCGGCGGCGGGGGGAGAGAGGAGCCTTTTTTTTTTTAAACAATTTTTAAAAATAATTTTTTAAACTTTTCTTTTTAGTTTTTGGTGAAAAAGATAAAATGAATAAATATAATTTTTTAGTTTTTAAATCTAATTTTTTTAAAAAATGAATAAAAAATAATTTAAAAATCCACGTGGAAAATAAAAAATATTTAAAATGCCACGTCAGCATTTTTAATGGAAAAGGCTAACGGTGTTAACTTTAGGACTTAATTGAACCAACTTGACAAATTTTAGGACTTGATTGTACTTTTTGTAAGTTTTAGGACTCAATTGCACTTTCTTGACAAGTTTTAGGACTTCTGCTGAACATATCCCTAAACTAAACAAATAAGTGCATTGTCCCACAATGAAGAGATATGAGTATTTGAACCAATTTATAAGTGGAAGGCTTCTAGCCATACGATTGATATATGTGGACTAGACCCTACGGTATCCATGTACTAGTGCGAATAATTGCGCAATTTTGACGCGAATTTATAGTTTTTTTTATTAAAAAATAATTGACAATTAATTTTTTTCAAATTCGAATTTATAGTTTTTTTTTAGAACATAAAAAGTCGTGTTCTTTTAAAATAGTATGTTTGCTCACAATATACTTTCAAAAGGATGCAACATTTCAAAAAGGGTTGTGTCGGTCGAAACATAATTTTTCACTAATGTAAATTCAACATTTCTAGATCAACAATTTTCATTTTTCAATTTTCTCTGTCATAAAAATACATCCCTTAGGGGCTGTTTGTTTGTGTTTCTCATTTGTGTTTATGAACACATTTTGTGTTTTTTTGTTACTGGGAACAAAAAAAGCAACTTAAACGCGTTTGTTTGCGTTTTTGTTCCAAATCTATTTTTTTGTTCCCGAACAAATTTGGAACAAAAACAAGCAACAAGAAAAACTTGTTTCTTGTTTCTAGAACAATTTTTAAGAACAAATTTTCTCTCTCCTTTTTTTTTTTTCTTTTTTTTTCTTTTTTTTCTTTGCCGGTTGCCGGCCTCGGCCATGGCCGGCGACCGGCCATCGAGGGCCGGCGAGCTCGGCCTCGCCGGGGGCCGGCGAGCCTCGCTGTGGCTGGGCGAGACCGCCGGCCAAAAGAAGAAAAAAATATAAAAAATAAAAAATAAAAAAAGGAAAAAATATTAAAAAATTAAAAGAAAAAAAAAAGAACACAAATTTACCAAACGTGTTTCTGTTTTTTTTTTTCCCGGAAAAATTTACCAAACGTATTTTTCTAGTCAAAAATTGTTCCCCGGAATAGAAATAGTTTTTTCTATTTCTGTTCCCTGAAACAATTTTTTAACAGAAACACAAACAAACGCACTCTTATTCTCCAATTATTTCCTTTCAAGAGTCCTTGAAGAAATGCCAAAATTGTTTTCTGGTATTCCCATTTTGAGACTTATTGTATCTTGGAAGATATTTATCAGTAATCATTAAGAACCTAGTAGGGCAAACAATATGTTAAAGACAATTTATATACGTCTCAAAGTCCAAACTCATTCTTCACAATTATTATGTCTAACAAGAAGAAGCTATGAACTCTCTTTATTCTCTTTTTTTTTGTAAGATAAAACGTTTACAATCGCAGTTATTAATTACACAAAAGAAATACTACCGCGTGGAAACCGTATTCTTTTCGAGACCACCACTGATGAACCTTGGCTTTTAGCTTTGACTCACAAAGGACAAGAAAATTACTCAACCAGTCCAAACCTTGTTGTACAAATGCTAATTTAGTTCTAAACTCGTCTATTCTACCAATTTAGTCATAAACCTTTTGTGCAAAATTCTAATATAGTCATTCTAGTAAATTTTCATCAGAAATGGATAACATGACAATTCAGTCATCATTGGCCGTCACACATGGCACACTGCCATGAAACTACAAGGCTCAATGGACAATAGTCAAGGTCGTTGGAATCATAGGTTTGTGCAAATATGGAGAAGCTTCCGAGTCCTTTCTATAACAATCCGATCCAACGAGAGCGAAAAGTGGTCACTAAAGCTACAGATATCTAAAATGGTGAAAGGGGCGGGAATGAACCAAACTACGCACTAAATAGGGTGAGAGCGATTCTATGATCCATATATGAAAATTGAAATTAATTCATGTAGGCGCCTTTTGACATAACAACAATGCTTAGCTTTGTAAATCCAAAATTAAGCATGCTTAGGTGGAAGCACTACTGGATGGGTGACCTCATGAGAAGGTGCTCACTCATATGCCAAAGAAAAAAACCATGAGATTTAGTATAGGATGGGCTAAAGCGAACAATACCTTGGTGAGTTAATTTAGGGATGTCACACTTTCAAGGCACTAAGTTGGTTTGTCCTCCCCAAAGGATCACAAAGCACAAGTCATTGAGGGATGGCTAATGTTATGCTCTCACTAGTTGTGTGGATACGAGTGAAATTGTCCTCTTGGAGCACTTAGAGTATGTTTGTTTTGCAAAAAAAAGAATGATTTGAAAATCATTATCTTAGAAATGATTGCTCGCATTGCTCGCAAAAAATGAATAAGCGAAAAACATTTTCATTGTACATGAAAAATTTTAGACATAGATTGTTATCGATAATGGAAACATATTTCATTGACTAATTCATTCAAGTGATACAAGCAATTATTAATGTTTTCCAAATCATTTATTTCCATTAAAAAAAAATAGAACCTTAAAATTCACCGGCAGATCAAGGCTTGAGACGTGCATGTTTGATACCTCAGCACGAATAATCTCAAGGTCTAGGCAAAACTCTCTGGGGTTTTAGTTAACATTGCTTGGTTAATGAGTTTAGTGGGGTTTTACCATACTTCACGATTTATCTAAGCGACCTACTGCGAATCATTCTTTAGGAAGACGAATATGTAGGGACTGTCGACGAAAGAGGCGAAACGGGTAAAATGAATTTACCGACGTCGAAACCACAAGCCACTCCCTAAGATTCCCAAACTCTAATTATTTTGCCCCATGGATGGAGAATTCGTCAGAACAATGAGGTGCTTTGGCGATAACTGGATTGTGTAATGATTGATTAATTTAACCCCAGTAATCATTAGCACTATAGCTGGAGAGTAAGGCAGAAGGAGGGGGGGTGCGATCGGATGTTGAAGAAAGCGCATGCGCGACGCGGCTGAGATTCCTTGGCGTCACCATCGACCCCACTCCTGTCCTGGGATTCACTGTTCTTCCCGGCATCTGTTTTGCATACAGTTGATGTGAAAGACATTCTCGCAAGCGCGTGTAGGCTGCGCCCTGAAGTCAACAACACCCGGCATGAGTCTCGGGGCGATGTTCGCTGAGCAATCGATAAGCAGCGACTTTGAATTGTGCCCCACGGCAGGGAAAGCGAGAGAAGTGGGGGAACGAGATCGTGGATTGGATTTCTTGCATGTTCGCCTTGCACTGCTTTTCGTGCAACTCGATTCTGAGTCTACGTCCGATGGTTAGGACAAGAATCGAGATGTAATAGAATAAGATAGGATAAAGAAATCCTCTAGAGAATAAATGGGGTCCAATTCTATTCGGTATTTGGTACGCTGTAAGACGAAATCCTAGAATAAATTTTAAAAAGAAGTAATTGATTTTAATTACCGGAAATTAGAAAAATGGAAGTGCTTCATTTCCGGCTCAATCGATCACATCGAGAAAGTGCTTTGCCTCTATCTCAATTGCCGATTCCGGCACCTCCTTCATCTTCATCACTAGCCCGAACAACATGTAGGCAAGCTCGAGCAATGGATGATCTGGACGCCATCTCGAATAGCCCTTTGAAGTCATAGAACGGTATCTAGTTCTCAAGCAGCATCATGTTGCGATGGACGTCATCGACCATCCACGGCTCGCTAAAGATACAATCGCCACCCCTACCCCATAGACCGACACTGAGTCAAGGCCCGACCTCAAGCTACTCCTGATCTAGGGTCCCCTAGGCTGGCTACCATTGAACCTTAGGTCGCGAGCCTCAAATCCAAGGTCTAGAGCATCAAACCACGTCGATCCGATGGGGATGACAATGATGGGACGGGAATGGCCGACGAAGGTGCGGCAGCTCATGCTAGCCTACGACAACGACTGGGCCACACTATGATGGAGCTTCCTTGCTGGTCTTAGACGGTGAAGCTCGCGCCCCCTTCTCTCTCCCTAAATCCTTTCCCTTCCATCTTCGTGTTACCATGGCTCACAATTTTCTTTTCTTTATTCCATTTTTTTCTTATTTTTACCGGATAGCAAATATCTTATCTGAGTGTATCCCGTACAATAGATTTTTATTTTAATTATTCAAATTATAGCCAAACATATCTAGAACTTGTATTATCCCGAACAACAAATAAGATAAAAAAACTAACGTATCTGGAGTTATGTCTGGTCCACTAAAAACACAGCCTAACTCATTGTCTCTTTTGTCTTTATTAACCAATGAGTTAGCTCTGTATATTAGCATCCTTGCAATAAGTTTATTTCACGTAGGCTTTTTGTTGAGATTATTCCAGTCTCATACATGATGGGTTTTATTGCATTTCCTTACATAATGCTGGATTCTAATTATTCCAGCTAGATTAATCCAATGAGCCGTTGGATCTAAAGTATGGCACAAAGCACATTCGCTGAAGATTATATCCCTTGTTATTTGTCTCTCTCCTGCCGCTACCCAAAACTAGGGCAAAGAGGAGCTGGTTATACAATCATACTAACGATGGGAAGGATATAGAGATCTTATAAGTCCAGAGATGTTCCGAATCAAATGAGATTTCTGAGAAAAGATCAATTCACGAAGCTGTCATTACATCACGGCGGTCCTGTCCATGCAGCAAAGATAAGCGAGAGTTGATTTCTCTTGCCTAACCCCCAAAACAGCTTGATGGGAAAGCAAACACCCAAACACAGACGTTTTCGTAGTTTATGCTCTCCTAAGATGGGATCTTGTAAGAAGATCCGGAAGAGAGAGAGCCCATCCGGGAGAAAACTGACACAGACGCATCAGCTTTCATTTGGGCCATAACCCAAACGGTAGATGCACTTGAATTCAGCAAAAGCGACGGGCAGTGAAATGAAAGAGTAAGGAAGAAGAAAAAATCAAGCTATCCATCGACCCGGTACTCGTGGGAGATGAAAATGATTTCTTGTGATTGTAAAGAAGCCATTTTGACAGAGACGATCAACGTGAATGATGACAAGGCCAAGCCCAGAGCATGTTTCGGTACAGCCATAACGCGAGCCCATGTACAAAATACAAAACGCAACCATGATAAAATAATTGATTGGGGATGGTTCTGGGTGGGTGGGGGTGATAAACGTTATCTTTAATGCTTCTTCTCTACTTCCGAGACGTATAATTTTGGGGGTTTGACGGGGGATCACGTGCGGTCGTGCACTTGCTGCCTCCCACGCGTCTGCTCGAGCAAAGTGTTCTAAAATATATAATGATCATTATTACTGCCACTTCTGTTATTTTAACCCTTGTTGCTGCTCTTCGTTGTTCTCTCCCCTCCATGAATCTGAAATGAGTTCACTTCTTTGAATCTGATCTAACGAAAGGTGGCTCGTGCACGTCGGAACGGGGGATTCCAAAGGATTTGTGTTTTCTTTGTTGGGATCTCCCTCTTTGCTGCACAGCCCCACCACCATGGCTCTGCCACCACTCCCGCTCGACGTCGCAGAACCTGAGGCTCGATCTGTGCTCGTCGCTGCAGACCTCTCTCCTTCTCCCTCAAACTTGATCGGGGTCGAATATGGAGGCCATGACCTCTGCGGGAGCGAATTGGCTGAGGTCACAACCTCCATGGCCGCAGATGTTGGGAAAATATGCTTCGAATTGGGTAAAATAATGAAATCGGATCTTTTAGAATACTCAAGTCGGATTTTGAGGCATGATATCACTTTCTTTAAGGATTTATTTGCCCCACAACGTTGCTAATGGTCACCGGCAAATTTCCTCCAGGATACAACAAAATCTTGTTAGCTAGGTTCACTCCTATGTGGAGGAAGCCCAATGAGTTGTAAGCTTAAAAAGGGTTTGAGCCCATATAATAAGTTATATGGAGAAATAGGGTTTCTCACTATCTTTAGAGTGGTAGCCGCAAAAGGAAATAGTAACAAGAGAAAAAGAGAAAGTAGAAAATTTAGGGATTGAGGCAATATCTGATTTACATCAAGCTGTCATCGAAGGTCGATTCGTGGTCCGATTGAGCTGAAATTTTGTTAGCATGTTCGTGGCGCAATCTTCTCGAATCCGAACGGTTTGATTTTTTGTTTGAAGCTGCCTACATCAGGTTTTTCATGAATTAATCAAAACCTGCGTTTTTGGTCAGATTTATCCTTGATCTCTTGTGAAATTCATGTGTATTGCCAAGAATTATGTTCTTGAGATCTTTGCTGCTATGTACCTCTAGTATTTGCTAGAGAAGAATATTGTTCACCCAATTTTATTGATAGTGAAGATTTTTGGGTGGACTCCGTTCCCGTGGTTTTTTATCTCCTCACATCGAGGAGGTTTTCCGCGTAAAAAATCGTCTTGTGTTCGCATGCTTGGTATTTATTTTACTATACTATATTGATTCCTATTAGGTTTACACAAGAGGGGAGATTATTTTATTCCGCTGCGTTGATTCGATATTGTTCGAATTGTTACCGTTCTCCCATCAAGTCTCAAATGAGAAAACTAGATAGCAATTCTAGTATTTCTCCAGATCTCTCATAGTAAACAATTGGAAACAATGGCTGTAGTTTTTTTTGAAAGAAAACGAAAAAATGGAAGAAGATCATCGTTTGATCTCAAAACAACGTTACTTATCTTTGTCTTTCGAATAGAGACAACCCTTCAAAAGGTTGCAAAAGAACAAAGACAACCTTTTGAGAAAGGTTGCAAAATGAACAAGTACGTTTCAAAAGTTACGTTGAAAATACATAAAAAATTTGGAATTAAATAAATAATAAAAAATAACTGTAACTTTTCGTGAACGGTCGCATTGTTTCAACAAGACTTTATAGTTAATTTTTATAAAAATAAATCCGAATTTTCAATAAATAAAATTAATGACCGTCGATTAATGTCAAATCTCGTCCACGTGCGCACTCACATCTTTTCGATGTGGAACAAGGCACCTCTTCATTTGTTTTATAAACAAATTACCAACAATCCCCCTTTTTTATTTATAAAACAAAAACAAAACTAAATAAATAAATAAAACATTAGAAATATACAGCCAAAATTTCCATGAAATTAATATACATACATAAAGGTCTCTTTCGAGTTAAATCTTTACTTAGTGCAAATATTTCAAAGCTCTACCAAAGTGACAAGTAGCTCGGCTTTAAACTTGTACTTTTATATAATAGAACCAGACATACCGCACATATACTAACCTCTTGTTTTAGCGAGAAATTCTATATTACTCCGCACTATTATGGCCTTATGCTTGATCCTATTTCATGAGCTCTCTAGAAAGCAACCCTAACTTTCGTAAGAAGCGGCACCACTTCTAAGCTCATATAGGTGAAGTATCTATTATGTGTTTCTGTTACTATCAACACATTACACGTTTGTACTATACTTCATTAAGAATTCAATCCAACCTACAAAACGTAATAAACGATACTGACTTCTCATATCAGGGCTACGTCAGTATCAAACAATCACATTCAATAACTTGTTCTTACCCATTAAACCTTGTAATTAGTGATGTTCTAGAAAAAGGTCGGGTTACCATTATTGGTGATTTCAATTGAAGGGTTTCAGCCCTGTTTCTTGTGAAGTCATTATTACCATGTCTCTTGGTAAAGCCTTTGTCAAGGAATCGGCAAGATTATTACTTGACCTCACGTTGACAATTGTTATGGTACCATCTTTAATCAATTGTCTCACATATTCATGTCTTAGACTAATATGTCTAGACTTACCATTATAGGTGCTATTATGGGCTTCTATCACGATGGACAGAAATAGGAGGCATAGGATTAGGCCATAATTTGATATCCAACAACAAATTCCTAATTCATTTGGCCTCTTTCCCAGTTGCCACTAAAGCAATAAATTCAAATTCCATAGTTGAGTGAATTATGCACATTTGTTTCTTGCTTGCTCAAGAAACAACACATTCACGTAATATGAAAATCCATCCAGAAGTTTCATCTCCCATACTTGTAATCCAACTAGTATCGGTGTATTTTTGTAATACAACCGAATAATTATTATAGAACAATCACAAATTTAAAGTCCTCTTAATATAACCAAAAATTGTAATAATAGCCTTTCGATGTTCTATATTTGGATTACTAGTATATCTACTCAACTTGCATATATAAAAAGTAATATCTTGTCTAGTATAATAAATCACATACATTAAAGACCAATATCACTCACATTAAAAACTCTCCACCAGGAATCAAATGGAGTATTCAATTCTTTGAAACCAAGATGTTAAAATTTTATTTAACATCTTTTCCACATTATCACTTTGGCTCAAGAAATAACCCCCACTATGTTTTTAACTTTAAAGCCAAAGATAGTATCTACTTTACTCAAATTTAATAACGAAAGTTAGATATTTCTTAGTCTCAATGATTCCATTTATATTAGTTCCAAAATAAAGATATCGTCAACCATGGCTCCAAAGAAATCACAAAGATATGCTTATTTGGCTTACTTCTTTTTTCTTTTTTTTTAGTCGCCTCCTCCTTTTCCTTTTGCAGCTTTGAAGCCTCGGAAGAACATTTTCCATAGAGACAAGAAACTAGGGGACCAGCAAATTAAGAAACAAGCACAACCAAGCATTGTCATGAAGCATTGGTCGAAATAAGACAAGTTTTTTTTTTCTAGTTCTTTCCACGTGAAAGCCCCAAAACATTCAGAATTATCAATCCACTTATTGATGCCTGCGGTGACCACTGGAAGCTGTAAGGAAGCATTAATGACAGCATTCTAACACAGTCTGCCCATGGGAAGTGGACCTTTTACGCTTCTCAAATCCCAATTTACGCTACACTAAAAAATTGGGACTTTGTCAATCATTAACCAAAATCCTTTGTCCACTTTGCATGCCAAGTTTTGCATATAATCCCCTTATCTTACGTCCTTAAAGGCTCTTGCACATAAGATGTTATGACAATAACAATGTAATAAATAAACAAAATCTTCCGAAGCTACATCAAGGAACCTCCTCTCCACATGAATTTCCCACAACGTATTTACCATATCCATTGGTCAATTAAGGACCAGCCATCATAAACTACACATGTGACACGATACCCACGGCTTCCTTGCCTCTTCTGCATGTCTTACGTGGCATTTGGAAAGAACCACAATTTACACAGATTGAAAGTAATATCAAGTCAACCCATTTAATATTCTAATTCTAAGCTCCTACAGCAACCCAAGCAATTGTAGGATTCCTATTACACATGCACATAAAAGGCAATGCAACCACAGGGGAATAACCACCGTTCTTATAGATATGACAACCTAATGTAAAAGTAAAGATCAGAATGATAAAAATCAGCATATAGTTTGTATTCGCCGATCAGGGGATAAAACCATACATTGATGAACCCACATTAGAGACCAAATTTATGAAATATCTGTCAAAGATGTGTGCAATCACTGACACAAACTCGAATAGAGCCGATTCAAATCCAATCTAAAATATGCCATGTCATTTCCTTTTCTCATTAAAATAGACTGTGAAAAAGCAATAGATATTACCTTGTTAATAGATTGGCAAGAGGGTCGATAACAAAAGCTTCGGTTATCATTGACGATTGGAATCACAGCCAAAAATCTCAACCGAGATCCAGTCGCTTCAGTTTCTCGATCGTGAAGCAGAGCAAAATAGAGCACGCTTTATGTTTTCTCCGAACAATTGCTACACTTCCTAGTCAGTGATACTCGGCCAGTATCACGGAAGTAATTGATTCTTTCCCCGCCCCGCACTGGGTAACCTTGCATCACGCACTCGGTCATGGCTGGAGGGAAGAAGGCCCCACGGTCTGACTTCCTTCCCAAACCCAAACTGACATTCAGAGATTAATGGGGAAGAGAACCGTGTGTATTCTTCAATTTTAGCAAGAATCTGCTATCCTCAAATTCCTCAATTTACATGATCCAACTGTGGGTGTTCCATATGAAACGTCAATCCCTGGGTCTTGAATTTCTGGCCACGAAGGGTGATTCAGGAACTGCACTTCGCTCTTGCGCTCCGCGACGTTGGTAGCGTAGCCATGGTTGCAGTTGTTGATCTAACGAGCAAAATTTGAGTCTCCAAGACCAAGGACAAGACCAAACAGGGCATCCTTTGTGACGGTCGAGTGAACAGAAATGATACGCACTCCTATGAAGGCAACGATTGGCAATTAAGAGGTAGGAGGGAGTTTGGAGGAAATCACCGAGAAAGCCACTCCAAAGTTCCATTAGTTTAAGCCACCAATGCCCTCTACCCTGATCTCTTAGTATCTCTATAGTTCGACAAATGTCGCCAATTCTCAAATTTGGCAGTGTAAGGCCGCCGTTGGAAGTTATGTGCCAATCCGAGCACTGACGTCACCAGTGGAAGATCG
The DNA here is from genome assembly GCA_014182365.1 of Eucalyptus tenuipes. Classification (NCBI taxonomy): domain Eukaryota; kingdom Viridiplantae; phylum Streptophyta; class Magnoliopsida; order Myrtales; family Myrtaceae; genus Eucalyptus; species Eucalyptus tenuipes. The sequence continues at coordinate 2,904,710 of CM024542.1, forward strand.
AACTTGAAGTTTACTCTGGGCCATCTCGCACGCCTAGGTTTGCTGAGTTCGAGACCATTCGGGGTTTTCAGCGCTATGAGCGAAAACCTCTCGTACCCCCACAACTGCACCAGCCTAAACAGCCCTCAACAACCATGGTGACAAGAAAGTCGCATGCTCGATCTTTGCTGCCGTGGCCATAACCACCCTCTCTCTCCATGAAATGCTCAAGCCTTTCTGCATGGCCAGGCATTAGCAGCCCACCGAGCAAAGATCTGATAGTTATGAGTATATAACCATTTTCTGGGAAAGAGAAATCTCAAGAACTTGCACTCGATCTCATGGATCAGAGTCTCGGCATTCTCGACATTGTTTTTACGAGATGAGATGCCGGTCTCGCATGATACGTCCACGATGGATTTCGCATCGTGAGCAAGAGCCTCATTCATCACCTTTTGCTCCGGGAAATTAGCGCCGTAATTCAAGACGCCACCATCCTGGTCTTTTTCATCACAATAGATGTCGTCAAAATTTGTAAGTGTTGAGTCCCAATCTGAACATCAAAAACATAGACAAGACATGGCATAGCATTGGGCGTATAAAAGACATAAAACACATCCTTACGACGGTAAATGGACAGATAAAGAGAGAGAGTATTCAAGAGAGAAAGAGAGAGCCATTTGTCGGTGAAACGAAGAAGAGGATTCCATTTGCATTTTGCACATCCTTTGCTTAACCCATCATCAACCGCATCCTTAACTCCATTGTTGCACAAATAAATCCTTAAAATTGTTGGGAAAATATGCTTCCAATTGGGTAAAACAATGAAATCGGATCTTTAGAATACTCAAGTCGGACTTTGAGGCGTGATATCACTTTTTTTAAGGATTTATTTACCCCACAATGTTTCTAATGGTCACCGGCAAATTTCTTCCAGGATACAACAAAGTCTCAAATAAGAAAACTAGATAGCAATTATAGTATTTCTCCAGAATCTCTCATGGGAAACAATTGAAAACAATGGTTGTAGTTTCTTTTGAAAGAAAACGAAAAAATGGAAAAAGATCACCGTTTGATCTCAAAACAACGTTACTTATCTTTGTCTTTCGAATAGAGGCAACCCTTCAAAAGGTTGCAAAAGAACAAAGACAACCTTTTGGAAAAGGTTGCAAAATGAACAAATACGTCTTAAAGGTTACGTTGAAAAGATATAAAAAATTCGGAATTAAATAAATAATAAAAAATAATCGTAACTTTTCGTGAACAGTCGCACTGTTTCAACAAGACTTTATAAAAATTAATGATCGTCGGTTAATGCCAAATCTCGTCCACGTGCACACTCACATCTTTTCGATGTGGAACAAGGCACCTCTTCATTTGTTTTATAAACAAATTACCAACAGCAGATGGAGCTGGCGCGTGTGCTATTGATTGTTTGAATATGTCAAAGCCAATACTCGAGTTGTTTCTTTTCGTTTGTCGCCGAAAAGGAAAATTATTTGAAATGGAACCGAAACTGCATGGACGTAAGCGTGAAGGTGATGCATCTATTTGCCGGTCCACATGGACACGAAATCCAAGTGTCTAGGTACGGAAGGGAAAATACAGGTGCAATGTTGCAGTAATAGTTTTCGAGCATTAGGAATTGGGTTCGACTCCTTGCCCACGTTAAACCCGTGTGAAATCTCGGAATTGGGTTCGACTCCTTGCCCATGTTAAACCCATGTTAAATCTCTAACCCAATTTTCTTCTATGGGTCCCGGTAGATTTCTTCTATCTTTATCGCATCAGATTCTCATTTCTTTCTTTTGTTCGTTTTTATCCAAATTCCATAGACATTTTCAAACCGTTTAACATGTTTTTGGGTGGTCCTTGGTGCTTTCTGATTCATTACTAAGAAATTTCAACCTGCTGAGTCCACTTTGGGCCTTATTTTCTTCACGTCTGCTCTCTAGGGACCGGTTTCTTCACATTTCCTGTCCAATCTACTGTTTTTAAGCCAATGAAGTGCGTAAGATTAATAAATTTGAAAGCATTTTTGCCGAAGTGGCAGCATCCCATTGCTATCGACTATGACCTAAGCAACCTGCCTAACAAAACCATCAACCTCGAAGTAGAGGTTCGCGTGTATCTGTCGTTGCTTCTCTTTCTACTAAAAATTGCACACGTAGAGAAGTTAATATTGATTTTCTTTGGCAGCAAACAATAGCATATGAGTTGGAGGCCATAGGCATATCTCATACATGGGACTTAGTTGATTTGCCTCCTAATTCCATTGTAGGTTGTAAATTAGAATAAGATTAAAACAAAGGCAAATGGTAATATGGACTATCACAAAGCTCGGCAAGTGGTGAATGGTTTTACTTGGAAATACGAAGTTGACTATAAAGAGGCTTTTGCTCATATTGCACGCCTTACTTTTGTTAGTTGTTTTCTTTTTATTGTCATGGTTAAGCTTTAGTCTTGTTCTAGGTGGCCGTTAAAAATGAATTCCAAAATGGCGATCTCGTTGAAGAAGTTTATATGGTGCCTCCTTTTGCACATACTCATCATTCCAATAAAATGTGTCAATTACATCTGGCATTATATGACAAGAACAAGTTTCTCGTGCATGGGAATTCAAGCTTAGCTCAATCATGGAATTTCTTAACTTCGAATCTAATCTCTATGACCATGCTCTTTTTGTCTAGCAAACATTTGTTGGGTATGTTATGATGCTCTTATATGTAGACGACATGGTTATTACGAGCGATGTTCATATCGACATTTCAAAACTCAAATAATATCTTAGTCAACGATTTGAAATGAATGATCTTATGCGATTCAATTATTTTTTAGGCTTGGAGGGCAATTCAGGTTCTTTGAGTAATTATCTTCCAAAAGCAAGATATGTAACTGATCTTATTTATCGAGTCGAACTCACTAACAACAAGGCCGCTATAACCTCTATTGAGACCAATGCCACATTTTATGCCAAATATAGGACTCATCTTTCGAATCCTACCCTCTATCAACAACTCATTGACGGTTTTTTATATATCACTATTACTCGATCCGACATTGCTCGTATTGTTTACATTGTTAGTCAATATATGACCACACCCCACACAACTAATTTTGCTGTAGTCCTACGAATTCTTCACATCAAGAGCACGTCATTTCATGACTTTCACTTTTTTGCTCATTCTACCTTGGAGTTAACAACTTATTTTACTATTGAATGGATTGACAACTCTCTTGATCATCGTTCTACTATGAGCTACTTTTTCTTTTTAGGCACATCACTTATCACATGGTGTAGCAAGAAACAAACCATTATTACTCGATTTAGTACAAAAGTGGAATATTGAGCTCATGCTAATACGACATCATAATTATTATGGTTGTTATTGTTACTAGAAGACATGTGAGAGCGTCATCATAGAGGAGCAGTTATTCATCTCGAGTATCGAATATGACGTTTACCATGAATGCACCCAACACATTAAAATAGACCACTATCTCGTCCAATGTTTTGTTTCTCTTGGTATTGTTCGACTTATATCACTTCACTTGCTGAGCCGACTGTTGATATTTTTATCGAGCCAAATCCACTAGGACATTTTCCATATCTTTTCCGCACATTCAAGTTTGACCTCCTCCAAATCACACCAAGTTGAGGTTAAGTTAGATATATATAGGAGATTTCGTATATTTCCCCTTTGTAGTTTATATTTTGCTACTTTATATAACATCCCGAATAGCCTATAAATAGGATTTCTCATCTCATTTGAGTTCGATGGGATGTATGGAATATTACATTCTATGTTTGCTTATTTAACAATGCTTCCACATGACGCATCAACAAAATGAAATAGAAAAAAGAAAAATACTTATATAATTGTCCTTAATTTATTGTGAGAATGATAACCTATCATGGCCCATAATAAATGAAAAATTAATTATTAGAAACTGTTCCTTCAAAAATTCATGATTCATAATATGTATGTTGTTATTTTAATAATGATTTAAAATTGTCGTGTTAGTAAAGTCCAAAAAAAAAAAATTGGAGGGAGAAATTTTAAAGTGCAAATAACGCCGGAACCATCGCACTATCGGAACGTGGTCCCCACCACTACCCCGCGGACGGCACTTTTCCGTCAATGTCGTATTCTTTGAGCAGCCCCCCTCGGTCCTTCTTTCGAGAGGACCCGGAGGAATAAGCCACGTGGCACGCTGTCTTACGTCGACTTTTCCGCCCCGCAGTCCTTCTCGACCAATCACGCAACGCTAACTGGCCAAAACGCGTTTTCGTTTTCTCTCACCGCGTTCGTACGACTTTCATTTACGGAACCCAAAAGAGAATAAAAGAAGAGAGAGAGATGGGGCACTGTTACTTTTTGAGTTTTGGCTTTATGGTCCTCCCTCTCTTTTCCATTCAAAAAGAGTAAAGAAAGGGACAGAGACCGGTCGTGGAACCGCGCCCCGCCTTTATGGACGGTCCCTCAAGGAAATGGAGGTGGAAGTGATATTGCGAGATAGAGTTCTCTTTCCCTGAATTTTACACGTGTACGTCCGGAAAAGAACTGGTAATGTCGATTGAGGTAGACGCAAATTCTGGCCAAAAGCGATTGCGAGATAATTATTCTTGTGCACGGAGAACGACCTAGACTCGTGGAATTGGCAAATAGTCAAGTTTGAGTTTAGTCCCGTTGGAAATAGTCTGATTAAGATGTATATCTAACACATTTTGACTCATTTTCTATCTAATGCGAATCTAGAACTCATACCAGATCCTGGTTCGATCTATACCCAACCCATACTTTCGACCTATATGTGATCTAACTCAATTATTGAAATAATTTCAATATTTGACCCAAAATATGAAAACTCATATCCAAACTGAAACAAGAATGCAGAGTGAGTAAGCATGAGAGAAAATGAAGGGAGAGTCGTGAAATTATGATAGGTCTAACACGATTGTAGACCTATTAATGACCCATTTAACACGATATATTATGACTTAAATTCATTTATGATCAATTTATTCAGTAAGTAATTAAAGGAATGGGTTTGTAATCAGTTTTCACATAATTACACATCGCTATTAGAGGATATACTTCAAGAAAGAGTTTATATTTATTATGTATTAACATAATAGGTAGGTCATGGTACGGAAAAAATTCTCCACCATCGTTACTAATAGTGCTTTTGGTAATGCTTCTATTACCGAGAACAATTTCTAAGTATTTTAAGTCATTTGATAACTGTCTAAAATTTCAATTCCCGAAATAGAATTGCGTTTGGCATCATTCTCAAAATTTCTACTTCAAAATATTTTATTATTTTTATCCTTTTTTCTTCTATTCTTTTTTTTTTTTTTCATTTTCTTTCTCTTCTTCTTATTCTTCAAGGTTGTTGGTCGCCCAGCCTTAGGATGACTGGCGACCAGCCAGACGAGGGCCGACGACCTCACCGAAGCTTTGCCGGCTCTCGGCGAGGCCGTGCCTCGTCTGATGAACCTCGCCGACAGTTGAGCGAGGCTCGACTGAGCTCACCCAGCCGCCAGCAGGGCTTGACCTCATCGAGCCACCGCGAGGTCAGCCTTACCTTGGCTAAGCGACGCCAACCTCACGATGGCCCGACGAGGTTGAGCCTTGCCGGCGGTTGAGCGAGCTCGGCCTCGCCAGATCTGGGCGAGGCTCATTGGTGGCCGAGGGAGGCTTGGGCAAGCTTCGTTGATGGCTGGGTGAGCCTCCGGCAAGCTCGCTGGATCTCACCCTAGCTTGGCGAGCCTCTAACCAGTTGCCGGCGATCGGCAATTGTGGGCGGCAAATGGCGACAGCGGTGAACGGCAACGTCCGCGGGAACAGCAGTTGAAGAAGAAATAGAGAAGAAGATTAAAAAAAAAAGGAAAGAAAATAGAGAAAATATGTTAGTTGATTATAGAATTGTTATCGGGAATGAATAATCAATTTTTTTTTACTTCTCGATTCTGTTCTAAATTTACTTCCAAAAACAAAAAAGACAAAATTTACTCTTGAAAACAAAAGTTTTATTAAATGAATTTTTATTTTAAATTTATTCTCGAAAATAAAAGAACGGAAATTATTACTGTTTGGTAGGATAGTAAGCCAACTTACATCAGGGCAGGGCATCTTTCATACTTTGTTCCTCGGTTAAAAGCATCTTTCCTTACTTTAATAATGCTGTAAAAAGTAGGAGGGGGTGTGGATAGTGACGTACGAATATATTAGTGGAGGTGCTCTTGCTTATAGGCAACCGCGAATGTGATTGAAAAGACCGATAAAGACAAAAATTAGATATTCAAAATCGCCGAATCTTTTGAACAATTTCAAAGTCCAACTCCTTGCTTCCGTGCCTGTCTTTGTTAACAAATAAATTCGTGCTCAAGTATCTATGTTGATGAATTTGATTCAAAATCGTCGAACCTTTATGAACAATGTCAAAGTCTTACTCCTAACTTTCGTGCTTAACTTTGTTAATTAATCAAGCTCAAGTATCCATGTCAATGATTCTTTTCACACACACACACACACATATATATATATATATATATATATATATATATATATCGAATTGATAAAACCATTTTGTTCTTTACTAAGCTCGTAAATAATCTAAACAGCGAAAACCTTATTCATAGAATGCAGACAAAACATAGATCGGCACATATATGATTGATAGAGTATGATTACTACTCTTTCGTGTGATTCTTATCGGAGAGTTCGAATTTACTCTAATCTTTTTGATTTTGTTGGAATATACGAATATTATTTGCATATTATCATCTAATAGTCTAAGTTAGCGTGATTCAATCAATAAAGAAAAATGATATAAATGATCAACGAATTTTTATTACAATGTGTGACATGGGTTATGAATTTTAGTTCGATGTGTAATATAATCATTAAACCTTTAAATCATTAAATATAGTTCACGAACTTTCGGTATATGTTCAATTTAATTACCAAAGTGTATAAAGATATCCACTATTTTCCGTGAACTTGAATTACTGAAAGGACGGCGTTGCTCATTTTTATATATTAATTGAATATATATCAATTATATTATATGTTAAGATAAAATTCAAGGGTTTATTAAATAAATTCGGGTTAATACCCTGAAAAACTCCAAATTGGTACATCTGTGACAAATCTAACCCAAACTATTTTTTTGACCACAAAAAACCCAAACTGGTATACCTTTGACAAATTTACCCTAAACCAGTACACTTGTGACAAATTTACCTTATGTTAGTTTTCGTTAAATTTTCTTGTTAAATTATTAAGTTAAATGACACGTGACAGTTGACCGGTATATCAATTTGGGATTTTACACTCTGTTTATCATAGTTTAAAATTTTTGTGATTTTTTTGTGGTATTAATCTAATTTAGCGGAGGGTATATTAGTCACAAATTTATCAGTTTGAGATTTTTTATGGTCAAATAAATTAGTTTGGGGTAAATTTGTCATAAATGTACCAGTTTAGGGTTTTTTATAGTCGGTCGGGGTAAATTTATCACGGATGTACCAGTTTGGGGTTTTTCATGATTAAAAAAATAGTTTGGGATAAATTTATCACAAGTGTATCAGTTTGGAATTTTTCAAGGTATTAATCCAATAAATTAAAACTCATTCGTCCGTAATTACTCTGGCCATTTACATCAATCAGGAAAGCATCCCAAAGCTTTCCCGTCCGGGTAGTTTGAATTTTTAAATGACCCCCCCAACTAATCCTTTTATTTAAAGGAGGGGAAAAGGAGAGAACATCTAATCAGCAACTTCGAAGGACCTTCCTCTTTCAGTCATAAAAAGGTCAACTACGCGTCGAAGCAAGCGTTTCGATTCTGACCAAACCTTCGTCTCCGTTTCCTCCTCTCCTTCCTCGCTCCTTCACCACCACCCGCCGGCAGCGTCGTCGTCGATGGTGTCGCAGCTCCGTCTTGTCCTGTCTTGCTAAAGATCACGCGCGTTCCGTAGATCCAAAAGTGACGTCCTGCTTCATTATAAAGTCTGGAGAAGATGGAATAGGAAGTGGATCCTTTGATCGAATAAAAAAGCCGCTTTCGTCTTCCGTTTCTTCGTTCATTTCCCTTTAGTTTTCTCCCTGTTGAATCTTCCGCGGTCAGCTCTGGTCTCCCGCTCGATTCACTGTTCGGATCGGAGCCTTTTGTAAATACGCACGATTCGGCAGTAGCTGCAGAAACCTCAGGATCTATACTAAGTAGTTGCTGATCCTCCCGAGGTTGTTGCCTCGCTGGAGATTAGGTCGGGTTTTAGGGCTTTTGTAAATACACGACGATTCGGAGTTGGGAGCTTTTTCGGCTCGAGCAGGAGACATGGACAACTACTTGAAGGAGAATTTCGGGGATGTGAAGGCGAAGAACTCGTCGTCGGAGGCGCTCCAGAGGTGGCGAAACGCCTGCTGGTTGGTGAAGAACCGGAAACGGAGGTTCCGGTTCACGGCCAATCTGAACAAGCGATCGGAAGCCGATGCTATTCGTCGCACGTTTAAGGTCGGTCTGCCGCTGTTTTGTTTCCTCTCTCTTTTCGCCGGGGAACTTGAGATCTTGCACTGAACAGAGAGAGAGAAGTGCGATTTTTTTGCCTGTGCGATTGCTAAGCTTGTGTTATATGACTTTATCTTGAAAATGAGCTTTGTCGACCAGCGATGAGTTAGCCGATGAACAGTTGAGAGCTTGCCTTGATTTTCCTGCTCTGCCTCGTAGTTTTCTCAGCTTATGCACGAGATCGGTTACGGTCGAGTGCTCTGAGTTATAGATTTCCTTTTTGGATGTTCCGTCGTGTTCCTACATGCGTTCAAACTGTCAAAGGCTTGGCGGATCCATCTCGCTCCACCTCCATCAATCTCTTTCATATCTCTCGACTTTCCCTGTTTCCTTCGGGGTTTGTTGTTTCAATCACGTTCTTCATTTAGCGAAAAGAAGAGAAGAAATCGCGTAGTGACTATCTAAACTTGATCTATATGATATCTTTTATCCCCCGATTCTATCTTTTAAACCTAGGGGGAGCTGTCCTAATCGGTTGTGAAATTCCTGCATTCTTGCTGCACTAACATATTCTCAGAGCAATGGAGCTTGGAGAAAGGGGGGGGATTATAGATAACTTCCAAGATTGAAATAGATATTGGCAAGAGTTTCAGCTGCCAAACAACACATTCTAGTAGGACGCTTGCTTCGATTAGTGTATAACTATGCGAGAGAAGACAAATGGGGCTGGCAATAATACATCAAAAGCTAACTACTCGAGGAACCTTTTTAAATGCTCGTCGGGAATTGGATGAGCTGTTTTCAGATTTGTAGTTCAAAATGACTTGCTCTTTGGAATGTTAAGGCTCTATCTTCCTTGGTACCTGTGCTTGAGTAGATTGCACGAGTGATCGCACCAGTTGATAGGTTTATGTTCCGTGCTCTTAATTTTCATCTTCATTCTTTTCTAATTTCATTTTGATTGCTGCAGACAAATTTTAGGGTTGCTGTCATAGTTTCACAGGCTGCAATTCAGTTCATCCAAGGTGATGATCCTTCAATAAAAGCAAATCCTTTTATTTTCCTTATTCTGTTTTGTTATTTTTCTCATGTTTAGTCATACCTGGATGCCTGCAGGACTGAGTGATTACAAAGTACCTGAAAATGTCGAGGCTGCAGGATTTCAAATTTGTGCAGAAGAATTGGGATCCATTGTCGAGGGCCACGATGTGAAAAAACTAACAAGTCATGGGGGAGTTGAAGGCATTGTAGGCAAGCTCTCGACATCAGTTACTGATGGTATTTCTACTTCTAGCAATTTAATCGACAAGAGGAAAAAGATCTTTGGAATTAATAAATTTACAGAGAGCCCGGCCCGTGGATTCTGGTTCTTTGTCATGGAAGCCCTCCAAGACATGACTTTAATGATACTTGCAGTTTGTGCCTTGGTCTCTCTAATTGTTGGTATAATGATGGAAGGCTGGCCAAAGGGTGCCCACGATGGACTTGGAATTGTGGCTAGCATTATGCTCGTTGTGTTTGTGACTGCCACGAGTGATTATAGACAATCTCTGCAGTTTAAGGATTTGGATGCGGAGAAGAAAAAAATTTCGGTTCAGGTGACCAGAAACGGTTATAGACAAAAACTATCTATATATGATCTTCTTGCAGGTGATATTGTACATCTTAACATTGGGGATCAAGTCCCAGCTGATGGACTTTTTATTACCGGGTATTCCCTTTTGATAAATGAATCTAGTTTAACTGGAGAGAGTGAACCTGTCCATGTTAGCGATGGTAATCCTTTTCTTCTCTCTGGAACGAAAGTTCAGGATGGATCATGCAAGATGCTTGTGACCACCGTTGGAATGAGAACCCAGTGGGGCAAACTAATGGCTACTCTAAGTGAAAGTGGAGATGATGAAACCCCACTGCAAGTCAAACTCAACGGTGTGGCCACCCTCATTGGAAAAGTTGGCCTATTCTTTGCTGTTATAACCTTTGCTGTGTTAGTCCAAGGATCGCTTACCCGAAAGTATCAAGAAGGATCAGTTTGGTCCTTGTCTGGGGATGATGCAATGGAAATATTGGAGTTCTTCGCAGTAGCAATTACAATTGTTGTGGTTGCTGTTCCTGAAGGGTTGCCATTAGCAGTGACGTTGAGCCTTGCTTTTGCAATGAAGAAAATGATGAATGACAAGGCACTGGTACGCCATCTTGCTGCTTGTGAAACAATGGGATCGTCCACGACAATATGCAGTGACAAGACTGGAACACTTACTACTAACCACATGACTGTCGTGAAAGCTTGCATTTGTCAGAAATCTAAGGAAGTCAGTAGCCCTGAGGCAGCCCTCAGCCTCTGCTCTGAAATTCCCGACTTTGCAAGGGAAATCTTACTTCAGTCCATATTTACTAATACAGGGGGAGAAGTTGTAAACAGCGAGGGAAAAAGATATGAAATTCTGGGAACACCCACTGAAACAGCTATTTTGGAATTTGGTTTGAAGCTTGGAGGAGCTTTCCAAGCAGAAAGGGAAAAATCAACGATTCTAAAGGTTGAACCTTTCAATTCTTTGAAGAAGAGAATGGGGGTGGTAATAGAGCTTCCTGAAGGAGGTTGTAGGGCTCACTGTAAAGGTGCTTCTGAAATTATTTTGGCTGCATGTGACAAAGTCATAGACATGAACGGAGATGTGGTTCCCCTTGATGATTCTTCAGCGAACTATCTGAAGGAAACAATCGAACGATTTGCTAATGAAGCTCTTCGAACTCTATGCCTTGCTTACATGGACGTTGGGAATGACTTCTCTCCACAAAATGCTATTCCTACCCAAGGATACACTTGTATAGGAATTGTTGGCATCAAAGATCCTGTTCGTCCTGGTGTCAAGGAGTCTGTTGCAATTTGTAGGTCTGCTGGAATTGTTGTCCGTATGGTCACAGGAGACAACATAAACACAGCTAAGGCAATTGCTAGAGAGTGTGGGATCTTGACTGATGATGGTATAGCAATTGAGGGGCCAGTGTTCCGTGAAAAAAGTGACGAGGAACTGCTTGAGCTGATCCCTAAAATTCAGGTGCATATTCACATTGACCTTCATTTTCACTAGATATTAGGAGGAGTAATATGGAATCGCAACGAGAATCACACAATGCATTTTTGTTCTGATATCCGTTGCTTTGCAGGTGATGGCTCGATCTTCTCCATTGGACAAGCATAAACTTGTGAAACACTTGAAGAATGATTTTGGAGAAGTGGTTGCTGTGACAGGTGATGGAACTAATGACGCTCCAGCACTTAAAGAAGCAGATATTGGGCTGGCAATGGGCATTGCTGGAACTGAGGTACCTTTGCTTGTTTTACCCTCTTTCCGTGTGCTTTTGACAGAAAATTCCGGATGCTTATGATATTGCGGTTATAAAATAATAATTTTCTTCGTAACTTGTACATTATGATCTCTTAAATGTTTGGAAGCCTTCTTCTTGAAGCAGACCTTCTTGAGCTCCTCGTCTTGTCTAGTTGTGTGTATTATGACACAATGGAACTCGTTCGTCCTCATAATTTTTCTGTTCGAATATTTAAATAATAAACCATGCCTTCATTTAATAGCTTAAGTTTTTAGAATAGTTGGTTGTGCTCCCACATAATCTTATTTGGTATAAGAGCTTAAGGTCCTAAGTTCGAATTTTTCCAGGCCCCATTTGCCTCCCTAACTAAATTTTCATGCTTAGTACTAGACAAAAGACTAGATTAAACATTGAGAAGGGAAGGGGGTGGGGGGAGTGTTAGAATATTGAAATAATAAACCACGTCTTCATATAATTGCTTAAGCTTTTAGAACAATTGGCTATGGTCCCACAAAATCTTACCTCTTTGTGTGTGCTTCTGAAAGAAAATTCTTGATGCTTATGATCTTGCGGTTATAAAATAATAATTTTCTTCTTTACTTGTACATTATGATCTCGTAATGTTTGGAAGCCTTCTTCTTGAAGCGTACCTTCTTGAGTTCTTCGTCTTGTTGAGTTACGTATTAGAACACCATGGAACTCGTTCTTCCTCATAATTATCTATCAGAGTCTCAGAGATCATCTTTTTACTGGAATTTTCTTTGCTGCATCCTTGAATCTTTTCTTTCTTCCCCATCGGATTTGTGCTTTGTGCTATTTGTCACAAACTTGTATGCCTGATGAATGCTTATTGCAGTACGGAAGGATTGCATTTCTGCCTGCTTTTCTTTTAATTTTTATGTAAAAATTTAAGCAAAGCTGGTGCGAGAGTCCATAACGCAGATTGCTTATTTTCATTGCTCTGCACTAGGCAAGATGGAGAGTTCGTATTATTAATGTTGTAATCAGAGGCTCAATGTGACCCTTAAACTGCATATCTAGACCCCTCTAGCTTCTGCTTAATTATGTTGACGTTGAATGCCCTAGTACAATAATGACCAGTTAAGTCTCAGTCGCCTGTTGTCATCAAGCTCGTTACTACATTTGTCAAGTTGTCTAGTATTTAAAGTTTTTTCTCATCTCAGGTTGCAAAGGAGAGTGCTGATGTGATCATCCTAGATGATAATTTCTCCACAATTGCAACAGTGGCTAAATGGGGCCGTTCTGTCTATGTAAACATTCAGAAGTTTGTCCAGTTTCAGCTGACAGTCAATGTAGTTGCCTTGATCGTTAACTTCACCTCGGCATGTTGCACTGGTAATTAGATACTTTCTCAATCTCCTGGATAGTTTTCTTTTTTCTTTTTTCCTTTTATACTGGGATTTTCTTCTTCTTTCATGCTCATGACTGAATGATGTATCTGTAGGGAATGCTCCCTTGACTGCGGTACAGCTTCTGTGGGTCAACATGATTATGGATACTCTGGGAGCCCTTGCATTAGCAACAGAACCTCCTACTGATGACTTGATGAAGAGGCTACCAGTTGGTAGGAAAGGGAACTTCATCAGTAATGTGATGTGGAGGAATATCTTGGGGCAGTCCTTGTATCAATTTGTTATCATATGGTATCTTCAAACGAGAGGAGTAGAAGCTTTCAATCTCACGGGTCCAGACTCTAACTTGATATTGAACACCATCATCTTTAACTCGTTTGTCTTTTGCCAGGTAAACTTTAAATTCACCAAGCTATGCATTGACGGTCCAACAATAGCATGCTTCTTTTTTATAGTGCATTAGAAGTGATATTCTGATTCAACGACCAAACGTCTGACTTTGAGTCAAGAGACTCCAGTGTATCTGGAAAATAGAAGGGAAAAAAAAAAAAAACAGAATATGATAGAAGTGCCTGCATCGAATTTTACTCTCAGTAGTCATAATTAACCATGGTTTTGCATGTTCACACAGTTGATGGAATTAGGCATTTGCTCTTCAATTTTTTTGTTATTTGACAAATAGCATTAGGTTTCAGTGTGCTGGTCATTACATGGTAATTTGAGCTGTTTCTTGCTAGGGAAGTCAGGTTATGGAAATTGTGTTTATTGACATGAATGGGGCTGGTATTTGATTCTTTAACAGTTGCTTCCAACTTCCTTAATCCCGTGGGCTTTCGCTAAGTGCATTACATCGATCGCAGGTTTTTAATGAAATCAGCTCCAGGGAGATGGAGAAGATAAATGTGTTCAAGGGAATACTGAAAAATTACGTATTCGTGGCCGTGCTCACTTGCACTGTTGTCTTCCAAATCATAATCATCGAATTCCTGGGAACATTTGCAAACACGTATCCTCTGAGCTTGCAGCAGTGGTTTGTCAGCATTTTACTTGGGTTTCTGGGCATGCCAATCGCAGCTGCTTTGAAAATGATCCCCGTGGGATCAGCATAATGTAGGTAGAAGAATCTAACCTTGTGTATTCTTCAACAATGTATTTGGGCTGTAGTTTCAATCACTTTATTTTTGCTTTCATTTGCCCTTTCCCATTAATCTGGGACTTTTTTTTTTTTTTTTTAGTTGGGGCGTGTTAGCTACTAGCTAGGCCCTTTTCTTGTGGGAGTTGAGCCGCCAATTTTTGCTATTGTAAAGTTCCTAAATCCATTAAAAGTCCAGGGCTCAAGTTGCTGCACGCTCGCTGCATAACCATTAGTTTTGATATTCGATCTGACTTTAATGAATGACAGCATTTTTTGGTATTGTAACCTGACTATTTGCGACTGAACTTGACCCTCTAGATGAATCATCCTCTTCTATTTTACTCTCAATAGGAGTTAGTTATGTCGAACAACATACCAATTAACGCTTTAATATTGCAGCCTTCTGTCTATAACAAAGCACAAACGTAGTGCGCTGTTACAAACATCGGGACGGACCTAGGGAGTTGAACCCATACCTCTCCAGCGGGAAAGAACTGTAATTCGACTCTTCGGAGCTTTTGCAGTGGCTAAGTGTCCATGATTGAGTGAAGCTGAACATGCGTATTGTACAGGTGTTGGGTGATGTATGCATGACAATAGTGGCTGTTGGGAACGAATATAAGCTCATCTGTAGTTTTTATTTGAGGGAAAGGTGCTGCTACAATGCCTTGCTCCTTGCGAAGTTTCTAGGTGGTTTCGTTCTCCACGACCGATCAAAGCACAGGGAAACCTAAGGTAATCCATGAAATGACTAGCTGGCGATGATACGTCAATCAAAATCATCCTAAAAAAATTAACAGAAAAACTTGAATCCTGAAAATTCAGCAACTATAGAACTGTACTAGCTGCAATAAATGGGTGGATGCTTATTTATTTCTTCATTCATGACAAATTGCAGTACCCCTTTCCACTGAAACAAGTTGGCATTGACAAAATGTATCCCGAGCCGAAGAAATTTCCTGGAGGCTCCTCGGATTGTTGTTCCCACATGGCCACTGGATCACCTGCTCCGGAGACAAACCATGGACGACAAGACCCGAGGGAAGATTGAAAGTCAGAGAGGGTAGCTAAGATGCGCGCAAGTGATACGCATCCCCCTGGTACAAATTGCCAACTGTGAATGAAAGGGAAGGTTAGTTGTTAAGAGCGAAAACGCCAGGGGAGTACCCTCAAGGACTTGGTCTTGCCAGTTAGACTTGGTCTTGCCAGTTTAGTCTTTTGACTGCTCAGTTCTTGTCCCCCATTTTTGGCCCCTAATCGAACGTTGCTAATCCACTCCATCAATCAACTACCCCCATCTTGCATTGTATAAATCTACCAGAAATGGGTATTCCCATTTCGTCCTAATCATTGTAGAGGAGCTAGACAATCTAGGGCTTTGTCTGTACCTTTTCTTTTTTTTTTTTTTTTTTGGGAACATTTCTTTTGAGCTGCGTCTTAAAAATTATGTCATTACAATATAAGCAGTATCCTCTAATAACATTACGCTAATAACTTGCTTGAGTTACAAACAATGAAATTGTTGGTTGCGCAATTTGCCTAGATCATATAACTTTTGGACATGACAACTTGTTTGGCAAAGCGATAGCTGTACAGTAATCGCATTATGTCGAGTTGTTACCAAATACACATATTTTGCCAACACATTTTTCGAAGATGTGGTGTGGCAATAAATGATTAATGCATTTGACAAAAAACTATCGCGAGACTACTATAATTATCAAAATAACAAATAGAAGATTGATAACATTATTGTTTATCTTTTTTTTAATTAAGTTATTGCCATAAATTATTTTCACCACATGATGATGATTATGATCATAAAAAAACAACAATAAGTACATATAATTGATATAATAACAACAACAACAACAACAACAACAAAAACAAAATTAATTAATTAATTATGATTATTATTATTAGTAAACTTTATGATGATGACTATAACATCTACACGTCCTATTAGGTATTACTTCTATTGTTATTATCGTAATTATTATAATTTTACTGCGTCAAATATCTAGAAAAAATTGCTACTACTCTCGCTTTTTTTTTTTTTTTCTACTACTCTCGCTTAAAAGGTCTAAAAATTACAGCATTGCAAAACTTCTAGGAACGGCTATGTCAAGCTAGTATTGGAGCTGCGAAGAGGCTCAACTGAAGTTTCTCCCCAAAAGTTATGAAAAACCGGTACCAAACACACGCTAAGCAAGCTGTTCTATCTTGAATGAGCAAAAATTCCAACGAGTTGCAAATCTAGTGAAAGTCCGCCGGCCATGATGGCATACCGTATGGTTTCGCGACAGACAAGAGAATGGCCAACTCCGTTAAGAAGAAATCACGAAGTTCCTACTTGATCGACGTCAATCAAACATCCTCTAAGCCCTTTCTCTCTCTCTCTCTCTCTCTCTCCCTCTTTTCTTCTTCAAGACTTCTTGTAAAAAGCAAAGAGCACAGAAAGAAGCCCACATTGAGCAACGAAAATGAGAATCCAATCAAAAAGGCACCATCAACATGGGAAGTACCCTTCAAATCATGATCCCTTGAGAACAGGCAAGTTCCGCAGGAAGGGGACAAAGGGCCCCTGCCGTTGAAAGGGTTATCCCCCAACCATTCAAAACAAATCCAATCACATTCACTTCACCTTTTTTTTCCTTACATATCAAACTCTCTCCTCTTTGGCTGGTTGGCCAACGTCAAATCCTTGATGCATCAAATCAAACCTAAAAAACACAGGGCAGCAAACAACAAAGCAAATCCCACATCAAAAGCCAGGGCTGCTTGTTCTAGACACCTTAGTCCGAGGGCCCCCCCAAAATAAATAAATAAACAAATAAATGAGAATTCAAAAGAAAGGTCAGGCCAAAATGAAAGAAAAGGAAAAAAAAAAAACATCATCATCAAAAAAATCAAAAATCAAAAATCAATGATGGTGACTGAGCTGAAAATTAGACAATGACCCCACTCTGGAGCAGCTTTCCAAGACCCCTTCCCTCCTCCCTCTATCTGGAGATTCTGGACCTTTTTTCACCACAGTGTTTGTGTGTGTGGCTTTCCCTTAAAATGAAAAATCAGCTTTCGGATGAAGCCCAAAGGCTTTGCTTTTGATGCACCCCTTTATGCTTTCTAAATTATATTCTATTCTCGTTATTCTTTTTTCGATGTGTAGTCTGAGGCGACCGTCGATCAACTCCCTCGACGGTCTCGTTAGCAGCGTCGCTTATCGTCCGGAGCACTGGGAGCTCGATCATCGGGTGGAGACTTTCTTTTGGTACTTGTAGCATAAGTGACAGAAGAAGTATCAGAGAAGTCTGGCGGCCTCAAATGGCCGATGGTTAGCTCTGGCCGGTACGAAGACCTGGCCGGTTGAAGCATCTCCTTGTCCGAACTCCTCATTTGACTGTAACATGAGAACACAGCATCCTGTGGAGGGGTAAAAGAAAAAGATCTAAAGCATCAACAGGTTGGAACTTTTCAAGAGAAAAGGAATGGCACGGACTACTTTGATTGATGAGAGGAAATAGAACATAATGAATGGTGATTTCTTCGATATTCCCAACACAACTCACAATGTCCAGGCTCTGATGAAAAGAACAGTTGCCGCTTAATTTACACTCCAGTGCATTTCTTGTTAATGAATCATCTGACGCGGCCAATGCGGCGGCGGCGGCTATAGAAGACGGCCTGTGATCGACCAGGTTGATCTCTGCAATGGAACAGAAACTTCAATTCACCAATCAAAACAGCAACAGCAAGGCAATTCGACTTTCCTCGGATACATATTGAAAAATCATTCAAGATCCCACCTTTCATGATGCCCAAGATGAGATCGACGCTTTTGGACGCGACCGCGCCCTGCGAAGGCTCCTTGTGTAATCTCGCCACGAAGTGATGTAGGTATGCGAATGGCGTGATCGAGCCCATCCTCCACTCCAATGTGTTCAGCACCAGGAGCTCCATCCTCTGAATCCCCTTGCTCTGGAAATAGTAGTCCTCTGTCTCGTACTCTGACAGCGGCGGAACCCTCAGCTCCTCCATCTTCGCGGCCAGAGAGAGGCAAGCCACAGACAGCAACCTAATTGCCCATGATTTCTCACTCTACAGCACCATCAAACAACAACATACAACATTGTCACAAACACCTTAGCCATCGTTCATGACATTGAAAGAAGACAGTGCCATGTGTGTGAACTACGCTGGACTAGACTTACATCGATGCACCGCCTAGAAAGGAACTGATCGAAGTACGTCATCGCCAGGTACGCCGTCTGGAAGCGAAACCCGAATACTTTTCTAGTCTGTATTCGAACAACCAAACAAGAAAGCAAAAATCAGAGAGTCATGAAACCAATCAGTCTTATTAAATTACATTTCCATTCATTCCCAATCAATTTGCGGAGTTTTTCAAGCGAAATAGACAGATGGGGTTGGACGGAAAAACCCGACTTTGAGAACCCACGAGAGCACGCCGGAGCGGGCCGAGTCAATCCACTTCCCCGGATCAAGACCGCCCCCGTCTCTCTCGAACCCAGAACCGGTCTCCCTATCGAGCAGCATTTGCAGACACTCCTCGTCATCTAATACACTAGAATCGCTCAAGTCGAGGAACTCTTCGTCCTCCTCGACGGGCCCGCGATCGCCCAAGCAGGCCTCGCTTTCCTGGCACAGAAAGCTAGAGGGAGAGCCGTCGTCCATCACGTCCTGTCGACAGCACAGCCAGTCATCCACTGGGCAAAAGGAAAAAAAATTCGTCCTTCTCAACTCCCGGGCGAATCCACCATGGACAAGAAGCGGGACACAGAGAGAGAGAAACAGAGAGAGAGATATGTAGATGGAGATGATGGAGATGATGGAGACGAGGGGTGGAGATGGGTCGTGCGCGCGCGGGGACTTAGCGACGAAACGAGGGGATATGGGTCTGCACTGCGTATCAGTCTCACGCCGCACGGATCGTCGTGACGAGGAGTGGTTGGTGCGCGCGCGCAAGATGGTGGCGCTTGCGTACTCCTACTCGCAAGAGCCCTCTCTCCACTAAAAAAATTGCTCTCGCTTCGGTTCGGAATCGCGGAGGGATTTTATATCGAGCGAGAGAGCGCTCGGTTCGGACGCGACGGACGATTTTAACATCTGGATCCCATCGATCTTCTAAGAGGACGTAACGGGGTAAATTTGCATAGTTTGGCATGTGAATTGGAGTCGAGAGTGCCGATGTTCTAATATCGTTGGTGGTGGCTTTTGGATACGTATTAAATGTCGTTAAGAATTCAGGATATCAATTACACGGTGAAAGTAATGTGCATTGTGAAAAAACTCGATATATTTGGACGGTGGAAGTGTAAAGAGAGCTTACTAAGTAACTAATTAAAGAAATTTTAGAAATTTTTGTTGCCCTGATTGACTCTGACAAGATATGCCATAAAATTGAATCAGGGTACGTTTCAATTGAAGACACTTCCATGATTCGGCCCTCAATTTGGGTTCTTAAATAAATGCACTTTTTTATTTTTATTTTTCTAGGTTTTTCCTTTTATTTTTTAGGGGCTGCTTTCTTATAATGGGGCGAGAGCGAGGAGAGGAGGGGGAGTGAAGGCGAGGCGAAGACCGTAGGTTTGACCGGGAGCACGAGGAGTGATTTGGGTCGTCCAACTGGCGGGAAACGCTTGCCGACCTCCCACGCGCGGAGCCCGGCGCGTGCGGGGGACGGCCCAATGGAGGGTGGGACAAGACGAGGTGGGGTCCGGAGTGGTGGCTGGGCTCGGTGGTTAAGCCCGTACGGGTACGGGGGGGCAGAAGAAGAACGTGGAATTGCACTCGCGAGAGGAGCAGGACGCCTGGCTCAGCCCCAACCACTCTGACCAGTCAAAACCCCCGCCACGTCATCGAATCCTCCCCCCTTTTTTCTTAGATTTTCCCCCTCCCAAGGCAAGAGAGAGGGGGAAATAGATTTTAATTTTGTTAAAACTAATGTTTAATTGCGGAGTCTCGACCATGCTTATCATATTTCGATTCAGTGTTCTTCTATTCGTGCCACACAGTTTCGTCGTCTGATAAGATTTCTCGAAACGAGATTAATTTTATGTAACTTATTGAATAACCTTGTAGGGATTGCATTTTTTAGCAATTTGTAAATGGTTTTTAATGAAAATTAGAAAAAGACCTTCGAATTGAGATTTAGACCTTAATCATGATGCAAATGGGCCAGTAATGTAAATATTTGATGATGCAGTTGTTCCAAATTTTATCAGATTTTAGATTTGAGAAGATGTTGATTCGCGTTGAAAATGTTTTGGTAATTAATATGTGGGGAAGATAAATATAATATAAGGAGAAATACAATTAGTGCAAGATGGCCAAGAACTGACGTGCCGGATATAAATATGTGGTGACGCAAGATCCGAAAGGCAACTTAATTGTCCACACTTAATGGCACCTCGGCATATATATTAGACAAATCCTTACTTCACTTGTACGTTAAATCATATAATATTGCCTTCTACCTAGCTTTACAATATATATTCTCTGCTGACCTCTGATTAACTTATATTTCAGCCATACCCACATACCCCCTTTGTCCTAACTTTGACAGTTGGGTCAGTCCCTCTCCCTTTTTTGATCCGCGAGAGAGCCGATTGGTATAGATTTCTTTACTCGCTAGGTTTTAACAGCATTAACTATGTTCCTATGCTGCAGATAAGATTATTAACCATTTCATTTCAACCCTTGCCGCGTTTGATCTCTTGTGCAATTCTTAATGACGGTTTCATGTGCAATCCTAGTTGTTTATCACTCGGTAAACGCCTTCATCATCAGGTCATCTCCACAAACATTTTATGTCGCCTCTGTAAATGCTGTGTTCTGTGAATACTTTATGTCGAATAACAGTTGGACAAAGACTGAGAATTCTGTTCATTTAGATAGACGTGTTTTTGATTAAGTGATCCTGGTTAAACATGGGGCATCGTGCAAGGCCAGAGGAAAAGCACAAATTAGGGTTTCTAGGAAAAATTTATGATCCCACCTGCTTGTCAAAAATTCTCTGGTGAGCCATTTAAAATTCTGTGAAACTCATTGCAGCACAGCCCTAAGGAAAGTACTAACATCTACTATATTCATTAAATTGGATTCGACAACACATTGGATCAAGACAAGTAGTTGATTTTGATTGGCACAAACCGCGTCGATTTGTTATTGTGGGTAGTAGTAGATTGCTAATTTGTGCTCCCGCTCACATGGTGATACCTGCAATCCATACAGTAGAATTCAATATCTCCAGTCTCCTCTCTTGAGTTCACAGAATCTGAGGAAATGCGGAATCTTCACGTATCTAATTCCGATGAGAAAGGAGAGGTAGAGAGAATCGTCTCATTGTTTGCAGTGTCTACAATAATAATAAAAGATAACTAATCATAATTTCATCCATCTTTAACTCCTTAATAAGATAAAGGCAGCATTGCCTCTTGGGTGCATCATGAGCAGATAGCCTAATCAACACTCAGATTTCCTGCTGGTAGCAAAGACACATCCTTCTCACTTGTCTGGGATAGATTTAGACCAGTAGGCTTGGAAAGCTCATGGATAGGGTTTTGCACTTTAATTTTCCAAAGCCGAAGATACAGCGCTGTCCAACATCTAATCACAAAAATCAATTTGCCTCGACTCATAAAGTTAGAAACAGTGAAAATTTCCTCAGCTCATCCCTTTTGAAACGTTGCGTTTGTTGATGAAATGCAAGGGTTGATCGCGACAGCATCATAGCTCGTGCATGTTTGCTCTATAAAATGCAATCATCGTGAGGAATTGCACATTCATGAACTCCCTACTTCTGTTAGCTGAAAGCCAATTGATCGTGAAGTTCCTTCATCTCTTTTTCCTCCTGTATCTTTGCTTCTCTTTTAAAGAAAAATCAGTCTTTTTAGGACTGGCCAGAAACGTTTTTGTGCATGGTGAAACCGTGAGATCCCACAGGAGACATTTAATCCGATAAAGTTGAGAAGTGACATGACAAGACAGTGCATTGAGATGGGTCCTAGAATGATCTCATCCTTTGAGGATGCCTTGATCTCAGCAGTCAACTAACGCCCATTAATTACGGGTTTCTCTGCCGTATATAGAGGGTAGATATATTGGGATTTATCAGCTGGTGCATGCATGAATGCATTCCCCAGACACCATTAGGGTTGCCCCATGAAGTCTTGAAATATATTTCGACATTTGCAGAAATTCCAGGTTTTCTCCGGATCAATTCCCTATGAGGAGGCATGTTGGAACTTTCTTTTATTTCTTTCTCCTTGTCCTTTTCCCTCGTATCTTGCCAATGATTTCTGTGAATGGGGGATAGGCGCAATCGAAGTAAGTAAAGATACACATGATGCATATAGAATCAAGCCGTCTTGATGCATCCAACTTTTGGCATCAAGATTACCCTAAGATTTTTTTTTTTCTACTGGAGGCAAAATTTAATAAATTATTCCATGTTAATATATTGTCCACATGAGAGAATTTAACTTTATACAAAGATTTATTTGTCTATAACAACTACCATATTTTCATGATTCGATTTTTTTAATTAGTTTTACCGGTTTGTGGGGCAGATTTAAATGATACTATTTACTTTTTCCTAAGCTGTATTTTGTATTTCGAGAAATTTAGTCGAAAAAAGACTTATTTTTAAGGCCAAGAGTAATGTCGCAAAAATTTAAAACTTTAACCTGTCGGAGACCCAAAAAGAAAATGAGTTTTGAAAAAATGAGTGGGGCAAGAGCCCCCGCTAGTCTAGAGCTAAATCCGTCTCTATTTTGACAAGAGTCTTGTAAATACTCGTTATGTCACGGTCTAATTAGTAAATATTTTGTTCAATGGTCAAAGGAGTTAATGAGGCTCATCATAGCCTCAGCATTTATTCCTTAAGTGGAATAATGTCAATAAGTTGCAATTTCCAGGGTTGGTGCAAACAGTTGGAGCGCCCGAGATCTCCACTTCAAGAACTGAGGGTCGGTTGTTCATATATCATTTATATATATATATATATATATATATATATATATATAAATTGCTTTACGGTTTTGTTTATTTTGTGAAAAATAATTTTCTCATTGTCCCACATTTGGTTTGCTTAGGAACGAGTCAAGAGGAAATGTTGTCCTAGCCTATACTTAAATTTAGGAAAATGATTTCAAAATATGATTATGCAACAGTGCTTGACCCGAAACTCTATATTTTGGCATGAAAACCCAACGTTGGCTCCTGAGTTTCCAATGTCCAAGACCAATTCTCCTACGCCCAAGCTTGAGTCTATCGAGGCGGGGCTCGTGACCCTAGTGCCAATAGCCAAATCTTTGGCACTCACAATTGGGTCAATTGAGAACGAGCTCGGAATCCTGGTGCTTGTACTAGGGCCCTAGCACCCTTGTCCAAGTCCGTTGAGGCTAGGCCCAAAAACTCAGCCCTAGCACCCGGGCTCGAGTCCACAAAGGCTAAGCTTGGATCCCGGTGTCTAAGCTTGGATCCCTAACACCTAGCTCAGGTCCACAAATGCTGTGCCCCGATCCATCAAGGTTAGACCTGCAATCCTAGTGCCCGTGCTCTGGACCATCAAAGCCTTGCTCAAAACTCAGGTGGCCATGCCTCGATCCCTAGCGCCTTATCGAAGCTGGGCTCAGACTTTAATGCCTGTACCCAATTCTAGGCTATGCACACACAAGATATTAGCAACCGATAGTATATATCTATTTAAAAAATCAAATTAAATTTTTTACTAAATGACGAAAAATATTTTTCAATTCATTTTTTTTTGTAAGGAATATTTTCCAATTCATTCTTGTGGCCAAATATCAAAAAATAGTTATTTTCCTCAAAATGACTTCTTGTGCATACATGCAACACTCATGCGTGACATATAACTTAGAGAGCAAGAGAGGGAATATACTTGCCAAAAGTGATTAGGGCATCGAAGGAACTGAGAGAGAGAGAGAGAGAGAGAGAGAGAGAGGGCAAAGGGGGTGGTGTGGTAAGTAAGGAGCAGCAGGGTTTGGTTTTGGTTTGGTTGGGCGCCTCAGTTAAAAACTGACAACGAAGAGGAGTGACAACCCCGCAGGACAGACGCTTCTCGACTCACAAACTCTTTAAAGACTCAGAGTTCGAGTTTGGCTCGGTTGGTCGCCTCAGTTAAAAACTGACAGCAAAAGGGCGAGCGACCGACACCAACTCGATTCACAGACTCGCATGGCATATGCAAGTGCATCTCATTCAACAACAACAACCTAAAAAAGAACAGACGACTGTCTACCTTTTTTACCTTGTATTTCACACAGACACACCACCCCCCTACATTGGTCAGTGAATCAAAAGGGGTTTTTGGGATTCCCAAGGCTTTGACCGTTCATTGATCCTCTCTTCCCCTTCCCCTTTGAAAAGCCCCCCGGGCAGTGTGCTCACATGCTCCGCTTCAATTCCACCACCACCCATTTTCCCATTATGCTAATCACCCAAGTTAATATTCCATATTCTTTTCTTTTTTGGCCTTTTTTCCCCCTTTTGTTTGTTTTTTTCCTTTTTGTAAGGGAAAAAGTAGCTTTCAATTCGCCTTCCTTTCCTTTTTCTTTTCAGGATGATTCTCGTCGTTCTATTTTGGGTTTAGATTAGATGTTGAGCATGGACCCCGGCACATCCAATCAGGGACATCGGCCGGTGCTTGTGGGGAATTGGAATGGTTATCAACGCTCCTTTCATCGCTAACGTGATCTTAAAAGAGGAAAATATCCACTCCCAACAAAGTGTTGTAAGACATATCAAATTGGTGGATACAATACTCAACACGTGCTCATAATGATTTTCCATACTTGTGGATGTGTCTTATTGATAATTATCTCGTCTTGAGAGATGAAAGACGATTTGTGGCACGGCCGCACAGTTTACTTTGATGTGCGTATTATCATATAATTGTTCAAGTTGACCAATGCGCATACATTGCGATAAGTTCGGCACATACTTGCCTCTTACTTAACATCCTCGATCGGTACTTGATGTCACTTCGAATTGATAGGTACAAATCCATTCTAGCTGGATTTAGATACATAGGGTAACAACATCCGCTAAATGCTCATTGATGTGAGGTGAGAAAAGGAAAGAAAGAGGAACAAATTATGAGTTTAAGCTGTTTTGGCTTGGAACCGAACTCAAAGGAACAATAGTGATGGGGATTGGACCTCGATGAAAACAAATGAACGCATATTTGGCGTCTTAGGGAGCATCATATGAAAAGAACAAGGATGTTGTGACAAGGAGACGAATAATATCCACTAAAAGGCCGTATACAATAACCACATCAGTGGGCACTCATCTGCTCCCCATGCCTTATTATTTCATGTTATAATTCTCTCTCTCTCTCTCTCTCTGTGCTACCCTTATCTGTCACCTACTCTTTCTTTGTCAGGCCCTTACTGCACGCATCAAGTTGTTTATTTAAAGCCTGAATCTTTGGCTACAAGTTCAGCTGCTTAACGGAGCAGAAGCTCCTTTCAGACATCGTCTAATCATGCGTGCACATATCAACGTGGAATTTAACCTCGTCTGTGGAACGTGCCGCACATTCCAAAGGAAGTCAAGTATACATCTAATCGGGGACAGGACAATTTGGGTAGAGGTCCATGGTAGAGGTCCTCGTCGATCAGTCATTTAAGAAATTTGCGTACCCGTAGTATCCATGCTTTTAGAAGGAATGCAGCTCACTAACGTTCCATGTCCTATTCTACTCGTATCAACCTTTTACTTCCTAGCTCCATTGTATTTGTTTCTCCTCATGCAGATCCAATCTTTAACATGATTGATCGATGCACAAGATATAAGAGTAAATTGGAAACATATACCGAGAACCGTATGCACGATCCTTTGTGCAAATCCTCCCGTCTGTGGAAAAAATAAATCTCCCCTTCTTCGAGTACGTGTTTTCGTCCGATGAAAGCAATATCCCTCCAGGGCAGTCCTTTCATAGACCTCTGGCCCGGAGTAATCAAGCTTCGAAAACAAGACTCGATCCTTTACGCAAATCCTCCCCCGCAGGGAAAGTAGATGGGAAGAAAGCGAGCAAATGGGTTGATTATTCTTTCATATTTGCCATCCATTGGCCCTTCCAAAAGAAATCTTCCAATCAAAGGTCGAAGATTTACAAAGAGTCACGGTGCCATCTAACTCCAAACGACCACCAGCAGCATGTCATGTAACGTATCTTGTGGTAACGCTCGTCTTACTTATGACCTCATCTGAACTTCTATGACTTAACATGCGCTGCGGTTCAGCATGCCTGTTTATGTCTGAACTAGAAGGATATGCATAGAAATAGTCAGAGACATCGAACTAATCGCAAGTTCTGTTGAACAATTCTGAATGAAATGAAATCTGAACCGCAGATCACGTTAAGTCATATGAAGCTCAAAATCCGATCTAGTCAATCTTTAGTTAAAATTTTCGAACAAAGGCTCACAAAAATTATATATGCATGCATAAACAACGGAACACGTCACGTGATGGTAAATATATTAAGACTTTCCGGCGAGGTTCCAAATAAAGTGATTGCTCTAATCCAAATAACCATTAGGAGCACATAGCGGAGAATCTCCAACAGATCTATAATGATTAGGGAACGAGACGAGACCGCCATGACCTTCTAGTCGGAGTCTTAGCGTGCCAAGCAAGATTAATAGCACATAGGTGGCCTTCTCTCTTAACTGCAGGATTTGTTCAAAACATGCGCTTTTTCTGGTCGACTTCAAAAAATGCGTTTTACATACGAAAGTATTTAGTCATTGCGTGAATGTGCTTAGGGATCATAGATTTTAGATTTCCTAAGATGTTCCGAAACACATTGTTAGATACAACACCGCGCATGTACCAAAACTAAGCAGAAACCTTGTGGATGCAAATTAGAAGACGAATTAGAAGTATCACCACAACATTCTCGTCTTCCCATTCTTCCATCAGGTTAGAGTTCAACCACTCTTGACACTGGATGGCCTCATCGGATTGAAAAATGATGGAATACGCTGTGGATGCAAAGATTGATTCTGCTCGGACTTCCAATTTCTAGTGATATATTCCAAATCTCTTCATAAAGATAGCAGACTGGCAGCTATGAACTTCCTGATTGGATAATATATATGTACAAACTACAAATACAATAACAAGTCTATCAGATAATTTCAATGTGCGTCATGCAACATGTACCTACTACCTTCCAACAAGAAGAGATGCAGGTGAAGAACCTACAGAAGTACCAAGTAGAAGCAGCGCCAGGAATTGCTGTACAATCCCTGCAAGTGACCTTCATTATCCATGAGAAATGATTCAAATCACAAATTCACGATACTTTAGCTCCTTACTTTCCTGCAAATCTGCATGATGGGTTTTGTAGCAGCTAACATAAACCAAGCAACTAAAAATGATAGATGAATCCTTGCTCTCAAAATCAAATAGTTCACAAGATGATTTGGAACATTCATTAGTTATCTTCCAATGCGCATTTTCTATCCCACAGCCACCAGAATGAGAGGCAAATTCAGAAAAATAAGCATTTCTTGCAACAGAAATATGCAAATAAGAGTCCTTGAGATTGTATCTCCAAAACCAAAACTCCTTAAGGAAATTCCTAATCATCAAGATTTCACATGGCCAATGAAACTTTATGCCAAGCTTATAGTTAAAAACATCGACCGAACCATCCATGCTTACAGACCGACGCAGCTAAACAACACCTACACAATGCCTCATTAATCACCACAAGTATACACCACTAATTAGATCCACCTATTTTCAGCTGTAAGACAATAAAATGGGATATAAGATTCTCGCTTCCTAGTGTCAAATATCAATTATGCAGGAGAACTACCATTTCCTCTTCTTGGAGCTGAGGCTAAGATGAAAAGTTGCAAGAAAGCCAGCACACACGCAGAATTCCCACTGCATTGCATTCTCTACATCGCCATGTAATGCTTCTCAGCACTTGTTTCCCCAAACATGGAACGAATCTCTTTTCATCTGTTTGAAGAGGAGGCATGCAACGGTTCCATTTTATATAAAAATAATATATGCTATGCTCATGAAGTGTCAAGATACCTCAAATTGAAAAACAGGATTCTAGGATCTCAAAATGCAGGAACACCTACTGCCAGGGAATCTCACTACCTTTCTTCCATATTCTGAAAAGCTTCTAGGCTCTAACTGCCCATAACAGTCATCAATCATCCGCTTGGATGTTTATATTACTTCAGAGGAACTCAAAATGTCAATAACAACAGGCGCCTGATCACAAGAGAGTTACACCTACATTAAGTACATCCTCATATTGATGTATATCCCACATCATGTCTCAAATACAAACACTTACAAAAACAAGAGGCAGGATCCCTCATGAGCCACAGGAATCATTAGAAATTCTAGCAGATCAGTACATTCCAATTGTCCATCCAAAAGGAAGTGATAGACCATGGTATCGAAACATCGTACTCAACATACTAAGTTTGATGAACAAGGTTGAGAGGTGACATTCTCCAAGTCCCTCAGGAGGTATTGAGGGCATAAGAATTCAAATTTGAACCAGTTCCATCAACCTGGAATATTTTCAATCATCAACTATATCTAGCCATAAAAGACGAAAATCTTACACCCTGTCCAGAAATGATGACAATCAATGCGACTAAAAAAGCAACGACCAGCTGCCATCAAAAACACCATAAGCGATTCTCCATACCGATTCTCCAACAAAGTGATTATTAGATACATGTTCCAAATAAGATAGAAATAAACAGAGGCAGAAAAATTCAATCACAAAAGCTCATGTCATTCACTACCCAAAATAAACAAGAAGACGGGAAGACGGGAAGTCATTACCCAGAACTAAATGCTCAGCAAGTTTCAACTAACAAAGTATTCAGCACATAACTTTCAATCTCCTTCAATCAAATCAACAGGAAGATGTGTATTCCTTGAGTCCATTGAATCAACATTTTCTCAGGTCCTGGTCTTTAGACAGTTCTTCCTCTACCTATTTCTCTGTTCTCGACTTATTAATCATCATGGACTAGGGCACTAGTGATTTCAATAGTGAAAAGGATAACAGCAATCTAGTCCACTAACCTCATTTTCCTCCACAAGCTGAAACATGCAACCAAACAAGTGAGGGAAATTACAATTCTTTTCCCCGACAACCTAAGGATTTCATACTATCTCTGTACCATACACCAATTATCTCTGGCATACAGTTCATGACATTTAAGAGGAACAAGGATGAATGGTCCATGAAAAGCACATCATCATCAGCGTAGTCCCTAACCCACCATTTCCTATTGGTAACATTGTCATATTGGTCACTAAACTTGTCAAGTCCCAAATTCAATCCCTGACAGAGTTTCTCTTTCAGTACAGTACTACTTATTGTCAACTCCTGGGCAATTTCCATTAATTTTGTGTGCCCGAGAGCTCTAGTGAATCCCAAATTAACAAATTTGGGCTTTTCAATAGTTACAACACAATAATTTCATGTACTGATTTTCCATTAATTTGAATAGATAACAGAGTGATACTTATCAGGATTTTTATCAGCTTTGCTGCTGATGTAAAATGTAATTCACAAATTCACCATCAGATGCTTGAAATGTGAAAGAATTCAGTTACGAAACTTCCTCTTACACACGTCACTCATCCAACGGCGAAAGTGTAAACGCTAAACAGTTCATATCAACATATAACCTCATAATAATTCTATTTATTAGCCTTCCTTCAAAAAACAAGAATTACAAACTGTCAACATCCTTATTGACAAAGTGATTGGATACAAGAGGAAGCAAATCTTTTCCAAAAGATAACTCCAATAAACTACCGAATTAAACAAAAATTCAGCTCAAGCAAATTAGGAAGATGACAATTTGAAAGGCCAAAATAAGAATTATGACTTTTTTAAGGAAGTCATTCAAAGCCATTCAAATATGGTAATCCTTAGCTTTACATGTTTCAAGACATGATATTCACAGACAAAAGCTAACGTTTCTTCATCCGAAATCTTTGCCACATTTATTGATGAGACTGTAAGAAAATGAGTAAAAAAAAAAAAAAAAAAAAATCAATAGTCTCTCACTTGCACGGTTAAAATCCTTTCTCTGGAACCCTCCGTTGACTGAGTATTTTGTATGATCCTGTACTCCTATTGTTCTATCAATTGAGCAAATCACAACAAATGCTTCCAAAATAAAGAATCCCAACGATCATTATCCGGATCCACGAATCTCCCGAATTGCAGAAAGCAGCGCGTCATCACCGGTTATTGATCGAAACTGTTTCACAAAACTATCTTTGACCAATTTTCCTGCCTGTAATAACATAATTAAAAGGAAAATCACTATATAAGCTTAAAAAAGGTCCAGAATTCTTGCATGTGAAGCTTAAGCTACTTACCCTAAAAACACTATACAAGTTCACCACTTCCTGAACTTTGGCAGGAGGGAGAGCACTCTTCATCTTCGAAATCAATTCACAAATCGAATTCTTCACACCTGAAATTCCTCTCATCCGGAGGCATGTTAGAACACCATGACGATCTCGGCAACAAACAGAATTTAGCATAAAAAGTCGGACTGGAAAAGGAAAACTATACTTACACTTAACATTGTTAGAGGCCTTGAAGCTGACAACGCACTCAGGAAGAACATGAGTATTCACACTGCTGAACCACACCACGTAATGTTTAGGATTGTTAGGATCATCCGCACCGGTGTCAAAATCAACATTAGAAGGATGAGATTGGTTAGACCCAAGGTCCACTTTCTCAACACTGCCCAATATAACTCGGCACAACACCACATGCTTTTCGCCATTATCATCTGCCTCCGAATCCATAGCACTTCGGACAAATCAACAAGAAAGCTATTATCAGCAAAGACCCAGCAACCATTACTGCATAAATTCAAACATAAGCCGACAAACAAATAGAAATCATTACCACAGTTGGGGCAACCCCACAGGAGAGAAATGCACACCAACTCCATAACTCTCAGGCTTAGGAACCTCAAAAGGAACTCCAAATCCATGCGCCAATATGATTGACAGACCCTTCGCAGACGTCCCATGCCAGGCATATACAGTATTAGACGTACCTCTCGCAGTTCTCGTGATATCTACCTGCCTCATGAAAACCTCGTATCTTGCACGCTCAATAGGCGTCGTCCTCGTGCACTGGTGAATCGCAGTTATGGTAGCACCGGGATCCACATTCTTCAAGCCGGACAAGAAGAAATTTTTTATCTGAGAGTAGGCTGTATCTCCCTCACCCAACAACCTCGCATTCGGCCAACTAGCACTAGGTCTCCCGACATTATTTACAGCTAGACAAGGTCGCTTCGACACGTCTTCTCTCTTATCCGACGAACTCACCTCCTGCTCCTCCTTTTCCCCTCCAACCACTTCAATCTTCTCTCTCTTCCTTTTCGCGGACTTCTCGCCCACCCCGTCACCGACGGCGGAGTCATCCTCCAACCGTTCGCCGATAAAATTCCGCGGGAAGAAGCACTTACCGTTCTCGTCAATCCACGCGATCGACCGACTGTTCCCAGTCTCGAAATCAATCTGCAGCATCCTCAGGAAATCGAACAGGTACCTCGCCCCGTCGACGGTCTCGTCCACCACCGGCATGCGCTCCTCGAAGCCCGGCCTGAGCGAGTCCACCACCCGGCCTGGGAAGTCCAGCCACGACCCGCCGCGGTAGAACATGAGCCGCGCCGGCGCTGCGCTCCGCGCGAAGTTGTGGCGGTTGTCGACCAGCAGCTGCGCCGCCGGCCCGGACCGATCGCCCCGGACCTCGGGGTCCCGCGCAGCAGCAGCGCCGACCTCCTGGCGCCGACCACGGCCCCGGCGCCGCCGCCGGCGCCGGAGGACGACCCCGCGAGATCGCGGCCCGAGCGGTTCCGAATCTTGACAGCGTTGGAGGCCATCGGAAGGAGATCTCCCCCTCGGGAATCGACGCGCGATCGGGAAGAAGGAAGGCGAGAGCGAACGAACTTCTCCTCTTCTAGCAAGAACGATGGAAGAAGGGAACCGAGGAGCTCGGGCTGGAGCCTATTTATAGGGGCGCGGGGCGGGGGGCCGAATTTACGCAACTCTCCCTGGGGGCAGGCCGCCTTTGGCCGGTACTGCGAGGGCGTTTTGGGTATTACGTGGGGACGAGATATTTCCCCGTCGGTTTGTGGAGGGACGGAAGCAAGCTGCTCGAGGCGATCTCCTTACGGGGGAGGTCAATTTGCATGAAATATATATGTACTTTTCTGCCCGATTTCAACTTGAGTTTTTTTTGTTCATTTTATTTATTTATTTATTTCGGGGTTATTAAAAAATTCGGATGGTGACGTGGGTGCTCATCTAAGCATGATCCCGTGCGGCCACCCCCACTTGCGTTTCTTAGGCCCAAAGCAATAGTGGCAAAAGGAGGAGAATAATAAGAGGGAAGAAGAAGAAGAAAAGAAAAAGTCCAACTTTTGACTTTTGTTATTTTTCCTTTCTCAGGAGGTGGGCGAGAGGCGAAGAAGTTGCGTGTCCCTTCGATGTGGGACGAGGGGGAGGTGCCAAAAAGGCGAAGTGTTTTTTAAAAGGGTTTTTTTGCCATAGCCCTTCTTTTTTTTTTTTTTTTTCTTTTGTATTTTTGCTATAGCTTTAAAGAGGTGAGAAAAGTGGGAGCGGTGGGTGGGATGGGCATTAGATTCATTCCTTAACGCCGTATCCCTCGCTCTTTAAGGAAAAGATTAGGTGGCGGATGAGATCGGAGGAGCCTCGAACCGACTTAGGAGGATCGGATTCAGACGTTTTTTTTTTCGGCGAGGGAAGATTCCGGTTCCGATTGCCGTTTTTTTCTGCTTTGTCCACTCGCCCAAGGTAAGGACTAGAAGTCATGTCCATGATATTGCCTTTTTTTTTTTCTTTTCGAGTTGGAAATATGTCAACCCTTCTCGATGATCGAACCTATCGGGTGGATGTCGTGCATGGCGGCTCGGTAAAGTTTAGAAACCTTTGCTAAAGTGATGGGCTATAAACACGCAACAGGAGTTGCTATTATGGGGCTGTCAATCGTGTCATGAGTTACTTGCTCGATAATAAATGTTTTCAAAGTTGAGGACGAATGGGACGACGAGAGGCGGTGCGATATGTTAGGAGTGCTCTTAGGGTTTTGAGATGTAATCAAGGTCGTTGTCTCTTTGGAAATGTAAGAAATAATGACCAGCACAGTCATTCCCTTTAAAATATGTTGTTATTATCTTTAAGGATTGTTACAAGTGTGATGAATAATTACTTAACATCGAAGATAATAGAATAATTACATTAGGATTTGAATTTCTTTTCGCATCAAACACGTCGTTCAACGATGCCAAAGAGACCTCAACCCAAAATTCCCTTTTGCGACTCAACACCAATCCCCAAAATTCTTCTATTTTTTTGACTTCCCTCCATGTTTTTCTTGGTCCCTTGCCCTTTTTTTCTTCCCTTTTTAGTTGGGAATATATCGACCCTTTTCTAATAATCGAGATACCTGACGATCTTGTGCATGGCAATTCGGCAAAGTTTAGAAACTCTTGTTGAAGAGACGAGCTATAAACGTGCAACTGGACTAGTTGTGATGGTGCTCTCAATTCTATCCTATCGTAACTTACGTGATTGATAATAAATATTTTTAAAGTTGCAGATGAACGGGGCAACAAGAGACAATGGAATATAGATGCTAGATGTGCTCCTAGGATTTTGAGACGTGTCAATGTCCTTATCTCAAAAAATAGGTCATGTCAAGGTCCTTACCCCGAAAAAACACAAGAACAATTAAACTATCTTCAAAAAAGGTAAGAAATAGCTATCAATACTATCATTTCCCTTTAAATCGTTGCCATAGAATATGTTGTTGTTATCTATAGCTATAACTGTAATAAATAATTACTTAACATTGAAGATAACAGAGTAATTGCCTTAATATCCGATCCTCTTTCCACATTGAGCTCGGGATTGGATGATCCCAAAGAGTCCTCAAAGTTCCCTTTTGCGACTCAACACCAATCCCCAAAATTCTTCCATTTTTGACTTCCCTCCATTCTTTCCCTTGGTCCCTTTCTCTTTTTGGTTTTTCCATGTTAGGGCATCGAGAGATGACGCAAAGGCTGACATCAGCGGGGTGCTCATGGCGTGGATCTTCTGGGCCCTCAAGGCCCAAAATCCTTTTGAGGGAAGGAAGCAAGCGAATTGAAAGCAAAGCCCCCAAAATTAGGTGGGCCGTCTTATCTTAAATTGCAAATTTTATTGTCTGGCGCAGCTGGCTGTTCTTTTGGGCCATCGCCGTTGCGCTCAACGGCAACACTGGTTATGAGTTGCAAGTGAAATAGTGAAACGAAATTACAACGTGATGCATTTTTTTTTGTGAAGGAATTTAACAACGACGCCAAATTTGAAAATCCACAATTTTTTTTGGGTACTTTTAGTCTCTATATTTGTACTTTTAGTCTCAACGACACAAAATTGAGGGGCTATAAACACGCAATAGGGTTTTGAGACATAATCAAGATCCTCATCCCTTTGAAAAGGTAAGAAAAAAATGACCAACATGGTAATATGTTATTATTATCTTATGTGATTGTTACAAGTGTAATGAGTAGTTACTTAACACTGAAGGTAACAGAGTAATTATATTAAGATTTGACTTTGCGTGTGATTTGATGATGCCAAAGAGACCTCAACCCAAAGTTCTCTTTTGTGAATCGACACCACTCCCCCAATATTCTTCCATTTTTTCGACTTCCCTCAATGCTTTTCTTGGTCCCTTCCTTTCTCCTTTGGTTTTCCATGTTAGGGCATTGGCAGGATTTTTTTTCTTTTTTGTCAGTCTTATTCTATTCCTACTATAACTCTCATACTTTTGCCATGCCTCATTGCAGAGCGTGGAAGTCGAAACCTACACTTAAAACTAAATCATTCCCACCCCAACTTCTCCTAAGAAGGTGGAGATTTGAACCACTCAATTCCCCCTTCCATGTTGGAAGGGTGACAAATCTCAATGGTTGGACATTGGCAAGATGACTTCCCCATATTTAGAAGAAGTTATGTCCTAGATATTGCCCTTTGTTTTTCTTTTTTGAGTTGGAAAAATATTGACTTTTTTCGATGATCATCAACTTTTTTTGATGATCAAGATAACCCACGATCGATTGAATGGACATGGCGTATGGTAGTTTGGCAAGGTTTAGAAACCATCATTAAAGAGACAAGCTATAAACACGCGACTAGACTCGTTGTGATGGCATTGTTGATTATATTGTAACTTACACGCTCGATAATAAATGTTTGTAAAATTGTGGACGAAGGGGTTGACAAGAGGCAGTGGAATACATACGCTAGATGTGCTCCTAGGGTTTCGAGATGTGTCAAGGTCCTTATCCCAAACAAACACTAGAGTAATTAAATTGTCTTTAAAAAGGTAAGAAATAGCTATCAACCCTATCATTGCCCTTTATTGTTATCATAGAAAATATTGTTATTATTCTGTAAGATAACCACGACTATAATTAATAATTACATAACATCGAAGATAACATAGTAATTATATTAGGTTATCGTTATCATAGAAAATATTGTTATTATTTTGTAAGATAACCAAGACTATAATTAATAATTACTTAACATTGAAGATAACATAGTAATTATATTAGGATTCGACCTTTATTCCATACCAAGCTCATGATTGGATGATGCCAAAGGGAAATCTGCACCCAAGGTTCCCTTTTGCGAATCAACGCTACTCCCAAAATTCTTCCATTTTTTGACTTCTCTCCATGCTTTTCCTTAGTCCCTTTCTCTTTTAGGTTTTTCCATGTTAGGGCATTGGCGAGATGACGCAAAGACTGAGGTCAGCAGCGTTGTGCCCATGGGCTGGATCTTCTGGGCCCTGAAGGCCCACAATCCTTTCGCCGGAAGTAAGCCTTCTAATTGAAAGCGAAGCCCCTAAAATCAGGTGTGCCGTCTTATCTTAATTTGCAAATTTTTAGGGTCCGGCGCAGCTGATCATCCTTTTGGGTCATCGCGGTTGCGCACTGATCATACGTTGCAAGTGAAATAATGAAATGAAAATTACAATGTAATGCACTTTTTTTGTTATGGAATTTAAAAATGATGCCGAATTCAATAGTCGACGATTTTTTTTTTCTTTGGACTTTTCATCTCTATATTTTTATGCCTTATCATTATTCAAACCTTTTTATTTTTCGAATTTCTAATAAAGTCATTTCAATAACGTTAAGTTCAATTAGATACGATCGATATGGCCAGTATGCTATAAATGAACGCAGATAGCCATGTGGACTTATCGAAGCATGATGTGGATGATATCTAGCTAATGTCCGCTATAAATGAGGCTCGATTAGAGAATTTATGAAAGTAATATAAAAAAAAAGTTACACCATAACATTCCTGAAAATTGCAGCCTCCTTCCAGATATTAGGAGGACAGAAGATTTTATCCGGGGTGGTCATGATGGCAATCATCATCCAACTGGGTAATGCTCTGAACTGTCGTTTAAATTTAGGAAATCTCCGACTAAGTCTCCGGAATTCAAGTTCGGGTTCAAACCAAATCTCGTCATCGGCCTTATCCACTTTTTATTACTGTCCCATGATTCCTATGTATATAAACACACCGGCCGACGGTCGGACGACAATCCTCGTGTCTCGTTCGGAACTCGATACAACCGCCACTCTTGACAGTCCGAGCAAGATTGACCTCTCTCTCTCTCTCTGTGTGCGTAGCAGAAGAAGTTGAGGCGTCAGTTTATACCGTTCGTCTTCGCAATGGCGGACTACGATCTCCCTCGCGACGCTCTCTTCCTCGGGTTCGACAGTTCCACTCAGTAAGTCCCCGTTCTTTGAATTCGGTGTTGGTCGGGGAAAGCGAGCGTTTTTAAATCTCGTTTCCGCGGCGCGATTGCAATGGACG
This sequence comes from Eucalyptus tenuipes, assembly GCA_014182365.1. Taxonomy (NCBI): domain Eukaryota; kingdom Viridiplantae; phylum Streptophyta; class Magnoliopsida; order Myrtales; family Myrtaceae; genus Eucalyptus; species Eucalyptus tenuipes. The sequence goes on from CM024542.1 coordinate 2,942,036, forward strand.
ATGTGGGTTTGTTGAATTAGGTGATTTAGCGGCTGAATTCGTGTGGATTGTGATGAATTCGCCTGGTCTAAAGGTCTTTCTCTCGATCGAGTGCGTGAATTATGACTGGGTGCTGAAAAAGTTCGTAACTTTTTGTTGCTTAGGTCCTTGAAGGCGACCGTGCTGGATTCACATCTGAACATTGTTGCTACTGAGCTAATCCACTTTGACTCTGAGTTGCCCCACTACAAAACCAAGGATGGGGTCTTCAGAGATCCCTCGGATGATGGGCGGATCGTCTCGCCCACCATTATGTGGGTGGAAGCTCTTGATCTCATGCTCCAGAAGCTCGCAAAATCTGGTCTTGATTTTGGGAAAATCGCTGCCGTCTCCGGTAGTGGCCAGCAACACGGGAGTGTGTATTGGAAGAGTGGCAGTTCTGTGATTCTCTCGTCGCTGGATGCAACCAAGCCATTGGTGGATCAATTTGGGGATGCCTTCTCGGTCAAGGAATCGCCGATTTGGATGGATAGTAGTACGACTGCACAATGTAGAGAGATAGAGAAAGCTGTTGGAGGGGCTTTGGAGTTGGCTCGAATTACTGGATCGCGCGCACATGAGAGATATACCGGGCCACAGATAAGGAAGATTTTCCAGACACAGCCCGAAGTTTATCTGGATACAGAGAGGATATCCCTTGTGAGCTCCTTCATGGCATGTCTTTTTATTGGGGCGTGTGCTAGTATAGATGAGACAGATGGTGCTGGGATGAACTTGATGGATATCAAGCAAAGAGCCTGGTCCAAAGTGGCCTTGGAGGTAGACTATTTGTTAAAAAACTGAATCTTTTACTTATATCTCAAGAAAGAAGGGAAAAAACTACCATTCTCTGGATTGTTTTATAACAACGCTTCAATACTTGATTTAGGCCACGGCACCTGGTTTGGAGGATAAACTGGGAAAGCTAGCACCTGCGTATGCTGTTGCGGGTCATATTGCTCCTTACTTTGTGCAGAGGTTAGTATAAGTTTCACTTTTCTGGACACTGCAAACTTCTCTGATTGAATCCAAAAAGAATCCTACACTGTATAGCTGAAACTAAAAATTAATTCTGAAATCGGGAGCGCTGTCAAGTTCTTCATTTTACTAGCTTGCGAGTAAATGATACCAGATTACTGGAATCCTGCATTCTTTTTTTTTTTTTTTTCCTGCTTGCAAGTTGTTGAACCTGATATCAAGTGGCTCTGTTCCCAGGTTCAACTTCCACGAAAATTGCTTGGTAATTCAGTGGTCAGGAGACAATCCTAACAGCTTAGCAGGTGAACAATGCCGGCTGCATCTTGCTTGGTCTTTTTACTTGACTCTCTACATACCACATTAGTTGCTTCTGATAAAATAAGATGGCTTGCCAATGGGAATTTGAGCCAATGAAATATGAGTTAATGTGTGGAGTTGTTACTTTGCAAAATGTCCTCTGGTATTGCCCTGGTAATGATCATTTGCAGTAAAAGGTCTATAAATCCTGAACTCCTTTTTGGATGTCAATTGTTTTAGATGGATAAAAAAAAGGGGAATGTTGCACAAATGTTTTTGACAGGTAGGTGAAGATAGATGAGGCAGTATTAGGCCCTAAGTGCAGGTGTGAAGGGAGATGGAATCAAAGCACGATTTGCTTTTTTTTTTTTTTTTTTTGCTTCTTTTCTTTTACGACTAGAATAAGCAGAGTTTAGCTCTCCTGCAGATGGCAGAGTTAGTTCCACTGGAAATAATTTTTGGGTGAAATTTTTTATAAACTTAAAGGCCTTTTCTATCTGTACTGTGCTCCCTTATTAGTGCAGTATGCTCGATGCAGGTTTGACACTCAACAAGCCAGGGGATTTGGCAATTAGTCTTGGCACCAGCGACACTGTGAGTTGAAACTAAAAGTCTGCTACGCTTATGCATTTTTTCACACTTCCGCTCAAACCAACTTAGGTAGATACCTGTGTTAGGAAAAGAAAGAAACACACTAATACTTTTTCTAAATATAAAATCTGGCAATTGATCAAACTGTTTCCTTCGCTGTTTGAGGCAATTGTCTGTAGTGTCATTGATTGATCTGGCTGTAATGAACCCAAGGTTCACCATCCCTTTAGCTAGAATTTTTCTTATGAGAAATATGCATATAGTTAATATCTGTTCGCTAAAGCCACCAACTGAAGTTGCCATAGTAAACTTCTTGCATGTTGGCTTACAAAACCTGATTGGGAATCAATTGTGGAAATTGTTAGGGGTATATATGATTTGGTTGCTCAAAAGTCATTTAATTAGGCAAATTCTCTTCTTTGCTATATAGAAAGTTGCACAGGCTAGAGAGAGATGTTAGTGTGCTTCACATTACAATATTGTGTGGCCTACTATTTGCACACTCCATATCATGGATCGTTTAAAAGAAAACTGCAGAGTGTAGTCCTGGACTCCAGTTTTGAGTCTCAATTTAAAGTGACAGTTACATAATTAAAGCAGTTGACTGGAAATTATTGGCAGTTTGGCAGTAGATGACATGATATAGCTGTTAGGCTGTGGACTTTAAGTTTGAGAGTTTTTTTGTCTCCGCTTGTCAGAGAGTTTGTTTTTAGCCTATCACCTTTTCACGTATAATGATTTGAAAGTAACTTTAAAGCGGTTAAGACACACTGAAGCTTGGTTCAAAATTACATTTGAGACCCTCATTTAGGTAAACCTGTTGCTTAATCAGAATGGGCTGCTTCATAACGCCATAGTTTTCTACCTAACTACCCTCAATGCTGGTTTGATCAACCATGTCACATGAGGAGATGATTTGGTTTAGGAGCTCATCCTAGATCAAATTTGATAGTGATCTTGTTCCTGCGGAGTTCTCATCAGTTATGGGTGCGCATCCAAGGATCAGATTTGATAGTGCACTCATTACTGGAGAGTTCTCTCTAGGATATGGTTGATGGCTGATAGATGCTCTTTCTAAATGGTGTCTTAACTGAAATCTTCAATTTTTTAACGAGTACTTACATACATTTTTGTTTCCATGAACTTGTTTATCTTTTATTTTATTGAGCTCATTCCCTGCCCCACTACTCTTTTAAACGTACTTGTGCTCCATCAGGTTTTCGGGATCAGTTCTGATCCTCAACCAAGGCTTGAAGGGCACGTCTTCCCTAATCCTGTGGACAAAGAAAGCTACATGGTAATGTTAGTTTACAAGAATGGCTCTCTAACTCGTGAAGGTGATACCCTTCTCCAACAATTTTCTCTTGCTGTTGTTAACAGTATGTTTGGATTTCTGCAACATGAAAGAGATCTTCAATGTTTAATTGTAGATGTCAGGAACAGATATGTGGGGAAGTCTTGGGATGCTTTCAATAAATTCCTGGAGCAAACACCGCCTCTAAATGGTTTGTGGATGCCGAGCAACTTTGAAAATTTATCTCCTAAATTTAGTTATCGTGAATTAGGCTTTCATATCTTGATATCGTTGATAGGTGGAAAGATCGGTTTCTACTACAAGGATCATGAAATACTTCCTCCTCTCCCTGGTGAGTTTTCTGGTTCCTGTCCAATAATGTTTGCGACACAATCTCAGAGTTTCTTTTGCTGCATTAGTTTGATGCCACCAATAGGCAGTTATTTAAGGTGCACTTAACTTCCTTACAAGTTTTCACCTAATTACCCTGATAATTTTGCTCAAGTTTCTGCAGGATGTCGACGTGAAATATTTTACTTAAGTGAATTTGTTTGAAATTAAATACTCTGTCGTTTGACAGTTTTTGTTACTACCCAGGACTTTTTATTTTAGATTGTTTTGGCCCTGAGAAGGTCGTGGGCCTAATCTTTTGGCCAGACATAAGATTCTCTTTTGCATTGAAAATGACCCAAAATCAATGATATTTAATGGTTCACTCTGTTAATTTTGTACACGTATTTGTAAAACTTGATAAGCTTAAGTAACCTTTTTCCATACATGCAGTTGGTTTCCATCGGTACATTCTTGACAATTTCACTGGTGACACTTTGGAGGGCCTGACAGAGCGTGAAGTGCCGGAATTTGATTCTCCTGCTGAGGTCAGAACTCACGAGTTCTGAAATTTGTTTATATATTGCATGCTCTTTAATATTGAAACATTCATGTTTATATTCAGGTCCGAGCATTAATTGAGGGCCAGCTTCTCTCAATGCGAGCTCATGCAGAAAGATTTGGGATGCCAGCTCCACCAAATCGTTTAATAGCCACAGGTGGAGCATCAGCAAACGAAAGGATCCTTAGCTCTGTAGCCTCCATCTTTGGCTGTGATGTTTATACTGTACAGAGACCTGGTAAGAGTCCCTGATTCACAATCGCACTTTGAGTCATGCCCATCTCTATAATTCTTGGGATCTGTTTCCAAAGGAAACTAAAGTGGTGTTTGTCAGGGAGGAGTCATCACAATTAAAAGAATCCTTGAGAATGCTCTCTCTGTTTTTCCACTCCCTATAATTTAAGGACATGGAGACCTTACCCTGTTTTTATCTCGAACGTAACAGATTCGGCTTCTCTGGGAGCTGCACTCCGGGCAGCGCATGGCTGGCTGTGTAACAAGAAGGGCAGTTTCGTGCCGATATCAGGCATGTATATGGACAAATTGGAGAAGACATCTCTCAACTGCAGGCTCGCTGTTTCTGCTGGCAATTCGGAACTAGTTTCAAAGTACACAATCTTGATGAAAAAGAGAATGGAAATCGAGAACAGACTAGTTCAAAAGCTGGGACGATACTAGAATTATACATTCCTAGAGAAGAACTTTCTTGAATAACAAAGTTATTTGTGGGCTTTTGTTCCCTATGGTTTAGTAGGTACTCGCGGGTGCAAAATTACTGGAGATGAAGCTCCGTGTAAATAGTGTTTGACATTCTCTGTGAATGAATAAAATTTGCCTCCCATTATTTTTTTCCGTAACGCGCCATTTGGTTTATCGGCTTAGGTTTCTAGAGCACAGCTGCTATTCTGTCTGAATGCATCTTCAAATTTGTGCATTTGCACTCCTTTCCGTTCATGATAGGTATCGCACGTTATATTTTGATTAGGTATTATTTCAACACCTAAGCGCCAAAGGGGAATTTGTGGCCATCGGGCTGGAGTCCACCTTCTTCGACTGGGTAGGGAGAAAAAGACATTGACCACGGAAAAATTTGTGTTATGGGTTAAGCATTATCATGTGTTCCACGATCAGTTTTGGCTCACATGTTGCGGAGTTTCGGTGAAACAGCAAAATCATGATATTCAACAGTTAAGATCAGCATAATGGAAGCCTTTTGTCTAATAGATGGGACAAGATTCTGGATGGAGGGATGCAAAAAGAACAAGGGAGAAGGTGCGGAATACTTAGATAATGATTTGATAGCAATTCATGACAAAAAACCATCAGGTCCATGCCACGAAAATCCCCACGCGCACACAATCAGTTTTAATAGGACAAACATAAAGCCAATACATATGAAGCAAACAAGCCAGCGAAATTCATAACCGCATCAGTACTCCTCTCCTTCATCACCATCCTCGCCCTCAGCAGACTCAGCACCGACTTCTTCGTAGTCCTTCTCCAGGGCAGCAAGATCCTCCCGAGCCTCGGAGAACTCTCCCTCTTCCATACCCTCACCGACGTACCAATGCACAAAGGCACGCTTGGCATACATGAGGTCAAACTTGTGGTCGATGCGAGAGAACACCTCGGCAACACTGGTTGAGTTGGAGATCATGCAGACAGCCCTCTGCACCTTGGCAAGGTCACCTCCTGGAACAACGGTAGGAGGTTGGTAGTTAATACCACACTTGAATCCTGTTGGGCACCAGTCAACAAATTGGATAGTCCGTTTGGTCTTGATGGTGCCCACAGCTGCATTCACATCCTTTGGAACCACATCTCCTCGGTACATGAGACAGCAAGCCATGTACTTGCCATGGCGAGGATCACACTTGGCCATCATAGATGATGGCTCGAATGCACTGTTGGTGATCTCAGCCACCGAAAGCTGCTCGTGATGTGCTTTCTCGGCTGAGATGACTGGAGCATATGAAGAAAGCATAAAGTGGATCCTAGGGTAAGGGACCAGGTTGGTCTGGAATTCAGTGACATCCACATTCAAGGCTCCATCAAACCTCAGAGAGGCAGTCAAGGATGAGATCACCTGCATCAAATAGACAAGTATTAAAGATCAATATCTCTAGTCTTCTACATTTGTGCAAACTACATCAAGAACTCAAGAATAATCCCAATTCCCTCAACAGCTACAATCAGTTGTTACCTGAGAGATCAACCGGTTCAGATTAGTGTACGTGGGACGCTCAATATCGAGGGATCTTCGGCAGATGTCATAGATGGCTTCATTATCAAGAAGCACGGCAACATCAGTGTGCTCGAGGAGGGAGTGGGTAGAAAGGACGCTGTTGTAGGGTTCCACGACAGAGGTGGAAACCTGGGGAGAGGGATAAACGGTGAAACTGAGCTTTGATTTTTTGCCATAGTCAACGGAGAGTCGCTCCAAGAGGAGTGATCCAAGACCGGAACCAGTGCCGCCTCCAACAGAGTTAAAGACAAGGAAGCCCTGGAGACCAGTGCAGTTGTCTGCAAGCTTGCGGATCCTGTCCAAGCAGAGATCCACAATCTCCTTTCCAACTGTCAAAGCACAACGCAAAATCGGCAATCATTAATTACTATACAAGCAAATGCAGGGCCCTAAGTCATTATAAGCCACAACCCAGAGAGCCGGATGATTCGAAAGTTGACGGATATATTACTTGTGTAATGACCACGGGCGAAGTTGTTGGCGGCATCTTCTTTGCCGCTGATGAGCTGCTCAGGGTGAAAGAGCTGGCGGTAAGTGCCGGTCCTCACTTCGTCAATCACAGTAGGCTCCAGATCCACAAACACGGCACGAGGGACATGCTTGCCAGCGCCGGTCTCGCTGAAGAAGGTGTTGAAAGCATCATCGCCTCCACCAACCGTCTTGTCACTCGGCATCTGGCCATCAGGCTGTGGAACCACGGACATCATGTTAAACAGCTAATTACAATCATCAAATCAACAATTCAATTTCGAGATACACGCATTCTACGAAAGCTTAGAGGCCTACGCCCTATTTATTTCGTCGGAATTCTGCTCAAACACGCGTCCACGCGTGCAGTCGGATCAAAGTGAAAATCTCATCACTGAGACTGGAAATTCAACTCACCGAAATGACCAGGTCCTAGCTTCCGAATGCAAGCGAGCAAATACAGTAACTCTAATCAAAACGATGACGTCTATCGTGACTCGAATCCACAGCGGAAGCACGAAAATGCCAGATCCGATCGTCGCCAGAAAACCAATCCCGCTCAGGATACAATTCCTTCATCAACTAACAATGTCGCAGAGCAAAACATCATAGCTTACCACGGAACGTGACCAAAATCAACTCGCCTAAGCTCAACTTCATCCCAACACCAGCAAAATCCCAAGATCCACGCAACCTAAGATCCGGAAAGCAGGACGGCGACGCAGATCCAGCAAAATCAAGGACAATACACCGGGAACAGACGGATCTAAACCGACCGACGGATTCAAAGCAAGCACCGAACCTCGAACAAAAGAAAGAAGAAAACAACAACGCTCGGCTCGAATCCGGCGAGAAGCCTACCTGAATGCCGTGCTCGACACAGTAGAGCTCCCAGCAGGAGTTGCCGACCTGAATGCCGGCCTGGCCAATGTGGATCGAGATGCACTCCCTCATCTTCTTCGACGGTCCGGAGAGGAGGGTCGAGGACGGAGACGGAAGGATCCGGCGAGAGAGCGCGGCGGCGGCGGAGGCGGAGGGAGGCGGAGGAGTTGGGCGGCGTTTATCAAGACGCCGGCCGGAATGCAGTGAGAGGGAGATGAAGGGAAATGCAAGAGGATATATATATAGTGTGAAACAACTGGGCAAAGAGATCGGGTGGTCTAACTAGGGTTGGTTAGGTTGACCCTCGTTGTCGCCGGGGTTAGACCACCGGTCCAGTGCCACGGTTGGTACCTCCACATCATTGGCCCGCGAAGCCGGCTCGGCTCGTGGCTCCGGCGGCTCGGCATTTGGCTTTCCGAGGGAAAAATGAAGTGGATGGAGATTTATTGTAGGCTATTACGGGATTAGATCACGGGCCTAAGCCGCTCCCACCCCGCGCCGCAACGGCTCGAGGCATTTTTTGAGCGGGGCCTCCACAATGACCGGTTAGTTAAGTCCGGCTGGATTAGGGTTGAGTTAGGCTCGCCCGGCCTGCATGGCTATTATATAAACTTTTTTTTTTTTTTTTTCTGATGGTTGGGTTTAGGCAATATTGGTCAGACCCGTCCATTGATCACTTTTAGTTTGGGTTCGGGAAAATTTGGTTTTGATCCTTGTAAGTTGGCGTGGTTTTGGTATCGTCCCTCATACTTTTTATCACGAATTTAATTGTCGCATCGTTGTTTCCGACCAAAATTAAAAGTTTGCTGTGTCGTTCTCGAGTGACAATTTAGATCTTTGTCAAATTTTCTTACGATTATACTAGGAAATAGCAAGTTGGTATCTACTAACAATGTTTGGTGTCTACGTCTATGAGTCTCTAATTAGAAATTACACTAGCAAGGGACCTTCAATTATTTTGGTGCAAATTTATTGTCCTTATTGGAATAATGATCGATTGGGTGGCCAAGACTCTTTAACCACCCGACTAGTCTCCATCGAGTATGGTAGTCCCTTTGTCCCACACACGCCAAGTATTTACTAGTAAAGAACAAACTAAATACTGATTATGCACCTAATTTACACATGAATGTTCGATCCTTATCCATTAATTCAATTTCATGATTCTAACTAAGCGCACTTCTTGCTCTCCACTAATTTACACACGGGTGTTCGATCCTACGCATCAATACATTCCTTACGCTTTCCACGCATTTTATCACTTATTTATTACCCGGCCTCTTTCCTATCCTTTCCCTCTCTCTTTATTATGTCTTCATTCAAATGGCAACTCCATTGAATCAAAGTAAATTTCCAACCTTGATATTACCACGATTTTTTATATTCGATATCCAAGAATATTTACTAAAATAAAAATGCATAAATCGCTTTTGTCTAAGAATATAACAAACAACGGACGAAACACCATAGTTCAAACATCAAGTTAAATATTTTATTCAATTAGTTTCTCAAGATGCTAATGCTATAACTACAACGACGTGAATTCTTTTTCGTATTAAAATCTCCACACACCATTTGCGATTAAATATTTGTACTAAAAAAATCGGCGCAAAAAGCCGGTTACGTCATATGAATCACTATCAGTTCCGTGACGTGCGAGTTCATCGTTCCGGGCTCGCAACCTGCACACGGCGAAACAGACATTCGGAGCGAGAGGCCTCGGTCCGATCGTGGAATGCCCTTCGATCCTAAAGGTTTTAAAAGCGATTGGAAGAGGAAATCCCGTGGGTCTTCCGTAGGAAAGCCTTTACTCGGTCCTGGGCTTTGCACCGAAGATCGGTCTCCGCTCCTTACCATTTTATCAACTGGGGCTTATATCCGAAACATTCCCCTTTCGTCGAGTGACAACTCAAATAAGCATCATGGTATAGTTTTCCTAATTTTTGGGAGCATGAATCAGGTATCAGCTTAAACATCAACCTCATATTTAGATGTTTAGAAGCCCGTTCATTCACTTCAAGATGGGATTCCTTTATATTCTTGACGCATCGCAAAAAGAAAAAAATAGTGAAAAGAGGTTCCATTGGCCAAATTGGACCTCAATTTATCAAATTAAATGCTAATCTAGCATGGATCAAGCTTGATTGGGTTAATTGGATCAATTCCTCTTGTATTCGTCATTCATAAGATCATTAATTTGATCAAATTGAGGACCTGTTTGGTCCAGTTTTGGAAAAATAACTTTGGGAAAATGCAAATATCTTTGAGGTAAATGGGTTTTCCATATGTTACAACATTTGGTAAATTATAATCTCAAATAGTATTGTAAAATAGTTTTAGCATAAATACTGTTTTGCAAAACCCACATTTGTAAAGGGCATTTGCTATTTTTTATTTTTTTAGTCTAAAAATCAAATCCAGCCAAAGGCCAACTGTCGGATGGCCAAATCTAGCCTCCTCAGGTCGTGATCTTAGGCGACGCTGTCATCTAAGGTCACAAAGGTTAGATCTATCATCCGGATTGCCAAATCTAGCGACCTGAGGTCGCAGAGGCCAGATCTGGTTGACTTGAGATCGTGCGAACCCAGGCAGCATCCCTGGTTCGCGTGCGCCGGACGACGCAACCAGGCAACGCCGCTTGAGGTCACATGGACCTTGGTGCGTGTGTTGCCAGGCAATGCCGCTAGGTCGCGGGCCGCGCCACTCCAAGCGGTGGTCATCGGGGACGCGGGACCCCCGAGCAATGATGGCGACTACCGGAGAAGCCCGACTCTCAGGCAGCAAATCAAGGAAGACGAAAATCAATGGGGAAGAAGATGAATAGTGACGCGGATGAACAATGGACTTGTATTTCCAAAATGTAGAAAGCTCAAAGCAAGTCCCGAACTTGTGTTGGGCTTTTAGCATTCTCAATGCCGATATTTGACCAATGAGCTTTAAAAAATGTTTGCCAAGCGTAAAATATTTTCCCCAATGGGCTTTAATGAGCTTTAAAAAATGTTTGCCAAGCGTAAAATATTTTCCCCAATGGGCTTTGGGAGTCCAAAGCCCATTGGAAAAACTGAATCAAATGGGGCTGAGTCCAATTGTTGTGGTTATGTCAAAATTGAAATTGGGTCTGAGGTGTTTACCCTTGATTTGACTGAACTTTAGCTAAATTGAATGACTCATGAAATATGATCGAAACCCCTAATTGGCTCAAAATTTGGTGAAATTCCCCTCCAGCATGGAATCTTGAAATTGGTTTGGCAATTGAGTGCGAAACAACCTCATGGTCAAATGTCGTGAAGGAAATTTTCCTAGAAAATGACTATAAATGAGTTGATTTTGAATTAGTTAATTTTGAATTTGGTCAATCGAAAATTGAAATTCTCAATTTAGGGAAGAGTCAATTTCTGATTGACTTTTGCCAAATTGATAGATTAAAAGTTTAATTAAAGTACAATAAGTTGAATTTGATGATTTTTCAATATTTTTTTTAAAAGTTGACCGAAGGTTTACTTCAATGATTTGTCCATGAACTCTTAACACTTTTTTATTTTATTGGTGAAATCAATGTCGCAGTTTAGAAATAACACAATGAAACTTGAAATTTGTCTAAAAACACTAAATTGACTCTTTTTGACGAGAAACGAGCCTCGTCGCAATCGGGAATCTCTAGTTTCAAATTTTTATCTTTGTATGACTCGTCGATTATAAATCAAGTGTCAACAAAAGGAGTTTTAAAAGATCAAATTCACACAAGATTGACAAACCTAAGTTCGAAATTGATGAGTCAAAATAATTGTCAAGGCTGAAATAGTCGTTCGCTGCAACAACATTGTTGTACAATGCAAAATTGCTAATCTTTGAGCAAGAGTTAATGGATTGGAGGCTCAAAATGGCCATCTCACTGGGTATTGGCATACTTGTTTAGAGCCCAACTCGCAAGTGGCTATTTTGCTTCTCTAGAAATCAACTCCCTCTCTCAATTTTATTGACATTCTCCATTCCTAGTTTAGGAAAATGTTAGAGTATATCTAACAAGTCAAAATCGTGCATACTTTTAAGGAAGGAAATGTGCAAATTAGTTATCAAATTGGATATTTTAATTATTTGAAATAAATGACACTCTATCATTTGATAGGCCACTGAGAGATTTACTTCCGTTGTTGAAAGGCGATAAGATAGGACCAAATTTTGTTAGGAGAGTAATGGTCTAACTTTGGGGCTTTGCCCTTATTTTTGTGAAAAAGAAGAAGTAAATCCATTCTACTAACTCTATTAATCCTTACCAAAGAAAAGAATCCATTCTATTAACTCAAATGCTCAAATTATGGTAGGAAGATCTCAAATTACGTAATTATACACCACAAGTACTTATTGTCTTACCTAGTGAAGCAAACATGCATATCAATGGAGATCCGCAAAAAAAAAAAAACATGAACATAAAAAGAATTCAGTAAGTATATCAATAGCTAAATATTGATATGTTGTAAATCAATTATCGTTCACTTTTTTTAACCTTCCATTTGCTCAAACTCCAAAAATATTGGACTTTAGGTATCTATATAAACCCACTTCAATGGGACACATAATGCACAACCATACCTCAGACAATCAAGGCAATATACTTGAAGATGGAGAAGGGTGAAGCCAAGCCTAGCACAATGGTCATTCTATTGCTGCTTGCATCCAGTAGGTTACTCTCGTCTCTCATCTACCATTATCATTTTTAAACGTAGAATAGAACTAATTAGTTTCTCATATTTTTCTTCATTAAAGGTCTCGTCGTCTCACGTGCCGAAATAGTTCCAACAAAGGGCCAAGATGTCTCGGTTGATCTGGCGGATAGTCCATGTGGTATTGCAGAGTGTCCTCCTGGGACTCGTCTCGTCATTAGAGATGGCATATGTACATGTATTCGAGGTTAGGACCATTGATGGATGTGAGTTCGTGTGTCCGAGGGGGAGAGAAAGCAAAAATAAATGGACTTCTGCTCTTAATAAAATGGGTTCATGCTTTTGAGTATTTGACTTTTTTACAGCCTTGAAAATTTACAAATGGTCGAAATCGATGGATTTGGAGCTTGCCATTTGATTGCACTGTAGTATTTTATAACCAAGTAATCAGCGGTGTTGGCTTCATTCCTTATGTATAGGTTAAACGAACAATCGACAATGGGTAGGGGAATAAAAATTTCGATATCCGGTCTTGAAAGACAAAGTTTCGAAAGAGTGGCGCACTCGATATCCTCATGTCTGTGAATTTGACGCCAAAGAACATTCAAATAGTTTGAATGTTCTAACTACGTATGCCCCGGGTTGACAAAAAAAATGAAGTACCGAAATTGAGGATCTAAGGGGAAATTTGAAAATATTAAAGATTTATTGTGGTTGTGTTCGTATTTGATCAACCTTACGGACCACTCGATAATTAAATTAGAGAAAATTTCAAATAACAGCTTGAAGTGAAATCATTTTCTGAAAAGATGACCCAAAGTTGACATTGTTTTGAAGAAGGGTCTGAAATGGCCAATTTAATCTCAAATAAAGATCCCGATTCGCTACCCAGTCGAATTCTATTCTCGGCTATGGGCATTTCTCGTAAGGATAATTTTTTTCTCCCATTCCGCATCCTCCTCAAGCTGCCTACTTTGCTTTTATATCACCTCCATCTTCAACCCCATCATTAGCCCTCTGATCGGTGAGCTCGTGAGGTTCGCGTCCTCATACAGGCTCTCATTGGTTTTGGCGACGAGAAGCCTAATTGCAATTATTTGCGTGGATCGTTTTCTTCGAGATGAGATTCTCAATTTCTCGAGATGCGTCAAATCTCGGCTCGCTCATGCTAGATCTATATGCTTGGATTGGCCTCCATCTAACGGCGAAGGTGCTAGAATTGGTACCGAGGCCGAGGGCTAAAATAGGACTTGTCAATTGCAGCAATGTGGCAATTGGAGAGGAAGGTGAAGATAAGACTAAGGTCAATCCGAGGAAGATAGGAGACATGAGGACTGAGGTTGGACAATGTGGAAATGGGGGAGATCTTGTGATTTGGAACTGGTTAATGTGGTGGAATTTCTTATGATGTGCCTAGGTCTTCTTTGGATGGCCATATGATCGGTAGAAGTTCTATGATTTGGAATCTAAATCCACATCAAGATGGGATTCTTTTATATTTCATGATGCATCGTAAAAAGAAATGGTAAGAAGAGGTCCTGTGTTGTTACTTATTAGGATCGACACCGTGATGATATCAAGAGGATGAAGAAAGGGAATTGGTTTATTATTTGCAGAATCAAGTACCAACCATGCGTTGGGGGTCTGTCTTCAACTAGGGGTAATCGGTTCCCAAATTGCTCGATTCCCATCCTGACATCAAGAACCAAACCGGTCCGGTTACCAATTTGTGAAATCGACTCTCTGGTCCTAGAACCAAACTGAACGATGAAGAGCAGCATAGCATAGATCTGTGGTGGCGCTGGGGGGGAGGGGGGGATGAGACCAGGCATGGTGGTTGAGCCCGGCAAGGCATGATTTGAAGGGGACATCGGAGATGTCGTACTAGATGAGGTGGTAGACGTCAACATATGGAACCGAGAACCGAACCGATGCCTCCGACGCCCCCGACAACCACCTAGAATTGGCCAATACGGTCCGATTTAGGTGATTCTCAATCCGAGTGATTTCTTTTATTCACCCCTAACCAAGCATCTCAAAAAATCAGTGGAGACAATCAATTTAGTGTTTGTAGCATGGACTATCTTCAAGCATCAAGGATCTTATAAAGTCAAAAGCTGGGACGATACTAGAATTATACCTTCCCAAATAAGAACTTTCTTGAATAACAAAGTTATTTGTGGGCTTTTGCTCCGTATGTTTTAGTAGGTACTCGTGGGTGCAAAATTACTGGAGATGAAGCTCCGTGTAAATAGTGTTTGACATTCTCTGTGAATGAATGAAATTTGCTCCCCATTATTTTTTTAGTAACACCTCATTTGGTTTCCGAAACACAGCCGCTATTCTGTTAGAATGGATCTTCAAATTTGTGTATTTGCACTCCCTTCCATTCATGATAGGTATCACACAATATATTTTAATTAGGTATTATCTCAACACTTAAGCGCCAAAGGGGAATTTGTGGCCAACAGGCTGTAGTCCACCTTCTTTTGCTGGGCAGGTAGAAAAAGACAATGACCGCAGAAGAATTTGTGTCACGAGTTAATATCATTTGCGTTCCACGATCAATTTTGGCTCACATGCTGCAGAGTTTCGGTGAAACAGCAAAATCATGATACTCAACGACTAAGATTTCCCCGTCTTTTATCCATGTCCACGATTGGGAAAGCTACTCAAATCTCAAAAGCGAGGACGGTAACCGAATGTGAGGGATGAAAAAAGAACAAGAGGGAAGCTGCGGAATACTAAGATACCGATTTGATAGCAATTCATGCCGAAAAACCGTCCGGTCCATGCCACGAAAATCCCCACTCACACACAATCGGTTTTAATGGGACAAACATAAAACCGATACATATGAAGCAGAAAAGCCACTGAATTCATAACCGCATCAGTACTCATCTCCTTCATCACCATCCTCACCCTTGACAGACTCGGCACCGACTTCTTCGCAGTCCTTCTCCAGGGCAGCGAGATCCTCCCGAGCCTCGGAGAACTCTCCCTCCTCCATGCCCTCACCGACGTACCAATGCACAAAAGCACGCTTGGCATACATGAAGTCAAATTTGTGGTTGATGCGAGAGAACACCTCGGCAACACTGGTTGAGTTGGAGATCATGCAGACAGCCCTCTGCACCTTGGCCAGGTCGCCTCCTGGAACAACAGTAGGTGGTTGGTAGTTAATACCGCACTTGAATCCCGTTGGGCACCAGTCAACAGATTGAATAGTGCGTTTGGTGTTGATGGTGGCCACAGCTGCATTCGCGTCCTTTGGAACAACGTCTCCACGATTCGATGTTAAAAGATATATTACTTGTGTAATGAACACGGGCGAAGTTGTTGGCGGCATCTTCTTTGCCGCCGATGAGCTCCTCAGGGTGAAAGAGCTGGCGGTAAGCGCCAGTCCTCACCTCGTCAATGACAGTAGGCTCCAGATCCATAAACACGGCACGAGGGACGTGCTTGCCAGTGCCAGTCTCACTGAAGAAGTAGTTGAAAGCATCGTCGCCTCCACCGATCGTCTTGTCACTCACCATCTGGCCATCAGGCTGCAGAGCCGCCGGCATCATGTTAACAGCTAATAACGATCATTAAATGAACAATTCAATTTGGAGATATACGCATGCTATGAAAGGTTGTAGAAGCCCACTTGAATGCTGTGCTCGAGACAGTACAGCTCCCAACAAGCGTTGCCGACCTGAATGTCGGCCTGGCCAATATGAATCGATATGCACTCTCTCCTCTTCTTCGACGGTCTGGAGAGGAGGGACGAGGACGGAGACGGAAGGATCCGGCGAGTGAGCGCGGCGGCAGAGGGAGGCAGAGGAGTTGGGCGAGACGCCTGCCGGAATGCGGTGAGGGGGATGCAGGGAAATGCAGGAGGATATATATAGATATATGGTGTGGAACAACCGGGGGGATTTATTTTAGGCTATTATTGGCTTAGATCACGGGCCTAAGCTGCTCCCACCCCGCGCCGTAACGGCTCGGGGCATTTTTTGAGCAGGTTTGGACAATGACCGGTTAGTTAAGTCCGGCCGAATTAGGCTTGAGTCAGGTTCACCCGGCTTGCATGGTCACTGTATTAACTTTTTTCGTGATGGTTGGGCTTAGGTGATATTGGTCAGACCCGTCCATTGATCACCTCTAGTTCACTTATCGTTCCCTGTACTTTTTGTCACGAATTTTATCGTCGCGTCACTGTTTCCGACCAAAAATTAAAAGTTCACCATGTCGTTCTTGGGTGACAATCTGGATCTTTGTCAAATTTCCTTACGATTCTACTGGAAAATAATGAGTCGGTATCAACTACTAATGTCTGGTGTCTACGTCTATGGGTCTCTAATTAGAAATTACACTAACAAGGGGCCTTCAATTATTTTGGTGCAAATTTATTGTCTTTATTGGAATAATGATCGACTGGGTGGCCAAGACTCTTTGACTACCTGACTAGTCTCCATTGAGTATGGTAGTCCCTCTTTCCCACACGCACCAAGTATTTACTAATAATAAACAAACTAAATATTGATCGTGCACCTAATTCACACACGAATGTCCGATCCTTACCCGTTAATTCAATTTCGTGAGGCTATGCGCACTTCTTTCGCTCCATTAATTTATGCAAAGGATAAGCAGACTTCATGTGGTATGACCAAGTGATCGCGATTTTCACTCATACATGCTAAGATCATTGCTACTAAAATATAGTTATTTGACTACTGAATCTATATAAATATATGATAACGAGCTTTTCTCTAAACTTTGTCTTCAACGTTAACACAATAGAACTCTAGATAATAAGGGATTGGTCATTCTCCGCACAAGAAATACATTTCTTACACTTTCCACGCGATTTATCACCTATTTATTACCCGGCTTCTTCCTATCCTTTCCCTCCCTCTTTATTATATCTTCATTCTAATTGCAACTCCGTTGAATCAAAGAAGGCTCCAACCTTGATATTAGCATGATTTACTATATTGGTATCCAAGAACGATTACTAAAATAGAAATGCATAAATCGCTTCTGCCTAAGACATAGCAAACAACAAACGAAACACGATAGTTCGGGTATCACGTCAAATATTTCATTCAATAAGTCTCTCAAAACGATAACGTTATGTTGATATCACAACACAAGCGCAATAAATGCGAATTCTTTTTCATGTTTAAATCTCCACACATCATTTTGGATTAAAAATTCATACTAAAAAATCCGTGCAGAAAGCCGGTTACGACATGTGAATCACTAGTTGTTCCGTGGCGAGCGAGTTCATCGTTCCAGGCTCACGACCTGCACACGGCGCAACAGACATCTTGAACCATAGACCTCGGTCCGATCATGGAGTACCCTTCGATCCTAGATTTTTTAAAAGCGATTGGAAGACGAAATCCTGTGGGCCTTCCATAAGAAAGCCTTTATTCGGTTCCGGAATGTGCACCGCTCCCTACCATTTTATCAATTGGGGCTTATGTCCGAAACATTCTCCCTTTGTCGAGTGACAACTCAACTAAGCATCACGGTGTAATTCCTAATTTCTGGGAGCATGAATCAGGTATCGGCTTAAACATCAACCTAATATTTAGATGTTTAGAAGCAATGGTTTCTAGATTTTGAACGAAGGCGAGTAGTTGTAAGACATTTAAAGGCACACTTTTTTTTTTCTTCTTTTTTAACGCTTTGAGCTCTAACCGTTCACTCACTTCAAGATGGGATTCCTTTATATTCATGATGCGTTGCAAAAAGATAAGAAATAGTGAGAAGAGGCTCAATTGTCCACATCGGACCTCCATTGATAAAATAAAATGCTAGTCTAGCATGGGTCAAGCTTGATTGGGTTAATTGGGTCAATTTCTCTTGAATTCGTCATTCATTAGATCATTGATTTGATCAAATGGAGTCGAATTGTTGTGGTTAATTGGATTTCAGTTTTTTACCCTTGATTTGACTGAATTTTGGCTAAATTGAATGACTCATGAAATTTGGTCGGAACTGCTAACTAGCTCGAAATTTGGTGAAATTCACGTCTAGCGTGGAATCTCGAAACTAGTTTGGCAATTGAATGTGAAAAACCACCTGGTCAAATGTCGTGAAGGAAACTTTCCTAGAAAATGACTATAAATGAGTTAATTTTGAATTTGGTCAATCAAAAATTGAAATTCTCGTTTTGGGGAAAGTTAATTTTTGATTGATTATTTTGCAAAATTGATAGATGAAAAGTTATTTTTTAAGGTACAAGAAGTTGATTCGATGATTTTTCAATATTTTATTTTATTTTTTAAAAAGTTGACCAAAGGTTGACTTGAATGATTTGTCAAAAAAGTGAACTCTTAACACTTTTCTGGATTATTGGTGAAATCAATGTTACGGTTTAGAAAGAACACAATGAAACTTGAAATTTGTCTAAAAACACTAAAATGACTCTTTTCAAGAGAAATGGGTCCGATCGCAATCAAAAATCTCTAATCTCGAATTTTTGTCATTGTGGGACTCGTCGATTATAAATCAAATGTTAACAGGGAGCTTTGAAAGATCAAATTCGCACAAGATTGACAAACCTAAATTCGAAATTGATAAGGCAAAATCGTTGTTGAGGTGGAAACGGTCGTTTGTTGCAATAGCATTGTTGTACAATGCAAAATTGCTAATTTTTAAGCGAGAGTTAATTGATTAGAGGCTCAAAATTGCCATCTCGTTGGGCATCGACAAACTTATTTAGAGCCAGACTCACAAGCGGCTCTTTCGCTCTTTTAGAAATCAACTCCCTTTCTCAATTTTGTTGATATTTTCCTTTCTCGGATTAGGAAAATGTTAGAGTATATCCAACAAGTCAAAATCATGCATACTTTTAGGGAAGGAAACTCATGTGCATATTAGTTATCAAATTGGATATTTTAATCATCTAATGTAAATGACACTCTAACATTAGATAGGCCATCGAGAGATTTATTTCCTTTGTTGATAGGAGGAGATAAGACAGGACCAAATTTTGTTAGGAGAGCAATGATCTAACTTTACGGCTTCGCCCTAATTTTTGTAAAAAGGAAGAAGTAAATTCATCTTATTAACTCCAACAAATGCTCAAATTATGGTAGGAGAATCTCAAATTACCTAATTATACACCACAAGTACTTATTGTCTTACCTAGTGAGGCAAATATGCATATCAATGGAGACCCGCGAAAAAAGAAAATAATATTGGACTTTAGGTATCTGTAAAAACCCACTTCAATGGGACACATGATGCACAACCATACCTCAAACAATCAAGGCATTGAAAAATAGCTTTAACATAAATACCGTTTGGCAAAACCCACATTTGTAAAGGGCTTTTGCTGTTTTTTATTTTTTTATTTATAGTCTAAAAATCAAATCCGGCCAAAGGCCAACCACCGGCAAACTATTAGACAGCCAGATCTGGCCGCCTTAGGTCACAACCTCAGGCGACATTGTCGTCTAAGGTCATAGAGGCCAGATCTATCTCTTGAGTCGCCAGATCTAGCTTGAGGTCGTGACCTCAGGTGACGTCGCCTAGGTCGCAGGAACCCAGGTAATGTCGCCTGAGATCACAGAGGCTAGATCTGGTCGACTTGAGGTCACGTAGACCCGGCAAGATCCCCCCGGTTCGCGTGTGCCGGCGCGCAACCAGCGACGCGTGAGGTCATATGGACCTTGGTGCGCGCGTTGTTAGGCGACGCCACCTAGGTCGCGGGTCGCGCCACCCTAGGCGGTGGTCATCGGGGACACGCGACCCCCGGACAGTGGTGGCGACTACCGGAGAAGCCCGACTCTCAAGCACCAAATCGAGGAAGACAAAGATGAATGGGGAAGAAGATGAATAGTCACGCGAATGAACAATGGACTTACATTTCCAAAATGCAGAAAGGTCAAAGCTAGTTCGAACCTGCATTGGGCTTTCAGCATTTCTAATACTGATATTTGACCAATGAGCTTTCAAAAATGTTTGCCAGGCGCAAAATATTTTCCCCATGGGGCTTTGGGGGCCCAAAATCCATTGGAAAAGCTGAACCAAACGGGGCCTGAGTCCAATTGTTGTGGTTATGTCAAAATTGAAATTGGATCTGAGGTGTTTACCCTTGATTTGACTGAATTTTAGCTAAATTGAATGACTCATGAAATATGATCGGAACCCCTCATTGGCTCAAAATTTGGTGAAATTCACCTCCGTAATGGAATCTTGAAATTGGTCTGGCAATTGAGTGCGAAACAACCTCCTGGTCAAATGCCGCGAAGGAAATTTTCCTAGAAAATGACTATAAATTAGTTGATTTTAAATTAGTTAATTTTGAATTTGGTCAATCAAAAATTGAAATTCTCAATTTGGGGAAGAGTCAATTTCTGATCGACTTTTGCCAAATTGATAGATTAAAAGTTTAATTTAAGTTGAATAAGTTGATTTAATGATTTTTCAATATTTTATTTTTTGAAAAAAAGTTGACCAAAGGTTGACTTCAATGATTTGTCGATGAACTCTTAACACTTTTTTGGATTATTGGTGAAATCAATGTCACACTTTAGAAAGAGCACAATGAAACTTGAAATTTGTCTAAAAACACTAAATTGACTCTTTTTGACGAGAAACGAGCATCGTCGCGATAAGGAATCTCTAGTTTCGAATTTTTATCTTTGTATGACTCATCGATTATAAATCAAGTGTAAAAAAAAAAGAGGAGTTTTCAAAGATCAAATTCGCACAAGATTGACAAACCTAAATTCGAAATTGATGAGTCAAAATAGTTGTCAAGGTTGAAATAGTTGTTTGCTGCAACAACATTGTTGCACAGTGCAAAATTGCTAATCTTTGAGCAAGAGTTAATGGATTGGAGGCTCAAAATGGCCATCTCGTTGGGTATTGGCATACTTGTTTAGAGCCGGACTCACAAGTGGCTATTTCGCTTCTCTAGAAATCAGCTTCCTCTCTCAATTTTGTTGACATTCTCCATTCCTGGATTAGGAAAATGTTAGAGTATATATACCAAGTCAAAATCATGCATACTTTTAAAGAAGGACACTCATGTGCAAATTAGTTATCAAATTGGATATTTTAATCATTTGATGTAAATGACACTCTAGCATTTGATAGGTCACTGAGAGATTTACTTCCTTTGTTGATAGGAGATAAGATATGACCAAATTTTGTTAGGAGAGTAATGGTCTAACTTTAGGGCTTTGCCCTCATTTTTGTGAAAAAGAAGAAGTAAATCCATTCTATTAACTCGAATGCTCAAATTATGGTAGGAAAATCTCAAATTACCTAATTATACACCACACGTACTTATTGTCTTACCTAGTGAAGCAAACATGCATATCAATGGAGACCCGCCAAAAAAAAAATATTGGACTTTAGGTATCTATATAGACCCACTTCAATTGGACACAATGCACAACCATACCTCAGACAATCAAGGCAATATACTTGAAGATGGAGAAGGGTGAAGCCAAGCTCTCGTCGTCTCACGTGCCGAAATAGTTCCAGCAAAGGGCCAAGATGTCTCGGTTGATCTGGAGCAGGGTCCGTGTGGTATTGCAGAGTGTCCTCCTGGGACTCGTGTCATCATTAGAGATGGCATATGTATGTGTATTAAAACTTAGGACCATCGATGGACGTGAGTTCGTGTGTCCGAGGGTGGAGAGAAAGCAAAAATAAACGGACTTCTGCTCTTAATAAAATGGGTTCATGCTTTTGAGTTTTGACTTTTTTACAGCCTTGAAAATTTACAAATGGTTTGGAGCTTGCCATTTGATTGCACTGTAGTATTTTATAACCAAGTAATCAGCGGCGTTGGCTTCATTCCTTATGTATAGGTTAAACGAACAATCGACAATGGAT
Organism: Eucalyptus tenuipes; assembly: GCA_014182365.1. Taxonomy (NCBI): domain Eukaryota; kingdom Viridiplantae; phylum Streptophyta; class Magnoliopsida; order Myrtales; family Myrtaceae; genus Eucalyptus; species Eucalyptus tenuipes. Next base: position 2,964,211 of record CM024542.1, read on the forward strand.
AGGAGAATGAAAATTTCGATATCCAGTCTTGAATGACAAAGTTTCGAAAGAGTGGCGCACTCGATATTCATGAAAGGTATCACACAATATATTTTGATTAGGTATTATTTCAACACTTGAGCGCCAAAGGGGAATTTGTGGCCAACAGGCTGTAGTTCACCTTCTTCTGCCGGGCACGTAGAAAAAGACAATGACCGCAGAAGAATTTGTGTCATGAGTTAATATCATTTGCATTCCACGATCAGTTTTGGCTCACATGCTGCACGGTTTCGGTGGAACGGCAAAATCATGATACTCAACGGCTAAGGTTTCCCCCAGTCTTTTATCCTTGTCCACAATTGCGAAAGCTACTCAAATCTCAAAAGTGAGGACGGTAACCGAATGTGAGGGATGAAAAAAGAACAAGAGGGAAGCTGCGGAATACTAAGATACCGATTTGATAGCAATTCATGCCGAAAAAGGATCCGGTCCGTGCCACGAAAATCCCCACGCACACGCAATCGGTTTTGATAGGACAAACATAAAACCGATACATATGAAGCAGACAAGCTAGTGAATTCATAACCGCATCAGTACTCATCTCCTTCATCACCATCCTCGCCCTCGGCAGACTCGGCACCGACTTCTTCGTAGTCCTCCTCCAGGGCAGCAAGATCCTCCCGAGCCTCGGAAGACTCTCCCTCCTCCATGCCCTCACCGACGTACCAATGCACAAAAGCACGCTTGGAATACATGAAGTCAAATTTGTGGTTGATGCGAGAGAACACCTCGGCAACACTGGTTGAGTTGGAGATCATGCAGACAGCCCTCTGCACCTTGGCCAGGTCGCCTCCTGGAACAACAGTAGGTGGTTGGTAGTTAATACCGCACTTGAATCCCGTTGGGCACCAGTCAACAGATTGAATAGTGCGTTTGGTGTTGATGGTGGCCACAGCTGCATTCGCGTCCTTTGGAACAACGTCTCCACGATTCGATGTTAAAAGATATATTACTTGTGTAATGAACACGGGCGAAGTTGTTGGCGGCATCTTCTTTGCCGCCGATGAGCTCCTCAGGGTGAAAGAGCTGGCGGTAAGCGCCAGTCCTCACCTCGTCAATGACAGTAGGCTCCAGATCCATAAACACGGCACGAGGGACGTGCTTGCCAGTGCCGGTCTCGCTGAAGAAGTTGTTGAAAGCATCGTCGCCTCCACCGATCGTCTTGTCACTCACCATCTGGCCATCAGGCTGCAGAGCCGCCGGCATCATGTTAACAGCTAATAACGATCATTAAATGAACAATTCAATTTATAAACCCACTTCAATTGGACACATAATGCACAATCATACCTCAGACAATCAAGGCAATATACTTGAAGATGGAGAAGGGTGAAGCCAAGCTCAGCGCAATGGTCATTCTATTGCTGCTTGCATCCAGTAGGTTACTCTCGTCTCTCATCTACCATTATCATTTTTAAACGTAGAATAGAACTAATTAGTTTCTCATATTTTTCTTCATTAAAGGTCTCGTCGTCTCACGTGCCGAAATAGTTCCAACAAAGGGCCAAGATGTCTCGGTTGATCTGGAGGATAATCCGTGCGGTATTGCAGAGTGTCCTCTTGGGACTCGTCTCATCATTAGAGATGGCATATGTACGTGTATTTGAGGTTAGGACCATTGATGGATGTGAGTTCGTGTGTTCGAGGGTGGAGAGAAAGCAAAAATAAACGGACTTCTGCTCTTAATAAAATGGGTTCATGCTTTTGAGTATTTGACTTTTTTACAGCCTTGAAAATTTACAAATGGTCGAAATCGATGTATTTGGAGCTTGCCATCTTGCAAAATTGATAGATGAAAAGTTATTTTTTAAGGTACAAGAAGTTGATTCGATGATTTTTCAATATTTTTTTTAAAAAAAAGTTGACCAAAGGTTGACTTGAATGATTTGTCAAAAAAGTGAACTCTTAACACTTTTCTGGATTATTGGTGAAATCAATGTTACGGTTTAGAAAGAACACAATGAAACTTGAAATTTGTCTAAAAACACTAAAATGACTCTTTTCTGAAGAGAAATGGGTCCGGTCGCAATCAAAAATCTCTAATCTCGAATTTTTGTCATTGTGGGACTCGTCGATTATAAATCAAATGTTAACAGGGAGCTTTGAAAGATCAAATTCGCACAAGATTGACAAACCTAAATTCAAAATTGATAAGGCAAAATCGTTGTCGAGGTGGAAACGGTCGTTTGTTGCAATAGCATTGTTGTACGATGCAAAATTGCTAATTTTTAAGCGAGAGTTAATTGATTAGAGGCTCAAAATTGCCATCTCGTTGGGCATTGACAAACTTATTTAGAGCCAGACTCACAAGCGGCTATTTCTCTCTTTAGAAATCAACTCCCTCTCTAAATTTTGTTGACATTTTCCTTTCTCGGATTAGGAAAATGTTAGAGTATATCCAACAAGTCAAAATCGTGCATACTTTTAGGGAAGGAAACTCATGTGCATATTAGTTATCAAATTGGATATTTTAATCATCTAATGTAAATGACACTCTAACATTAGATAGGTCATCGAGAGATTTATCCTTTGTTGATAAGAGGAGATAAGCCAGCTGCGAGTGAGGGTTGTAGCCCTTGCTTAGTGGCCATCTAGGTGAGGGCTGGGACCCAATGTTGGGATCAGTGAGGGCTTCACGGCCCTCACCCAATGGTTGGCGATGGTTGCCAAACTCACCTGTGACGGGTGAGGATTGGTAGACGATTGTCACCGATCTTAGTATAAAAAAAAGGAAATGAAAAGGAGAAAGATTAAATAAAAAATTGTTGATGTCAGCGCCGACTATTTTACGTGATACTTTCGACGTCCATGTTAGCAATTTCAACCTAAAATTAGCTGGATAGAAGATTTATGATTCAAGTGAGACAATTGAAGGGTTTATAACTTAATTGGCAAATATGTTTATGACTTTTTTTAGTTAATTTTCCCCTATTAAGTTTTTTAGTGACGAAGAAAGCGAAAATATTAAAAAAAAAGTTCTCAAATTATGCCCACTGTGATATAAATATCCGAAGCTTTTGTTTTTATGTCACTAAAAATCCTTGAAAAAATGCTCTAAACTTTTTTTTATATGTCACAAAACGCTCAATTTTATACATGCGTGACATATATATTCTTCATTTTAGTTCCATTCAAAATATATTTGTCACAGTGATATATATTCGGGATTTTTTATGACATAAAAGTAAGTTTTCGATATTTATGTTATAATGGACATTGTTTAGAATTTTCTCTTGTATTTATCCTAAAAATATGGTTTTAAGAGAATTTTTTTCCTTTTATTTTCTTTGCTAACAAGGCTTTATAAAGTCACTTCAATTGCTCTATTACTCCACCAACGACCCTTTGTCCAACTTCATTATGGGCAGAAATATTTTGTTTTCCATCTTTTTTCCCCCCTATTTTTGTTGGTTTTTTGTTTTTTTCACTTTATTATTTAAGAACTAGCATGGTTAATAAGCGAATCCATTGAAAGCAGCAGCAAGTAGCTTCTCTCGAACGAGAAACTCATAGCCCTCAAACTTCTCACTACTCACAGCTCTCAAACTTCTAACTACTCACGGATCTCAAACTTCTCACTACAAAGAGCAATTTGCTTCTCATTTCTATCGAGACTTTCATTTCTTATAAGCGAATCCACTTAAAGCAGCAGTAATTCAAGTAACTTCTCTCGAATGAGATACTCACAGTCCTCAAACTTCTCACTACTAAGAGCCATTTGCTTCTCATTTCCATCGAGACTTTCATTTCTTATAAGCGAATCCAGTGAAAGCAGCAGCAATTCGAGTAACTTCTCTCGAACGAGAAACTCACAGCCCTCAAACTTCTCACTACTCACAGCCCTCAAACTTCGTACTACTAAGAGCGATTTACTTCTCCTTTCTATCGAGCCTTTCATTTATTGTACGCGAGTCCACTGAAAGCAGCAACAATTCAAGTAACTTCTCTCGAACGAGAAACTCACAGCTCTCAAACTTCTCACTACTAAGAGTGATTTGCTTCTCCTTTCCATCAAGACTTTCATGTCTTGTAAGCGAATCCACTAAAAGCAACAACAATTCAAGTAACTTCTCTCGAATGAGAAACTCACAGCCCTCAAACTTCTCAATACTAAGAGCCTGTAGTGACTTTCAACCATGAGGGCACGTTACTTTTAGCCTTTTTGGGAGGATACGTAATCTAGCTTTGCGAGCCTGTATTGACCTTCAACCACGAGGGCACGTTACTTTTGTCTTGTTGGGAGGATACAAGGTTCCTTGTAACCCTGTTGGGAGGATTCGTAATTAAGGTTCCATGTAACTCTCCTACGTTACTTTTTCCTTATAACGGAAGAGATGAAATCTTCGATTCTGATCTGCTCTTACATCTGCCAAATGTCAAAAGTGATTGCCTTCATGAGAAGAGACTATTACACAAAGAACTAGAAAAGAATTGCTAGGAACTAGGAAAGAATTGCCATCTTTGCTTAGTCTGTAAACACACACTTGGAAGTGCACCTGCTCTGCTTTGAACTTTAATCTCTAGGATACATTGGCCTTCAACCATGAGGGCAGGGCACCATACTTTTTCCTTCTAACGAAAGATATAAAATCTCCACTGATCTTCAATGACCCTTTGTCCAAATTAATTATGGGCAGAAATCTTTTGTTTTCCTTCCTTTTTTTCCCTTTTTTTGTTGATTTTTTTTTTCCATTTATTATTTAAGAAGCAGCATGGTCGATAAGCGAATCCATTGAAAGCAGCAGCAATTCAACTAGCTTCTCTGGAACGAGAAACTCATAACTCTCAAACTTCTCACTACTCACAGCCCTCAAACTTCTAACTACTCACAGCTCTCAAACTTCTCACTACGAAGAGCAATTTGCTTCTTACTTCTATCAAGACTTTCATTTCTTGTAAGCGAGTCTACTGATAGCAGCAGCATTTCAAGTAACTACTCTCGAATAAGAAACTCACAGTTCTCAAACTTCTCACTACTCACAGCCCTCAAATTTCTCACTACTAAGAGCGATTTGCTTCTCTTTTCCATCGAGACTTTCATTTCTTGTAAGCGAATGCACTGAAAGCAGTAGCAATTCGAGTAACTTCTCTCAAACGAGAAACTCACAACTCTCAAACTTCTCACTACTCAAAACCCTCAAACTTCTTACTACTAAGAGTAATTTGCTTCTTATTTCCATCGAGATTTTCATTTATTGTAAGCGAATCCACTGAAAGCAATAGTAATTCAAACAACTTCTCTCGAACGAGAGACTCACAGCCCTCAAATTTCTCACTACTCACAACCCTCAAACTTCTCACCACTAAGAGCAATTTGCTTCTCATTTCCATCTAGACTTTCATTTCTTATAAGCGAATCCACTAAAAGCAACATCAATTCAAGTAACTTCTCTCGAACGAGAAACTCACAGCCCTCAAACTTCTCACTACTAAGAGCATGTATTAACTTTTAACCACGATGGCACGTTACTTTTAGCCTTTTTGGGAGGATACGTACTCTAGCATTGCGAGCTTGTATTGACCTTCAACCACAATGGCACGTTACTTTGACCATGTTGGGAGGATACAAGGTTCCTTGTAACTTTGTTGGGCGGATTCGTAATCAAGGTTCATAGTAACCCTCCTACGTTACTTTTTCCTTATTACGGAAGATATGAAATCTCCAATTCTGATATGCTCTTGCGTCTAGCAAAGGTCAAAAATGATTGCCTTAATGATAAGAGACTATTACAAAAGGAATTAGGAAAGAATTAACATCTTTGCTCAGTCTATAAACACACACTTGGAAGTACACTTGCTCCGCTTTGACCTTTAGTCTCTAAGATACACCGACCTTCAACCACGAGGGCAGGGCACCTTACTTTTTCCTTATAACGGAAGATATGAAATCTCCACTGACCTTCAATGACCCTTTGTCCAAATTAATTATGGGCAGAAATCTTTTGTTTTCCTTCATTTCCCCCCTCCCCCTTTTTTTGGTCGATTTTTTCCCTTTATTATTTAAGAAATAGTATGGTCGATAAGCGAATCCATTGTAAGATGCAGCAATTCAACTAGCTTCTCTCAAACGAGAAACTCATAACCCTCAAATTTCTCACTACTCACAGCCCTCAAACTTCTAACTACTTACAGCTCTCAAACTTCTCACTATTAAGAGCAATTTGCTTCTCATTTCTATCGAGACTTTCATTTCTTGTAAGCGAATCCACTGAAAGCAGCATCAATTCAAGTAACTTTTCTCGAATGAGAAACTCATAGTGCTCAAACTACTCACTATTCATAGTTCTCAAACTTCTCACTACTAAGAGCGATTTGCTTCTCATTTCCATCGAGACTTTCATTTATTGTAAGCGAATCCACTGAAAGCAACAATAATTCAAGTAACTTTTCTCGAACGAGAAACTCACAGCCCTCAAACTTATTACTACTCACAGCCCTCAAACTTCTCACTACTCATAACTCTCAAACTTCTCACTACTAAGAGCCTGTATTGACCTTTAACCATAAGGGCACATTACTTTTAGCCTTTTTGGAATGATACGTAATCTAGCTTTGCGAGCCTATATTGACCTTCAACCATGAGGGCAAGTTACTTTTACCTTGTTTGGGAGGATACAAGATTCCTTATAACCATGTTGGGAGGATTCGTAACCAAGGTTTCATGTAACCCTCCTGCTTTACTTTTTCCATATAACAGAAGATACGAAATCTCTGATTCTGATCTGCTCTTGCTTTTGCCAAAGGTAAAAAGTGATTGCCTTCATGAGAAGAGACTATTATAAAATGAACTAGAAAAGAATCGCCAGGAACTAGGAAAAAATTGCCTTCTTTGCTCAGTCTGTAAACACACACTTGGAAGTGCACCTGCTCCGCTTTGACCTTTAGTCGCTTGGATACACTGACCTTCAACCACGAGGGCAGGGCACTTTACTTTTTCCTTATAACGGAAGATATGAAATCTCCATTAATCTTCAATAACCCTTTGTCCAAATTAATTATGGGCATAAATTTTTTGTTTTCCTTCCTTCCCCCCCCGCCCTTTTTTTGTCTTTATTATTTAAAAACTAACATGGTCGATAAGTGAATCCATTGAAAATAGCAGCAATTCAACTAGCTTCTCTCGAACTAGAAACTCATAGCCCTCAAACTTTTCACAACTCACAGGCCTCAAATTTAAAACTACTCACAGCTCTCAAACTTCTCACTACTAAGAGCAATTTGCTTGTCACTTCTATCGAGACTTTCATTTCTTGTAAGCGAATCCACTGAAAGTAGCTGCAATTCAAGTAACTTCTCTCGAATGAGAAACTCACAATCCTCAAACTTCTCATTACTAAGAGCGATTTGCTTCTTCTTTCCATCGAGACTTTCATTTCCTGTAAGCGAATCCACTTAAAGCAGGACCAATTCGAGTAACTTTTCTCGAATGAGAAACTCACAGCCTTCAAACTTCTTACTACCAAGAGCGATTTGCTTCTCCTTTCCATTGAGACTTTTATTTATTGTAAGCGAATTCACTGAAAGCAGTAGCAATTTAAGTAATTTCTCTCGAACGAGAAACTTAGAGCTCTCAAATTTCACACTACTCACAGCCCTCAAACTTCTCACTACTAAGAGCGATTTGCTTCTCGTTTCCATCGACACTTTCATTTCTCGTAAGCAAATCCACTGAAAGTAATAGCAATTCAAGTAACTTTTCTTGAACGAGAAACTCACAACCCTCAAACTTCTTATTACTCATAGCCCTCAAACTTCTCACTACTCATAGCCCTCAAACTTCTCACTACTAAGAGCCGGTATTGACCCTCAACCACGAGGGCACGTTATTTTTACCCAAAAAATGAAAAAAAAAGGGTAATTTAGCTCAAAACTGAAATTATATTATTAGATTCAATTTTCAATCTAACTTTAATCGTACTTTTTACCAACTAATCAACAGTTAATTGGAATTTCTAGTTATTGACCAACAAAAAAAAAAAAAATAAAGAACTCATTCCTGTAGATTAGATAAAATTGAACCCTACTAATTGGTGCAGATTCCTCTTTAATAAAAAATCAAAGGGTTTTCACATTTTTTTATTTTATTATTATTTGAGGAGAATTCGAAATTGTTCGAATTGTATAATCATTAATTACTGACATTGGTAAACGACCCAATGCGATTTGATTATAATTCAATTCGTGACGATCATAAGTAGAAAGTTCATATTCTTCAGTCATTGATAAACAATTTGTCGGACAATACTCAACACGCTTACCACAAAAATACAAATTCCGAAATCAATACTGTAATTAAGCAAGCGTTAGGAACGAAAAAAAAAGATCTTTTTCTTCTTTCCTATATTCATAGGGATAACGTGGTATTTTTCAGGAACTAATGTATAATTTTTTTTTTCGTAATAAAAAAGAATGGGTTGAAATATCTATTAATATTTCTAGAAAGAGTATTTTATTGAAGGATTAAGTTATTACTCAACAAAGAAAAATTGAAATTATTAAAGGATGAGATCAATTCAGAAGTGATTTTTTAGTTATTATAGCAGACAGAATTCCATTGGTCTAATTCAGGACCTTCCGATAGGTTTTGACTCTATCTATATAGAATATATATTTAATTTCCAATCGATATCGATATATAGTATTATACTACAAACATATCAATATAAATAATATCAATTCGGTCCTTAGATTTATTGATGGCCCTCGAGGAGCCGTATGAGGTGAAAATCTCACGTACGGTTCCGAAATAGCGATGGGAACAGTGATGTTATCATCGACTATGATTATCTAACAGTTCAAGTACAGTTGATATAGTTGAGGCCCAGTCCAAATATGGTTTTTGGGGATGGAATTTGTGGCGTCAACCTATAGGGTTTTTCATTTTTCTAATTTCTTCCCTAGCAGAATGTGAGAGATTACCTTTCGATTTACCGAAGCAAAGGAAGAATTAGTAGCAGGTTATCAAACCGAATATTCGGGTATCAAATTTGGGTTATTTTATGTTGCTTCCTATCTAAATCTATTAGTTTCTTCGTTATTTGTAACAGTTCTTTACTTAGGGGGTTGGAATATCTCTATTCCTTACATATTCGTTCCTGAGCTATTTGAAATAAATAAAGTAGGTAGAGTCTTTGGAACGACAATTGGTATTTTTATTACATTAGCTAAAACTTATTTGTTCTTGTTTATTTCTATCACAACAAGATGGACTTTACCTAGACTAAGAATAGACCAATTATTAAATCTTGGATGGAAATTTCTTTTACCCATTTCTCTCGGTAATCTATTATTAACAACTTCTTTCCAACTCCTTTCATTGTAAAGGAAAGAAAAAGGACTAGGATATTCTCGATTTACGACTTCTCTCAAATATCAAACAAGAGAAAGAAACAAACATAAAATTATTCATAGATCTTTACGATATGTTCCCTATGGTAACTGGGTTCATGAATTACGGTCAACAAACAAAGTACGAGCTGCAAGGTACATTGGTCAAGGGTTCATGATTACCTTATCTCATGCAAATCGTTTACCCGTAACTATTCAATATCCTTATGAAAAATTAATTACATCTGAGCGTTTCCGCGGCCGAATCCATTTTGAATTTGATAAATGCATTGCTTGTGAAGTATGTGTTCGTGTATGTCCTATAGATCTACCTGTTGTTGATTGGAAATTGGAAACCGGTATACGAAAGAAATGCTTGCTTAATTACGTATTGATTTCGGAATTTGTATTTTTTGTGGTAACTGTGTTGAGTATTGTCCAACAAATTGTTTATCAATGACTGAAGAATATGAACTTTCTACTTATGATCGTCACGAATTGAATTATAATCAAATCTCATTGGGTCGTTTACCAATGTCAGTAATTAACGATTATACAATTCGAACAATTTCAAATTCTCCTCAAATAATAATAAAATAAAAAAAATGTGAAAACCCTTTGATTTTTGATTAAAGAGGAATCTCCACCAATTAGTAGGGTTCAATTTTATCTAATCTACAGGAATGAGTTCTTTATTTTTATTTTTTGTTGGTCAATAACTAGAAATTCCAATTAACTGTTGATTAGTTGGTAAAAAGTACGATTAAAGTTAGATTGAAAATTGAATCTAATAATATAATTTCAGTTTTGAGCTAAATTACCCTTTTTTTCATTTTTTGGGTTTTGGGTAAAGAGAAAACCATATTATATTGGTCCACTAATTGGACCTAGACCCATTTTTAATCCATTCGATTTGCTCCACATATTCTTGTACAGTTAAAGGGGGGATCGATTCCATAAAAGATGATATCAGTAAATGGAAATTCACTGAAGTTCCATCCTTGTTAGATCGTCAATATTGTACCCAGGGTGTTTTTCGAGTATACCGAATCAGTATAGCTATCCTTATTCTGACACAGCAACGCAATTTTAATCAGTATGAAAATGAAGTACTCGATAATTTCTTTATTCTTTTCTTGTTGCTTGTCGATGTAGAATCATGCATGTATTATTCAATATCGAATTTCTCCAATTTCTATAAGGTTTCTTTCTCTCCATTTTTTCCACAATTCAATTCGATGCGAAATTGAAAAATCTCCTTTTCAAAGATATAAGCTTAAACTGTCGAAAAGTTTTTTGTTGGAATCTTTTTTTTTTTCATTTTACATTTTAAGAGGAATTGTTTCCTCGTAGAGTAACAAGTAAAAGGGGTAGATAGTATTGAAAAAAAAAAAAAAAAGAGAACAACAAAAAAAATAGAATTGAAATAATCAGTATTCGTGATGCACACATTGTTTTCTTGTATTAGATCGAAAGGTTCTTTCTGGAACTAGCTGCGAGGATGGGAATTTATGATATGAAAAAGAAATTGGAAAAAAAATGTAGAACCTAGAAAAGAAAGAAAAAATTATAGGAATTACTAGTCTTAGAATCGAGTTGGACAAAAATAAAGATTTGATTGAGAAATGACCCGGTTTGGCCCATTCCTCGAAAGAAGTTTTTATGGGATCCCTATCTACCAAAATTTTGACTTCTGGTTCCGGCGAACGAATAATCATTGAGTCCTCCTCTTTCCGGACAACACATACAAAGAAACCCGCCAATAGTCAAGTATAAGGGCGTAGTAAGCGACGAAATGCTTCGGGAAGTTGAAAATAAGCGTAGATCCGAAGATTCTCGAATAGGTCAACCTTTCGAACTACTGCTGAATCCATGGGCAGGCAAGAGACAACCTGGCGAATTGAAACATCTTAGTAGCCAGACACCCCTTCTCACGAAGTTACGGGGCTACTTTGCCGAGTTCCTTAGAGAGAGTTGTCTCGCGCCCCTAGGTATTCTCTACCTACCCACCTCGTGTCGGTTTCGGGTACAGTACCCTTTTGTTGAAGGTCGTTCGAGCTTTTCCTAGGAGTATGGCATGGGTTACTTCAGCGCCGTAGCGCCCGGTACTCGAACATTGGCTCGGGGCATTTTCTCTACCCCTTCTTACCCCGAAAAGCAGGGGCACCTTGCGTCCTTGAACCGATAACCATCTTTCGGCTAACCTAGCCTCCTCTATCCCTCGGGACCAACAAGGGGTAGTACAGGAATATTCACCTGTTGTCCATCGACTACGCCTTTCAGCCTGATCTTAGGCCCCGACTCACCCTCCGTGGACGAACCTTACGGAGGAACCCTTAGGTTTTCAGGGCATTGGATTCTCACCAATGTTTGCGTTACTCAAGCCGACATTCTCACTTCCGCTTCGTCCACCCCTGCTCTCGCGGGTGCTTCCCTCTAAGGCGGAACGCTCCCCTACCGATGTATTTTTACATCCCACAACTTCGGCAGATCGCTTAGCCCCGTTCATCTTCGGCGCAAGAGCGCTCGATCTAGTAAACTTGTAAATGGATCATATATTTAGACACTAGATGAATCAATGGATTTTACCATAATTTTTCTAATCAATCTAATTCCGGATCGAGTCATGAGATTGGCCTAAGATACTTTGATTTTTTACGTTTTTCTCAAACCTACGTATTATACATACTAATTTGAATTGATGAATATTCTAATTTCTATAATTAATAATATATAATTAATTAATACTACTTATTTTTTCATTTATTCAACAAATTCGATTGATTGATACAAGTTGATTTTCTGTTACGATAAATTGATGAAACAATAGCTAACCCAATAGTTGCTTCGACGGCTGCAATAGCTATAACAAAAATGGAGAAAATATCTCCTTTTAATTGTCGACTATCAAAAAAATCTGAAAATGTTACAAAATTTATATTAACCGCATTGAGGATAAGTTCAAGACACATAAGGGCCCTAACCATATTTCGACTCGTGATCAATCCATAGATACCAATAGAAAATAAATAGGCACTCAAAACAAGTACATGTTCGAGTATCATTGACCAGCTCCTTATTAATTTGGATTCATTTCAATATGAACAAGAATTCAACGTATTCAATTGACTATAATATAACAAGTACAAAACAAAGGAATAGATTGATATTTGGTAATGGATCAAAATAAAGAATTTATATTTTATACATGAACAGTTTTCAAATATTTTTTAAGATAAATGGATTTGATAACAGAAAACAAAGTTGAATTTTGATTGCTAGTAATAGTTATAAAGATTTCTCATTGACGAGCAACAGCAATTGCACCTATCAAAGCAACTAAAAGAATTATGGAAATGAGTTCAAATGGAAGAAAAAAATCTGTTGATAAATGAATTCCAATTTGTTGACTATTACCTATCAAATCTTGCTCGATAATCTGGTTTGACTTTGTCGTCCAGATAATCCCGTACCAAGACGTATCTAAAATAGTAGTCATTAGTGAAACCAAAATACTTGTACAAACCAACGAAGTAATCCCATCTCCAACGGTCCAAAGATTCAAATCTTCGTAATATTCTGAACCATTCATGAACATCACAGCAAATAGAATTAAAATGTTTATAGCTCCTACATAAATAAGGAGCTGTGCAGCCGCTACAAAATGGGAGTTTGATAGAATATAAATAAAATGACTAGCATTATTCTTACTGATCAGTAAAATCCATTAAAAAAAAAAAGAGGATGGAAAATCCGTTTTATGGTAAAAAATTCATTCATCTCAATTATTTCACAAGAAGAAAAAGAAGAAAACAGGGGGTCCATTGAATTTCAAGTATTTCGTTTCACCAATAAGATACGAAGATTGACTTCACATTTGGAATTGCACCGAAAAGATTATTTATCTCGGAGAAGTTTACGTAA